>OY660870.1:20940000-22269583 GCA_962446985.1 Xyrichtys novacula
GTTCATGTCATGAGAGACTGATAACAAACCATTACCATTTTAAAGTTCCCAAACATCATAAAAATAACTTGTCTCCCAAAAGCCCCCGCTGTTTTATCATTAGGCTGAATTTAAACACAGTAGCCCAACAGTACTGGCACGCCATCAGACATCTTGTTTTAAGCACAATACAAACAATCAAAAAATTGGCAAATTGCATCCAGATTTTTTAAATTATATTGAAAATATTTTTAAGCCGTTGAAGGTTTTGGGAGTAAAATTTCTGTTGGTTTATAATTTGTAAATTCAGTGCTAATACCTCCAAGACCACAAACTGTGAAAGGAAACAAACATAATATCAGAGAACTGTTAAGAATGAAACAGTACAGAGTCAAAAATAGCTGAACTGAAGTGTAAAATAGAATAGAACACACAACCAAATAAATGCTGCGTTCGAGTTACCTCAGAAGTCAGATGTCCGAGCTGGGGATGACGTCACACCTGAGTTACCAGCGTTTCAGTTACCAAGTCGGAAGAAAGCAAAATCAGAGGCGGAAACAGGATGGCTACATCTACGAAAGTTATTTTAGCACTTGCCTTGTCCGAATACAAGCAATTGCGAAAATAACTTTCGTAGATGTAGCTATCCTGTTTCTGCCTCCGATTTTGCTTTTTTCGGACTTGGCGCTGATATCTCAGGTGTGACGTCATTCCCAGCTCGGACATCTAACTTCTGAGGTAACTGGAACACAGCAAAAGTACAAACAAAGAAGGTAGGAAATTTTAGGATAGAATGAGACAAAATAGAATGGAGTGGAATAGAATAGAATATAATGAGACCAAACAGATGATAAACACAGAACAGAAAAAGACAACAGAAAGGGGCAGAACTGGAGAGAGCAGAGAGTAGAGACAAATGAACGAAACAGAACAGAGCTACGTAGAATAGAATAGAATAAAGTTGAATAGAGTCAAATACAATAGCACAAAATAAAATAGAATCAGTCCTTTAGGTCAAAGTTTAGGTAGAAATAACAAGTATAAGTGTGCACAGGAAAAACTAGTGTCAAATTTAGGACAAAGGCTGAATAAATCCCAAACAACACTAAATATTTTGGTTACTTCTACAGTGGCCACAGACGGTGCAGTAACTGTGTTTTCTGTCGTAGATGGAAGAAGAACTTATTGACCTCCAAAAGAAGATGAAGCAAACTGAGGATGAACTGGACAAATTTTCTGAGGGCCTGAAAGACGCTCAGGAGAAACTGGAACTGTCTGAGAAGAAAGCTGCAGATGTGAGTGACAGTCACACACCCACACAGCACATACTTCTATAGCACACAGGGGAGGGTTAGGTTTAGTCTCGCTTCATTTGACTCAAACCTGAATTGAAACTTACAGTCCTGTGCAATAATACTGAAGCAGCTCTGAGGCCATAGTAAGACTTTGAATATCAACAAGAGGCCCCTGCTACTGTCATTCACCATGCGGTCTTTTTGCACGATTGGAACTTCTGAGGCCACTTTTCCTCAGCTGGATGTTTACCAAGCCTGCACCAGCTGTGGGTTTACTTTGATCACCGGTGATGGTTTGGAGCGCTTCAGAGACCGTTACATTCTTGTGCAGCCACTCCTGAAAGATATACCGTACACATGAATAAACTGTAACCCCCTCTCTCAAACACACACACGAACACACAGAGTTCACTCATGTCCTCCACCAGAGCAGCAGAGGTCAACAGACAAGCTGGGCTGTTATTCTTTATCGCTGTTATTTACACCACTTAAACTTATTCTTACAGTTCTGACATGAACTCAACGCAGCTTTAAGGAATTACCACAGTGACTTTGACAACTGTAGCAGTTTTACACACACACAAACTTTAAAGGTATGGTATGATAAACCTGTTAAACTTATTTTATAGTGTTTTTATCGTAGCATGGAAAACTTCACATCTTTGATTGTACAAGCTCCCAGAACTGACGTATTGAAGTCCACATACTCCAATTCTGCACTTTAAGGTAACTGTATTGGCAGACTCCTCTCCATGTTGAGAACTTATCACTGTTTTGACAGGGTTATGACCAATCACAATCAAGTATTTAGTACAGCCAGGTAATAAGATAGGATTGTAATACAAGGTGAGATTTTTATAGACTGAACTTACCTAGAGTACGAGCAACAACAACAACAACAACAACAACAACAACAACAACAATGCGCTACTCAAACATGGACACTTCAGTTTCACATTCCAGTATATTTCTATTCAACAGATCTCTGTTGTATTTTCCCCACATAATATAAACACTCATACATCACATTTAGGGGAAACATAAAGACACGTCCTATTAAATACACACTGGAATATGATTAAAGTAAACAAGATCCCAAAGCAAAATACCGATAACAGATCCAGTTCAGAACAAAGACGTGATTAAAGACTAAATATTGAAACGACAGCTTAAAATCTGAAGGTCCAGCGTGCACTTGTCGATGATGACGCCACCTTCTTTAACTTTCTGCCGTCTCTGTTTACAACTTGTATCTTGACCAGACAATTTGATGCGTATAATACTTATATGAGTCTATGTTTGACAAAGTTGAATTCATTTTGAACAATTTATTCACAATTTGGTCCAGATAATCCTCTATTGCACTGAGTACCTTTGAAACTCCTGATTTTTTCTATTCATAACTGTTTTGTACTCCGACAGTTCTGACTTATGTGACATTACTTGAGGCAGACATTACACGATCCCTTCTAAAGCCACGAAGACTTAATGCAACTTTTAAAACATATTTTGGAATACATCCCAAGACCTATAAACAAATGTCAAAGTGTAAAATCTGTGCGGTTCCCTTTATAAACTTTTAAGGCTGACTTTCCCTGTCAGAGTATTTCTGCACTGACTGTAATACTGTTATTTTTACCTGAGTAAAGATTCTGCGCACTACTTCCCACATTACATTATTCTATGTAAAAACTCAAATGACTTACTTTGCTCTCATTGAAGGACCGAAACCAACTGTGTAATCCGTGAGAAAATGTGTGTTCATCTATAATTTATTTTAGTTAGCATAACATTTGAAAGGTCCGTTTTTACTGTGGTAATCAGCTGCAATCTGGAAGGAGAAAGGGTCACATTCAAGATTGTTGGCAACACCGCAAACCACAAGGCTGCATATCTGTCAGTTGTTGGTCCTCCAGCATTTTCGCACAGATGGGTATTATTGCACAAGTGCGTGTGTATTGCGTGTGCGTGTGTCTGCGCGTGATAGAGAGAGAGAGAGAGAGAAGTAAGAGCGGTGCTCAAAGGAACACAGAGTCTGTCTCAAGAGGCCAATTATGTCCAAGATAAGGCAAAATACTGATCATACCAGTTAAGCAGTGAAATGCCACTTAAGTAACCACATCTTAGAGCCCGCTAAGTCATTCCAATAAGATTACGGAGTAAACTGTGCAGGAAGAAGCGTCAGGAAACAAACAGAAAAAAAAAAAAAAACTCTCCCTGTTTCCACAGAGATGGGGTATTGTCTAAGCCTTGTGGAGGATATCCCAGGGAAACGTAGTGTTGTACAACACAGAGAGAGGGGAAGTGTCTGACATACAGATGCTGAGACATGCTGGATTACCCTCATGCTGTGACTAAATAAACTCTGGGAACTGTTCTGAGCAGCCTTGCATGTAAAGTGGGTCAAGACGGCCCCTGGAAATAGTGGTATTTCAGGTTGTGGTTTGAGCCTGGGAAGGTGCAGCTTCCACTCTCACATGGGTAGAGAAAACTTAAGAAATGAAAATTACATATTTTTTGTTTTGAGTTTACTTACAAATTAGCGTATAAAAGTTTCTTCTTATCCAGATGTTTTATTTACAGTGAAGTCTCACACTTACAGCGGCATTTCCAGCCTCTACAGCACTGCTCTACTCTACTTCCTTAAATTCCTCTCCACATGTCACTTATTAGAGGCAGCAGTCAAGTCATTACACATCTGAATTCACGCAGTGAGTAAGACCAGATTGGAGACCTGGAAAGGAGCTAAGAGAGAAAATCAGCGAGCCACAGGCCCTAAAGCAAAGCAGTAGTAATTCATAAGAAATCGTTTTTGCACAAGAGATTAGCAGTGCTGATATTTCTGTCATCGCAGCTCACTGTTGGTTAAGACAAAGGACTAAGAGTCTGACTTAGGATCGTTGCATCCTGAAGTCAGAATTAAGGATACAGGGGGCTAAAGTTGGCAGGGTCAAAGAGGGTGTCCCTGTATATGTTAACACCATTCACAGCAGTAACAGTTAACTGTTTTAAGGGTAAAGCTGGACAAGGGGGGGCAGAGAAAGCAGAGAGCAGGCAGGGGGGCTAAGGTATGTGAGGAATGCAGCTAAGGCAAACAGAAAGCCCCACACTCCTGTGTCTAATGAAATCAATGCCTCCAGCTTTTCCGGTGCAAGGGGGCAAATCAGACAGAAGGGCTCAATCAACAGATGAGTACGATTGTAAGAGATTTTCTCTTTCATAGACGGATATAGGGGGAGTGGATTTTGAGCCAAACTTGAACTGAAGCATGCAAGCCTTGCAGAGATTTGCTGCTCCTCTCGCTTGTTGAGAAAACATGTTTGTTCATAGGCTGATCATGTGAAAGGAAACAGAGAGGGTAAATACTGGGAGAGCTGACAGAGAAACATGCAGGATGAAGCATTAATGTGATTTACACCCACATAATAAACATCGTCTTCAAGCAGGCAGGTGGTGGACGATGTTTGCATACTCCTGGTAGATAAACTCTCAAAGAGTTCACATAAAATAAACATTTACGATGCATATTTAAGACACTTGTTAAAGGTTCACAAACAGATTTATGGAGAGGTAACAGATCTATAAATAGCAAAGTAATAGAACAATGGAAATCGTGAAGTTTGATGTTAATGCACTCTTGCACTGTGTTTGAAGGATGATTTTGTCATGTCTTTAATTTTATATGTACATTGATACATTTTTTCACGTTTTTCTAGGATAAGCAAAAATGAGACTTTGCTTTGATCCGTATAATGATGATTTAACAGTCAGTACGGCTTCAAATATTTTAAGCAGTTCCTTCTTTAAAATCATGCATAGTCAAGTACATCCTCCAGAAAACAGAAGTTTATTGAAATGTGAAATTTATTTTCATTTTACAAAGACTTCAGCAGTTTTTAAACTCGCAGGATGACTGAGAGATAAACTGGAAATATTATATCGTATTATAAAATAACTGTGAAACCTGGTTCTGCTTACATTCAGCACCAAAGTTCACACCTCAGATCTGGAAAAGTTCTATGAGAAACATGTACAGACTGTAAACAAAAATATCCCTGGAAGAGAAGAATACACTTATACAATAAACAATGTAGCAAACCAAACAAGAGGCTGGTTATTGTGACATGCTGCACATCCTACACATCCACATGCCCTTCTAACTCTGGCCACGCTGATGTACTAAGTTAAGCCCATTTCTGTGTTGTTCTTTCTGCAACTAAATGAATGCAACTTATGATCACCCCAAAGTCAAGAAAACAAATGAAATTAACTTAAGATTTATTTAGGGTCAAACACTCTGTAACACCGAGTTAGACACCCTGTTGAGAGATGAGTGTTGCCGACCGCTTGCTTCTCTAGTTATACCAACTTTAGCAACGACCGCACAATAGCAATACACAGCTGTCTGAGGAGCCAAACACGTACATATAGGGTCCCAGCCATAGTACTAGCCACCAAACGTCTTTTTAACTTTGCCTAATTTCTTCAGCAAAGAGACTAAACACAACTCACCTACTCTCTTCCAGCTGTCGCTTGTTTGTAGTAAGACCTCTGAGCAGTCTGTTATGGACTGCAGCGGGGTGACGCAGCTCAAGGAAGAACATTTATGATCATTTCTTCATGGAAATGCAATCAGACCGAGACACTAAGGCAGAAGAACTACTGCGTCTGCAGAACAAAATGATTAATATGATGATTATTACTTCAAGGAAATGATAAAGAAATGATCATAAATGTTCTTCCTTGAGCTGCGTCACCCCGCTGCAGCCAATAATGGACTAGTCCCAGGTCTCACTACAAACAAACCGTGTATCGTTATCCTGTGGTCCTTACTAAAGTTGGTATAACTAGAGAAGCAAGCAATCAGCAACATTCGTATCTCTAGGGGGTGTCTAACTCGGTGTTACCGTGTGTTCGACCCTAAATAATTTTACGCCGGAATATCCCTTTAAGCATTTTCTGTGTATATTCCAAAGCCTGTATTACTTTGACACCAATCCAACGCTGATTAAATCTTACACCTCATTTAAGAGTTTTTAGCTGAAGTCTGTGCCATAGCATGACTGGTGATGAATTTCTGCCTTTTAACAGAACAATAACACAACCCTGAAAGGACTTGGCTGTGATATTGAGGATTTGCTTAATTAGGTCACTACAAAGGGCCAGACACAGACAAACCTCAATAAAACGTGGGATTTGTTCCAATTTTCACTCATCAGATAGTGCATGATGTAAGATACAAAACTTTGAAATTGAATTTTAAACCTATAAGTAAGGTTTTCACTGCCAGAACGAGTCGAAGTTTGTGCGTGACACCCAAACTAAGAGCACGACGCCTGTACAATACCTGAGAGTAATTCATCCTGACTTTCCTTTTTCTTCTCCAAGTCTCATAGCAATGATCACATCGGTCACAGGGATCAGCTTTTACACATACACACACACGCGCACACACACTATACTTACACACACATTGTGGGACGTAGACCCCGCCCACTCTGACCTCATCATCCCGATCATCTCTCTCTCTCCTCCTCCGTCAGTCTGGCGCTCTCTGCTCTCTTCTGTCCGCGCAGCTTTTTTAATCCTCCTCCTGAATCTCTAAGTGTCCGGACCAAAACCCTGCAACATTCCTGAGGACTACTTTATCCACCGCTCATGAACTTACTATCAGCCCTGCATATCAGAAGAAACACTTGGACAACACCTGAGCACTCTTACTTCCTGGTTATATAAGTTTTGTGGCACTTGAACGCCTCTTTTACATTCCTAAAACGGAGATTATTTTCTTTAACAAACGGCGATAAAAGTCATTTTTTGTTTTATAGGCGACCTTTATCCCGAAGAGACCAAGCAGAGAGCAGAAGTCGACTTGTTTTGCACAACCTAGATAGTCTTAATCGTGATTTTTTTTCCTTTTTTTTACGTGTAGTCTTAAATTAAGTGACCAAAAACAGTGAACATGGCAGGTATGAACTCTCTGGATGCTGTGAAGAGGAAGATTCAGAGTTTGCAGCAGCAGGCCGACGACGCAGAGGACCGTGCTCAGGTCCTACAGAGAGAGCTGGACAGCGAACGGGAGCTTCGAGAGAAAGTGAGACAATCAAATCTTCTCCTCGAGTTATTTTCTCTTCGATAAAACTCTTTCTTTTCCCCGCCAGGTTCACTTTAATAGTAGTAACTAAGTAAAATCACTCATATTGGTGTCTCCGGGTGTTACAAAGTGTCGTTAGCTCGCTTCATTGATTCATTCGCGGCCGTGATGGAGGAGCCACAATGCAAGGCGTTGGTCTTCAATGAAAAAAGTTTGGATTCCTGCAGGTCTGTGCGCATGCGCAGTCTTGACCGATTTCTAGGCCGCTGGAAACTACAGTGAAAAATGTAGACCACGTAGACAGCACTGAATCCACTCTGAAAACTGAATATTATCGGTTAAACCAGCTCTATCTCTGCCTATTAGAACATATTGTATTACTTATCACTCTATATTACAGCATATTAGCGATTTAGCTGCTTTCAGTACCGCCAACATTTGGATTAAGAGGATAATGTTGTGGCTCTGGAGGGATATTTACTTTTTCACACTCTTAATGACTTGCTTAATGACACTTCAGCAGGGTGGATGTGTGCCAGAAACAGCAGTGTGGTTTCAGCGCTTTGGCACCTTACTATACCACCCTGCCTCTGAGGTTGATGGGAAAATAAGGACCTAAAAGTAGGATGTCTACTCTGTCATTATGGAGTCCTAAGGATAGTCTGGAAAATATGCCACCTTCAGCTAGACTCCAGGGATTAGTCATTCAACAGAAAATAAATAGGAAAATATGTTCATCATGAGTATGATTGCTTTTTAAAGGAAAATCTGCTCTAAGAGTTACTTTAGAAGAACCATTTTATGTTGTATTGTGTTATCCTAAGACAGGGGTCACCAAATATATTTGTCAGAGGGTCAGAATTTTACCGGACAGTCACCTTGGGGGCCGGACCCTCAAATAAAAATCAAATAAAAATCAGATTTTGGCGTAGCATTATTATTTGATGTTTATTGTTTATAAAACCGAAGGCATTTTTAGCCTTTATGAGTCAGGCTCCTATCACCTATAGCCCATTTCAGCATTGTGATTTGACTTTGATGTGTGAACATTATTTGTGACCTGTTTTGTTCTGGTATCAGGTTATTTATCATGCTATTTTAGGTTATGCCAGTTGGTTTTTCCTCCTCTTTTGTCATGAGAAGTCTACTAGTTTGAAGTGTGTTGTTGAGATTTTGGAATAAAAACTAAATGTTAAGTAAGGGCATGAGGGTACAGCTAGTCTGTCCTCATTTCAGAATGTATAGAGTCATAAATGGTGGGGTTGTTGCTGTTCTCAGTTGCTTTAATAGTGTGGACCACATGATATTTTCTCTTTGATCCTCATGATTATGGACTCCAGTCACGGGCCAGTTGATGATCACTGTCCTATGATATAGAGATTTTGCAGTGCTGAGGTGTGTGTTGGAAACTCTGATGGACTTACTGCCATTTTCTAACAGTCAATCATCAGAGGAGTCGACAGTTCTTGTTTGCAGCCCTGCTTTCATGACTTGTGCGTATTAATACTTCAGCTAACAGTAACAGCAGCAGTTGCACAACTTTAACTGTAATAATCACAAGTCATCGCTGAAGTTACACAAGTGAGTAGTTTCTCAAAGTTAGACTCATGGATGTGTTGAAATAGGCTCATCGTTGGGTATTCGCCCAGCTCTGTCACCTGCTTGTCTCTTGACTTGGCCCACATCACAGTGTTGTAGCTTCACACAGAAAAGGTAGAGATGGAAAAAAAAGGCTCAGCAGCACAGTTAGATAACAGTCTTGACTTGTTTTTCAAGCTGCTTTGTGATATATGGAGCCCTATCCTTTGCATAGGAGCAGGTTAATGACAGGAGAAGCCGACAGATTGAAGGGGAGTGGGAGGGGAGGGAGTGTCTGTAAAGATATGGAGCTGACATGATGAAAGGAGCAGAGATGCTGCAGGACTTACCCCTTTGTTACAGACTAATTATAAGATAACACTACATTTTCCAATTGACATAGCTTTTTGACAACAGTGACACAGGTTGTGTTTGCAGTATTGGCCATAATGAATTAACTTGACAAGTGTGAAGTCATGGTTTTCTGTTTGCTGCCAGAGCACAGTGACATGATGTGTTAAAATATTACAATTCATGTGGTGACCTGTTCCTTACACTCCTGCAGTGGCTTTCTGATGTCCAACCTCCACAAATGTACAATTTTGTACGATTTCTGACACGCACAAGAACAGCAACTGCTTCTTGTTGCAGCAAATGAAAATAATTTGAAGTCAAACCTTATTTTGGCTGGTGAAATATGTGTGAAATCCTCTGAAAAACATGGCACGCTGTAAAAAGTAATGGCATAAACTTAATTTCAGGATAAAGTGCACTGAACTTGAATAGATTAGTGTGCATAAATGCTCAATGGTACGATTGGTATTGTGGATTTGTTGTCACCTTTTAAACAGCTTCTCCAAGAGAACAGTTCCCTTTGACACACATTTACCCCTCCATGTGTATTCAGAGTCAAACAGAGCGGCGTGTTTGTGCTCTGGGCTTGGTGTGGTCCCATATGTGAATAATTAAGGCGACCTAGAGTTGTACCTAGGCACAAACACTCTTTCACTGGAGAACAGGGAGATGCCTGCTGAGTTTGTTTGAGTGACGAATTGTGCTGTGGAAATGTGGGGGCATCATCAGAAGAAACATTTGGCCACTTTTCTCACTTGAAAGTAAAATTAATTCCTTCATCATATTCCTGGTGTGGTTTTAACGCCTCTAGAGACGTTACTCAACCGCTCAATAATGCTTTAAGCCTATGTCAGATCACACAGACATGACACAGCTCTAAAATGTTCCTTTGAGCTGCTAAGATGTGTTTTATTGCAACCATTATTTGTAACAGGCTGCCTCTTCTTTAGATTGTTCAAACCATTTTCTTTTTTGGTGTCAAGTTGAAGAGTTGAGAGACTCTGGACAAGAAGATAATTTGGGCTATTACTGACCTCATGAGATGAGAGAGAAACACTCAAACTAGATTGCTGTGCTTTTAGTCTCCATTTCCTCTTTGAAAGTTGAAGTTTGCTTTAGATAACATACCGTTGACATGGTGATAATTGATGTTTACCGCAGAGTGTGCAGAAACAAAGAGTGTAGCATAGAAAACTACTATGCAAAACTAGATGAAAAGGGAAGTAGGACAACCTGCCACTGGGTTTCAGTGTTTGCAGGCAGAACCTCCCAGCTGCCCCTCCCAGGATATTGTCTGCCGGCTCTGGTCCGGCACTTCCTCTGCTTCTACTCCCAAAACTTCCTGTCCTGGAGCTCCAGCCCTGATCAACAGGAAGATTATTGTGTGTTGTAGACTCACAGTTTCAACCTATGTTTATGTGAATTCCAGTCAGGAGTGTCCCACATCGGTGAAAGTTTTACCAACTTTTATCCTGCATAATTATGGCATTTACATTGACATTGTTAGCCACACTGTTAGACAAGTGTTGAGTAAATGAAGGCCTCTTTTCTGTCGCATTTACACCTCATTTTGAAGGTAATCAAAGGAAATTATCGAGCAGAACTCCCCGCAGCTTGTCACTCTGCCAAAATGAGCTTGAGGTATCATCTGTTTGCGGCTCAGTGTGGTCAGTGGGTTTGAAGGATTTCTGCTGGGCCAGTGGAAAGACCTGCTTCCTGGTTTTGCTGTTTTCTCTGGACTCTCTCCCTGGGAATAGCTCAACTTTCCAAATATAACTGCCACATGTTTAACGGTTTTGGCGGTGTTACCGTTCTGGGGAAAACTCCCATGTTAGTGGCTTGAGGTCTGAGCTGATTATGTAGGCCAAGGTTGCAGGTTCCAGTTCAAGCAAGGAGTGCATTGTATTTGTGCAGTGTGGGCTGGAAATGGTAAATTTGCCTTTGAATGGCATTTCAAGAATGGACACAGTCTGATGAGAACATACTTTGAGGTTATATCTAACATTAAGGTATTTAGATCTCATAGATGCATGGAGGGGTTAAATGCATACCTCTCTCAATGTTTGTTTGTCGCAAAAGTTTTTTACTTGTTCTTCTAAAACTGCACAATGAAAATATTATCAATTTGACCTTTCCAAATTTCACTGTTAGAGTTATTAGCTGGAAGTTTGCCTTATGTTTAAGCCAACTGCTGGTTCAGACATCAGAGAAATTTAAGGCTTATGCTGCTGTCCAAAAATCCCATTATAAATTCTTTAAATAAACAAAACAGATGGAAACTTTTTTGCATGAGTTCGCATTTTGTGTCAAATGAAAGAGCCTGATGCCAGACTATAGCTCAAGACCAAGTTTAGAAGTCTGAGAACGTACATAATGTAGTAACAGCAAATTCGATCAAGCGAAGAAAGAGCTCATTGTGGTGCTTCTCTAGGCGTTTACATACGTCTTTTACATATCATATCTCATAACAAGTTGGCCTTAACTGTACTCCGATGTCTTTGCATGCCAGATCTTTGTAGAAAAAGATACCACAGACACACATTCACAGTGAAAATAGCATGCAGCAGTGTCAGGAATAACTTCCCCTGAACCCCAACAGCATTGTGCAGCTCATTAGCCCACTGCCCTAAAATCAGCCAGTAATTAGATTCCTCCTTTACTCGTCCTTGATCCTGTTATTACACGTTATATTCTCAGGTACTTAAGTTTCTCCCAGTAGAAGTGTGCTGTATCTTCATGTCACACTGCAGACTGTTTAATAAATAGAGTCTTAATAAGTTTGTTTCGTCAACCACTAATGGGGAATGGAAAAATGGAAGTGCACTAAGTCATCCTTTTTTTACAGCTTATTTTTGTGCAATTATTTATGCTGCTAAAAATGGAGCTGAGAGTCTCAACATCAATTTTTTAAGGAATAGAGCAAAACTTAGAGGAAGTGCACTTTTTGGTGTTTGGTAACAATGTAAGATGATAGACGGGTCTTTTCGTGTCTGTTTAAAGGTCGCTTATTAACTCTGAAGAACCTACAAAACTTACTGAATAAGTTGTTTTGTTGTTTTTATCACATTTGATCACAAAGTGTGAAAAAGTTCTGTTTTTATTGGTTGTGTTGTCACCGATCTGACAGCGAGAGAATCTGGGAGGTGGCTACGTCTCTTCAAGATTATTTTGTCACCTTTTTAATGAAGTCCACTTGTTTGAATTCAGATAATGTCCTGATCTAACCAGTAACACAATATAACAGGCATATTTCTGGGGTTTAGATCTGCTAGTAGTTGGGTTTTGCTAGTTTTCAAATAATGCTAGTTCCACTTGAGCTAAGCTAACAGTCTGATGACTGTAGCTTCTGTTATTATTAACTATACAGACAGAGCAGTGAGTGATATTAATCTTCTCTTAAAGCTTGCAAGTGAGGAAATAATCATAAAATCTCCAAAATGTGGATACTTGTGCCTTTTTCAACCATGACTGTCCTTCAGCAAGATTTGGTGGAGTACAACCCACCTCTCCTGCAGCACTAATGTTAAATATTAAGCCAGCTGGATAACCAACCAGCTACTTGTTGTCCAGTATTTTACTTACATGCACACAGTATAAGTACACGTGTCTGTGTATGTGTGTCTCGCTGCTTTAATCTTCCTGATACTTGACCACAAACATTCTCTGTAGTTTGTTTTACCATATAAGGCGGTGTGCGTCCCTGGCAGCCAAAGAATGCTCAGTGGGTGCTACAGAAAGCGGCATAGCCTCAGACAGCGAGAATACCAGCTCTGAAAGAAAGAACAATCAAAAAGGGGAGGAAACATAAGGAGGTCAGGGCAGCTGACTTCCTGCCAATCTTTCAAGATCCTCATTTGTAGAGTGACGTTGCCATCTCTTGTTATAGTAAAGACCGCGATCCCTCAATTTACAGTTCTTGTCACCTGTTACTTCTTCATCCTGCTCACTCGGGGGATGTTGCTCTCCTGTAAGCACTGATTGAAATGATTTTCCCTAAGCTGCAGAAGTATTTTCGACAGCACTTTCAGGATTTACAGGAAAAATTCTTCTCTTATGTCGTCATGGTTGAGTGCATTAGTGGCATGAGAGTATGTGTTGTATGTTCACAAGCTGTTTTACCAACACAAGGCAGTCTCTGTGCGGAGGGGATCTCCACCATGGTGTGATTGTGAAAATCTGATGACAGATAAGCCATCAGGTTGAGCATAAATGTGAGGGTAGAATTACTAAAACTATGGTTGTGTTGGTTTACTCTAAGGGTTTTGTGTCTGTGGGTTGCCTGACAACGCACATTTTGCAAGGGAGGAAACTCGCTGGTTGCAAGCTGCTAATTATGTGTGTGAATGAGGCAGAGACTGACAGAATGAGAGTGACCGTTTGCATGTTTGCACAAAGTTCATGTGAGTCTGGAACTACACTATAGCGTCTGATGTGCCAGTGCTGACTTGATGCTTATGAATGGCTTGTTTGTTTGGGTGCAGACGGTATTCTTCACAGCACATTGCTGCACTCAGGGCTTAGAAAGGTAATGATATCTGTTATTTCAGGCTGCCATTTGATTCCAGTCAATGTTTTTCACCTGCTAGATGTGGTGCGGACAGATGCAGACCTTTGTAACCAGCCCGCAGATGAGATTTCAAGATGTTCGACCGATTTATGACTTTTGAATGGTTCTTTGTTGGGGTAGGGGGTTTGCTGTTTTAAAATGTGTCGGTGCTAGTTGAGCAGACATTTCCTGTCTCACATCAACAGCTTCGCTCTGCAGCTCTAGGTGCAGTAGGGCAGGGCCTGGGAGAGGTCAAAAATCAGAGAGAGAAAGGAGAGAGAGCGGTGGAAAGACTGAGTGCCCAGTCTGCAGACATTGGAGACGAGAGGGAGAAAATCTAAAAACTAAAAAAAAAAAAAGGGGGTCTGCACCACCTGCCAGCACACAGGAAATCACGCTTTCATTTCCTGAAATATTGAGCCTATGAGAGAATGGAAGAATATGCCACACAGAGGTCTATTAATTTTCTGCACAAATAGATTGAATGAACTTTTTCCACTTTGCTCTCTGTCGCTACTTTCTCTCTCACAGTGAGTGTATCTCCTCAGATCTGTAGCAGGATGACTCACATACCTGTTAACTAAATTGCAGACACTTTGACTGTTAAACTGACTCTAGGACTGACTTCTGGACTGAATGACGAGCTAATGAGTCACTGACCTACTAACTGCAGCCCTGCCACCAAGCATAGAGTAATGTCTGTTTGTCTAAGAAATCCCCAGCTGCTTCATTTTAGGAACAGAGAGTAAACCTGTGTAAGTAGTCTGGGCTGGGTTGTTACGGTTCAGTTGTGCAGTAAAGTTTGAGCTGCGTGGTTGTAAACTTACATTTTTACAGTGTGTCGTCTCTTTGTTGCAACATTTGTGAAAAAAAAAAAATAGTTGGGCTGCTTTTCAGGTCAAAAGCCGCTCCCCTGGTGGTGGTGGTGCTTGGATAAACTCTCTGGCCAGCAAAGAGGAAATGCCTTTATGGTTGTCTGTTTGCTTTCTTCTTCTTTTCTCTGCCTTTGTTTACTAAGGGCAGATGAGAAGAAGCCCATTTGTCCAGCCTACTTGGCCCTCTTCTGCATGCACAGTCACAGGAAATTGACTTTTTGTTAATGTTTCTTTCAAATCTAAAGTCGGGCAATCTTCAGATATTAAAAGGATTACACTCTCCAGCCTGAGTCAGATGTCAGTAGTTGTATTTATTACAGGTAGGCCCCACTGCAGTGACCTCCGTTTGTCTCAGTTCCCCTTTTTGTACATCAGAATAACCGGACTATTGATTTTTTATCAAACTTGAGCTTCCCCAGAGAAAATCAAGAATAGATTCCAGTGTCTCATTTGCTCAGATAACATTGAGCCTATTAAATTTCACTGGCAGTCGGTTTTCTCTTTGCAGATACAGCTTCACTATGATTGTTCACAGGAGTTGGAATGAGTATAAAGAATAGGAGCACATTATTGAGTGATAAGACATGAAACTTGCTGACAGTCGGGGCATCACATTTATAAACACCAAGAAATATTAGGGTTCAGAAAAGTAGTTCTGGAGAGGACGCTTATGTGGTCAGGACTCTACTTGGCATAGCTGCCTCAATTCACCTCCAGTGTGTCCCATGTTTAGACCATCGCTGACCATTTTATGCATTTTCCTTGTTATTTATGGTCGTCTTCTACTTCCAATAAACCAGACTAGAGGTTCCCCAACTTTTCAGCCTGCCACCCAGGTAGTTAAATGTTGCTCACAGCTGTAGACACCCACCAAGAGGTTAATCCAAAACCAGACGTCAGAAAAACACAAAAGAGCACAACAGCTTCACATCCATAATGCTATTTTAAAAGAAAAGACTAAAAGGTGTCCTTATATTTAGACTGCAGCAATGACAGGATGTACAACATTAAAAAAGCAGATGGACTAGTAAGTGAGAGTGTGCTTGAGATCCCTCAGGGGTCCTGACCCTCACTTTGGGAACCACTGAACTCTTCATCTTTCACTGCTCCTTGCGGACATGTCTTGAGTGGACTCTCCACACCTGCTCCACAGGTAGCAAAGTGGGAGAGATGAAAGCTGTTGAAAAACACACATCAGTGTCAGACAACTCTGAAAATACACTGCTAAGATGTTTTGTTTTTTAACATCTGTCCCTGTCTTTGTTCTGTTTTGTTGTGCACACTTCCCCTCCTTGCTCTGCTCCCTTTTTTGTCTCTCGTTTCACAGCAGAGGAGTGGTAGGAGGGTTGACCATCGTGGATGATTTGAAGTTGAATAGATACTTGAAAGAATGACTAAATATCTGTCTTCCTCCCTTTTTTCTTTCCTCTTAGGCGGAGGGTGATGTAGCAGCTCTAAACCGTAGGATCCAGCTGGTGGAGGAGGAATTGGACCGAGCCCAGGAGAGGCTGGCCACAGCACTGCAGAAACTGGAGGAGGCTGAGAAGGCCGCAGATGAGAGCGAGAGGTCAGTATACAGCATGTTTAGTGAGACTCTTAGATATCCTTTGAATCATAATTCTGTTTTCAATGGATTTGTAGTGAGTTTGAATAACATATTTCTGCCCTTCTCATTCACTCAAGAGGGATGAAGGTGATTGAGAACCGAGCGATGAAGGACGAAGAGAAAATGGAAATTCAGGAGATGCAGCTGAAGGAGGCAAAACACATCGCTGAGGAGGCTGACCGTAAATATGAGGAGGTGAGACATCGAAAACATGACACTGGCACTCCAACATTTTTAGTCTTCATCTGTTCTTCCTTGTTTGTTAAATCAGTTTACTCACAAGTCTGAACCTTTTCTTTCTCAGGTGGCCCGTAAGCTGGTGATCCTGGAGGGGGACCTTGAGAGAGCAGAGGAGAGGGCTGAGCTCTCAGAATGGTAAATACCTGTGAACACAAACACACCACCAAAGACACTGAGACCCTTCAGCTGTTGAAACTCGGCCCATCTCTTTCTCCTCAGTAAAGCCTGTGACCTGGAGGAGGAGCTGAAAAATGTGACCAACAACCTGAAGTCCTTAGAAGCCCAGGCTGAAAAGGTGAGAGTGTTGAATAGCATTTGATAATTATGCATGAAATGACTGGACCCTGGACCAGAAGTATACGTTTTTATAGATGTATATTTGCCTTCTGATAGGACAAAATATTTTAATTTGTTTTCAGTTTAGGCAGGAAACATCAGCTGTTTGTGCCTTACACTATTTTTGACCCTTAATATGAGGCCTTTTCGAAAGTCTGGCTACAAAAAAACATATTGCTGACAATGCTGACAATGTTTTATTCTGCCAGAGGTCTTATTTTCTATCCAGGTGAATTTCTAAAAATACTCGCTGTTATTAAGAAAAGCTAAGTCATTGTAAACAGAGATTCGTCTGTTGTCTCTACAAATATACAAACTAAATATATACAACACAACAGTGAACTAGTCTCCAGGTCTGGCATCCAGCACATACTCATCTCCACCGAACTGCGTCCTGTCATTTAAGCTGGATCAGTGGACGGTAATTTCAGTTAGCTGTGCATAGTGAGGGAAAACACATCACCAAAATATTGTTTCAAAATACTCCCATTGTAATTTTGTATCAGCAGGCCTGACTTGCAGCACAACCTCTTATTTCCACCTCAGTTTCAGTAGAGGAAAAACAAGAACACATCAAGAATATAGATTTAAACCATTTAGAGGTGTAGCCCTTAAAATACATAAATGCAAAATAATTTATTGAACACTTTGCCAACAGGGCTGTTTTAAGCAGGTTTGTACAGCTGCGAAAGGTGTTCAAGTATTCGGGAAGCAGCCTCCAGGAGAAACCTGCAGCATGTTCTTCCTCTTTGCCGCATTAAATTCCTCCCCAGGCACAGACAGGCTGTATGACAGCATGCCAGGCTCCCCACATGACCACGCTCCTTCAACAACACATGCCTTCGTTTTGTTCAGTCAGGCTTACCATGCTTGGCATCACAGCAGCACAGCTTGTTCCCAGGCCAGGCCAACACCTCTCCTCCTTTGTGTCACTACTCACTTATCGCTCCGCAGAGAGGGAGTGGCAGCTGTAAAAACAATTATTACGCTATTATGCATGGATAAAGGCGGCGAGTGTGTGCTCTTATAGTTTGTAGGTGAAAGCATGTACAAGCATGTGTTGTTATCTCTGCTTCTAATTAGGTAATGTTGTTTCTTCGTGTCTCTGCCAACAGTACTCAGAAAAAGAAGACAAGTACGAGGAGGAGATTAAAGTTCTGACTGACAAACTGAAGGAGGTAAGTTCAGGATTTTACTCAACACAGAGCAAAATGGAAGAAGTCAGCCTCCTGAATATCCTTCATTTTATATGAGTGTAAACATTAAGCATTGACAAGGTTACATATGTGATGATAAAAAGACTTGGACAGGAATTTGAATTGGGTTGTGGTCAAGGACACTTAGAATGTAACATTATAGAGTTGATTCAGGTCAGTTCAGGCCATCCTACTGACAGGATCTTGAAAGCCTAATATTGTGGTAAGTTTACCGCAGCTGTTGTGTAACTCTTGACACACTCTGGTTGCCTCTGTGTTTGTCAGGCTGAAACCCGTGCAGAGTTTGCAGAGCGGTCAGTGGCCAAACTGGAAAAGACCATTGATGACCTGGAAGGTAGGAGCTCTGAAACATTTCAATGTCGTGATGCTTTAGAGTTCGATCTCATCTTTGAACTTAAATCTACATTTTCATATGACAAGTTAAACATGTGTCAATCAAAAGCATGGATGGACTTTAGGATGCGTCCAGTTTGAGTTTGTTAATGAACAAATGAATAGTTTGGTGAAGTTTCAGGGGCTTACTTTCAACTGTCTTAACACACATGCACAGATACACTGAGTTTGACATAGATCCAGAAACAGTGTCCTATTTCAAAAATACTTTGTGTGGGGGAAAAAAAAAAGCATTTGCTGCCAGATGCATGGAAACTCTATACCTGAGACAAGCTTAATGACAGTACTTTGTATCTGAAGGACGACTACTCAAAGAGGACACAGTGTGCTCCGGTGTGTCTGGGTCAGGATTGTTTAGCTTTAGAACCACATGCAGCTGAGTCCCATTTTGTGTTAAAGCAGTTTGACACATTCAGGGCAGGGTTGAAAATCAAAAGCTCATCCTGCTTTGTGAAGTATTAGACATGCATCACTCTTTCTCGCTCTTATTCCTGCAGCTTTAAAATACCTGACCCATTTTTTTATTTGTCCTCTCCTTCCTCCCTCTGCTCTTTCCCTCCATCTTCCTCTCATTGTTACTCTGCTTTTGGCTTCTTTGTGTTGCTGCTGTCCCCTACACCTGCCTGCTCTTCCTGTTGACCCCTGACCTCCAGATGAACTGTATGCTCAGAAGCTGAAGTACAAGGCCATTAGTGAGGAGCTGGACCATGCCCTCAATGACATGACATCTCTGTAGAAGCTCTGACATCCCTCTGTCTCCATCTCTGCTTCCTACTTTTCCTTTTCTGACTCAAGTTTTGAATTTTAGGACTCTCCAAAGTATCTCTGTGATCATCTGTGCCTTTGGCCTGTTCTATTATGAATTAAACCATCAATTAAAAATCTTTCCCTTTTTAATTTCCAGATTTCTGATACTGTTTTTTGTTTTTTATAAATTGTACATAGTAATGATACATTTAAAGCACAATCAGCCATTTACAAAAAGTGTTTCTATATCTGTAAACACCAGCAAGTATGAGAAGAGGTGAGATTTTATTTAGTTTTGGTGTGATTTAACACAGTTTCTGATCCTCTTTAACCTGTTTGAGCAATATTTTGGTTTTTTTTACTCTAACTTCCTTTCGGTTCCTGATGTGTAATCACGCGTGTCCATAAGGTGATATAAATCATGTACACTCGGTCGAATTTAATACAAGAAAATCTGAAAGTGTTTAACCTAATCCTTGGAGAGTTGACAGTCCTCAAGCATATAATAACAGTCAGCAGTTCATGCATGAAAGTCACAGTGATGTGGTTGGATTTTGCATGTGGCACAGTTTAACCAAAATAGAAATATGCAAAACATGTGCTCATCAGAATAGCAGGGAAATACTAATACTCTGTTTTGAAATATTGATGTTTGAGAAACCTTCAGATGAGAATTATCCCATAGATTCGATAAGTGTTACTTGCCAGTGGCTGGGATCTCACTGTCACTTTTCTTCCTTTCTCCAGAAAAATTATCACATGCCAAAGAGGAGAACCTGGGCATGCATCAAGTCCTGGACCAGACCCTGCTGGAGCTGAACAGCTTATAAACACACAGAGAGGAAGCTGGAGAGAATGAGATCGTTACATAACATTCCTCCAATGTACGACTCCATTCCACATTACGGGCTTAAAAATCTTCCCTAAATGAATGGGTATTAACTTAATGCTAGTCCCTTAATGACCTTTGGTTTTTTTCAAATGCACATGTTTTTCTTTCTTTTTTTTTTTTTTTTTACAGGGAGTCATTGTTACCACATGGCTTCATTTGATCTCCAGCCTTAATTGCAGAAATTCTCCCCAGAATAATATTTGACCACTTTTTGTTTCATTTCATTTTTTTTTTTTACGAAATGGCAACGCTTACACTCAAATAAACCTCAGATTTGGTCAACAAACCCTCATAAACTGGTTACATTTCGCAGTTTTTTTTACACAGAGACAAAAGTTTCTCTTCTATTAATAGAGCATACATTTAAGTTAGATTCTGCCCCGCCGACATTAGTGTGGCTCCAAGTGTCACCTAGTGGTGGTATGAAGTACTCAACAGTTTTTCAGATCTTTTTAAACCATAATAAAGGGCTACAGAATAGCAGACAGTGGGATGTCCCACAATTATGTCTCATTACTGATTATTTAACTTCATGGCAGTCTTGTTAGACAGGTGATTTGTAGGAAAGGTTTCGATGACAAAAGTAAGTAAGACCGGGCACATCCTTTCATTTAGTTGCCTTCTCTGCCGTTCCCATTATCCTGCGGCTTACCTAAGAAGATGCATCAATTATTTAAGTGCATTTTCTTTCTTTCTTTCTTGGTGTGGGAATTGTGCAGAACCTGGGAGCTGTGCATGTACAGTTTCTACAACCTGACATGCGTATCAAAGCTGAACTACCTTTCCTAATGCTCTGCCTGACCGACAGCAGTCTGCATCAGTGCCAATGATATGCCATCATGTAGCCAATTTATACTACATTTACAATACTTTGTATTACATGAGCGAGCTCAACCCCAAACCACTGGAAGCTCAGTCAACTTTTATCAAACATGGATACTTATTGTATATAGTAGAATAATGTTAGGTATGTGAGAAATTGTATTTCTTTGATTCTTTTTTTGTTTCCTTTACACCACTTCTTTTTGCCAAGGGGAACTCTCAAGACCAAAGAACACACATAACGCAGACAGTAAATTCTTAAGATGTTTTATTTTTGTTTGTGATGATGGTCATCGTGGTTTCATCTCATGCCAGGGCCATGAGACCATTTTGAGATATTTCATTCACCCGCCCCTCTCTATGTCAATCGAATAAATGTTTTACAGAAATTAAACTCGTTTGAGTTTTTTGTACTTTCAGACCACAATTATCTGAAAGTTTTCTGACTCATTAAAAAACACGGAGTGCTTTGTTTTAGCTATTTAATCATGATGAATTTCACTGTTCTCTCTGGAATGATTGTAGTGCATAAACTATCTAAAAGCTTATCTCGAGCTTTAAAAGCCCCACCCCTGGCCAATAAGACAATATTGGAGGAAATCCAGTTTCACTCCAGATCAACGAGGTGCTTAAGGAGAGGTACTATGTTCTCTCTGAGAATTCAGGTAATTCAGATCAAGGAGTGTGAGACTCAGACTCATTTGGCCATGATCCATTCTGCTTCCTGACATGAGTGTTTCCATGTGTCTGCTCAGGTGTGTTTCTTCCTGAAGGCACAGCCTGGGTGGACAAAAAAATCAAGCATATCTGAAACTTATTATAGGCAGATTATCAGTAAGGGCAGCATGTAAGCCCTCTTCTTGTTAAAAATCGAAATAAATATGAAACAATATGTCCTCACCTGGAGTTAGTCGGCATTTGCCTCCCCCGGGCTGGCAGAGAATAAGAGAGCATCCTCCACAAGGTACTGCTGTCTGAGCATGGCTGAAGATTGTGGTGATCTTATAGCAGCCTTAAACACACATTTAAAGATGGATGTAATTACAGAAAAGTAGTAATCAAAACGGTTTATCAAAAGGGAACATTGTACGAGATATTCAGTACCTGTACATTTAACATCCATGAAGTATGAGTTAGGTCTCTGCACCAGCCTCTTCTTCTTGTGTCGTCTCCTCTCCTCGGCCAAGCTGGGATGCAGCAAATCTCTTGCAATCTGCAACAATGATCAATCCAGGTTGTCATAATTGTCATTCATAAATTACTTAACTGTATCAACATGGATCAGCTATGCTGAGAATGAGAATATCGCCCCCTACAGTCTGATTAATACATGGCAATTTAAAGCAGTGATATGGACATGTCCAGGCAAGTCTTAACACAACTCCTGATGTCACCGGTATAGTCAATACAACTAAAGATATATCAGATTCAATTGTAAAATATTGTATTGCCCCTCCACACAAACACACACTAGTTAATAATTCGTTTAATTCTTTTCAGCTGGACAACATTTTTCTAATTAACACTAGGCTTACAGTTTTCCCCAGCTGCTTCACAACAACCACACAAATACAAGAGCAAAAAGCAAAACTTTTAAACTTACAGGCATTTTTGCTGAAATCTTTCAGGTATGTCGTCCGATGCAAATGTGACTTGATAAGGTCGACGTTCACGTTCAGATGCCCCTCAGTCAACCGGATCAGCTGAAGTTTGTTGTTGATGTCACTCTGGTGAGTTTGTGCAGTTTAGTACCAGAGGAGACCGAGAGGAGGAGGAGTCTGTCTGTAGTCAAAGGTCTGCGCATGGGAGACTCTTCAGAAAGTCACACCAATTAAATGGTCAATGTGAAATACGAGAAAAATATAACAGGGCGTGGGCCAGATATAGGCTTATTTCATCTACTAAAACTGCCGAGTATTAATGTTTTATATTGGTAATCGTCAACAATGAGCCTGTGGTACGGTGGTCGAGAACCGCCACTGCTGCAAAGAAAAAAATAAAAAAATAAAAAAATAAAGCACAACAGAAGTTATAGATGCGAAAAAGAAAAAAAAAAAAAGAAACTGAAGCCTGCTACAAATAAAAAAAGAAACAGTCCAGAAATAAAATAAAAAAAAACACATCGGAAGTTAATGACATAAAAAAGTGGTGATGCAAAAAAAAATAAAAAAAAAACCCCGCGAAATTAAACAATAACCTTTCCACTTATTTCTTTGCTCGTCTTTTCACCGTCATCCTCTGTGCCTAGATCGTAAAACACCAGTGCATCAATCTTTTTTTAATTGCATCCTTTTATTTTCACAGTAGGTAACTTTTTTTGTTTTGTTTTGTTTTTGCGTCACCACTTTTTTTGCGTCATTAACTTCAGTTGTGTGTTTTTTACTTTTATTTTTTATCTGCAACATTTCTTTTTTTATTTGCAGTGGGCTTCGGTTTTCTTTTTTCTTTGCATCCGTAACTTCCATTGTGGTTTTCTTTTTTTTTCTCTTTTTTCTTTCTTTTTTTAAAATTTTTTATTTAGAGCAGTGGCGGTTCTCGGCCACCGTAGCTATATTTTCACTGTACATGAGTTTTTGACAGGAAGACAAGTTTGGCAAATGTGAGTTTTCTAATTCAACAGGGTAACCGAACAGCCGAAGCTTCCCGATAACTTCCAACAGATTTTGACAAAAACAAGTTAAATGTCACAGAAATGCATTTTCTGTTCAAATTAAATACCGAGCCATATTTCGAAAGACCAGATGCACATCATCACCCGCACAAACGACCTGTTTTATGGAAAGCATATGATTTATTTCAGCCCGGGAGGAGTCAGACATCGAAACAAACTCACCCCTGCGGGCCAACCACAGACTTCCGGAGCCACGACGACATCCAAGAGTGATGGCTGATTTGACCAGAGGGGGCCCGACTGGCGGTGACGTCTGTTTCCGCACAAAGGGCGGGACATCCTCAATAGTAAGCTAACTAATAACATGGCGAAGACTTACGATTACTTGTTTAAACTACTTTTAATCGGCGATTCGGGCGTCGGTAAGACTTGCGTGCTGTTCAGATTTTCAGAGGATGCCTTCAATTCAACGTTTATCTCCACAATAGGTGAGCAAAAGCCGTATTATCGGGTTAGTCTTGGCCGAAAAGCGGGTTCAGGAGCAGCCCATCCCGTCATGCTAATTTGGTGCTAACTTTTTATCTAATAGAGGCTAGTCAGGAAGCAGCTCAGCCGGCTTGATAGAGAGGTTTAACAGCAGCGACAATGCTTTTTAAACACCAAGAAACCCTTTTTCATATGAGCTGCAAGTGTGGGTGACCTAAAAACCTCTGACTGTACACATATAACCATTGAAAGATGAGCTAACACGTTACAAGCTGTCAGTGAGCTCAGCTGGCAGTGTCATTTTTCTCATGATCAGCTGTTTGGACTTTGCGCTTTCGGTGCCAACATTACAGAAAGAATGAATGAGCTCCTATATTATTCTTAATGTCTAAAATCAAACACCTCTACTGTCTTTGAGGAGCTGAAGTAACAGGTGTGCTTCAGGTGTGTGACTTCTACCACTGCTTTTTCTTCAGGTATTGACTTCAAGATCAGGACAATAGAGTTAGATGGAAAGAAGATCAAACTACAGATATGGTAAGAGGGTTTCAAGTGAAAATTGGTGATATATACACTCACATGCCAGTCTATGGGTTGGGTGTAAAGTATATAACAGTGTAATGCAATGACAATTGAGGTAAATCCCTGAATAGCTGAGCTGAATACATGCACAGAAACTCCTACAAAGCACCATCATTGTCTCTTTGACCTCTGACAATCTATTACGGTATAAAACACATATAATGAAGATATATGTGTAAGTATTTTTGGAAAGCTGCAGATGATAGAATAGAAAAGACCAACATCTACTTTCATGTGTACATGTAAATGTTCTTTATTTATACAGGCCTTTACAACAACCCTTTGGGTGAACCAAAGTGATTTACAATAGAAAATAAAAATGAATAAATAAAAACATGAAAAAGCAATAATAAAAAAGAATAAAATACAATGCAATTAAATAAAGTGTCACCACGCTACTGGGTATTAAAAGCCAGCATAAATAAATATGTTTTCAATCGAGATTTAAAGAAGGCCCAGGTCGGAAGTAAGTCTAATTTCAGTGGGGAGCTTATTCCAGAGCCTGGGACCAGCGACTGAAAAGGCCCGGTCACCCCAGTACTTGTGTTTTGACCCGGGCACCTCCAGCAGAAGTTGATTTGACAACCTCAGAGCTCTACCCGGCTCCTGGACTGTTAAAAGCTCAGTTAAATAGATAGTGGCAATGCCGTTAAGAGCTTTAAAAACAAACATTAAAAGTTTAAAATCGGGAAGCCAATGAAGGGAGCTAAGGACAGGAGTGATGTGCTCATGTCTGTTAGTAGCAGCATTTTGGACAAGTTGAAGGCGACTAAGAGGTGATTGGGAGATGCCAACATAAAGTGCATTACAGCAGTCTAATCTTGAACTGATTAGAGCATGGATGGCTATCTCAAGTTCGTGACGGCTTAAAAACATTTTGACCTTGGCCAGGAGATGTAGTTAGAAGAAACTAGTCCTGACAACATTGTCAATTTGTCAATTTTATAAAAGACATTGCTTGTAATGTAGTCTTGTGTAAATATTGTCACCTTAATGTCGCACTCAGGAGTATTTTCATGGTTGTTCTTTAGGGATACAGCAGGTCAAGAGAGGTTCAGGACCATCACAACAGCCTATTACAGAGGAGCCATGGTGAGTTTCATCGTGCACATTGAATCTTATGCAACAGATAAGAACATGTCTGGGACTAGAATAGGAGAGTTGGTCATCTCAGGTGTGCACAATGCAGCACAACTCTTAAGCAGAGCCACACCCAGCATTATTGTTGTAGCTAATTTTACACATACTTGTGCAGCACTGTTGTCATTTTGTGAGCCTCTCCTTCAGTTCAAGTTAAACTGGATGTACATTTTCATCTAAGTGATCCTCTGCTGTTCAAATAAATTGACATTTGGTTGCAGATTCATACCATCCAGTGGATACTTGATTTGTAAAGCTGTCCCTGTGAAGTAATGAATTTGGGGAATGAGTGATTACATTTTTCACATGTCTTTTCCTCTTAACCCTCCAGGGTATCATGTTAGTGTATGACATTACCAATGAGAAGTCCTTTGACAACATCAAGAACTGGATACGGAATATAGAAGAGGTAAAGTACATCACACCTGTTTGTGGCTGTTATATCTGCCTGCTGTTCACCTAAATTGTTTATTTCCTATGTAGAACTAATAAGTATCCAGAACTCTACACAGTTAATTGCTGATTAATTTCCAGTTTGTTCACAATGACACTCATCTTTCCACAGCATGCCTCAGCAGATGTAGAAAGGATGGTCCTCGGGAACAAATGTGATGTCAATGACAAGCGACAGGTGTCCAAAGAAAGAGGAGAGAAGGTAATACATCAGCCAGTGAAACCCTGATTTAAAAATAACATCTTAATCTAACTCTGACTGGTTATATATTGATTATTTTGGATTGTCATGCCTGAGTTCTGACACTAATTACTTCTCTTTTCTCCTACTACCAGCTGGCATTGGAGTACGGTATCAAATTCATGGAGACCAGTGCAAAAGCCAACATAAACGTTGAGAATGTGAGTACTTTCTTTCTCTGGTAATTTAATGTTCACCCATAAATAAAAGTATCGTTGCTAAAGAAGCCAACCTATCTGCGCCTGGAAATAACTCTAGTCCCATTGCTTAAAGGGACAGTTTTTCATTTCAGTAAATGGGCATATTTAATTTCTTGCCAATTGACACCACTGCTGTACTTGTCAGTTGTTAAGAATACTTTAGGAGGCGGCCTCTTGGATTAGCCAAGATTACAGACTGAAAGCATGAGAAAATAACTCTCTGTGCTCCGTCTAAAGGAAAAAGAACTGCCTGCAAGCACTTTCGAAAGCTTAGCATTTCTCAAATTTGTCATTGTTTTTGTAGTCTGCGATGTGTAAATCAAAATATGAATATATACAAATAGAACAAACGAAGATAATAGATACATATGTATGTGTATCAAATAAAACTGCATGTATTGTAACAAAGGATTATGTTTGTGACTTACCTGGTCATGCTTTTATCATTTTCAAGTTATTTTTATTTCCGTTTATTTGTTTACGAACTGCAAGCATGTTTAATTAAATGTTATGAATACTAGTATGTTTGTGCTTTCATATCACAGTTATTAAAGAATTAGAGTCAGTCATTTGTATCCATGGTTACTGATCATATTTATTAAACCTTCAATAAAACCAGTAATGCCTGTGTTCCTGTTGCTGTCTGCAGGCCTTCTTAACCCTTGCCAGAGACATCAAAGCAAAAATGGACAAGAAGCTGGTAAGACCGCTCAAGAGAGCAAACTGTGTATTAATCATAAAGCTGCGATAGATTTGCTGTTTGTCATGTTCTGGCATTGTCGCTGCTCACATATCTGGATTTTTCTCTCACGTCTGTGTGTAATGTAGGAGGGCAACAACCCACAGGGCAGTAATCAAGGAGTCAAGATTACAGAGCAGCCCAAGAAGAGCAGTTTCTTCCGCTGCACGCTCCTGTGAGGAGACTGGAGTATCGGCATCCACCAGAGCCTTAACCATGTCCCCCAAACTGGACAGAACTGGACAGACAGAGCACACTCTGTTCTCTTTTTCATTTTTATTTCCCGTCTTCCTCCCTTTCTTTCTGATTGTCCCATGCTCATTTGGTAGATAAAACAAGCATTTTTTTTTTTTTTGCCCCCTTGCTTTTCCAGTCTTCCCATGACACCAGCACATCTCATGACTTATGCCTCTGCCTCATGCTGATTACGATTTTTGTTGTGGGTATTTCACGAGTTTACACCAAAGTCCTTCAGTTTTATTGACTTTTAAGGACTGACCTCTGGTAAAACACCAGAAACAAACAAACAAACAAACAGACCTGTACTGCTCACAAGATCTGAAGCTGAGTTGGTATCTTTCTGTCGACAGTCTTGGTGAAGTCTTATTTATTGGATCTTTATTACTTAAAATAGCCCACATTATACCTTAAATTTAGTCCTTTCTGTAAAATAATAATGCTTTCTTTGTCTTCAAGGTGATAAGAGCACAATCCTGGCTAAGCACAGTTTTTGTAGTTTTACAACATGTATCTTTTGACCAGTTGGCTGACACTTTCTGCCATACCAAAATTGAAGTTTACGTTATTGATAACAACAATTTATCCCGCCCATGGGAAAGCAGTGCCAGCAAATTTTTACTCCTCATATCAACATCGGGACGTGCATGTTCTCTGTCCACCTTTCTGCTGTATCTTAACATTGATTCCTGAGGCTGAAACATTCCTCTTCTGACAACTTAAATGTGCAATGTACTATGTATGTGGGGCCCAGACTTCTTTCCATCTTGAGTATTTGCCCATTCTTGGTGAAGAATGGGATCTTGACAAAGTATGCTTATTTTACAGGGGCATTGATTCTTTTTGTAGTGTCTTACCTCATTGTTTCAGGTATTGCAGTTTTTAAGATAAGATAGGTGTTATGGGTGTGAGGTCTACGGTTATTTGCTGTGTTTCTACTGGTGGACAGGCAGTACCTAAACTGACCACCTGGTGGTGATAAAGTTACACAGCAGAGGCACAGATGGAATCACAACAGTGTCCAGCTCGTTGTTGATCCTTTCACACTTCTTCCGGGGAAAACATACACACATCGGTTTCCTGGGCCTTGGATATGGGCTGTGCTGTAGCAGTATTTACGGAGCGAAACAAAACATAGCACCAAAACGACAAAGTGCCCTTTAATGTTCTTATTGTTAATGCACTTTTCCTTTGTTCTTTCTGTAAAAAAAAAAAAAAAAGTTCTTAACATTTGTCGGCTGTATTTGTTGCAAGTCTTAACTGAAAGCAAAGAATATTCATGCACAAGTTTTCCATGTATCCTAACTGGACTTCCTTAAAAACATCAGAGCACTGAAACCTTGTCTTTGTAGTGAGAAGAATGAAAACATACCGAAGGCCTGTGATTTAAAGAGCTTTTTCATTCTCATTCCCTTAACAGATATTCAAATTTTCTAGCTTTTTTAAATGCATTTGCTTCCCAATGTTGCTTTTGGAGGCCCCAGATGCACCCGACCGCTCTTCCGCTCATTGACCTCCCTTCTTTTATCCTTATTGGTTCACTGTCATGGCCATCTGAACTATGCATTCTGGGTGTATAGAAAACCTCAAAAAGCTTTGCACATCTGACTTTACAAGCTTTATTTGAGATTAGAAATGTGCTAAGGATCTTAGCTATTTTATTTTCTGCTGTCACTCCAAATTCATATTTTCTCCGTTGAGCTGTTGAGGTGAAAAAAATAGGAAATTAATTAATGCTGAAGATATGTGATAACATATCTTCAGCATTCCCTATCTGGGGTAGTATTTCATTTCATGGGGAACATGTGAAATAATTCAGCAATTGTAAATAAGATCTGCAATGATTGTACTTCACAAATCTTATTGATCTACACCTTTTGTAGATGTGTGTACTTTTGATGATTTATTAAAAATGAGATTCTTAAATATTTGGTCAACTTACAACATGTGCACTTTTTCATTTTTTTCAATCTGTCTAAAAATGGCAGAGAGCTTATTTTAGTGTGTTCCTATCAGGGGTCTATCGGATCGGCAAAATGGGAATCCCTCTAATATTATTCTTTTATTCACATTGGCTCTGAGTACCTGCTATCACATACTGTACGCTTATGCCTTTGTTCTTTGGACTAATTTTACCACCAGATAGCTCTGTGGTAGCAGTAACGCAAGAGAACAAACATCTCACTTATGCAGCATATGCAAAGTGTTACGAACAGCAGCATAAAATGTTATTAGCAGTTGTGCAACAGGGCGCAGGAAGAAACAAATTATCTCTATTCATTGTTAAAAACTCATGAAAATGAAGTAGCAGTGAGTCTATTATCTTTATTTCCATTGACTTGATCTTTAAGTATTAAATGTGTCGTCTCTCTTTGCAAAACCCGAGCCTCACAATAGAGATCTGAACGGTGGTATCTGGAAGATGATGGCAGGGCTGTACAAAGAGGATCTTTACTTTTGAAATGCCTTTATATATTTCACGTCTCTAAATTTCAGCCTGGATTCATCTGTGAGGAGCATATATTTACTTACAGCCAACTGACATTTATCACATTTGGCATCGCCAGTTGACTCCCATCAGCTGACCAAAGTATGAGAATGAAAAAGATGCATTTTTCTCAAAAAAACCTACAACCTGATTATTTACCAAAGTGCTTATTCAGGTAGTTCTGTGTTCCCCTAAAAAAATTGGAAAACTGTGGAAATCTGTCAATCAGTTTACCTGACAAAGTCAGACTTTAATGTTATATTTCCTCATTTCTCTGTTTTTATTTTAGCATTAGATTAAATGTCACAGCTGGCAGAGCCCCTCAATGTGCTGTAAACCCTCTTATAAAATTATACAAGGTAAGTTTTGGGTGTGAATGTGTGGCCAGTAACACAAAATCAAATATATGTCCAAATTAGCTCTGAATACAAGTTGAAAAGAGAGTGAAAATCAGCTTAAAGTATAATAATATAATTAGTGGTGTGATAAAACTCCCAAGGTTCAATTTTGTTGTTATATGTTTCACTGAACTTACAGGTTATGTTGACACTTTGTGTTACACCCTCTTGTGAAAATAATACAAGGTAAATATTAGGGTTTAACGTGTGTACAGGTTCATTATTCCACCCACACTAAAATCTAATTTACATGATCGACTTAGACAATAATATGTCTTAGGGAGGATTTGTAATGAACCATTGAAAAGACACAGATATTGGGTTATGCTATTGATTGACAGATGGTGAATTGAAACAACTTAAACCAAGTTGTAAGTCTATTAGCTCTGCAAACTGAGCATTAGCATGTAGCTCATAGCATCATGGATTGAGCCAGTCTTTTTGAATAACTGCTATACACTTCAAGCTATCAAATAATCTTTGTAATAGATTTATTTATTCAAGAGTTAAACTTTAAAGGTGGACAGAATCAAATCACTTTACTCCAAGCTTGCTTAAGAAGTTGTTCAATAACAATTCTTAAAAGTAACTGTTCATTTTGCTCTAAAAAATCTTCATCAGGAATCTGAAAACTTATGTAAGTCTAAAAAAAATTACATTTTCCAAGTTTAAAAAAAAAGCTCTACAAAAGTGACAGAAACTGTCATAATTTACATGAAAATTTATGAATATAGATTGAATAATACTAGCTGGTGAAAGGCCGCCCCAACTCAACAACTATCAAAAAATCTAGCAATTTCTGAGTTTGTAACATTTCTGAATCTTTCCCCCCAATTAATCAATTTTTTAAAGAAATTTGAAGTAGAAATGAGGTTTCCATTTAAAATTACAGCAAATTCAGACACATGAAGTAGACAAGGACGTTTGTGGGTCATTTTTTTTATTTAGAAAGAGAAGAGCTCTTCAAAAATATTGACACCTGAACTCATTATTTCCTCTTCTCACTTTGTATGTGCCAAGGTAGGAAGACCTTTGTTTTGGTATTTTGCTTTTTGACAACCACATGATGCTTGTCAAACTTCCCAGCTTGGTTCTATAAGTTCAGTTGTTTATGTAAAATGAATTGTTTAGATAGTTCCTGTTTAAAAGAGGTTCCTCTCTGATCAAAACATTAGATAGAAGTCCAGATATTCCTCTCTGAGCATTTAGTGTAGTGCTCCTCCTGTATACAGTACAGTATGGTAATAAGAGCTTTCATAAGGTTCATAAGTCACACTTTAAGAAGATAAAAGTCACTCCTCTTATCTTCACATAAAAGTGTTTGATAAACCGCCAGTATGTACACTGATCCTCTGTCGTATGTGGCTCTGGTAGTCTGTGATTCTAGGTAAATGAGAGTGGACTTAAGTCTCCTCCCACTGAGAGGTGTTGTCAAGCGTGTCAGCTCCACAGTTTCAGTTTATCAGAAGCAGCTAGACAAGGTGAGTACTACTTTCTATGAGCTACTCTTCACTGAGAATTCTCTGTTATTACATTTTTTTTAAAAACATTTTTTCAATAATAATCAGTAAAAAATAACAATGAAATAAAATAACTATCTGTCTTTACACTGAAAGAATTTCAGATGAAATTTCTCAGATGTAAAATTAGAAGAACAATGATCGGCATATATCAGACTTCATCTGAAAACTGTCATGTGGCATTCAAGTGGAAGAGGACTTGTGTGACATGAAAAAGGAATAAAAAGGCAAATTGCTGTAGAGTTGCTCTAAGATAGGACATTACAGACATTTGTATTTACTGTATTATCTATCAGTTACACTGGGCACTACAGCCTGAATGTGCTGGTTTATTAACTCCCAGTTTATAAATGTTTTTTTTTTCTGTATGTAACATGATACTCTTGTTGTAATGTTTTGGTAGATCTTGGAGCTCTGTGATCAGAAGACTTCACAAAGGATTTCATGAAAGTTCCCCAGGATGATGGAGTGGACTTCTTCCTCACAGGGACAGCATGAAGCTTTTATATGGTTTACCGATTCCCAGCTCAAATCGGTGATCAGGAATGGTGTAGTCCCTGAATGGTTTCACGGGATTATTTCCAGGAAGTAAGTCTAACAAGTCTATCAGTATCTGCCATCAAAGAGAGAATGTGGGCGCACATTTTTAAAAACCTTGCATGATAAGCTCAACATGATATTCTATTTCAGTATGTTGTTGTTTTTTGTGTGCAGCATACAGATATAACTTTATCAACATTTGTGTCTTTGGGGTGTCAAATAATACAATTTTAGACATCATTTTAATATCAAGTCAAAGACAGGAAGTAAAATGTTGCTCGTGCTGCCTCTGTTTAGAGTAGATAGCATGCCCCAGCCAGGACATGAAAACAACAACAACAACCAGCCTTTAACTGAACACAAACCAAACAAAATGAACCATTTAATCCTAATCAATCCATTTTTTAGGTTACTATGAGAATCTTTGAAATCGCGCATTTTTCCCTCCTAAAACTATGTGTTAAAAAATCATATACCACTTTGCTGATTTGTATTGAGCACAAAGTAGAAGTTAAGTATGGAAACCAAACACTGATTATAGATGTTGACCTATAATAGAAACTGATCTCATGCACTTTCGGGAAGTAGTTTTATCAATGGACTTTACCCTGATGTAGATTTCAAAGAATTTATACTTCCTCCGCACCCACTGTAAGCTACACAGTCACAACTTTGGGTAATGGTTGACACGAAAGGATAACTTTTGAACATGGCTTGTTAAATAAGTTTACATTCAGAGTTGATAAGCCCACAAACGTCATCTGTTTATCTGGTAGGTCATTACACAACATTTTTTTAGTAACTCTTTCTAGCTCCAGTACACGTACAAGATTACCCAATAGAATTGCTAGAGCACTTTCAGATGACAGTGCACTGTGAGGGGAGTCATTGTTGTAACTTGGCTTGTTATCCATCCAGAACAGCAGAGGAGCTTCTGATGCCTAAGCCTCCGGGCTACTTCCTCATCAGAGTCAGTGAGAGCAGGATTGGCTACACACTCTCATATCGGTGAGTGTTTGTAGGATCTGTGGAGCCATATTTTCTGTTAGCAGGTCAAAGTCCTGTCCTGTTTGTGCCCTTAAAGTGTTTTTTTGTCCTTCTTGTTGACCCTCAGTGTTGAAGACCGCTGCAGACATTTTATGATTGACGCACTGGAGGACGGGCGTTATATTATTGTAGGGGAAAACAGGAGTCACCAGTGTCTGCAAGACCTGGTAGACTTTCATCGTAGGACTCCCATCATGCCTTACAGTGAGATGTTAACTGTAGCTTGTGGACAGGTAAGGGGATCTTTTATTATTTATAGTGTGTATTTAAGTGGTTTGTAGCACTTTTTTATTGTAACAAAGGTAAAGGCATTATTGAGAATAATAATAGAAACAATGCAAACAGAAATAAAAACACAACCTCAATCCAACCAAGTACAACCAATAGTTAGAAACACAAGAACAAAGACAGAATCCAAAATGTTCTCTGAAACTGACACGATTACAAGTCCTTGCATCCTGACGCTGATTGAATTCACTGGCTTATCAAATTGACCTCGATGTTGCCGCTCTGTGTTGTGTTACTTTATAAAGTAAAAATAAAAATGACGCACAGGAATATAACTTCTACATGATATTTGTAATTTTGGTAGCCAGAGAACATGTAATCACTGGAGGTTAAAAATCACAATTTCATGCCCCCCTTTTGTAGGTTAGAGATGGGCCACCCCTGTCAAAAAATCTGGACACACCCTGTTTGGAGATAAATCAATGCATGAATTTAAATTTTTGTTCGTTTTTAAATAGAATAAAAGGAGGGGACTCATAAGTTTGTACATGATATAAGATTAACTCTGTTTAACTTTGTGAAAAGACAGCACTACACATGCGCTTAGAAGAATTTACAACCATTCAGAGGAAAAAGATGTCTCATTTCCTGTCTGAAACTACTTCATTTGCCTATTTGTTTAACACCTGTACATGATGCAAAAGTTGCATGACCTCTCATTTTTCTACTTTCTCTTTCCCTCTTTTTTTTTTTTTTACATCAGAGCTCAAATGACAAAACTGACTACGCAGAACTACTGTTTACACAAAGCCATCCGATCCCTACCACAAATTTGCAGCAGAACATCTCCCTGCATATCAGCAGAAATCCCGCTGCACCACAAGAAGATATCCCACCAGCCCTTCCTCACCGACCTAACAACCTGAGGATCCCTGCAGGCTTTTCTCAGGGCAGACTTTACCCTAGTTTGGAAGAGGAGTTCCCACGTGACAGCCTCCTTCCTCCAACCCCTGTAATGCTGAATTCTGCAATTTACTGTGTATACTGTCTGGTTCTTGAACAATTAACTGATATCCCATTTAGTCCTTTAATTTATATTCTGAAAGATTGAATTGTTAAAAGTACAGCACTTTATTTCCTTAAAGAAGGGTATTAATACTTTTATATTTATGATCTACAGCCTGTGCCAATGCCCAGGAAGAACCAGCCACCTCAACTTCCTATTGAAAGCCCTCTTCCTCCATTGAAGCAGAACCAGGCCTGCGTCAGAACAGTCTCTGCTCCGGACAGCCGCTTCACACATTCAGCCACCGTGCAAGCATTCAGCACCCAAAGGAACCAGGAAGCAAAGCCATCAGTCGTCTCCAACCTAAAGAACTTGAGGAAAAAATTCGGAAAGAAGAGAAGTCCATCGCAGGAATTAATGAATGCAGAGATCAATGTGGGGGCTACTGAGAGGAGTGGAAACACTGAGCATGAGTACCAGGAGATCACAGGGGAGCAGAGTAAACCATTTTCTAACACCTGCCCTGATATCAGACTGACTAATGAAAGGCTACCTCACGAGTACAGACAACCTCCACCATTTGCTCCAGGATACTGACATTGAACAGCTTTCTGACAGTAAATAACTTTAAAAAACAGGAAACAGCTTTCTCATGTCAGTGTAAAGGAAGTAAGATCAACCTGCAAGCACCTCTCAAGCAACCAAATTAACACGCCATATTTAATTAACTTCATCCATCCGAAATAGAAACCATGAAAACAAGCTGCACCTTCATGGAGTTAGGACTGAGTGAATATTGGACAAATTAGTCTCTCATATCTATATCTGTAATTGATAACGGTGAGTCACAAATGCCCTTTTCCATTTTGGTGGTTGAGTAAATGACAACATGAGAGACCGTCACAGAAAATAAGATGATCCTTGTAGTCTCTTTGCTGCTTCATGACTAGATTTTTATATTCAGCTCAATTCTTTAATTCTTACGTTTGGTGTTGTGCTTATAAAAGTGCAGCAGGAGGAAGTTTCTGCAGAGCATGTAAATTAGGTATTTGATGGTTGGCTACTTTACATACAGGTGACACAGGTCTTTGTAGTGGGTAGGTACATTATTGGCAATGACAAGGGAAGCTGAAAGAAAATGCAGACTCTTATCAAACCTGTCTCGGGTGAAATTATGCACATGAATGAAACAGTGTTTTGGGCACAGTAGAGACATTTTTCATCTTTTTTTTCACAGCAAGTATAGGTCAGATATTTCTTGTTTATGTGAAAGATAAAGACTTTGACACATCTAGACCACATGCTCCTATCATATTTCACATCCATGTACAGAGTTGCTTAATATATCAGGCACCTTGTTTATGTGCCATGACTGAGTTAATAAATCAGATTTACAACATGTTTCATCTCTGCTTATCTACTGCTTCAACAAAAGACATGCAATGTTGACTATGAATCAAAACAGACATTTTACAGTTTTCAGAGAAACTGAATTTATGTACAAACATTGACTTCCATCCATCCGTCTGTCTATCTTTCCATCCATCCACCCACTTACCTTTTTTTCCTCCCTCCTTTTTTTTTCCTTAAAGAGATCTTTGGATGTCAGGCGTCTGGGAGGTCATTCAGCTGTAAGGTGCATGATGGGTGGATGTAATGACATGAAATGGGCTTCAAGCCTTCATGACTCAGCAGTCCTATTCTGACTACTTTTATTTTACAGCAATGTTCTCACAAAAGAGTTGTTCTCATAGTTAGGACTGATACAGTTCCTGTGATCTAATAAGTCCAGACCTGTCCAGACTAGCCGAAGAGCAGACACAGGACTCATGTTAGACTACCATCTAGTGGCATCAAGACAAAACCGTTTTGTCAACTGAGGTTATCCCTGCCAACTGCTGCTGCTGATGACAAATCTGTATATTAATTTAGGTATTTGACTCTTAAACATGGTTTAGGCTAGTTTTAAACCTGGTCACAAAAGCCTGAAATAGATCAAGTACAGGAGGCTATTACTGATGAGATTACTTGAATAGAAATACGTACATTACAAATGAGGTTCAGTTGCTGCCAATGAACAAAATGAACAAGGCAACAAAAAACAATGAACAAACAAATACAAAACAAACAAATATATTTATTTTTCTCCTCCTTTTTTAACCATCCTCTTATTGTCTCAGTGTGTGTAGGACTAAAGACCATTGACACAGAAAAAAACAAGAAAAAAATAACAGTAAGTCTACACTGAGCATCTCTTTTACATTTTTACTCCCACACTTATCAAATGTTTCTTATTCATAAACAAAAGAAGACTTTATGAATAAGGGAGAGTGGGGTAAGGTGAGCCATTTTTCATATTAAGGATCACTACATCAAGACAATCATAGTTTTATCTCTGACTAGTGTATCTGCATATATATATATATATATATATATATATATATATATATATATATATATATATATATTTATACATGTATGGAATAAGTAGACCATAGGAACAGGGTCTAATAACAGCGGGGAGGAAGGACCTGCGATGCCTCTCTGTGATATTGCATATAACTGCTAAAAAGCTGTTTTGTAAAAATCCATTTTAACATGAGAATGTCTTCAGGGCTGCGATTCAGAACATTCACAGCTGTGTTTTTGAAAAGAACAATCTGAACTGAAACTCTGATCCTCTCATCAGACTCCTTTACTTTTTCAGTTAAACCAGTGGTTCAACTTACCCCAGAACTACTATGATGACTTTATTAGTCCTCTAAGCTAAGTTAAATTCTAATAAAACTCAATTCACGTTTAAGAGTGAAATATATGTATATTTTTTCCACCCATTCACCCATGTGCTTCTAACATTTACAGATTCCATGAACTGATGCCCATCTCCTAAATATTTGGTCACATGATCAGTTTCTATCATTTCCAAGTAACAGGGGGTGACTCAACTCACCCTTCGGCTCAACTTACCCCACTCTCCCCTATGTGAGATGAATATGCTGTCATAATAGGACGAGATAAGCAGTCTCCTTGACCTATCCCGGGATAACACAGTTGGCCAACCATTCCCTTTTTGGAGCTTGATTTGTCACACGTCTTTATAATGTTGGTGGGTTGACGTCCAACCACTGAGCACCGCCCTGCCGGACTACCCCCACAACACAAAGCGAGCAGATCTGTTAACTGGAAGTCGAGGTGACGTCATGTGGGAAGCGCTTGATTTCCAACCAGGGAGCAGCCAGTCTTACTCATGTAGTGCCGAGGAAGTTCTTCTATCCCCGAGACATTTTCCCCGTGACATTTACAGCCAAAGTTATTACAACTTTCTACGATTTTGAGTCGAAACACCTCGGCGACGCAATGGCTTTCACTCCGGGACAGCCGGTAACTGCGGTCGTGGTAAGTTTGGGAGTGGGGTTGTGTCCATTCAACGGGACTCTATTGTTTGGTGTCTGAACCGACGTTAGCGTGAAACTGCCAGGGTAAAAAACTGCAGTTATATGAAGTCAGCTGCTGCGCCAAGAAACATCAACACTCACATTATTATTATTATCTTTACTTTGCTTGACTAAAGTGAACCGTCGTCCTCTTTGGTTGCCAGTCAGAAGCTTTTTGTATACCACAGAATTGTCACATAGTGATGATACATTTGACAAATACATTGTTAATTCACTCCACTATGACCAGGGGCATTGAATTTAGATAAGTGCACCAGTTTACACTTTGTTTTTGACTCTTTATCGAAAACTCTTTTAAAGTCCTGACAGCTAACTACAGTATTTTTACTGATGGGCGTCGCCGTTTGTGTGAATCAGCCTTAATGCCATGCCGGACTTTATAACAAGAATCACTAAAACTAAAGTACATTTGAATTTGGTTGCTTGTTTGTACGGCTTCAAATCTAAAAAAAAAAAAACAAAAACAACCAATGCAGATTGTAAATTCATGACTAAGACAAAGATATGGTGGATCAGGCTGGTGTTGCAGGGAGTTGTCCAGGCCTGGGATTCAAAGGTGTTACAGGGGTGGGGAACAGGTAAGCACTCCTGAAGTAGGCAGGTTTACTTCCTCAATGAGTATAGCGCCTCCTGTCAGATCCATTCAGTTTGTACATCATTTATGAAATATTTATGGTGTTAGAGTATAAAACAATGAGTAGTGTTACCTAATTTTCTAGCCCCGGCTTTCATTACTGTACATTTAAAAGCAATTGATATTTATTTCTGTGTTATATTAGAGCATATACTGCAGTTTATCAGCCAATACTCTTGTTTCTTTACAGGCGAGTGCATGTTGATCTATGTGCATTAAGTTAATGTTAGCTAGTGTATTTTGATAGAAAATCCACTTTTAAATACTTACAGCTGAATCTGAATTTCAAGTAAACATCACCTCTGTCATAGTCAACTTATGTAAAATGGTATAGGGGGGAGTGGGGTAAGATGAGCCATTTTTCATATTTCGGATCTGTACATCAAGGCAATCATAGTTTTGTCTCTAACTAGTGTATCTGCATATATTTCAAGATGTTGTGCATCCCTGCAAACCAACAGAATGAGTGTAGAAATGACTGTCTTGATAATATAGCATGCCAAAAAAAAGGTGGTCTCCTATGTTCAATTTACCCTGTGTACGGGGTAAGTCAACTATTATTGCATATAACTACTAAAAAGCTGTTTTGTAAAAAGTCATTTTAACATGAGAATGTCTTTTAGTGATACAGAACATTCACAGCTGTATTCTTGAAAAGAAAAAGTAACACATTTCAACAATCTGAACTGAAACTCTGATCCTCTCATCAGACTCCTTTACCTTCTCTGTTGAGCCACTGGCTCAACTTACCCCAGAACTACTATGATGACTTTATTAGTCCTCTAAGCTAAAATGGTGGACTTTTATGCTAAGTTTTTGACCTCATGTTGTAGCTCATAGATACCACAATTGATGTAAAAAACACATTTAAAATGACCTTTTTTTGGTCTAAACACAATTCTAATAAAACTTATGACAAACTAAATTCACTTTCAAGAGTGAAAAATGTTTTTTTGGAAATAAATGTCTAACCCCTTCACCCATGTGCTTCTAACCTTCACAGACTCCATGAATTGATGCCCATCTCCTAAATATTTGGTCACATGATCATTTTCTTTTACCATTTCCAAGGAATAAGGGGTGGCTCAACTTACCCCAGTCTTCCCAAATTTTTTTAAAAAGTAGTATACACAGTAGCAATCACAGGGCTTACAATACAGTGCATTTTATTGTCATCAAGTATGAAATTTTGTAATACATATATATAGAAAGCAAAAGACTACCGAAAAAGGAAACATGGTGTAGTGCCTGCAAGTCCTGACTGACTGTCTGACTCCTACTCAGTGCTGACAAAGTTCCAGACCTCCTCAGACTTCATTGTATCACCAGCAACACTCAGTGAATGTCTGGTTATTCATCCACACACACAGGCAGGCTTTGTGCTGATGAGTACCACTGTCAGAGTCACCCATCTGTCTGGTTAATGAGCCTGCAGCTGTTTGTCAGTGTCAAGGGCAGAGCTTCTCTGACAGAGTATATGTGCCAACATGGACTTCAAATAAAAGGGAACAGCCTCTGAAATCTGATGTTTGTCAGGCTGTGACATTTGTATGAAGGGCACAGTACCTCACTAGATGGGAATTTGCTGTATAGTTATTTTCCTGTTTTTCTTTTCATCCCGACTAGCCCACAGCTATGTGTACTGTATGTGTTTCTGGGTTGTTTCTTTTGTTTTGTTTCTGGTTTTTTTTTTCGGTTTCTGTTGTTTCTGATTGGGCTGGATTGTTTCTTTTTCTTAACTAGTGCACTTTTACACATTATCCATTTCTTTAATGAATGTTTTCCACAATTAGGTGAACACAGACAGACTTATTTTAAAGTTCTAGTTAATGACACGAAAAGATCAAGATTGAGAAGTCCTTGAAATACTAAATATTCAAATCACTGGAGCTATTGGAGATGACAGAGGGGGTCGATCCACTAATCAGGGACTTGTCACAGTATTAAATATTGAACACATCTTCTGTGTCAGGGTTTACATTTGTCTTTTCCTGTGTAGATGCCTCTAAGTTGTTGTTTTTTTTTTCCATCCAACAGCAAAGAATTGAAATCCAGAAGTTGCGGCAGGGAGACAATCTCATCCTTGGCTTCAGCATTGGAGGAGGAATTGACCAGGACCCTGGACAGAACCCTTTCTCTGAGGACAAGACTGATAAAGTAAATCTGAAGGCTCAACTTTACACATACCATACATGCATTTTGAGTGCAAAAGTCATTGTTAGTTTCCAAATGACAGATATAATGTTTCTACACCAAGCCTCACTGTTGTGTGGGAGGCGTTTGCTCTTAAGATGGGTTGAAGCTTGGGTTATACATCTGATTTGGGGTTTTTGCTAAAATCAGATATGCTGATATTTCCTAATACATTTTCGCCTGAACTGATATTGATATTAACACACTTCCTTTTTCATAGCAAAGAACCTTAAGTTTCTCCTACGACAGGGTTTACTTTTTACTCATATTATGAAAGCCTATTTGCAGTGAAGTAACCTTTGATTCTACTTTCAATGATCATTATATTCTTGTCAAACACAGACATTCAGAAATACAAATCACTGTTAATTTCAAACGATTAAAAGTACTTGTGTAAGCTATTTTCTCCACTGTTCACCCTTAGTTGTGGTCAGGGATAGTTTTGTGTGTTGCTGTCTAAAGGCAGCAGAAAGTGCTTGGACCATAGTTAGATGAAATAAAAGTCAAAAGAATAGCGGTGGGGATACATACCACGTTTTTATTCTGCTTGTTAGAGACACAGGTACAGGAATAAGTGGCAGCTGTCCTACCTCACGGTTACATTTGATATGTTTTGGCCAAATGTGTTCAAATGGTTTTTGTGATGGGACTGAAGACAAGCATCCCAAGGAAGTATTGTACTAATTTCTGCTTCATGTAGCTGTTATTGTAAAGCCAATAACTGATCACATACAGTAATATGGTAATAAGCTGTTCTGCAAAGGTATCAGTTTCATTACAACTGTAAGACCTGCTGCACAGCACATATTAATTAAGGCCTATGTAGGATAGTGTTTATCCACTTCTGTGCGGTCACATTTTTAGTTCATCTCTCTAATAGTAAAGTTTCAGTCTACTCTTGATTCATAAGATTACAGCAGACTGAGTTCATGAGCATTTCATCATTACTGGACAGCTGCCAGTAATGAGAGGGAGGAAATGAGAGACGAAAATGAGCAGCAGCAGGCATGACGTGAGTGAGTTCCTAAGAATATTGAAAACCTTTCATTCGGTAGCATTTTGGTTTTCATCCACATGGCAGGGGGAGTCAGCAAACTGTTGAAATGACTGTTTGGAAGATTTTCATGAAGAGGGTGACAGTGAGAGATGAGAGAACTTTTAATTTAAGGGCCAGTCTTGGGATTAATCGCACTCTGACCACTAAGGATGCTATCTTAGATTTGTGGGAATGAAGACAAAGGTAATCCTACAGGAGCAAAGTTCACTGCAACAAAAATGACAAATGGAAATTAATGAAGAGCGTCCCTCAGTACACTGTATTTAGGCCAACAGAGCAAAGATCATGAAATCATGAAAAATGAAAGTACAGAAAATCTTGTTCAAAGACTCACTTTGTAGTTTCATTATGAGAATCCAGCAGTGAGGGGGTTTCTGTGTTCAGGTTGTTTTTGAATCAGAAATTTTTGATCTGATGATGATTGAAACAAAGTATTTCTGACTTGCTGTTGCTGGTAAATCCTCCTCTGATCAGGAAGCACAGTTTGACTAGAGCAGCACCTTGGTAAGTTTTAAACCGAGGACAGGACAGGTCTGAACGCATAACCTGTAGCCTCAGGTGGGAACACATCAGACCCCGCTTACTGATGTCACAGAGAAGTACACTGCAGGTTTACACGTACACAACATTCTTACCTGCTTAATGAATAAATGAAAGTGCACAGTGTGGACTGAAAGATGGAAATAAGCCAGCAGATGCTAGGAACTGATACTTTACGGGAGGGGGGGCACACCTTCATGTTCATATGATGAATTCTACCTTTTGGATCCTTTCCCACTTTCCATTGCACCATCTTTGGATCTTTCCCAAAAGACTGTGCTCGTGTTCGTATCCCAGGGATGCAGCGAACATCTCTGCTGTCTTCAGGCATTTGCTCCATCTGATACTGAGACAAAAGCAAAAAATTGATCTACTTTTAAATCAAATGACTCTCATTCACATAAGTGATTTCACAAGCCAAAGTGGTGTATGTTCCCCTGTGACCTCTATTGAATTTGCCTAAAATTCTTATGATCAAAAATTACAGAAAAAAAGGAAGATGAAGGTTACCAGATCAATTTTTGGTCCTATATTTCTATATTTACTAACCCATTGACTGTTAAGTTCACAGACAGTGTCAGGAGTGTTTTTTCTTCAGAAACAGAATCAGGATCAGAATCACCTTTATTGGCCAAGTATGTGTACACATACAAGGAATTTGACACCAGTTAACTTTGCCCTCTATGTACAAACAGTAAATATAAAATGTTATAAAAATTTGCTCATGTATTGTCTATCTTTAATCATTGCTCACCACATTTTAGTCATAAGTGGGATGAATTACTTTTAATAAATACTAATATTTTTTAAGTTAATCAAGAAAATCCCACAAATTAAGAACCAACAAGCAGTAATTTGAATACTTCATTATTAGTTCTGTGCTTTTTAAAAAAAAAAAAAAAAAATTTATTCCATGAATCTAAGCTGCTGTTTTGTACTTGGTAATTATTTTGATGCTTTTATAGTTTCCGTATGAAAGATAATATAAATGTCAAATGTGTTTGTGTGTCTATAAGGGCATCTATGTGACCAGGATATCAGCAGGAGGACCAGCAGATGAGGCTGGTCTAAGGATGGGAGACAAAATAATGCAGGTTTGTAGTGAGATAGATCTCTGTCCACAAGATGGCGCCATGTGTTTGGTAGAGCGTTAGACTAGAGCTGTGTTTTTCTACTCTCCTTTTCTCCACTGTGGCTACACCTTCTCTCCAACAAAGTTCCTCTCCTCCACTCAGGTCAACGGCTGGGACATGACCATGGTGACGCATGACCAGGCTCGTAAAAGACTAACGAAGAAGAATGAGGATGTTGTGCGGCTACTGGTTACCAGGAAGTCTTTGGAGGACGCTGTCAGGCAATCAATGACCAGACCATAACATAGAGCTCCTACTTTTAACCTCAGACTTTTGTTATTGCCAAGGACTGAACACCCCTGTACACCAAGACTCACACAATTTCAGATGATGGTGGCCTTCATAGTCACATGAAAGCAAAAAAAACATACACAGGCCGCGTCACATCTTTATAACTCAGATTTTATTCTGATCTTTCCAATCACACTCACTAAAACTCACTTTAAAGGTATCTGTTTCACTGTAATATTTTAGTTGCATGTTTTGAAAAATGGAGTGATAACTAACAAATTTGGCTCCTTTATGCTGCAGATTGTATCTGCAAGACTGATCAACCAGTTTTGAGAAAAAAAAATAATAATTTCAGTTTTTTTTCTTCTAAATCATGCTGTTAAAAAAAATTATCACTTTAGATCAGAAAAGCTGAAACATTCACACAGATGGTCAAAATTGGACCTGTTTTTTTTTAACATATATATATTTGAACAGCAGTGGACAAATGTTTTGAAAGACCTTTTTATGAAGCTTTGACTGAACTACAAGATTTTTGAATTAATAGGTCCTTGAGTTCTCTAAGAGTGTCTGTATTATCTCTTAGGGTAAGACATTTGATATGTCAAAAACACCTCCGACCCTCTTTGCCTGCTGCTGACCAAAGGTAGTCTGATGATGGTTAGGGAACATCTATAAATGAATACTGCTGTTATTTGTACCACTAACAATGAATGTTTCATTATATTCTGTAAAAGAAAAAATGTTTTGCTGTCATTCCTGCAAGGGTCACAGCCTTATATGCCAAAACCAAAACCAATGCACTGTGAAGTGTTCAGTTTTGCAAAGCAGTGTTTATCGGTCCATTAATCTGTAGAACATACCATATACCTTGTCGTTTAATGTTTCAGTGCATTGACTTTCCAAAATGTTTTTGTTATGATTTTTCTTTTTTCACAATCTTTCTATTTGTTTATGACGGTTTAACATATTAGAAAGAAAAAATATATTTTCTGTGTGCATGCCAATGAATAACAACCTGATGTTTAAATTGCTCATAATCCTCTAAATAACACTAACTACGTTTTTGAACAAACAACATTCCACAAAGTCGGATCTTTTAAATACGAATTCTATCTTGATGATGACAATTATCTTAAGTTCCTAATTTGCTTTTGTAGTTGAAACGAACACACTAGTTTCACACTGGAACCACAACTACAATGAAACACACTGTTATTGTCAAAGAAAAGTCAAACTCAAAGCCTGAATTTAGTGGGAGTGAATGTTGTTTGATAAATAACTGTGCAGAACGGCCTTTAAATAAATTGTAAAAACCGCAAATGTAAATGGTACGTGTATGTTTCTGTTTTATATTGTTCTGTTCTAGCAAAGTTAGTGCAGCACAACAATGATTTACTGCCTACTATGTGAACTCCATAACATTGTTTTTGAGTGATTTACTACCAATCAAAATCAGTATTTTGACTTTTTGATGTTTTTATTTTGTATACCCATGTCAGACTGCTCATGGGCAGTTCATTCAGTTTTTTTTTTTTAATCGCAAGAAAAATCAAACATTCAGCATCTATGTGTGTCTCAACATTTGTATGTTAAAACACAGTAAAGCACAGTAAAAAGAAAACTTTTCACGGTGATTCCAAGCAGATTTCTGTTTGAATTTTTATCAGATATTAAAAAAGAAACATGCCTCTTGATTTTATCTTGATTATTGTTATTGTTTATAAAAGTATGTGATCTATGTTACATATTTCCTCTTCACTTTGTGAAGCTTTGTTTCATCTCCCAGACTCTTCAAATAACTCTATGTTGCTTGATATGGAGTAAACAACTGACATTTCAGAGCAGAGAATCTATTTCCTGACCTTTGTGTGTGTACCATTTTTTTTTTTTTTTGATATAGAGAGCCTTCATCTGTTAAATATGTGAACCTTCATCCAATCATTTCACCTCTGAACTACACTACTTGAGGGAAAAAAACAACTGAATGCAACAAAGTAAGACAAATTACTCTGAAAATACTTACGGTGGCAGGAGTTTGTCTTCTTTGTATAAATATTCTTGTTTTGTGACATGTAAGGCAACTCTTGCGTTAAACGCACTTGGCAAGAACAAGCAGAGCATGTTTTCGAAGTTGAATTCATCGTCCATTTCTTTTTAAGTCTTAAAATAACACCTGACCTGTCACATCACGGGAGAGGGTCGATTTAGGGCAACGCTGAGCTAATATCCCCCTTTGACAAATAATTGATGAGCCAACTGCTTGTGTGTGTGTGTGTGTGTGTGTGTGTGTGTGTGTGTGTGTGTGTGTGTGTGTGTGTGTGTGTATGCTCCTGCTATTTTTTGATCCAGGGATGGAAGGAAGCATGCTCTATTCCACTTAACTGGGCACTGTGATACTACTGAACCATGCAATTATAGTAGCAATGGCAGCACAGACATCTCAGACACGCTATGGTAGTTTGATCACACTTATAATGTTAATACAAACCATGTTAACTTAGTAACGATAGAAAGGTGGGAATAATAAACACTTCGATCATTATCAGAGGAAAACTGAATGATCCTTGAATGTACATACCTCACTCTTTTTAAAATACATCAAACCCAGTCATTTATACCCTTTTATAAATGATGAATATCAGTTCATAAATAAACTTAAGGATGTGTTGGTGTATTGTACCTAAAGAGGACAATTTCAAATAAAAAAAAAATCAACACAAAGCTAAGTGCCCTGCAGGCAGGAGAATAATTACACTATCTAACGGAGGATCATACATGATCCTTGCCTCCCACGTTGTGGCAGGATAATTGTGTTGCCATGGCAATGCAATCTGCTCCCATCACTTTGGTTTTACACCAGATTGAACCAGATGGAAGTCCACAGCCTTAGATAGGTGTAATAAACAGCAGAAGTAGTCAGTTGTCGTGAAGGTATGGGCGTGCAGTGATGATTTTGTGTTTAAAGGAGTGTTACATTTTTCTTCCTTTCATTGTTTACTCATTGTTTTTTATCCTTATGTTCCACCAACTGGTAGAGCCACATTTACAAATGCCAGGTGGGAATGTGTTATTGTGTTAGAAATGTATTCCACAGCCTAATAAACTAGATGACATGAGTAAATGAAAGTATTTGTTGTGGTGACGTCAAGGTACAGTTATTAAAAATTGCTATGCTGTCAGCGAGGCTGTCAAGTACTGAACACTAGATGCTACATTAATGTAAGGTCAATGAAGCTGTTTAGCAGCTCTTGCTTATAATGTTCTTTTAACTGTGTGTTTGAATACCTCTCAAATCACAAAAAGATAATTTCCATTAACTTACAATTTCAAAAAGTATGTAAAAGGTTAAAAGGAAGCTGCTGTAGCGCTTTATATTTTACATCATTAACTGTCAGGAGGTTAAATAAAACCCTATAAGGCGTCGGGCAGTTTGATGCTCGTATGAAGCAAGAACCTTTACCTACATGTTGTGTGGATCAGTCTTAGTGTCTATATCAGGCTTTGAGCACAGACAAATTACAATATAAGAAAGTTTTAAAAGGGTCTGTACATCTGCAGAATTATCTTTGTTTTTAGGGTATCTCCTAAACCCACAAGTACAGCTGAAAATGAAGCTGAACCTCGATTTGGGCTGGAAAAGGTCATTAATACCTATGAAATTGGCTGTTTGCTCTCAGGTTTACCATGTGTTGCCTCCCACAAACTAAGAAAACTAGCTGACTATTAATGGGGCTTTCAGTCTGTTATAGTGAAAACTTGAGGCAGGGTTCCCCTACCAGAAAACCCACAGGGAGTGTGCAATCCCCTTGTGTTGTGGTTTTACAGATTTGTCTCAATTAAATGATTTTTGAGAAGTTTGGACATACAAGTATGTGATACTAAACAGCTGCATAAAATGGCGTCGTTTTCTGATTGTGCTGTGGGCTTTGTGCATATCAATTCAACTTTTTATGACCAGGATGAGTGGGTGTTTGAATAGTGGGCCTGGCAGCTGGTTACTCAAGGGTTAAAGCTGCACAAGCTCCCCAGAGGAGTTGGTAGTTGACACTCTTATGATGGCTAGTATTGTGCAAGAAATTAATATGTCTTTCAACTTTAATATAATCATAAAATCCATCAAGATTCAGTTTCAGTGCAGTGTCCAGGCAGCAGGTGGTTTAGTTACTTCATTTTTCTCCTCTCATGGAGGATCCTTCACCTCTCCTCCCACGCAGACCTCCCAGGCGCTCCTCTCCGCCGGGGGCTGCGTGGAGTAGCACACACGGACCTGATAGTAAGCCAGGAGATGTAAGTGAAGACAGTGAGGGGAGATAGTGTGTGTGGGCAACATCTCTACTTCATTATCCGCTGCATGGTGGAGGAGAGAGAGGGAGACAGGGGTGTTCACATGACGGTGTGAGGAGCGTCTTGGACAGACTGAGGTGTGAAAGATTTGATTTGTTGAGTAGCCTATCTTCTGCAAGATAAGTCTGTAAAGGTGTCAAGAGAAAGTTGTGTGGGAGATTGTGAAGTTTGAATCTGTTGCTGCTTTTTCAGGAAGGAGAACCACTGGAAGACGACAGGATAAGTCTCATGACGGCTGGACTGAGCTGAAGGCAGAAGCAGAAGCAGGGTAATTGACTTTTTATCTTTGTTTCTTTAGCAACCTCTTAGTTAATCTAGAATTACAAGAAAGATAGACTTAATAGCATGATACATTTGCAAAACAAGCTGTTCTATCTATCTATCTATCTATCTATCTATCTATCTATCTATCTATCTATCTATCTATCTATCTATCTATCTATCTATCTATCTATCTATCTATCTATCTATCTATCTATCTATCTCTTATTTAAAAATATATTGTCTCCTAGATATATATTTGTGTCCCCAATTCCAGTGTTTCTATTGTGTCAATATGAACAACTCCTACATGTCCTTTATATTCTCTGCTTGCCCATCCCATTCTGGCAGATGGCTGTCAACCAATGAGTTTGGCTCTGCTAGAGTTTTCTGCCTGTTGCAGTCAAAGGAAGATTTCGGAGATACATTAGCCGTAATTACACAGTTGTTGACTGCGTGCAGTAGTTTTATAGTTTGTAAGCAAATAAAAGTCTACATAGTGAAATGATTGAAAATAAAAGATGTCACTTCACATTAACATCATCAGCACCCTGGACTGGTAATTTCATGTGACTGGATAGGGAACAGAAAGTTTTATAGTGAAATGTTTTTTCTAAATATATGTTCCTCAAACACACAAAAAAAAGACTCCTGGGTTGTCTTCATGTTATCTGACAGAGCTATTGTTTGTCATTGTCATCTTCAACAATACCCATTGTCAGTATGAAACAAAAAAACAAAAGCTGCCTTTCATGGTTATTGTCATTTTTTGTGTCTATGAAAAAATGTAATTTTTTTCGTCATGTGATAATTTTCTCGCCTACTTTACATTATACTGTTTTAGTCATATTATGTAAAGTAGTGTACATCCACAAAAATGCTAAGTCAGTGTAAGGAATGAACTCTTGACGTACAGAGTACTCAACATTTCTTCAGTAGATTTATACATGAAACTACCCTTTCATCTGGATGGCCTGGTTACACTTTTCTGCATAAATTGTTGAATTGAGTGACAGGGTGTCCACAAGAGAATGTATAGTAAACCTACAGTGAAAAGACATGTTGCTTAGGGGGGCAGACTCACAGAAAGAGAAGGCTGCAAGGTAGATTTATTTTGACTTTGAAGAACATGACATGTACTTAAAAGTTGGCAGTTCAGTGTGCATGTCCATGTGTTTTGATGTATGTGTGTGTGTGTGTGTGTGTGTGGAGGTGTGAGAAGGTCAGCTCATGTGAGAGGCCTTTTCATGTCTGTGTGCTTATGAGAGCAGAGCTGTGAGACGTCCTGTCATATTGCCGCTCAGCTCAGAGGCTCTCGCACTCGGTGCTGACTCGCTGAACTGCTGGGACCCTTCGAGAGTAACTTGATCACACTGTTTGACGCAGACTCTTAACCATGAGTGGTGAGTAACCAGTGAGCAGGTCATTGAGGTTTGGAAAGCTAGAGACTTTCTCTGACTTGATATTATATGTTATCATTAGAGAAAACAGGGTTGTAGAAGTTACTTAAACAAAGATAGGTACTTTTCTTCAGAGATTGCTGCTGTTTCTTTAAGGTTTCCTCATTGATTCATTGATTTTGAAGGAACTTTGTGTGTGTGTTGGGGAGGGGGGTCAATTACGAAATGATTTTTGTTTTTATACTTGGATGCAGAAAAAACATTAAGTTTAACGCAACAGTATGTAACAGCTTGAGATGAGATTCCTGTGCACTGGTGTCTTTTAACATAGCAGTCTAAAGTGGCTTTCTATTGAGGTGTGAAATGTGCTCAGCATTACAGGCTGCACAGCTGTACACCAACTAAACTAATGGCTCTGATTATAGCTTTCAATAGTTGCTTGTTATTGGTGGTGCAGAGGATTTAGATTTCATATTTGTTTTTTTTTACTGTGTAAAGAATAGAAGTCGACTATCTCAGGTTTATGGATGCTTTCTGTTAGCGTCACAGGCCCTCATGTCCTTTCTGCCTGGTTAATGTTTATCACTGTCCTCATCCTTAGGTGGATGTTTGGGTTGTCAGACAAAGGCTTGATCAGGACAGGGCAGTATGAGTTGGGGTTGGTGGCTTCGAGGCCAGAAATCACTCTGAAGTACTTTAATAGCAGCTTGAATAAAACTCATTAACAGCGTTTTAGGAAGACTGTTGTAACCGCAGCTGTATCACAAACTACACTATTAAATCACATTGTGAAGGTATTTTTGAACTCTGTAATCTATTGATCACATTGATATTAAAACATTTACAGCATCATGGTATTAAATGTGCATGGTTGGCCCCAAGTCGGCCCCTGTATACTGCTGCAGTATGACAGGATCAGGCTGAGATAGAAACCTAGTCTACACTGTAGCGCTGAGAAACCCAAAACCAAATCTTTGAATTAAACAAATAAAACGTCATGATAAAGTTTCTTTCTTGGCAAACTTTGGCACATCAGAAGTCTTCTTTCAAACAAGAATGAAATGAACAGCCATGTGAATTTCAATCTTGGGGTACTGTGGTTTACATAAAGTGTTTAAGAGGAGGGGGTGACACTAATCGTTTTATGTATTATACAAATGTAAGTCACAGTGGAAGACTGCTTTCAACTGAAGTAACTTGTACTCTTGTTGATAATATATTTTTTTAAATAAATATAAAAATAGTCCCCCCCCAAAAAAAATAAAATAGATAAAGAGACAGAGTTATAAAGTATCCTCCAAACAGTGAAGTGCTGTGGTTACACACTTTAAGTTGTAATCATTTAGTCATCCTAATGTGTATTCATAAGATGGTGACTTTCTTAGTATTTGGTGTTTTCATGTTTAAATTCCCGGGGCGACGTTTGATTCAGAATTTAAATTATGCGTCCCATGTACAAAGGCGCAGGTTGTATTCCAACCCGTGGCCACCTACCTCGCCCTACTCTCTCTCTCTCTCTCTGCTTGTCTTTCTCACCACTGTTCAGGAATTAAGGCAAAAAAATAAACTTGACAGTTCAGATCTTTCTTTATGTAAATACCTAATTCATCAGAAGTTTTATTATATCCCTATTCTTTATATCTATTGTGTTTTTATCATTCTGGGTTTTTTTTCTAATGCTGCTGGAATTTTAATTCCCATGAGGGCACCTTCTCAAAAAGATCAACAAAGTCTGTCTAATTTAATCTAATCTGATCTAATCTAATTTTCTTTTTGTTTTATAAATGTCTACTGAACATGAACAAATAAAGACAGTGTAGTGCTTGGTTCATAAGTGAAGGTAGAGCAGCAGGACCTCGTTTTAGGTGTGCTAACTAAAACTTACCTCCTGTTATCCATTCAGCACATTGAGTGTTTAGTAAATGGGATCATCTGCAGTCTGCTGAGTTCTACACACTTATTTATTTTCATATTTCACTTTTTGATTAGATGTTTCCTCTGCAGGCCAGTTACACACACTCAAAGGAAGTGATAGCAGTTCTGCGTAAAAGCTGATCATTATCCGACACTGAGTTACAAATACATTGCATTAACTAGTGATGTCCCAAGACGTGCTCAACAATAGGTCTTATACTATCGTTGCACAAAGTATATGTAGATAAATGAGGATCTCAGAACAATGCACAAAAGAAAATCAATAGAAAAGACAGACTAGATGATGTCTCTGGAGATCATATGCTAAGTGGTAACCCCCCTCTGGGGACGACTGAAGGTATAGAGGTGTTGGAGCTCAAAGGCCAGCTGTATTAGTGTATTGTTCTGAGAGTAGAGCGTGTCAGTGTGTTTGTGGAGGGTGATCTAGAGGAAACACTGTAGCCTACATAGATAAGGAGAAGTGAGACCAACAGCCACGTGTTACACACTCGCACACTCATCGTGTTGTACGGCACAGAAATTCACGGTAAGGCTGCTGAAGTTTACTCTCTGATCTTTTACATATTTGTTGCACTTCTGTTACTGTATGAAATTGTCACAGTGTGAGAGGTACAGCTCATCCTTGCTTTTCTGCTGAAGTTCACCAATGCAACATAAAGCTTAAATGTGTGGTTACCAAACTTGAATTGCATTTGTAGTTTACTTACATTTAAGATTATTCTATAACTGTAACTTAGGTTTAATATGATACTTGCCGTGTACTGGTGTTAGACCAAGAAGACGACAGACCTCGATATACATCATGTTCAGTTTAACCGGTTTTCATTCATGATTTAAGACAAAATTACCAGCAATGGGCTCATGTAGAGCCTGAAGTCATAAACAAGTGTTTTTACTTTTAATGCTGCAGTATGTTCAATACAAAACCCGTGACAATTTAGGGTGTTTTTTTGTACATCAGACCGTGGTGTGCACCAGTTGGGTGTTTATGTTGTGACTCATGATAAGCTTCCCTCCATTTCTTGCCTTGTCGTTATCTTCAAGTATGATTGGTGCCAAACCCATAAAAGACCGTTACAGTGGTCTATCAGTTCAGGTTGCAGTGATAAAGAGCTGCAGTTTATTCATGTCTGGGTTAATTTATTGACTTCTTGTTTAGTGGATGGGGAAGAGGGTGTCAAATATTTAATTCGGTAATTAAAATGTGTTAAAATTGCTTAAAATAATAATGATAATGTTGTAAATATAATAACAAATATAAAGTATTCAATAAAACAGATGGAAACAACAAATACTTACATTTTAAAAGCTGGAACCAGCCTTATCTAATGACATCTAACTCATCTTGATAGATGTCAATATTCATCAACTTCCTCTTTTACTATTATATTGACTTCATATCGTAAAGATGGCAAATTAGATTTCTGGCACTTTATAAAGAGCTTGACTTCTTTTTTTTTCTGGTTTGATATACCAAGCTCACAAAGTCCCAGTCAGCATTTTAACTTCCCATTGTGGTTATATTAGACACTTTCAGTTTCAAACACTGTTAGTACTGTGTCCTGATTTGCTTTGGTTTGACTTACCATCTCCAGACATTGCGTTTGTTTGTGTCTTGTGGTCAGTCTGGTGTGACTTTCACCCATCTACACTCAGCAATCTTCCATCGTCTGGTTCTGAATATCTGTTAGCTGAAAAATGAATATCTGTTACTAATCTTCATATCCATGTTTTAAAAACTTCATCTCTTCAACTCCTTGACCAGTTTCCCAAGAGACCTGCCTCCTGGACCAGGTGCTAGATCTGATTATGAATGAGAAGCCCCCCACCAGCGCTAGTCTCTTCTTGAACGAGGACTCCGATAAACCCCCACTTCCAGAGAGAGAAGACTTCAAGAGGTGCATACGCAGAGCCATGGAGAGGAGGGCGAGTAGCATCAAGGAGAGGATGAGCTCCATCAGTCGAGAGAGTGTCAAAGGTTTCCTCAAAAGGAACCTGTTTGTTCTCTTCACTGTTGCGGCTGTGGCTCTGGGTGAGTGGAGGTCTGGGATCATCATAGTGCCCGTTTTCATTTCACCTCATGTTAAAGGTGGGAAGCTCAAATATTATGAAAAATGTGTGAAAGTATTGTGTTCAAGGTTATTGGTTTTACAGTTTAAGATTGTCTGATTCCCTTAAATTTAGGTTATCAGAGAAAGCTTATTATTTCACTACTTCCAAAGATGATGGTGACACTAAAGATAATGAAAATCTGGGGAGTTGAAAGACAATTTTTGAATATTCAACTTATTAGTTTCTATCAGACAATACAAACTGTCAGTATTTAAGCACTTCCTAGGCTGCTAGGGAGTAAATTCCTAGATATCATTACTTTGGCTCTGTATTGTATAAACCTCCAAGTTGTAAAATTTGCAGTGTCTGACTAAAGGTTATGGTAAGAAGCTGAATGTTAAAATTTGCTTTTGACAAAATGTAGTGCTGTCAAAGGGTATTGGCTTCGTTGCAAAAATAGTCAATTGACTTTATCTGATTTTGTGCTTTTGTTGGCATGTGTACATGTTTTCAGGAGTCATCCTGGGCTTTACTCTACGCCCACTCAACCTGTCCCTGAGGGAGATCAAGTACTTTGCCTTTCCTGGGGAGCTGCTAATGAGGATGCTGCAGATGCTGGTGCTGCCGCTTATCGTCTCCAGTTTAGTCACAGGTTGGTTTAAAGGAGCATGAATACACTTTGTGTACACTTTCAAGTTGATGACTTATCAGATGCAAAAATGTAAACAGTGTAAGAGCTATTAATGCACTGTAAATATTGACAGCTCTAATGACTGTCAATACACTGAACCTGCTGAAAACTGTGCTCAAATTCATCTCCTCTGTATTAGGTATTTCCTCTTTGGACAGCAAAGCATCGGGTAAGATGGGTATGCGTGCTGTAGTCTACTACATGGTGACCACCCTGCTTGCTGTGTTTATCGGCATCGTCATTGTGATAATCATCCGACCTGGGAAAGGCAGCAGGGACAGTCCTATGGCCAAAAGTGGAAACATAGAACCAGTTCAGGCCACTGATGCTTTCCTGGATCTGATCAGGTACCAACAGCTCATAAACCACTTAGAAACTTCATATAAATCATTGTTGAAGTTCATGAGGAGAGTCGCCACTGTGCCAGCAGTTTTTAGATAGCTAACACAAAACCACATCATCTACTCTGATATTTTGGGAAATATTGACAGTCAGGAGACACAGCATCCAGTAGATGGCGTGGCACAGTAGCGCCAGAAGATCTCCAACGCACATACAGACTTTCTATTTATCCTCAATCACTCTTTTTATGTTTTTCTAAGGATATAAACACTCAAGATTCTTCAATTTTTTTAAAGTTTGCTTTCGATATGTGAGAAGAGAGATTTGTGTGAGGGCTCAAGAGCACATTTGTGATAGTTTCTTATGTTTTTTCCAGAAATATGTTTCCTCCAAACCTTGTAGAGGCATGTTTCAAGCAGGTGAGGCACTCTTTCCTATCTGTTCTTTGATATGGTTGATATTGATATTGTTATTGTACAACTACCAGCATCCATCTCAAGACCTAACCCAACTGATTACAAGGAAAATAAATCAATGCTTTGGTGCCTTTATAGACACTCATTCAGTTTCCTTTGTTTTTGATTTTCATGTCCTCTTTATAGTATAAAACTGTGTACAAGAAGACTGTGCACACGAGGAACGTGACAGTGACTCTGAATCTCACCGACACTCTCAATGTGACAGACTCGAATCTGAGCATGAACCTGAGCAGAGTGCTGCACACCATACAGGTGAGTACACTGCATGAAGTGTCTCCCTATCAAGTGGGATATCTATTTAATGACACTTTATACTTGATATTTTTTATTGCAGGAGACAGTGGAGGAGACTGTCCCTGTGTCCGGCTCCTCTGGTGGAGTGAATGCCCTTGGTTTGGTTGTTTTCTCCATGTGCTTCGGCCTGGTCATTGGCAACATGAAACAGCAGGGTCAGGCCCTTCGAGACTTCTTTGACTGCCTGAATGAAGCCATCATGAGGCTCGTGGCCATCATCATTTGGTTCGTGAAGACAAACCTCAAACTATTTAACCTTCTGATCTTTGTCTCTAGATTGACACAAAAATCAGTCACTTTTTCATCTCCATATATACTCATGTCACCCCTTAGGTATGCTCCAGTAGGTATCCTGTTCCTGATTGCAGGGAAGATTGTGGAGATGAAGGATCTGGCACAGATGGGAGGTCAGCTGGGAATGTACACAGTGTCAGTCATTGTCGGTCTCCTCATCCACGGCCTCTTCGTTCTGCCACTACTCTTTTTCCTGGTGACCAGGAAGAATCCCTACAGCTTCATTGGCGGCCTGCTGCAGGCGCTCATCACTGCTCTGGGAACCTCATCAAGGTAAATATTATGCATATATATTATGGCACTGGATGTGAAGTGATAAGACAAAACCATATGATAGGATACTGCACTATACTCATCTGTAGCAGACGATAAGATGTGGTACAATTTGTGACAGTCAGTATGAAACTGTAGGGTACAATACCATGGAATACAATATAGTTTCAAATTAATTCATACAATTTAATATTATAAGATACATCATGATACTATAGGAAACAATACAGAATGATGTGGTACAGTATGATATGGTAAGATGCACTACTGTGGAACGATGCAATACAACAAGCAATATAATTCTGCAGGAAGTTGTGAAATGACGATTTGACGATAACTCTCTCTCTTCTTACTTCAGTTCTGCTACTCTGCCTATCACCTTCCGTTGTCTGGAGGAGAACAACCGTGTGGATAAACGAGTGACACGTTTTGTCCTCCCTGTGGGCGCCACCATCAACATGGATGGGACCGCCCTCTATGAGGCTGTAGCAGCTATTTTTATCGCCCAAGTCAATGACATGGATCTGAACTTTGGACAAATTCTCACTATAAGGTAAACCTGTATTTTAGATTTAATTGAAAAAATACGAACAAATACGACGGATTATATTTGAGCAGCCTCCCTCTGAAGTGAAAAAGTCCTCAATCATGCTGAAAGTCTCTTTAAATGTCATTTTGAGAGCTGCTGCACATGGATCCCACTTTTTGCTCTTCAGGGAGCTGTCTTAAATCTATGAAATTACCACGGTGTTGTTTAGGTACATCAACAACATGTTTGATGGTAAGAAACTTTGGAGTTTGGAGAAGTTAACTTACTATAACTCCTCAATCCATTTCTTCAATCTTCTTGCCAGTGGATGAGGGCTGTATATTGGCAAATTAAACCTAGAGCTAGACCTGCAGATAGATCCTTTTAAGAGGATTTCATACTCTCAATCATTTGGAGCTTTTAGGTCAAGCAAATGCATGACAGCTAAGAGGATATGCAGCAATGAAGAAGTTGTGAAGCACTTTTTTCTCAAAGCTGATAACTTACAATATTTGACCAATAGCTATAACTGTTTCAAGGAGCATAATTGTCAAAACTTGACAAAGAACTTACATCCACAAGCTCTGATGCTATGGTCAGATTCTGGTATAAAAGTGAGGGAAGTTGGCATTGGGTATGCAGGTTTTTGCAGATCAGTTTGGGGATGAACTAAAAAAAAAACACTGAAAAGTCCAATGGATAGAACCAGCATTTTCTCTTTCAATCTTTTTGTCCTTAAACTCTTGAACATATTGTTTAAATGGGAAAAATATGGTTCTTTTTAAGACAACCTTTGTCAGATAATAACACATATCCTGGCTGGGTAACCTCAGGTCTCACTTTGTGCTGTTTGTTGGTTATAAATAACTTCATTTTTGAGTGATTGAGTTTGAAAACAGATATGTTTTCTTTATGAATCGCCGTCGACATGAAATTCTACAAGCATTCTTGTTTCGTTTACCATGAATTATATGGTTCGCAATAGTGATCTCAGACATACTCTAACATAGCAATGATGTAATCCTTTTTAAAGACGCGTACGCCTTCATTGAGGTTATTTACAGAGTATGGCTGTATGACCACCTGGAAAATGATTTACATAAGTGTGAAATTCCTCTGCTGCGTTTGTCACTCATCTACTCCCACCACGAGTACACATGTGCAGTTGATTTGTTTCTCTTTATTAAATGTCTTCACTCTCTTCTTCATCCCTCCCACCACCCACTCAGTATCACGGCAACTGCTGCCAGCATCGGAGCAGCAGGCATCCCTCAGGCTGGCCTGGTTACCATGGTGATAGTATTGACATCGGTAGGACTGCCCACAGAGGATATAACACTGATCATCGCTGTGGATTGGTTCTTGTGAGTTTCCACTAAATGTCAGCTTTATGGGGATTGGTCTGTGCGTATGCCAGCAGAAATGTCATTGTAAAGCTTCAGAGAGCCCAGAGAGCTCTCTTCTACAAAGGTTATTGATGCATAATGCAGAGTGGCAGCTTTAACAACAACAAAAAAGGAATAATGATAAGCTTTTGTCAATAATATATCCCCTGTCCAAACTTGTCTACATAATTATTTCTTTTCTCTCTCTGTCTTCCAGAGACCGTTTGCGAACCACAACAAACGTACTGGGCGACTCACTTGGGGCCGGCATTGTGGAGCACCTTTCTCGCGGGGAGCTGCAGACTCAGGATGCCGAGGCGTGCAACTCCGTGCTCGAGGAGAATGAGAAGCCCTACCAGCTTATCTGCCAGGAAAACGATACACACAACCACCACAACAGTGAGACTACAATGTGATGATACAAGAGAAATGACCTGAGACCCACGTACACCGAGCATTTAGCTAGAGGTCTGACTTTCAGGGGTAAAGATTAAGTCTTAGTAGTTCTGGGCAAGACACGACCTTCATGCCCCTCCATCCCCACCTGACAGGAACAAGGAGCACATTCTGATAAGGGACAGTTACAAACCTACGCCTACAGTCTGATGTATAGCCTTGAGTGCCAGTTATTTGAAGGCCTTTTACTAATTTATTTCAGGAAACCTCAAAAAACTTTTATTGCCTTCAGATTCATCAATTTTTCAAAACTTTGTAATGTTAATGATCCATAAAGCCAGTGAATCATACATTCTTACCAGCATTAGTGTTAAAATACAAATATCAGTACCACTGTTTATTTTAAAAGACAGATAAAACAGCTGATAATCTGCTCTTGTGAATGTGTTATTCAAGCCAAATGAGGTTTTTTTCCTGCTGCGCCGTGTAACACTTGATAAATCCTTGTTTCCTTTTTATACACTTGTTTTTGTCACCACCATCATCACGACTACCTCTAATGGACCTAAGAGTTATATATCAGTCTTCAGCAGCATACACATCATATACACAGGAGCATATCATCAAAATGTAAATACATCAATCTCAGAATAGTTTGGGATCCTGATTTTGGAGATTTGAACATTTTTCTTGTTATTTAAGCTTGCTTGCACAATGTCGTTCACAACTTTGAATGTACTTGACTGTTAAACACTCGAGGACTTTGTGGTAGAGAGTCCTTGCTTCTGGTTATTTTGTAGTTTGAAGGTATTTTTTGTAATTGTTTTATATTTTGAGTGACTTCCTAGAATGTGATTTCTTACAGATATTATGTATTTCCTGTATTTCTTGGTGCTATTGCTTTTAACATGGGACTGTTATGCTACAAAGTTAAGTCACAGAAACACCTGCCATCGTACTTGTTCCTTTCTCCATACTTTCTTTTACTCTTAACACATGACTAGTTTTCAGTCAAGAGTGGCGAATCCTCAAAAGGATTCTCAGTCTTATTTTCCTTCTTGGTCGAAGTTCTCAATTTCCTTTTTTGTAAAATTGGATTGCTCTTGCACTTGTTAATTTTTGAGATGGTTTATTTGTTTGGTTTGAAGAACTCCAGTAGTGTAAAGACTGGTTAAGAGCTTTTTGTAGTTGATATCAAAAATGTGCAGAACATAAGTATATCAATATACTTGCCTGCCTGTGTTTTCTGCTAGGCATTAATTGAATTACTTTAATTGTATGTGGTTGTATTTATGTTGGAATGATCTATCTCAAGCTATCCATTGACACATTTTTATTGTTTTGTGAACAGGTACTGTGACAAGAGTACGTAAATGCCTCGAGGAATTGAATGTACAGTTGCTTAATGCCTTTTGGTGTTGATCGTTTTAGCAGATATTCGAGCTCATTATTATGAAAAATGAGGTTGTGAAGTATTTAGTGGAAAGACTTTCTGAGTTTGTTTGATTTTCATGCTCATTAAGAGGTTTTACTTTAGTTTCGATGCTTGATGTTATTTCTGTAAATTTTGATGAACGGCTTGTGAAAAATGTGACAAATAAATGGCTCAGGAACTGAAGTGTGATTCTCATTTCTGTGTTTGTGGCTACCCCTGGTGGAGAATAGTCTCTTCTCATAAAGCAGTTTTGCTGAAAAACACATGGTACAAACTTAGTATGAGAGAAAAAGTCATGATAACAGAATGAGTTGTAAACCTTAACATTTATAGTATAAAACATCTGATTTTAAGAGAAATGGTTAAAAATACTTAAAGCTACACACCGTTTTGTGGATTTATTTGTAATGTAAAATATTTCTTGTTTTTGTGACCCCCCCGATCCAGACCTCTATCAATGTTAATTGACCTAAAAAAGTTTAAATCTTTAAAGTACATTTTACTCATTTTAATACCCATTAAAACATACCTTGTAGCCCCTGTACTTAAATTTAAAAAATGGTGTATGACATTGACTTTCCGTTAAAACAGTTCAAGAGTCTAAATCCATGTAAGCAGCTGTGAGGCTCAACGCTGAACAGCATGCTAAAATGGCAATACTAACATAATATTTAACAAGATATTATATAAATATATCTGTTGGTCTTTTTTAAATGTTTATGTTAACCCACTTAACTGCTTCTTCCGGCTTGTTATTATGCTGTCTTTGGCTTATTAGCACTAAAAAAGGTCAAACTGATAACTAAAAATGCAAATGAAGGTACAGCTAATAAAGAATTAAAGAATCATTTAAGTCACTTTTTTTTTAATTCCTGTAGAAGAATATCTGATCATCAATTCAGTCACATTGTGAGATACTTCAGTAAGGACTAGAGTGATGTACCCAATGCTAACCCTGAAAACATGGATGCTCCCAGCACGGCTAAATGAAGTGTGTTGTGAAAAGGACACCCATACAGACACACAATACCCGGAAAAAGACAGTGAAGACATTCCAGCTATTGTTTCAGATTATTTTATAAAATTCACATACAGTGCATTCGTCTACAATACTTTTGTGTTTTATACACAATTGAGCCCTCTAAGATTTAACAGCCTTGCCATTTGATGAATTGATTCATGAATACTTTGGCATAGTTTGGTGACAAACTTCTGGTGAAAAAGACAAATGTAAACTGCCTGACAAATGTATATGCCTGAGGATCTCTTTTTTAAAGATTGATTAAGTTTCATACTGAGTTTACAAACAGTAATTATGCAAGGTGAACACATATCAGGAACATTTTCTCACTAAAAAGGTAAGATCTCCTCTCTGAACCCACTTTTTACCTGTTTAACAGTCAGATATATCAGGTCAAAGTCTGCACTGTGTGCAGTGTCGTTATACGTTACTGAAAGTATACAAGTCACAAATAAGCATAGAGTATCCTGCTGATATAAAACATAAATATCACTGCTCAAGGATTTGTATTATCACACCTTTTCCACTGATTGTACATCAGCCACGAGAAATAATATTGTTCTAGAGAGAGACACTTCCAGGCAGACCCTGGCAAATAACAGTATGAGCCATTAAAAAAAACATTCTGCTTATCTTACAATTAAAAACTCCTCAGCTTCAACCACGTGTTTGGGAATATTTCAAGCACGGTTCATGTTTAAATATCGAAAGCCATATAAATATGTATTGCTGCCTAGGTCTGGTCCAGGGAGACAGATAGTGTAGATAGAGAGGGACACGAGACGACTGAAGAGTCAGCACAGCTTTGCCACATAAGGAAGACAAGCTGCTGAAAGTTTACTTGGCCTGTAGAAAAGAAAAAGAAAGTGGATGAGTGATTCAAGTGATGTACCTCTGCATACTTACATAAGTTACTGATGGTTAACACACATACTTATGACTATGAGTTTTCCTCCATATTTGATAATGCTCCATCACTCCACGTTGAGAATAGCCCAGTTGTCTTTCTTGTCCTAATGATCACCACAGAGGAGGAAGTTTGTCAAAGTTTCAGGTAAAATCAAAACACATACTTAGAAAGTTTGTCTCACAGCCCTTCAGCAGCTCTTTTTTTCTGACCTCTGACATGACAGGTAGGTTGTCATGAGGAAGAAGCCACATGGTTCGGTGGGCCTTGGTTCTTTGTCTCTGCAGGAGTTTTCTCAGCAACCTCTTCACCTTCCGGTCTCTCGGGTCTGCACATTTCACCGCCTTCTTTGTGTAAAGACTAAATGAAGACACAGTACTTATTACACATTATGGCAGGCACTGCTAGACTCAGAAGAAATATGAAAGAGAACCTAAATATTTACTTGTGAGAAAACACAATGGTTTAGAAATAATACCAGGTGAGGCAAAGACTCAGAGAATTTAAGCCCCAGGGAATCACAAAGAAGACGGGGAATACAGTCTTATTAGATTTCCCTTTGGTAGACGGGGCTGTCTTTCTGTTTGACAAACTGATGTAAAGTAAGAAAAGTTGGGGATAGAAGGCTGAAAGCCATAGAAATACAGAGCACTCAAAGAAACTATTCTAGCTTCTTTGTAGGAATTCCCTGTTTTTGTTAACTGGACCACATAAAAAAATCTCCTCCAGCTACATCAGATTTCTCTGACCTGCTGGAAACAATAGGTATCACAATGCAGAATGGTTTACTTAACTAAACCCTGCTGTTCTGACCGAGTGGCTGAGGCAGGGCTCAGCTGGCTGGGGAGGTATTTTCAGATGGCTTGTTATTCCCACATATTTCCTTTCTTACTTCCCTGGCAATTACAGCTCTGAGCCCTGCCATAACAACATGACCTGGAAAGATGACAATGCCTCTCAGCCCGGCTCTGCCCTCCTCTAACGAGAGGCATATTTTCCATGCCTGCAGATTGCTCTTTAGCTCCAGGAGTGGATAGTTGAAATACTTGCATGATAGCTTGTATACTGCAGTCCGGCCCCTCCGTCTGCACCTCAAACCGCAACACATCTTTGGTACGCACCTTGCCCTGGGAGTATAACATGCAGCACTGGACATCTCTTTGCATCTGCACGCCTTTACCTGGGACAAACAAAGGTGACGAACCAAGAGAAGCATAGAGAAAGTTAACTGGCAGAGTAAATATTGAGTGTGTTGGATTATGTGTTTTATTTCACCTTTTACTCAATTGTAACTTTCTTGTATCTGGTTATGACAAAGTAGAAATCTGTGAGGAAGCTGAAACAGTATCTATAAGTTCCAAAAGTTTCAGATTGGAAATGATTACAAAGTACATTAGCATTAGCTACAGACACATTTTGCATTTTCTATATATAATCCTGGTTTTAAAACACTACAGTCAATAATCTGATGTTTGTAAGGGCTGAAAGAGTCTTTTGGCAGCTTTTGCACACAGCAAAATATTTTCTGTTCTGCAGAATGTGCACATGCCCTGTAGTTACATATACACACACTCCCATATGGACACACATGTACACACAAGAATGTCAGAGGAATTACAATGGCATCCCATTGTGCTGCAAAAACATACTCGCATGGCAGGGAAATGAGAGACAGAGAAAGTGAGAGAAAGAGGGGAGGAGTGTGTGTTTATGTGGAGGGTGTGCCATGATGCCTTTTCATCCAAAGCAAATGTGTAAACAAATTAAAGCGTGATGGAAGCAGCAGGAGCTGTAAAATAGGACAGTGCTGCTTTGTTATGCCACAGATAATTCTGAATCCATCCCCAGGCACGTCAATGCACTTAAAGCGCTTTCACAAAAAAAGACAAGATGACACATCACACAGACTGAGCCCTGACACAGTTGCTCTCTTTCTGTGAGTGTTGTGTGATTTCAGATACGAGTCCTCCTGCCCCTCTGTTTACATCCATGCCTCCATCCCTGCTGCTCCTGCTGCATGCTGCAACCCCTCTGTCCCTCTTTTCTGTCTTCGCCATCGCTCTCTTTGCTACACTGTCCACCTGCAGGGTGCATGCACGCCATGCGACACACACACAAACACACTCTCATAGTAAGTAAGGTTGTGTCCTACCTTCCACAGATGCCAGGAGGATAACAGTCAGAGAGATAACAGTCAACATCTGCAGCATGAACATGATGAGGCTGGCAGAGAGGAGGAGAGGAGAGGAGGATAATCTACTCTGTCACCTCTCTCTCTATGGCTGCCTCTCTTATATTACTCCCTCCCTCTTTTTATACCTCCCTGCCCATCTCTCACTCACTCACTTCCACCACCTCTCTTTATCTATCTTACCGTCTTTCCCTCCCACCCTGTTTATCCATTTTCAGTCATTCTCACGCTCAGCCAAACTCCCTCCCCTGATCTTCTCTCCTTTCACTCTCATCTCACCTCTCTCTCATTCCTCCTTTTCTTCCTCTTCACCCAGGGTGCCAAGCCTTATTTGTCTCACTTAACATCCTCTAAATTACTCCTTTATCATACCTTTTTGCTTGATGTAAATGCATATTCAGGTTTGAAATAGATTCATCGGGTCAAATGAAAAACAGAACCAGCTTTAATCTTGTATGTTACATAATCAGCCCTGGCTTAAAAATAGCAAGTTTGATTTCAAATGATTTACTTATAACCTTGGTTTAAAGCTGTATCATGTAGTTGCAGAAACTTCCAGATTTAAAAAAAAAGTAATGTCCAGCTTGTGTCGTTAGTTTAGGTGCAGCAGTTATTTTCTCTGTGGGACTTGACAAAATGCCAACTAAGAACTAAGAAACCAAGAAATAATCATATCCTACATCAATCTATAAATGATTCATGGTTAAAAAGAGAATGAGATGACAGACATACAATAGCCTACATGTTACTCTTGTGCCATCTGAAACTGCTCAGGCCCTCTGCAGAGCTCCAGTGTTTATCTTTATAAGGTCTATTTTGTGATAACTTTGCATTCTCATTGTCCTATTTCAGGCTTAATTTTCCTTTATTGTCTCACATGAGTCCTAATCTTATGTATCTTAATTTTCTGAACAATATTGTTGTGTAAAATCAATTTTGAACATTTTATTCCACTTCTTTGGTACGCAGTGTTCCACAAGGTTCGATCCTCAGCCCCTTTCTGTTTTCAGTTTGTTTGCTTCCACTGCTGATATTATCATCAACAGTGTTTTGTTGTTACAGTGTTTGCACAAATGTTTAAATTCAAACCTTACAAAGTAGCTAGCTTCAAGATCTTTGTCCCAATTTCCTGCTGACAATTTTTGGACAATTTTTAAAAAACAACTGAAAACAAATCTCATAGTTTTTTCCTTAAATGGTGTGTCAAATTTACAGTACAAACGTTAAAGCCCAACAGCCTATATGAAACTGATCCCTGGACATTATTCCAGTCTTTGTTTTCTTTCTGTCTTTCATATTTTAATGGCTTGGCTTGGGCAAATTCAACAATGGCACAGAGTGAATGTAATATAAGTGGCCAATAAAGTGATTCAGATGTTTGAAAAATGTTTCCTTTATATGTCTTTGCAGCCACTCCCTGCCTGCGCATAAATCATAATAAAATTGTCATTAAGTTTCCATAACTGAACACCACAAGAATAAGCTGGAGGCTCTGAGAGTCGGTCATTTACATTCATTACAGGGAGGTTTCAACAGAAAACAGCATCAGGACCTGATTATGGAGAAAAAAACAGTGAAACTGATGTAGGTCTGCATCAGTTTCACAGAAATTTTCCTTTGAACTGACCCTTTGGTAGAGAAAAATGACTGCAGTTCCCGTGTCAAATGACTCTGCCAAGTAAAACCGTGTACAAACTTATCAGAGGATGAATGGGTATGACAAATACACAAATTTTACCACACTTCATTGTTGACACGTAAGACTCACAAAGTCTTTAATGTGCTTTTCTGATTAATAACTACAATGGAGCTGCTATTCAAATTGTACAAAAATGATTGTGTTGTTGTAGCAAGCCTGATGCAAATTAGAAAAATCATAGACAACACCACTTATCACAGTAATGTTGCTCCATTTAAACTTACTTTTTGCCAAGACATATTTTAAGTCTGACCGTGTTGTTTGTCTCCACATCTTATGAGAATTTACTCATTTAAATACCACTTTTTCTTTGATGTTCATCAGTGAAGTTTCAATGTTGTCCAAAAAAAAAAGGAAAGGAACGCATCAAAAAACCAAATCAATAAAACTGGCTCCCTCAATGTGCTAAATACCTGTTCCTGATCGGTTAAAAGACAAAACATCAGTGATTAATTCTCAACAGCCAAAGTAAGCCAGTAACAACCAGATCGCACATGGTAAATCAAATCAATTCATGTTCAAAAGAGTGTGAACTGGATATGTTGGAAAGAGCTTTTTAGAAGCTTTTCTGTATTTTTTTATTTAATTAAGATGAGAGATGGCAGGCAAGTGACATGTGATGCCAGTGCCAGGTCCTGACATGGGCTGTGAGTCCTCAGGTTGTAAAGTTCACCCAAGTTTGCCCAGATTGACAAAATATGAGAATTCTTGGATATCAATAAAAAATACAATGTGTCATGAAGCTGCACTAGTTTCTGCTTTTGATGAGTGGAGAAATTTTTTTTATTGTCCCTTAAGTTATTCCTTTTGGACTGACACCAAATACTGACATTTATAGATGAAAGTTTAGTAGGACAAGCTTTTGATATAGAGCCGAGTTTCTCATGTTGGCCAGTTCAGACAACAAACATAACCAAAGTAAAATAATACATAAATGCAGTGTACTTTGTAAATATGTATATATACATACTGTATATGTTTTACATACCCTACGAGAATGTTGAACTGGATTGCCTTTTAAAAATCATGCAGGAAAACAGAGTAAACATGTTTCCAAGGTGAAAAACACAGGAGCTAAGCCTAGAAATAAAAAAAAAATACATCACACTTCATTAATTCAAACACATTGGAAAAGTTATACAAATGTTAAGAATACTGGCAGAGCAACACTGGAACAATGACTCGCCTCTAATGCAGGAAAGTATTGCTTTTGACAATCATGTGGGACTGGTAATAGACGCATTTATTGAGGGTGGATCAGTAGAGGTCTAGAGTTCCTGTGGTCCAACAGATCTGATGTTAACAAATGATCTTTTTGCTCCTGAAACTCTTGGTGGAAGAACCAAGAAATGTTCAGACAATAAGGCAACAATATGACCCTAGTGGGTGTGCGTATCCAAAATCTGGATGTGGAAATATGGGGTCTATGCACTAAGGGGTGAGGCTGTACTTATGTGTGTGTTAGTGTGAGACTGTGTGTGTATCGGGGGTGGGGTTAACTGCTCAAGAAATGGACCCAAGAAATCAGGTTGGAATGTCAGCTGCAAAAACATACTTTCCACATGACTACAGGTCAGCTTGTGAGCCTGATACATTTTTTGCATATTTTTGCTGCGATTAAAATATCTCCTGTCAAGGTGTATGCTCTCAAACATGTGGGTGATCAAAAACAACAGGAATACTGTAGAAATGAGTAGTGGGGCTGGAGGGGTAATGTCTTCCACTTTGGAAGGGAATGATGGGCTGAGGCGGTGGGGGGTGGGGGGTCTCCTCTTGGAGACGATGGAGGCTCAGATCACTGTGCTGAACATGCAGTCCAAGAGATCTTACATACCCTGAAAGAGGATTTAGAAGGGAAACGATGCAGGGGGGAATATTTCAACTAATCTTAGAAACAAGGCAAAAAAGAAAGTTGGAAGAAGCTGAATGGATCACTGAGATGTGATTAATTTTCACTTAAAACATGAAGAAGAGGTGATATACTTGACTGATACACGCAGTTGTTGGTTTTTCAATATAAACAGTAAATAAATGCTGAAAAGAATTACAATATTTATCTGTTTGCAAGTCTCCTGTTCTGTCCAGACTTTATCAGCACTTCTAAGCAAATCTGCAACCAATATTTGAATTCAACCTTTCCACCAGAGACATCAGTTATCTTTTTATGAACGAATCATGCCATCATGACCAACTAAGATTAAGAACATGCCAGAGGTCTAACTGGTTGAACTTGTGCTGCTATCCCAGTTGTGAGCATGAATTATAATTTATGTCCAGATGTGATTCAGCACAGCTTTTAAGGAACTGGTTTTACTTATGTTAAAGATAAACATGACTGAATTCATCAGTGTTTATGATTTCCAGAAACAAAGCCATGGGATCAAATTGTATTCCCTCAGCATGCCATTCTTCCATCAATACTGAGGGAGACCAGCCAGTCCCAGCTTCATTGTTCTCGTCCTGCTCTGCACAGGAGGAGGCCCCACCTCTTTCACATGAGATTTTCTTAATGGAATGTCTTTATTGACTGTGGAAATAAAATGATGTACAATCCATCAACATGTGATTATGTTTTATTAGAAAAGAATACTTCATGTTCGTCTGTGCCAGTCAGGCATTCCTCTGCTGGGAGTTGACTGGTGCTCTCCTGGAACCAAACATCTGTGCTTCTCACAGCTCCGTTTCATTAGTCCATGAAATACTAAACCCAGAAAATCAGCTAAAACACACTCAGGCATTTATTTTGAAAATCCCCACTGCAAAAACTCAGGAGGTTAGACTGTACCTCGAGTGTGAAACTGAGCACTGAGGAAGTGTTTAACAAATGCTGCCAGAAAGAACAACACACATCTCTGGTCTGGAGAGATTCAGGTACATTCCTAATGCAAACTCAGACTCCATTTGATTTTCTCTGTTGTACAACAGTCCCTGTGTTTAACAAGAAATATAACCTCCATCTTTGCTCCCAAAGTCTGCCTTGTCCAAAATGTTCTTTGGCATCAGCAAAGTGAAGTAAGATTTCAGTGTAATCCCTGTATTGAGGGATTTTTCTGCCACTACCTTAATCTCACAGAATACAGAAACCGCCTTTGTCACCTCTATGACCTGTGTTCTCCAAAACAGAGCCAGACAGATACTGGACAGACTGAAATCAGCCTCACAAACTGTAAATCAGTCTATATAATAGTGTTAATAAGTATGTCAGCAGACAACCATCAACATAGCTCACATAGTTTCTCAACCACTGAGCCCTTACATAACTGTATGTTAGATTCTCATCCTGTAAAATGTCCCTCTGGGTACAAAGTATGTGGTTTCTTGTGTAAATTTGAGGAATTCCTTACCAAATGTTTTCATATGAGTCAAATGTACAAAAAAACAAAAAAAACAAACAAACCCTGATATATGATCCCAAGTTTCAAAAACCAAATTATACCATTTACAATACAGCACTCTTAGAATGATTACAGACTTTGGTATATATGGACCTCAAACATTGGCATTGGATGTACTCTCCTTAATTGTATCGTCCACTACGGCAATAGAGCGATGAAGCATATGGATCTAAAGGGCACCCAGAGGGGGTTTATTTTTGTACGTCACATTTAGTGGACAAAAGTTTTCATGGTTGTGTTAATTAATCATAGCAGAACTCCTGCACCCTTGGCGGTTCCAAGATGAAAACAAGTTTCAAAATATTTTTGGGAAGATGATAAAAAGTGATCTGAATGGCCTAAGACAGCAGGTAAAAGCTGTAAAGCTGCAGAGAAAACTTAAAAAATAGTAATTATCACTCCTGAATGTAAGTTCTCCAGTTTATTAGTCTTTTTTAAGCTGTCTCTGCACCAATCAATGTTTGCATATCTTTTAATAATTTGACTGAAGGGTCTATCTGACCATAAGCCAGAGCCAAATCAAAGAAAGACAGGCTAGATAAGTCATGTTAAGAACATATGTCATTTGTAAATCTTGTGGATAGATACTCTGTTGTGTGAGACATCTGGAAATGCCAGAGCAGGAAAACTCTTAGAGGCCCAGAGCTTTATAGTGAATGATTCAGACAGGTTAATAGCCCTCATATCCTTGGTGCAAACAAAATGTTATATATAAGAACAGTCACCCTGTAGACCTTAATGTAAAAATATATAAAAGTTTTGTTAAGATTAGATTTTTACCTGAGTGTTTTTGGGGTCGTTTGTGTTTTTATCATAACTGTCATGAGATATGTGCATGCAGAAAAAGGCTTGAAGTGATGGCCTATATGTCACTGGAATAACAGCTAAATTATTGACCCAGTTTTCTGATGTATTTGGACACTTAAAAACTATTAATATTCATCTGACAAATGTATTCATAGTTAATGATGTAACACAAGGACAAATAAATGAACACTTTGATCCTGAGAGAACTGTGTTATCTAAAACTTAAATTTATTTTTGTACAGAAGTATTTGACAAATATTTACAAAAATAAACACATGACCACCGATGTGTGCAAAGTTAAGTTAGAAAAGTCACAAAGGAAAAATGTAAAAAAAAACAACAACATCCAGACGTTTGCTTAGAAAAGTACCACAAAGGTTTTCATAAACAAATCGTTCACTGAAAAAATCCTGTATTGTTGCAGTTATTCCATGTTTGCCTCTCCTGAAGAAATTGTTTAATCAAGTGTTCCTACGGGGAAGAATAAAGAAAAAACAGGTCAAATTTATATCTCTACAGAAAAGGTTTCCTCTGAAAGTCTGTTTTAGGTCTGCAAAATACTGCTATTTCTCATGTCTTTGAGGTTGCCAATCATAATTTAGCATAATGAGAGATTGATTTATCCCAGTATTGGTGAAAATAATTTCATTTATGTAAACATGATTTAAAAAAAACATTTAAATATGAGTACTTGTCCAGACATCTCTTACCTTCAAGAAATGCAAATTCATCTATGGCCTCTATTGCATTGTCTGTGGAGGCAAAAAAGGGAAAACATGGTTAAGTCAATGATCTAAAGACATATTTACAACATCTACAAGGCAATGTAGTATCCTCTATTTAAATCAGCAAGATATCCACTGTGTTGAAAAATAGGTGAAAATACTGCTCTGTTAAACCCGCTCTGAATCCTCATCTTAGACACGTTTTATTTGCATTTTAAATTCTTTCATAGCACTTACCCAGGTCTTTTCTTTGCAATGTTTTCCTCTTCCCTTGCTGAGCGTACACCATGGCATCTTTGGCAATCATTTCAACAAACAACTCCTGCAAAAAAAAAAAAGAAAAAAAAAAAAAGGTTTGTCACACTTACAATTCATAAAATCCTTACACTATCTAAACCTGGCTTGTTAATATCAGTCATCGGCTGACCTGCTCTCTCATAATTGGTATTAGACTGAAAAAAATCTGATCAGACCTCTAATTATGATTGCTTCATTGCATTTTCATCGTCAATTAAGACATAAATACTAATAATGGTATACTGGTGGCATATCACTGAGGGGACTGGCGAAATGCAGCAGAATCACTGGAATATTTTAACCATAGACTGTATACAGAATGGATGCTGTCTGCCTCCTCGCTGGGTGAAGCCACTCTGAGAACAGCACCCTCTGGTGACAGGCTGCAGTATAGGTCATAAATCCTGCCTCTGCCAGCAAAGCTTATGGAGCTGTGGACAAGCTTTGGAAATTTATTACACAGAATATAAATTTTTCTCCCCCTGCTTGCAATGTTGACATGTAGTTACAGTAAGACTGGTTTGTGCTCAAGTCCTCTTTTTTCTGTGTAGCTTCGTTTTTAAAAGTTATTAGGGGGTTCAAATTTTCTATGATTGACACCTGATACAGCCTATGAGCGTATGAAGATTGCGTGGCGCACAAGGGGGGATACGCTGTTTGAGCCGAGCGTCATCGCAGTGACTCTCCCGCTGAATGCGCACAAGTGGTTGAGTGCGTACGACACGACTGCGCAACGCTGGTTTCAGGAAATGGAGAGAAAACGCGAAATTACCGAGAGCTTTTTGGCTTCAAATCCGTATACTGGTGGACGGTGGAACCAAGTTGTCCATGTATATACAGTCTATGATTTTGGCAGTCACAGTCACAAGCTAGTTTTTTTTAACCTTACTGTCACTTTCAAATGTTATTACTGTACAACTCTTGTAAAGAGATGAAAATGTAGAAATCTCAATAGTGTTATTCCTCAAGAGGCCTACTAACGTTCTCAGTTTCTATCCTGTCCTTTGGTCGAAACTCTGTCATGACATCCTGTTACTCATGTGCAGATGACACATGTATGTATGCTCTTCTATGTTCCTATAAAATCCATTTCACTTAAATATTTGAACAAATTTGCTCTTAATAGTTAGGGGGTCCCTAAGATCTGCAGATACAACCTTCAGGTGTTTCTTCATCTACCAAAAGACTGGGCACCTCGTCACAATGATCTTTCACATTTAAATCCTCTCTTGAAACTTTCTTTTATAGTGGAGGTTTTGTAGATTTGCCATGTTTCCCTGTTTGTAGTGTTTTGTATTTTGAATCTATAATTTTTGGTTGTTTTTGGTGTGTTTTACATTTGTGAAGCACGTGTAAATTGTCAGGACAGGTGCTGTTTTAATACAGTTTATTATTTACTGTAAATGTAGCAGGAAAACCCCGCTTTTTGGAAGTTTTGGGCAGACATTTTAATAAAATGATTAGATATTATTGGATATGTTTGTCACGTCTTGAACTAAGTTTCTGTCAGGTCTTAAAAATGGAAATATTGCGGAGAAAACAGCACATAGTTTATTGAAACTTTAGGGTTGTTGTTTTTTTTTACCGTGGCTTTAGCGATGATGAACACAGACTCTTGGCTTGCCAGTGACACGTCTGGGTCAGTCTTCATAAGCGCCTTGATTCGGGCCAGCGGGAGTTTGGACAGTCGGGTGTGGGTGACGGTGGCGGGCCCCGTGTGCTGCTGCTGGTTGTTCTCCTCCTCGGCCTCGGCCCCTCGGCTCTCCTCCTCACTCCCACACCGGTCAGGGTCGTGCTCCGTCGGAGTGATGAGTGCAGCCACTGTTGCAGCCATTCTCTGGTTTTCACTACAAATGTATCCAAGACACACGCATAAATCCCAAATCGTCTTCTTTTTTAGCTACATGTCACATACATCAACAACTTGACTAGCTGTGGCTCGGCAGCATGTGCTTCCGGCCTCTCAGTGAGTGGCCTACGCTGATTGGCTAACCAGGCAGCCTGCTATCCCGCCTTTTCCTCTCCCGCCAACGTACACTCATCGCTGATTGGATACACATAGAATACGATCTGACTATTGGCTATTTGTAAACGCCAATCAAAGCTGGTAGCGCTAAAATAGTGATGGGCACAGCAGTTCTTTTAGATGTACTGAATCACTAGAATTAGTTCACTGAAAAGATTTGTTCAAAAGATTCGTTCATCGAATCACCGAATCATTCAGTGCTTGGCGGGAGGAAACTGTGACTCCAAACTCCTGAATTGATTCACAGCTGAACGGTTCAAGATTCAACTCAATACATAGCTTCTGGGACTGAGAAACGAGAGTGTTTGGCTGTGTTGCTATGGCAAACAGGTTTGTATGAATGAACTTGTTTATAAGTCATGATTTTTGGAGTGTACTGTCCTATGGTATGCTACTTATCAGGTCTGCTGGGTAAATCGGGCTCAATGAGTTCATCGAATCACCGAATCGGTTTAGTACGTTCACTTAAAAGATTCTGTTCTTTTGAACGAATCGTTCGCGAACGACATAACACTAGCGCTATATAGGATGGAGACGATGGCGACGCAATGAAATGAGATGACTGTTGCACGATAGAAAACTTGGATTTCATTTAATTACAGGTCAGAGAAGTTATTATCACCACTAAATTCAGGAAAAGTCATTTACAGTGGGAAAATAATAAAAACCGAGTGTCTTGAAACAACCTACGTGTCCTCAACATTAGTGGCCACTTGGGGGCAGCAGACACAAGTTGTAAGGCTGCCTCATGTCACAAAGTTTATAGTCTGAATTTGTAGCAACACTTAATATATATAGATATATTTTTAACTCTGATCATCCAGCACTTCTGAAACACTTTCCCATCATCTTCCAGCAGATGTGAAAGACATCTGACAATTTCATTTATGCCTACAACAGTCTTTGGTGATTAAACTTGGAACACTTAGGAGGGCTATACACTATCATCTCAAATGATATCTAACCAAACTCAAACCCCCTCCTAAAGTAGAAAGAAAGCATCAATACATCATCTGCAGAGCCGGCCCAAGCCTTAATGGGGCCCTAAGCTAAATTTGATTTTGGGGCCCTCTATTTTAGACACAACTAATACAGTATAAATTTAATGAGCCTGACATGTCTTTACACGTTTAAGGGAGTAGCTTAGGTAATAACATAAATAATACCAATGCAACCATACAAATACTATCAATGAATGACTGATGAATGATGTTCAGGGTGCCACATATGGTTTTAAATCTCAAATGCAACACATTCAGCTACAAGAGCGCCCTGGGGTTTATTTTCACAACATTCCATTGATAAAGCATTGTGTTTACTGTAAAAGTGTCATCGGCAGTAAGGATCATAGGCCTACATCTGCAGCAGCACTGAAATGTTGGGCCGGCTCTGATCATCTGAAAGCTCCCTTAATGTCTTTTGTGTGTGTATTGCTGTGATCCCAGTAACATACATTTAGCCCTATGTCTACAGAGAGTTTACAAGTGTTTTAAACAAGGTTTTAATACAATAACAAACAAACAAACAAACAAACATAACTTTTAAACTAAATTACAGGAAAACAAAGTCATGGTAAAACTGATCACTTGATAACAGATTTCAATTCTCCACTTTTTTGTTTGGACAAATATCTACAATCCTCCACAAACTCGTTCAGTTTTTAAACTAAAATCCAGTGATCTGCTTATTCATGGAAAGATGTACTGTATGTAACAAACATCCCCTTAGCTGGTGTCACATAACCCGATGAGCAGTCCACTAATACACCAGGCTAATAGGATTGTGATTAGTTCCTTCAAGTACTCTGAGGCTTCATTCACATGTTAAGTCATTGTCTGGTCTTACAGCCTGCGGGACAGACATGAAAGATCCACAACTTGCAGGTAAGTTTATCAACTCTTCTTTGTCAGTTGCTGTAGATTTGTAGAAATATGCTAAATGAGCAGCAGTACTTCGTTACTTTAAATGTGGCTATCACTTCCTTGTTGGACACTTGATAAAAAAGTCTATAACTTAATAAATAAGCTGATACTCTAAGTGCTTTCTTCATATTTAGTTTGTAGAACAAATTTAATAACTCAGTCTTGTGATGCTATGACATGATCCTTTTGCTGGTGTTGGTCCTCTGTGTTGACATGTGTTTTATGTCAGGGATTCACCAGTGACATGGTTTAGTGTACACCCTCTATTACAGCTTCCCAAGGTAAATAGTTGCCGACTTAGTAGCTCATTAAAAGAGGATAAACTCAAATTAGGCCTTAACTACTGTTTACTAATATGTATTGCTCTTCTATCAAACATAGATAAATTCAAGACAACAGTTTTTCATGACCTCTAAATACTTATTTCTCCCTGTCAGTGGCTTTTAACTGATCTTAACAGCACTTGTACCGAGGATAATGAGCCATTTACATTAAGCAAAAATTGTAAAAGGTACCGTATCGGCCTTACTTAAATGTACATGATGAAAATGTAAAACTATTGTGCGGCTGCTGGACATTAACAAATATCTAGCCTTAAATTGTTTAATGGAAGAGTAGCACCAAAACTGAACAAAAAGCCATAACACAGAGACTCTGAATGGCCTATTATACCCAAAGAATACCTTGACAAGTTAATTACACATACTGTATTCCTTAGATATTAATCTTGCTTTACATACTTAGTGTTTACATGTTAAGAAACATTCAAAGTGATTATAATGATATTAACATCTAAATATATTCATTTCAAATTGGCTAGACCTAGTAATCCAGTATCCAAAAGAAGCAAATAATCCTGGCTGCAGTCAGAGCTGGGTCTTCTGAACCTGAGGCTATATTTAGCCCTCAGTGACCAGGACATGGCACATTATTACAAATCACACTGCTGATTTACAGAAGTCCATTAACAGCTAAATTTGTGATTGACCACTGGTTTCTGTACTGGACTCATTCAAAAGTTCTTCACATGTACTGTTACCTGAAGTGATTAAATGTGTTTTGTAAGACACCAAGCTCAAGCTCAGAAGGATGAACCATCTGACCTAGGACACCAAAGCACATTGTATTATTTTTTTAAGCTGAAACCTTATTCAGCAGTGTCCTACGAAAACATAAGAATCACTGTATAAGCTTTACTGAATGAGGAACTAAAAATAATTTATTGTTTGGGAAAATTTTAAACTTTGGCTGGTACAGGACAGAGATGTGCTGAAACCTCAGAATGCGCTCAAGGAGCAAGACTTGTTCTTTTCAAAGCAGACAAAACAGGAAAGGTTTCCACATCCTGCTTTTGTCCATCCTTAGACTGAAAAAATACACATTGACAATAATTTTACACAGCTCACAGATATATTAGGTTGAGACTTGTTCTGTATTGCTAAAAAACACACTTTGAAGGAAAAAGAGTTGATATTGTCTGTCAAATAGAGAGGAAATCGAGGAGCTCCTGTCTCATCCTGTGAGGATATTTACTCTAAGTTCATTCACAACTTTAAAGTTCATTTTCAACTTAAAATCAATATAGATATTTAAAAAATCAACAACCTTTAAATAGAAACAAACATACATGTTGAAGCCAAATGATTTCCACATCAAAGTTAGTTAAAATGGAGGTTAATCTCATTGCAGGCCTCTAAATACAGTCTAATACTCTACTTTTAGACGCTGACCTCTCTAAGACTTCAGTGGCCTAGTGCTAAAATAACCTAATCAGTCCAACATTTCCATGAACTCATGTAACACATTCAGCTGATCGCTGAATTTAAAGTATCTTCTTCTATACTAATTCTGTTTGTGGTTATGTGAAGCACGAACCCTATGCTCCTAATGATTTACATGACTGTGAGAGACCTCTGTAAAGAAACACAACACATCATTAATTCTCTCTTATTTCTTAAAAGTTTTTTAATTTTCTATTTCAGGGCTCAAGACTCGACTATGGCCAAAACAGAAATCAAGCAACAAGTCCAAAGGCGAAGCTCCAAAGGTGGAAAAGAAAACTAAGCCCCAGACCTCTACCCTGTTACGAACCATCCCACAGCTGAGTGAAGCAGAGAGAATGAGGCTGTCAGCGTTTGAGAGGGTCGTCTATGACATGGCCCACAATGAGAGGATTATCAACGACCTAACGCTTGGCCGACGGGTTGGCTTCTATGAGCTGCGTGGAGAGATAGGGCAAGGAAACTTCTCTACAGTGAGGCTGGGGATCCACGATTTGACGAAAGGTTTGAAAAAGTTTTCCATCTTTTTCTTCGGCCTTTTGTTGAATTGATAACCTTTGATAAATAACATGTTATTGTCAGCAAAAAGACACACGTCAGCTTCTCAAATTTCCCAAAGATGGATCCTTTGTGACTTTAATTTATGCATCATCCCTCCAACGTGGGCAGTTATTCTTTGCTCTAATGTGCTCAGTTGCATATATTAACTCCAGAGGATAATATTAAGCTGTTCTTATCACCTCTGATCCCAACTCAGCCTCTACATTTTTCTACTGCTGGAAATTGTGCAAGTTTATGAGTGTGCAATCCAACTGTTGGGGTCTAAGCAACATTTCTTTCATTTGATAGTCTCCCAACAACACATTCAACATACTCATGTGCATAAAGATAGAGCAACCACGTGTTTAAATCCCTAAATTATCTTTGGTATCCTGACCTTTCATCTTGTTAGAGCCTATATAAACCTGACTGACATTTAGATCTCCTGTCCTCTGTCACAGAGAGAGTGGCTATTAAAGTGGTGGACAAGCTGCGTCTGGACAACAGGAAACAGCCGACGACCTCCTCGGAGATCAGCTGCATGGAGAGGCTCAGCCACCCCAACATAGTGCGACTGTACGAGGTGTTCGAGACCAGCAGGAAGATGTATCTAATGATGGAGTATGGCAGTGGAGGAGACCTGTTCTCTCGAATCACCACCAGGGGGAGACTCAACGACCTGGAAGCCAAACTGGTTTTTGCACAAATAGTAGCTGCTGTCAAATACATGGTGAGTAGTATCAGCCTCAGTTATTAACTATTACACATGACTGTACATGCCTCATGACTGTAGTTGTCCAAATATCAGAGCTGATTCAAGATAAAGATTTATTTTTCAAAAGGCTGAACCACATGTTTCAACTGTGTTTACATTTATGCAGTTTTCGTTCACATTAGTCCTTGTTTTCCTAATTTGGATGACATGCAGCGAGGGATGGCCCCGTGTTGGATATGTTAGGGTTAATTATAACATTAGGAGGTTGTTTGGAGTTATGTTATTAAGTCCACTTCTTATGAATTCCAGGGGCCAGACCCCTCCAGAGGGTCACAAAATTGGATTTTGAGTCTTCTAAAATATTTGCAGGTGTTTCTGTTTATTAAGTATCACAGGCAGATGAGTTTAAATGTGTTGGTTTCAGCTTCAATACTAACCTCATAGGTGGTAGCTCTAACTTAAAATATTTCTGTGATGTCTAATTCTGTTGGCACATATTACTTCTGACTTATCAACTGAGCTGTCTGGTAGTTTTTGCAAGTGAAGGTGCCAGGTAAAAACAGATTGATTTGTTTTCAGTCTCTGTCACTGCAGCAGCAGACTGATGCTGGGGTGGCTTAATGATGGTGTGCTGAAAAATACAAAATAATGTGAAATATATATATAGAAAAAGACTTAGAGCTTAGTTGCAGCAATGCATTAAAGCTGGTGTCCCTAACAGAGTTCGAAAGCAAAGAGAAACTCCTGTGTAGATAAAAAAGTAGAAAACATCAGTTGAGAAAATTAAAATTAAAATACCTACACTTGTTCTTAATAATATGACTTCTGCTTCACAACCAATTTTTCATCTTTCATATTAGTTTAAAAATGATAACTTGACTCCTTTTGTACAGTGCTTTATGAAAACATCAAATAATAATTTCATAGAGTACTTCTAAAGTGTGAAAACCCCTGACTGAAATGTTTCTTTTTCTGTGATATTTCAGCATGACAACAACATCATCCACAGAGACCTAAAGGCGGAGAATGTCTTCTACACCACCAGCTACTGCATCAAGGTTGGAGACTTTGGTTTCAGCACAGAGTGTGGTCCTAATGAGCTCCTCACCAACTTCTGTGGCTCACCGCCGTATGCTGCCCCTGAACTGTTTAAAGACAAAGGCTATGTTGGATATCACTCAGACACCTGGGCTTTAGGTGTCCTCTTATACTTCATGGTGACAGCCGCTATGCCCTTTTTTGCAGACTCTCTAGGCAGACTGAAGCGCTGCATCCTTAAGGGGGCCTACAGTATCCCTGCATATGTACCTGACCCCTGTCAGCAGGTCATTAAGGGCATACTGCGGCCCGTGCCTGCTGATCGCTCCTCTCTCACACAGATCAAAAACAGTCCATGGCTGCAAGGGATTGAGTACTCTGGTTCATACGTGTCACTTCCTCTGTCCCCGGCCCACTTTGCTCTGGATAACCAGACTCTGTCTGTGGAGGAGAAGGAGGTAAAGACTTTACTCTCGGAGCTGGGTATCATGGCTGTTCACTTACAAAACAACCCCTGCATGGACTGTAGAAGCCCACTCACTGGGACCTACCGGATCCTTCTCCATCGGGTCCAGAAGAGGAAGACAGCAGAGGCTGTAGGTTATTCATCCCTCCACCCTGACGAGTATGAGAGCACAGGAAAGTGGTCTGTAGCATCAATGGACAAACACACCCCCTCTGCTGTGTGCGCCATACTCTGATGGAAAAATACTGGACTGGCTCTGATTGTAACTTTTCAGGCTCTAAATCAAACACACATGTAACCAATTTATTCCATCCACCCCCTCAATCACCTACAGCTTTAGTCTCTAAGGTGTTAGGTTGCATGTTGACAGGTACTCAAGATATGTTGTGCAATACTAGGCTGAACTGCCAGACCTATGTAGGTTGAGGATTGAGCCAAAATACCTGTCCCACTTTATAAGTCAATTATAGCGGGCCTGCACACATCTTAAGTCATTAACTCTGCTCTGATTACCTCCCCACCTGCCAGCTTGATGTGTGACACCTATCAGTCACTGCATGGCTGTAACTATCTCTTAATCCCTTTGATATAGTGCATATATCTACTTAACTAATCCAAGGCTATGGGAACCCCAGTCAGCAGGATACAGTGAGCATGCTCTGTCCAACAGAAAAAAACCTGAAAACCCGAGACTATGGAGAAAAAAGTAAAGATGTTTCAACCAGGTATAAAGCCAAATAGAGCTCAATGACTTCAGAGCAATAGAAAAAAAACATTAACACAGTCATCTTGTTAAAGAGATCTCTTGTATGCCTTAATTTAATTTAGATAGTTATTTGATTTTCTAATTTTATGCCTACTTTATGGATTTCAGAGTTTTTTAAACACAGATTTTTTGAACGGTTTTGATGTCACATTGTTGAAGTCTGAGTTAAGTACTGTTATTATATTTTTTCCTTTTTCAATACAAGACTTGATAAAAAATCTGTAATGGATACTGGCTTGAACTTGTAACAACTATAACAAGCTGAATAAAAATTTGTATCAAATTTGCTTTTCTCCGATCCTCTTTTACAGCGAGACACAAACATTACAAGATTGTTTTATTGTCTTTTTCTGCGGGATGTGCGACCCCAGCCAAGTTTTGTCTGTTTACACAGATACTCCCCGAAGGACACAGGGGGATTTTTGCTTCCTTATAAGACTAGATGTTTTTTTCTTGAGCTAGTTTGCTTACAGGAATTGATATTGGCATCATCTGAGCACTTTCAGTAAAGACTTGATTATGAAACGTGACATGTTTTGCATGTGCAAACTCCACAGAATTCTAAAACTTTAACATCCTGTGAGGCTTTGACACTTTCATTAATCCCAGTTTGTGAACTCAAATTTTAATTACTCTGATTCTTTTCTACTTGACCAGTTTTTTGGTTCATTTTCACCTCTCACTCTTCAGTCCCACTTGAGGAGAAACAATCTCCATGTGCCAAGCATCGCTGTTTGCCTAAAACCATCTCCTGGGAGTAAGCACCAATTCTGCAAGAATCTGCAATCGCTCTGTGATGCTGATCAGTGACTGGCACAAATTAAAGCTTCATTCTGCAGTAAAAAGTCCTCTGCTGTTCTCACAGGAACATATGCACAGTGTGTGGGCAGGAGCCAGCACACAGTGATTACTAGGGTCCTTACAGGTGCCAAGGAGGAGTCTGGACTTGCAGTTTATGTAAGAATCCTGTTCTTGCACAATATGTTTTATGTGAAAATCTTTGTTTATTGTTTCCACATGAGAAAAATTTTGATAGATGATTCCACAGAGGACACACTCAGTCAGGTTAAATGTGACCAAGAAAGTACCAAAAGTCATGCAAGGAAGTGGATTTTGGTCATTAAAACACCAATAGCATGAAACAAAAATAAACCCGATCTCAAAATGCTTAAATCCAATCAGATAAGGATATGACTGATTCAAAAAAAGTTCTTTTTAATTTTGGGAGGATTAAGTTTGAATCTGATAAATAAGACAAACTTACAAATGCCGCAAGAGATATTTACACCAATCCTCTGTGGTCATACCGTGTTTGATCCATGCAGGATTGAATTAAATCATAATGAACAAAATCAGATTTCACCCTCACAAACAAACACATTCTCCTCTGCTTTTCTTTCATGCTTATAAAAACCATGCTCCCTCTTGATCCTCACCCTATCTTTAATCCCTATGATTATCACCAAGAGCCAAGATGTCAGCCCAAGAAAAAAAGCAAGTCAGGGTTTGTTCATAATTACATTTTGCAGTAAAAGTTCAGCTCTAAGCCCAGCATGACAAATGTGTTCAGTTCATAAAGACATGACTGAGGTGATTGCGAAAGAGTAAACTCAGCGATATTTGGATTAGATCCTTGTGTATAAGAGCACACAAGGACCACAAGGCTGCAAAGACAGAGGGAGAGAAACTACAGAAGAAGTATTTTCTTTTGGAAAGAAAAAATACACTCAGTTTTCTGAATGAGTGAGTTGAGATAAGGTTCTCATAATGATAAGAAAATGTTATGAATAAATCTGGACGATCCAAGAAAACTGAGCAGAGCTTTTTCTCATGTTAAGGCAAAACACTTGTGTATTCATAACACTGTGTCTACTAACTGGTTCTCATTACTATTTCAAATGTAAACAGAGCAAATAGTTTCCCCCAAAAGAAGCTTCCCCAGAACTTACAAAAAGTGATTTTACAACAACAAATTTTGGCCCTCTATCAGTTTTCTGTGTGCACTTGCTGCTTCCTCTTATTAATCTCACTCAGATACTGGTGATGTACAAAATGCAGTGTTGCAGGGATGGGTGGCTGACCAAGCATAAATGATTGAAATGGTGCTCAGCTGAAGCATTGCCAAACACAGCACTACCGTTAACTGCCACTCAGTAACCTCAATTAACATCTTTTTTTTAGAGGAGTTATGTAAGATCGACTCTCCCCGAGGTGAGCCAGCAGTAAGAGAGGGGCGCCACACTCAGGCCTTCAGTTGGTGGTATTTAGCATCTTCTCCTCATTAGGTGGCTCATTATATTTTTACACTAATGATTTGAAACAAAAAAAGGGTCGTCTGTGCCTCACTTTTGGCGGATTAGTTCTTTGTGTAAACTTCCTGGTGTGGAAAATAAGGTCAACTGTAGCATGGCTCTTTAAAACCATCAACACCAGCACTTTATGTTCAGCTGTCTTACTCAGGTATGTAATCACATCTGAGCCCACTTCATTTGGGGAAGGTAGCAGACATTAGACAAAACAACCCTTGAATTGCAATCACAAACGTTAAAATTCATAAACTATGAGGAGCACATGCAAACTGTTACATGCTGGAAGCAACTGGGTCACGCATCATGTCTCTTATGCATAAGGATGTTCCAACAATAACATTCACACAAGTCTACTTTCGGTTTCCTAATGATCTGTTGGGTACAGCATGCAACCCAGGGACTTTCTGTTCTCTCATTGTCATTTGTTTGAAGAGAAAATGTATTTAAACTAAAACTGAGCGAGTCCTGACCCCAAATTGTGAGGGTATTCGCTGTGTAATTATGGTGAATTGACGTCTTCATTGCCCCAAAACCCATCCAACACATTCTCAAGAAAAATAGGAGAATAAGACTAACCAACTTAAAAATACAAGCAGACTTAAAACCCTTTCTTTTGAATGTGCTATTGTTGGACACTGCTGTCTCTCAATGCAATACACAAAGAAAAGCAGAGGAGCTGCTTCCAGCAACACAATGTTTGAATTAGCTTTGAATGGTGGTGAATTAACTCCAGCAACACCTCAGACATAAACATGAGTTACTTCTTTGAAAAAAACTTTTGTGGCCTAGTTTGGCTGCAATAAAGTTAAACTGGCAGTTACTTCAGAGCTTCAGTTTGATAGATGTATGTGGGCAAAGGTCTAATGTCATTTCCTGTGAGCACAAAATGTGAAATGTGTGGTATTTTGTTGTTTTCTAAATGCAGAAAACACGTAATGTCACAATAGAGTGAAGCTCGGGCTTTGGGAAAATAAATCCTTGTGTGTGCTCTGGACAGAGTCAATAGTTTTTAAAGGACTGTTTTATGACCTCTAACTTATTTTTATTTGGTTAATTTTTTGAAGGTAGAAGTGTCTACCCCTATCCCCTCAACCTGCTGATAACATCTGAAAGCATTTCACAATCAGTCTATCTAACTCCATGAAATAAGGGACACTTTGAATAAGTGATGAAAGATTGTTAACCACAAGGTTGTTTTCACTTACTTCAGGTCAAAGTTCAGTAACCAGCAGATGAAAATAGACATGTGCTAAAAAGCTTAAGCGTTATTTATTTATTATTTTTTTTAGTTGCACCTTAGTTATATGATACGTCTTGTAAATCAGAATCAGAATACTTAATTTATCCCGAGAGAGGAGGTTCGGTCTTTCATTACGGCATCATCAACTGGGTCTTACACGAGCGATAACCTCCAGTGATAAAAAGCAAGCTGATACAGAGGATGCAGGAAATGACCGTCCCCTGGGTGTAGGCAGGCTGTAAAAGCCAAGGAACCCTCATTAACACCCTGTTTAAAATGCCCACTTTCACATGAAATCCAAAATATGTTGACAAGCTTGACAAAAACATTTAAGGTGAACATTTAAAGAGACAATTAGGGGTGGAGGGCTGAATGTTCTATGCAGTCGTCAGTACTGCGGTTGTATATCATCTGAAGCCTTTTCAGTTGAGAAGCACTGGGTGAAAATCTGTTTTTACCAACTTGATTATTGAATCTTATATGGCACCCATTCTTTTTTATTGTAGCTCATTTCATATGAAAGAAATCTGTTGAATCAAGTTACTACAAACTAGGCAAACTTGGAAAATGAAGACACTTATGGGCCACCATTTTACATGACAATGCAGGATGTATATTAATATAAAATAGTTGCCTTCTTTCTATTGGTAAATATCATATCCAGTTAATCTATTTACTGTGTTAAATGGACAGCATCGCTCCTTCACCACCCACTGTGATCTCTGAGCCCACAACAGCCAGAAGCCAGCTCCACCATAACATTCATGCTGGTGAAGTAAAGCATACGCAGAAGCAACCGGCGTCACGGGACTGGCAATGCACAAGCAGTGCCAACCAAAACACACTTTAAACTTACTGATAAAATGCCAAACATCCCTCAGGTGGGTATGGGTCTACAGCAGGATAGATTGTTCTGTTGATGTGACGCAGACTCAGTTATGGGAAATTTGATGACTCTAATGTCATCACACTTCCCAGAAAATGGTCACTTTTATATAAATCAGCATTAAGAAAAAACTACAACTGTACAAATCATGATTCAGAGAATGCATTTAAGGACTATTTTAATGTTATTACTTGGCTGTTCTGTCTTTTACCACAACAGAGATCGGGTTAATGACCTGAACCACAACCGGTCACCATGGGGAGCTCTAAATCGTTTGCCCTCAAGCTGGACAGATGCTGCTGGTGGCTTTTTATATACAGTCTATGATTCAGTCATTCCAACACAACACAACACTACTGTGTGATGCACAGTAACAGAGATCACATTCATAATGCAAGAGAAAGTGAGGACAATCAGAAAGGTAAGGAGACAAGTATGGGGAAAAGTCCACAGTGTCTAAGAAGTGCTGACAGTGAAAGAGTTGCAGCAGAAGTTCAATAGATTAAACTGTCCCTGTATCACACACACAGATTTTAATGTTGCTTGTATGATAACAGGTAACTTTAAATCAAATGAAGAAACCTGTTTCTGCGTTTCTGATAATGAAATCATGGATCGTTAAAATCACAAACACCAAAAGTCCCCCTGATGGATCGCTCATCTCAACTCTTCTCTATAGGGTGCCAGGTTGGTCTATCGTGTTACGCATCATACATCATTTACAGATATCTCCTGGCCTTAACTCGTTTCAGTATTTCATCCCCCCGACTCTCCACTCCCCTCATTTCCCGTATATTACAGCAGTCTAATCAATAAAAACAAAAAACCCTTTCCTAAAACAGAAAAACAAAAAACCGGCATCACAATTATTTTCAATCTGTTGCCTTACTTGCTTTGCTCAGTGTTAATAATTAAGAAGAAATCAGTGTCCTTTTCACACTGATTGCAAAATAACGATCCTCTGGAAGTTGGCCTGAGTCACTGGGTTCAAATTACAGGCGATCAGTCCAGATGTTTACTCTGAAATTACACTGAAACGGAAGTTCATACGTTCACCATAATCATGAAAAAATGAATAAAAGGGAAGCACAAAGATGGACTGATGTAGGCGAGAAACTACTTTAAACATGTCGATTGTTCAGGACAACGACACTGTACTGAGGCCTCCTGACAGTGTCTAATGAGATTTTTGTCTGGTGTAAGCCCACAGGCCGAAACATGTCATTTGTATACTAAACACATGACGGAGGAACACTTCACAGGCTGTATGTGAATAGCTGGAATACTTTCCTTTTCTAAAGCCTCCCTTTGCTGGCCTCAACTTTCCTTTCCTGTACCAACACTTTAAAACTGTCTCGATGTTTCTTACATTTGCTAATGTAAATATGTAAGGATCTGCAAGAAAATTGATTATTTGAGTTATGCGGAATATAATTTCAATTCTGTTGCAGTAAAAGTAACTTTTATCAAAAATGTTTGTATGACACTTTAAATGCTTCATATAATCAGAGGATTTTTTATGAGGATTAAAAATAACTGTAATAGAGTCAAATCTGGTTCCAGGATATAGACAGTTGGTAAAAAATTCAGACATAAAGAAAAGAAATTAATTTATGTGGACAAGTATATCTATAAGGAAGCAAATTGATTAGTTATATTGATGTATGGAAAGGAGGTAGGAATTAAAGAAGTTGTTCTTCTTCTCACTGCTTTTTAAATAGTATGTTGACCCAATCAGTTACTGTTCCTATCTGTCTTTCTTTTTTTGTCTTCAAACTTTTTCAGTATTGTTCTCTCTCTCCCTCTCTCTCTCTCTCTCTCTCTCTCTCTCTCTCTCTCTCTCTCTCTCTCTTTCTCTCTCTCACTCTCTCTTTCTTATTTCATGTTCAAATTCAAGATTTCAATTCAATTCAATTCAATTCAATTCAATGCATTACAGTCCAATTGGTTACAGAAGAAACGGGCATTGTACTGTATTACATAACTGTTTTTTTTACCTCTCACTGTCATCTACACCAACATAATCGCCAACCCATTAAAAATTGTCTCCTTGAACCCGGTGCCCTACAAGACTAGATTTTGGGTGGTGACAGATGACTAAAGCTGCTCATTATTGGCTCAAATTGATGGAAAACCAAGATTAAGTGAGAGATCATGAGATTTAGGATAAACCTGTTTTGTTTCACGGATATCCAGCGGTGATGTCAGCAAGTTGAAGTGGTGCCACAACCCCAGACCAGATCTAAACAGATCGACACGCTCTAATACACTTTCTTGCGTAAATGTTCACGCTTCAAGACATTTGGTTCATTTTGCTTCTTTATTGGGAACAGAAAGACATAAAGAACATTTATAATGCCAATACAAAAATATGAAAATCTGTTGTATACAAAAAAAAAAAAAAGACTCTCACCTCAACCCAAAAGTGTTTTTCACATTACACACACAATTATACACACATACTCACAAACACAGCCTGGAAGTACAAATCAAAGCTGCCAAAAAGTGGCTCATTCGTAGCAGGCTCTACATATCACAGAGCGGTGAACAGTAACATAGCTATGGCTCATATAAAGTGATTGTCGCTACACTGGCTATAACATTGTGTATAATGTATGCTATGTTTGTTATGTCTGTAGTGAGCTGTGTAGATTTACATTCTGTATCAGCACCAGGAAAGAGCAGATGTGCTGAAACATAATCCATCTGGTTACAATTCACGACGATGGCTGACAGCTTGTCATTTTCATCTCTTGTTTCTCTCCTCTTTGTGGTCTAAAAAAAAAAATACAGTTCAGTCAAAGAGTCTCTTTTATTGGTATCAAAGTATGTCTTTGTTACTTCTTGAACTTACTTAATTCTTTGGTCGCATTCTTTCCCCCACAGTCACCATCAGATCCTGGACCCATTTTTTCTCCGGATTGGCACAAACAGTCAACTCTCTGGGTGTTCTACCCCTGGTCCTCAACAGAAACCTGCACACATCAATATTATCATACAATAAAATAAGCCTTCTGACTGAGTAGTCGATTATTTCTTCATGATTTGTTTATTTCATCAGAAAGTTTCCACAGGGTAGGAAAACTAAAGTGCAGCTGGGGGCCAAAAGTGACAGATATGAGGTTTGTTACTCACACAACGGCTCGCAGATTGCAGTCCCCGTCTGTTTCCTGCATCCTGAAACTTTCAATGTTCTTCTTTGCTCGTTGTTTCAGTGTGGACACATAGCCAAGGCAGCAGTTGCCAAATGAGCCTGAGGAGAGAAATGTTTATGGAGGGTCAGGGACAAATACCTGAAAATATCACAAATTCACCAGAGGCCAAAGATGAAGAAACCACTGGAATTCCAACTGGACTCCATAAAGAAATCAGTGCAGCTCAGTCTAAGAGGCTGGAACATGTATAAGTTATTTTTTTTATATTTATGTTGGTGTTTATTGGCTTGCCTACAAAACTTATGCATGAAAAGTGTTAAATTGAGCAGTTTAAATATTGTCAGATATTTCTAACTATCAGTCTGCTTACTCAATACTAACATAGCAAACATAATCATGGTTATCATAAGTCATTCTCATTTGCTCTAAGGTACTTAATAATGATATTTGCATTAAAAGTTAAGAAAAAACAACAGAAATTTTTGGGATTAGAAAAAATATTGAAAAGTCATGGATCTAAAAAAAGCCATAATCTCCTAAAAGTTGAGAAAAACATTTATTTAAATGTCTAGAAACCATCTTCTCACTCTTCCTCTGTCACTAATTACCTACGTTTTTCTAATTAGCTTGGCGTGGATCAATAAATAATCAAACTTTAACTTTTACAGCTTTGCCCACATGCTGGGAGCTGCACTCTGCTTCACGGGTGGAAAGTGTTCAGCACTTCGGTCAGCATTAAAATCAGCTTAATTAAACTTGTCACAATGTCACAAACATCTAAGTGGACTGCAATAACATTCCTAGACAGATTACTCTTTGTTGTGTTAAATCGTTTGGACCGGAAACGGCCACCTCATTAGAAGAACAGATTTAGTCCCAGTCCAAATGGAATGTGGATTGTGAAATACTGCGACCTTAGCTCTTCCAAATCTGAGCAGAGTGAGACTCCACATACTTTCCTCTGAGGTTCCATTGAAAACTCTGTCTCCCTCTCTTTGGATTTCATGTTGAAATGTCAATCCTAAAACAGTCACTTCTGCAACACTGTACCACTCAAAAGATATATCTTTTGAAAATCTAAATCTGATTTACGACAAAAAAGTTTGATTCTGTATCGCCTATTATCTGTTTCACTTACCTTGTGCAAGACTCATGTACATGCAGGTGAGGAGCAGTAGAAAGAAAAGAGCTTGAAACTTCATGGCTGCTGTTGCTCTTGCTGCGTCACTGCAGAGAAATGAACAAATTCAATTGAAGAGTGGAGCAAAAAAGTGGAAGTGGAAACAGTCTCCCTCTGTCTTTTAAATAGTGAATGTCAAAGTGATGCTTTCCATCACAAACTCCTCCATGTGCACTGTTGAGAAAGATGACCTCTCAGTGAACGTGCCTGAATCCTTGTCTGGTTTTCAGCTGTGTGCAGCTGTTTTATGTCAAACACTCAAGTGTTGCTGTAAAGAAATCAACTGACTGTAAGTTAAGCAATGACTGCTCCCTCCCCGCATTTGCCTCCTACAGCCTGTTAAACTCATGTCTTGGAAAGTCCCCCCTAAAAAAGTTTGCAAAATCTGAAAAAGTAATAGCAAGATTGCTTGAAGAGCCTGTACAGAAACATACCTGTGTTCTCCCAATTATTCACAAGATGTCCTTGGAGGAAACTCTTTCTGTCCACTGCAGCTTGTGGTGGCTCGGAGCTCTTATGCCCGAAAACAGCCCTCCCTCTGCACATGCCCCATCCTTTACCACACCTCCTTCATCTGTGGGCGCTCAGAGGTTTGCAACTGCTCAGTAGGAGTGCAATTTGATCACCTCGTACACATGCACTCACATGTGGGGGAGACAAAGCCATGAAAAAAACTGCTGATCACTGGTAGAAAAGTAAAGCACTTATAGACAGGCTTCTGACCTGTTAGGATCTTGTTTCATATGCATAGAAATACTGTTGTGATCTCCACAACAAGTGCCAAACTAAGTCAGGATTGTAAATGCTTTCTTGGTAGATCTGAAACTTCCATTGAATTCCAAATCCTATAAAATCCAATAAAAACCTTCCAGAGGGTCTTTTATTATTTGCCGGCTCTCCAGATGTGTGAAAAGCGGGTTTATTATATGTCTGTTTAGTGTTTTATTTTGTCTAATGAACTGGATCTGTGCTCTATGGTTATAAACATCTGCATCCATTTTGTCAAACCTCCTCCGCTCCAATGCTGAAATCACAAGATGAGCTTCGTGGCCTGTTTGGTCCATCTCGGGGATAATGCTGGGAAAGTTTGTTGCGAAAGTCTACCCACTTTCTGTACACCTGCAGCTAGTTAAAGATCAATGTTTGATACAGAGAGATCATGCAAAATGACATAACTTGTGGATAAGTTGACTGAGGGACATATGAGGACATAAACAGAGGGTACACGCTGCTGTCAGTCTGACATTGTTGATGCATGACGACTGTCTTTTCAAGCTTCCCTTGTGCAAACATGACTGTTTATTTTTGTCATTGTGGTTGAGTTGTTGGCACAGGGGAGTTGTGGGGAGTCTGTGCTCCTTAACTTTAAATACCTTTGATCCCTAAAGGGAATTTAATGTCCGTGATGGTTTGGAAAAAAAATGATTGTAAGCCTGGGATATTTTGAAAGAAGCAACCCGGACAATATTGTCTCACAGAAAGTGTCTTTTTAAATGTTTACAGAGCACAAACCTCTTTGGTTTTTATTTATTTACTTGAAAATTTCAACAGTCTTTTCTACACAGTCACAATTACAGCTTTTATTGGGAACACTTGATATAAATGTATTCCTCTTTTCCAATCAATTTCTAGCATAGAATATCGGATTCAGTCCACAAAACATAAATACTTGTTTAAATGGTGTCATGTTGCTTCCTGTAAGTTTTCACTTCCCAAATTATGTGTGAAAATACCAAGGAAGTGACCCAAGTGTATCACACATGATTTATAGTTTAAAACAATCGCTGTCTCTGGTGTGCTGAGTGTTTAAAAATTTTCTGAAGAAAGCGGAGGGGTCTCACTGTCATCTCCCCCTCCTCCTCCTCAGCAGGCCCTCCCCCGTTGAGGGTTTGATTGTTTCCAGATGTTCGTCTTAACATGACCTGATGATGTTAGTCTGAATCATCATCAGTGCAGTACAGCAACATTTTTGAGATGTATGTATTGACCGATATCTACATGTATTCCAGGCCAGTTTGTAAAATACTGAAAAACATGAGGTGAAATAGGTTGTCAGCTAAGATGGACGGTGGGAGATAAAAAGAGTGAAGTTTCATATAAATCTTATCCCAAATCCATCCATCTATATGGTGTCATAACAGGCTCCACTCTGGTGAAGATTTCCAAAAATCTTTGGGACCTCACTGCTGAGATATAGTTCAATCCCCCTGGTCTGATCCAACGAATGTTGGCCTGGGGGGCTGGAGGGGCTCACACATTCACTGGTTCTCTTTATCCCACAGGGATTGTAAGGATTTGTGCAATAGCTATTTTTCATGCTGAAACAGGAAAGGACTTTCTCAAAACCAGGATTAAGCTCTCACATATGTGTGACACACACTTCTGTGAATTAGTTGGAAGATTTTCTTCACAATCTACATGTGGCACATAAATAACTCATGGCACTCGCATTCAAATATTGACATACAAAAACTAAAATATGGTCCCAGAATGTTTTTGCTGAATGTCTGAGTTGAATTTATTACACAAAAGCCAATAAGGAAAACTTACTGCCTTCTTTTTTCACTGGCAGGCTCACGGCTCCCACTTTACCCTAAAGCTCCTATGAGGAATTTTTGCTTTGTGCCAGTTTGGTGTACCCTGTGGACATGACAGTACCTGCTGACGTTACACTGTACAGACAGATTTTTTAACTTTTTAAAGAAATGTCACCCTGTTTTCTTGTAAAAGTCAAATTAAAAACTGTTGGCCCAACAAAACAAAAACCATTTAAGCCCACATCTCAGAGGTCACAGTGGGTCATAAAAAGACATCTTTATTAATTCCAGTCTGTTTTATGACCAGCTAAAAACTCCTCACAGGAGCTTTAAATCAAATCAAAATTGTGTTTCCAACATCTTGAAAGATTCATGTACGTGTGGGATTTTGTTGTAAGCCATCTACCTTTAACCATCACTTCTTTCAGTTCTAACCACAAGAGATGGAAGAAAAGTTTATTTAGATATACAGGCAGAACTGTCCAAACTATTCAGCAAGTGTATTAAAATGTACCATAGTAAAAGTAATGGCAGCAAAGTTGAAGGCTCATAACACTTGCAGATACATAAACTTCTAATGCAATAAAAGCAAAGTTTCTTATACACGGTGTTTGTTTAGACCCCATTTAGTACATTATTTTTAGGGAGAACAGGCTAAAGTCTTCAATCACAATTCGGTGCATAAATACATAGTGTAAAATATCCGAGATAACAAGAACTTATTTCCTGAAATGAATTAGAGTAAAAGTACAAAGTGGAAATAAATAATTACACTCAGTTTAGATGAAGGCGCCTCAAAAAGTACAGCCAGAGTAAATGTATGAAGCCACATTGTTACAGGTTTTCTCTATTAACTCTGTTAACATTTGCACTGCAGTCAGTGCATTTCTCAGAACAACTCGTACAAACTGCAAAACTCAGTGGATTACCTGCAAAAGTATGTCACTTGCTCAAAATGAATAGTTGAAACCCCAAAAGCAAGTATTCATGTCAATGAAACTGTCATTTTTCATATTTCAGATCACTACATCAAGGCAATCATAGTTTTGTCTCTAACTAGTGTATCTGCATATATTTCAAGATGTTGTGCATCCCTTCAAACCAACAGAATGAGTGTAAACATAACTGTCTTGATAATATAGCATGCCAAAAAAAGTGGTCTCCTATGGTCAACTTACCCCGTGTGTGGGGTAAGTTGAGCCGCATCCCTACTACCCCCCCCACTCTCCACCCCAGCCCTCCCTCACCTTCTCTCTCCCTAAATAACAGTCACTTCTTCACATTCATGTGTATTTTTATCTATTATACACTATTCGACTGGTACAATAATTCTTTTTATTATTATTGCCTATAACTGATAAAAAGCTGTTTTGTACAAAATGTCATTTTAACATGAGAATGTCTTTAAGTGATTCAGAACATTCACAGCTGTATTTTTTAAAAGAAAAAGTAACACATTTCAACAATCTGAACTGAAACTCTGATCCTCTCATCAGACTCCTTTACTTTCTCAGTTGAACCACCGACTCAACTTACCCCTGAACTATTATTCTGACTTTATTAGTCCTCTAAGATAAAATGTTGGACTTTTATGTTAGGTTTTTGACCTCATGTTGTAGTTCATAGATACCACAATTGATGTTTAAAACAAATTTAAAATGATCTTTTTTGGTCTGAACACAATTCTAATAAAACTTATGACAGACTAAATTCACTTTCAAGAGTGAAAAATGTTTTATGTAAATAAATGTCTAACCCCTTCACCCATGTGCTTCTAACCTTCACAGCCTCCATGAATTGATGCTCATCTCCTAAATATTTGGTCACATGATTAGTTTCTTTTACCATTTCTAAGAAACAGGGGGTGACTCAACTTAACCCACTCTCCCCTACATATCTAAGAGAATTTGCAATTTGTTCAGAAGAATGAGAAACTGCTACGATGATGTGCACAAATGACTCAATGTCGTGGAGGTTGAACTAATAGTTACGAGAACTCTCATTCTGATCTGAGAAATGCACCAAAGCGTCTGAGAAAAACTGTACTTGACATCTCTCCTGGCTTCAGGAAGCAATATACAGGGCTTTGAAAAAGTATTCATACCCCTTGAACCTTTTCACAATTTATGACTCTACAACCACAAAGTATTTCATTGAGAATTTTTGTCGTAGACCAACACAAAGTAGCACATAATTGTGAAGTGGAATGAAAATGATAGATGGTTTTCAAAATTCAAAGAAATAAAAATCTGAAAAGTGTGGTGTGCATTTGCATTCAGCCCCCCTGTAGTCTGATACCCCTAAATAATAGAGTTCACCTGTGTGTACACTACAGGCCAAAAGTTTGGAAGCATTATTTATTTAACAACAGCTTGGCATATACCAGGCATTCGTTCCACAAGTTTCTTAAGGTATGTTCCAGGGATTGCATTCCAAGCTTTCTTAAGTTCATTAAAAAGAGACTGCTGATTCATGGGACGTGTTTTTCTGACCGATCGATCCAATTCATCCCGCACAAGCTCAATTGAGAAAGGTCTTGAGACTGAGGGGGCCAAACCATCTTTTGAAGAACACCTTCCTCTTCTTTTTTGTCTAGGTAACCCTGACAGAGCTTGGCAGAGTGCTTAGGATCATTGTCTTGCTGCAAAACAAACTTATGAGCCACAAGTCTGAGTCCAGATGGAACAGCATGGTGCTGGAGGATGGAGTGGTACTGTTCCTTCTTCATGATACCCTTTACTTCAAACAAATCTCCTACTCCATCACCTGCAAAACATCCCAATACCATGGAACTACCACCTCCATGCTGAATTGTGGGTGTCACACATGGTGCTTTCAGATGTTCACCAGTTTGTCTGCGGACATAGACTCTGTGTTTTGAACCAAACAGTGCAAACTTGTTTCTAGTCATCATAAGATATCATGAGTGTAGTGGACTCCTTTGTTTAACACCTTTAGGCGTTTTGCAATTTCTCTTTCTGTGTATCCTTCTTTCCTCAGTGAACAAATATGTACTTTTGTTTCTTTACTCAGTTGCTTCTTTTTAGCCATTTTTGCGGTAGTTTGAACGCAGTTGAGATTTATTAGGATTTTTGTATGCAGACTCTCAAAAGCCAAAAAGTTGAAGTGAATAATCCAACTGTGATTTGTTATTTTTGCTTTTGCACTGAAGTTGTGACTCTTGCAAATGTTTTCAACCCTAAAACTAAGCCCTTATTATCTTTTGCTGACATATATTTAGCAATGGTCTGTTAACATCAATGTATATCTAAAGGTAAATGGAGTAAAATGGTGCATTTCCATGAAAGCAACATCTGATCATGGAGTAAATACATCCCAAAATACATAAAACTCATGCTGGATTTTTAAAAAAGCATTGTGAACAAAAACTTGAGGTTACTCCCAACTGTTCAGTCCGTAATGGCCTTGCTTCCAAACTTTTGGCCTGTAGTGTAATTTAGTATCAGCATAAATACAACTGTTCTGTGAAAGCCTCAGTGCTTTGTTAGAGAACACTAGTAAACAAAGAGCACCATGAAGACCAAGGAACTTAGCAGACAGGTCAGTGAAAAAGTTACAGAGAAGTTTGAAGCAGGGTTAGGTTATGAAAAAGAAACACTGTAAATACTGCACCGCCATCTAGCGGTCAGAAGTGGGAGTGCGCTCAGTGCAATAGTCCATTCCACTGAATCAGAGCTGTGTGGCAAAGAAGGAGCCGGTTTCGCCGTATCATCCTGACCAGGTTTTACGGCGCAGTCACTGACACCTCCATGAGGGCGTTACCGACCGGCTTGCCTCCATAACAGCCACTAGGCAACCACCAAACCAGCAGGTCAGTCAACACTGAGTGCAAGTCATCCTGACAACATCAGTTTCTCTCAGACTCGGGGGCTGTATAGTATCCGGCTAGCCAGCTGTTAGCCTGCTGCTGCTGTCGCCGTCAGTGACACAGAGCTTTACTGTCACATTTGATCGCAACAGACGCTGATTAGCAACTTGTTAGCTCGCTAGCAGAAAAACCCACATGGATCCTCAAAACACCAATACGAACACTGAGGCGAGGGTGTTGTTGAGCCACGCTAAGACCCTCAGACTGCACACCGGGAATCTAGTCAGCAGAAGCCGTCTGAAGAAGAAATGTCCGGGGTCACCCAGCGAGGAGGTAAGAAAACACCTGCCAAATAAGACACCAGTTTTCTGTCCACTGTAGTCATTTGTGTTGGTCTGGTTTTAACAGAGTATTATAAGCTACTTAGCTTAGCCACAAAGTTAACTGCAGGCTACCCGGCTAAATGTTTAACTTGCAAGCTAATGACTCCACGGTGTGTTCATTGATAATAAAGCAGGTGCTGCGTTATATAAAGTGTTCATTGAGAGGTGTGTGACTTTACAAGGAGTTTTAAATAGTAGTTTTGCTTCATAGTAAACTGACAAGACTTTCCTGGCATAGTTGAGTTGAGTTTAAGGTTTTAGGAAGGAGGCCAGTTTTAACAATCTTTATGATCTTGCTGTAGGCGAATAGTTAACTGACAGAGACATGTGAAGAATGACTGAGGTGAGAGTAAAACTACTGGGAGAGTTTTCTGCAGATTATGTAACAGACTAACATTATTGCTTACATGCATTTTTATGGGCGTCTCAATTTTATGAATTGAGATTAAAACCTGTAAGATTGACTGTTGTAGGAATAAAGTTTTCAATGTTTTAAACTGCAGCTGAAGGGGAGACAGATGCTGAAACAGCCTTTGTTTACAGACTTCTGAGACCAAGAGTTGCAGGGAGGGATATGTTGAACTAGTTAAAGAAAGTAGGATGTTATTATCATAAAACCTGACACATACTTGTATAGGACAAAATTAATGATTGATTGATTGAAGTTTATGTTGGACATACAAAAAATAAATAACAATAAAAAAGTAAAGAATACAACAACAAATGACAAAGAGTTATTCGAGTTCAAAAAGGAGTGGGAAGAAGTCGAGACTTATCTAGTCCCACCCCTTATTTACATTAATAGCTTACAAATATATCATTATATAATATTAATTATCATAGTTATAACAGCAATTAAAGTGGAAATAACCAATAACAACAACAAAACAATGAAAATAATGATAATAGTTACTATGAATGTACATCCCTGTATCCCGTGAAAACATATTATTTATATTTTGTTTTAAACTGTTTTATGTTTGGACATTGTTTTAACTCCTCACCCATACCCTTCCATAGTCTCACCCCACAGGATAGAAGGGGATGAAAGGTTTATGTGAGGGATGAAAGGTACCACAAATGGTCAGATGACTGTTGTCCTCTGTCGGCAGGTGCAGTAAAGCAGCATACTTGTAAAATCGTTCATGTAGTGTCGAAATCAGGAATCACTTTTCAGAAGGACTGACACAGAAATGACAACGTCAGCTGGCTTGTTAGCGCAACAATCTTAAGTCCAGAGATATTAGTTTTTAAATAATAATACACTGTTGGGAAATATCTCAACTGTTAGTACTTGGCTGGAAAATTGATCGAACATGTAATCTGTCTTCACAGTGAAGCAGGATTTGCTTTTGTTATTTGAGTAAACCACTTATTGTGCCTTTGGATGTTAATTGGTTTACAACTTAATAAGATTTGGTCAGATTTTTTTTTGTTGTTTTGTGGGGGTTGAGGGAATAACCTGTTTTGAGGTCAGCAGTGACCAGAGTCCTTCTTCACCTTACTTCAGTATCAAGTATCAATGTATCAATGGGAATTCGTATACATGTAACTCTCTGATGATAGACAATATGTTACTGATTTAAAATGTGCATTATGAAAACTCTCTGATGTTAGATCCTGCTTCTCCCCATGCAGGTATTTCACCTGTCTTATACCAAAGGGAGTATAGCCATATAAGCCATATAGTTTTCACTGGTTGTTATTGAATTAAAATAAGCACACATGCGTTGTATTGTTCGAAGTCAATCCCTGAATTGTTGTAGATGAAATGAAGGACTGACTCTTTAACCTTTCCACCACCAACTCTGTGGTCATATGGCCGTCTTGTGCTGTCCGATGGGAAAGAAACACGAGGTTACTGTCTATCTTATGTACCTTTCACCCCCACATGACGTGAATGCTGCAGCTGAGCTGGTTCTCTGTAGCCTCACTTTGTCTGAGTCTCAATAAAGTTTAATGAAGCCACCTTTGCTAAAATTCCTCTCCTGCATAATGCCTTTAGGATAAAGTTGATGTGACATTTTCTGCAGCCCTCAACACCCAAACCGATAATTCTAGTTCCTTGCTCCAGTGCAGCAGGTCTCCACTGCCTCTGCTATCCTTTTTGTAAATATTTATGTTTAACAATGAGGCATTTCTCAGCACTTGGACTCCACTTTTCTCCTCTCATTTTCCCACACTTGGAGCTAGTGAGTGACACTGAAAAGTTTATAGAACTGATCCCATCATTTTTAAAAGGGTCACAGTGTGTTTTTAGGTGCTAGGAATAAAAAGCTGAGGGTCCTGAATTTGTGAAAATAAACTTTTTGTTGTTTTGTTCTGTTTCAGCTTCAAGACTGCATTCAAGCAACACTCAGCGACTGGTTTTCCACTTCAAAACTGACATTCAAGGTAGGTCAGGACAGTTTTTGTTCTCACTCTGAGATTCTCATCGTTCACTTTGTTTGAGCTCTCCTGCATGTTCTTCAATGAAGCAGAAATAAAGAAGAATAATGTTTAAAGTTCACTGTCAGGTATAGTCAGACCTGTAGCGGTCATGTGTTTCCACCACCGTGCAGTCAAGACTCCAGTGCCTGGGAAAAGAAGATATCTGTTGTGATGGACATCAAAGGATGCCCTCAGGCTCAATGAAAAGTAGCTGTCATGATGAATGTTCATGCAGGGCTGGCTGCCAAAGGCGCCGTTGGAAATGTGCATCTGTCCACTGGGATTGGAAGTGGGAGGCTGGGAGGGGGCACCCGAACTGTGCTTTAGGCTCTCTGTTAGCTGTGATCAGGGTTTCTGGGCCGTTTTCAATGAGTGTGTAGTTCTCATGAAGCTGTCATGTTCTGAACTGAATGAAATCAAGTTTAAAAAGTGCAGCATTTAAAGTTGTTAAGCATACTTTATGCTTAAGCAGCCCTGCTCCAGTAGTTTTGCTAGGCTCAGCTATTGTGCTTCAGCTGTCATCACCACAGCCTTTGGGCTCAAATTGTGGTGGGGGAGGTTTGGGAGCATTTAACAGTAGTCTAAAATACTTAAATACAACCCCTATCTTTGATATCCACAACAAGCCAATGTCATAAATGTGACGTATTTAGATTTGCATAAATTCAGAACAACAAAAATATTTTGTGCAGGCACGCACACATACACACACGCACTTTGGTACATGAATGTGATAACAGTTTTCCATTCAAGTCTTAAGTCTGAGTAAGTGAAGGGTTTCTTTGTTTCCTAAACGTCATAACAGAAATCTTAACCTTTCTCCTGTGGGACAGAATCCCAGCTGCTGTCCCTGCCTCATCCTGTGAGCCACGGTTCGAGCATGGGCATTAAAATATTATCCTTTAAAGTCTGCTACATGAGCTCTACTTTCTTCATCAAGAGTACACAACAGGGTGTGTCTGAATAGACAGGAGGAGAGATACAAGCAATCCTTTGGCCAAGTCTTTGCTCTTATTGCATCTACGCAGTCAGATCAGATGTTACAGGGAATCTGATTTGGTTTTTGGTCTGGCAGTGCTTCAGATTCCACAGGGACATTAAAACCAAGTTCCAGACGATCACACAGGCAAATGGAAATGTTCTGCTTACATACAAATGGTAGCTGATTAGCATCCACTATTTTTAACAATAACAACACAAGTGTTTCTTCTTTACTTGTCATTTTTTTAAACTTTAATTTGACAAGGAAACACCTCTTGTGCTAATGGCAGCCATTAAAAGTAAGCCGTAAACAAGTTTCATTGACGTGAGCGAAGAGGTTTATGAGTGAAACGTAAAAAACGTAAATGTTTGTTTGGATGGAGGTTCATGAATCACTCTTCTTAGACCTCAAGTATAAACAGAGTTTTTGGGAACAGTGCATGTAAACAAAAGTTCAGTTAGTTTCCAAGACAACTCCAATGAGGGTCATTATTTATGTTATGCCAGTTGCTCTTTTCTCCTTTAATTTCTCACACTGTTAACTACTTTATGACATTTTACGCCTGATGCAGCTGATTTCATTATTTTGGACCAGTCAAAGTGTGGTGAACTCAGAGATGATGTGCCTTTCTTGTTACACAGGACCTCCCAGATACGCTGGACTGCTCCATTCCTCAACCAACAGATGCGATCACACCTGAAGAGAGGGAGGAGCTGAAGGTCTCAGGTCTGTACTGGTTCTTGATTCACAAGACATACATGATTGCTGTAGGGAAACATTTTAGTTTCAGTTCCCAGCAGCAGTTCTGCTTTTGGGGATTTTGAGCAATCGGTTAACCTCTTAATTTGAAACAGATGAACAGTAAATCTGAGGGGTGCAGCACATGACTGAACTATGGATGAACCCATTTTGGATTTTGTTCAACATTTTTTTACTTTTTTTGCAATAAACAGTGGTGGATGAAGTACACAAATTCATTACTTGGGTCAAACGATAGACAGTCATGGTCAAGTATTGCTCCAGTGAAAGAGAAAGTTGCCCAGTTCAAGTATTTCTGCGTTCAAAAATAATTAACAATTCAAATTAAAAGTTTAAATAAAGTGGAGTACAAGTACTAAGTCTCCCTTAAAAGAAATACTTAAGTAAAGTACAGAAACTCAAAAACTGTACATAAGTACTGTAATGAAATAATCTGCTTTCGTTACTGTCCAGCTCCGTGGTTGAAAATGTCGAGTGACAAACAAAATATGTCAGGGATCAAAGCAACCCTAAATGATTTATGGCTCTGTCACAAATAAATCATGACTGCAAAGTGTGGTGAGTAATATTACCAATGAATTTGACAAAACACTTTCAGGTAGTGGGTAAAGATTTGTTTCTGGTTGTCTTGCTTTTACAGTCAAACTGTTCCTCTGTGAGTCGCTTCAGTCTTCTATCAAAGATGCCGTGGAGATGGGTGAGCTTAAAATCTCAGGAGCAAAATTTTCATGTGTCTTAAAACCTTTACATTTGATATGAACTTTTTCTTCCTTTGTCAATATCACTTCCTTGTTTATCTCTCATAACTAGCTTGTCAGACTCTGGCTGTGTCCCAGCTTGACTCCGTTATCATAGCCCCGCCTGGGCCTGTGGAGGGCGACAGTCAGACTTTGTCCCACCTTCAGCCAGCCTGGGAGGAACTGGAAGCTCTAGTCAAGAGCCAGAAAATTGCCGCTATAGGCACATCTGACCTGGACAAAGACCTACTGGAACAGCTCTACAACTGGGCTAAGGTGAGTGAATATTCTTGATATGTCCCTCAGTTTGTCTTAAAGTTGAAAAGTTGAAAAAAGTTGAAAAGTTTTTAGTGACTTCTCTGTGTAGCCAGAACCTGCCAGAGACGCAACAATTTGTCAACATTGTCAACAAAAAGAGTCATGAAAAATTTGACTGCAGTGCTTGTATTTGTACAAATTTGTATAGATCCTTAAATTGTGTGTGTATATCGTGGGACATTTCAAGCTATTGAACCACTGATAGTAATGGCAGCTTGTGATGAAGATGAAGCCACTCACACAGCTCTCCTCTTGTTTTAGGTGAAGCCGAGCAGCAATCAGGTGAACCTGGCCTCCTGCTGTGTGATGCCCCCTGACCTGACAGCCTTTGCGAAGGAGTTTGACATTCAGCTCCTCACACACAACGATCCAAAGGGTGAAAAAAAACATTCACTTTCTCTCCTCCGTATAAAGTACTTTCTCATGAAGTTTCTCTTTGTGATTGGTACATAAAGTGCAGATTTTCCTTATCAGGTGTTCACAATGACAAAAAATAAGTGATTGGCTTTGTGATGTGGTAACCTACTGCCCCTTGTTCACAAAACTACCGAAAGATGATTAAAAGAGGCACAGCAGCCCACTGCAGTGGATCGAACTGCTCAGTTGCCTCTGTAATTTTATTCCTCAAGAGATCTAAACACCTTTTTTTTTAATCTCCTCAACCACAGAGCTGATGTCAGGAGCCACATTCCAGGAGGCAGTGAAGGGAGGCCTTCAGGACCTACAGGATCAGGACGTCTCTGACTGGAGACTGGAGTGGGTCCTACGCTACTCTATTATAGTCAAGAGCAGGGGCATCATCAAGGCTAAAGGCTACCTCGTCAGTGCAAGAAAGGCAAGCCCCTAGCGGCCCCCATTGATGAAGAAACCAATGGATGAAGCCATTTTCCTCCTGTTTCATTTTCCCATACACGACATCAGATGAGGCTGCATCTCGTTCATCTTTGATTTCTGTGACTATAAAAAGCGAGCGCTCATTACCATCGTCACTGTGAATGAAGCAGGGCAGGAATGTGTAAGATCAGCTCCAGTGTCAGATTGAAGAGATAAGGTGGTGAAAGTTGAATTAAATGGATGACTAGCACACCGACAAAACAACACAGTAGAGGCTGCGTTCATTTTTAAAATAGTTGGTTGGGAAGGTTTGGTTTATCTTTAAAGGGTTCCTGAACATTTTCAGACTTGAAGTGCCTCCTCTTCTCTTTTCTTCTCCTCTCTTCTCATCACCATTTTGTCTCCACTGTGTCTGTTAAAATCAAGCTTTAATCACTCAGAATTCAGATTTTGGAAGGGTAACAGATTAGAAGAAATGAATTGTTGTTCCCGGTACAGAGTAATCAAGAATATTATAAAAGTCAGACGTGATCCGTGAAACTAGATTGACTTTGCTGTACCTAACACGGTTTGCATTCCTCTGTTTAGAAAATGTATGCACTCACTTGATTCATCCCGATTCTGCTACATATGAGATGTTTATTTTATGATACTGATAGAATTAGACTTTTAACTGGTAAACCAACAACTGTTTGAGGTTATCTGACTTTGTTGTGTCATGCATTTTTTTTTCCAACCATTTGCTGTTTTGGATGATGCATTGAAATATTCACCTGCTCCACACTCATGAGATTACCTGAGGGCGGGGAGAACAGCAGTACTGACATGCAGGCCAGGTTTACGCCCTCTATGCTTTGTTGTTGTTGTAGCACTGGAAACTCGATGCAAAAGAGGTGTGAACATTTGTTTACTCTGCAGAAGACATTTTTATTTAAGAGACATGGCTGTTTTTCCAGATGGGATTTGGTTAATTGGACTAAGACAAGTTATCTGTTGTACTGTAAACATATTTTGTCATCATGTATCTGTATATCTTGAATTGGCTTTCTTAAAATAATTAAATTAAACAGTTTGGTGTCATCTGTTTTTTTTTCTGCATGTGATTGAACTCAAGCATTTTTACATGTAGGTGCCGAAAGTACTGTATATTTCACACTAGTATTAATCATATCAGTGTAGGCAACAGCCCGAAGACGTTCTTTTACCTTGATTGCCTTGTTTTAATGAACAAAAATACCACCAGCAGAGAAAACACATTTATGTTTTGTAAAACCATCCAGTTTGGAGTAATTTTTAAGGATACAAGTGTTAGTGTCTTTCTAATATGATATGATGATAAAATTTAAACATGTTTTCGTTTGATCCTGTGGGATGTACATAAAAATGAATTCCGGTTATTAAAGAAATGCTTCAAAAAGAACAAATGTACTCATACCAAAGAAATGCTTACACTCATCCCGGACTATAATCTGATAGGGAAGAGTGGGGTAAAATGAGCCTTTTTTCATATTTCCGATCATCGAGGCAATCATAGTTTTGTCTCTGACTAGTGTATCTGCATATATTTCAAGATGTTGTGCATCCCTGCAAACCAACAGAATGAATGTAAACATAACTGTCTTGATAATATAGCATGACAAAAAAGTGGTCTCCTGTGGTCAATTTACCCCATGTGTGGGGTAAGTTGAGTCGTATCCCTATTACCCCCCAACTTTCCATCCCAGCCCTCCCTCACCATCTCTTTGCCTAAATAACAGTCACTTCTTCACATTCATGTGTATTTTTATCCATTGTACGCTACTCAACTGGTACAATAATTCTTATTATCATTATTGCATATAACTGCTAAAAAGCTGTTTTGCAAAAAGCCATTTTAACATGAGAATGTCTTTCAGTGATTCAGAACATTCACAGCTGTATTTTTGAAAAGGAAAAGTGACACATTTCAACAATTTGAACTGAAACTCTGGTCCTCTCATCAGACTCCTTTACTTTCTCAGTTGAGCCTCAACTTACCCCAGAACTACAATTATGACTTTATTAATCCTCTAATGGTGGACTTTTATGTTAGTTTTTTGACCTCATGTTGTAGCTCATAGATACCACAATTGATGTATAAAACAAATTTAAAATGATCTTTTTTGGTCTGAACACAATTCTAATAAAACTTATGACAGACTAAATTCACTTTCAAGAGTGAAAAATGTTTTTTTTTGGAAATAAATGTCTAACTCCTTCACCCATGTGCTTCTAACCTTCACAGACTCCATGAATTGATGCCCATCTCCTAAATATTTGGTCACATGATTAGTTTCTTTTACCATTTCCAAGCAACAGGGGGTGGCTCAACTTCCCCTTTGACTCAACTTATCCCACTCTCCCCTATAACTCCTTGTATGACTCTTACACTGATTGTAAATTTCTATCTTCTCATAATATCTTATTCGCCACTGTCCTTTCCTCCTCCCCTAGTATTCTATTTTATTTTTAATAGAAAATTCTTCTGTATTTTTTCATTTTCATGTAAAGACAAAAAAATCTTCGGTTTCTGCTCGAAGTTGGCCTGCATCTGCAGCTCTGCGATCTTCTGCTCAGCCTAGATCGTCTTATCGTTTATTGATTAGCTAAGTCTGGCCTTTACGCCGGAAATACAAAGCAGAGCCAGTAGTCAAGATGGTGGCCACCAGGAGAGGAGTACGTGCGTGCTCCCCTAGTAAAACAAACCCTGATATACCCGCAGATGTCCAGGTACGTATAAAAAAGAGGTTTTACACAAATTAGTAGATATTAAGGGGTTATGTGGAAGTTAAATCTGTAGTGATTTAAGCTCACAACGTCAGTGTCTGAGGTTCAAGAAGCTGCTCAAACTTCACGTGGGCACCATGGGTCCTCTGTCAGTTTGTAAACGATGAGATGATGCCAAAGAAGTGGAGAATAGACATCAATATAAATCGAGTCTGCCAAAAATGCTGTTAAAAAGTTACATGAGTCTCATTGTGAATATGAATGTTATCAGTTTAAAAGATGTTGCTGCATCTGAGACCCACGGACAAGTGGATAAAGTCGAGATAATGTGACAATGCACTGAGATATGGTCGATTTAAATGTCTTCTCAAGATTTACTTACTATTAATCCTAGAACACTATCGCTAAAATTAGAAACACCATAAGTAACACCCATCGCCGGGTGATTTTTACTCGAAATAATTTACCCATGAAAAAGTACTTGTGATCAAAATATATTTAAAAAGGACAATACATGACAAATTAAAGTAGTTGTCTTTTCTTTTTTTTTTTCCTTTTTTATAAAGTGCCATGAGCGGACCATATAAAAATGCAACAAAATGACTGAAATTAGGCATTCATGAACAAAAAATTCCTTAAAAAAATATGGCATACTTTGAGTGAGTAAAATTGACCAGTTGACTAAAATATTTCTTATCACCATATGAATTCCCTTTAAAACCATTACTTTGTGATAGTTATTCATAACCCTGGCACTAAATAAAGATAATATGCAAATTCCAGGACCACTCTAACTGACCTTATTCTCTACACATGCAGCTATCAAATCCACCCAAACTTACTTTACCCTCTATCACTATTTCCGGGTGAAAATCACCTGTAGGAAAAAGCAGGTTTTGGATCAGGGAAAAAAATATTCCTTCAAAGATGTCAAAGGAAATGCTGAAGCAACCCAGAGACCCATGATACTCAGACAAACGCAACATAATGAAAATCACGTAAACATGTTTGGCCGGGTGAAAATCGCCCAGGGATAGTGTTCGGTGATCTTAGAATATAGAATATTAGTGTAGAGCCACTTTTACTAGTAACTTTTTCTTCTCTCTGCCTCACAGGCCACTCCCTCCACTGGTCGAAGAACAAGGAGGACTGCTAAACAGTCCGAGAGTCCTACCCACAGTGCCCTAATGGAAACCAGCAGTCAGCTTGAAAAATGTGAGGGAGAACCCCACGTATCTCCACCCACATCTTTGTTAAAGAGATGCACCAGAGCGTCCAGACTCCACAGTCCAGAGCAGCCGTGCACGCCTGTGGACTCCATCCATGAAGCAGATCAGTCAGATGTGGACTCCTGCTGTTCCGTGGAGTCTGAGGTGAAAAAGACAAAGACACGTGCACGGAGGAGAAGCAGAGCACCATGTACAGTGAGTCAAGAAGATGAGGTTTCTGAAGTGGAGTCATGCTCCTCTGCAGTATCTGCACCGAAAGCTGGACAAAGTGTCAGAAGGAGTACAAGGAAGAAGACAAATCTTACTCAGACTGACCAAGATCAGGTAAAGGGAAGTGATGTCAAGGTTGACTCGGTACCAGAGTCCGAGTCCTGCAGTTCTGCGGTGTCTGAATTCCAGAGAGTCACAAGAAGTCAGAGAAAAGCTTCCTCCAGATCCTCTGCCAAACAACAAACAGAGGACTCAGAGCTTTCAGATGTTGAGAGCTGCACATCCAGCATCTCTGAAGTCTCAAAGTCCGACACCCGAAGATCTACACGATCCAGAAGACGAACAGGTCCCATCCCCGTTTACTTGGATGAAGCCTCAGAAAGCTCTCTCTCCCCTGCTCCCACAACTCGAAGAACTCGAGCAGCCAAAGGAAAGGCTGCAGCAGCTGTAGATGTCAGCGAGCCTCAGTCTTGTGACTCTGAAGGGTTTGAATCTGGGCCTACGTATAGTAATGTAACTCGTAAGAAGTCCAAGCCTGGCCTGAGAATGGGTGACTCTGACTCTGAGCCGACTGAGGTGCACTCCCCTGTGAGCAGCCCCTGCTCCACACGTGGAAGAGGGACCCCCTGCAGCAGCCGCACCGGATCAGGGAGCAGCACTCGGGGTTCTCTGTTGTCCAAGTACCCAGTCAAAGATCTCACTATAGTTTTGGAAAAAGCTCCTGAGCCTGCTGAGGAGGAAACTCCACTTCAGGATTCTATATTAGACAGTACAGTGATTGCTGAGGATGCAGACTGCACAGTCATAGAGGAGGATACAGAAGATAAGAATGAGGAGGGAGTGTCTGATCTGATATCTGTGGAGGAAGATGTAGTCGAAGTAGAGAAAGAAGCTAATGCTGATGCTGAAGAAGACCCTGTACAGGCAGAGGAAGCTGGCAGCAAATCTGCAGTGACTGTTGATCTCCAGCAGGAGGAGCCATGTGCAGAAAGTAAGCCTGGGGACACCTCAGAGATGGAAACGATGCAGGAAACAGAACCACCATCATCAGAGCTACTGGAGCCTTCAGTGACAGTGACATTATGTGAGAGGACTCCTGAAATCACAGAGGAGACAGAGGACAAAGACGAAGCAATGGAAACGGCTGATGTGGACGCCCACTTGTTACAGACAGATGAGGTTGTAGATGAGACTGTTGTTGTGGAAACTGGGCCCAGTGAGGAGGGGGAGAGGGTGGAGGAAATGGAAGTCAGCACTCTGAACGGGGATAATCAGCAGGTGGTTGACTCCAGTGAAGTTGAGTCCACTCAGGCAACATCCAGCGGGCAGCACGCCATCACGCCGGATTCTGTTTCTGTACAACCCAAAGATGTAACTGTCCAGAAAACTAAAGTAATCAGCCTGTTAGAGAGCAGCGAGGAGGAGTCCGAATCTGATGAAGAGGAGGCGGGGTACGTTTCTGAGGAAGAGGAGGAGGAGGATTTGGGGTCCAGGACCAAGGAGAGAGCAGGTAAATCAGTTGAAGGGCTGTTTATGATCGACACACGGCCCGGAGAGGAGGCTGATGAGCACTACTACAAAGAGAGGCAGACTGAGGACGAGGAGAGGGTCGCAACGGGAGAGGGGGACGAGCAAGGGGAGGAGGAGGAGGATGAGGAGGAGTTTGTGGATGAGGCAGGGGATGAAGATGACGATGAAGATGCAATGATCCTCTTCTCAAGCAGAAACCCAAACTTGTAAGTATATAATGGGTGGCAGGCTCAGACTGGTTAATTCACTGGGGAATACACCTTTCCATTATCAACACAAAGAAAGTTCCTGAAGTGCTCACAATATGAAGTTAAAGGCTGAATGTTGAAAAGGATGTCAGTCTTGAAAAGTGTTCAGACAGAACTTAATATACCACCACATCATTTGAGTGATAATATGGTTTAATTTATCTCCAGTAGTGTTTAGAGTAAAACTCCATTGAATGAAAAATCTGGGTGTTTACAGACAATTATTGTTTGTCGGATCCGCCTGTCTTTTCTCAGGTTTGTTTACAATAAAGAACTGAGCACGTATGAAGAACTTGTTATGATTATGTATATTATTGTCATCACTGTGTGCAGAGGTGAGAGATGAGACATTTTTTTGCTCTTCTTGAGGAATTTTCTCCCGCTCTCACTTGTTCCAGGAAAGAGATGTCCAGCCGTATTGACCCCGGCATTAGAATGAAGGAGCTCGGGGGTTTATACATCAATTTTGATGGCAGCAAATCAAAACCTGTCCCCGGTTCACTGCAAAAACTAAAGGAAAAGAAGACCCAAGATGAGGTAAATAAGTGATAGATTTTTCCCTTTTGAAAGTGATCTGTGAAGCAGAATGAATCCCATTTGATAGTTACGCAAGGACAAATTAATCCAGCAACACCTGAGACGCTGATACTCATGTTATTTTAGGCCTTATGTGGGACGATGATCGAGTTCGGTCCTTTGCAGTGATGCAGTTTTTATTTTGTTGTCATCCACAGGTGATGAAGAAGAGTGTGATGGGACCAGAGTTTGAAAAGAAAGACGCGGTGCCTCCGTACAGTGAATCTAAACAAGCCGTAAAGTTGAAACGCAGGGTAAGTTTGACACAGTCACTCTTTGCATCATTGAGTTACAGTCTACAAAAGCCTAATCTCAAGTGAAATAAGCTTCAGAGTTAATTCAGACACACATGAACCAAACCCCAAAAATACTAACACAAAGTTCTCGCTTTCTGCACTTCAAAGCTTCCAAAAAATTTCTCACATGATTGACACTTGTGTTTCTCAGGCTGAGAGGGAGAAAACAACAGGAGATGGTTGGTTCAACATGAAAGCTCCAGAGCTCACTCAGGAACTCAAAGGCGACCTGCAGGTCCTGAAGATGAGAGGCGCCATGGATCCAAAAAGATTCTACAAGAAGAATGACCGAGATGGCTTCCCCAAATATTTCCAGGTCACTTCTCAATTTACAGGCCTCATTTTTAAAACTGTTCAAACTACATCTTAAGGAACATGAACACGTTGTTTTCACGCTGAAATGGTTTAAAGTGAGACTTTTCCTCATCCAAGGAAATGATGCTCATGTTTCTGTGTGTTTACTTTCGCTACAGATCGGTACAGTGGTAGACAACCCAGTCGACTTCTATCATTCCCGTATTCCCAAGAAGGAGAGGAAGAGAACAATGGTGGAGGAGCTGATGGCTGACGCTGAGTTCAGGCAGTAAGCAGAAACAAAAACGCACATAGACACATTGATAAAGACACACCCCATTAGCAATTGTTGTTTTAATATATCACATCTTTGACATGGTGTCCAGTGAAAAATACACAGACTGAGTCACATTGGTAAAGACTATTTAAAGCAGGCTCACATCTTGTGTTTTTACACTGTTGTTGAGTAAGTATAGGACAGTAATACTTAAGTAAACATCACTTTAGTAATACTGATGAAGTGATTGGCACATTAGATCCCATTATACAAGGATTAAACTTCAAAAATGATTATTAAACTATCTAGAAAACATAATAAAGCAGAATTCAGGCCACCTGCCATCATTACAGACACACTTTTACATGGAGAATACTTCAAACAAGTTACAGTGCTTTAATGAGATATTCAAGTTCTCTACTGTCAGGTGTCACAGTTTCATTTTCAGTCCTTATGCACTCAAGATAAGCAGATAGAAGAAATGTTCAGTGACCTGCCTCAGTGGTAGAGAAGGAACCGACTGAAATATCTTACCAAGTCCAATTACAGCCTTCAATATTCAGCTTGTAACAGTGATGAACTTTTTGTGTGACAAGAGGCTAAATGTTTTTCATCAGGTTGGATTAAATGTTACAATTAAACACAACATCAATGTTAGGTGTGTAAATGTACTCAGAACTCAACAGGTTGATTTCAGACACATGGCATAATGCAGTCTTTAAGTTTTACAAGGGTCCTCTGACAAAGTAAAAATACTTTAAATATGCTAAGTACTACAGAGTGAAATAGTGCAGTTTAAAATCTTAGTCTGAATTGAATGCAGATTTTTAAATACACTCTCTTCTCTCACCAGCAACAACAAAAAGAAGTACCAGAACATCATGGCAGAGAAAGCAGCACAAGGAGCCGGCAAAAGATTCAAGAAGAGTAAATTCTATAAGAAGAAGTAAAGACTTGTAAAGACTTGAAGTGATACATTCTGATGTCATTAACTCAAATTATTAATCAGGAGCTCCTCTTTTCCCGAGGAGCTGAAATACTTTATAAGAGGAAAGTCATTGACTCTGACACATCGAAGATCATCTCAAAAGATGAATCAAGATTTTGTCTCTGTATCAACCAGACTGTCATTTTTCTGCAGTTATCAAAAACAGCTGTAAAAATATAACTGATTTTTAACGCCATATTTCATTTCCAACATTTTACGACACAGGAATCATAGAAACTTTACAAATTCTGTCATATAAACATTAAAAGAGTTTTGTCTAGCACCAATGTTTGTCAATATTTTATCTCATCACTTTATGAAAATTCAGCTCATATGCCATCATGTCCCATAGAATGAGTATACCACCATTACTGTTAATTATGATGACAACAGAAGCTAATGTCTGAATTTCATCATGAAGCAATGTTGTATAAAGTTAAACTTTAAGGTTAAGACAGTTTATTGATTCAGTCTCCAAGTTGACTAAAAGTGGGAGTCAGACTATAAAAAGACAGATAAATTGAGCTAATTCCACTTTTATAAATAACACATTTCACCACCCTAAATATCAAAACTAAAACACTTGATTATGCTAAAAATTCAGTCTTTGTCTTTTACCATTTATTCTGAATAAGTCCAACATATCACTGGCTTAGAATCCCATATACTGTTTATTAGATTACAGTAAAATAAATAACAGAATTATAAATGTCTTTATTTTTTTAAACCCAAATTTTATACTTTTCTATTCTGAAAATATTAGATAACTGGACAGAAATCAAAAGTCCCTTGTGGCAATATTTCACAGTGCCATTTTTCTGTCTTTATCTAAGAAATATTTAACTTTGAAAATATTTAACTATTTTTTGAAGGTCTGTTTTTTGCTTCAATAGTATTATAAATTGTTTTTCATCAGATGCATAAAGAAAAAGGTAAATATGTGTTATATCTTGGCTACTGAAAAACAGATATCGGCTGACCACTTGGCCCAAACACATCAAACCAAGTTTTGGCTTAAGTTTGAGAATTAATTTGACTTAAAGCTCCTCGAATGAGTTTTTGATGGGTTATAAAATGGACTGACATGAACAGTGATGTACCTCTATGGAGTATGAAAGCAAATGAGACCACTGATGAAGACTGGGAACATCTTAAGTGTAATTTTTCATGCCTGTAACAGCTGCAAGTTATGCTGAGAAAACAGCCTTAGTTACTCTTCCTCCATCAAATATTCATGGTGAGTGATAAATTTTACTGCCAAAAGACAATGAGAGGAGAGTTTCCTGTCAGTTAAAACCACTTTCACAAGGATAAGACAAAATCAGCAAGGACATTAAAGTTACCACTTTGTCCTCAGGAGGTGCCAAAGTCAACACAGACTTAAAGTTCCTTACAGAAGCTTTAAATAATCCCCAAATTAATTAATTTCAGTGCATTTAGGTATGACTTGTGATGAATAAGTGATAATTTTTAAAATCATTAATGTCAAAAATAATTTTCTTAAATTATTACATTTAAGGCAACCATTATCAACCAGAATCAGAATACTTTATTTATCCCAGGGTTGGTGAAATTAAATAATTGTAACTCTTTTTGCTATTTACTATCTTTAAACAGAGTAAATTTTGAATATGTTTGGAGATAAATCTTTTAAGTGACAACATACTACCATAACCTTAACACACAAAAAGGACGTGCAAAAGTAAATATTCAAAATACTTGTACATAAGTGAAATATAAAAGCAAGGTCGTTCAGACTGGCTTTTTGATGCAGTTTGGTAAACAAACTGAGCAGTAAGAGGATAAAACCGTGAGGCACATTTTGCATATTGCAAACTACAAAGTGAGTAGTACGATCTTGCACATTTCCCCTCTGACTCTAAGTAGAAATAGATGGGTAATATGACCCAAAGAGGAAAAGGATTTTTGTTTGTATACTGTCCTGTTAAAATGCTGTACTGACCTCAGCAATAATATTAAATCACAATTAAACAAAATATATTTTCTATATTTCTCATTTTGAATTGATTGCGTGTTATTTCATGTGCAAGCAGTGATAAAATATTCAGCTTTTTTTGGTAGAGGAGATACTTCCACACAGGTTATGGGTCTTAGTAAAGAGCAGCTAACCTCTGATGCGCTTAAAGCCTACATACAGTCAGATTTATAATGGTGAAGACGTATCAGTGTAACATTTGCTCTGAATGAATATGAAGGCTAAATGCTTTGTGTCCTCTTTTCTTTGATTCAGGATTACTTTTGTTCCACCTCTCTCTCTTAAATCTCTTCAGTCCTTTAGCTGCTGGCTCCCATCAGTGGCTCTTGGCTACCTTCTTGTCTCTCTTTTGTGTTGTGAGAGATGAGCCCATAACAGCTGCAGCTTACATCCACATGTCGCCTCCACGCACACACATGCGCGCACACACAAATGTAGCTTCTTTATACCCGAGCCAATTTCGCACACAGCTTTAGAGAAATTAGACAACGTCTCTGTTTGGTTTCACCAACGGGGCAGCCCAGATGACGGGTGGGAGGGAAGCGGCGCTGCTCCGCTTTTGAACATAACCCCTGCAAATTTCCTGCCTTTTCAAAGAGTAACTACTACGACAAGCGCGGCTCAGCAGGTGCCGAGGATGGTTTGAAATTTAAATGAAAATCAAAGGGAGATAAATGCTGATGCATGTGTGTGAGGCGGTTTGACTCACTGAATTATAAAATCATACAGTTAAGAGGGTTTAAGTGTGTTTGAGTGTGAATCTGCTACAGAACGTGAAATCAAACATCTGCTTATATGTGGAAATTTAAAGTGAACAGAAAAAATATTGGTGATGGATTCTCAGTTGTTTGAACACAATGTGGGATGATCAGCAAGTATGGTCAAAGGTCACTTGGTGGTCCATGGTTGCTTTGTGAGTCTGCAAGAGCCTCTGGACACGGCTATGGATCTCCCAGTATGATGGACTGGGCTGACTGGTATTCAACCTAAAGACACAAAAACATGCCACATTAAAAACTCATAACCAACATCTGACAGAAGCTTTGAACCTGTAACGAAAACACACAATGGTTTCACGGTTGATATTAAGAATAAAAATAAGAATAACTTTATTTTATCCCTGAAGAGAAATTCAATTGTTTTAAGTCTCACTTGCCATGTCTCAAAAAGTCATCTATTATTTATAGAAGAATTGTAAAGTCTGATGGCTGTGGTTACAAAAGATCATCTGAACCTTTCTGTCCTGCAGTGAAGAGAGAGGAGTCTATTAAATACTCTGTATATCTTTGTCAAGAAAGATTACAAACCTGTGGACTTGAACCCACAAAAGCAACAAAAGACCAAAACCTCTGGTTGAATTTTTGATGGAAGAATTATGTACTATTTTTTTTTTTTTTACGAGCTCACAGAACAAAAAGCAAAAAAAGTCAAAATATTAGTAAATATTTGATAACATACATCACAGATTTCCACAGTGAATTATCATTTAATGATACAGGAAACCAGAAACTGAGTTACTTCAATATGAGAAAACCCCTTCAGAGCGCCGGTTATGTATCTTGCAGATATTCCTTTTGTCCACTAGTCTGTACTGCAACATCACTCAAGATGTGAGGACAGATCTGTGGCTGAAACTGGAGCCTCACTGACTTGACACAAACTTGAACAGCCCTTGAAAATCCCCTGAAAACAAATTAGTGTTACCCCTGTACAAATGTTAATTTTGTCTCTTTTACAGTTAACCTTTTGTGAAAAAAACAAGAATAGCATTTTTTGATTGACAGTCAGCTTTGCATTTAAATTGGAGGCCTGGAAAAGCCTTATCAATGCAATATAAATGTGTCTGCAACTTGGCCACAGTCAGTTATGAAAAGCCTGCTCTGACAGACAGACAGAAGTGAACAGTAATAAATGCCAGAATTGCTTCTCATCCTCATTTATTTGTCGGGATTTGTTGGTGATGACTGTCTGACTGACTGGCTGCTGTCTTGGTCAGGCTCGTAGTGTGGAAATGGAAGCTTTTCATCTGTAATCTGATAAACTTGCTACCTGCTTCAAAAAGTCATCAAGGACAAATCATCGAGAGACATGAATAGACTGAGACTTCAGGGCTTAGGGAGCAAACGTTGCCACTGGCATCTGTCATTTTCTTTATAGATCAAAGATTTGTGGTAAGACGTGCCCCTCTGCCTGTCGCAGGGAATCTACAAAGAACTGCTCTAATCTCCCGCCCTGCAACTCCTGCCGCGTTTTCAATTGAGAGAAAAGTATCATTCATTTCCTACAATTTACTTTGCAGTTTAAGATTGTCTATTGATTTTAATGTTTACTTATGGACTGAGCAGAAGGGGGAAAGGAAAGCAGAGACAAACAAACAAACAAAACAGAACATCGGTCCCCTCGGTGTGTTTAACTCACGGCTGCAGTGATCGATGACAAGGTCTCTCTGAATGTATTAAAGCGTGCATCGGGTCAAATGCATCAGACTCGAGCTGAAACACAAATCAATACCATTTTCCTCTTTGTTTTCCCTGCTCTCTGCCTCCCCTCTCAGTAATGAACAAACATGACAAGACATCAGCTTCTATAATTTAAGAGGTGGAGGGGAATTCATCCTGCCTGTCGAGTATGATCAAAATTAAAGATGAGGTGAACACACACACACACACACACACGCGCACGCACGTATCAGTGGCAGTGTATGACTAACGTCTCACAGGATTGCCTCATATTTGCCATATTCTGTAATTGGAAACTCATAGAGGTGCCTCTTGTGCTTTTAAGATCTTTTGGACAAACAGCAATGATTTACACAGATGGATCAGGATAAATTCAGGACAAACACCACAGGAAAAAAGGATTATGTTTTCTGCTGCCGTCTTTGTGGCCAGAAAAAAGGCTCAGGTCCCTCAAAGTGTTCCACCAAAGTTAATGTAAAGACACACTTAACCCCTGCACTAAGCTTCCAACAGCATGCAAAATACCTCTCACGGTGCTTATAAAATGCCATCAACAGCAGACAGTTACTTGAGTTAGTGACGCATGTCTCAGAATTGTAAATCAAAAGTGGAGTTTCATCCAAGTTTCACTCAAACACGCTTTTTTCTTTGAGTCTTTGTAATTTCATGATCCATCAGATTTTTTTTCATTTTCAAATAAAAGTGTTTTATCTACGACAGAAAAAAACAAAAATTCACAAAAGCTTTGAAGTACTTTTAAGGTCAGGTCACAGTGAAGGGCGTTATCTGAAGATTTCTACCTTTCTCTGAGAGAATGGTTAAGATTCAGGGGACTTCTGGGGTTCATTCTGGTCGGGGTGGACTTAGATAAGGCAGAACCTCTCATGCTCGGGCTTTCAGTTTGGGCTCCAAGTCTGGATGGTGTCCCTGGAGAGGAGTGGACCCTGACAGAACCTGACCTCTCCTGGAAAAGGTCACAGGAAAAAAAAACAGTGTCACGTGAGAGTTAGCGGTAAATGCGCTGAATGGGAAGGTTTGCTGAGGACAAAGAAAGAAATCAAATTCTCAGTATCAAAATAAGAAAAGACCAAATGTACTCTTGAGAGGCTATTGTGTAGTATCCAGGAAAATTTGACAGAAAGGAGATGAACCTTTATAAAATGGTACATTATACAAACTTCAGTTTTTTATATATGATTTTGAACATTTATGCTGTTAAGAGACTGTTCAATCTGAAGTTAAAGTTCCTATTAGACTTACTCTGGATGATTTTGGTCTGTAACTCCTCAGGAGAGGTGAACCTTCAGCAACAAAGACAAGTTAGGAGTTTAATGAAAACTGAAAACCTCAGCTTTAAGACATCAATCTAAACAAAGACTCTGGACTCACAAAGGTACAGAGATAAAACTTCCCCACATAAAGGCGGGTAAATATAAAGTCAAAATCTGCAAGTTGCTGCACACCAAAGTTACTTTCTTCCATTAGTATGATAAGAAAAATGTCAGCAGAGATTTGATCAGTCAAATCCTAAAAAACTCTAAAATTAAAATACATATTTTCTTTAGTGTTAAGCACGACTCTAACCCTGAGATGTGCATTCGTACATGTAGAAGTTGTTTATGTGTAAGTTGAAGTCTACCTGTGTTATCAGCTGTGCAGCTGTCAGAGTGTTGATTCATGCTACTGCGCTGCGGAGAGGAGGAGGGAGTTCCTATCCCTGACACATTGCTGCAGTAAGACACCTGGCAAAAGCATGACAGAAAAACAGTCTGGTGTCAAAAATGTTACACTGCTGTAACTCGAATCATTTTATCTACACAGTAAAACACTGACACAGGGATGTGGATTTGGTACTCAAGCAGAAAACAAGTAATTTCCCGGTACTGACACACAAATCAATCACGCAATCTGCCAACTTTAGATTAGAAATGGCAGAACTAGAACAGAAATGTTTTGTCTGCAACATTATGTTGAAATAATCTATATCAAATATATTCATAAACATTTTCCCTTTTTATTTATTTCATTTTTTCATTGTGCAGAATTGAAGTTAGCAGTGCGAAGAAGGGGGAAAATCTGATAATATTTCTAGATATAAACTCCCAGCAATGGTGCCCTTTGAGGACAAGAATCTCCTATAACACCTGCTAAATATGACCCTCCATTCGTCAAGATTTTCCCATCAAAACTCTTATCAACACAAAGTCCTTTTCACAACAACAACCATAACCTCTCTTCTTCCTCCTCCCCTTTTTTCACTCTGCTTCTTTTGAAACAGGCTGGCTGTCTCTGTGAAAGGAAACCTGCTAGGAAAGGTTTATTGTAAGTTATTAAAAACATTCACTTAAAAGTATCTATAAATATATTTCATGTTTGTTCTGCCAAATACTAAAAACTAGGGGTGGGAATCACCAGTGTTCCCACGATACAATATTATCGCTTTACTTGTTTAGCTGATTTAGCATTTGTCTTTCCTTTATGTTTGTCTTGTTTACACAGTATTTCATTTTCATGTAGCACATCTTACAAACCTCATGTGTCAGGTCCATCTCATTTGTGCCCTGCTTGCATTTATAATGTCTTTGCCCAGGTGCTGCTTTATTTGTTGCACTAACTTTCTCCTGCTCTATGACGACACCTCTGCAAACTTCACTGGACAAACTGTTTTATTTTTACATTATCATAGACTAACTTCATATTAGGAATTAATTTGAAAAAAAAATCAATAAATGGTGAATGAGACGATACGATATCACCAGACAAAATATCGCGATACTTTGCTGTATCGATTTCTTTCTCCCACCCCTACTACACACTGTGCCTTTAAACACCCCCCGCCCCTTAAAAAAGAGCATTTCTCAGACTCTAGCTTGGGTTTGATAAATAGATAGCTTACCTCAACACAAAGACACACACAGCTAAGGCTCTAAAACACACACTAATAATGCATTCACCATGGGGCTAAGCTACTTCATTAGGTATCTATTTGTTAATTGCAGCTTGACTCTCTATTACTAGGGTTAATTGTTGACAAAAGATTCCCCCAGGAAAACCAGCAAGGGGACAACCATGCTCCTCTCTTTAATGAATTGCCTGTTGTATTCCAGTAAATTCTATTCATGTGTGTGACAAACACAAACAACTCAGCACCTAATCATTTCTTTTAATAACAGCATGCTGCTGGATTCTGATATTCATACCTCAGGATTAGATCTGATGTAAATGAAGACGCGGGAATACATTTGGGAGCAGAGGAAAGAGGGAGGAGGCTGAGAACCAGAGGCTGTGTTGTGCTTGTCCATCATGTGTGCCGTCCCCAAGGCTGTATGATCAGAAAATCACTCCTTTTTAAATGTTAATCTCTTACAGGAATGATGAAGCCATATTTGGAGAGTTAACAAATAACTATGCACCAGTCTACATCCAGCATGTGAGCTTTTAAAGCGCACTCAGGCCCCTCGGAGAGCATAACAGGCCATATTACACGGGCACATGGTGAAACATTTTCATGACGTCAAAATCCATTAACGGCTCAGGTAAAGAGATTAACACTGTGCTCTTATTATGCCCTCCACTTAATCTGCCAGCTAGATGATGTTCAAATTTGGGAAGCTCCCACTGAGACTTGAACTACATCTATTCAGGAGCCCATTAATTTTCTAACCCCTGTCCACAGAACACGTGTTTTATCAGCATTAAACAAACCATCCTCACACCACTTTGTCATCTGCTTCCATTTGGGGGAAAATGTCTGTGTGATGTTACAAACCAAGAAGGGCGGCTGGCTTTCAGTCTCCTTCTTGAAGTGGTGAGGCCCCAGCTGGAGATGACTGAGCCTCTGCCGGGCGTCCTCTGAAAGTTGGCACATCTTGCGGTGGGTGTACGGGGATAAGGCTCGTGCCCTTGAGGAAACTGTTGGCTGCTGGTAGCCTGTGTCTACAGACAGTATGGGAAACGCTTGTTTTTTCCCCTTCTTCTTATCCTGGGAGTTGCGGTTGGTTGTTTTTGAAGATGGCGATGTAGAAAAAGCCGCAGAGTTTGGACTTCTAGTATCTGCATTAAGCTTTTCCTTCCCACCCTCTGATGAGACACAGGATGGATCATCATTGTGGGAGAAATTCATCCCGGATGGGGAAGACTTTTTTGTTGCACCCTGCCTGGATGAGGTTAAAGATGGCCTCACGGGAGAGAGACAAGTCTAGGCAGAAAAGACAGAATATACGAGAGAGAAAGAAAAATGTTGATATGTTGCTCTAACATGTCAAACAACCCTCCCTTGTCTCCATTTGAAGTTGACACATAACATTTGTCTCAGCAGTTTAGATTTCTCCACAGACCAAAATGTTTTTCCTTTACACAAGCGTCAGCCGTTTGAGCCATTAAGGCAGCTGCTCTCACTCTCACTCTCACTCTCAACAAAGACGTGCTCTCCCCGGACTAAACCATTAAACCATTAGCTAAATCATTCAGCTTAAGTGTTACAACAACAACAGCTCTTGCAGTCAGCACTGCCATGGAGACCACCTCTGCAGAATTACTTCAATAACTCTAATGGCCACTAACATCATGCTCAGATGCAATATCCCACTTCCTGCGGGTAATGCCAACCGGGGATAAATACGTTAAGATAAAATGTTAATTGCATTTGATGGCCATCTCCAGTCTAACATGATAAAGAGGCATTACCTGGCTGTAAAACAAAGATAATCTAAATGCTAATAAGGGAAATCACACAACATTGAAACTATTTTTAAGAGAAACTAAACGATGACTAAATCCTGATACAGGTTGCCATTTGAGAACGGTCTCATTTAATAGAATTAGGTGAAGTATGTTCTCCAACCCACACACCTACCACCATCTCTGACCCCTCTCAAGTCTGCTTCAGACAGCCAAGCAGTCTTATTTTGAGATCAGCTGGCCTGCCGTCAACAAAGCTGTGAAAGCTTGGCTAATGAGATTTCCCGCTATTTCCATTGTTGGTATGCTTTAAAACACACAAGTCAGCAAAGCCTGGGGTATTGATGAACAATTACGAGACAATGGAGAGGAGGTGCCATAGCAGCTCTGTGGTTCTTTCTGCTTAACAACATCCATGATGCGACAGTAGCTCAGGAGGTTGCGGTCGTCCAATAACTAGAAGGTTGGCGGTTCGATTCCCCCCTATACCTAGTCTGTCCGTTGTGTCCTTGGGCAAGACACTTAACCCACCTTGCTCCCGGTGTGTGTCCTCCACTGGTGTATGATTGTGAGTGTTGTGTGGTGGTGGTCAGAGAGGGCGTAGGCGCAAAATGGCAGCCACGCTTCCGTCAGTCTGCCCCAGGGCAGCTGTGACTACTGAGGTAGTTTACCATCACCAAAAGTGTGACTGTGTGAGCGAATGAATGATGTATCCAATGTAAAGCGCTTTGAGGGTCTCTGATAAAGCGCTATATGAAATCTGATGCATTATTATTAATATGTTTACAATGATAAAGGAAATACATAGCAAGATTCATCTTCAGCATCATAGCAGGACAACGTTTGCTAATCAGTACCAAACAAAAAACCCTGATCAGACGTCTCAGTTTCTCTGTTTTTCACATCAAAAATCAAAGTATCTGATGAAATATAAAATACAGAAAAGTTGGTTCCCATCTTTAGAGGTTATTTTACCAAAACCCTCCAGCTTTATGAGGGAAAACTGCCTGTTGGTGGCACTAAAGTAAAGTCATTGTCCTCTGGGGACCTGTCTTAATACCATTTGAAGATAATCTATCCAACAGTGGCTGATAAATCTTGTTCTGAGCTCAAGTGGTGGGCTAACAGGACAGGATGATAGACAGACAGGCTAACGGCCTAACACTCACCAGGTGGATCTTGCCAACAAAGTAAAAGAAAAAAAAAACAGGAATAATAAGAACTAGCAAAGTAGAAGTAAAAGAGAAAAGAAAGAATAAAACTCTGACTGCATGTTTGTCTCTTCAGTTTGAGGGGTTTTGTGTACGTTGCAATCACTCAGAATCTCTATTAGAAGAGGACAGGGTTTGTCAGCTGGGTGGGCAGGCAGTCAGAGAGATGCCGATGCTGAGGAGCCATTAGAAGGGAGAAAATGGAGAAATTCTACTGTCTGACAGCCACAGCGGTGCTCTGATCCAGACACCTCCCTGAGGGGCCAGGAGAACACTCTGACAATCTGTTTCCCTGTCAATGACATCCCATTTAAACAAATGGCTCAGCTTAGGTTACAGCACCTGGGAAATGCATGGTACTGTTTTTGGCAAAACATGCCAACTGCTGTGTGATGGATCATATGTTACAAACACAAGTGTTTGTGAAAGATTTCCTTCTCACTTTTATCCTTTGAATTATGCTGTTTTCCAGCCCAGAATTGGAGCATTGTTCTTCCATCACAGTATCTGTCTGCTAAAATTACATTCACACACACATCATACACACAAAGCCAAGATCAAGAAGGTTCATTGTCTCAACTTCATCCGTAAATTAACTGTTTATATTTTTTTGATAAGGAGTTTCATCTAAAGGGAGAATGAAGTGCCACAATCTCTTTTTGACAAAGATAATGAAGACAATTTTTGGTCCAAAATTTTGACTTAGTAAAGTTTAATGGGCGGAAAACTCTCTAAATCAGGAAGTTTGCACCAGAGAATGATAAAAAAAACATTTAGACATTTGTTAAACAAAAGCTTTTTAAGTATAAAAACTAGTGTTTGACCAGGTGATGCTGATTCTGACAATAAGAGGTTGGCTGATGACCAATTTTATAAAGCCAACATCACATTGTTGTTTTATCTTTTCACTTTTTTAATGCTAACCAATGAGAAACAAATCTGCAGAATATAAATGAACATTTCATTAATAACTGTAGATGGGAAAATATTTTGCGAAGTAAATAATGCCTCAAAGGAATCCTGGATGTCTGTCTAGTCATCATAAATTATCAAGTCATGTATAAATCCATCACTTTATGCACATTTCAATGAAACATCCATGGTTAAATAAGCTTGTGACCTGTTTTAAAAAGATTTTTTAATAGCTCTAGAAAAAGTAATAGTGATATTGGTCTTGTAAAGGCAGATGATGATTTGATACTGGTTACTAAAAAAGCCCTTAATTGACCTGATGAATCTGCCCACCAATTAATCAGGCTGTCTCGAATTAAAAACTGCAAATCCACAAGGACACAAAAGGCAAAAGTACAGGTGACCCTCATGGAAAAAAAAAGACTAGCTGGGAGTTTTTACACTTTTTTTGTCAGTAAACCAGTCAGTCTGTTGGAGATGTGAGAGGAGCCTTTCTATCAGCATCACTGATCTGCTTGCCCATAATTACATTCACAAGGATAGAAGAGATACCCTTGAAAGTATGGATGGATGGATGCAGTAGCCATGGCAACAATAGTAAAAGGGTATGCATGGTGGAAACAGACATATCTGACAAAGTGATATTACTCATTAAGGTCCTCTACACAGTTTTAGTCATGACTTGCACTACAGAGTCAACACTGTATGCAGCTGTGATGTGTTCAAATTACAGAAATTATGAAGGCAGTGTTTACTTGACTTGTGATTGTCCCTTTCATTGACTTGTCCAAAACTTGACTGAGATCTTATAGAAGATAGATATGAGTGTACAAGGAGAAAGCTTCATTTGGTATAATCCATAAAACAGAATGATGAGGAGAGGCGAAAACGGTTAAGAGATGGCTCATAATGTGTGTGGTGATGCACAGAGCCAAGAAATGTAATAAGAAGTCACACTTACAGGTGAAGCAAGACAGCTGTCTCTCCCATTACTCTCCTCTATGACTGATGTCGTGGTAAACTCCACTCTAGGGGCGATTCCCTTGAGGAAGAGTGACAATGGGAACAAACACAACACCTTTAACAGGGGGATGAAGACAAAAGAACAGATAACAGCACTGCTTGGAATACCAATTTACAACCACAAATCTCCAATCTACGCCCGGCTGGAGAAAAAACAAATTGCAGAAAAGAATAAGGCTCCAGTGATGTTTAAATAATATGGCATTTGTAGAGAGACATCTAAATTGCTATGTAGGCCTCAAACACAAACACATAAAAAGCAATGGTGAGGGGGACTGGTGTTTAAAGACATTTCAATATGCCAGTTAGAGCCTCAGAGGAGAATAGAAGGATAGAAAAGCTATCCACTGCCAAGGAGAGATGACTGAATAAAAGGAGGAGCAGGAGGCAGGGAGAAGAACGGATGATACAAGACGGGGAGGAAAAACTCAAAATGATGAAAAAGAAAAGTAGTCCTCTGTTTAGTTTTTCAGTTGGTATAGCAAAGGCTGCTGACAGCTCTAGGAGGAGAAACGCTATCCCTTCTGAAGAAATAACTTCACTTTGCCTGAGACACGACAGTGCTTTTGAACTGCTTATCTTGGTAGTGTACCCGCCTGTCATGAGAACACACGTGTGAGCCACAGTGATTTTAAGAAGATTTACTTTGAGCGAGCAACAATCTGATATCTCCAGTCGATGAATGACGCGTGTAATATCTGTGCCGATCGAGCTGGATCACATGTGAGCAGAAAGTGGGGTCACTGTGACTTCTGGATACTCAGCACTTATCATCCTATATCTCTAACACACCCACAGTGTGGAAAAACAGAGGAATTTTTTAAAACAAGATATTCATTATTCTATGGTCACATCTGGTCTTTCTTTATAAAACCTGCTGGGAGAAAATAAATCAGACCTGGTGATAGGTGCGGGTAAAAATACATTACTTTGACTACAACTTGTAAGTTTAAGAAGGAAAATTGTTGATTAAATATTTACAACTTGAAAGCATTGTTCAAGGTAGAGCTCTTGAGGTCTCTCAAGCTGATTTAAAGTGGATCTGCAGAGAAATAACAGTTTTCTGTGTGTTTGAAAATATCTTTGTTCCTGATGAATAATGCATGAGTTGAATCAGCACAATAAAGGTAAGAACATTTTTGGTCTATTATGTACTTTTAATTTGGCCATTTATTTCCTGTTTTAGCATTTATCAGAGGTGTTAACACCTAGGCTAATTCTGTCACTGATTTTGTTGACAGTGGCTGTTTATGCATTTTTACTGTCAGCACACACTGTGGCGCTGTATTCTCTTCGTCTGTCATCAGTGCTGCGGTCACCAACAGCTGCAGAAGTTTTATTACTAATATTAGCCATCACTTGTCATCACCTTGTACAGTTTTATACATGATGAATATGTATGACTAATTTCATTTCATGACGCTAAGGTTGCAAACAACTAAATAAACGTAAAAATATGATTTAATATTTGTTAAATTATTGTATGAATTTTTCCTTTAACCCTCCTCCTGTGTTAGGGTCTGCACTGACCCGTTTTTGATTTTAAATCCTTAAAACAACTTAAATTCACTTTTTTGCATCAAGACTTTTTGACTTTGTCGGGAACCTCTATTTCAACAAAATAAAAATAAGAAATATGAACTGACTAAATAAAATGCTCTTTTTGAAATTATGGCATTTGTGGTATTAGGGTCGCTGACTCTGTTAGATCAACATCTAATAATCAGAGCAAAAACTGAAATCACAAGTGCACTGCCAGGCACCACACTGACAGTCAGATCCTCTTCCATTCAAGTGAGATTTAGGAAATTCTCATTTTTTCCATGTTTTTCCCTGCACAAAAAACTCTGTCGGGTATGTCCAGACATGTTCAGTATAGATGTCTGTGTAAGGGGTGTACTGACAAAGAAAGGCCCAGAGGACCACAACAAAAACTATTATTATCAATATTTTCACAGATAACGAAGCCAAACGAGGTAACCTAGAGATGAGAACCAAATTGGATGATAGAGAATTGTTTTTAGTGTAATTTACAGCTGATTTAAGACACGGGTCAAAACCGACCCTTAACATAGTGGGTGTGTAGTAAAAGCTAACACAGGAGGAAGGTTCAGGATTCATGTAAATACATATCCTGGATAAAACCGTTGATAAAGTTGAACTCATGATTCTGGTTTGCATTTTTTTTTTCCTCTAAGCATAACTTTTATTGGCATTTTTTTATGCTCAAAGTGGTCCCTTAATAAATGTGACTCATATTTTACACTCAATAACCCTGGTGACTGATAAACACTTGCATGTTAGTATCTATTTCAAAATGCCAAGAACAGGTACCTGTAAATATAGATGAATATGGTTTCTGCTTGTCAAGTAAAGAAGACTGTAACCCTTTACATGCAGAATTGTAAACAAAAACAAAAAGCTAAAAAGGTAACATTAAGCTCTCATGTTTGAAAGAGGATTAGGAAATAAGTAAGAGACATTAAAAAGCATACAGGGAAGGAAGAGGATCTCTTCATCAGTATCTCTCTCTCTGCTGCTCCTTCTCCTGAGCTCAGACCAGGTTCAGCAGGGAACAGGAAATCTCTGCTGCTCTCTTCCATTGTGGCTAAAATCTCGCCCTCTTAAGAACAAAAACAGACAGTAAAGTGAACAGTAACATCCTGTTTTTGCAGTGTAATGACTAGATAAAGTTGGGATTTAACATGCCCATGAGGCATCATCAGAAAGCATACCTGGAGGCACCAACTGAATCAGCTCAAAAGATGTTGTGTCAGCTAAGAGGAAGCAAAGCACAAAAAGACTGTGAGCTAATGATCAGTATCACAGCTAATAGCCCATAAGCTTGCATAGCAGAGAATTCAGGACTAAAAGATGAGGAAGCAAATCCCAGACGGCCGTTTACCTTCCAGGAGGTCAGCTACATCAGCAGGGTCAACAACGCCGGGGAAAGTCTGGTAAAACAGAGAACAGACAAAGCAAATCAATACTTATAACAAGACCAGACAGAGAGCCCTGTATCTATCCCTGCTGTCTCTTGAGGCCAAAAGAAGTGCCTTTTATCAGGACTCAGTGCAGTGATGCCAAAATTGAAGGTTTGCTAGTTTGAATTCTTAAGACAATAACACCCTGCAACACAATTTTGCAAGAGAAAAAGATTTTGTCCACAAATAAAAAGAGAAGTCTTCACATGGACATGTTTGCAAATCAATCATAAATGAAAAATAAAACTACGAGATCCAAAAGTAAATATGTCAGCAGGTCATACTTTCTCTCGTCTAATCACATTTAAAGGTAGCTACACGAATCTAGTTATTCTGATTATTGAACTTTTGCAACAAACACAATATACAGCAACTTTTTTTTACCTTGTGAAATATCATTTTGTGGTCGAAGAGCAGAGGGAACACTGGTGGCAAACAGGGAGTCTTTCTGTACTGTCCCATCATACACACACTGAGGTAGATATCCTTCTTTTTAAATAGGAGCACACTTGGACATGTAATCTGCACACAGACAACTAAAATTAGTTGACTTCAATGACAAGTCAGCATGTCTATGTTTCATGTTGATTAGCATTTATTCTTTGCTCTGTTGTTTATTAGCAGATCGCTTGCAATGGCAAAAAGGGCATATCCTTGCACAGAGAAATTCAGGGAATTATTGTTCCTAGTCCAAAATAGTCCCTGTCTAAAGAGGTTGCAATTTCAACTTTCTGGCTAAATAATTCGTTCTTGTTCATCTTAAATAATTAATGATAGAGTGAGGAGAAAACAACATGGAAATGGCATATCGGCATCAACAAGACCCTGGTTTCATTTGTCCTCTACATCCTTAACAAATAAACAGGGGGATTAATGTGGTTTTAAGAAATTACAGCATCAACAATACTACTGAGACGGTTCAGGATACGTTCAGGAAATGAACGCCGATGAGCCTGTCTCATGCAGTCAGTGAACAATATCTAAAATCGATCATATTGGCAACAAGCTGACGCCGTCGTTTGGTAAACATCAGGGAAAGCGTGATAATGAAAGAGGATGTACGGTGGTTAGCCGGCTAGCGTGACAGGAACGACGGTACCAAATATCAGCTCGAGTGTTTCGAAGCAAAGAAACGACATAGTATGCCCTTACTTTATGAATGTCCAGATAAACGGTACATTTCAGACACTTCTGGTGTGCTTTCTTCCTCACTGAAGCCATTCAACCAACTTTCGAAGTACGTTGTCATAGCTGCCAAACAGAAACAGTCCCACAGCGGATGTACAGTCATGTGACTCAGACGTAACCAATCAGATACTCTCTCTGCACTGACGCGCACAGATTTGAGTTGATCTGATAATCTGAGTTGTATCTGTATGGAAGTCAATCTGTGCTATCTGATTTTGAATTTGAATTTCTATAGCTGATTTTTTTTGCATAAAAATCAGACTTTGAATTTTAAAACCATTGAATTTCAAGCATGCATTTTTATTTCTTTCTTATTTTTTTCCCACAATGATGAAATAAATTCAGTGTAAAAAAATCAGTCTGTCAAAATATTTGTGTGGAAAAAATTAAACTTAAAAAAACTGTGTTAAAAAAATTCAACATAAAAAAAATTTAAGTGTCAAATAATTCAGTGTCAAAAAATATAGAATAAAACAGACCGACATCAGAGAGAAGCAATCCATTTGTCAATCTTCCACTGGGGTCGGTACCACATGACCAATCTAACATTATTTGATTGGCTGGAGGATGGATGATTGAGCCAGAAATTGATTGCTTATCCCCGATTACCTGGATGTTGAGTCGATCTGTTTGTACACTGAATTTTTTGACACTTAATTTTTTTTGTATGTTGAATTTTTTTTTTTAACACAGGTTTCTTTTTTAGTCGAATTCTTACTAAACAAATCTGTTTTTTTTACACTGAATTTATTTCATCATTGTGAAAAAATAAGTGTCAGAAATAAAAATGCGTGTTTTAAATTCGATGGTTTTGAAATTCAAAGTTGATCTTGATGCAAAACAATTTCAGGTTTAGACATTCGAATTAAAAATCAGATGGCACAGATTGACTTCCATATATCTGCCTCTTTATTTTGACACAACCTTTAATACAAAATGTGTTTCCAAATTTCCTAAAACTGCATTTTAACATTCAAACATTAATTCAGACACTTTGTTAACTTAGCTGAAGTCAAAAAGACCACGCAGAGAGAAAGATCTAGGAATAATGTATTATTGTAGTTTGAAGGTCACATCTATATACAATCAGGTTTTCAGTGTTGCTCAACAATGCTGAAAATACTGGAAGAACAGCAACTAATCACTGTAATTAAGTGATTACTTGTAAGTGTTTTAATGACCAGTTGTCACAGAGACAACACAATCCAGTGCAGTCATAAAATTAAGTTAACACAGGAAGCATGCATTTACAGCTGTTTGAACAAAAAAAAACTACAGAATGAAGGCCTCAGATGTAAATTGTCTCTCCTTAAAATTCAATAGTTCAAATATTATGGTCACACACATTTCATAGATTATAGTCATATAACCCAGGAGAAAACTTGTTCTGATTTAGTCCTTCAAGTACGAGTCATCCCGCTGTAACAAATCTGTGAAAATGAGTCTTTATAGCCAGGGAGATGTGGAGCTTCTAAAGGCAATGAAGTGTGAAGGATCCTCCTGCTACGGTTCTCTGCGTTTTATACATGCCCAGTCTGCATCCGTTTGTCTGTCTAATGTCTGACACCCTCGATCCTCTCCCTTTCTCTGTCTGCCGCATCTCTGCAAACGTCATCCGCCCTCCTGTCACTGTCGCACATATGGGACTTCACCTCAGAACTGGACACAAAAACACATCATTATGAGCTGATGAGAAGCAATATTATAATAAAAGTTTAACGAAATTAGTATTTCACTTGTTTCAGTTGTATATTTATAACGTCATACTGCTTTACCTTTGAATATGTGTTGGTCTGTTGTCCTTGATGAGATTATTGAGTTTATAGTAATCCAAGAAGGTGCGAGCTACATTCCTCCCAAGTTTCATGTCTGAGAAAGACCAGCTTCAGGAAAACAAGTCAAAACATTGACTAAACCAGAGGCCCAAATAATGTATGGGTACCATAGACTGTCTATGATGGGTACCCATATAGAGAAGCACACTGCATTGCTCTGCAGCATTAACCTTAAAGCTACATAGTGCACTAGAACTCAGCTCTGCAGTGTGCTCTGTTCAACAGAGCATTTTTGCTCTATTCAACTTCTTGTTATGATTTATAATATCACTGTTTAGTTGAACTGTTATTTACAAACTGTTGTTTTATTGCTTCAAAAGGCTTTTCAAAAGTGTTTTATGCTACCTGCAGAGTGTAAAACAGCTGAAAGGCAAAGCTGGAGAGTTGCTGTTTGATATACATTGCAGAGAAGTTCAACAACTTTAAGAGCCAGACTTTTCCACCAGAGTTAAAGGGACCAAAAACAAGCTGAGAGAAAGAGAACATTAAACAAAGATTACTCAAGATACAATCTTTATAAATGCATATAGTCCAGAACCAGAATGAATAATCAATAAACATGAATGACATTTCTTGTTTTGGAATATATGACACATATTTACATAAAAAATCTAAGCTAAAACTCCTCTTCAATGTTAGACACAGATGAGGTAAAGTGATGCTTGGGAAGGCACCAAAACACCCCCTCATTCTTGCACTGTTATTCCTTGCGGTACACTAAATACCTGGAGACAGGCCACTGGAGGAATGAGCAGTGTAAATCCTTGAGGTATAACATGATGCGCTGTGAATCAAGGGAGACTAAATCATCTGCATTTCACCCACGTCAGCTAAATGCATGACGCTGGTATGAATCACACAAAAGCAATTACTTATACACCAAAGCCTTATTTAAATTCGGTGGTGAATGCACACATCATCCCTCTGACCATTTGTCCCTCACTACATTAGGGACACTATCAATAACTTCACTGCTTTTATAAAACAGCTGAGCGTCCATGAGTGCTGTTGCTAAGCCTGTGATCATTAGGGTAGCAGAGCAAGTAATGATGACAATCAGGTTCAGATAATGAACAAGTGGAGAACCGCAGAATGCTACAATGTTCCCAATCACTATGAGAGAGGATATAGTAAATACAGATAAATAAGAACAGGGCCCCTTCAAGCAATAGACTATATCTAGTCACTGAGGCAAGTCCACTGAATAACACCATCAATATCAGCTGCCAATCTATCTATAAAGCCTTAAAAAATATACGCCCATTATCTACAGTATTTTCCATCTTCACAGTATGCACACACATACTGTTCATATAGATCACAACAGAAAACAAACAAAAACATAAAGGTTTTCTCTGTCTGGAGGCAATGATGTTCAGCTACCTCCATTCTTCACCACACTACAGCATGATGGAGCAACACATTGACATAATCTGTCACATTCCCCTGTCATTACCTTGTTGATACTCAGATACGGTCTGTCGTCTGCTGAACTATCAATCTGTCAAACTATGTGATTGAAACAGCTGACATACCAAAAAGATTTTTTAGAAGATGGAGATTCAGTCCTTTTTTTTCTTTTTTTCTTTCTCATAATGATTAGAAAATAGCCAGGCTACATAAATCCTGTTTGCTATAAAGGTGAAAATCTATTGTCCAAAAGCTGTTTACTTGTAAACCATTCATCCTTAGTATGGATGTGATGTCTGGGCATGTACTTTAGCTGCTGTAGTTTTAACACCTTGAGCAGCACACACGTAAAATACACACACACAGGGGTTAGGTAGGTTAGGCCTGAGGATAAGAAAACAAGCCCCTCTGTAACAAGTGTTTCACCTTGGCCTTTGATGGGGTGTTTTTGCTTATGTTCGGGACTCCAAACAGGACTTCATTTATTACTCGGCAGGATGATGGCAACCCTCTCCACATGACACCGGAGTCTGTTTACTCCCCATCTGGATGTTTGTCTGTTAGTTCTGCATCAGGCCAGAAATCCTCTGAGTATGCATGCGAGTGTGTGTTTGTGTGGAGAGGCCTCACAACCTGCTTTTCAACTGCTGGATGATGGTACTTATTAACAAAGATAAAATATTTCTTCATTTTATTAAAGTCAATCTTAGTGTAATAGTTTTCAAAAGTACTCAAAGGTGCCTGGAGCCTTTCTTATAGAGTGGTTATACTTTCAATGTGACATCCTCTTAGCAACCTTTGGGACTGAGAAATTATGTGACAACATCTGCAAGTGTCCATTTGAGGCCGGTTCCCAAAAGGGAGTCAGTCCCCCCTTGGACACTGTATTATAAAACCCAACTTTATTGCAGAACAAAGCACATTTACAACCAGGTTCAAGTTTGTATTGGACTGTGCAGCTAATTTGTCATGCTGGATAACTGTGCAGGGACAGATTTTACATGACCCACCTGTTTAATGTCTATTAAAGGGATATTCCGGCGTAAAATTAAGTTAGGATCAAACACACCGTAACACTGAGTTAGACATCCTGTCGAAAGATGAATGCTACCGACCGCTTGCTCCTCTAGTTATACCAACTTTAGTGACGACCGCAGATAGCGATACAGATAGTCATGCGCTCAACCAAAAAGCCACTCTATAGCCACAAATAATGTTCAGAACAGCACTTAACTTCAACAGTACATAGAGGGTCCCAGCCATAATACTAGCCACCAAACATCTTTTTAGCTTTGCCTGATTTCTTGAGCGAAGAGACTAAACACAACTCACCTACTCTCTTCCAGCAGCCGCTTGTTTGTACGGAGACCTACGGGCGAATCCATCAGCTGCAGCGGGGGAAGCAGCCCAAGGAAGAACATTTATGATCATTTCTTTATCATTTCCTTGACAATCATTTTGCACTGCAGAGAAGGTAGTTCTTCTGCCTAAGCGTCTTGGTCTGATTGCATTCCTATGAGGAAATGCAATCATTCACTGTAAAAAAAAGCCATGGGCACAGACTGTTTAGCTTTGAAAACTCAGAATTTGCCCACCTTTTGGTACTCTCTGACAATATCTACACATTGGTCATTTGGCTCTAGATTGGGTCAACTGAAGGTTCAAGTACAATAGGTGGCATCATCTGTATGTTAGTCAGTACAATGCTTAACCTCCACATATTAGCATGTTAAAATAATAAAAATCCTAGTTAGAAATAAAAACAAAGGTCTGATTTTGTAAGTATGTGGCCAAAATATGTGTGTGCAAATATCATTGCAATCTTCATCACATATAATTTATTGTGGACCAACATATCAAATCACTAACAGACTGATTTACTAATTACTGATTACAGACAGATCATTTTTGATGTAGGTGGTTGAAAATCCATGATTAGTTGTACACAGTTGATTCTCTAATACTCACAAATAGAAATAATCAAGGTTGTAAACACTCAGTGTATCCAGCATTGGTGTAAAAACAAACCCATTTTCCTTTCATCCTTGATATCTTTTTTTCTAACCTCTGGAAAGTTTTGGGTGTTTTCCTCTGTTCCCTTTCATCAGCAGAGCACGCTGCCAGACCTGAGCACTTTTGCCAGGCATGCTCAGCGACAAAAATATCTCACTGACCTCACTGCGCGCAGATGGCCTCTCAGCTTGGCTTGTCACGACTCGCTGTCTAGTACAGGAGGTGTTGTGATGGACGGTCAGGTTCTGAAGGAGAACTTCATCCACAAGGCGAACGGTTGGAGGATGCCCTGACTGCTGTCTGGCCCATTGCCGGGGGAAACCGTAGGCTCTGGAACGAGGCTTCTGCTGCATCAGGAAATGATGCATGCTAGAGCCAAGAAACAGTTGGAGGGCTGAGGTTTGGATTACACAGGTGGGAGGGGAAATATTTAGAAAAACTCAGGTGCTTTAGTCTTCATCTCAACAGCCACTATTCACACAAAGATCTAAACTCATAATATTACCAATACTCTCTCTGATTAAAGCATTATCATGGTCTCTGAATAGCCATTGTTCACTTTAAGAGCTTTTTTCAGTGTGTATGTGCAAACTTCACACAACAAAGCCTGTCAGCATCTTGCCTGTCTGTCATTGAAGTATCTGAGGTGTCTTCTTTAACATTCTCAGTACACCGAACAGTCGTGTCAAATCAATAGCAGGTCATTGTCTTGGCTCAAGGGCACACCGGCTTAGGCTCTGATGAGATCGGGGGATACATGAGACAAAAGGAAAGGGGACGTCGTTACTTGTTTACTGCAGCTGTTTACTGTCAGCACAGCATTTAGCGGCTTTCACCGTAATGTCCCTTGTGCCTGGTCCTGGCAGACAGACAGACAAGGTGACAATCAGACAACAACGCCCCGAGTGGTAAAATGGACAAGGCACGCAGAGAATGCTGTCCAGATCGGACGAGAGTTAACAAGGAGATAAGCAAGGGGACATTCGAGCCATCAATACGGGGCACTGACAGGACCTGTCACTGCACTGACACATTGAGAACTAATTATCAATGCTAATTAAGAGGCTAGTCAACAACAGCAATACAGAAAAGGGACATTTTTGTCCCCAATGGCGATTCACCCAACTCAAAGACCTCACGTCCTGTTTCCCAAAGGGACAAACACAAGGCTGATTTAAATCCCTGACAAGAAGTCCTGTCACTGCCAAGGAGACAAGCTCTGAAACTTGAATAATAAATTGAAGTGAGTGAATGAAAAGCTTCTGTTTTATGACATTGTAGCAATGGGTGCTTTTTTATATTCCGATATAAGGTGTCTTTACAGAATTTCCACTATTTCATAGTCTTACAAACCTGAAATAAACATTCAAACAGTCAAAACTTGTTACAACTTGAGAGGCCGTCTACTTTCAGCGCTTACACTTAAGCTGCTACCTGCAGCTCAAACACAGAACGTAAACTGAAAATAGTGCTTATTTTACAATTTCTATTTGGCTGCTACTGCAACTTCTTTGAGTATTGTGACAGTAAAAGCTCAGTGAACATCGACTTAATCACCATGTGCAAAAAAACTGTCACAACACTTTGGCATGTGTCTGTGCATCTTTTAGAGAGCTCATGTGAGGCTGCATGTTTATCTGAGCATAGCAACAATATTTGTGCAATCAACCGTGGGTAAAGACGTTTGAGTCTGTGTGTGCAAGCACTTATCCATTTGCGCGTGTCTATGTGATATGATGTGTATGATGTGTGGTAGTGAAGCATATTTGCCTCCAAGCTGTATCATTTGCATACTTCTCACAGCCTGTCCATTGGGTGTCAGGTTCAGTGATGCACACTGTGTTTGCTGGCAGCTCTGGCGTTTATGGAGTCCCGCTGTCATGGCATAGTGACGTGGTGACGACCTGATATCACTCACATATACAGAAGGTGTGTATGTGTGTATCTAGATTTTAGGACTTCTCAAAGCTGCAAGTTCAATTGTATCAATCTTTTAGTTTGTGACATTTTCACAAGATGCTGATTATTTGAGAGAATACCTTTGATAAAAATGCCAAGGTTTCTCACGCTTGCGCATGTTTGTAATTAAAAAATTTAAAAAGAATAAATGAAATGGATTCTAGTTTGCTTACAATAGAGAAAAACAAAATTAAAGCTCTAAACCTCAAAAGCAGCAGTTTCCCACGGTCTATTGCAGGATTAATATTATTATAAAGTTTGTTGAGACCAATGTACCACATGTTCAAACATTTTTAAAACAATTTATTAACTGGTTTACCCCCAAACAGACTGACAATGAGTTTAAACCTTTGTTTTGTATCTTTAGTTTTCAAATATGAATGTTTCTTTTAGATCTTTCTGAACAACTTTTAACACCTTAAGCAGCACACACATAAAAACACACACACAGGGGTTAGGTAGGTTAGAATAAGCAAACAAACCAAACTTTTGTAATCAACAAAGTCTTGTAATTTTGCATATTTGTAATAAAATGATTTGTTATGAAAATAGTTGCCTTGTTAGCCCATGATGGAGTTTTCTGGCTTTTATTTTGGCTTTTAATTTAGATTTTTTATTTGACTTTTTTCATCTTGCTTTCTTTCGTGTAAACAAAATAGAGTTTGTAGTAATTACATCAGTGCTTCCCCCAAAACATTAACAGAGTGAGTCATGTATGAGACTATGAGTGAATAATGGAGGGTGAATACAAAGAATTCTGGTTTTAAAAAAAATATTGACCTGTATACAAAGTTGCAGTAGTTTTTGCATGGTTTATGTGTGATTTAAAACTTGGTGTAATGTCAATTACTTTTTCAATAAATTTAATTCTAAGCTCTGTATCAATTTAAACTTTATTTATTCTAATTCTATTGATAAAGTTTGATTCCCAAAACTGATGCATTTACTGAGTTAATGCATTAGCATCAAACCATTTCTTAACTGTGTCCATCAGTTGTTTAAATGTTTCCTGCTCAGAAAGTTACTATTTCCTACAACTTTTTTCCTCAAAAGCTACAAACACAAGCAAATAATCGCTAATATCGTTTGTGAGTGAACCTCCTGTGATATCCTCCTAAATTTGTTATGACACAGACATAACAAAACACAGACTCTGTAAAAATAATTGTTTGAATTGGGTTGTACTTTTCGAGTTCATCATGGTCTTTCTAAGAGACAGTTTTTGAGATTGTTTAATCTGCTCCATCTCATGAACATTTCTTTGAGCCCTTTTCTGTGGCATCGTAATAAACAGTCAGGGTACTATTCTTGGTAAATCTTACCGAAGAGTCTTCAGTGTAAGAATCCTAAAAGACTTGTTGCTTCACAAAAACAAGAAATGTAAAGATTGTAAGAAAATAATAAGTCTTTGTCTCAGAGTAAGAGGTCTGGAAGTTATGGCAAAGGAACCACTCAACTCAACACTGAAACAAACAGACACTAGACAGTGATGCAGCTCAAATGCCCTTCAATGTTTTTGAATCATTTCTCTCAGTCCTAAAGTATACTGTCTCTCAATGGCACAAAAAGGACATAGACAAAAACTCACACCTAATACGTAAGCAGGCCCTCAAACGCCCGTATCGAGCACAGAACCATTAGACAGCATCAAGCTGAGTGCTGAACTTGGTCCCAGATTCCCTCAACCTTGATCCACTTCACTTTCCGGTTTCAACTTCAGAATCTGAACCAGAAGGCTGGACACAAAACTCTGTTGAACTGTGAAAAATGGAAATATACTGGAGCAAAATAACAGGATAAGATGTTTCATCACAGTTCTGAGACACTGGATATTGGGCAGACTAGATTTTATTACCTCGGTACAGCTAACTCTAAGTACAGGATGTAATAATGTAATAGGAACAGACCATGCACACATGCAGTAACACACACGTTCACTCATAGGTGTTCGATGACTAGAGGACAAAGGAAAGACAGACACATGACAGAGGCTGTCCCTGCTGTTTCTGAGAAGAGGATTCTCAGCTTGACTAAATGATATAATGAGCTGTTTTGTTCTGGGTGACGAGATGAGAGGGGAGGAGAGGACAGAACAGAGGACAGAGGAGGACATGAGAGGAAGAAGAAAGAAGCGATCAGGAAACAAATACAGACACACGCACTGCATCGCACTTTTTCCCGAGAACCTTCAAACTGTGACCAAAGTCTCAGCTGTGAGAAAGGTTAAGATTTCAATTTTCGGTGGCTACAAGTCACAGCAACAGGGAGGGAGGGGGCTGTAGAAGGTTAAGAGGGCGGTATGTTTGGAAGGTGCTAAGAGAGGGGGTTTAGGTTATTATTCATTTGTCATGTTTTGGTTTAAAGGAATGTACGTGTGTGTGTGTGTGTGTTTGAGTTTGTGCGACTGTGCATGTGTGCATCAGGTGAGAAAGGTGGAGGGGGGAGGTGCAGAGATGCTAAAGGTCTCTGTTGATGATTTGCACGCTCCATCGGGCTGACCGCTGGGGCGTATAAAGCGACATGGTCGGTTCCTTTAACCTGCCTGACCCCAATCTTCACTCTACACCAGGTCCCTGTGCTGCATGCCCATCCTGTGGAGCCCCTCCTTCTTGTTCACCTCCCCCCTCCCACATAGAAACACTTTTGGAAAACAAAAAAAGATCAAGCAAGTCCTCCCACAAGGGCTGAGATTTTGACCTTAAGAAGGACCGTCCCCCTCTGCACACTCACATTTAGACGCTTCAATTTTTCATCTTGCTCTCTGAACCTGGTGCCACCGAATCAAAGGATAACCCACAGCAGAGTTTGTTATCTGCTGTTTGCTCTTATGTCTGTTCAAATTTTGGTCAACCGTTAGTTTGTGCACATGGCTACATTTGTCAGACCTGAGGCGTAGAACAGATTAAGGGATTTTTAGGTTGTAGAAACAAAAACATCACATCATCGTTCTTGTTGTGAAAAATAACCTTTTATAGACTGAAACTAGATACTAGTGAATACCAAGAGTCTATTGTTCCTATATCTACATCAGAATGATCCAGATATGGAAGTCCACTTTGTAACTGTTAAGATAATGAAATTAGGGCTCTAAATAGGACTTAATGTATCATTTGCTAACAAATGGGGTGCCTATATAAGGTCTACATAAACTTTAAGATCTATACAGTTGATTTTAGTTCAATATTTCATGAGTAAATGAAATAACTTTATTAAGCAGTCCAAGTGCAAAATTTAAAAGTTGAACTTGAACTTCAAGTTTGTGTTGAATTTGGCGCCTCTTGTGGACAAAGAGGTATGCTGATCTTGATCTGTACATGCGTAGATTATTTGTTCAGACAAAACATCATTCTGCCTTCTCCATACAGTCAATTGTTAAATATTTTTTGTAAAATATATCATAAAAGGCTCTAACACTAGCTTCCTGTAAATTGTGCTGTCTGACACCTACCCTAGGAAGCAGAAATGAGTTTTAAAAATCACTATTTTGAAACTGTCAGTCTTGTTGCTGATGGTTTTAGAGGTCACTGTAGGGCCCAAAATGGCATACAAATATTTATATGTCTGTTTCATAGCCAATCAAATCTCCTCACAAAGTTTTTAAGAATCTCTTCTTTATCAGTATTATTGTAAATATATCATTTGGTTTGACTGACACCAAAAAAAGCACATTTTGTCCTTGAAACCCAGACTAATCCAACCCTTTCTGGAGGTTCCAGTTTGATTTATTTATCCCAGTTTGATCTAATCAGATTACTTTAATTCAATACAGATTACTTTTTAAAAACTAGACTGAGGGTTCATTTTTGTCCAATACAGTATCACTTCCTTTATGAATTTACAACTATCACAAGCCTATAGACTTCACCGATACAAACTTTTCACGTGTGTTTGAATCTGAACTTAGACTGTGCCAGCTCTTAGCACTAGAGGGCACTAGGGCTACATCAGTGCCCACTATTCCCTCCACCTGCAAAACATGTGGAGGAGAGCGCATACTTCTCATGTGTAGGGTCCTTATCGCTCTCTCTAAATCTCTCTTTCTCCCTCTTCTCACTCACTCTATCACTAAGATCAGACCGCCATCGGCCAGCTCTCATGAGCTCTTCAGCCCTGAGAAGGTCAGCTGAAGGAAAACATCCCCCCCATCAGGCTCCATTAAGGCACCTGTGACCTTCGGTTCCCATGACCAATGTACGCATGTGCTCCTATGAGAATGTGCTTGATTGTAGTCGACAGGAGTCATGTTTTAACCATTGTTCCATTGTTTATCACAAACAAAGCCACAACTGTGCACATGCACCACTACACACTTCATATGCCAACAGAGGCCCCTCTATCCTCTCTTCTTTGTAAAGGAAATCAATAGACATAGCTATCACATCCCCATTCTGTCACTGCACATCTGTCGCAACAAGAGGCTACAACAGAGTAGCATGGCTTTCTACTGAGCACACATGACCTGACACATTTACTCTCACACCTGCAGCCAAGGACACACTCATTAAAATAATGACTCAAATGATCATTGGACCAATTCAAGTGGAGAATATTTCCTGCAGAAAAGAACAAATGTGTGTAAATGTGTTTGTGCATGCACGAAATAAATTAAGTAAAGAAGTTAAAGGAGGTGAATCTAGCTGCTGCTTTTTGCACCCTGAACAAACTCCCATGCATAATGATCCATAGATAACATGTGGAAGGATACATGTCTCTTCAGTGTAGGGCACAGGAGCTGTGCTGCCGGCTGTCATGTAGCTGTAGAAAGAAACCTCCAGAGTGTAGCAGTAGGATGTGTCATCAAGGAGACCACCGAGGAACCGTCTTCCAGTGCCAGCCTTCACCACATCCCGGTTGAAGGAAGTGTTAGACTAGTAAACACACACACACACACACATACACACGCACGCACACACACACACACACACACACACACACACGCACGCACGCACACACACACACACACCCACACACACACACACGAAACAAGCACGAGAAAAAAAAACATCAGACAGATCTGTGGTCTGAAGCACCTTTTAGGGGAAGATTGGGCCCTAAGTTTTTTGTGTCTTGATGTTGGTATGTTGACCTTGCAAAGACCTTCCCCAAACCTCAAGTCCTACAACATATTCTAACTGGTTCAGTTTCAAAACGCTGCAGCAGCCTTTAAGTTTCCAGTGATTCTAGGCAGTAACTTTGAAAGTATCATGATTCCATAAGTCCTTGAAAGCTCTTCATATGTCTTGGATTACATCCTGTTCTTGAAAGCCCTTGACTGACAGATTATTTCTACAAATACAAACACTTTCAGAAAAAAAAAAAGTCAGACAGCAGGGACATAGTATTGTGTGCTTTCATATCTCAGCTTACACATCACTATATTGTAAAAAACCCTTTACTGAACTGCAGTGCAGGCGGAAATTTTACTTATGCTGGTAAATAGTTTGAACTAAATGATTTCAAAGGTAGAGATGGCCAAATGCTGTCATCTACAATATACTTGTTAGAAGAATGATCAAAGTGACTTGAGCAAGTTAATCTTGCCTATAAGGATGAGCCCTGAGAGTTCCCCTTAACTATACTGGGCTTCAGTATGTTAAAACTAGTTTTCTTAGTTTTCAGGTCCAGAGACTGAACCTTTACTCTCTCTAACTCTATCAGTCACTTTTTCTACAAGATCAATTTATCGTGTTACTCCGGCAAAAAAACTGGGCTTTTTAGAATATGTGTCAATCAACTGAAATCACACTGTATAGAATTTTTTGTTTTAAGATTCACATACCTAGATAATGCAGTTAGGGATAAATTTTCTCTTCTGTGTGTACACTTCAGTCAGACTTAAACTGGCCAAAGGAACGCAGCTGTGAAGATGACTGTTTTCAGTGTTTGACAACCCGTTAGCCTCTTGCTAACATGTTGATTGTTTTGGTACATAACAGAATGGGTCAACAGAGAGACAGCCCATTTGCAATGAGATGAAAGAGGGAAAATCGCCACTTACCCCGGACACACTTTTGACAATAAGTTAGTTATCACTTGGCTAAATGAGCTATAACCATAGCTCACTTTAACTTTACATAAACTGACTGTCGGCCACAGCAAGCAGCAGCAATATCGCCAAAAGTTCTCTTAACAAATACACAATCCAGAGAAAAAAAGCAACACAACTCAGTGGAAAGCTCAGGAAACTGTTTGGCATTTTTCAGTTAGGTGTATCCCAAAAACAGAGCGAGGTTGCTCTCAATCACTTATATATTAATTTCAACATTAATATAATGGTAACTAATCTTGTCTCTGATGGTTTCTTTACTTTGGTTGACCACAACAAGGTATCAATATTGATTTCATACTGTTTCAAACCAGTTAACAGCTTTAAGTATCAAGTTAATACCAAGCCATCACCAATCATTAAGTATGACACAAACTATTAGGATGACAGATGTTGGACATGAAACATGTTTCTCATGTAAAATATCACAACTACAACCATGAATGCAATGTATGCTGCAGGATATCAACTATTTGACAAGTAAATCAACTTTTGAAGAGGTAAATTTATGACAGTTCAATATAAAATCCTTTTATGCAATGAAAAGTAATTTACTAATACTTTGTTAATACTTCATTACTGTTCTGCTGACTGGAAAAAGGAGAAATGCCAATACTGGGTGACATATCTCATTTGTGGAAATGCATTTCTACTAAGTGTTTGCTGTGTCAAGTCTCTTTGGGATCCAGGACAAATTATGAAGGTTACAGTAGCTTATGCTAAGAGATTTAGTTTATTCAAAGTCATTACAAGGATTGGCTGTAAATGGCTATAGGAGAGGAAAAAAAAAAAACATCCGGTCTATTTTGGGTTTAGGCGTGTCAGCTATACTATACAACTGTGTGCCTGTCAGGGGAGGAGTGTGGAAAAAAAGTTTCCATTCACTGTCATTCCACTCTGCTGCAGTGAGAGTTGCCGTGCAGAAATGCAGACTTGGCGGCCACCAGTGGGAGTTTGCCGTGATTGTGCTGTGCTGCTGCTGCTGCTGCTGGAGCTGCATTGGGCTTTAGGTAATGCTGAATGGGCAGAGGGACAAAAGCACAGAGAGGGAGATGACCCCTGGGCCTGCTGTCACACAAGCAATACAGGGGAGAGAGTGAGTGTGAGCGAGTGAGATAAATTCTCCTGAAATAGCGTTTTACTTGTCCTCCCTAACAGTGCATACAGTATAGACACTGACAATCAGTGACATTTCAATACATGTGTGGATGAGCATCCACTTCTCAGCCTTGTTCCTGCATCCAGGTTGGCACAGGGTGTCAATGGGCAATAAAGGTTATTCTTTATGATGTGTTTAAGTGGCTGTGCTGTGAAATGTCAGCGTCACTGAGAAGATGAAGGTCAGTGAGAGTGTCAGAGGGCCAGGAGGAAACCGTGTGGTGGATAATGTACCAGTGTGAAAGGGTGTTATTAGGTTAAACAGTGAATGGATGTTTTCACCCTCGTATTCTCACTTCCTTCCTCCATTTATCTCCAAAAACTTTAATCTCCGCTTTGCTTTCCTTTCCTCGTCGCTCTCAGTCTACACCACACACAATCCTGTCCAAATAAACCCAGTTTTAGATCTCTTTGATAAAGAGGGAGCTTTTGCAGAACACCTGCACTGCTCGTACACAATATCCTGGTTCACTTTTGTTCTTCTGTGCTATTTTTTGTCTTGGATTTGCATTAAGCTTCTAAGCATATTCACATCTATGGTTAAAACTCCGGGAAACCTGTTATAAACATTCTCTGTTCTGTGTCCTGCAACTTTTATGCAAATGCGTCTTGTTAGTGCTTGAAATATACACACAGAATAACAAAATGAAATGTTACAGACTACTTCAAACTTTTTTTTGGGGGGGGGGTGTATATTTGGTAAGTGAAACTTTCGCATTTACTCGTTTTTCACTGATGATTTTATGCACAATGTGTTGCTTACTTACAGATACATGTGTCTGTTTATATGTGTTGTTCTCTTACAATCCAATATGAGCAGTCTTGACTTAAATCCATACAGTAACACAAATTTAGTCCTCAAAGACATCTGGTGCACACAAAGAGAGTAGGCGGACACAACAAATGCCTTACTCAACACCAACTTGCCAGTACTTGCTAATAAAGACTATTTCCTGTTCTCCTTCTGAGCTAGCCCCCCCCAAATTGAAAGCAGGTGAGATTCTGTTCCCAAACCCACCTCCCTGGTGAGCTATTGTGTGTGTGTGTGTGTGTGTGTGTGTGTGTGTGTGTGTGTGTGTGTGTGTGTGTGTGTGTGTGTGTGTGTGTGTGTGTCTGTCTGTCTGTAACTTACAAAGGAGAAGTCTGGTGCATTTTGGCACAGCAGCCTAGGGAAGACAGCCTGTCTCTGGACACGCTCCTCGTCCTCGAACACATTGCCGTACATGAAGCCATTCAGCATGGTGGAGTGGGCATGAACATCAATATAGAACTCCAAACTGACTCTCTGATGGAGGAAAAGAGGAAAGCGGGCGATGAAAGAGAACAGAAGGAAACAGAAACAGAGGGACACACACACACGAGAGATAAAAAAAACAACAACAACCAGGTTAGTGAGAAAGACGGCACATTTTTGTGGCAGTGTGTGCAACAGTCCACACTAGATTCCCTTCAGAGATTAAACAGATTTTTAACCTTATCTTTATCTATCCAAGCTTGGTATAGAGTGTGAAAAACGCCCGCAGTTATTGCTGATTCTCTCTGAGTCTCTGGGGTGCAACTCAGTGCAGCTGCTTTATCTGTTGTCCTCTGGCCACTGGTGCCATCATTTGACATCGCTAGTGTCTTGGAAGAATTACAAGCTGTTTCAGTTTGACTTTTAAGTTCATGCCTTCTTGGCTGAGTTGAAACTTAGGAGTAAAACTGTGCTGCAAAAAAGTAAAAACAACATCCCTAAATATAGATACAGGAGATTTTCAAGAAGAGGACACAGGCACGATGTACATTCAACAAGCCTGAGTTTGCAGATGTGAGAAAAACTCATAGACAGTGTTATAGACAACTTGGTTCCGCCTTCTGCCAGTTTACAGATTTGAAGCTGAAAAGCTCTCGATAATTCCGCGTTTTGTCTCCACTTCCTGAAACCAACATTGCGCAGTAGTGTTGTACGCATTTGGCAGGAGAGTAGCTGGGAGTCGCTGTGATTACGCTCGGCTCAAACAGCCTATCCCCCCCCGGGTGAGCTATGCATTCTTTGCACGCCCATAGGCTGTATCAAGTGTCAATCATAGAAAACATGAACCCCCTAAAACTTTTAAAAACAGGCTGTTCAGAAATAGAGGACTTGAGCACAAACCAGTCTTATAATAACTACATGTCAACATCGCAAACAGGGGGGGGAAAAAATTATGTTCTGTGTAATAAATTTCTAAAGTTTGTCCACAGCTTCATAGGGATTGCTGGAGGAGGTGGGATTTATGACCTATACTATAGCCCGTCACCAGAGGGCGCTGTTCTCGAGGTGACTTCACCCAGCGAGGAGGCAGACAGCGTCCATTCTATATACAGTCTATGGAAAAACCAAGCTGAGGCTACCTATTCACAATAAATCCTAAAGCGAGTAGGCAATTCAGGCATGGCACTGTCAGCATCTTACCACTTTGGTCATTAGAGCAAGTAAAATAGAAACTCTGTACTTCAGTAGAAACCAAGTAAACACCACTGACTGGACTTCTCTTAAAGGGAAACTCCACAGAAGACACAGTGGAGTGTCCCTTTAAGAGAACACCCTTCCATGCTCTAATGAGACTGCAGGGGAGACGCTTTCACCAACTGGATGACTGCGAATCCTCAGACCCTGTGCACTGCCTGAAAGGAGTCAACCACCCACACATAGCTTCAGTCAGAGAGACCTTCTAAAGGCTCTGAAGGGCATTTCCACAATTCATACATGGCTGATGAGCAGAGGAGAAAATGGAGAAAAGACACAAACAAACCCTCTAATGTGAATGTCAAAGATTCATCACATATCCCATACTTACTTAACAAGTTAATATTGACTTCATATTCAGTGTGTAATATCTTCTCTCTCCACCTTACACTGTGCAAAATGGATTTGATAAGATGTGTTACTCTTGCAGGACTCTTTCATAACCCAATCTACGCACACACACACACACACACACACACACACACACACACACACACACACACTCACACACCCAGGCTTTTACCATCTGAAACAAATATGAATGTCCCACCAGTTTAATCTTCTTCCCCCAACCAAAGCCTCACTTTAACATGTTTAGATAAAGGACTCTGACGGTTTTCAATGACTTAATCCACAAATCAAGGTATTCAAAGCTCATGATGGTCTGCAGTTTGATAGATTTGACATTGTTTTCAAGTTTAAAAGCAATGAAAATCAAAATCAAGCACTTATGGAGTAGGCTTGAAAGATATTTAAAACAAAATTTAAATGAATAATTCAACACAGCATTTCTATACATGGAATTCATTAAGAATTTCTTTATATGTGGCATGAATGCAAATGATATCCTTAATTGCAACACATCAAATACACACTGAAATCATATACATACTATTAAAACAGATAAAGGGTAAGCGCTTTTTTCAAAACAAAACCATTTCTTAGCCAACATATGGTGTGAAACTATTAATTTGTTAAAGGCACAATCTGTAGAAATGGGAGCGATAAAAGTGGTGGTGGCCTCTGAGGACAAGGAACTCAAGAGATGCTTAATATACATAAATCTCTATTTGTCAATTTTTTTAATCCAAAACATCTATCAATGCCATTTTTTTCCCACACAACAACCACTCTTTTCTTCTTCTTCTTCTTTATAACCGGTGCTTTTTCAGCAGCCACCCACTAAATTCAAAAACATGTACAGCCCTCACCAGTTTGTCTACTGTAGAAACATGGCAGTGAAAGATGGCAGCCTATGTGGACAGGGTCCCATTCCTTATGTAGATTAACAAGAGCTCATATGCAACAAACAAAAAGAAATTATTTCTTTTACTGAGGTACTCTTCAGCAAATTTAAACATACTTAAATATATATCTCTAACAGGTATTTTCTGCTTATTGCTACTAAATATTACACACTGTAGCTCCAGTAGCCATACAATTAGTGGGATAATGTCTATTGAGCAGGTTATTATAGCAGAGGAACCCCTTGAGGTGTGACAAGACCCCTTCACTTCTCATTTGGGTCCTGCTCACCCTCCCAGAGTTCAAATCTGCATCACTAACTATACATCACTCCTTATTTATTTTTATACCAGCATTTTTTTAAGTGTATAATAGCATTAGATGTTTACTAATGAATACTGATAATTGTATTTGATTAGGAGGGGGATACAAGACTTTGATTAGTTTATGCTCCTATATTTTCAGGCCCAAAAAGCAAAGACAGAAAACTTCTTTAAACAGAACCAGACACCAGACGCCTCCTCACTTCAGAGGTCTTCCACCAGTTCTGACAAGAGCAGCTACACACACATGAACACTTCCATGAACACACACACATCATGTGACCCTTAACTCAAGAGCAGCACTGTCCATCCCTCTCCTCTCTATCTTATAACTCCATTCTCTTCCTCCTGTTTTTATCCTTTCTTCTCCCTCCTCTTAGCCTCCCTCCCTCTTTTTCCTCTATCCTCTCATTACACATTCAGCTCCACACCTTGTTCCCTGTGGGTCCTAAAGAGATGCAGAGAAAGGGAAGAACAAGAGGATGGAAAAAAAGGAGAAAGAGAGAAAGTGGGAGGTGAAGGGGGTAGGAAACGAGAAAAGAGGAAGAACAGAGAGAGAGAGAGAAACAACATCAACAGACAAAAGACAAAAGGAGAAAAGGATGCATATGGGTTTGTGACTGCGGGTGTGTGAAGAGACAGCAGGGCAGGCGAAAGCAAACAGAAAAACACACAAAGATGTGTGAGAGAGAAAGAGGGGAAATAAGTACATAAAGACAAACAGAGAGAGGGAGAGAAAAGAAAGGGAGACAGAGAGAGAGAGATAGGGAGGGACATAGAGATGTGTGCGGAGAGATTGACAGGAGGGAAAGAGCGGGAGAAAAAGAGAGAGAGAGAGAGGGAAGCGGTGCTTGGGCGGCCCAGGCGACGCAGTGTGCTCGTGTTTGAAATTCCGCTCACAGCCAAAGCAATTTCCTGGCGGTGGCTGTGCTGTCAGCTGCTTGGCTGGCTGGCGGTGAAATATGGTGGCTGGGAGTCAGCCGCTAGCGGCCCCCGACAACCTGATGGATGGAGCCCCAGAGGAGAGGAGCAGCAGCAGCAGGAGAAGGTGGGGAGGGGTGGGAGAGGACAGTGAGAGGAAGGAGGGAGGGAGGGAGGAACAACAGAAAAACAAAACACAAAAAAAGAAAAAAAGTGTGTGTGTGTGTGTGTGTGTGTGGGGGGGGGGGGGGGGGGCCAACTGAGCAGTGGACAGAGAGAAACAGAGAGACATAAAAGGAATGAAATAAAAGAGAGAAGAAGAGTACATTGAGGAACAGAAGAGGGGTGGGGAGGTGAGGTGAGGGTAGATCAGAAAGAGAGGTGGCAGAGGTAAATCCAGCTCCATTAGGCAGAGGGAGGAAGGTGGAGTCCCATCCATGCAGCCGAGGTCTAGAGGAGGGAAGCCAGCCTCATAATCAACTGGGTCTCTCCCCTCATGATGGAGGTTGGGAGGAGGGAGGAGGAGGAGATGAAGGTGGATAGATGGGAAGTAGGTGATAAAAAGTGGCTGAGCAAGTACAGCAGAGTGACTCACACATGCTTTGATCGCAATGACGCAAATTCTTTGGACCTCTTCGGATTGAATTTTTCTTTGTTGGAAATAATTTCTTTGACACATCATGGGAAACTATACAAAGACATTACTAAAGATAGATGGAAAACACACATGCATGTTTTTATTGAGCATGAAATATTTGTTAAAGCTCCAGTGAGAAACTGTTGGCTTGTGTTGATTTTTGTAACCCCGTGGACAAGCCAGTATGCCTCATCTCTGTGCAGTTTTTGTCTCCTATATCTTTAAGCTTTTTTAAAAATTTCAACAAAAAGTATTTTAACACCATCAAGAATCTTTAATTCTTGAATAAGCCGACATAAAACAGACATACAGTGACACTGAGACTTCATAGAAGAAGCCCTGTATGCTGGTCACAACCAGTCATAAGCTGATGACTGATGAAGGAGAAGTCGTAGACTGCTAGAGAGCTACTTAAACGCAACAGTAACAGACAGAAATATCAAAAGCGTTGGTTTATAACCAGCTAAAACCTCTTCACTAGAGCTTTAAATTTCTGCAGTAACAGTCTCCACTTGTCTGCGAATACTTCAGACATACTTTGAGAACTGGACTGCAGGCTTTTGGCTTTAGCCCAGGAAAGACTTTGTTAAATCAAGTGCTGATGTTGGCAAATATACAATGTGTTTAAAAGGTCAAGGGTCAGCACATCTTAAAAAAACATTTAAGCTACAACAAAAAGCCCGTTACTAAATCAGACGATCATCAGGATTTGACTCCAGCCAAGCTGTCAGAAACATTATTTTACACAGAGGCACGATGTTGAAGTTCCTCAAAACTACAGACTATTGCTGCTGTCTCGCCTTTCCAAGCTACATGATATCTAACTGGATTTCAAATCTGTGAATATTTTTTGTCTCTTGAACATCATGTTCAAAATGACGTGTTGAAAAAAAAAGACTTTTAATCAACAACAACGCCCCCTTCATGATCATATTAAGATTTGTATATTTTCTCGCATCTTGGAGAAGAAATAACTACTGAAAACTACGACTCGCTGTATTTTAGATATTGCTGGAAAATTTAAAGGAGACTTTTAAAAGTGGGGCAAAAAAAACAGAAAAAAAATGTGATTGCCATTTTTTACTTCTTTTCAAAACATGATCTTTAAAGTTGTAAATTTAATGGTTAATCGAATTGTTCCATCTGTTTTCTTACTTTTCAACTCCAAAAAACGTCATTTACTTCTTCCACCACTACATATCTGAATAAACTGTACCTGCTGCTGTGAGGAACTTTCTGTTTTTATTGATTTAATCTGCTTCACAAAAAGTTAACAAAACTCCTGATTTTAGCAAAGTAAAAATCTTTTACTTTTATTAAAGCGTATGGACTTTGCATTGCAGCACTCGCACCCCCTGATGTTTTAAAGTAATACACCGTACTCCTCTGACTGAGGAGGCAGTATGCAGTCTTTTCTGCTGATTGCCACAGAATATTACGCACTACCTTAGCAGTACAATAAGTAAAAATGAAGTTCAAGTGCATTTGTTTAGATTTCAGAAATATGTACCGCAAAAACAGAACCATCTTTTAAGGGACCTTTCTTTTATGAAAGGAAACTTTGAAGAAAGGAAAGGATTGCCCAGTATCTACTTTGAAGCTCCACACAACATCAATCTTGGATATTTCTTGGTAATCTTGGTAATCAATCAATCAATCAATCAAATTTTATTTATACAGCGCAAATTCACAACAGTCGTCATCCCAAGACGCTTTTCAAAGAAGAAGAGCAGGTCTAGACCAGGCTCATTGTTTGATGTGAGAACATAGGTGACTGCAGGGTCAGTATACTAAAAGTGTCCAGGGTTATTGATTTAGAAAAACATCTTCATGTAAGAAAGGAATCTCCTCCAGATAACCCTAAAGAGGGTGGAGCGTACCGCCACCCCTTTTGGCTTGTTGTGAGAGAAGCCAGAAACTAAAGTTGGTTCATTTTAGTCCATCTTAAATCCAAGTTTCTCCCTCCCAGCAACATGTGAAGGACAGCAGAGAAGAAGCAGTAACAGTGGGAACAGCCATGGAGCCCCCACAATGTCATGTCCAGACTTACTACAATACTCACTTAATGCCCTGTCAATCAAACTGAGACGGTTCTGAAGGCCTCAGCGCTGTGATTGATGCTTCAATTAACAGCCCGCTCTGACCTCCAGAATTGTTCATTTGAAATTGTAATTAAGCAATTAAGGGCAATTAAGAAACAGAGACTGCCGAATGAAAGTCAGGAGACAATTTGAGTGAGCGAGAGAGAGAAACAGAGGGGGAGAGCGAGCAGTCCAAATTAAACCTCTCAGAGAGAAACAAAAGCCCCATCTCGTTGCAGAAACTCCAGGGAACTCTCAACTTGTGGTGAACTTGCAGCGGCCGCAAACAGTTTAGTGTAAAGCCTAGAAGGTCAAATGAATGAATTTTGTCAGACAAGTACTTATCTACTGCATATTAATTAGAGCTGGGTGTGGGGGGTGCTGTGAGGGCTGTAAATGCGCAGCTTATCTTTACACAGAAAGGAAAAAGGAGCTGATTGAAGCAGGATTACAAGCTCCTGGATAAAGCTCTCAGCATCAGCAGCATACCTTTTTAAAGACAGCAGAAACTGCTGCTTGTTCAAGAGAAGAAAGCTGAACTTCCTTGTCATGAAATGAATATATTTAAATATGGCCTTTTATACCCGGGGGAGGAGTGACGCAGCTTTTTTAACAAGACTTGGCTGGTTTTTGAAGTGGGCAGTCATGCCCTATATGTTGGATAAGCAGGCCTGTGACTGGAGGGATGCCAATGGGACCACTCACAAAGCCTGACCCCCTTGGTTACTGTTGCTTTAGCTCAGTGGTTCCCAAACTTTTTCTGCGGGGCTACCCTTTGGCAGATAAAAATTGTTTCAGGGCCTCCGACACCTGACTGTGCACATCAATATGTAAATAGAAAATATGTGAATGTATAAAAAAAACACTCTGTCTGTCACAAGCTGCTATTGTTTTTCCAATTTACTTCAGCAGTACTTTTTAACCATTTTTTAAAATCCTGCACTTATGAAGAAGAACAATTTGAACTTAGGTGACATCTTTAAAATATATTCTTTCAGCCCTAAAATAAGTCAGTGGCTACAGTGCACAAGTTTAGTGCCACAGATTTTCCCCAGTCATGGGTGCAGCTGCGAGACTGCCACGCTCAGTTCATTTTCAATGTCCAGTTTTGATCAGTACTTGGTCTTGACGTAGTGTCGTTGTCACCCTTGCGTTTTCCTGGAGATCCACTGACGTTTGCCATGGTTAGCAGTGCAACACAGTGCGCATTATTTTTATTTAGCCTTGTCTTGCGCCTCCTGCAATTATGCCGCGCCTCCCCTAGGGGGCGCAAGGCCTACTTTGAGAACCACTGCTTTAGACTATGCTTTTTTTGCACAAGCATGTGACAAACTATCAGTATCTTAGGAGTTACATGGTTTTTAGAATAGAATTTTTAGAGTAAGCAGTGTATCTAATAGACACAAAGAATCAAAACTTTCAACACTCACTCCGAGGGGGACAGGCTAGCAGTCATCAGGTTAGCTAACATTTGCTTTCTTACACAAGCCTTAAGTTGTTTAAATCCTAATATACAGCACAAGCCTTGGATATGTTATAGGGTACAACATTACTGTAGGTAAAGGTCAAAAAACAGTGGCTCAAACATTGCTTATTCAACTTTTTACTCATTGGCACTTGGGTTTTTAATCATAAAGGGGTGACAAAAAAGAGACTATTACACTCTATGAACGTCTACAAATCAAAACAAAATCTATACGTCGTTTCAGAGAAGAAATTTAAAAAACTAAAAAGACACTTAACCCTAAAGTTTCTATGATTTGACAACGGCCACTGGTAAGCTAAAATCAAGTATTCTTACTTTCCTTTGAAATGAATGTTGAGGTGCCTTTGAGCAACACAGCCCTCTCGAGTGGAGCCACCTAGGTCTAAAATTGTGGAACTGCATGAGAATGACACACTTAAAGTTTCTAATGGTTCGAGGATGGAGAGGAAAACTGTCACATCACTTCTACACTGTAAAACTCTAACCAACATTTCATTAGTCAGAAAAGCCAATTCATGTCAGGGGTCACCTGGTCAGTGACCCTCTAATGATGTATCAGTGACAGAACATGGCAGATGGCGTGACCTGCTTCATGGATGAGAGTATATGACACAAAACTCTCCCTCCGTCTGTCCCCCCTCCACCCATCTCATGCTTGGTCTGTACTGTGCGCTCAAATTGATGATGGTATTTGTCTGTTTATGAACATAGAGGTGACTTGTAATCAGCCTGAACGGGCACAGGCAGCCCTCCGCTTCTAGCCTGTTAGTGCCATATAAGATGCCACATCTGTCGGGAGGGCCTGCCAGGAGAACAGCAGAACGGGAAATGCTGGTTGATAGGAAAACTGACAAACGATGGGAACAGAGGGAGGCAAAATTAAGCTTGAAAGACAGAATTGGTGGTTCAAGATGTCAAGAATCAGCAAAGGTGAAAATCATGTGGATAAAGATAAGGAAATAAAACATAAAAATCAAGAGTGTGAGAGTTTTATCTTGTAAAAACTGACAAGCTTAGGATAGAAGGATAGGAAAAGTGCAGGGTGATGGAGAGATTGAGTGACGCAGGGATGATGGGTTAAAATGGGATGTAAATCCAAGAAATCAAAGAGATCAAAAACTGGTTTGCTGACACCAGAGGACATTGCAGACTACGAGGTAGAGAAAAGACATCTGCGCACAGAAAACAGACTTACTTACATGAGGAGAATCTGACTGTTGAACCAAAAATAAGACACAGAGAAACAAGAGTCACAGAGGGAGGGCATTAGGAAGGACTTCAAGGTGCAAAATTCATCTCAGTGCTCTGACAGGACCTAATATGTTTGTTTCAGTTGGAAAATTAATTTTCTAATATTAAAAAGGTCAAAAAGAAGCCAAGGCAACAATGACCTCTTTGTCATCTTTAACAAATTATCCAAAATGGCAGTGTCGAATTGGTGGGGATATGTCGGCCGGTGATGAATGCTCCTGGTAATCAGCCAATCAAAAAGAATTCTTCTTCTGCTTTTGATAAATGAGCTGGAAAAGCAACGCTTTAGGAAGGAGATGGGTCCATTTGTTTCGTTGGTCTCTTTTTTCTTTTTCTTTTTTTTCTCTCCCTCTCCATTTCTCTCTTTTCAAAACAAACAACAGGGTAGCTTGGGAACAGATTATAGCTCCTTGCATCGCTGCCTCTTTCAGCCATTTTCCCTGCTGACCAATATTCAGCTGCAGATGGTAAATGATGGAATTTTAGGAAACAGCTTGAGCAAGGTTGCTTTCAGATGGATGGAGGGAAAGTTTACAGCCAGCCACTGGGTAGATACTTTTCGTTGTCACTCACACAGTGTCTGAAATTGATCACACCACTAAATTTACATTTCATGCTGTATTTATTCTGAGTACAATATGTGCATGTTCTTTTGAAGGACAAATTAAGGAATCTAGCACAAGCAGGGGCCAATAAACAAACTACACACTGCAAAATCTTCAATTTTCTTTCATGTTAACAAAATTTCAGACCACAGTTGTTTTTCCTAACCAGAAGACGTAGTACACTAGAATCACAATGAAGTGCTCTTTCTTGTAACTTGACAAATGTAAGCCAAATATTCTCTTTACCTCTCCAACTCTTACAATACTCCTGGGTATCACCTGTTACTCTAAAGGTATGCTTGTTATTAAAAAAGAATAAGGTTTATTTTTTGTACACTGTTCAACATCATTTACTCTGTCAATGGTTACGTCATTGTACCTGTAAGAAAAGGAAATTCTTTCTATAGTACTATACTTAAAGATAAATGTGATGCCTCTATGTATCTCTGCCTTATATCCATATCGTTTTACTAACTCTGTGTTGTTTCAGCTTTTGAAAACAGTGCAGTTGGTGTAACGAAAGGATGAGGTAAGAAATCCACTATGCTGTACGAAAGAATGGTAAAGGATTATACTGGTACCCTCTAAATTATGTCTTATTCAGTGAAAAGACAAAGAATATTTAAAGACACTCTATTAGAAGTTCTTTTTAAATTCTTGTTTTTATAAACTTTATACTCAAGCCTGGGTCCCACTTAAGATTTCAAATCAAAAATAAATTAGGTTTATTCCACAGGCTTTGCAACTTTCCAGCTCTCAAACAGGAGAAAATTATACTTTGTTTACCCTTGATTTGATGCTCTTTATACCAACACATCACATTGCTTTGGACTACTTCCAGCTACAAAGTCATACTGTGCTTTTGCTTTAACTTGCAGTACACTTCAAGTTTATTGTCTTATGATATAAGATGATGTATTTTAAGTCTTGATGCTAAAATGTGAGAATGCATAGTGCGTCATAATCTGTATTCATATCTTAGTGTAGCTTTTCCAGGTGAGTTGGCTGATGGGACTTGAAGTCTTTGATTTGAAACCATCATTTCTTCTTCTGTTCTTCTTCTGTAGAAACAATTTTCATAAACACTAGTGAGTACAAATGATCTAAACACGACTGAATTTGTTTACAGATATTTTTCAAATAAACATTTTCAGCCATCGGAGTGGATTGCTCTTGTTATAAGCTTTGATCCAAATGCCACTTGTCTGGGAAGTTGTTTGAACAGAGCAGGGTAGTTATTTTCCCAGCAGAACGAGAGTGCTGCTGAATACACAATGACGGACAATCACTTTGGAGTGACGAGGGTGTCTGTCACATGAATGGTTGATGGGGTTTCAAACTGAACAAGCTTCTTTGTGCATCAGAGGGCAGTGTGACTTTGAATTTTGTGTTATGCATAGATCAGTGGGTATCTTAGAAAGCCACTGAGATGAAAAAATGTGGAGGTCATATTTATGTACGACACACATTTGTACAGAACTCTGGATTAGTTTCTACTTACTAGATCGTAAATTGGGACAAGCAGGAATCAACATAAGGTAGTTTTGATGAGGTTTTATTTTTGATTAAATCTTCAAGTATGTGTTAAGTGTCAGAAAATATAGTCATATTTTCCTGCGGCAAAAATAATGTCACAGCTGAGCTCACAAATGTCAACAATGCCGTCACTATAAGACGAAAAAAATCATAATCACCTCCGATTTAACTTGCATTTAACTCAGTTTTCAAGCAAATTACTCCACTAGGTTAGCAACTCAAATGAGCTACATGCTAGCTTAGCTAACTGTTGTGCCGTGGCTGCTGCTGATATCCCACTAATGGAGTCCTCCAGTGGAGCCCTCCAACCCTGGTAGCCTCATTAGAGTCCATGCCCACTGTGAGAGATGAGCATGAATGGAGGGCAGGAGCGCAGGGCCTCCTGGCTGCAGAGTTGGCATTGAAACTGGCATGTGGGAGCTCCAGACATGAGTAGTGTGTCTGATGGGATTAACTGGCTGTGGTGAGAGAAGGAGAGACAGAAGAAGAGAGGTTGCCCAACCTCCAAATTAACTCTGCATGACTGAAGGCAATGACCAGGGAGAGGGAGGGGCTACTAGAGGAGGTGGTGGGATGGTTATTGACTGAGAAGAGGAGGGAGAGGGAGGTGTCTGACCAGCAGGAATGGACTCAGTAAAGATTTGGACTCCTACTTTGATACTCCTACAATGATAGTGATACATTTCTTGTGCAGACAATTAACATTAGAAATAAAGCTGCACCTTTGACTACATACAAACCTAAATATAACAGCAACATCAACGAAATATGAGGATGAGTGAGGGACAAACAATAAGCTCCAACTGAACATGTGGATGGGTGATATTTCTATGACCAGGGCTGCAGTTACATGCAGTTTACAACACGTATGGCGGGTTATATGTTAAGGAAGCTTAGCTCGCCAGATTGAGTCATATAGTTTAAAATCCAGGGGAGTATGATGTCATTTAATAATAATGCATCAGATGTCATATTGTCCTTTATCAGAGACCCTCAAAGCGCTTTACATTGGATACATCATTCATTTGCTCACACAGTCACACCCTGGTGATGGGAAACTACCTTAGTAGTGACAGCTGACCTGGGGCAGACTGACTGAAACATGGCTGCCAGTTTGCGCCTACGACCTCACCACACAGCACTCACAATCATACACCAGTGGAGGACACACAATGGGTGCAAGGTGGGTTAAGTGTCCTTCCCAAGGACACTACAGACAGACTCTGGATAGGGGGGAGTTGAACCACCAACCTTTCTGTATTGGAAGACCGCTCTACCTCCTGAGCTACTGCCGCCCAGTATTTAAGGCAGCTGGCATCCTTTTTAACTTAAATTGTGGTTACATTGAGATACTTGATGTAAAGTTTAAATGGCCATGTTGCATGTGTTGCTATCAAAACCATTAGTTTAACCTTCTAGCAAGTTATTAGCATAAACGCCCATTGAGTGATTTTCTCTCTGATCAGTTTCTTGGTGACTTTCTTTCTTTGAGATAAACTTCAGGATCAACAACCCTCCTGAAGTAAACAAGGGACTCGTGGTGTAAAGATTTACTCTTTAAAAGAGGACTATACACAGAGATATTAGGAGAAGACCAATTTTTAAAATTTCCTGAGGTATTCAGAGAAGTGCACAGTTTACTTGGAAGTAAATAATCCCTAAACCCAGATATCTTACTTATTTGAAAAGCAGTGTTTTTTGTCAGCAAAAATGTTGGTATTTTTGTCTGCAAAGCCTTTCCTCTGGTATTTGACACTGACTGTACGAGCAAGATGATGCCGTATGGTCTTAAAAGCCATGAATCTGGACAAACATGCCAAACATTTTTTTTTCAGGAGAGACAAATTCCAATGCTGGCAGGAGAAACACCTGTTTGCAGTATTGCAGTTTTGTGGTGAAGCGCAAGATGCTGCATGTGCTTGTTTTTGTCTGTGTGTCTGTGTGTGTGTGTGCGTGCATGTGTGTGTGTGTGTGTGTGTGTGTGTGTGTGTGTGTGTGTGTGTCTGTGTGTGTGTGTGCGTGCATGTGTGTGTGTGTGTGCATTTGTGTCTGAATGACAGGCATGAGTGGATCACCCTGCCATGACAGAGTCTATCGATCAGCATGTCAGCGCCGGGGGAAAAGGTTAATCTGCCCGATGCCAGCCCCACGCCTCACCCCATCTCTGGCCTGCCCTGCATCCTGCCCCGGCCCGCTCCCTCTCTTATCAGGATTAGAGGAGTGTACAAAAGGGCAGAGTATTCCCAGGACACTCTCTGACCTTCAGTAATCCCACCAACCTGCCGCTCTGCTTATAATTAACATCGGGAACAAAGAAAAATCCCTTGCCTGCCTGTGTAGCATTCTTCTGACTGAAAGACTAAAACTGAAAGGGAAAAGTTACAGTAAGAGACTGAAAGCACAGAGACCTGCTTCAGTAGTGAGTTTTGAATGGCCAGGAGAGCCTAGCTGACATTCTGGAGGTGCTGACTGGCCTCTCCATACTCCCCAGCGCACACACACACCCTAAACACAGATTGGAAGAACATGCTGAACCAAGCAGGGAGGAAACTCTACTCAGGACCAGTAGACATTGCTGTGGAGAAGGGATGTTAAGCACAGTAGGGAGGAGATGTGTGCATCTATGTGTGTATCTGTTAGTGTCTGTGTGTGGTGTGTGCCTACACACTCACTGGGTCTTGGTTCATCTGCACTATGAGTTGTTTGACAGCATGCAGCGTGGGGTGCGCCCATGGAGAGGGATCCTGCCAGTGGCGATTCAGGTCGAAGCCCATCAGAGAACACCTGTATACACACACACACACACACACACACACACACACACACACACACACACACACACACACAGAAAGACACTACTTCACTAAAGAAGCCTAACTCGATTTCCTTTTGAAACAGTAAAACAATTTTGAAAATATTGTTGAGTACATTAATTTAAGATTCCTATAAGATGTAAAACAGACTTAAATTATTACCGTTACCTCTTTAAGACCAATGAAAGCAAATACGTCCATTAGCATATATTGATCTTTTTCATGGACTTATATTTAATGACTGAAGAAGCTGCTGCAAGTCTGTATAAAAAAAGGATAAGCGCACACTGCAAAAACAGGATTTATTTTTCATATTTGTTGTCCAGATTCTCAGTGAGTGACACTTTAACTACTTGATAAAGCAGGAGGAGATTTTAGGATGTTGTACAGGACAAAATTAGCAGATACAAAAGGTGCCACAAGAGGTTCACAGGAGATATCCAAACAGACACAACCAATAGTTCCTCATTAAAGCTTTAAATAAAAAAGATATATACTGTATATAGAAAAAGAGTATACAGCTCCTTATTTAAGAATACACTTGTGAGTATAGAGTTATCTAGTTTTGGAAACACCAGCTTTGCAAATGTTTAATAATGCACCCATTACATTTATCTGACCTCAAAAGAATGGAGAGGCAGTGAGGATAGCACAAGTCGTTTTTTTATACTCTCCAGCATGTTTTTATCACAAAAGATATATTAGATGTCAAAGCAGAAAAAGGTTACATCACTGGATAAACAATTAGACAGAACAAAAACATAATAAAGCCATAGATACAGTAGAAAAATGATCACTGACAACGCCTAAAGCTCTCTATAATGGTGCTGGACTAACTGATACTGCACAGCAACTGAGCAGGGCACCCAGCCATGAACAAATACTCATCCCAAGTTAACTGACATTGATTTTTAGCTCTGCATGTATCCATTTCGGTCTGCTCTGGACTAGATCCTGCCTGTGTGACACCTGGGTGCCTATCAGAGGGGGTGTTTGTGTGATAAAGATTGTGAGGAGAACGTGCACGCATGAGTACAAATACAATATGTATGCTATTGTTGAGTTAAGGACTATCATTTATCACCTTTATCAATATCCTGCCCAGAGCCTCTTATAGAAGTCAACAGTATGATAGAGATTGTCACTGTAGGGAGCAGCTGCGATCACTTGTACTTTTTGAAGGCCATTACAAGGAGCCATCACTAGATGGCACTCACAAACACACTGGAAACATGCTGCTGATACCTATCTCAGTGTGCATTAGTATTCCTGAGGCTGAGCCTATTAAGTAAAAGGCAATTATGAAGAAGGGAAAGAGAAAAGAGGAGAGGAGGATGCCCACACTGCTGCAGCAATAGTGTTTAAGACAGAGCAGAGGAGAAGAGAGGCTGGACACAGACTGGCAGAGAGAACAGCCCTACAGCCAAATACTATCTTTCTACAAATGCACTGCTGTGAGCTATATGAATTCATTAAGCTTCCTAAAGGTGGAGTTAAGAGGATATAATCCCACATAGCAGGATGTAAAAGCATGTAATGTGCGAATTCTTTGTAATAAAGTGATGCGTTCAAAGAGAGAATTAAAGATGTGTGTTTGGGTGTTAATGCACCTGTAGTTTCCCAGGTAGACTCCATCAGGATTCAGCATGGGGACAATCTTGAAGATCACATGATCTCTCAGAATCTGTGCCACAGGATGCTGGCTCACTAGGAAGTCTATCACACCTGTCAGGCATAAACAGACGCACAAACATTTATTCTTACAGATACACACACACACACACGGAGAAAATAAACTTGAAAAGAAAAGCGAAGACGGGGCTGGCAGTTAATTGAGTTTTGAGAAACAAAAGGAGAGGGAAGGACAGCGCCGGGCATCGTCAGAATCAAGGGAGGAATAGGAGACGTCAAGCCTAAATCGATACAAATGGAATGGAGCTGACGGCGCTGGAAAAACAGACAGCACACAGCAGGCTAGGGGCCAACTCATCTGATTCATGATGATGCACACACACACACACACACACACACACACACTCACACACACACACACACACACTCAGACACACACATTCAAATGGACTGACACTGCGGCTCGACTAGACAGACAAATAAATAGATTGGGCACATAGATATATTATATTGTCTTTACCGTCACCTACCATATCTCTGCATTGGTGCCTTCCTCACTAGAGGCACCTTGTTAACATTAGTACGCTGTGCTTTGCCTGTCTCACTGAGTCAAAGTAGTGAGAAAGGGCCAACACTGACGGTAAAACCACGACCTCCTTCCATACATCATCCCAGACCTCTCCACCCCAAACCTCTGAGCTGTAAACAAGAAAGTGGACCCCAGTAGGAGCGAACCTGCCCACTCACCTCAGTGCGAACAGGAGCACGGAGTCATTAAATCTTTCTAAAACTGTCTTTTAGCTTGTTGTACCGCACATGGAGACAATTTCCCAAAGGTTCCTAGTTTTTCAAGCTGTTTTATTAGTTTTGAGTCGGCAGAGCTCAAGAGTGAAGACAGCGCAAGCTGGTGATATCCTCTGATTGTATTTCCAGGTTTATTGTATAGAAACAGGTTTGTTGTATCTATTCCTGTAACATGAGGATTTTTCAGGATCAGATGCACAGCTTTTATCCGTCTTAGGATGAATTAACAGGATATAAAAGTGTTTCTTTATGAATTTACACTTTTCAGAGTGTTTTAAAATTAGATTAAATTTAAAGAATTGTTCCTGAAGTTAAGGAGCTTTTTTAGGGGTGATACATTTAGGGCTGTCAGCATTATCCTATTAGCTGAAATGCAATCAAAGTTTAAAATGAATGTGGGACTTCTTGGCATGCTATTTTGTCCCTCATGGTACACTATAGTTAAGCAGCTGCAGAGTCTTCTTGCTTTCTGCTGTTTTATTGATAAAAATTACGAGACCACCGCACTTTTCACTGGTTAAAAAAATGAGACAGCTCAGTTGAGGAGTCAAAAGTAATATACACTCAAACAGTGACTTTAATAGAACAATGTGTCAATTTTGACATTTAAATGTGGTTTTGAAACCTGAAAGAGGATGATGTTTTTTGGGCATGAGAAAGCTTCCACAGAATCTCTAAAATTGAATGTTGGGAAATGAAGGACCTACGTTTTAGTAGCTTGAGGTCGACTAGGTACAGAACTCAGCTGGTATGCAGATGACACTCAGCTCTGAGCCTTTTTAAAACATGGCACAAGTGGTGTTTCTTGCACGATGTCCTGTTCTTGTTCAATAATGCCTGCAACAGGGGAGCCATTTTTGACTCCCACCTTTCTTTTGACACCCAGGTGACCAGAGTTATACAGTCCTGCTTTGCGCAGCTAAGGCAGTTAACTTAAGTCAGGTTATTCTTCTCCTTCCATCTTAGAAAGATAGTCCTTGCTGCCCTTCTCTGGCTTCCTGTGAGTTTTAGAAATTATTTAAAGATTTTTCTGCTCTTTCTTTAAGGCCTTAAATGGCTCCAACCTGTATATGTTAATTGCTAACTCCCTATGCATCTGACCATAGCCTGAGATCTTCTGGCAGGGTCCTTCTCATAGCTCCTGAATCTCAACTGGTTATAGTAGCTGACCGAGCGTTTGCAGTTAGTGCTTCACGGCGGTGGAACTCCCTGACTGAGGATCCCAGATGGGTAAAGTCAGTGTCCTCATTTGAATCTCCTCTAAAAACTCACTTCTATGGCCAGGCTTTTTCATGAATGTTGGCTTTGTTAAACGTGTTTCTATAGCCTTATATTATTATCAGATTGATGAATTTGTTTAAACTGCTTTTAATCTTGTTCATTAGTATATAACTTTTTTATCACAAAGGTAACTGCCTGTTTTTTTTATTTTTATCTGAATATTTAATTGTTAAGCACTCTTGTCTTTGAAAAGTGCTATATGCTGTGCTATTATTGTTCTCCTTATGTTGGATATTAAGTTGCAAACCATGTACTCAGACAGGTGTTGGTGAACAATACTAAAAGACGTACAGCCCGGTGGTTCTCAGTGAAAACAAATGAATGAAAACAGAGCATAATCTGAACATTAAAACTTTACCTTGACAGATGAAGGAGGCAGGAGACTCTCCAGGGTGAACTCGAGCTGTGAGAAACACCAGCTTCTTCTCCCGCTCCGGACCTGAATGATCTATAAGGGAAAACAAACAGGGTAGAGGTGTTGTTGTTAAAACACAAAATTCACACAGGCAGCAAGATAGCTTTTAAAAAACTTGCCTTATGAAGGAGACTAAATTACCGTTTTCGTAAATTGGTATCAGAGTTGGACACTCAACTTGCCCTTTTCAGTCGTGTGTAAAAGATAAAACACACACTGCCTCAGCTGTCCATTTTTGGCGAGACACACATAAATCAAACATCAAACTGACACACACACACACATGCAGACACACCATTCACACACCATACACACACACACACACTCAAACACAGAGAATATTCAACAGGAGAGTGAATTATACATCTACAGAGGTCAGGGCCAGCCAGCAACAGGTGAAACTTGATAGAAGTCCTTTTTCATCGAAGACTTCAGACTTGGATGAAGATTTTTTATTTTTGGCTAGACACTTCTCTTATCCCCTGCACTCACTTCTTAATTAGTTAAAAATGATCTGATGAGAGCTTCAATTTATTCGATAATTACTTGGTAATCAGGGGAAATTTCAGAGATGATCTGTGGCATTTTGGATGGCAGGGTAAAAAAAAAAAAAAAAAAAAAAAAGGAATTGGTTTCTTTTTCTTTTTCTTTTTTACAAATTGACCTCCAGTTACAAGAGGTTCACGATGCCTGACGAGTAAATTTGGTCTTGTTTCCTTGACTAGTGTACAGAAGACCGGCCAAGTAACGATAACAGTCTCCCAGCCTGGTTGAAAACCACAGAGGTCAAGATTTTGCTGTTTTCTTGGCCGTTGGTTCTCTAATCTGCTGTTGCTAATGGATGAAAGTGATTGTGTGCCTCATCACTATACACAAAGTTAATATCTTATTGATTTCTCCACCCGCTTCTGCTGAGCAGAGAAAATGCTAATTAGCAACAGGCTATGCACCTTTCCTTCTCCTTAATTCTAATTTAGACTCAGAGAGCTGTGTGAGATGTGTGTGTGTGTGTGTGTGTGTGTGTGTGTGTGTGTGTGTGTGTGTGTGTGTGTGTGTGTGTGTGTGTGTGTGTGTGTGTGTGTGTGTTTAGGGGTCGTAAATAGAGAAAAAAAAAGTGTTGTTCCATTTAAGTACTCTCCCTCTGATTTTATTTCGCTTTTCTCTCCCTCTGCCCTTCACTGAGACAAATGGCTTTGCCATTCAGGAGTCTCCGTGGAGCGGGGCGGCCCGTTTGTTGTAAATGTGAGTGCTTGCGGTTTGGCCAGCCGCTGGGTGCTCGATGGCTGTGAAATTCCATCACTAGAATTTCTACTCTGGCCTCGACCCCGGGCCACCACACAGGCTCTTGATACAAGAACACAGAATCAGACACACACACACACATGCAGTGGAGCACAAAGCTGCAATCAGGATAGAAAAAAAGACATAGGCAGGCGTACACACAGCTTTTCTCCCTACAGTAAAACCAAGAACCCAGAAAGTTGTGAGCCAAACCAGAGGCAGCTGCCAAGGTCCTGACTGTCAGGGAATTCAACCGTGCTAGCCATGCTACATTTAGTCTCAGTGCTAGTGTGCCCTTGCTGCTTCATCAAAACAATCTCTTACAGCAGACTCCTGGAGCTTACAATGGATCCACTGTTTATCCCACATTGTTCTGTGAGTGTGTGTGTGTGAGTGTGTGAATATGTCTCCTCAGGGCTCTCACAAACGCTCCCCAAGTAGTTGTTGTGTTTATGTGTCTGTATCTCTGCATTCCTCTGTATCAGGCTGTGCCCATCCAAGCGGTGTAGCACAAAATTAAGTCCCACTATTCCATAGGCACCCAGACACCGACAGAGAGCCCAGCACTGCACAGCAACAAGGTGTACGGAGAGGGAAATCTAACTTTTGGCTCAGGTGTGGGAGACGTTTAACATAGAAGCCAGGGTCAAGTCATCAAGGGGTCTCAGGGCACAACACTGCAGTGGCATCTCCTGACCTCAAGGTGTCAGTAGAGATCAGCAGGCTGGGGGCCTGGCTGTTGATGCGGAGAGTAAACGAGTGACAGGAGTAAAAACAAAGAGACAGGATTAGACTCAAAGGTAGCTTCTCTGAAACAACACCAGTGATATAACCTGGAACTCTGTTTCTATGTTTTCGAGGAAGAAACTGTCAGTGGAGATAAGTAAAGAACATGGTATTAACAATAAACGCCAACCCGAGCCATTGTGTGTGTACAAGTCGTAACAATTATTCATCCATTCATCACAGTTATTTATGCTTTTTAAGATAAGACACATCTTGAATAAAGTTTAAAATAATGGAGTTTTCTGTACTTCAGAGCTTTGTCAAATAGCAATGAATAGAGAGTTGTTGAATTTTTCTTTTATTCTTTTTTTTTTCATTTTAGTGGTGTACAATGACACCTACAGCTTGGAGGCCTTGTCTCCAGATGATGAGCCTCTCTCACTTCATGTCCTCACATTCCTCTGACGACATGACTCAGAAGCAAAATAATCGAGAAATGAGGAGGGGGCTACGGTTTGAGGGAGAAGGCTGCGCAGAGGAAGGGGTGTTAGTGACAATGAGTGAGTGAAAGCAGCAGAGGCAGAAATTTATGCCCACACTTCCAAATCAAAACGCACCCTCAGCATATTTCTCACCTGCCAAAGTCACACGCCGTACGTACTGTACGCCACATTACCACTCATTCTCCCCCTGCAGCTCGCCGAGACGAGAAGGGAGGAAAAAAATTAAAGGATGTCAAACTACGATCAGCTCTGATAAATATGTAAATCACTGGAGGGAAGAAAAGTGTCTGTGAAAAACAACATAAATCTAATGGAAAGTGAAGGTCAGGCCTGATTGTGCTGGTCAGCTCTTTCTCAGGCAGCAGCAGCAGCAGCAGCAGTCCTGGGAACTTTGGGTTCAGTCTCATAAGTTGTGACATGATGTAATTAAATGGGATCATCTTCATCAGTCTTCTTCAGCAGGAACAAAGAAAGGCCTGTCAAGACCTTTTGAAAGCTTCTCGGCATATATTTAAATACATTTAGCCACTTAAAAAGTTAATTTGATTCAAGGAAAGGCAGAGTTTTCATATTTCTGAAATAAAATCAACATCCAAACTTTTAGACTGGGAACATTATGAAGATAGCTTCAAACAGTTTATCTACAGTCGTCTTTTTGGACACTAAAAATTCTCTTACTTTTTTTCATTAAATAAAAACAATATTAGAATAAACATACATCTAAATTTTTGTGTTACACTCAAGGAAAACAGCAAAAAAAAAATGCTCCACTGTAAACCCAAACCCATGCTCACAGGGACATGGTCTCAGATTAAAAAAACAACACCAACACCCCGAGCACACCAAACCCTAAAAGTCGCCATCCAGGGCCTTTCTTTACCCCCCTCCCCCCTCTCTCTGCTCTGTGGGTTTTACACTGTAATAAATTAGCCTCACTTTGGCGTGATGGCCAACAAGACACGCTCTGTGCCCTGCTCGGTGCATCATATCGAGGATGGGCGCAAGCTGTAAATTGTCACTGGCGTAGAATTTATACAGAGCCTTGGGAAGGAGATGCAGCAGCGTGTACTGCCCAGCTGAGTGAGCCTCAACAAGCATCAAAAGCTCTGCACCTCCTCACACGCACACACACACACACACACACACGGACTCACACACGTACGCGGACACATCAGCTCTGACCACCCTCTGCCACCTCAAGGACAAACAGAGAGAGGAAGAAAAACTGAAGAGAGACAGAGAGAGACGGGGATACGCAGTGATGTGAAGAGGGCTCTGAAGTGATAAGAGTTTTATGATGCTGTTTTCTTCCTCAGGATTTGACCAGGCCCCTGGACTTAAAATTTCGAGTGTGCGCATTTGTGTATGTTTGTGTCGGTAGGTGGAGTAGAGCCTGTGGGGTGTCTCAGATTTATTCAGCTCATCTCATCGTGGGGAGAGTGGAGGCATCGCCAAGACCTCGTCATACATTCATAAAGCATCCCGTCACTTCACAAAGCACATATTACAGGTTAGTCCAAAGAGAAGAGAGAGAAAGGCAAGGACAGAGAGATTTGCTGTAAGAGAGAAAAATGTAGTCCTGGATAAACTTGATAATTGTTTTCAGATAGGACCACAGAATTTCTTGGAAGTGACGAACAAAAAAAGGTACAGAACTCAGAATAGTTAGAGTGATATGGACATAAAAAGACAAATAGCAACACAGAGGAAAACAGAGAGATGCTAGAAATCAGGATAACATTGATTTTTATCATATCTAACAAGTTTTCCCACTGAGATCATTGATCCATTTTACAATGGAAGTCAATGTCAATAACAAGAAAACATTAAAGCTCCTGTTAGGAACTTTTTGTGACGATTTTGACTTTGACTTTAGACAGTTAAATGTATCATTCATTTCCTGTGACTATTTCATGTGGAAATTGTAAAAACTTGTGTGTTTTTTCGGCTACGCAGCTGACACCTACCCCCTCACACCAGTTTCAGGCACTGAAACCGAGACATGAAAATCTTCAATCTTGCTGCCGACGGCCTTGTGAGATTTGGATGTCATGAAGAGACATCAGTATGGATCTCAGTCTTTTCTATAAATGTCAGAAAAAAACTCTTCAAAGAAGCTTTAAGGAGATTTTGAAAAACAATGATCAGTGTGACAAATATAAACTCTCATCTGCCTCACTTGCACACTCCTTCTGTTATTATCTTAAACTGTACACCTATTAAAGCTTAATCTTCTTAATGTTATCTAATATTTTCAAATCAACAGTCTAATCCCATAGCTATCCCACTGGCTATATAAAGGATCTTTCTGAAAGGATGTGAGACATGAAAAATCATCATTTGCAATATATGACTATTATGTTAAATTCAAGCAAAACACAGGAACCCTTCATGGACCATATTAAAGCAAAGCTTGTGTTGGTTTAACACCATGTTTTGTAACTCACCAGTCAACCCTGATTCATTAGTTCTTGTTGGACGTGCAACCAAAACATTTACAGACAGCCTGGACTCCAAAGAAATTAAGGAAGATCAAAATAAAAGAAGAACATTTAACGGTTTAAAGTCGAAATGACTCATCAAATCTGTGTATTATTCTCTGCTTTTGGATGATTTGTTTCCATCATTACTCTTATTCTCATTCTCACAGGAATCATATCTTACAAGCTCTGTCATCCAGAATTACAATGGATGAACCTGAAGATGTTTTATAGCCCTCAACTTGAATTTGGCAGGATTTTTTTTTTTTTTTTTAATGGGGCCCGACAGTTGCACAAATTCAAGGCAAAGATAATAAAATATCCACAGTTTGTTGCTTTATTCTTTGTCTCTAATTGAGGAATAGGTAACACTTCACAATAACCATAATTTATAAATGGTAAATAGATAGTTTATTAATGTTTAATCATCATTTACAAACAGCATATAGACCAATAATAAACGGCAGATAGATAGTTTATTAATGTAAGTTCATAGTTACTTTACCATTAACAAGCAATGACATTATGATTAATAATTTTCATTAATTATTAACGGACTATTTATCAAAGGTTTATATAGTGTTTAAATATTGGTAGTAAATCATCTAGATGAAAATGTGTGTCAGTAGCACTTTGTAAATGGTTAATATTTGTTTTTTTAACCATCTATAAACATTATTTGGACGGTTATTGTACAGTTAGGGTTGAGGTTAGGGTTAGGTTTTTAAAACTGTAAAATTTACAATTTGTTCATGGTCTATATGCTATTTATAAATGATGATTAAACATTATGTTTATAAATGGTCTATTTACCATTTGTAAGTTATGGTTATTGCAAAGTGTTACTGAGGAATGAAGACTCCCCTTGTAAAACTTCGACATTTCAACCCAAAAGAAGCTGTAAAAGAGAACACCTGACAATAATGCTCCAAATAAGACTGAAGTAATAGTAATGTAGCACAGGGCTGCAAGGTAAAAGCAAACTGCATGATACCACTCTGAGGTATCTGCAGGGTTAACCCACTTTCACTCCTGAAGGATGCCTCCATACCTTCATCCTGTTGTTTATTTAACCTTTCTTTGCCTCTTTAAGTGCACCTCCCTCTTTGTCACTGTGGCTATCATCGTGTGACATAGTGTGTAGACGGAGAGGGCTGATCAAGAAGTGATGACCAGAGGTGTGTCTGAATGTGTGTGTTTGTCAGTGTGGAGGGATGAGACAGACAGAGAGACAGAGCTGGCCTTGGAAGGAGATTATGATGGTTGAGTCAAGACACTCCGATTGGCATCAGACCCAGACAGAAAGGGGAGGAACAGGGAGGCAGAGAAAGACAAATACTGGGAGAGTTATAAAGGGAGAGGAGGATAGAAAGAGAAATAAAGATAAAGAGAGAGAAATAGGGGGGGAAAGGAGACAGAGAGAAAGGTGGGAGCAGAGGAAACCCTTGAGATGACAGCATGTAAATACGCCAACGGCAGGCCTCTAAAGTGGAGATGAAGAGGCGGCAGGATAAAAAGCTCCGAGCGCTGTGTGATTACGGATCAATTTGCTGCAATCAAGCCCCCTTATGGCTGGTCCCTGTGAAATGGAGAGATTTCTGCTCCTCAAGGGCGACCGTGATGACAGTGGAGGTCACAGACGATGGGAGTGACAGAGGGACACAGGGAGACACACAGATGGAGGGATGAAGGGGGTGTGTGTGCGTATGTGTGTGGGGGGGTGATCTGTCCTAAACATCAGAATACAGGCCTAAGCTGAAGGGTTTTGTAATTATGTTAATGCTGAGAGGAGAGGTTGGGGCCTTTGGTGGTCATTGACCAAAGAGCGGAGTGCTTCCACTTTGAGTCCTGGTCCTGTTAGGGTCACCAGTGAGTGCTGGAGTGGATACACCATGACAATAATGTGCTAAACGATGACTCTGCCATTGTGTGCACTGTAAAAAATGCTGACATGGAGTTGATTTCAAGCGCTTGAGTTCATTAATATGGAAATAAACTGCAATGCTTGGAGTGTAACCACTGCTACCATTGGGTCAAAGTTTTATGTCTGTTAAACTTTAAATGGGTGGGGTCACAGGTGAGCATGCACTCCGTCCTGGACTATGATTGGGCATCAGTGCAGCAAACTTGGGGTTTAAACAACCGAACATCAGTGACAACAAGATTTTCAGAGTTTCTTAGAGTCTTGATGCAACACAGCAGGTTCAGTGTAGAAATCACGATCAATTACTGAGGGTGAAACATATTAAAGCATGAATGTTTGATCATCACCAAGGAGATCTGCTGCATTTTACCAAATCACAGTCAAAAAAGACGAGGTTGAACGTACCCTCACATTTTCAGTGTTACTTAAGCCACTTGAGCTTTTATGTTAAAGGTCTTACATTAAAAGCTTCGGATATTGTTATTTTGAAGACACTTACAACATAATTGGCCCTGCAAAATGGAAACCTACTATTATCCCATCTCAGGCTTACGAAAATTCAGAGGCAAAGAATTGAGTACAAAATTACTTTTTGTTCATGTTGGGTTTTTTTGTGTGATTGATTCTTGTTCCCCTGGAAACAACTTCTTATATAATCTAATTGCTGATCTCATCTTCTACATGCCCAGGTAATGTTCTCTGCAAGCAAAATCCATCCTACTTTCTTTGAACAGTTAAATTTATCACTCACTGTGATTGTTTTTTTTTTTACGGATACACTTAAAAAAGTCTTTTTTTTCAGACTGTTGTTAGTTTTCTCGTCTGACATCCTACCCTAGTAACCTGCATTAAAAATCACATTATAGAAACTGTCAGTCTTGTTGTCATTGATGGTCTTGTTTGCTTTGGTGGATCGTACAGAGGCATCATTGTTAATTTCAGTCTATTTCATAGTCAGCTCCCAAACTCCTCCTAAGGAAACAAATCATTATAAATAATTATTAAGAAAAACATTTGAATACGATGCTTTTATAAAAAAGAAAGGAAAAAATATGCTCTGTTAAACAGGGTAATTGTTGATAAAGCCATTATTTATAGCCTAGAAAAGCTGAAGGGATAGAAACATGGTGAATAGAAAGTTTCTGCATGCACTTTCTTTGGTTGTATCTAATTTTCTTTATTTTGAACTTATTTATTAGATTTTCAAAACACAGGGTTAAGACCGGGGAAAGCTTCTTTCAATTTTAAGGAGAGTCAAATGTATGATTCCCTGTAATTACTTGCAGTAGACAAACAACTCAAATTGTTGAAACACCTATTTTACTATTGAGAAGGTCTTGAGAACAGATATGACAGCGTGAAATGACACAGATGATAGTGAGTGTTTATTGTGGAAAAATAAATCATTCGTCAGATATTAGACGGGTACAAAATAAAATTTAGCTACTTCTGTGATTGCGATTTTAAAAAAAGCATTACAAATATTTATTTTGATTTGAAAAACATGTTGTTTATGTCTCAAATATTGCATACCGAGAGGATGTGTAGTATATCTGATTAACCTATACCGTGTTATAATAACACAGTGTATATCTTAAAACAGACAGACACATCCACTTTATACAAGTACATGTCAACTGCACCAGTACTGCTCTCATTGCCCAAGTCCAAAATATTTAGTCACAGGTCAGAAGAGATTGAATTGCATCGTCATAATCGCTGTCTATTGTGTTAACTATTCTTTGTTTGTAGTCTTCAGGACAACAACAACAACAACTTCAAGCTTGTCTAAAGGCCTCTCAGAAGCAGCCCCTATCTCCTACAGTCACACACTGTTTTATTGAGCCCTGTGAGTGTTGAGAAGGAGTGTGATAGACTGTTGGCATAGAGGGCAAGACAGAGATTCACTGTGAGAGAGACAAAAAGGAAAGCTCTGTCAAGTATCAAAAGCAATATGCCCTTTTAGCGATATGATACGGACGTCTGGCGCAAAGTCAGAGGCGGGGACTGCTTAGGGTTTCAAGGCATTGGTCACAGGCCTTTTTCTAAAACCCTGACTTCTCCTCTCTCGCCTTCAGAAAATGATGACAGCAGAAGAGGAACATAAAAAGGAGGGATGGCTGGTGTGTGCGCGGCGTGATACAGAATCAGAGGCAGCCAGTAATAGCCTTTTTTGAAGAATGCGCCACTGAACTTTAAGGGCCGTCTTGCTTGAAAGGACAAGTTACAAATAGGAAGAAAGGAGAGGGAGAAATGATTTCCAAGGGATATACCCCCTACTGTGCTGCCCTATCATTGCACTGCAGTGGAGGAGTGTGTTTGTGCGTGTGTGTGTGTACTGTACATGACTGTGTGTTTAGGGGATGCAACATACTACAACTAGAAACGGCTGGAGCTACAGAGGAGGGGACACATTTTGTTCTTAAATGCCATTCAGAGAACAGCGGCTTTGGGAGAGGAGCTGTAACTAAAACCCCTCTGACAAGCAGGGCAGTCAGACAGACGTACAGACAGAGTTGATGTGTAGTTCTTTATTACTCTGTCTCTTCCTTCCTATCAATAATTTCTGAGCCACAACAATGCAGCCGGGCTGAGGTAAACAACCATAGTGCATCCCAGCTTTAATAACTACAGTCACACCTTCAAGCTATTTCTCCGGCTCCGTTTTTCTGCCTTTCCATTCTCTTCGATTCTACACGTTTTCTTGTCTTGATTGTTTTCCTCCACTCATCTATAAAGAAACTCAAACTCACTGTGGATCACTTTCAGCCTGCACAAAACGTGGATGTATCTGTACGCGGAGGACTCGCATGTGGTGCACATGAGTGTGTGTAAAGTGCGCAGTCGTGTGTACATCACAGGCCTCAGCTCGTTTCAGTCGCAGCAGCGCAGTGTTGTTCAGCAGTTTAGTAACAGGCCATTACCTTGTTAATACCGGTCTAATAGGCGGTGTGCTATTTTGGAGCCAGAGTCATGTTTGTGCCATTAACAAACACTTAGCACTCTGATCAGATCAACAGGCCATAGGGACAACACCAAAGACAACAACGAAATAACAACAAAGACTTGGTGATTATATGCCCAGGCTATTATACTAAGGGCTCTAACATGAAAAGTAGATAAACACGAATAGGTTAAGATCTTCCAAGATTACAAAAGAGACTGTTTTCAGACAGTAATGGAAAAGCTAAATTTATGGCTGAGTTAAGATGGCTCATTAAACAGAAAGCTGTTGTTCTTAAAGGTAGACCTATAAAGAAATGCTTGGAAATGGCAGTAAAATAAAAGCAGAGCAAAAAGATATCTGACTGCAAATAGTCTGCTACTTTATTCTCTAATTTTTTAACATATGGTGTGAATCCCAGGATTTTTCTTTGTGTTGTTTTACTGATGTATTAATAAAGAAACTGTCCATCAATCTCAGATCAAACGTCTCAGTAGCCTTATTACACTACACAGGTTATTTCTAACTCTTCTGGTGTACGGAGAGCAAAGGTTCAAATTGCACTTTTCACCGTACATCTTATAGCGAAGAGGAGTTTAACAGTTTGAATTATACTTTTGTTTTAAACATTCATCATAACCACAGTGTGTCTTGTAAATAACATTACTTGAGTGCAGCTTAAATGCAGCTTCTTTGCTGCTGCCTGACACCTTCGGAGAGAAAACAGTACCTGAGTATGTAACTCTGAAAGTTAAAGCATTGGAAATCTTTAATTCCTGTTTTTGGTATAGATTTAAAAACAAGTCATATTGTATTAATTTGTAGACTTTAAAGAGTCTTATAGCTGTATCGAACTATGGACAGTGCCAGGTTACAAATACCCTTTTTTCTTTTCGATTTCCTCAAGTCAAGCTTATACCCTCATGCTCAAGGGAGGTGATTAGTTCTGTTTTAAAAGCACAGACATAAAGGTGGTGTTTAACTTGTCAGCTAACTTTTTGGCATGAAAAATGATAATTATATTTTCCAGAGGCTTAAATTCCTTTAAAAAAACATTAAAGAAGACTATATATTCACAAATACACGTACACACGTATAAAAGAGAGGAAAAGTAAAGCTGTATTGCTCCTGTTTGCTCCTTGCAGCAGTCTTTATCGTCCACTCTGCTGCAGGTTTCTGGTATTTTTATCCCTGACAGTTGTGTGTCCCATTTTAAGAGCTGCACTCTGTCCTCCTTAGCCAACTGGACAGCTCTGACATGAGAAAAAAATGGTGTGTCAAGCAGACAGCGGTGCTGTTTTTAACAGAGTGCAGTCCAGGTGAACAGATACCCGTACTGAACACTCTGCAAGCTTTGTTACCTGGTGTGATCCATGAATAGGACAGAATAGAGGTGGAGGAAGCACTTCACTCTGCATTTGTGAGCAACCTAAATACTTGTGTTTTATGTAGATAGCTGTCCTATGTAGGGCAAGAAAGAAATCTGAAATGAGATTTGAAGATATGCAAATCAATAGATAAATACAACGATGATCAATCATTAGATCTAACGTAATGATCAGTTTTTTGGTTTAGTTGTTAACAAATGCTTCAACATGAACAGTTTTTAATTCTGTTTTACCGTCTCAAAGAGCATCAGCAGCATTTCCCTGAAGTCTGAAAATAAGAGCTGAGCAGGAAGTCCTCTAACAAAGGAACAGTCCATTTCAGTGCTTTAACTGTTTATACGGACTCTGAACCCAATCCTGTTCAGTGATTTCAAAAGCTCTCAGGAGGGTTTCAGCTGCAGTAATAGATGTTTCCTCATCGCAGTTTTCAGTCAGTCACACACAGTTTTTTTTAAGCGGTCTGTCAGAGGATGCTGGAAAGATGGGAGTGTTGTATTTGACTCTTGTAATTCTCTGTGTAGTTAAAATAAACTTGAGAAGTATCAGACCTTCAATAAGTAAGCACATTTTGCTTCTACTGATTTCCAACTTTTGACAAATTTCAAATACTTGTGAGATTTTTTTTGTGTGTCTTTTTCCATGTCTGGTGCTGAATCTTTCTTTCTGTCCCTCATAAAAGCTGTCGAAGAATTTAAGAATTTTTTTAGGCTGTTTAAAGGAAAATATTCACAAATAGAAAGACAGACTTCAACATAAAATTGTAACACAGGTTAAGTTGGATTGTTTGTGACCACTGTTCAGATTTGAGCGACAGAGTTGGTTGGATATCGGCAAACTTTTCTTTGATCAGTGCTGTACTCTACATGCCGGGGATTCACATCTATGCTTACTGTTAATCCCCCAGGATGAGAGTCATCTTTTATACCAGCTCTCTGGGAGAGAAGTGAAAGTCCAGCTTTCCTCTAATACTTTATAAACAAAGAAAAAGGTGTTTGTCTGCAGCTTCTCTTGAGCAAATATGTCAGCCTAACCAAACTTAGATCCCACTGTTTTCTCTGTGCTGATATACAGCGGCATGTCCAGACTTTTAGTCAGGGGAGGCCTAAAGAGGCACTAACATAGACAGGGAACTGCCCTATACTTACAGCATAGAGCACATAAATGTTTTATTCTATTTTTACTAGTAAATGATTAAAAAGTGAAATTAATTTTGGGGCCTGTTTTTATGAAACCAAAACAAATGCAAACATTATTATTTTATAATTGTTTTATCATTATTTCACATTTAACAACTTTTGGATGTTTTTTGTTACGGACAATGAGGGTATTTTCTGTCATCTATACATCTTGAATAACATCATAACATATTGATCAATTAGATCAAAATGGAATTAACGTGACCCAAAGTATCAAAATTAAAATGAATTGTGAGGGTCTTGACAAGATCCTGCTTTATTTGCAAGAGCCCAGGTTTAGATGCAAGTATGTTGGGGTGTGTGAAACAGCTAATATATATATATGTATATATATATATAGTATAGTATTATATTTTATACTGGGGGATTTTGATGAGAACACTAGCTGATGATATTTTAAATGTCTGGTACTGTACAAGTTTCTACTTGTTAACAGTATATTAGATGTTCTTGATGAGAATGATAAAAAAACAACATCTGTGTGTGCTATGTCTGCAAATAGAGCAAAAACTAATGGGCTTTCTTGTGGCAAAGTGAAGAGCTAAAATTTTTCTAAGTAGAGTGTACCCTTAAAACAAGATGAGCACTTGGGTCAGTCTGTCAAAATGAGCTAAATTACATGTAAGAGTTCCCAGTCTGCCAAAAACGGTATCATACCTGCAGTTTTTCAGCACAAGGCCTGAGCTGACCGGCATCCATTGAGGCCGGTGCTCTTTCTATTGACATCAAACTCGTGCAACCTCATGAACCAAAAACTGACAAATATATCCCCTCACTACTTTCTAGATCCTGTTTACATGGTGCTTTTAACATGCATAAATCATGGTGTAAATCAAAATGTGCGTCTCTGTTTAACTCCTTACTTGTCTCCTGCCTGCTTCTCTTGTCAGGAGAGCATTAGTCAGCTCTACATCGGTCCTGAAACCTTTTCTGCACTCCAACCTCAATTTTCAAAGACATCTTGTCCTGTTTCAGGTCTGAAGCTTTTTTAAACCATGCTGAGGCTCTTTCGGTCGGGGTAGAATCATTTACCGCTTCATCTGGCAACCAAACGTCCAAATCAGACATGTGCCCTGAAGTGAAAAAAAAGACAGACATTTTAAATCTTGAAGTAAAACTTTGGTGTAAGATATACTGGCTGCTCCATTGTTAGTGAGGAGGCCAGTTTGCATGTATCCAACGTCTGATATAATAAGGTTATTAATGATTTTATTCAGTAGATGCATAACACATTTCTCCTTTATACTTCTGAATGTCTTTTGATCATTGCTCCTGAAAACATGGCTTATTAAATTTTACCCACAAGGTAGATTACCTGTTCCATTTCTGCGTCTTTGGTTTTGTTTCCGTGATTAAAAACGGTAAAAACTGTTGGAGTTATCCATCTCTCTAATCTCTCTGTAAGTTGAGTTGAAAGGATTTAAACTCGGCGTTACACCTGCTGTTAATACGACTCACTGATAGAGCTGACATCAAATATCTCTGATAACATCACTGCTTATCTTTCCAAATTAAATGACTACTGGGATATCTTTAAAAATGAATTTTGAGATTGCTGTATAACTATGAAAAGAGAAAAAGAACAGATGTAGGGAAGCTGGAATGTGAGAGGAGACAGGCTGTGAATTAAAATGAATGCAGGAAATCCTCCTCCCCTATTGATACAAGCTTGAATGAATAGCAGCATTTACGCTTTCAGACTGGCTATATTATCGTCTTCAGGGCTGTAAAATACTGTGTACAATAAAAACAAACTTCCACATCAGAAATTAGATCAGCATTGAAATGCTAATCGAGCTCATGACTTCTGTTTGTCTCTTCCTCGTTCCACTCCTGATTGGCTTGCTTGTTGCAACAACTGCATGCCGCTTGGTTTAGGATTAATGTGGTTACCATGACAACATGCTGGCCATAGAGTTGTGTTGGGGAGAGATGCGTACATGTGTATCAGTGTGTGTGAGGGTGAACGCATGTGTGTGTGTGCGTACTTTGTTTGAAGTGGCAGGCCTTTTCAGCAGCTTTGATCAGGGAAATGTTTGTAGTGGGGGCAAACCTGGAGAACAAACAGGACTTCAGAGAGATTAGTGATCAGTGGAACACACACACACTCACACACACTTAGACACACACACACGCGCGCGCACAGATAGGGTGTCTAGAAGTCAGCTTTCTGTACAAAATCAGCCCCACAGACGGCTCCCCGATAGATGACAAGTCTACGTTACTCATGTGATGAAGCAAAACTCAGGAAGGCAGTAGGATAGAAGAAGTATCCGTATCTGCAGGCTGCAATTCCTCTGTTCTTACTCCCCCCTTCACACCCTTGAGGCAGATTTTTTTTTTTTTTGAGAACTGGGGCTAGAGCATCGAGAGCTAAAGTACAGTGTGTGTGTGTGTGTGTGTGTATTTTATCTACCCTGCAGGGCCAGTGTAAATCCATCAGTGCAGAGGAGAGGCCACTGAGTGCTTTAGCAGCCAAAGTGTGATCCATGGCCCCCATGCTCCTCCATCACACCACATTGAGCGGCAGCATGTGTGTTTCTACGTCAGAGGACTTCATGTGTGTGTGTGTGTATGTATGAGACGAAGGGTCAAATGTGCTGGTCCGGAGCCGTGATTCAGACAAATACTCAGCCGCTCACGACCCCTACCCAAGACGGACAGCGCTGTAGCTATTCTCAGAGCCATAGGCACATTACTCAGCCCGCAAGGTAGAAGGATAAGTCATCCACTAAGGTCACAGGAGGTGTTATGTCTCTCCCTGCAAGTAGTTCAGAGTATGAAGAATGGTAGTACACAGCTGAAACAAATAGCATATGTGCTCCTCATCCCTGATCTGGAAAGTGGACAGAGTGGTAAGTCATGTTTCCAACTCCCAAACTAACATGAGGCATCAGAATGATAAAGGGCCTCGACATCGATAAGGAATACATAAAACCATCTCTGTGGCTGGTCTGAAGGTAGAAGGAGATGGATGTCGGGTTATATTTCACTTACAGTGCAAACTCTGTAGCTTTGAAGTAGTTTAGGAAAAATTGATTGCGAAACGTTTACCATTCCAAACTTTTTACAATTTCAGCGGCAGAGATTTATGGTAAGTGATATTTTCAAAAAAGAGAAAGATGAGATTTTTCTTCTGAAAACTTAGCACACAAATATAGAAGATAAGGATGTTTCAGAGCAACTCTTTACTGACACTGTCATCACATTAAATCATAACATCTAATTTTGATGTATTTTATATGCTTGTATGTTTTTCTCCTTTATTATTGACTCTAATAGTCTCTTTCATAATTTAAATAGATTATTGTTTTTTTGACTGATAAGCTTATATATTTATGTGTTTTTTTGTCACTATCTTGTTTTTTTATTTCATTGCTGTCTCTGAAGAAAGGCGAAGTCCTTTTTAAAGCTTGTTGGCTTCTTAACCTCTCCTGATACACCTGATATATTTTATTAAGCACATTGTGTACAATTCTAATATTGTGCAAATGAAAACAAATACACCCTTAAATACGAAGGTCTCAGCTGGGTGATGGTGGGACCATGTGGCCACATCACATTGCCAGCATCAGAGATAGTCACAGGGGTGAGACACGATCACTATGAGTCAGCGGAGCAGGTAGATTGCTCGCACTAGGTGTGTGTGTGTGTATGTGTTGCTCCCATCTTTGTTTACCCTTTGTGTTTCTGCAACGCTGGTACGCAGTGTGAAATGACGTACTTCAACACCAGTGTTACTCCGGTAGAATCCTCAGTAAAATGTCTATAAAAGCACTCCATCAAAGCATCTGCAGTTGTCCTCAGCTCGATCAGCTCCCAAAAAACTGATTCAGGGTCAGCTTCCACTCATGCTGAACACAGACATACAACTAAAACAGATCTGTCACCAACAGTGGAAGACTCATCTATCAAAACACACACACGTTTCTGTTATTTTCAGCGATGTCTCATGCCATTTAATCCTTCATAACTTTAATGTGACCTATTTTCCACACGTTTTACTCGAGAGCAAGATGTTGTCCTTATTTACTCCATGTGGATGGCTATGCTTGGCGTTCTTATACGCAGTTCTTAAGACTTTGGAGGTGCTCTGGTAATCTGACATATGCATTGCCGGTACTCGCGTGAAGCACATTTGAATATCTCTGAGGTCTTTTTGTGAGCAAGTGCCACTGGTGCAAAGTTTCACTATCATCATCGTCTAAGATGCCCACTGTAGAAGCTCTATGCTGTTGTTCTATTTGGCCGACATCCAGAAAAGTATTCCTGTTATTTTTCTTTAGGTGTTTTGTTGTAGCCATTTTAGCAACAAGATTTTGAGTGATTTCATCAGCCTTAGATTAGCTATGCTAAGAAGAGGAAGTGGGGTTTGAGGGTTGAAGTTGAGGCGTGCTCCTAATTAATCTTAACAAAAACTCAATGTTTGCTGTAGAAGCTTTGAGGTTCTGCAAAGTTATTACACTTTATAGGGACGGGTTATTCACTATGTATGTGTACTAAATTTGTGCACCGCCCAATAGCTTTCACAATTTTCCTCCCCCCAAAAAATAAACAAACAAACAAACAGACAAAAATCATACTCGATGCCAGGAAAATTTCAGGGATCACCCTGCCTCTTAGCAATATAAAGAACATGACTTGATAAAATAATAGAGTCCACACAAAAGCGGTGAGCCAAACAGCACATCATCATACCTAGAATGCACTGCAAGCATGGCCAAAAATAACTGAGAGCTTAAGTGCAGTCCTGACTTTTCTCCTCATCTTTGGGATAGCAGAAAAAATCCCTTCAAAGTGCTGACTGGGAGTCTTAATCCTACAGATCTTTTATTTATTTATTTTTGGTTTGAAGTTTAGTTTGATTTTAAACCAAGCAAAAATATTAATCATGTAGGAGCCTTGCAAAAAGGAAGAAAAAAAAAACACCTCAAGCAAAAATTCCTCACAAACACGAACAGGGACAAAACAAAACAACACCCAGCAACATGAAAACTGGATTTAGCGTAATCTCTTATTCTGTCCCGGGGTTCTTTTTCTGCGCTGGAAGGCGGTTGTGACGCAGGGAAGTGAGGTGGCCTGATCACATCCTGAGATGTAGGCCTCTCGGGGGGGCAGATTAGAAAACGGTGATGCAATATTAATTGGTGATGGTGCGTGCCACAGAGTGCAGGGTTGTCTGGGGTTTGTCTCCCAAAGGAAAGGCTGTCAGGAGCTGAGAGAGACAGGCGGCATGAGTCCCTGACCTTGTCTGTCAGCTGGTGGGGGAGAGGAGAGCTGAGAGGAGACCCTGGTCCCACTGACACTCAAATCAACACTTTGCCAGTCTGCAGCAAGCCTGCTGGGACACCTCCCGACATCCAGACGGACAGAGTGACACATTGAGACAGACAAAGGGAATAAATGTGATCTCCATAGTTATACATTTAAGTATGAGGGTAAAGATTTTTGTTCATAGAAGTGGTAGAGACATGTATTCATGTGTAATATAGCACACAGAGGGGCCCACAGTTTGATTTTTCTAGAAGTCACTAAATTTCTCTGTATTACTTTGCACCGAAAGCTGAATGAGGAAGTGCTAAAACAATGTGTTAAACTAAACTGGAAAAAAATCTGTGAATGGAAGTCACAGGAAGAGAAAAATGACACCTTTGTCTGTACAATAAACCTGACAACAGTGTGACATTACACTCTCCAAAGTCAAAGAAATCAAGGAACCTAAAAACTTCTATAAAGTGAATATAGATAGGTAATATAAGGAAATAAAGTCTGCTGGCTTGATATGTCTATAAGACATAAAACTGCACAAAATCACCTGTTAACTAGATTGTAAGAGAAAGGGGAGATGATATTTTTACCACTTGATCCATTAGAAATTTAGGCTTCACACAGATGTAGCATGTTAGCATGCTATCATCAGAGGATTGGTCATGGGCTGGCCAGACCAGTTCACCTTTGTGAGTGGGTCTGGAAGTGTTCAATCATCCATTTTACTGGGGGGTGTTTGCAATTGTGCACATGTAAGTGCCTCTAGAAGCAATTGTACCAGCCTACAAACAACCACATAAGCGCAGCATGTTATGAAGTGCACCGAAGTGTTATACAGAGGAATAGAGAAATGTACCTTTCTCACCAATGAGTGTTGTATGCGAAGATGTTTGTTGTTTGCTTGAAATGACTATGATAGCAGAGTCATACGAACTTTGAGTGTAGGAGACTGTCATCTTGGTTGTTTAAGAAGACAGTAGCCTCCATAGAGGTCATCCTGATTTGTTGTTATTTTTCTTTTGTTTTGTTGTAACTATTTTTGTGACGCCTAGCACAGTGTGCTATGTTAGCCCAACCCCCAATTTCCACGGCATCCAGATCTGGAACGGTAGTGATTTTTGGCGTCCGTCAATTCCTATGGGATCCGTTTGTGAGGCAAATTTCGTGGCGGATTACGGACAGCGGTAATCCCAAGAATTTACAAGAACCCATGGATTCACATACAATCACGTGATAAATAGTTGTCCCGATAAAGAGAGCCATATGGGCTAACCATATAAGCAGTCGATTGTGTCCTTTCAGAGGAGGAAATCTACTTCTAGACTTCTAAAATCAGCATCCCCTCATCCATGTTGTCATTGGGATGAAATGCTGTCTAAAAACCTTTCACTTGTTCGTCCAGCATGGGTTAGTCTGTGCTGGATTTTTCCGGCATGCTCCAGGAAAAATAGAACTCTTGCGATCAGCTGCGGAGTCCGGCAAGCCGCAGCAGAACAGAAAGAAGCCGGTGGAAATTGACAGAATAACTTGCATGGTTTCGATCAGCTGCGATCGGCAGATACTGCTTTTTTGTAGCTGTTCTGGATGCAGTAGAAATTGAGGTTAAGGGTTCAAGCGTTTGTATCTACATGACCGTACATCTGCAGACCTGTCCCTTTTAATTTTTTTTTCTTTTTTATTCAACTGAATTCTTTCTTAGTCTTTATGTAACCCCTTGATGTATATATCAACAACATTAAAAAAAACCTGATAATGAGAAGAAAAACAAACCTTCTGGATGCACAAAGATCTGCATTTACATGTGGAACATTCACGTTGCCGAATAAGAGAGCAACACCACTGACAAACACACTGACACCAAAAAAGATAACAGTCCCAGCAGTTCGTAATGACTTCAGACATTTCCCTTTTCAGGGTGTGAAAACTGCATCAGATAGAAGGGGGTTGTTGCAGAGAGGGAGCGAACAAGGCAACACAAGCATATGGGCGAGAGCCTGGTGTCATCTGGGGACACAAAAACACTGGACACATGTCAGCTTCAATTAACCCTCTCCCATCTGTCTGTCTCTTTTTCTCTTACTCTCACTTCTGCCACCAGGATCTCAACTAGGTCATGCAGTGCAGTGAATCTTCACATACGGGACACAGCATCGAAAAAGAAACATTAAAACTGAACAAGAGACTCTAGGTTTAGTCTGTGTCACATAAAAATGCAATTTATTTTCTTTTTATATTGGCTTAAACCATTTCGTGTCCAAACAGAACTCCTGTATTAAATTATCCATGCTATGGAGTTCAATAATTTAGGATGGCGAGCTGTCTGTTATATGCTGACAGTGTCATGGAGTTCCTGACATACTGGTTGGAGTCCCTCTGGAAAGCTTGTTGAAGTTTTGATGTGATGCAGTCAGCAGCAAACTCAACACTGCTACCAAGAAATTACCCATGACCGATTAATACATAAGCAGCAGAGCAGCTCATGTTATGACTTGATGTGAATCAGATCATTGGTCTGAAGTTGAGGCCAAAACCAGCACTGACCACTGATACTGCCTAAGATTAAAAAAATTGATAATTTTTAACTGATAATTTCAGATTAACTGCTGTGTGAAAATGACAATCATGATCACTTAAATGCTAATAAGGGTTGTAAAATTTGATAATTAGTTTTTTTATTGATGTTTTGCCACATTTTTTGCAGTTATATCAGAGGTTTTACTCATTATTGGCCAATTCTAAAGCCAAGAAACTGCTAAAGGTAGAGACAGAGGGTAAATCTTCTTATTTTTCCTCGTGTTTAACAATCTGTTCGTCTTTTTTACCTAATCAGATTCACAGACAGGATACAGTTGCCTGAATGGAATACTTTCTGCAATACTGGAGCAGAGGAGCCACGGATGTGTATACCAGGAACATTATACTGTGACGCTATTTCCTTGAGTCTGACAAATGAGGCTGCGGTGTTGGCAGTTACCTCTGGAGGAATGCATCACTCCAATTGGTTCCCTGCTCCTGCCTGTCATGAAGCTGCCTTTTTTCCCTCCCACACACACATAGGTACATGTTGGAAAAAACATATAAACAGGAATTATATGTCACAGCCACACCACCTCTTACAATTCCTCTCCTCCCTGCCTCAGCCGTCTTTTCTCATCCACCCCTCACACCTCGTGTCGGATCCCTTCCTCTCCTTCTCCCTACGCCTGTCGTCCCCTCTTCCTGCCCCTCTTCACCTCCACATCTGAGATCAACACCTAGCTGTGTGCAGGTGCAAGGCTGCTGGCAAACTGTCAGCTTGAGTTTCTGTTACTTTAACAGACACACACACCCCTCTCATAGCCAGGCGTTCCCCACCCTGTGAATCGGTCTCTACACAGTGAGCTAGATCACACTTTCACAGTCAACACATAAAGGAAGACTAACAGTGAGTGTGCTAAAGGTTGGAAAACACTGGCTGGGGACATAGAGGGAAAATAAAAGGGGGAAATAAAGTACCAATAGACAAAAACTCTCTTTCGGCAAAACATTCAAAAGCCCTGCCTCAGCAAATCAAACATCTTCTGCAGCAGGCTGTGGAAGATGTAGTGTGTATCACCAAATCCTCCTTCTAGATTCAACACAATGAGACAATTCAGTTTACAACTTTGAACTTCTACATCAATTTCCTCAGACTAATAACAGAGAAGTATTTGGTTTGGATAATGTAAATGCACTCAGAAGGACTGAGTGTGTAAGGGGGAAAATGTCCAAAGCTTTCTGATAACGAACTGAGTCAATAAATAAAGAAGACTGTGGGAAAGGAATTTGGAGAATGGAGGGAAAGTTTAACAGACTCACAAAGCAAATATTTGATCAAAGAGGCTGATAAATAAATAGATAAAAAGTCGTTTTAAATAAAAAAGTTCACTATTACCATAGGATGCGTGATGTTACGGTACTAACAAAATGGAGCAAATGTAGAAACAGGTTTTAAAAATGTTATAAATACTTGAATTCGATTGGTCAAAACTCCACAGCACTAGTTTCCAATCCAGGCTAGTCTGTGAGAACAGCCAAGTAAGCTGCTGGACCCTAACCATCTCTTAAAAGGATGAAAGTGGAGCAAGTCCTGCAACAGATTGGCTCTCTAAGTTTCTACACTGTGGCCTTTACTTTTAACAATAGTAACAGAACCAACAGCGTTAAAAGTTGAATCGTTTGGCTTGTTGTTTATCAAGGTGTGCTAACTGCAAAACCCCAATAAGAAGCTGAGCTGAATAAGAACCGAAAAGTCGACACAGTTTTTACAAAAGTCCAGTTCATGTCGTCTGACATAACCCCTGATGGAGAACTTATCACCGTGCAAACATTAACAAACTCTGGGAAGCAACATTTTAAGCTTTATCACTGAATCAAATTAAATCTATAAAATCATAATTCGATCAATATCATGTGTTAACTTGTTTAAGGTTTTTGTTGGTTGTCAGACAGTGAGCACAGTGGACTCATGTTTTGCACTGTCTAAAAATTCTAACTTGGATAACAAGCTTCTCACTGTTTACCTTTAAACCTTTCATTGATGTGCTTTTTATTTTTGTTATTATGGTTGCATTTATACTTCTGTCCACATAAAATTATCAAAGTAAAGATCTTAAAAGTACTGATGCTCTTTTGAATGAATTACTCTCTTTTTTGAGGTGTCACTGGAAAATTTCTATCATGTTGGTCCACCGCGGGCATCTCAGATAACTCACATTGTTCAGAGCAAGAGAGCACACAGACACACGACAGGAATGACCCTTCTCTGTGATGATGACAATAGACCACACAGATAGGATTTATTGAGATTAATATCAACTTTACTGATTGAAAATTAAGCTACCAGAGATTGAAGATGGACTGATATGGTGTTAATGTACTGGCTGAAAATATAATTAAGTGTAATAAATGATTCCGTCTGCAGCATCAAGGCGCACAAACACACCCAGACAAACACACACACCCACCTACGCAAGTGTGCGCACACACAAAGACCATGCGGTGACCTCCAGAGCTGTGAACATGGAGCTGGTGTCAGTCGGCGTGGCCCAGGGTCATGTGACAGCTCTAAACAAGACTCTCATTAACACCATGCCGTTAAAGACGCCTGCTGGCATCGTGCGTGTGTGTGTTCTCTGTGTGTGTGTGAGTATAAGCACCAGACGAGTGGTCTGGGCTGACACTGAGGAGGGCAGACAAGTGTCACTTTGGTTTTCTGCCATGAATTTCATCAGATATCACAACTGCAACGAGCAACGAGACAGACCGTGAAGGATTAAACAACATTTTTCAGTAAAATTGAGGCGGTCTTAACCGTATTTATCAGTGCGCTTTATTCAGAAGAGGTCTAATGCACTTTACTGCAACACAGTTAAAAATGTAAATGTCTGGTGGGTTAGTACTTTGCTGCAATCCACCTTGAAAATTAATTTAAAGGAGGTGTTAAAAACTTAGTGAGGCGATTTAGTACTTTAAATTGTGCACTTATTGAGGATATTGCTGGGGAGTGTGAACATTTTTTCAAAGCTTGAGAAGAGTAAAGAATAAGGTAGAGTCCTGACTAGATGTGAATTACTGTATTTGTTGGCAGAATAGTCGAAAAATGGGGGCTGTGTTGACCACAGATGAACAGCTAAAGCAGCTCAACACCTGCCATGTCAGAACACAGTCAGGTTAATGAAGAAATGAGACCAACAAACATGTCAGGTAAACACATTTACCTGTTTAATCTATTCATATATTGCTTTAAATCAGTTACCACATTTTATTAACAACAAAATGTCCAATACGTGATCCTTTTCCAGGAAACGCTAAAAAAAATATGCACTAAGTTCTATTTTCTGTAAAGAGCTGCTCAATAACCTTCTCGGTGTAAACCGGTGTTCATCTTGTACTTCTAATCAAAAGGTTTATCATGGTTTTATTTTATTCTGGCTTTGCTTGACCTTGCCCAGTTTCATATTTTCATTTCTTTGTTTATTGCAGTCTTGTATAATCCAGTTTTACTTGCTGCAACCAAGCGTCTATCGCCATGCTGTCCTGCATAAATAAAAGCTGACTGAAAAACTTTATCTTTTTTCAGGATAAAACAAAGGAACAATATTGTAAAATTCATCCTTTTTATGAATAAATATGAAAGATAATTCTGATCTAATTCAGGAAAATGTAAAGTATTAATCATAAATAGATTCTAGTTAACATTTTATTTTACTTTTTATCAAAGTAAAGGACTCTGCTTATTACTGGAGCATAAGGCAGATATATTCATAACATGTATGTCACTGTTGTGAAAGCTCAGAATATTGCAATGAGTGATACAACTCCCTAAAAGGAAAAGAATAATCCTCTAGATTTGAGAGAGCCTGCAGAGTGAAAGTTAATCCATGCCATTTCTCTGTTGTTAATGTTTCAGTACACAATATAAAGAGGGAGTTCAGTGTTTGCAGTGCAGTGAAGTTCATCTACATGGAAATCTGACAGGCACGTGCAGCCTTAAATGTGGGTATGTTTGTTTGAGAAGAGTAAGACAAATGCACAAGTATACAGAGTGGGTGTTTGTTGTTTGTGCGTGTCACTGCTGCCAGGGTTTACTAGAAATGCTTTAATTTATCACACCTAATTAATTATACTCCAACACCGAAGAGAGTTCTTCTTGTCGCTCAATCGACTCTTCACTCTGCCTCCCTCCGTCAGGCGGCAGGAGGAGAAACCCAGATAAACTTCCCCCAGCCTCAAACACCACGGCTTTTTTCTGAAGTCTCGCTCTCTTCTCGGGCTGATTGGCCATGCCTGTTTAGCCTGCCTCACATTACCATTTAAATAAAGAGGCCGGCTAAATGACCACTGGTGGAACATAAAAAGAGAAATTAAATTGTTTTTCTGTCTCACGGCACTTTATTCTTTTCTCTTTCTAGCTCAAGCTCCTCATCATTTTTAATATGTTAAGTCTGCAGGAAGGGTTGATAAAAATGTGCAGAGGAATCCAGACGCAAAATGAACTATTCATCTTTGATTACAAGCTAATCTAATCTCTTTAATGGAGAACAATGACTCACAGAGCTTAGCAGCTTGAAACAGCTCAGGTATGTTAATTTCCTGAGGAGAATTGATTATGATAAAGCTAAACAAACAAACAAAAGAATGGCATGACAACCAATGGGCATGAAGTCGATTTCAAAACAGACCAAGGATAATGCAAAAGTATAGAGCATCTATACGGAAGAACTTAAAGCAGGGAGAGAAGTTCTTGAGAGCAAAACCTGTTTCTAGGAGTTACCTTCAACTACAGCAACCATTAGTTACTTCATACGCCTTTAGTTCAGGAGATGTAGTAGACCCTCAGAGACCAACCAAGGTAGAGGGTGATATCTCGTGCACCCTAACAAGATTTTATTGTGCATAGTATTCATTAAAAACAGTCGAATTAGTAACATATAACAGCACTTTATGACAAATAATAGCTACTAATGACAAGCTGAATTACAGCCATAAATCATGTTCACTGTTAATAACTTGTGTGCACAGGATAATAAGATGTTTTGATGAGATAACTTTCAAGGCCACAAAACTACTCACAGAACTGATACTGAGAGTACACACAAGATATGTTCATATGGTCACACTTGTTATTTTGGTTTTGGCAACTCAATGGAAACACTTGCTTCAAAGAAAGTATGACATTTTAGTGGTTTTAGAGATGGCATCAAAATTTCTACTCCTTCAGTGTTACATCTCAGTCCTTTTTTTTTTTTTTGCTATTCAGAGTTTTTATTTTGCGTATTTACAACTTAAAACAACATATAAACAAATCCAACACACATACAGAAAGGAATCAAAAAGGATATGTGAATCAATTCTTAAGGCTGTTGTAGATAATGTCCCTGTGGTCATCCAAATTTATGTCAAAGTCTTTTAGCAGACATGCTGCCCTTTCCATATTCAGGAGATCTAAAAATCCTCCCAACCATGACTCTCTGGTGAAACATCCCTGTTTGCGAACTTTCCAGTTTATAAGAATAAGTCTTTTTAATGGTAAGACAGTTCTATCTCAGTCAAATCTGAACATGCATCCAGAGATGTAGAGTGATTTTCACTTCCCAAAGAGTGCAATTACAAACTCACAGTGTCAGACTTTGGCTAGGTTAAAGAAATGAAAATAATGCATATAGTTGGGCACAATGATGAGCTTTCTCCTCTTATTGTAGATGTTGACATTAGTATACTTAGATCTGTAGCCTACATGAGTTTAAACACACTGCTGACATCCCCCCGTCATCAAAGAGGTGAGCAGATTGTATCGGACACAGATTGATTGCCCTTGAAATCCAACAAAATTGCTTAGCTTGTAACAAGCTTTATTTACTACATTAAATTATCATTAAAATGCTATTAGGGCAATTAGTTGATTTCCATTTTAAACGACACGTCTATGTTGAGCAAGTGGCGCCAAGGGAGGGAGACGGGAAGAAAAAATGGGCGAAGAGGGAAGGAGGACGGTGGGGTGAGGAGAGATGTTTAAGTGACACAAAAGAGATGAAGGAAGCAAGATGAGAGGAGGGAGGAGGAGAGGAGAGAGGGTATATGAGGGTAGAGGAGGTGAGTCAGGAGGAGAGCGTGGGGAGACGAATATTAAGCAGCTGTAGTGATTAGGGTGCTGGTGGAGAGTGGCACTGTGACAGTGACATTGGCTGCCATTGGCGGCCCCTGCCATGGTGATTCACTGGAACCTGCTTCATTTGGGCCATAATTAGCTTAAATGTTCATAGAATGAAAAATTCATCATCCTTTTGAATCCGATTAATTGGGGGAGCCGTCTGCATTAATAGAGGCCATTTGGAAAATCTGTACTTAAGTATGTGTGTGCGTGTCTTTGTGCACATACACAAGTCTGTATGAACGCATTTGTGTACGAATTTAGAGGCCAGTTTTATATTTATTCACTATTTGATCAAACTTTTTTTGCTCATTTAGTGTTAGGCCAGTCAAATAAGCTACTTGAGGACTTCTGAATTATGCCATCAGCCGGAAGAAATTCCGCATTCAAGCCCTACCAGCATATCTCAATATACATACAGCTAGGTTACAATGCAGGGACATCCAGCAGGGTGAGTATGGGTAGGTTAAAATAAAGATATAAAAAGAGCATAGGCAGAAGTTAGTTTGATTGGCCTTTTTATACCACGTCAACTTTCAGATAAACTTAGAAAGCCAGAGATAAGAATACTGAAAGAGGATAATGTGACCCTTGTATTAATTAATGGTGCATTAATTATGTGGAAAATCTTTAAATGGTAAAAACAACCAAATACCCAAAAAAATAGATAATAAAGCAGTTCACATACATTCATACTTGCAGGAAAAATGATATTATGTAAGTGTATAAGCCAGACACTATGTTACGTTCCGGTTATTAACATTACGCCAAAGCTTTTAACGCCTGTGAGGGGGTTGCGGGATAGTAGCAGTTCGACCAAATGAAGACAAAGTAATAGCAGAAGTCAGTAATGGACGAACTTGACAAAACATTCCCTGAAGAGCAAAGGCTGCCAAATCACTTAGCCTGTAAATATTGCTAAACTCAGACAAATTTTTGCATTTAAAGCTGAATATCTTACACAGTTGACAGTTACATATTGCAGCTCATACTCCCCTGTGCTGATGAACAAAACCTGCTTGTTTTGCAGTGAGAATCAGAGAGCAGCGGAGGTCAACAGCAGCAGTGAAGGTGGTCTGTCCTGCTGCAAGCAGTTAGAAATTAAGACTAATGTCCATTTATTTCACTGCAGTGGTGCTGGGGCCAGATTTCTGTGATAGTGCACAGCAGCAGAGAGACCAGAAAACCTGCAAAAGGGAGCTGAGTGTTGAGTTTAGACTTTTAGTTGGTGGCCAGTGTGCCGTTTAGTTTAGTTCAGCCTGGGTGGCTGCGCCGCTATATGGAGTGTGTTTCATATTCAGTGATAAAACATGCCACTCTGTGTCCTTCCTCCAAACTCTGTGTGTGTGTGTGAGTGTGTGCTCCTGGAAACAAAAAACCTTGTTATGCTGTGGTGACATATGCACCCAGTGCACCATCTGAAAACTGCCCCTTGCAGGAGGCACCGTAAGCTGTTATACTTTCACATTCAAAACAGTAACAATGTCATAAAGAGGAGGCATTACTACCTCCCATTATGCAGCGCTGCTGTGCGCACCGTGTCTGAATGAAAAGCAAAAGGTGGGCAAGATGAATCAGACAATGTTCCAGGAAGCTCCATAAAAGTGCTGAAATGACCGTATTCATTAGGCGGTGTGTGTGACATAAATACGATATGTTTCCCTCTATACTGCAGTGTGCGAGGGGTACAGTGTTTATGCGACAGAGCTCAGCCCAGTCTGGACCTGCTCAGCCCAGCCCAGCTCAACCCAGCCGGCACTAATCCATCATCACCACCACTGAATCACTGTGCTGCCAATAAAGCCAGGCGGCAATACATTACAGGCATGTGGCAGGCTTTAGCGATAATGACATTGAGAAGTCCCCTTGGGCTGCAGGAAAAGCCTGGGCGCATGACACACTTGCTTACAGAGGCAGTAATATATGGAAATGCATCAGAGTACTAGACATGAGGGGAGGATAAAGAGGAGAGTAGAGCTCATTCCGGGAAGACGCAGGAAATGGCCTTTGCAGTGACCACTTCCTGTCCAATGTGGACTCAACCAAATCCAGCTTTCCACAATGGGACTCAATTTAGTTTCAAGCCTCTGCAAACAAGCCGTCTTATAAGCAATCTGCAGTGTCAACACCCCATTTCTGTCTTATCTTGCTTTCATGCAGCTGAGATGATATTGCGATGTAGTTTGGACTTGGGAATGTTAGACTCAGTGCTGCCAGTCATCTGCACTCTGTGTGGCACAAAGGCAGGCCAATGAACAAACACTATAGAGAGTTGTTGGTCTCTGTTATCTGGTGGCTGACATTGAGAACAATGAGCCAGTTGATTCTCTCACCTTTACTGCAGATGCACACACATGCAGCCCAAAACACGGCAAACTTGAAACAGAAATCCACAAAGAGTTGGGGAAGTAGAGGAGAGAGGGGGACTGATCCCCATGGTGACAGAGGTTGACCACAGACCCTCTAAAGATGGAAATACAACATCTGATGTGGTGTCAAAGTGCTCTGAGAGCTTACTGATCTGTGTTCACCCACCTCTGTCTATGTGGATATCTGTCAGTCTGCTTTGTGTCAGGCAACATTATGAGATGTTTAGAAAGTAAATTTGCACCACTGTACGGCGGACTCAGAATCTCTTTTTAATCTTTGCATTTAAATTAAAAAGTCTAACGAGCCATGTGCAGACAAATTTGAATTAGCCTTGGGGTCAGCAAGGTTTGCTGAAGCCCATTCAGCACACATGGGCATCGGTATGAAAATGAAAAATCTCTTGACATTAGTTAAGTAGGAATCCTGTGTGAAAAATAACACTTAAAGCATGAGCAAGATTCATGCTCCGAGCTATTGACCAGATTTCACCTCGATTTGATGTTTTTTTTAAACTTGCAGATTGGGGTTAAAAAAAATATCATCAGCAGAGAAAGTGTTGCCTCATACTCCGAAGCCTCTGGAACTCCATGAAAATACGGTATTAGCTGTGAACAATGAAGCAGAGTCACACTGGTTCGTAAAAGTGGCTTCAGGAAATTTGTAAGTGTGGCTGTTTGTTTCCTCTCAAGGGATAAGAGACACACATATAAATAAAACACATTATTATTATTATCATTATTAGATGCAGGTCACTTTTAGGCAAAATATCAATTGAGATTTCTGTAAATTCTTAGCACTCAGTGAAAAAATAATTATTTAAACATTCAGTATAGTTGAAAAAAAAAATTGTCATGCTCATGAGCCAAGTGCTGGTAGGTAAATCTTTTTTCTTCCATTAAGTTAAAATACTTTAGAAACATTGTCAAGTTCACACACACATAATTGACAATATATAAAAGAACATAAAATTTGAATATGAGGGATTAAACATTGAGAAACAAGCAGGTTCGTTGTGGTTTTTAATTCAAGCTTTCAATATCTAACAGGAGCCTTATCTTGCAGTTTCATAAGAACACATTTTAAATAGCGAAAAAAAGAAACAGGCAGAGATAAAGAAGGACACAGGAGAGACAAAAATAGACAACAAGAGGTTTGTGCTGATAGAATAAAAGTCTGGATTTATTTCTGTTTATCTATACATTAAACAGGTGTTCCTGAATGCAGCAAGAGAAAACACAGAACAGGATGCTAAGCGTCAAAGAGTTGCTCGCATAGCAGAGGTGTGGCCGGTTTAGCAAAGACATAAACACTCTCTATTCCATATACTTATAACATCTTCTGTAAATGTACGGATGCCTCTGAGAGGTCAGAGTAGGGTCAGGGAGTTTTTACTGCAAATTCTTTTCACATTATCATACCAACTGGAAATACTCAGTACAGTATTAACCCTGTCTTCCCCTTATGCAAAGTTGTTACAACTATTACAAACATTCCCAAGCAGCCCCATATAGCCCAGTTTAAGTCCGCTTTGTGAGTATGAAAAAGTAGTAATAGTTCTGTACTGATTTGTCATGTCGCCGTTGCCCACTTTGACTTAATCTCAAGGCTTTCTAAACACATTCAGAGGTTTTGAACACTCCCCAGTTATCTCCCCCTTGTTGGCCCCTCACCCAACAGTGATGTGGTACCAGGTGATCACAACTTTACACCTGCATAGGAATTCAATAACACACAAAACTCAACAGGTCAACTCCCTGGACCAGAGCAAAGCTTAAAATTGAACCATTATGAAACAGTCCAACGAATGGCTTAAGAGCTTCCGAGAAACCAACTGCTGTGTATCTGAACACATAATGATCACAGTAGAGAGGAGCTCCCCAGCATGATACATGTTCACAGAGACCGTCAGAGAAAAAGATAAAAAAACAAAACAAAACAAATCTACACATACAAACGACAAAGCAAATTTCCAACACTTCGGTGCAGAAAAGATTCCATTGGTGTCCCTGTGCAAGGGGAAAAATAGATTCACTTTTTGATTAATTGACCTGGGTTCACAGAGAGTCAATCATGAACAAAAATACTACAGTAATTCCTATTTACTGTATCAACAGTGAGAAGTATTTTAACAACAGAGAGAGAAGGGTAAGACAATATGTCAGGGATGAACAGATTAAAGTAGTAACAAGACTGAATCAATCATTACACCTTCTGACACGTAATACACCCTTTAACAGTCTCCATGAATTAAAACTTCATATTCTTCATTATTATTTGTAGAGTTGTTCTGATATTGATTGGTATCGATATTGGACCCTGATACGGATACTTGTACTGGGACTGAATCCTGATACCGGTATCTGTATCGGCTACCATGAATACAAAATTTGGTATCTGCAAATGAACCAGTTATTGCATCATTTTGATACTGGTATTGATATCAGCCCCTGATACATATACTAGTACTGGTATCAGCCACAGATGCCGCCATAAATCCAGTAATAAGAAGTATTTGCAAACCCACTGGTTAATGCTGGATTGTATTGGCCCCTTAAACTGATACCAGAACTGGCCCCTGATACTAGAACTGATATCAGGCGCTAATATTGCCATGAATGCGATATGGGTAAATACACCAAAGTGCCATTCTGAAACAGTGACAAATTAGACCCCCAGTAATCGACTGTGTCTGAACTCAAAATCAACACTTTATAGTCTTTGAAGAGGGTAACCTCAGTCAGAGCTTGCAATATGTCAGCAGTGTTTTTTCCACCAACATTTTGCACACTTTTTAAATACTGCAGTATCAGGGATTGGCCAATACTCAGTCCTGGTATCAGAATCAGGGTGGAAATTAAAAAAAACAACAAAAGGGTCATTGTAAAATCTACATTTTTGACACATTTCATATTCCTGATACTTTAACCAATAGATTTATTTTTCAACCATAAACAGAACAACCAATGAACTCCTGCTTTTGTCACACAAATAAGACCAAACACATCGTGGTTTTGCTGAGGAACTCGTCTACGGTAACAAACACTGCCCAGTCCAACTGAGATTCCCTACAAGACAATCTGGCATGCAACCAGTGAACAGTGTTAACCTTAAATCTAGTCTTCTGAGTGTGATATAATAGTCATGTACTATTTATAGTGAAACCTGATCTAACCAGTAAAAATGCATATTTCTGAAAATACACTGCAACAAAGTAATATCGGTAGACAACAGGTGCTAGAAGCAGATGCATCCATTGAAAATCAGCAAGTTCTGAGGTACTTCTGAAAATCACAGCTGAGGATATAATCACTATCTACAATATTTGGATGGATAGCATATAGTTGATACAGTAATAGCAGGTTTATCGTTGAGCAAAATATTTTGGCTTACAATTTGATTAGCTGAGGGGATAGTGGCGGTTGACACACCTGAATAAAACATAGCTGTATGAGGATAAAAACATAGAAAAAACAGCACCATTTGAGGTCCGAGAGACAGATCAGCTTTTGAACTGTTTGCTGGTAGCACCGTCAACCAGTAAAAATCTCAGAATGCAATACAGAGACAGAACACAACCACTGATCAACTGCACGACATTAGCAAAGAGCGAAGATATATATTCAGAGACGACCCCTCACACAGACACCCTTTTAGAGCAGCATCTTGAAGCAGGTAATAAAACCGATTTCTCCTAAGAATGATATCGTGTACTGAGGTGTTTAACAAGTTTTATATGCTGTACATGTTAAGAGTAACCAGGTATACCTTTCCTATAGTTTTTTTTTTTTTTTAATATACACATATAGTTTACAGTCACTGACAAACAAACACCAGAGTAACAATGAGGTAGGACGGTGAAGTTAGATGAAGTAGAACCGGTTTGTGGATTGTATACAAAGTTACTGATACCTTAAGAAAAATATAGGCCCAACAATGTGTTCTTCCTGTTTTTTTTCTTTTCTTACACGAAGTAAGTTTGACATTGTATCTGAGGCTCAGAGAGTTATTTGTATTGTGTACACTTAGTTGTGAAAACTGCAGGATGAAGCCATTTATCTTGTTCCACTCAGTGAAGCTAAAACTAATCGCTTTTTTCCCCAATCAAACTGTCAAAAAGCAACATAAAGCTCTCTGACTTACAAAACTTTGACAAGTCTTCACAACATAAGCCAAAACACCAAGCTAGCAATAGGATTTTCTTTTATCTTGATACATTTGCATTTTTTAAATCCAGCCCATATAAATGTCAGGGGAGTAAGGAAGTAAAGGTGGCACAGAAGGAGGATCACAGAGCCAGAGAGGTTACGTTTCCTCCTGATCGCTACTTGAGTGTGACACTGAGAGTACTGGAAGGTCTGGTGTGGTGATACAGAGCCAAACTAGCCTATATCATCATTAACAGCTCCAATATTCACCTAAAACCCAAACTGCTCTTCTGCAAGTGACTTGGAACATTGTGAGAGATTGGCCTTGCAATAACAGATTAATCCAAATCTGGGTTGAAAACATACAGCACTCCCATACAGCTTTCATCAACCAAAGATGGTTTTAGTTAAAGGATTAGGCTTAGTCGTGCTCCAGAAAACCAGCCCTATAAAAGAAGTTAACATTTCTGATGATGTAATAGCTCTATTAATGCTCTATCTTAAAGCATGATTTTAACCACACCTCCTTTTGGCATCAAACAACAAATAAACAAACACAAACACATCACACAACGTGTCAGAATTTCAGCATGGTTGCTTAGCACAGCAGAAATCTTTTCTTTCTTTTAAATCACATGTATTTTCAATACATGCTGACGCACATTAACCTCACATGTTGCTCTGTACAAGAAGAACAAAAAAGTTTAAACATACTGGAAAAGGGATGTTTCAGGAACAATAGAAAAAGAAAAAGAAAAAATTGAACGTCACATTTTTTAGTGACTTAAGATTCACTAAGCTCTATCACCTTGGCATTCGCCATTTTTGTGCAAACCCTGCTGATTCCTCAGCCTTCATCCCCCTTCTTTAGCTTGATCTCAGCCTTCAATACTTTGGCTTACAATTACCACTCACTTGTAAAAATACACATTCTCTCTATATAAGTCATATCTATACACAACCAGCATTTTCACACATTTAGTTAAAGCACATATTCCAGTCAGCTTGCACATTTCATAGTTAAATATCTTAAGTTTGGTGATTTTTCTTTTGGGCTTGTGAGCCATGAGTTGTTGACCTTTGCTTGTAAATTTGCCAATGAAGTCATCTATTGATAAGGTGGCCATGGTGATGACCTTAACAGCGTTTATTACGCTTTAAAGTTTCGATATTTGAAAGTAGCAGAAGTACTACTTTTGAAGAGTAAGTGAAAGTCTTCAATCTGTTCAGCTTGTTTTGAAAGATTGGCTAGACAGGGTTACATTTGACAAACAAAACAAAATCATATCCCATAATTTCCTCTCACCATAAAAACAGAAAAAAAACCAAAAGTTTTCTAAGGTGCTTCATGATAATACAATTACTTTTAGGCCTTTATCTATATAGACATTTTTGAAAAGGACGCATACCACAAATACATTTCTTTAAGATTGCAGAATTGCCGAGAACTTTAAAGTGCATTCAATGTAAATGATTTGTGGCAATCTAACTACTGCATTTGAATTTCTACAGTATGTAATAATACAGTTTTATATATGACTGTGGCAGATTATAAGAAGGTAGATTCTAAGGTGAGGCTTATTATACTTGTATATCACATGTTGTAAAAGGGTTTTATATGGGCTTTGTCAAAATCTGAAGTTAAGAACGCCTTGTTCCTCTTGTTCCAAGAGATCACTTCGGCCGAGAAAGGGATATATTTTTCACCTAATTTTGTAGATTCTACCAATCTACATTTGGATACAACATCAAGCTTAAAGCCAAAAACTCGTGAAAAAAAAGTGTAAAAAGAAATAAAAGAAATCGTCAGGTAACAAGAAATCACAACATTAATCAGATCGACCGACACTTGACCAGAACCCTTAGAAGTGTAACATGACAGAAAAGTGAAATATATGTTTGGTGGAAAAGTAAAAAGATGAGTTTTATATACACTAAATATCTCCAAAACAAAAAGGTAGCTTAACAAAAGGCTGATCTGAACTTTTGAAAGAACAAAAAAAGAACTTAGACGGACAAAAACGATGAGAGAAACAAACCAACCGAAACACAAGAATCTAGAGTCTGAAGTGGAGAGAGGCTTGATGGGCAGCTCTGCAGCAAATTCACAGTTAGCCACAGTTAGGTCACAGTTGAGATTTTAATCTGCAGCATTTAGTTCCAGCCTGCAGACAGCCGCACCAACCATTTGGATCAAAACAATAAGCAACTGTAGAGAAAAAAATAATAATGGAAAAAAAAATTACATATGAAGAGAGAGAGAGAGAGGACCTTTTCAAAGTTCTGGTGGCATAGCTCAGAGGAAATAGTCACTAGGGCGACTTTACTTTCTTCCCCACTGGCTGTCTTAAAAAAGAAGGGGTGGGGGTGGGGATTATTATACGGTTCAGCAGGCCCAGAAAACTTCAACAGTACAATAGAGAGGCAGACAGCTTTACCCACAGGTAACACTGCTCCCACAACAAGAAGAACTGAACTGTGCTCAATTTTGCCTTGATTTTCACCCCCCACCCCACCACAACATCCCATGCAGCAGAGAATCTTTCAGATAGAAAAGGGAGGCGGGGTTAGCAAATAGCCTCAGCTCAGCTCAGCTTGATGGAGTTAATCACACAGAAAAAAGTACCTATGGCCAACTTGTACATTCTCACAGCAAAGTGCAGGTGAAGCTTTAGAACTCCGAGCTTCCTATACATTTACAATCACAGCCTACTAGAAAACCCAGAGGCATCCAAGCCCCTGGTGATTGCCAAATCCATTTAAGGCCTTCCTTGGCATCAACATGCCTGTACCACTAAAACTAATTCAACAGTCAAACTGCCTGAAAGTGACTCGTTTGATTAAGAGTAACACAGGGATTAGCGATCAAAAGCTTTCCTTGTGCTCTCCAATGATGGCAAATATTCAAAACCTAAAAGGTCAACATAAAAAACGCTTACAAATATAAATATCATTCTTTGGACTCTACATGAGAGTCATTTAACCTCCATAAATCCACTTCATAATAGAGTGGTGTGTTATGATTGACCTACAGTAACGGGGAAGAATTAATCTCTTGGAGCAACAGAATCTCTGTTGCAAAAAGCAATATGGCTGTTACCAATTAAGACTTGTGCATTTGACACCCTGATGTCCCAATCTACTCAAGTACCACATACAGTCAGCAGTCAGAGTGGGGTCACTTTAACACCCAACCGCTCACACCTCTAAGATCTAACGCAAGCTACTGTCGTTCTCTTTGTAGCATCAGAAGACTTAATCTATGTAAATAACCTTACTTTTTAAAAGTTTAAGGACTCAAAATGATGTTCTGACACAGAACAATAAATCAATTTAACGATTACATCTAACCTCTCCTTTGACACAAATGCACACACATCATCAACAGACCGTGTCTCTGTACCAATACCACTGTAAAGCTTATAAAAACACTCATACCAGCTCATATCAATCTAGTGAAGTGGTGGGTAAAGCTGTCTGTCAGACAATGAAGAAACTGGGCACTGAGGAAGATAAGGGTTGCTCTATGAGACGCTGGGGAACTGTTTTAGTATTTCACATAATAACAATTTCAAATTGTCTACAGGAAAAAAAAAAATTTGCTCCGAAAACTTTGACGAAAATCCTCAAACCACCCTTATCAAGTCCCCTCTATATCCTGGGCAGAAGGCGCTGGCATGACAACTGCTGGCCACTACATGCCATCATAGGTGAAGTTCTCCATCTTGACTGTCTGTCTGATGAGCAGCTTGGACTCCCGCCGCTCCTCGTTCTTGATGGACTTGTTGATGTCCATAATCTTTTCACAAATGTATTTGTTCACTTTGGACAATCTCTGCGTAATCTCTGCGCTGTCGGCTGTCTCTTGAGACACTCTGTCGTAGAGACACTCTGGGGAGGGAGTGAGTGTGAGCAGTCAGAGTACATTAGATTAAAAACTGCTGACCTTATCTTTGTCTGGCTTCTGATGAATATAATTCAATAATTGGAAGCCTGTATGGAGAACAAAAAACTCTCTTCTCTAACTGATGTTTTCGGCCTGATCTACACTTACAAAAGACTCATCAAAGAGGAGATTCATCTTTTCACACTCCTGGTTTTACAAACCTGAAGTTTATCTTACCTCTGACGATTTTCAGTTTGCTGGGGGACAGCGGAGGTTTGGGTAGGGCATCCTTCTTCTTTTTGGTAGCAACTCCAGTGACACTACGGTTCTTGAGGGTTTCTGTGCCCCAGATCATGACGGCAAGGTTCTTTGTGAACTTGGAGTCTCCCTGGGTTCGCTGCAACTGGTGCCACTTCTCCTCCTCCACCCAGATCCCTCCACCCAGGTGTACCTGTAAAAAAAAACACAAAGGACCAGCTTCAATTTTAATACATGTATCCACAATTTGTAATGGCACCTAATGCAATCCACTTTTAGTAAGTCTCAGTCAAATAACTTCTCACTATTTTGATCACACAATATTTTCAAACAGTATTATCTAATAAAGATTTGTCTGTCAAGAGGAAAATAAGAGATGAAAATTATCAATTAGCCAAAAAAAAAAAAAAAAAAAAAAAAAAAAAATTCCAGCTACCTTTGGAACTTATGAATGTGAATCTGCTTTACAAGCAAAGATGAAAACAAACCCTCAAACAGAGGGAAATGATGAAAAAAAAATGGACAAAAACACTGTTCTTGTCCCTGATGGCTTCACAGTATTTCAGTAGATACAGCAGATGCTAGAGGAAGAGACTTCAGAGCAGTGGTTTCTCTGTAATATTTTTAAGATTTGGAGTAGGGATAGGAATTTCATTAAATCTGAATGATACTTTAAGACAAAACAAAATTTTCTACTCGGGCAACCTCGAAAGTGAAAGAACCTATCCAGAATCAAAACTCAACACAGATTTAGCTCCGGGCCTTGGTTTCAACACAGGAATCAACAGTTTTCATGTTTACAATAACACAGTTTATCCCAAGTTGATGGTGGGGATCAACCATTTGCCCAGGACACTTGTGTTTGGCACTGTGGGATCCCAATCCAGTTTCACTAATCAGCAATACCCCATGCAGTTGTAAAACCTCCTAAATCTAAATGGACAAGGCAGGTCATGGCTTTTCATAGGAGAACACAGATGAACCGGATCCCGCTTAGACCAAATTACAAATCCCAAGAAGCAGCACTTTCACCAACAAGGATACATAAATAAGCTCAGGCCACTGGCTGCTTGTAGCCAGGATTACCTCCACTATGAACTTAGCCCGGAGCTCTCTACACACTGCCACTGCACGTTGCATAAGCCTGCACCAATCACTCCAAGCCGATTGCCAGCCTAGGCAGACTGCCCTGGTCTTCTAGGTGAGCTAATGCAGCAGGGGGCATGTGCGACTCCCTTTCCCTTCTCTACTCTCTTATCACTGTAAAGTCTTTAGGCCAGCATCCAAAAGGCTTTTCCCTGTGCAGCTAATGTGCTTTAGGCCCCCGGCCAGCAGACAAGCTTTTTACTGCCCTCAAGTTAGACAAGATTGTTTTCATCCTCCCTCTACGTTACTCTCTCACCACCCCTCTCTCTCTCTCCATTTCTCCTCAACCTCTTTCTCTCTCTCCCTCTTTCTCTATCTCTCTCACAAGGGCTAACCTGTCAGTCACTTTAAATTCCTCTCGTGCAAATAATTAATATGGGGTCCCTGATGTAGGAGAGTTCTAATTTGCAAGTGTTCTTCACGCTTGAAGTGGCTGCAAGCCCCACAGCTTGTAGTACCAATTCCCCCCCTGTCATCAGAGACAGGACGCCGGTTGAGTTACAGCGGTGGGGGGTGAGTGAAGAAACCTAACAGGCCAATAAACATTGATGATGCTGGCTGGGCTTGCAGGAACAATAATAATCTTCTCAACCTTGTTTACCTGCTAAGGTATGGCAATCAGGGGGAAAGGACCGATCAACTATGAAGGCATATTCCCAGGTTTACGGGTGTTAAGAGGAAATACAGCATTTCCTACAATACACTTCTACTTCCTACAGTCACCCCTGAGGCAGCGAGCCTGAGAAACAAGCAAGAGGGAGTGAAAGAGTCTGAGCTCTCACAGGAGGAGGGAGGTTGCTGGGGTGACGGTTAAAATACTTGTTATTTAACATTTGATGGTTTATGTATTAAAAATAGGACTCAAAACAGGAGTGTATCCACAAAATATGCAGACTAATTACTACTGACTAACTTAACAGAACTTAACATAGCTGAACAGTGAAAGAAAACATCACATTAGTGTGCTATCTGTGGTTTTCTTAAAGGTTTGTCAATCAGTTGTTAAGTGATGACAAACCTTTTAGTCCTGTGTAGGATATTCTATGGCTGGAGAGTCCATAATGTTTACATTTTTGAAAGACTAATAAAATGGTAAGATGACGAAAACAGGCATTGAACGTATCAGAGGTTGGTAGCAGATAAACAGGCATGTGAGTTCACTGGATAAGACCAACAGGAATTTGGAAAGAAACACATCTAACACATTTGTCTTACCTTTCCATCATTGCAGGTGTACACTGTTCTGGGTGAGGGTGAATAGCTGGAACTGGTGTTGGCTTCTTCTCTGCATGTCTCCTGGACCTCAACCATAGGTTCAACCACTTCAGCCTTGATTGTCTGAGTGCCATTGTCATGCATAGGCTCTGGAAATGCAAAGGAGAAATGTAAAACTACCGTGACAAAAGTAACAGCTACATACATGTTTGCTTATCAATTTTACATAACCGTGGAGGATGACACTAAAAAAATAACAAGCTTTGATGACATTATACAACACGCCAGCTGGAGCATCCAGTTTGACTTGAATCAGCATCTAGATGCATGTTGCTAACCCATTTATTGCCAGACCAATGCCCCCTACTCTCTATTTGCTTCCTGTCTTGGACTGAGGCTCCTCTGTGCCTCGAGACAGGCGTTTATTTTGGCCAACTATCTAAGCAGGCTTGGTGGCCGGCCATGCTAAGCTCCAGTGTAGCTCAAGAGTTGTAATATCGGTCAGTGCACTCCAGCCCATTCCGACAGCACGGCAGGGTGCTCTAATCTATCCATTAGATGGTCTCGCCAGCAGCCAGGCGAATCTGTCCGGATCTACAAGTGAGGCTGAGGTTAACACCAGCATCTGGCAGGGCTTGAGTTTGTACACTACTGCGCACTGCTACGTCACTGCTTAAGGCAGACTGACAACAACAGTGCCGTCCATACAGCTTACTGTACTGGATCCACTTCTTCTGTACTGGAACAACAAAATCCCATTACTAGGTTTTAAATACACTTTTGCCTTATTTGTGACCACTCAGTAATTTATTAATGACTGGCTTTCTAGTTAAAAACCCAGCTGTGTTAAATACTTGATTCTGATTGGTTAAAACTGGCTAACAACAATGATCACTGCTGAAAAGCAAGAGAAATGCCAGGGACAACCAGATCACATGAGTCATATCAAATCAATCTGCAGTAAGAAGTTCAACACTTTTGTAATGTTTATGTCACCTCTTTCACCTCAATGTGCCAAAACATTAGTTACATTACTCTGATAAACAATATGGAGGACATTTTTGTATGACTCTCTCTTTATTTGGAAAGCACAAAACTTTCAATCAGTCGTTGATTGTTGACCAGTCACCTTCATAAAAAAGGAGATGATATTTGGAAGGAGGGCAGAAATGTGCTCTGCTTTTGCACTGGGATATCAACGCACACAAGAAGCTGAGTGAAAGAGATTTCTTCTAAACTGAAGAAACAGAAACAAAACAACCAGCGCAACAGGGTATGGGCTTTGGCAGTGTTACAGGACTGAGTGGGATAGAGCAAACTGCAGGGAAAGGGGGCCTTATACAGGTGCTGCTGTCATTACTGCCACCCATTGAGACTGCCAACAGAGAAATGCTTGTGTTAGGACTAAACAATAAATTTAAATGTCAACTTTAATGTTAATACAACCTGCTAGGAGGCTGATTAGAAAACCATTGCCATGGAGGCACTATTAATGTTGAATCTTTTAACCTACACCAAATAAATTTTAAATCAGAAACATCATCTTTAAATGAACACTTAGAGTCAACTTGTGTGTATCTTTATATGGTTAACAGAAAATAAGAAGGATAATCAAAACAGGCAGAGTGTGTGAAGACTCTGCTGCAAAGTTTTCTTCAAGCCCTTTATGCAGACAGAAACAAAAAACTGAAGAAGAATGAGTTTGAAGATTCAATAGTTGTAAAACTTCACAATTTATATTATTTCAACCAAAAAAAGTCAAAAATATAATAATTATAATGTTATTTTTTATCACAGGGGTGGTATTAAAACCGCCCAGACTTCTTGCACTTAATTAAATTGAACAACAGGTGGGGTAATGAGAGGTTTCTGTTTAAATGAATTGATGGCCTCTTTTTATTTTAGGAAGGTCACTGTAAATCACTGGTCTAGTGTGTTGCTGCCAAAACCAGATGACAAGCAAACTAAAGCGCCAGAGCTCAAAGTTGATCTACTTGATCTCCCTGTATGTCTGTGTGTCTTACACCTAGCTGTACAACACTAAATACACTTTGGCATGTACTCTTGATTAACGGAGTCCTAAAAGTATTGCAAACTATTCCTGGGTCTTTTTCTCGTAAGATTTTCCAGACAAGCGACATTCCTGTTGCATCTTTTTCTTTTATCAGACTGACTAGTGTAATCCACTGAACACTATATGTCACTCTTCCAAGAGAAAGCCATGTCAGACAATTAGTACAAAGGTAGAACAACCACTAACATGGAATGGGTTTTACTTTTGCCTCTGAACAAATAGTATTGCCAAAACTTCACAGTTTGGGGCCTTAAAACCAAATGATATGATTTTTGTTGCTATTTTCTTTAACAGGCTGACAGGATTAACGATAAGTCATTAACTCCATGGCGTAATCGGTGATTGTTTGTGTGTTTGTGTAAATGCTCCTGGTGCCTCACCACTGCCAAGTCTCATGAGTAGTACGTCTTGCAGCCTCCTGTTGAAATCCCTCAGTTCTTTGACTTCTGTCAGCAAGCTGCCATATTCCTTCAGCTTCTTGGCCTGCTGTACCAGTTGCCGGCGGGTTCTCTCCAGCTCCTGCTGCAGCCTCCTCATCTCCTCTTCCTGTTGCCTGTAGCTATGAACCAGCTCCTCATACAGAACTCTAGGTACCACAGCCGCTGCTACCCCAGACACACAATCCGTGTCCACCTCCAAATGCTGCTGTTGCTGCTGGTGATGGTGTTGCTGATGCTCTGCCTCCATATCTTCGTCCTCGTCGTCTGCATCATCTCCTTCCTCAGCCAGCCGATCTTCATCCAGGTCCTCTTCGCCCTCCATACAAGAGCTGGCTGCATTTCTCTCCAGGCGAGCCACTACAGCTGCCAGGCTCTTGGAGGAATTTGAAAGAGGGCGCCCATGGTCCTGAGAAAGGGCCTGATGAAAACAGAATCATTAAACTAGACAACACCAGCTCAATTAAACACTAAATTTGGCCACATTTTTATTGGTAGGACTGATAAAATACTCTGTTGCATCAACATTAACAAATAGCCCTTAAAAAAAAAAGAGCGACTCTAGGCAACTCTTTAAAGGTAGAGCATAAAAGTAGAGCACATACAAATACAGACATAAAAACACATGTCAATCAAAAAGAGATGAAAAACAGACTGTTAATAGTTTATTTTGACCATGTGGATCTCAATAGGAACTGGGGGGAGAGGAGTCACTGAGTTCTTTGATGAGCCGCTCAGAGGATTTGTCTGTGAAAGGGCAGCTGTCCAGAGTGCTGAATTTGTGTTAATCCAGCATATGGTAAAAATAGCGTGAGGGATTTTGGATGTCATCCAACTTTATGGAAATGTGACATTGTATTATCAATAGAAACGTCCACATAAATGGCTGTCAGCGCATATGCATCAACAGGGCAGACACTTGTTGATGTTAGCTTTTATCAATGAGCATATGCTGTTTGATTACACTGAGAGTTAAAAAGTCACAGCGGTGTATTTGTTAGTGTGATAGTATTATCAATAAATAGGCATCCTCTCTGAATGATCATGTGACAGAGTGAGAGTTTGTCAGAACATGAGTGTCTTAGAAGGCAAAAGCAGACAAATGGTCAAAGTTCCTCCAAAATAACACAAGTTAGAGTGTAATCCATGTGAGCCTACCTTTTTATGTCTGAGTGGAATTCTTTCCTCTCCAAAATTATTTTCTAATGAGTTTCCTGAATTCTTGATGGACATCTTGGGAATTTTCATCTTCTTTTGCATTATACTGTCTTCAAACTCCTCTACTGTGTCTGTGAAGAACAGGAAAAACAAGCAGAAACAAAAAAAGTCATTAAATTGTCCAAAGAAGCTAGATGTCTTCTCATAACGTGAAATTACCTACATGTTTGTTTCATCCATTTGTCCAACTCAGGCCGATGGAGTTAGGTCTTTCCATTGTGCTAGATTGAATTTACTCGAGCATCCTTAGCTAAGACCGTAGAGAATCGGACTAAGAGAGAAAGCGTCCTGTGCATGCGGCGCTGTATCATCACTGCGGCTGTGAAGGTGTTAGATCGCACCGATCTTGCAGTCCAGACAGCACAGGTTCAGGGATTAGTGATGTGGCGAGTTAAAGATCGAGCATAGGAAGCGTCCGTGAGCGAATATGACTCATTAAAGGAGTCACCGTCAAACAAAGCATTTACAAAGTTCTCATTCCTGCTCATGAACATCGTGTGTTGTTACGAAACAGGCATGACGCTGACATGTTTCTGACGGATGGGCTTTTTACTGTGAGCTGTCTGCATCCATGTCTGAGACACACGGCGAGGACTGCAGCAGCAGCACCGCATCCCCGTCTGTAACACAAACCTTCAGACGAGCATGCTAACGAGCTAACCGCTACACACCAAAAGCTCACCCACCGGCTAGCGTCTCTACTTCGACTGAAACAAAACATGAACATGTCATCCACAGGTTGTCACACGAGTTTACATCACAGTGACAGCTCTGCACGCAGCACGCTCGCATGTCATCGCCGACATGCTAACGCGGAACGAGTACACACGGAGCTAGCCGTTAGCTTCTTGTTGTAAACAAGCGCTGTGAAAAAGGCTAACGTTAAACGCCACGTATTTAGCTTCACAACCAGCAATGCTTTGCAGTAAAATAAGGAACCGACTCATAAAGCGTCATTCTCGGGATGTAAAAATTGGAAATGGTTGACACGAAGGTATGACTTCATTCGAAACTTATCTTAGCATATCTGACTAGCATGCCTTAGCTAGCCACATCCGAGGACGTTGTTGTGGCTATCAGTGTCAGACTCCAGCTGATCACGTCTTCTTGACAGATCGGACAAAAGAACTTCGACTGACACACTCCCGAGTTTCGCGCACATCCTCACTATTTGATCAGACGGAGAAAAATCAGCACCGAGGGGAAAAAGGAGGATGTGTTAAAAAGGACAACTTACCTGCAAGGGCAAGGATCTGTGCTTCGCACGGCTGGCCTGCGCTGCCATTCTCTTCAGTTCTGTGAACCAGATACACCTTCTGATTATCAAAATCTGTTCTGTGCAGAGGGCTGAAATCTTCCACATTTGAAACGGGCAACGCGTAGCACATATCGTCTTCAAAGAATCTAACAAAAGCATACATTATTTACTTCTCTTTGGTCCTGCACTTTGGATATGGTTGACAGTTTTTCCTCACAAAGTATTAAAAAAATATACACATAAGGGGGGGTTGGGGGAATGGTGTCTGCGCTCGGCTACTCTTGCCTGGTCCACATCACCAGGGCAGATCATCAAGGCATGAGTAATAGACATGCATTAACTTTGCTATCAAAGGATGATCTAATAAAGAGGAATTTACAAACTAGTTTGATTAAACTGTGTTTAATATTTATATTTTTTCCCCGCATCTGCAGCGTGACTGTAACATTAAAAAAAGTTCTCATATACATTTTTTAACACTTGTAAAGTGTAAGATCAACTTAAGGCAAACAATGTCAAATATCAAAAAGCACAAAACAATTCTACACTGAGCTAATACTTATTTTTGAAGTAAAGAAGCATTTTAAGTTAAAAAGCACAACAATTTACAGTACAGTGTTTTTGCACTATGAGGCGCACTTAAAATCCTTTTGGCTTGTCAGAGCACTGCAGCTACTCTAGCCTCGCAGAGTTATTGAATAAGTTAAATAAAGTTTGACTTATCGGACTGTTTTGTTTGGCTTAATGCGCTTTATAATCCGGTGCACCTTATGTATGAAAATAGATGCGAATAGACCCGTTCATTGATGGTGCGCCTTATAATCAGGTGCGTCTTAAAGTGTGAAAAATACGGTACAATAAAACCATTTCCTATTGGTTTGTAGATATACTATAGACAACTTGGTTCCGCCTTACCCCTGTTTACGGATTTGAAGCCGAAAACCTCTTGGTATTTCCACGATCTTCCTTCATTTCCTGAAATCGACATTGCGCAGTAGGGTTGCACGCACTTCACCACTTGCGTAGTAGCATTGTGCGCATTCGGCAGGAGAGTCACTGAAAGTCGCTGTGATGACGCTCGGCTCAAACAGCGTATCCCCCGGGTGAGCTACGCAATCTTCGTACGCCCGTAGGCTGTATCAAGTGTCAATCATACAAAACACGTAAAAGAACTTCGATTAAAATCAACATTTGCAATAAGAGAAATATAAAAAAGGCAACTAGTGAAAAGCCTGGTTAAAAAAGTGAGTCTTGAGCCCCTTCTTAAAAACATCAACAGTCTCTGCGGCCCTGAGGCTCTCCAACAGGCTTTTCCACAACCGGGGACCATAAAAACTGAAAGCCACCTCCTTTTCTGTTTTGACTTTAGGTAAGATACAATTTGGTTATAAAAGCCACCATGATGATTACCTGTCTATTTGGATTTCATTAGTCCCTGTGTGCTTTCATGTGTTTCCTGGTGCACTCTTCTCCTCTTCTTCTTGTTTCACTACAGGAAGACTTGAGGCCAGCTGACAGAGTGAACTCTTCGCTATTGTAAGACAGCCAGGTGGTTATACAACAGGATGGGTTTCTCTCAGTTGTTACTCTAATGGAGAGCACCACAGTCGATAAATGACACTAACAATTTCGTTCTGCTTCGGCTGCTGTAATTGAAAAGTAACTGATGCAGAACTATATGGAGCTCTTTTTCTTCTCTGATATTTTGTTTCATAGTTTCAGGCATTTGGTTAGTTGTGATTACGCCTGTTTCAAATGCCAGCTTCCCCATGATGTTTGTTCACTGTGCTGTATGACCGACTCAGACTCTGCTAGATGTATACAAGAGAAAAACAAACAAACAGAGCAATGACAATAACTCTCAGAACATAATAGCAGTCATTTTATTTCACCTACGAGAGCAGAGATTCTGGCTGTTTTCAGTTCAAGTCAGTGGTTTCCTAAGACAGTTATGCTAGTCTTTTCACACTTAACTTTTTCTGTGAATAAAAACAAAATTTGACTGTTGAAATTTTAACAGCATTACCTCTTAAAAAGTAAAAAATTGCAACATTTATTTAATAAATAAGATTAAAGAGTCATTGTTCAATTTCAGCCTTCATATGCCTTGATAATTTGGCAAAGCCCACAATCTATATCTGCAGTGAGAGTGATAGACAAGAGATTTGAGCAGCTTCTCAACAAGTGGAATAGAGGATTACTGCTAATCTGAGCTTCTGTTCAATGGCTCTCCTGTCCACAAGGCTGGACATGTAAACATAAGGCTGCTCAGATTCAGTCTTTGAAGTGGCTGGTGCGCTAATGGGAACACTACTTCAGTTAGAAATATTGTATATGAAGATGTTCAATCAAAACTTTACCTTCTCCTAAAGTTGCTCTACTACAGTTTTAATGAAATGTGTAGACTCACATTTTTTTTTTATTATGTAAACATAATCTTGACCAAAATATATTTTTAATTAGAACTAAATAATCACCATAACGTTTCATGGTGATTTTTTTATAGTAGATTGGAACCCTATATTTTCTCACCCTGAAAGGCTTCCTAAAATGACCCCCTAACTACACAGTATCCCATTTAATACACAGCTACTAACATTAAAAACAGCTATTCAGCTGCAAATACTGGTTTGGAAATAGTTGTGTCAATTCAGGAATTAATATGTTCCTTCTGTTGAAAACTGTCCATTACATTCAGTTCAAGTGTTGTCCATGATAATGGTTCATGACAGAGTATTATGGCCACATTACAGAACAAAAAAAAACAAGGTTTAGATATTTTCATTTAAGTTTTAAAAGTGTTTTTAAGATTCTCAATTTTTTAACGTCATTTCCCCATGAAAATAAAATTGTGGTAAATTCATATTCAAAGTTGTTAATTTAGACAGTAATTAGCAACATTATACTGTTTTGATGGGAGATACCACACATCACAGCTATTGCATAATCTTTTCAGAGTACAGACACTCATTACAGTGTGGTGCTGAGGTGCCAAAAGATTAAGTACAATTTAACGAGATGCTCCATGTTCCTCATTTTAGACAGCTGGCTGCTTAACATAATCCAAAACAACGACTTCATGATGACTTTATTCTCATAACATGATGACTTCATCCTTGAAATATTAGAGACTTTTACTTTGTAATTATATGACTCTAAAATACAACAATAGTGGTTGACTGTCTCATGACTTTATTTATATGAGGAAACAATTACGATTTACTACAACTTAATGTGCAGAGGGAAATGACTCAGAAAAAAATGATTAAATCTTTGAAAAAGTCTTGATCTTTGAAAGAATGTGGCTCTAGTACACTGTCGCACTGGAGCCTTCTTTAAATGGGCTAACTTAATTATCGCTCTCAATAAACTGAGCATTTCCAGTGACTGTAAAGTTTAAAGTGCAGTAATAAGCACTGCACCAGATGGAGTTTTTCTGCTTATAGTCACTGTCAGGAACAGTGACATTCTCTTTTCCTGTCATCAGTCCTTAACATTAGTTGTATATCAAATTTGATCGAGTTTTACTATGTGCACTTTTTAAAATTTTGTAGATTTCTTAGTCGTAGACCACAGTTCTTCTGCCTAAAACTTCACCTTCCTTTGCTCCACTGTTTCTTCCCCTTCTCTGTTTTTTTAAAGTTGAATTTATCTGACTGTTTTCTACACATTAAATTAGAAACACACTGAATTTGTGATCAGATCTGCATCCCAAGCAACAGCCTGTTCTTCGGGGTAATAGCATCCTATGCTGAACCAACAGACCATCACTATGAAAGGTCATTTTGTAATGACCAATCAAAATCTAGTACTTATCACAGTCATCTAATAATAATGTTAGATTACCTGTATTGTTTCTATGCTATCTCAGACATAAATATTAGTATCATATGTGGTTTGCACTCTTGCTAATCCTATGACATTTTATTTTCCTCTTAGAGATCAGTTTTCTCACACAGTTGAATCCGTCAGTCTTTTCCTTACAACAACTACTTGCCCCATTGTTCTGTTAAACTTCTCTTGTTCAACTTCAACCAGGTCACAGTACTTGAATAAACATATGTAGTTTTGTTTGTAAGCTCTGTGTGAGTGTACAGTTTAGTACAGCTACCTGGTAAATGTGGCATTATGGCTTTAGTTCTTTATATTATGTCAAATCATAAATGAAGTACCAATGCAAAGAGTGTACAAAGCGTAAACATGTCATCACAAAGTATCAGCAAAGTTTAAAAGGACCTTTTTTATGTCCAAAAGGGCTGAAAATATTGCACTGATGAATAAATAACAGTCAAATGTTAGTTATTATGAGTTTGAAGCACATCTACCATTCATCTGATCCAATCATCTCTTTTTTCTCAAGCATAAAAATCCAGTTGGAGATGTCATAAACTTTTGGCACACTCGTTAACCAAAGATACAGTGATGTTTTGTAGCTGAAGGGATAACTGAAGACATTATATTAGCAATGTTTTATCTATGAGGGCAGCTGAACGAGCAAAGACTAGAGTCAGGACAGAAGCCAGACATCATGTCCTGCCTATTAGCTCCACACTGCCAGGCTCATCTATCTTTATTGGTCATCCATTAGCCTGCATTACAGGGGGACACAGGATAATAGCAGTAATGATGCTGATGATGGAATCAGACTGCGGGTACACACGTCATCATTGCAGTGTCACGCCGGGAATCATAAAGAGTTCCCACTGACAGACGGACAGATGGATAGACAGATTAAATTAAAGACCCATTTATGACTGTGATCAGCTCTGGTGTGAAAATATGTGCAACAAACAAAAATTGAGGAGAAAAAACTCAGATGAGATTACACTTTAGGCAAAAAATGACTCTGATGCTATGAGGTGTGTACACAGATTTGAGAGGCACGTAGACAGCCAATCAAAAGCCAGCACCTGTGCCAATCTGCAGGATGGACAGATGCTGGTACAGGTGTGTGCGTGATAATGGTTGGCAGGGACACCAGACCAAGCAAAAATGATGATGCCAGGTATTAGACAGCCAGGATGGAGGGATCATTTAGGCAACTTTGTGGAAAGATTAGGATAGCACTGAGTGAAATGAAGATATGGGTGTCTGGTTCCAAGATGACAGAATCAAAGGAGCGTTTACACGTCTTTCATGGGGCGGCGCGCTACCACGATCAATCACAACTGTTTACAATCCATGGCTGAAACTGTTTCCTATTTTGGTTGCAGGCATCTCACCAGTCCTTCTCTTATTATGCCTCTTAATTAGCTCCGCATGAGCTACTAATCAACCATGAAGAAGGCATTCACCAATTTAAAAAGTGATAGCCCATGAAATGAACAGCACAGCCTCGAACAAGCACATCACTCGCTAAAGCCTGTGGGGCCTTCAAAACAGACCTTTGACTGAAAGACACACAGAGAAGAAAAAGAAAGAGACACACTCAGATGAAACCTTTTTTTGTGAATAATCCTTCATTAAGTATTTTGAAAGGTATCAGCGCAGGCCCTGCTATCACGCTGTGTTTACTCAGCGAATCACACAGGAGACATTGATCTTCTTCATAAGAAACATAATGACCACCAGAGAAATCCTGATCATATTTCAGAAGCAGTCAATTCAGTTCATTAGGGCCGTTCTGCCTCCTGCTGTGGCCTTGTATTGATCTTGACAGTGTCACCAGACTGTTATTCTCTGCTAACTAGACAGGGACGACACAAAACTGTAATTCCAACTGTGGCAAGTCAAAAAGAAGACTATAGGAGGTAAATAAGCAAAAATATCTTAAAGAACAAAGATAGTCAAATCTGTTGAAAAAGAAAGCAGCGTGGATTGTCTGAGTCTTTGCCCTCTCTGCGTTGGCATCAAATGTCAGACACGACAGAAGAAATCCTAAAAGTATCAAGGCTGTCCCCAGGTTTCAGAGAGAATTTTTCTTATGCCTCTAATACCTTTTTTCCGCCGTCTCCTCTCCTCTAATCTCCACTTATCTGGCAGCCAGGTGAGCTTCAGCACATGGCTGGTGGGCTGGCTTTGGTCTGTGGGAATACAGCTCATCTTAATGGTATTTCTCCCCCCACCTTTTCCTTCTCTTACCCTTTTTCCTCCAGGCCGGCTGTCAGACAGAGACGGAGGCAGCCAAAGAACTTCTAGTTGCTGACAGCGGTGGGGGTGCTGAGATTGGACGAGCGGCCACAGACGCCCGTCATGCAGAGAGGGGGCAGCCGGGCCCACAGGTGCACAGCATCTGACAGATAATAGCAGATAAAAGGCGGGCTAACCTGCAGCTTGCTCTTCGCTAAGGGAGGGGAGACCCGTGGTGGTGGGCGTGTGGGTCAGATGAGGAGGGGGGCACAGGGGCATGTTAAAGGGGCTCACGCAACTTACAGCCTTTACTTAACCACACACCAGCCAGAACCAGAGCCATACGCACACACACCAGTCAAGGACAAGCAAGGTCTCCATCAGAAATCCCTCCACAGAATCTCTCCCGCAGCTTACTGTACACTTGGAAGAGGTTAAGATTGATTTGGAGCTTAATACAGAGTGTTTGCGCAGCTGTTGTGTCTGAAAAAGCACATCAAAACCCTGCAGTCGTCTTATTAGCTTTTTGTTTTTTTGCCGTTTCGTGCTGCTCTTTTATTACCCTTGCATTAATTTCAGTTGAAAGAGCAGTGAGCCTTCCAAGTACAATAAAATTTGTTTATTGCACTGTGCTTTTTCACTTGTATCTTCATTTTATTTCATGTTTTTATTCATATCTAAATCTGCTTTTCTTCTTAGCGAGCAAATCTAAACTAAATGCAAACACAATTTCATCTGTTCAAGCTATCAAAACATTGACCCAAACCTATTCAAATCAAAAAAGTACAAGTATCAAGTACAAAAAAACAAAACAAAACAAACATTTGTTTGCAATCCTAAGTACTTATGCTAATAATTTCATATCTCCCTGCTTCAAACCTGGCTGGATGCCTTGCTACACTTAACACATATCTGACAGAAATAAAGAAACACAACATCTCACACTCCAGGACACAGACTCTGACAGTGAGGAAATATGCCACATGTCATGTTTCGCCTCTGCCAACCAGATGCAGGATGCCAAACTGATCTGAGGATAGGAAACAGTCTGTGTCTCACTGCTGAAACACATTTAGTTACGTGGAGGAGGAAATCGTCAAGACAAATCTGGCGATCAGCTCTAGCCACAGCCTGAGACGCACAACCTGACAACCTGTGTGCTTTTTGAGCTGCTGCAAGAGAAGGACATGCAGGTCACAATGCAGGGACCAGGGATGTTAGTTTGGACAGCTATTTTCGTCACATTTTAGTCATTTTTGCCCTTGCAGTTTTGGTCAACAAAAAGTCAAAATGTTTTGTACAGTTTTTAAGTGAATAAAAAGTTATTGCATTTTAGTCATTAGTTAGTCAAAAGGTTTTCTGTGTTCAAACTAATCCAATCAGCAGATCAGAAATTGGTATCAAAGATGTACCGAATCTCAAAAAACCGTGCTGTTTCGCTTTTGTTTGTGTGATATCTGGATTTCTTAGCTGGATGATTCAGTTAAGACCCCTCAGTGAAATGTTGCTGTGCTGTCCCTGCTGATCTACTAAAGTAATATAGAGGACTGATACAAATCACGCGATCTCATCTTTATTCTGATAATTCAGGGCTGATCATCACTACTAAAAGTCTGTCTAATTATGCATTTTGCGCTACACCAGGATGAATCAAGGTTTGTTAAGCAGCTTTTAAAAGTAGCCTAACACAAGAAAAAAAACAGAAATATTTGTCCTATTTTTAGCGACAGAGTGGAGCCACAGCAGGGAAATATCACAGATTTTGAATGTCTGATGGTCTGCCTAAAACAGTTTTGTCTCATCATCATCTTGTTAACAGAAACAAACAAAACAAAAATACTCATCCTGTCTTCTGGCCTGAGAAAAATACCAAATCTGTTTAACATGTGCATCTCAACAAATGAAAATATTGTGGGAAAATTCAAAGTTTTCTATCATTTATTTTAGAAATTGAATTCATAATAGAGATACATTACACATTTACTAAATTTGAAGATTTTGGAGCACTTCATGCTTATTTTTTTCTACTGACAAGCTTTATATATACCTATTTCCTTTTCCAACTGTAAATAGCACCTGCCTACAATGCCAAAACTGCTACAAAATGGTTTGTTGACTATGATACAATGATATTATTTTATCTGATTGGCCAGCCACGGGATATTCGTCAAGACAAGGATGAAAAGCACCAACCCGAAAATACAGACTAACTAAAGACTGCTTTTGAAGTGTCCTCGGCTCAAATAACCCCTCAAGCAGTGCCACAAGCTGACTGCCTCCATGCAACCCCACACTGATGCAGTAATTCATGATAAAGGAGTCCAACCAATTTTAAGTGCATAAACAAGCATAATTCTCAGAAGCTGGACATTTTACTTTTTAATGAAAACAGATGAAAGTTTATCATTTCAAACTAAATTGTGATAAAAAAAAATATATGACTTTTTATTTTGTTTTTCGATGCACCTCCATTCCTTGGCCTTGAATCATATTAAGTCAAAGCAGGTCAATCAAAAGAAAACTCTCCCTACAGAAATCAATGATGTATCAAACTTTCATTTTTGCATCCAGTACTCTGCATTCAGACCCACGGGGTGTACATGTTCTGAAATCTGACAGAGAGTTAAGAGGCATGGACTGAGAAAGGCTGATACAAACCTTGACCTTGGCAGCGGATATATCTCTGAGAAACATCTACAACATGCAATAATCTCAAAACAATCTAGTAGAGTGGCAGGTTATCATATTATCTATTTATCTTTGCTGTAAAACCTTATTATTAGTAACAGATTTTTGAAATGTGGCCCCATGCTCCAACATTTGGTATCCTATAGGCTCTAAAGCAAATAGGATGCAGTAGGTTGTAAATAACAGTGATGCAGTGGTTGTTTAGAGAGAAGATGTCCTGTCCCCTCGACACACACCCACCCCCACACACACACACACACACGCACACACATAGGGTCCAAAAAACTCAATCCAGCAGCCATAACACAGAGACAGAGTGGCATCAACCTCTATTATCTAGTCCCTATGCTGCTAACACAAAAGGCTCCCTGGAACAAAAATCCAATCAGTCCTCTCTAGGAGGATTTGCTCCACAGCAGTGCTCAGCAACACTGGTGGCTCTGCTGGTGACAAAGAAATAATCTCAGAGCCCACAGCCTGTTCACAGCCTGTTTACTGCCTCCGTCACATCGCCCTTTTAGAAAGAGGACAGACAGACTCTCTTCTTCTCTTGTTGTCATTCACTGTCCTCTGAGTTTAGCACCCGCGATCTCACTCTCCGTCTCTGCATGCAGGAACATGAAACCCATGGCTGACTGTGTGTACAGTGCGTGAAATTACCGTATTTGCGATACAGCGAGTATTTACTCAAAGCATTAGTAATATAGGCCCCATAAAAACGACCCTTCAGGCATAAGAGCAGGAGACAGGTTTGGAATAATTGTTTGATGACAAATATTTTCTAAATATTTTCAATACCCCCCACCCCCCTTCTCCTATCTCCCACAGTCCTCCTTTCTTTGTCTGGTGAATTATCACACTCGTTCTCCATTCATTACCATGCTGCTGCTTATTTAGCTATGCTGCTGAGAAGCCTTCAACAAAATCAACTGGAAAATACTCAATATTAAGCGGCGAGGCGCCCCCACTCCTCCTTCCTCCAATCCTTCATCTTCTTCTTTGTTTGTTTTATGAGTTTTTTTAACCCACATTAAAATGGAAGCATAGTTGCCCGTAATAAGGAGGGGGGATAAAATATGCAAATTCACACAGAAAGGATATAATTAGGGCAATAATAGGAACTGTTGTTTTCACAGCTGCTCATTTACACAAAAGACTAATTTTTTTAAATAACGTTCTCTGTTTTCTCTTCCCCTACCTCCCTCTCTTACTCAAGGTGTAAAGTCTTACAGTCCTCTTAAGATTCCTTTTAGCCCAAGTGCGTACCACAGGCTCAGATGGTAAGTAACAGGATACAAACTGCTTGTTTTAGACGTGTGTGTGAATGTATTTTTACTCTTTCAGATCAACTCAGGCTGTATAAAAATGTGTTTGAGGGAGAATTTTGTGTGAGGACAGCACATGAACTATAACAATGACTAACTACAAACGTAACTCTCTCTGTTTGTTAGGCATGGATAAAACACAGCCACCGGCACAGAGTTTAATTTTTTTTAAATGTATCTTAAAAAGGAGTGAAAAGGTCAAAATTAGCATTTCAAAGAAGTGCAGTGAGCATGGCTAAAAGGTGATAAATATTCTTATACGAACAGAACTGGGGCTAAATGAGGTTGACATAAAAAGCTGACTGGATGAGCTGTGATTTTTCATTTCACCCAAATTCAAGGGGCAGGATGTTTGTCAGATTAAGTTTACTTTTTATGAAAGTCAATACAGCTAAACCAATAAGAATGTGGTGCACATTCAGGCTCATTTGTATAGCTCCTCCTTTGAAACAGAACAGGAAGGGTTTAGAAACAGGAAAATTAAAAGGGATGTTTTTGAATGATTTCTTCGTCTATTACCACATTAGCTGCATTTACAAGGGCACAAATAATCAGAATACATGTCCGATCAGAATAAAAATGCATCATGTAAACATGTTGATCGGAAGATTCTGATCCAATTAGGCTCAATCGGAAAGAAATTGTATTCCGATCGAGAGGGGGTGGTTTATGCTGATCGTTACTTATTCCGATCGTGACTCTCTTACCTGACTCGATCTTCACTCTTTGGCTTATTTATTGAGGTCAGTACAGGAGTTTTCATATTAACACTCTGACATAAAACTCAACTGCAGGTACCGTGTCTGCTCCTCTGACAAGATAACAAGGCGCACATACAGCTTAATGATGTCACATCGGCACGTGCATAGCAACTTTTGAAAGAACAGCGAACTAAGTATGCAAGGACGCCATCTAGTGACATTTAACAGGGGGAAAACTCCTGAACGACCGCGTTTGTTGGTTTGTTGACAGCACAGGTGTAAATACAACTCTTCTTCTGCGGTTGTTTTAGTGAAATCAGACAATTTTGCGCACGTCCAAGTGCTTCTAATCTGAATAAAGCTTGGTGCATGTATACGCACGTCATGATCAGATTTTTTGATTTTGCACCCATATAAACAGTAGATTCAGAGTATCTGATCCCGCAAATTTTTAATAGGATCAAGTTATTTTGCACATGTAAACATGGCTAGTGATCCAAGACAGTCTGCAGAGAGGAACAGGTCTTTGTACTCTTTGTTCTGAGGGGAACCAAAATCAACACTAACATAAAGTTCCTCACAGGGGCTTTACATACTTGCATAAAACAAGGATTCCATGTCTGAAATTTGCCACAAGAAGCTCATACGATCACCCCATGTTTCATGAAGTAAACTCTGCTCAGGAACCGGAGGCTGATGTGAAAAACACACTCGACCAATGTATGACAGAACTCTATGAGTGCAATTTGCAAGAGGGCTCAGAAAAATACATCATAGTCAAAACAATTGCAGCACCACAACAAAGACACAAATCCATGATGTATCACTGTGTTGTTTGGATGGCAGCCCAGAGACTTTCATCTGAAGAAATGGAAGTTATTAAATGGTTGAGAGAAGGCCAGGCTGGTGCATTGTGTAAGTAAAAGAAACTCAGCTGACCTCATGTTCTATGAAATGCCTTTTTCCTGACGCATGGTATGAAAATAACTGTGGTCCGCACAACAAAAGGCAAACTTGGGTAAACAACAAACTTTAATTCTCCCTTTAGCCAAACAAAAGGACCGACTTAAACTGGTCCTGTGAGTTTTATTCCACTATCACTTTTCCCTTCCAAAAGTTTTGTTCTGTGTTATATTAATGTTACAAAGACCTTTGTCTTCTTTATGTTATTGTCAAAATTAAATTCAGAATTCAGTAGGATTCATGCTTGTTCCTTTCATGTTAGCAAATAAAAAGGAATAAATTCAGGTACTCAGGTCCAGTAAAGAGAAAGCAGTGGTATAAATGTACAATAACTCTACTATTGAAGTAAAGACTCAATAAATTTACTGGAATCAATTTGTAAAAAAAAAATGCCAACTTTACCTTTTATGTCTACAAATATTAAGCAAACAGGTAACACATTTTTAAGATATACAGATAACAGCTAAACAAAGCTCCTTGTTTTCCTACTGGTGGGTACTCTTACGGATGCTTTCAATGGCAGCAAACTGAAAAACTTTAAGCACCATTCTGGTACAACTCTACTATTAAAAGTATAAAAAAAATGTATTTAATGTACTTTAATTATTTACTTTACATTATGTTTGTACTGCTTCCCTTTTTCACCAGTTAAGTCAATTGAAAATCGAGAAAAAAAGTTTTATCTTTTAAAAACATCAGGCCTACCTTTTAAAGTGAAGAGCCTGACCTGAAGCAGCAGTTTGTTGTGCAGCTGGTTAGCACAGTTCCTGCTTTAAGGAAGATAATCAAGCCCACCACACTGTCTGTCAAATATTCATTTCAACCGCTCATTTGTTGTGATTTTTATCAACAACTATTTCCATGATAAACCTTTTGTTCACATATTTTCACTTTCATTGCTTTTATTGGCTGTGGAATGAACTCTGCTAGTAGTAAAAAATAGAAATGAGAATGTTAGCAAAAGATGATGACCTCTTCTCTATATAACAGTAAATTTTAAAGTCTTTGGTATTACGGCTCCAAAATGAACTGGTTTCACGCATCATTTTAGATGTGCACTTAGGCAAGATTTCCCACATAATAACTATGCAGAAATAAGATTAAGACCCCGCATCTACATGTGGAGCAAAAGGAGCTTCAGCACAAAACGTGACCTCTGACCTCAGAGATATGTGATGGTTTTTGTCTGGAGAGGGAAACATACAGTTAATCAGTAGGGACAGAAGCTCTAATGAAGAACATTTCTATGCTGTTTGGACAGAAACCGAGGGGAAATGAAGAGACAAAGAGCGAAGTGATAGAGTGAAACAAGAAGAAAGAAGTGAGAAGAGATCTGAGAACTGCCTATTATCTCCACAGTGCTTCACTGCTTTCCCACACACTCACACACACATGCACACGAACGTGCTGCACAATCCTAAAAGCATACACTCGCACACAAAACCCTCCTGTCAAATCTGCCCAGATCTCATGAATATGATTGACCTTTTTTCCACTGTAATGCTGAGAGCGCATAAAGGGGAAAGGAGAAACTAAACAGAGGCAAGCAGAGTTAATTTAGAACAACACTTTATTGGCTGCTGACTGCAGATATGGAAAAGGACAATCTAATCGATAAACTAAAGGAATGACAATGGCCTCTTGAATCAATGTCTGCACCCTATTTTCTCACTGTGAAAAGACAAAGCCTTCAGAGCAGGTGTTTTTGTTGTTTTGTTTGCAACTGTTTGCACCTGTGCGTGTGTTTTCCATGTGTTTGTGTGTGCAAGTGTGAGTGTACCTGGCTGTTACTGTGGTGGAACAGTTGCCAGGACTAATCATTATTTAGTTGTGGCGGGGCTGGAAAGGTCAGCAGTCTGAAATGTCAGGCTGTGTTCAACAGGAGCCAGATGCAGCCGTGTGCTGCTCAAGTGTCCAATTAAAGAGGGGCTGAGTGAGGTTTGAGTGGGTCTGCGTGTGGGGAGCAAGTGTGTGTCCATGTGTGTGTAAAATGTGAGAGACGGAGTGAGGAGCTACGGAGTGTTTTCTGCTGTTTTTCTCCACTCTCGTGTGTTGTATATATCATATTTATAAATACAATTAATACATCTGTAAGTGTGAATCTTCCTTCAGAGCAGCTAATGAATACTATTAGAGAGGGAGGCCAACAGAGCAGCAGGGGCGCAATCCGTATCAAATCTCTTTCTCTCCCACACACAGTATGTTGTGAAGCCATTTGAGCCTATTAGTCCGTTCACAGACAGTGATTCCTCCCGTTGTCCACGAGATGATGAAGATAAAGAGGATGGAAAAAAGGAGGGAAAAATACAAGACAAAAAAGGGCAAGGAATAAGAGGACAAAGGAGATGTGATAAAACAAGATCACTCATAAATAATGGTGGATAATGAGAGATGCTCAGCCAACAGTGCCAGTAACAAAAAAGGGAGAGCAAGAGAGAAAAAGAGGCATGTGAAGGGATGACAAGGAGAAAGGGAGCGGAGGAGCGGAAACTCCTTTAATCTGCAGGCAGAAGGAGAGGGTGTCCTGCCTGTGTTTCCCTATCTGAGTCATTCATCTGAGAGCCTCACCTGCTCTTCATACAGCCATCATAATAACCTTCAGCATGTTCACTGTGCATGTGTGTGCGTGTGTGTCCCACTGTGAATAGTAATAAGCAGCAGGGCAGGATAAAATATGTCTGCCAAGTTAAGAATATAATAGACTTCCCTTCAAGGCCACACGTAACAACAGTCTGAATAATGACCTGCAATAATTTACACAGCACAGCGAGCTCTACGCCGGTCAGAGGAAGAAACCTTTCAGCGAGGAATAATTGAAAGCTATTTCAGTCCGTTGAGGGCCCCTTCGTGAGTGTGGATTTAACCCTGAACGAGGGGACACTGACTGTGCCCACTGGAAAAGCCCATCCATAAAGACGCAGTGTTTAGAAGGAAGTTTTTTGAGTGTACAGAGGGTAGTCAGCGGAGCTTTATAGTGACAGAAATGGTGCATGCTTTATGACCCTGGGTTCACTTTGGTGCACCAGAGAAACTTTCTCAGGATTTTATTGTCCCCTTTTAGCTGCACAAAGACACAAACCTGTTGACATCTTAAATTGTAGGTTATCTCAGCACCACTGAGTATAAGACTTTTCACTCAAAGTGTTTTTTTGTTTGATCTCTAGAATGGAAAGTATTTTTCAGTGCTGCCCCCAATGACAGCATTTATTTTAACTTTAATCAATGATATCAATCAGGGCTGTTATGGTATCAGATTTTTACATTGCGATTATCACAGCCGTAAGATTAGTGGTTGACTGATATCAACTTTTCAAAGCAGACATCTGTAGTGAAAATGAGAGAGCAGGTCGGCTGCTATCACATTGTTTTTTCTTTCTCCATATGATAATGCTAAAAAAAATGAGAAACAATATCACTGACCTCAAGTGAATTTTTTAAATTATTTTTTAAATAAATATAGTGTAGATTGAAAAATATTTGGCTAAGTAAAATGTTGCCACAAGGGACTTTTGGATCTCTGTCCAACTATCTGAAATAAGTAAGAAAAAACATACAAAGTAAATATTATTATTATTCGATACATCGTAACAAAACTTACATCAAACACTACTTAGGCTTAGATTTATATCCTGTTAAAATGCATTTTTTATTTGGAAAGACAATGGGGATATTGACCTTGTGAGGGCTGATGCCGATATGAGGCAGATTATGTCAAAATGCCTTTAAGTGACTCAACCAATCGGCCTCTTAGTCTGTCTCTGCATAAGATCTCAGGATAACGGTATTGTCAGGATAGTTTTTGAAAACTCCAAAACAAAATAACACTGTCAGTCAAATGGAGAAAAGGCAAGACAAAGGTAGAGCAACACATTAGGCCCTGCTTCATAAACTCCATTTGTAAATGCTTTAAATTTATGATTTGTCCAGACTATCAGCCCTGCAACCCAAACTTCTTTAGAGAAGACATTGTTTAATATTGTTGCATTCACTATCAATCTTGAAAATCAGTTTTAAAAGTGCTTAATCATTTCTTAGATGGCACACTAGCAGTCTGCTATGTCTTCTTCATCATTTTAAGACGTGTGGCAAGTAGCATAAAAATCATGAACTCTCAATATGAATGTATGTATATTTTCAGCATGATTTTAATACTTTAATATTTTCACAAAAGATAGTATTTCAACAGCCCTAGTATGAATCAGCTACTTTCAACAGGCTGCCAACCAGAGTATGTTGATCGATGTTACTGTCGTTACTGTAGATATGTTCGTTACTTGAAGAGTACTTTTCTGCAGCTCTGCCTGCCCTGTGCCTGAATGTGACTGACAGTGGTGAGACTTGCCTCTGCTCAGGGCCTGAGGAACAGCTGCAACACAAACCCGCTAAATTAACCCAGTCTCCACATATGCATTATTCTAATCAAAGCACATTAGATCATCCAGATACTTTAGACATATGGGTCTCTGTATCCTCGTCGCCGTCCCCATCTGTTTCTCCTCCTCCATTTTTCAAATTTCTCTGTGCTTTCCATCTCAGTGACTCCCTCGTTCTCGCAGCTGCCTCTCTTTGGTAAGAGACTGGCAGAGATTTCTAACAGCTACTTTGTGACATGTTTGCACACCAAGTCAAGCTCGGAGCCACATATGTGTGTCAGACTGCTGTGTGCTCTAAGTTTTAGGTGCACATTTGACACTAGTGACACTACTTTGCACAGACTGTGATGACGCTTTACTTTTCATTCACTGAAATGAAAAAATAATCTGTAACAGTACCGAAATGCATTATACTCAAGCTTGCAACCAAGACCGGTGCTTGAGTCCACGCCAGGTCTGTCTGAGTTTTCTTGAGTCTGAATTTTAAACACCTACAGTATACCTGAGTGTTTCATGTCGTGTTCAATAACAAGTCTAAAAATGTGTTAACATACACAGTAAAGCCTACAATACATTTCATTAAGCAACTATTTGAAAAACTAACAAAAACACACTTAATGAAATGGGAACACACACAGGCACGCATGTGTTCAGACTTCTCAATACTCCAAGACAGAGCGTCCTCCAAAAGTTGACACTATTTATTAGTTTAAATGAATTTGAGCAAATGCATTTAGTATCAAGAGTATTTCCTCATTCCGTGATCAGGCAGACACCAGTCAAGCATCTTTTTGGCTGAACGGATCAATAATCTGCTCTTACAGCTCACACACGCACACACAAATAGCAGGATGTATGCTTGTATACCGGGTCTACAGTATGCTCATAGGCACAAACTTGCCCTAATGACCTTTGTGACTACCCTGACTGTATGAGTCTCATATTATTCCATTATTAAGCTGGAGGCCAACAGTTCTTTAACATTTAATTCACAGCATCCTTTCATGCACACACTGTGCTGATTTATGTAACTGTCGGACATTATTAAATCAGCACAACTTCAGCTCAAGCATCATGGCCTCTGTGCTTGTCCTACCATCCAACTTTTTATTCATATTTCTGCAGCTAGTGACCTCTTAGCAGCCCAAAGTTCTTAAGGAAAATAAGTTTTGTGTCTTTTTGGCATGAATCTGCCAAATCACACTCTTAAAAACAGGGAAATATCGAAACTATGCTTTCCATGAAGGTATCTCAGGTGTAGTGCACGTCAAGGGTGGAGTGTCATTAAAGAGGAGAGGCAAGAGTGTTGTTGAAAAGATCTCAGGGACTTACCGGAGTTGGTGATGGTTAACAGATCAAGTCTTCGTTGTTGCTGGAAAACAAAAAGGGAGAAAAATTTTGAGAAAATTCCTAAAATGCTCACTGATAATCACCCATCCATCCATCTTTTACCAATTAAGCCTAGTCTACCATCTCTCCGGACACTTTGTCCAGCCCATATGAACAAGACTGGTAACAAAGGGCAGCCCTGGCGTAGTCCAACTCTCACAAGAGGGGACCAAGCTCTGGCACTGGTCGTAGAGGAAATGAAAAGCCCTTATCAGGGTGTCCAGTATCCCCCTACCCCATAAGATCCCCAGAGGGACACGGTCAAATGCATTCTACAAGTCCACAATGCACACATGGGCTGGTTGGGCAAACTCCCATGTATCCTCAAGGATCCTGCCGAGGGTACAGAGCTGGTCCACAGTTTCACTACTAGGACGAAAGCATATTGCTCCTCCTGGATCTGAGGTTCGACTATCCATCGAATCTTGCCTGACATGTCTTCCAGAGAGTTAAAAACTTTATTCCACTTAATATGCTGGAATATATTCCTTAACAAGCTCTCCACAAAGGTTAACTTTTTGCTGTATTTTTATTTGTATTCACCTTAATTTAGATGTGGAGAAAATGATCTCTTTTTCATGCCGTCCGAAGATGTCTGTGCTGTACAATGCTATTCGAACATGACCACCTCTTACCCTTACTTTAATGCAACAACATGGCACTGAAATGTCTTTTTTTTTATGTACAACAGATGCAGTGTCATTATGAAAACAAAGTACTTCTCCTTTAAGCTATTTCTTAACTCAGCTGTTCTTCAGTAAAGATTAGTTGTGGTATATTTCAACATCCCACTTGAAGAATCTGTGGGTTTGTTTAACTATTAGTAGCTTTACCAGCCTCGTTTGTGAGTACGACCTCATGGTGTTAGATCGAGCATGTTTGAAAGTGTGCGCAATTTTACACTTGAGGTCTCCAGCAGCTGAGGGGGTGTCTAGAGCAGGCGATAGCTGGCTCCCCCTTCTCTTTAACCTGCTGTCTTCTTAGACACACACACACTTGACACACATGCAGTTGACTGTTGAACAGTGCAGTAATCAACACCTCAGCCCTTCTCATCTAGCAGTCTCTCAGGAAAGAAGATCTTCACATGCTAGGGGAGGATGAAGGGTGTGTGTGTGTGTGTGTGTAATTGTGTGTAATTGTGTACAGCTAGATCCAGCTTTTAGGACTAGACTGCATCAATATTCAAACACCATACTAACCAGTAGTTGAGAGGGATAAGTAAAGAGACTCTTATACTTGGAGTCCTTCTCTACTCACATACAGTGCTGCCTGGAATGGAGCTCTCTGATAGACTACTCAACACTTATTCTGATATTTAGCAGATGCTCTTACTGAGAATGACTTATAATACACAATACAAGTGGAAAGGGGTTCAGTGGGTGCAACACTGGAATAACTTCAGATGCAAGTTTGCCCATACAGTAGTTTAAAAAAAAAAAAAGAGTGAAATATTAGGAGTAATATTCCTCAAAAAAAAAAACAGTCTGCAATGAAAAAGGTAATCTTGTTAGAAACTAATACCCAGGATAGAGCTCTGTGTAAGAAGATGAATATTATGATAGGTTATGATAGGTAGCAGTGTATCTGTTGGAATTGAGCTTTTCCTGTGATAAGCACTCAAGGAATTTTGGGTTGTATTTTCATAATTCATATTCTAATTTTGATTTATTGTTTGTATTTAAAGACCTGACATTAGAGTTGAATGAGAAAATGTAGAACCAAATGTATCCTCCAAATGCAGAAAATATGGTGCATGTTCTCTAATGTTCAAAATTAAATGGTAATTTCTTCCCATTTAGTTCAGCTCATTTGTCCCTGATGTCTTTGGCCTCCTAAATAGCAGCGTGTGACTCTTTGTCCCCTGATATGTGTATATTTGTGTACACCGTGTGTATTTTATTGTTTTTCTTGTGTTATTCATTGCTGGCTGTAAAATGAATTGTACCTCCGGGATAATAAAGTTTATCTTTCCTCAAAGCATAAAACACAGGGAACATTACTTGGGCAATTCATAAACTGTATGGTCAGGTAGTTTTTTTTCCAGCAGTGCTTGCCGCAACTCCAGATCCATCCACAAATCACTGACGATGTATGCTAGGGTTACTGTTTTGGAGCAGTGTTGCATACACTGTTGCTCAGATTTTTTTCTTTTTTTTCTGTAAAATGTTGAGATCTTTCATGAATCCTGAAAACGTAATGGGTACATCAGCTGTATTTTGGCTAATGCCAATTTGATGTGGATTACTATCTAATGTCATTAATTGGCCTAATCAATCAGCCAAAGGATTTATCAGTTTATATCAAATCTAAAGGTATAAATTTTGTGCCCCAATTTTTCCATAGTTGGGTTTTAAAAAAGTATGCAAAAATAGAAATTATACATATCAGCTGCAACAAAAATAATCACTAATTTCCCATCCTATCTAAAACCAGTTGCAATATTAGTGCCAGAGATCTTGTTTGTGTATTGATTTGTACAACCAAAAAAACTCAGCTTGCCCTTTCCTTTTTTTAAGTATGGGAAGGAAAATTAGACAGCATATCTTATCATGTTTTAAATCACAAAAGCCATTTTTATGGCGTTGTTGCTCATCTTTCTAATTTTAGAAAGTGGGAATAAATTGAGTATTCTTCTCTGTTCAAAAGTTTAAGAGAGTTTAATACAGACTGTAAAATATCTTCTAAAAGACACAACACTAAATAGAAACAAATCTTGATGCAATGAGTCAAGTTCACAGCTTTAAAGCTAGAAGTCGTTGAAAGTTGATTAGAGAGAAAAGGTGGTGAAAACATTCAATGCAGAAAAAAAGGCCCTGTCTGAGGTTTTCTTGAGACTTTATTTTTCCGTCAGTCACAGGAGAGGCTGACTGATGCTTGTGACTCTGTGGGGTATCATTCTAACATAAGGGAGACAGACAAGGAGACATTATGCTTACTTAAAAGTCTCCACGTCTCCAGGGACATGTTTGGTAGAATAATGCTGAAAAGATGCACATTTCAGTTTAGTATTAAGTTTATTCCCTTGAGCAAATTATGTTTACCAGTACTGTGGGGGAAGTAGGTTTGCCTGTGAAGCCACACCTGGGATTTGCTTCATGTGGTGGTGGAGGTAAAGAATGCAGGATGGGCGACCGAGTAAGCAGTAGAGGTCACTGTGACAACATGACACACAGAGCAACAAGAGAGCAAGCTGAGATCATAAAGGTTCACCACTACACATCCTCGCACACAGATTACACACACATGCCCTCCACCCCTTACCTTCAAAGTCTCGCACACATACAGCTGCACACACATACACTCTGACACCACATGGAGGAGACCGCTGGCTCTCTAAAGTCAGTAAAGAAATGGAGCCACAGCAGAAATCAGTGTTGTCAGAGAAATATTTCCACCTTCAGGATTTCTCTCTTTAGCTGTTCCCTGATTACAAGTACACAGAAGCAGCTGTTTGATGTACTTTACGTCTATTTTACTAACACAATTGTTGTCATCATTAGGTCAAAATTATTATACATGTAAACTTGGAGATGTATTGATAAAGCTACTATAACACTGTGCACAGCCTTTAGCTTACAGAAACAATAAAAGTCAATCCAGACTTTTCTGTCAAACTATCTGCATAACAAGAGAGGTGAGAGAAATGATCACTTGAAATGTGTAGCACCCTCTACTGGTTTTTCCTGTCCTTTGTGAGTAAAACTGTAGACAGCTGACAAAAACAGCATTGTGTGAAAATATTTGAAATACACAATAATATGAATAAACATAGACAAAAAAGGACAAAGTCATATGCACTAAATACATTATGATTAATGGGAACTTTTTAGACAAGCAACATATAAAAAAAACATTTTGTATTTATAAGATCTTCTAAAATCATTGTAATATAAACATAATATATAATATAAACACACACAAACTGTTTACACAGCAGATGAAAAGTGTGCGTATGTTTTGAATTTCTAGCTCTTATCCACAGATAATGAACTAGTGGTAGAGACTTACAACACACCACCACGTCTCTCCCATCCTGCTGCTTTTGTTAGCCCTCAACATGGATAAGGTGCTTAGTGTTCCTTAGGAGGGAGAGAGACAGGCCGACACATGCACACAAAGAGAGAGTGCAGGGGAATCTGACACACAGAGAATTACATTAGCAAAAGCATTTCAGGGCAGAAAATTGGATTGAATTAATCTTTATCAAATACAGCCAAAAGCTGAGGGATCACACCCCCGGTAGAAGCCGGCCCAGACTCAGAGTGGTTAGCTGCTGTCCCCCCAACTGCTATAATGACACAAAACCCACTGAAGAAGACTGCAGAACCAACTGCAAGGAGTTGATTAAGGGTTGTCAGTGACCAAGAAGGCAGTATACTGATTTACAGCAGTGACTAGAAAAAGATGGGGGACACGACAGCTGCCCCAAAGTGAAGACTAAAGATTAAAGCTATAGGTTATGCTAAAAAAAAAAAAAAACATGAGTCAAACCTAATATCAAAATGCATCTTATTAAAGTTTCTTAGAGACGGTTTCAGTTACTAAAGATAGTTCTGATCATGTTAATACATAAATCGAAATGGTCTTCCTTGAATGTTTATAAAGGAGGTTTGATGCAATAATTTACAGCTCTGTTGACAAATGTGGCATCTGCAGAGTTGGGCTGGTAGTGTTAAGTGTAGTAAGTAATGAGTCTCAGCCTCAAACTGACACAAGAGGTTGCAAACTGTACCAAGTAAAATGAGTTTTTCTGTTTGTAGATGGGGTGGACATCAATACTATGGCTCGATCCCCACATCCTCAAATGACTCTAGCTTCAAAAACTTCAGATGTGTGCCTGTCACAGGGTGGTATTTTGGCATCATTTATGTATGACAGGAAGACGTAGAGATGTGTCATCCATCTTTTGCAGTCTGCAGTTTACAGTTTAAAAGATACTGATTAGACTGACCTGATGCATTGGGCTACATTTATACAAGACTCCAATAAGTTCAAACCAGTATTTACAAAATCTTGTCTGGCACATGTAGACTGATGTTTACCACAGGTAAATCTCAGCTGGACCTTCCAGCTAAAGTGTTATTAGGTCAGAAAACAAGGAAGCAGCAGGGAGCCAGAGGTGACGGCCACTCCAGCTGTCACAGCAGTGTAACCAGCCAGCGTGGACTCCTGGGCTTCCTGGCAGCACAATGATAAACAACACTGCAACACAACAAGAGACTAAAGCCCTGAATTATCCACAGTGTTATATGAGAACATAATTATGTTTTATTTTGCAGGCGAGCAACCTGAGAAGGAAGTCAGCATCAGAGCTTCTATTTTCAGATGTTTTTTAAGCACAGGTCCTGATACAGTTCAGTCATTGTCTGCATAAGTGGAATGATGTAATCTAGCAAAGACATCAAAACAATACAAAATTAATGTGACTCAGAATAAAACTTTTTTATTAGTCCCTCCTGAATATTTCTAGAAAAACACATTTTCTTATCTAATGGATAGCTCTCCAATATGGGTCTGACAGCCGTGACTCCCCTAAAGAAATCCATAATGTTCTAATCAGTATAAATACGGTCATTAACAAAACCAATCAGCAGACCAGATAGCAGACTGTGCCACCTAATCTGGCTGGGGGTGGGTGGGATGTGGGAGGTATTGAGGGTCAAATGGAATGACAGCAGTGAAAAACCCATTAATGTACTAAACCCTAACTTTATGGCCAAATTAAATATTCATGCACAATCTACCCAAAGCCCATTTGCCAGCATTTCCTCCAGAATTTACTTTTCATATTTGCTGATTGTTATCAAACAGAAATGAGAGACTGGGGAAGTAGAAGGAGCAACGCTGCAGAGGAGGGGGAAAAGGAGAGTGAATGAAATCCTATCCATCATTTTGTGGCTCGTTTCAAATTTATCTTAACTGCTACAGCCACCATTTGACTACTTGGACCTTTTTTAATTTTTAACACACAGATGGCAACATTGGAAAGGTTATTTAAGACACTAAAAGTTGCAACTATTCCTCATTTACTAACAGTTAATAAATGAGGCGTAGTTTCAACTTTAGAATAATGTCCCAATGCCAAATACAAACCATTAACTGATACTTAACAAGTCATTAGTAAGTAATTTACTGGTACCTCGTCCATAAACTATAACTCATTAATAAGGTATAGTTATAAAGCATTAACATACAGTTAACAAGTCATTTATAACTCATTAATTTAAAGTATATTAATGACATATTAACTATCTATAGGCATTATTACGAATCCTTAACAAACAAGTCATTAATAACTCATTAATTAACAGGTTACTAATGCTCTATTAATAAGTTATAATGGAAAGTTATTTTTAAGTGTTGCTGGAATTTTGAAATAACAGCATGTATCAAATGTGACTGTAAAGATAAATATCAGCACTTGGCACATTATGAGTATAAATAACAGCTATTAAGTCAGTAAGTATTTTTTCTTTTGCCTCAGGCAGAATATCCCTTGTTTATGGATCAATTGCTGCTTTTTGGAGAATGGTTTGTTGGTGGCTCAAAGTTCAAAGTTGACAGTACTTGCTAATGACTCAGACTCGTCCTCTGTGATGCGATTATAGTGTCACACACTGCTCTCTCCGATTCAGTAAACCTTCATCTGGATCCAATCCCATATTTCCTTCTGTAGAACATGAGCACACGCATACACAGCAACATCTCCCCCCATCATATATCCAGGGTCAGGGCAAGGGTCGATGGTTGATGCGGCTGTAAGTGAGAGAGAGCGTGTCGGCAGCCTGACTCATCCTCCATCTTCATCTGGTCCTCTCATCTCATTAGTGCTCTCTCCCTCATCTGGCCACTACTTTACCTCTACTGTATGTATACTTTTACAGCTGAAACACCGCCACACACACCGCCACACACACACACACACCGCCACACACACACACACACACACACACACACACACACACACACACACACACACACACACACACACACAAACATGTGCAATCACCAGCCTAGGCTGATCTGTGGCACCCAAGTCTGTGTGTCTAAATGTAGTCATCGTCCCTCGGTGACAGAGGGGAGATGAGGTAAGAATGAGCTAATGGGATGAGCTGCTAAGGTTATGTTTGGGTGTGGCTGTCTTGCTCACTTAGATCAAGAGGGACATAATTTTAGAGCTGCAGGTGGTCCGGATAGGAGGCTCTTGAATACAACAAAATCAAGAAGTTAAGATAACAAGTTTCCTTTAAATTTTGTTAAATGTGCAAAAAAATATGTAGAACAAACATCAGATTTAAAGATTAAGTTCTGGATTTGCCATGAAAACAAATGAGCAGTCAAATTTAAATAATGATAATGAACAACATTATTAGTGTTCTCTTAAAAAAGGGCCACAAGCAAGCCAGCAGAAATGTGATCAGATGTCCACTTGCATGACAGTGTCTTTTAGTGTCTGTTATAGCTCTTAGAGGAGGAGGAGGAGGAGGAGAGAGAGGATGGGATAGAGAGCAGCGCTTTGTTGCGTGACCAGCAGCCCTCGGTTAAAAATACAACAAACCAAATGAAAGATTTATTCCTTCTGAGAGTGGAGAGCAGCTTCCTCTTGAACGGGGAAAAAGGACAGCCACAGCCACCTGCACAGGGTGTGCAGTCCTCCCTGCTGGTGCTATTACTGCTCTCACTTTTACACCAAAGTCATCTGATAATGTGCACAACAGCAGGCGTGTGCATATAATACATGTAGCTGATGCATGACGCATGAATATGCAAGCACGCAATCAAAGACACATAGAGAGCACATATGGTCATAGAGACACGCAGTGAATCCGTGCACGCTATGCTGCAGCTTTAAGTTAAAAAATACGACTTTATTCAATCATGATTTATAAAACATTTACGAGAAGCCAAACTACTCAAGAGGACTTTACCAGTTATACATATATCTGCTTTTTCTTGTCTGCTGTTTACATGCCAAGCACCCTATTTGTCTCTTAACTGGTTATTAAACTCTTGGATTTGAGAAGCTTCGGGTACAGGCCCCTCAGCATGGGAGTGTTATCCATATTTGTAATCAACCACTAGATCTTCACTGATTGCTTTGGACGTTGAAATATTGGGTTTGTGTTGTTCCAGAAAGCCCTTTCTTAAAGATCCAAGGTTTTCATGTCAGGATAAAATAAGAGAAGCCAAAAAGGAAAGTCAAGAAGGTCTGTGTTGTGCTACATGGAAACTGGGGTCCAGTATCAGTCCAGTAACACAAGTGAGTTTTACGGCTATAGAACAGCCTCTCAAAACACAAAGATGCAAGATGTCTTAACAAACTGTTGAAAAAAGGCTGGCTCTGGTTGGACTCAAGCTGGACTCAGTGGAGGATGTGGTGGAGAGATCTACACTGAGGAAGGTGAAGTCTATTCTAAAGAACATGGATCATCCACTTCACAACACCTTGATGGACCAAAGGGCAAATGGTGGTGGACGGCTCCTCTCTCTTTGCTGCAGGACAGAAAGTTTCAGAAGATCTTTTGTACCAACAGCCATCAGACTTTATATCTCTTGTGTAAATAGTAGATAACTTTTAGAGACATATTATGTGAGACAACAGACAACTGAATTTTCCTTCGGGGATTAATTAAGTTCTTCTTATTCTTATTCTTAAAATACACAGCACATGACTAAAAGTGGCCAACTGTGCCAGAGAGCTGAATTCAAACTCTGTTCTCAATTTTGCTTCATTTCTTGTTATGTTTTTATAAACTCTAATGTGTAAAATATGTGTTATATTTTACTAATTAAAAAAAAACAAGAGTTCCTCTGAACAAGCCCACAGGAGTTAAAACATACTTTAATTATAAAATATATTGCATTATCATTTTTTTTTAGCTCAGTCCTGTCACTGTCAGTTTAGGAGGAGACTAGAAATCTCTCAAAGCCAGAGCCTCTTCTTGTTGTTGCTGCCATATGAAGTTGACCTTATCTATTTGACACACTCCATCCCAGTATCCTCCCAGGATCTGGTGCCCTGTGCCTCTCATCCTTAACAATTTCCATAAACTGTGTTGTATTTACAAGCTGTATGGTCCAGTGAAGAATTAGCCACACTGCTTTGTCTCAGAGAGCTGCTTTTCGCATAACTACATTTTCCATGACTATGAAAGTTTTGAAGCAGTTTTGAGGGCTGAGTCTGGCTTCCTTCTATGTGTAAATGTAGTTACAAGTCATTTCCCATAAGCATTCAGTTCCACTTTTAACGTTAGCACCTGCCATTCTTTTCATACATTTAACATGCCAAATTCTTTTGTAGGAACAAGAACAAAAGTGTGCAGCATAGAACCCTTACCACTTTAAATGTATGTACTTATTTGAGAGTCCTCCTGTCCCAGATGACATGAAGCCCTGAGCTGAGGCAAACCTCTTAACACTGAATAAAAGATCTCTGTGGTCTAACATTTGTTCTTTTGTTAGGATAGATACATGGTCTCACCTCTGCCATAGTAACTTAATCTGCCCAAGAATCTCATCTGTTTTTCAACTCTAGGTCTTTTACCTTGTGAAACCAACTCGGCTGATGTTGAACTTGACTTACTGAAGGATTTAGATTGCCTTTTGTCCATCTGTATTATCCGATTATTTAAACAAGCTGTTCTGTCCTTCGAACAAATCAAAGTTTGAAGGACAGAACGGCTTCCCACCTGAGTGCATTTACAAATCAGCCTTTGCTCTTGTGTCAGTGCTGTTGGTCTTTGCAAATATACCATGATGGTAAAAATAATGTCATAAGACAACAAGACATGTTCACAGCTATATAAATACTGACCACCAAGCATTGTTTAATAGATGGGTTAGTGAGTATGGTTTTGGTCTCTGATTATGTTGGGTGGCTTTGGAAATGTTTATATTTAGTGCTACTTTAATGATCAATTTTGCACATGATCACATCCACCAGACAATGTGTGTATGTGCTTCTGCATGACTCTGCAGGTGTGTGTATATGGGTGCTCATGCAGCCACACATGGGTAACCTTAGAGCTCCTGCTGAGCCAAGAGTTTCTTCTTTGACCTGGCAAACAAATCAATGACAGTGTCTTGGCACAGGGGACCAACCAATGACTTGAGCACATTGATAGCATACTTAATACTTAAACACATGGCTTTACTCATACACATGCACTGAACGATCCTGTCCTATCATCATTTCCCCATTGGGCTGTGATTGACCCCTGCCTGACGGAGTGCAGGTGTAGTGACCTGGTATTTACCAAGGAATGCTGAATCAATTCCCTCACACAGTCAGGACAACTCTGCTGCATTACTGAGCAGCGATCAAGGTGTGGGTGTTCCAGCTAAGGATGTGTGTGTTTAGTCAATTAAACAATCATGTTTTGTCATGATCACAAGACATACATTATGTGTAAGCTGTAGCACAGCCACCTGACACTTGAGTGCAGTGTAGCTTCACTTAATAATGCCATGACATTTTTTAAACTTTACTACCGAGATTTGATCAAGCACGGATGGCATCTCTTCATTTGGCACATTCTCCTCGAGAATGGAGATAAAGTTGTTTGGAGGCTTTGTCAGGTTAAACCACTGCATAACCACCACAGGCATGTGGATAGTTACCTACAATGAGGACCAGAGTTTGGTGGTGCAGCACTGTGGACATTAGCTATACTTCATAGACCGATTCCAGTAGTCCTAACTGGTTTAGGGATCAATAACGGGATTTGGTATGTGTCATCCCCTGCTTTCTCCCCACATTTGCTAAATCTCATCCAATCTTCTACCAAAATGCCCAAAAGTTTATTCTGATGACATTATGTCTTTTTGATGGTGCTATTGCATGTCAGTTGGACAAATATATGAATGAATACTAGTTTGTGAGAGGTCTTGGATCAAAGAAAAAAAAAAAAAAAAAAAGCCACGGTGTCCTTTTTTCCAAAAGTAGAAGAGAGCAGCTCTAAAGTTTTATTACAGTGTCTGCTTTCTTCTGCAGTGTAATAAAATGTTTTATCTTTAGGAAACACTCCAGACCAGTAGTTTAGTTGAAAATCCACCTTGGTTTTATCGTCTCATACTTCCATCATAACAGTTTTTTGGTGTTCAATCAGCTTTGAGAGATGGAAAAAGAAACTTTGATTTTCCAATATGGGACCCGGAGCTCCTCTCTGAGATGTTGACAAACTAAAGTTTTGCGACTAAAGCTGAACCTCGTGTTCTTGCACAACACTGAACTTGAATATTGACTTGCCGATTCCTGTCTTCACACCAACCCTATTGGAGTATCAATAGACAAGACATAAGGTTGAAAAGTTCACCCATCTTTCCTCTGGGCCTAATTGGAGCTGAAGGTCAGAAGATGTGTATGTTCCTATTGGTTTATTGTCTTTATGGATCCAACAAGACCAGTGAATGTGTTTGTGTGCAAACTGAGTAACATTTCTTCTTTCTGTGTCTTGGTGCCTTTTCCCATTTCAAAACCTGCTATTTTTCATTTTTTATGATATCCCAAAACAAATTCAAATGTCTGTTATCTTCAAGTAACCAGACAGTAAGAGACATATTAGAAAAGAAATAAAACAAAATGTTGTGTGACTAAAGCATTTTCTCTGGCACAACTTTTCCATTTAGCTGAGTTCAATCATGTATCGGGATGGAGTGCTGAATAGTTCTTTAAAGCTGAAGCAAGCTGGGCTGCTGTGTAACTGGTAATTAACGGGACAATAATTAGCTGCTCGTGGAGAAAAGAAAGAGAGAGGAGAAAGAGTTTGCAGGAGATGTACTGAAAGAAAAATGCAGCAAACAAGACCATAACAGATACTGTGCATCTGCGAGATGGGAGACATGTCCTTTCCTCCATGCCAACACAGCCAACACCCTCCTGTGTGTTGATGTGCAGACCAGATGGACCTACTATAGGTATTTGTTAACCTTGTATCACAGCTATAAGATAAACAAGTAGGAGAATTAGCGTGAAAACATAAAGGGACAAGAAATTACCGAATGAAAAGAAGATGGAGAATGCCAATGTTCAAAAGACACTCATTAAAGAACTCACAATGGGAAACTCGGCTCACAGGCAGCTTTGAGTGTGTGAGCAGGAAAGGGAAGGACAGTCATGTCGCACTGCCTCTCCCTCTCTTTCTCTCTCGGTCAGGAAAGGGTCATCCTGCTGCCATTGTGGTGTGACTTGGAACCTAAAAATCAATTGAACATTGAGGCTAAACACACTACAGTGACCATCACAGGTACCTGGCTTATGGCCAGTTTGATAAGCTGTGTGAATGTGTGTGTGCATGTGAACAGCTCTGGTCAAAAGGTTGAGCAGTGCTGTTGAGGAGCATGTCTGTTCTTTTCCTGTATAACATGTCCAGGTTGGACTCTGGCAAAAGAAGAGCAAAGAAGATAGAAAGAGATCAAAAATGTGGCATTGAATTTTTCGCTGATTGCTGGGAGTCTTGGGGCCTGTTTGTTCTTTAAGGTGGGAAAATAACTAAGCAATCCATTTCTTTCAGACAAGAAAAGTAGGCAAGCAGGGACAATAAAGAAAGGTAGAAAGAGGACACAGAGGAGAAGATCAACACAAATTCAACTTACCACACTTTAAGGGTGATAACACTGCAACACTTAGCAGTAAATTATTGGATCTGGGTTGAATGACAATAACTGAGGTTATTGCTTTGTGGGGTGTGCCATGTAATGTAAACAAACAATAACTAAGGTTGGTGTTTCTTGGAATCTGTCATGGGGTACATTTTTATATCTTTACACTAATTCAGATTATTAGTACTAACATGGTGTCCTTTGTTTCTATGCTTGTGAATTGCATATTTACTAGTTGATTAGTTCACAAAACTGGTGCCCCTTCCATGCCAAGGTTTGGAGGCCCAACACTTTGATGCCTGGTTTGACAGTACCGTATTTTTCAGGTGATAAGGCGCACTGTATTATATGGCACACTGTGAATTAATGTGTCTATGTCCACACATAAGGCACACCGAATTGTAAGGTGCATTAAGCATTGATTGGTTTATCGTTGCAAGTGCATACTCAAGGCCTGGGCTCCCTTACATCAATGCACTTCTAGTTTAGACATTACAGTCAGGCAGTCTTGTAGACTGCTCAAGGGTCCTGTTATGGAGTCAATCAGGTAGCGACACAACGTACCGTAATGCCCGTAATATCCATTGAGCGAAGCGGCTTCGTTGTTTACCAAAGTCGTACTTACACATTTCAACAGATTTTTGAGCACATTGTACCACATAAAATTGGTCAATAAGCACAACAAGTAATCATTCATAAGGTGCGCTAGATTATAAGGCGCACTGTCAATTCTTGAGAAAAATTTAAGGATTATAAGTGCGCCTTATAGTACAAAAAATACAGTCATTTTAACTTTCCAACCACTGAGTTTGTCAAGCATATTTTTATTCAAAAATCAGGTCCACAGATTTTTCAAAGCTCCTCTTTCTATCTCTACATTACAGCTGCTCTACACTTTGGCTTGGGTCTTTTCTATGTCCAGCTGCCCAACTGAAAACTAAAGAGAACCACATGTTCATAAGAAGGACCCCACAGCATTGGAGTGATCTGCCTAAATGCACCTAAATAACACTTGCTTGATATACCTAAATGTACCTAAATATACCTGATGTTAACCCTTATAAATGACCTAAATTACTTGTATGTATAACTTGTATTTGTTCCCTTGCCTAACGCTGTCAGGGTATTTCTTCTGTGTTGCTTTTTTTGTGATCTCACTCTCCCTCACACATGCCCTGAGACTGTAAACAATAGTTGGAAAGTCAGCTGAATGGTTAAAAAGAGCTTCACCTGCTGGCCCAGATTCCTTTTCTTTATGGCAACCTGGCAGTGTTTGCATGACAACACAGATATTTCACCAATCAAGAAACAGGCACAACCCGAGAGAGGAGTATTTCAGTGATTCCTGAGGAGAAGCACGGCTTTAGACCTAAAGTGAGTACCCATTATTGTTGCTGCTTCCAGAGAAAACACTTGATATAAACTTAATGAAGCCGGCAAGAGATCTGGTGAGTTACTAACTGTCAGCAAATAACAGTCACACAATCTCGTAGCTGTTTAACTCAATATTTCTTGGATGCATATTTCGAGAGTGAGAGTTTACATATTGATGATATGGTGTTACACTGACAGCAGCATGATGGTAAACTGTCTTAAGGCAAAGTAAAGTAAAGTAATGCACATGGTTGTCTGACAGATTTGTTTAACTATTTGTAGACATAGTTTTGTTAATAAAGCACTTGGATCCACATGCACCAGGTCACCTTATATGATTGTAGAGATATAAAAAGTAACACTTTGAAATAATTTTTATTTTCTGCCTACTCCATCTCTGGTTTAACTAAAAACTCTCAGATTGTGTTAAATTGATGCAGTCAAACTAGCAAGTGTAGCAGCTGTATAAACCACTGCTCATGACAGCAGTAATACATTCGATGAACATCACATCAGAGCTAATTTAGAACAAAAAATTAAGGTAGTTCGAGGGTGTAGGAGCTTAAATGCAGGTCATTCTGTTTGACAACTGCATTCACTGAGTTAACCTTACCTCTCTGTATTATAAATATGGCAGCTTAAAGTTTTAGGTTAGTTCGCCACGCCCATGTACTTCTTCAGGAGAAAGAATTGAGCCACACAGTTTTTGTCCTCTATCAGTGGATTGGTTCTTGTTTTAATTTAGTGTTAAATGTGGACTTAAGAAAATTTGCGTAACTTTTTTTTTATTATTTTTGTTTTGGAAGTCAACTTTTAAACTTTTTGAAGTGGTCACATGTTTTTGTTTTGGATCAAGAAAGAGGGAATCTTTGTGGGAGCGTCAAGCTGGGGGCCTTGTTTAGTGGAATAAATCATTTTATGTAATTTGAAAAATGCAGGTAATGTTAATGTATTGTGAAGGATTCATTGGTCTTGCACCCAAAGAATCCTTATTGGTAGAGCTGTCCCCTTGTGTGAAGGGTTGCCCCTATGCCAGCCTTGCCACTTCAAGCCTCCATCTGCCTCGTTTCTCTCCCTCAGTCAAGGTCTTAGCTCCTCCGAGGAGTCTGTTCTCTTCTCTTGAGATAAAACAAACAAGAAAACAGTCATTTGACGCATCTGTAATCACCTTAGCTATATCCGCTGGAACTGAGGGCTTTTAATTTGCCGTGCTTTTAATTTGTTTTCACAGCGGTTTTCGAGCAAATTGAATTTGTTAATTAAAGCAGCAAAATGAAATGCTGAGCATTATTGACGAGATGCTAATTGGGTTAGTGTGGAAATTGGAAGTCGGGGTGAAGTGGGGTGGGTGAGGGCTAACGAGAAGGTTGAGGGGGAAGAGTAGGCTGTTTTGGGGTATCAATAGTCAGGACAAATTACATTACAGAACAGCGCAAGAGAGTCTACATGCCAAGAGGCACCATGGCGGCTGCATTATGATCTCTGGGTATTTGTGTAAACGCATAATACATCTCTACAGACCCTTTACTTTCAATCACACACATCACATCTCCAACAAATACAAAAACTACGAAATTAAAACATTCACAGGCAGACACAAACACAAATCAGCAGCTTTATTAAAAAGGCTTTAGATAAATACAGTTACGTGTTTTAGCAGCACAGTACTAGAACTTGGGTCGGCCTTATATTTTTAGACACCACAGGTTAGTTTGATTCTTAATGCAACAAGCAAGACCAAAAAACAAAAACTTTTCTCAGTGAAGGGGAATTTCAATGACTAGTTTCCCCATAGTTTTATTTATTCATTCATTTGTTCTGTGCTCTCTTTTCTGACGGATGAGGTTATATGGTTTTTAGATGGGTTTGGTCTCCTTTAGAGAGACTTGATTAAACCAGATGCTAAGTTGTCTCAGTGAGGGATAACCTGAGGTGATTCATTTCCCAGTCGTTTGAACAGGAATTTAAATTCAGACTGACTAAGTAGTATAAAGGTTACAGAACAGTCAAAATTTAGCAGAATAAGTTCGACCCGTCTAGAGTCGGTGATCATGTTAGATGTCCACATTGCCCTGATTAAGTGATGATGTTACAATTTAACAAAAAAAAAAAAAGCCTACGCACAACTGTACCTCCATTTTCTAAAAGTAAATACTGCCATACCATGCAATAATATGAGATTCCACTGTGCTGGGAAATAGTATTATAGCATGATAGCAGTGGCCAGTAACTAGAGCTACAGTCTCAGGTGAGGTGGCTGCGCTATAGCTTACCCCCAATTTCCACCGAATCCGTAATGGCTAAGAAAAGGCCGTATCCACTGATCGTAACCATTCAAGTTAATGAGTCAATTTTCACCAGCTTCTTTCCGTTTTGCTGCGCATTGGCAGACTCTGCAGCCGATCGCAAGAGTTCTATTTTTTTCTGGACGCCGGAGCATGCCAAATAGATTCAGCACAGATTAGTCCGTGCTAGAAGGGAAGTCGGGCACAAACACAAAATAAAACATCCGGCTTCTTTTCAAAATAAAACACACTGTGTTTCAGGCGGACTGTATTTCACACCATGCAAATGAGCGGGGACGAACAAGTGAAAGGTTTATAGACAACATTTCACCCCAATGACACCACGGATGAGGAGATGCTGATTATAGAAGTCTAGAGGTGGATTTCCTCCCCTGGAAGGACACAATCTACTGCTTTTATGGTTATATGGCTATAGAGACAACTTGTTATCGCATGATTGCACGTGAATCCACAGGTTATTGTGAGTTCTCGCAATTCCTGCTGTCTGTAATCTGCCACCAAATTCGCCTCACAAATGGATCCAGTAAGAATTGGTGGACAGCAAAAATCACTCCTGATTGGAGCCATTCCGTATGTGGTGGAAATTGGGGGTAAAACTACCAGCATTGTGGGCCTACTTTGATATAAGTTGTACTGATGTTTTAGGTCACTGTTAATAATGGTGCTGCCACATTTAATTTTTGAGTTGACTAAATACACACTTTCCTCATTTCAGTGGTTTACAGAGAGAGGTGATGGTTTAAACTCTGTGCAGCTAGATATGGCTGTCAAAAGCTACTATCTCTCAAAGGAACAAGCTGAAGTCTTTAAGGTGACCAGGACGAATGATCATGCACTATCTGTTAAATCGAGTTTGAGCTCCCATCAGCACTCCCTGAGTTAAAAGCTGATGGTGAGTAGAACATGTAGGGATACAGATGTCTTCGGCTGATAAAATGCTGTGTGAAAAGGCAGGGGTGTTGGGTGTATGAAGAGTTATCAAACGTAGCATACACTTAGATTCAGGGGCAGTTTGAATTTCCCTGCAGACCTTTTGACAAGCCTCTGCTTCGGTACTCTGAACTGCTTCTCCAAGCCAAGCTGATAATCATGTCTTGTAGGTAATACAGGGACTCTTGATCAGGTTTTCATACATTCCTGTTTTAGAAGAACTGAACTGTCCTTTTTGGAGGAGACTGATGGATTTGATCTAGATTTAAAGACCCACTCCAATGAAAATCACGTTTTTCTTGGCATTTTCTATGGCATTTTTCTGATGCTACAGGACATATCATGGGAAAACTAAATGTGAAATTGCATTTCTGAGTATTTCTTCATTCAAATCGCTGTGAATCTCTGGCAGACCCAAACGGCAGATTCAGAAACAGTGAGATTTCCTATGTCACATTTTGAAACTCCGCCCCCCGCTATGCAGGCCACATTCACAGAAATAGAGAGGACAATCACGGAACAAGTGTGCGTTAGAAGATTGCAATGCTCGTAAGAAAGCTTATTATGATATTAGCTTTCATTGTGTCCCTAAAGACATTAGTAAAAAGATAGATAACTGGAAAACTCAAATGACTTCCTACATATGCACCAAGACATCATACTGAGAAAGACAATGACAGGAAATGTTTTAATACTATTAAGTAAACTGTTAGACTTTTTCATTTTTTAATTCTCTTGGTAAAGTACAGTCTGTTATTGCTCCCTATTAATTATATCTGGTCATTATTCACACTTGCTTCAGGGGTTTAAATGTGTGTGTGTGTGTGTGTGTGTGTGCAAGACTACATACATTCTCTTCTGTCCATACATATGTAGTTAATTGCATTTTACAAATGTAGGAAACTATAAACCTCTCCACCCCCCTGCTAACAGTCTAGTATCAAACATTACTCCTTAACCAGCTCATTGACCCCTCAGAGCTCTGCTGAGCTGTTCAGCACTAAGATCCCTCAGCCTCCCTCCGGGCACGTTGGCCCAATGCAACACTAATGAGAGGAATTTGCTCATTTGGCTCGGGATCCACTTGGGTGAAGGACAGAGGTGCCAGGTTGGAAAGAAAAAAAGAAATGAAATAAGGAGAGAAAAGGGGAAAAAATGTAAGATTGAGAATAAATCGAGGCTGGATGAGAGAGGAAGATTTGTTTAGAAACAAAGTACAAAAGGCAGGGGAAAAAGAGAGAGAGAGAGAGAGAGGAGCAGCGAGCTGGGCGAGGCGCTGAGCAGTGGTTGAATTAAGGAGGTGATTATGGCACTAATTACAGGCTGAGCTGCTTCATTGATAAGGTCCCAGCCTACACCTGACAACGCTTAGAGCCCTATTTGGAAATACTCAACTGCACAAACACACATAAATAATGTTGAAATTGGAAATGAGAAGAATATATAAAGGCATTTATTCAGGTAACAGCCCTCTATTCCATCGTACTTCTCTTGTTTCACCAACATATACTTCCAAATTCCCTCCATAAACACATACTCTACACGAAACAAGCAGAAATCTTGTGCAATAACATCCCTTTTGTTTCTTATTTCCTGATTTAGTCTCAGATGTTGAGTGATTTATTATTACACTTACTGCAGGATTTCCATAAGACAATGTTTTCATTAGCAAGAGGGAAGTATACACATCCTTATTATGAGGTGCTAATGAAATCTGGAGATAATACATACACGCAGAAACTGCAAGCCAGACAATTTGTGCACATCCTGCATCACAAACACTAAGATTCCTAGTGCACGAATTTGTAGAGGCCATCTTAATGAAGTACTTTTGTGCCTGTGTTTGTACCATGACACAGCCTCCTCTTAAGTACAGCTTGTGTCCTTATACGACTGTGAAAACCAACTCCACTGACTGTGCAACATTTCTAAAAGGGTCTCTATTTCTACCAATTCTATCACATAATATCCCATTTCAAGAGGGAGAGTTACAATTGTATTCTTGGTCGCTATTACCAAATGTCCTCATCTAGGAGAGTGCACTCAGCAACAAGAATCAACCTGAATGGGTTTGTATCATCGGGTGCCACTGTATTCTGTGCTGCCAGTAAATATATCTATCTTGTTCATAACAATTTTCAGCCCTGTGTTTTGTAATCATAAAAAAGGGATAAGTTTGGGGAGATATGAGAGCCGTTCTTTTGAGAGTGCTGATTACAGCAGGCACCATCTGCGTGAAGCACACAGCTGCCTGCCTCATCAGAATGCCTAATATTCCAATGGAGGGGCTCTAAGTACCTGGCAAACCCAAGTAGATAGATAACAAAGAGCCTATTAAATAACGGACAAAGTGGCCTGTGAAGGTAGGGGAGGGGGAAGTGGGAGTGTGGGGTTGGAATTAGTCTTTTAGCTGCACACACACTTAGAGATGAGATAGCCCCAAGTTCTAATTAAAATTCTCATTCCAATCTAAGGTGGTAATTTTGATCTGAGGAAAAAGTAGAAAGTTTGATGTCTCACAGACAGCCTGCTGCTGTTTCTCTCTCTCTTCTCTCTCTCACTCTGTATTTCTCTTTCCTCAGCCTTGATCAAAATCAATGTTATCTCCCAAACCTGGTAACTCTTCCTTGCCCTTGCTTGCCCTCAAAGTCATGCTGAAGCCATTCAAATCACAAAATAATCCCCTCTGGAACGAAGAGATGTAGAGACATGGACATGCCATGTAAAAGCATGCTACAGTTTTGCACATATTGTGGAAGATTTATTTTTTTATATGTGACACATATTTTTAAAAAAATTCTGTAATGTTGTGTGCCTTCCTAGTCAGATAAGAATTTCTTCAAAGCACCTGTTCTTTCCTCGTATGAGTATCTTAAGTTAATAATGACTGCAGACCTACCATTCATCAAAGCAAGAACAGAGTCTGCATACACTAAACTAAAAATATGTTAATCTGTCAAAAAACTCATGACAAGCAGATTTGTGCCATTTAAAACATTGACATGATTAAATATGCTCCAGAACAATAATAAAATCTAATCTGAGGCTGTTCTATGTATGTAATTACACGGTTATCTTGCTAATTTCCCAGCTGTGTTGGGTGTTTCAATATTGGATCCTGTCCTGCAATCCAGGCAACTGCTGCAGAACTTGTGAGTGCACCTGTCAGTTGTTAGCTGCCACAAAGAAACTTAAAGCATGAGCAGTAGTGATAACACCAGCAATAAAAGTTGTGATATTTAGCTTATTGATCTTTATAAGCGTATCGACAGCAAAGAATTGAGTGTCAGAAGAGTGGAACAAAAACAAAAGTCAAAAGTAGAGCACAGTAAAAATCACTCTGAGCACCAATGGCTGTATCTTAAGATCATGTTTGAGGTGTTTGAAACAATGATCATATGCATTGCCACAATTCAACAATAATTTTAGTTATTTGAATAGTCAAGTATTTTCAAAAGTAGGTACTTCAAACCTGACTCACCCCCTTCTACCTGCAATAATTTGACTCAAGTCATAAAGCTGTGTCCTTTGTCCATTGCAGGTAATAAATTAAGTATGTTGGGGGTTTGGGACATGTGAACATAACCAATCACTTAAAAATCTTACTCTGGACTTTAATGAGACAGAGTTGAATACAAAGTTGTAGATGATGTGTGCCAAACAACATTGTGCCTTACTGTAGCTGAGGGGTCAAAGGTTCAAAGAACTAAAACCTGGTTTTTAGGCCTTAGGGATCAGTGCAGCACTGAGAATGTATTTTTATGTATGTACAGTAAACTTGCATCAATCAATGTTAACAAAATTAGGATATGGGATGATTTAACGGCAGATTCATAGAGGATCTCACCAACAGCTGGAGCTAAGGACAAACAGAGGTAATGGAAGGACACCATTAAATGCAGCTTTCAAATTGATGTCTGTTTTATCAGTCTTGTTTACTGTAGTGGGATCACTCTTTTTTTTTTTTTTCGTTTAACAGTCACTTCACAAGCTCTCTCTCTCTCTCTCGCTCTCTCTCTCTCTCTCTCTCTCTTGCTTTTCCTCCTTTCCGCTGTCCTTTTTTTCCAGCTCATTACTTCTAAACAATTATATTTTGCTGGAAAGCCTCTCAGTCGCAGCCTGCTGCTGGCTAAAATGAAAACAGTCAGTGCAGAGGCAAGACGATAGATCACAGTGTCAACGCCAAAGTTATCATCACCTTGCGTGATTTATATTTCTCCAGTGCTTTTTTTTTTGTCAGTGTACTTTACACACACATACACGCACACACGCACGCACGTACACACACACACACACACAGGAAGTTTTCTCAGATAAGCAGGCTGCCTGGGGTGGTGTTTGGGGGCTCACAGAATGGCCATCATCCTGATAGTGCGCCTTCATTGAGGCTGTAAAATTAAACAGCCAATTTCACCTGGTAATTGGATAGTGAAATATTCGTGGTCAAACTCCCTGCTGTGAGACAATGGCATAATGCTTTGAACAGAGTGAAAACACAGGGAAGATCATCACAATTAACTGTCATAATGGTGTAAAACTGCCAACTTCCTACGACACCAAATTAAGCGTGTATCTACTGGAGCATTGACTTTCAAACTACACACTTCTCTGAGCTGTGAGGACTATTAGGAAAGCAGGGCAGTGGTTCATATAAATCAGACCCACTTATTTAATATATGATTTAGACGGAGGAGAGTGTTGGTATTCATGCTAGCATGTGTTAAGTGATACATATCTCAGGGTTAGGCATTAAGAATTCTTTCAGTAAGTGTCTCCTGAGCTGCAGAGGCAGAAGCTTTAATTGGCATAAATACGCTCTAATTAACAGGCTGGAGTTCGTGTGATGTTTCCCACCCTGCCATTAGCACAAAAATAGCATTTACAGTACGGTGTAGTATTTGTTAATTAACAGCGTTTCAGAGACCGAATACAGGGTCTATACTCCAGCAGATGGTGATACCTCAGGGGTTAAGCCTCCTCTTTCTCACCATACTGTGTTTGCCAATATAAGCTATAGAGACATCACCCTTGGGTGGCATGAACTCTGCGTCACGGAGTGAATGCCTTTGCGAGGATCAAACACTCAAATGAGGCGTGATGATGGGCTTGGTGATACATGCTGCTGTCTCTGAGGTGCGGCCGCTGAGGGCTTCCAGCATCAATCCGTTTCTTCTGCTCTTTACTTTCTCACCCATAACCTTAGGCTGTACTGTTTGAACTTTACGTTAGAGAGCGTTATACTTCTTAATGGAAAGTTTCAGGCTGCTGCATGCTGCTGGGTCATTTCTCAGTTTTCCTAAATAACAAATGCAGAGAGGATGGCTGTGTTCACAGGTCACGTATGGCCCAAACTGTCCCTATAAGAAACTCTGCTGTTGTTTGGTTTAAATTCCTAAATTACCCACAGAAGTTCAGCCTTTACAAAACCACTACCTTTAAAAAGAACCAGTGGAGTTGTTAGTGCAAAATGAGGTTGGTTTGGATAGTGACTCTTTTGTGGGTATGTTTATACACTTTACACCAGGGCTGCACAAAAAAAGGGAGAAAAATAAAACACAGTATTGCAATGTTCTTCCTCTCTGGATTATTCTTTGTCATATGAAACAGGGAGGAAGTTTTACCAGATAAATGCTGTGTGTTTTTGAGTACTTGTAAACAATAAAAATTGTAATAACACAATTAAAAATTGTATTATCGAAATCTAAGTTTTTTTCCCCCCCAAATTAAACTCCACACTTTAAACACAACATGGAGAAGTAGAGGGACAAGAAGAAGACTGAGTTGACAGGTGGAAAGACAAGTTACTCGATAAACTTAACAAAAAAAACAGACTTCATAACACACAAACTCAAAAGTGTCAGATAATATTTCGTCTTGCTCTATCTTTGCTCAAAAAGTTACTTTAACTTGAATTGTGATGAATCCTGAATCATGGATTAATATTAAAAAAATCATACCTTAGTCTCAACAAACCTCAAAAACCCATAGCTCATGTAGAAAACTGATAAACAACCAACTTTTAGCTCTTATTTAAGAGGTTACTTCAGGTCATTTAGAAATGGCGTTCGGCTGAAAACGATCTTGTTTTTCTCATTGGCTCTCTGCATTGGTATTATTCAGATCAGATCCTTTGTTCCTGTCCCCCCACCGTCAGAGTTGGCTCATAATGTCTGATGGTATACCTTAAGACGGTCCAGACTATCTCCCTTTGGGCTTCGTTTATTGATAAAGCCATTCACTAATGTGGTTGATGTCTGAGCTCATGTACAATCACTTGTTCAATGAGTTTCTGACTGGTGATGACGCTGCAGTTTAATTTATAGATAGGTTGTTTATTGCTAAAGGAAAATAGTTATTCCTTTGGGAACACTCTACCATGCATGCAGTAAATATTAAGCACTGTAAGAAAAAAAAACAGCAGCAGCCGATAACAATTCAGGCTGTTAAACTTGTGTATCAACAGTCTAGTCAGACAGCCAGCCAAGCAGTCAGTGTCAGAGAGGAGACAAGGCCATAATCCAATTCTGGTTTTTACACGGCGTCATGCCTTTCCCTTTGACAGCGTGATTGATGTGTATGTAAATGTGTTGTGAGGAGGGCTGTGAGCTGCTAGTTAAAGCAGACATTTAGGGCTGCCCTGTCAAAGATGAATGGAGGGAAGGAGAGGGAGAAGAAGGAAGAGGAGGAAGGGGAAGGAATCCAAAATAAAGACAACTATTGATCCGTGAATGAAGATGGACACTAGAGGCGTTATGTACCTCTGGAGCGTCACTCTGAATTCATCGGGAGGTGGTTTGACAGCTTCACAATAGGATACTATGGAGAAGCTCTACTGGACGCACAACGAGCAGGAATAGGTCACTGCCTTTTTGTAGAGCCTCCCCCGCTGACCATAACCACATGGCAGCCATTTTCCTTTGATATGAGGCTCAGAGTGGGAAGTTCTAATGCAGGCTTCAAGATATTTAAACGTCAAGGGTCAGTAGAGATAAAACCGATCTTCAAGGTCAAAGTGGGTGTACAAGTGTACAGTATAAGTTGATAAATGTGTGTCACTGTCATTTTGGCACAGAAGTTTAACTTCAGGGTAGACTAACAGTGACAAGGAACTCCAATCTATGTGCCCATTTCCAAAACAACCAAGAGCTCAGAGGGGATAGATCTTTTTCTGTTGCAGCCCCAAATTTATGGAACGAGCTACCCCTCCAAATTAGACAAGCCCCCACACTGTCCATTTTTAAAAGTCGTCTTAAAACCCATTTTTATTCATTGGCTTTTAACCCTGCATGAAACTCGGCTCCTGTTTTAGTGTTCTATGGTTTGTTTTTAGTTATTTGTTTCTATGTTTTTAAATTAGTTTTTAAAAACATTGAAATTATATTTTACTTTTAATTCTGCTTTTATTTTATCCATTGTTTTAATTGTTTTTTTGATTGTTTTTTTATCTTGTTGTTTTGTCTAGTTATGTACAGCACTTTGTTCAGCTGTGGTTGTTTTAAAGTGCTTAACAAATAAAGTTGAGTTGAGTAAGAGAGAGAGGAGTGAAGAAGTCTCGCCTCCATCGGTCATGCACATTTCCACCGGGCATTAGCCATCAGTCACTGGAGTCAAGTTCTCCACATTTGGAACTTAGCATTCAGACACTAGGCTTTGCATCCCGCACCAGTAATCTGTCTGAATATTGTTGATCCATTATCCTAAGCAGTGGGGTGAATTCACTCATTCTCTATCCTCTGTGATGGACAATAGGGCTGAAATAAACTTCAAATGCTCAGACAGAAGTAATAAATTATCTCACAATTGTCTGACAAAAAACGTGATTCCTGCCTTTTCTAACTTTTGAAGTGGAACGATGGGGAGGAACTGAGACACTGATTTAATTACATCACATTAGATTGAACTGATTTGATTAAATGAAACAGTGTTGGCCAAGGCGGGAAGAGGTTGTGGCAGGAAGCAGCAACAGAAGAAACAGATAAGGCAACCATTTTTTAAAAATGAACTAAAACTAACTCAAATTATTCTTTATATATAAATCCATTGTCATTTGATAAATATAGAGCATATCAAGCCACAGAAGACTACTGACCTTACTTCGTCTTAAAGAAACGAAACAATTTGACTCTGTCTTCAATGTGTGAGGTTAAATGAGGTCGATTAGCCTCTCAGATCTGAGAGATGATTTTCCTGTATTGAAATAACCTTGAGTTTCTCCAGTTTTCTTTCACAAGCATGGCTGCATTTGCATCTTTGCCTCCCAACCAACTAACACGACAAACTAAAAGTATATGTGAATGTTGCCAACTCATTAAAAAACACATAGAGAACTTCTTTCATTTGAAAGATGGGTCCTTTCAAATTCTGTCTTCCACCAAAGAACTGCCGAGTAAAACTTATGAAAAGAACGCATACGTACAGTATATGACATGTCTGGAAAGTATAAGGGATAGAAATGGAATAACCAAAGACATTTTTCTTTTAGACTGCTGTTGATTTTCTTTCTCTTTCACTATCAATAAGAACTCCTGCATGGAAATGGAGAAATGGATTGACGGGAAACACAATACTCATTTCCTGCAAAATGTTTCCACCGCCATCAGATGGCATCAAACAATGAGACAGAAAAAAAAAGGTAGAGAAAGAGAGAGGGAGAGTACCAGAGGGAGAAATCGTGAGAGCAAAAGTGCAATGGAAAAAAAAGACCACATATACCTCCTCAATGCCCCTTTGTGCCCTGTGGACCCTGCACCCAGCTCTGCTGTGACTCTGATGAAAAGCAGGCCGCAATCCCTTTCAATTTGGCCAGTGTGCCCCAGTCCTGTTAAAGGCAATCGACTGGCTGAACAGGGGCACTATATCACAATATGCAGGTGCAGACGAGCCCGGCAGAGGAGAGGGGAGAGACATGGCGCCTAAGGAGAGAGAAGGGGACTCTGGCATCCATCTCTCTCACACTTAGGTTGACGCTCATGAGGGGGAGAACACACACTCACGGACACACACACACACATATATAGGCTGGGCAGCAGTGGAAGAGCAAGAAAACGAGAAGTGAGATAGAATGGGACCCGTCACTTCCTTCATTTTCCCCCCTTCTCACTTTGAGTATGAAAAAAAGGATGGAATAAAAGAAAAAAGAAAATGTATTTTTTTGCACCTGGGGAATGGAGCAGTGAAGAAAAAGTGTCTGGAATAAAAGCAAGGTGTTTGTTTGCGGTGGGTAAATGCCTGTGGAGGCGAGGGGAGGCCAGAGGCTTGGCTAGAGCTGTTTGTTATCAGGGGCGTCCAGGCCCCCCAGGCGTGCCGAGCTGCTGGCCCGAGTCAGAGGGGCTGAGTCTGGGGTAGGGCGGAGAGTCTGAGCTCTCACCCAAGGATAGGTGAGAGACAAGTAGACTGGAGAGAGGAGCACTGGCTTACAAAATATACGACATGACAGGCCTGATTTCTCCCATAGATATTTGGTTTATAGATCCTGCCTCCCTTTTCATGGCTCAAGTATGATATTATAACACAACTTGAAATAAAATACAGTAAAAGAGTAAGGCACAATACAAAGGGCTGATACTACACAAATGAAGACAGGATACCTTCTGACACTAAACAATATAATATAATGCAATTACAATGCCATATGGTATGAAATGATAGGATTGAAGGTGATGCATTACACTCTGCTGTTCTTTTTGAGAAATCTACCTTGATAAAGACTGCTACACCACATCGAACAGCCTCCACAGCAGTCCTCAAAGATTAAATGTTGTAATCTCATGTCCAAGTGCTCCAAACCAGCAATGTCACCAAAAGGCTGCATTAACCTGAATATAATCGTGACTCTTCTAGGCCCCCGTAGAGGACATCAATAAGTGCTCTACATTGACATTGAAAGCTTCTCATACACACTTGACATGTGAGAGCGAAAAGCATTCATACCCACTCGACAGTGGGGAAACAGAGGCTGGGAGCACACAGTTAAGGCTCAGGTCAAGGACTTGATGCCATGTGACGTCTGACCGGCTTCATAGAAAATTCCTGTCACACACAATTGAGCGGTGAGGTCTATAACTGCAGGCAAGGATAAAACTCTGGCAAGTCTGCAATCAAACTGTTTAACCATGACCTGTCAGTCATCCTTGGCTTTCGGCGCTGGCTCATCACTTAACATATTGGGTTAGATCATTCCCCCTATTTCTAAAACTCAGAGGTTATCTAACCCTGGAGAAAACTAAACCCATATATACTGGACATGCAACATACAAATGAGGAGCGTGTGGCCTCTTCCTATTGCCTGTGAGGTATGCTGCAGCATATATGCAAGCACTTAAAGAGCACTCTAGAAGTTGGTGTTTGCACAGAATTTAAAGATGATCTGAAATTTCTCTCTTGCTCCCTTAAAGTGGACAACAGAAATATTATAAGATATTGATGTTTAATAGGGGTGGGCGATGAAACGATATCCCCTGATATCAATATGGAACATGGTCAATATCCTTTTCGATAGTCTGCATTCTGCCATGTTTTGGTAGACTATAGAAATAGTTAACGAAAAAGGGAGTTTCTCCAGGTTCACCTCGCGTTTAACCAATCATATGCTGAATTAGAACCAAGTAGAAAACAACTGCAGCTACACGCAACCAAAGCACTTTCACACGTGAAGCCGACAGCACTGACGATGAGAAAAAAAGAAAATGAGTGCTACCCCTGGCAGAAATGCAGATGAAGGATCAACAGCTGAAGACATCGTCGACAACACTGGCACAAAAATGTCAATGGTGTGGAGGTTTTTTGAGGTTTTTGAGGTTAGACACAAAGCAGAGTAATGTGCACTGCAAATTATGTCAAGTACATGTTCTCTCAAAGTCGGGGAATACTTCAAATCTTTGCAGAGCACACGCAATGCAAAAGGTTGCAAACCCTGAGCGGAGCAAGAAGCCCATGAGCAGCCGAGACAGCCGACCATTCAGTCCACTTTCTCTCTAGCGCATCGCCTTATGACAATAAGTCAAAGAGACACAAAGACCTCACAGATGCAGTAGCTTATTGTAACACAAAAGACATGCTACCAATAAGCACTGTTAAATTTCATGTAAGAGTAACAGGAAAAATTCAAGATTGACAAGTGATTTTTTTTATATCGTGATAGATATCGATATTGACTTGATATGAAAACCGCCCTGCCCTAATGTCTCATAATGGCAGATACAACTGACCTCCTTTTACAACTGTCCCGTTTTTGTCCTACTTCTAACAGCATCACTCTAGGAACCAACCTCTCTATGACTAGTTTGGACAATAAGAATAAGAGTTTACTCTAAAAGTACACCACACACTTGAAATATGAATCCTGTAGAGCTTCTTGAGGGATCAACCATGCACATGACCACACACACCTGAGTGAACAGGCCAAACTTTATTCCTTACTAACTTTTGACAAGTTCTTCTTCACATCCTGGAGTCGTATCCAGACGTGCTAGAAGGGAGTGCTGGAGAGCAGTCATGTAGAAAGAGAATGCTGTTACTGGAGTTATTAACAGGCTCCTGTGTTTCCCTCCTCTCAGCTGAGCTATTCAGAGCATAGCGTCCTCATCTGCCACAAACACATGCCGACAGACAGACACAGCAGACGGACACACCGTGCAGCCCCTGTATGCGCCACGCAGTAATATGTTTTTTGCCCATTTACAACAAATTAAGTTTCCCTCAAAGTGAATTTCAAGCTTGGCTGCCTTTGGAGGGCGAGCAACTCTCTTTTCATTAATTTTCATTCTTTTCCCCCAAACAAATGATCTACTGTACAGCCCGCTCTGCATTACTCTCCTCTCCCTGTCTTTGTCTTTCTCTTGTTTTCTCTCTTCTTTGCCTTCTTTCTCCTGCTTGCTGGTAAATGTGGGTCGGGCTATGGAAAGCAATTACACTGTCAGAAAGGTGTATTCTGATTTATTAAAAGCCTTGAATGCTATCTGTTTTGTTCCCTCTTTGTGTCCCCCAGGGGAACTGAGTCCTGACACCCAAATAAGACGGAATGAGTGCTCCCTGCTCAGAGCTCTACCCTAAGCTTCACCTCAGAGGGCAGAAGAGTAAATATCTATCAGCAGAAGAGGGCAGATACATGACCGTAACATGGCTGCAAGAATGGGAATAGATTTGCTTTTGAAACCGGAGTCTGGAGACAGGAAGAGATACAAAGATGCAGACAGGGAGATGCGTCCGCTCACTGCTTTACAAGCTTAGTTCAAGACCACTTTTTTCTTCCACTCTAATTTCATAAACCGGGTCCTCAACCATACATTATCCAAAGAAGTCCCATTCTCAGGGGTCCCAGGAAAAAGACCTTTTCATTAACTTTATTTCCATTCATAGAGAGACAGAAGAGAAAAGACAAAGACACAGAGAGAGAGGATTGGGAGAGGAAGAGAGAGAGAGCACCAAGCCATTTAGGTGTGAATAAGTTCCAATTTCCAAAATAAATATTATCTCTGTCTGAGTAACCCGGAATCTGTGTGCTTTCGCGCAAATATTATAACAAGGATCAACAAGGGGTCAGCATTGCGTGAACATCACACCATCGAATTCAGTCAGCTTCACCTGTGATAATTTTATCTATCTCCAATGTTTTGTCCACACTGTCTCTCTTTGTGTAAAACTGTACATTCGAACACAGACCAGAATCAGACGCTCTTGTTACGAAGAAGGCTGCGAATTAACAGGCATTCACTCTCCACTATCCTCATGCAAGGGTGAAGATGCAAAATAAAGCAGCCTGTATCTTTGGGGAATCATTGGTTGGAGATAAGTGTCCATACAGCAGAACGATGTAAGGATGCAGACCATAATAGAAATTACTTTTCTGCATCTCCCTGAAGCCAAGGGACATTCGAGGCTCAATCAATTTTTCTCAGATTCCTAAACCAGACAACAAGTATAACAGAAATACCTAACAGAATAAGGGTCACTCCTTAATGAAGAGAATCACAAAGCAGCATAAAAACAACAATTGTTGCCAAGAAACTTGCAATAATATAATGATGACCTTTCCATTTTTGAGGAGTTTTTCTCAGAGCTCTGACGCTGAGCTGCTGCAGGCAGTGATTAACATATTATTAGATGATAAAGAGTCCAACTCTTTTATCTAGATACCTGTTAGCTGCTGCCAGGGAAGAAACAAAATTTCCCGAGGCCAACAAAGAATCTATGACGAATGCAAAAACAGGAAAACAAAACGACAAAGAGGTTATGCGAGGACCCCTGAAGTTAACAACAGGCTGAGAAAAACACAAAGAAAAACTTCATCAGAACCGAGTTGATGCATTTAAAAAAAAAAACATATGGAATGAAAATTAAATTTTCACCCGCTGATAGAGTAGCTGTATTCCCGGAGTCGCCCTTCTTTTTTCTTTTGCATTTTTCTTTTTCAGAATAAGTTTTTTCCCCTGTTTGATGTTTAGGCCACAGCTAATGCATTCATGAACAGTCTGCCACTAAAGGAAAAAAAAGCCTGTTATCTCGAGCTGTTTACCTCTCAGCTTGGGGAAAAGGAGTTTACTTACTTGAGTGCTGCCAGCTTGCTTGACTGGTGAGGTGCTCGTGAATGTCTTGAATATATGCTCACAAAGCTACAGCACTATCTATGTTAGGGGGAATATGTTTCTTGCATTTTTAATCATCTATGTAGCCCCATCTGTCTCCTGTATCTGGTACTCAAGGGGAAAATATTGACAGTGTAGAGAAAACGCTTTTTTTCTTTATTCTCAAACTCCATAATAGATCTTTTTCTACAGAATACAGTTAACTAGTCCAGTCCAACAACAAAAACACAAAGAAGGTACTCCTGACTGTCATGTGCTTACATGATAGTGTCATCTCATCCCCTAAAAGTGCTGATGGCCATTCAGGTGTTGGCCTTTGAAAGAGGTAGTCAACAGTATGAGGGCTCTCTTGATGACAAACCAATCACACAGCCATTGACAAAAAAGCTCCAGTCTTAAGAAGACAGCTCTCAAAGTCCTCTTTCAAAATAAAAGCTGGCATTAATTAGTTACTGTTATTAAAACTGGCACTTCATCCCACTGCATTATGTTAAATTACTTGACGACAATGTGTGATGTGGGGAAAAAAAGCCTTGCTGAAAAGATTTTAATGTTTGAATGAAGTCAAATACTCAGTTTTATCCCCAAAAAATAAATCTCCCAAAAACAGAACAATCACTGTGAAAGAAAATTATGTTGCCTCCACTTTTAAAGAACACTTTTTATGTTAAATCACTGAATTTCAACAGATCCAAAATTAATGCTAGTATTTTTTTTTATTTTCATACTGGGTCTTTTCTATTTTCTATTTCATAACAGTCATACTACCATTCCCTGCGACATTACCAAATATCACTGAATAAGATGAGGCAACCTAGGAATGTTCTTTTGATCAAAGTCATCCATGTTGTTGGCCAGCCTGCTGACAGTTGCCAACTATTTCTCAAGTGCTGATACTAATGCTGCGTTCAAGTTACCTTGGAAGTTAGATGTCCGAGCTGGGAATGGCATCACACCTAAGTTACCAGCGTTTCAGTTGCCATCTCTGAAGAAAGCAAAATTGGAGGTGGAAACAAGATGGCTACATCTACTAAAGTTATTTTAGCGCTTGTTATTTTAGTTATTTTACATTATTTTAGCATCCCCTTTTGTAGATGTAGCCATCTTGTTTCTGCCTCCGATTTAGTTTTTTTCTGACTTGGTAACTGAAACACTGGTAACTCGGGTGTGCCGTCATTTCCAGCTCGGACATCTGACTTCTGATGTAACTCGAATGCAGCATAATTCAAAGTTTACTATTGCAACCCTCATTAATGAAGTGATACCTAACGCTGTGCAAAACCATTACACCCATTGTGCAAAATAAACATTACTTTAACAATTACTTCAGACAGGAACAGTCTGATCATACGTTAAACTCAATATAAAAAATATAATAAATAAAATCCACAGTTGGTTCTAGACACAAAGTAGTCCCACATGAGACTCATGCAGTTCTGTTCCCAAGGCTCAAAGGGTGTGGAGGTGTTCTTTCAAAGGGGGACCTGCAGTGGACATGTTGCCATATTAACCATATCACACAAAAACAAAATCATCAGCTGACATTGACGCTAGTTTTGTTTAAATTCAAGACAAAATGTGGCTCGAACTATACAGTTCTGTTATGGCATGTTTTGAGTTCAAAAGGGTAGTGTTATATTTAAATGCTGATAGTTTAAGGAAAAACTAGAGTAATGCGCTTCCCTAAAATTTTAAAGAATAAGTCCCCTAATCTTCTTTGGGACAGAAATTACAATATGCCTGTGTTGGTGGAGAAGAAGAACTGTGCCTGGGATGTGTTTCCTGTGTTTTCTGGGTCTCCATCAGTTTGACTGGCTTGCTCCTCCAGTGTGGCTGCTGACCTTCTCCTCTCTCCACGGCTGGAGTGGCTATTGATTGGATCTTGGCACACAGTGTACAAACACAGAGATAAGGATAGAGGGAGGGAAAGAGAGAGAGAGAGAGAGAGAAAGGGGGAGAGAGAGAAAGAGAGAGAGACAGAGAGAGAGAGAGGTAGCCAGGCAGATATAGCTGCAGCGGCCACTCCACTCTCCTCCTTTAGCTTGAGACACAAACAAAAAAAAAAAAAAACTTGTTCTTGGAGACTCTACTCCCACTCAGACATGGTACCTGAACACTGATAGCAGACAGGATTAGGTCTAAAATTCAATCACAGCAGCCTAAGTAATGTTAAGTCACTGCGGCTGACAGTGACTACTACCTGCCTTCAACACAGTACAAGTGATCTATCATAATCTGGCTTTGATTTGTGAGATTTCAGAAGAAAAAAACAAGAATTGAGTGGATGTGACATCTTGGTGCTGTGATTCCTAGATCAATAGTTTTACTTTTTGTGTGTATGTGAATAGAATAATAGAGAGAAAAGGATCCAGTGCTCTGAAGTTGCACGCAGGATAGCTTTCAGACAACCTTAAGGCTGGTCAGTGGCCTGTCCTCTCTTGCACCCTGAGGTCTCTCATTTACACTTTCTTCCCATCTGGTCTGCAGGTGGAGGCGATGCTGTGTGAGAGGTGACTAATAGTGTCATAGCCCGGCTAACCTGGGGGGGCCAGGAGAAGGAAGACTGAAAAATGCTGCCTCCACAACTCCAGGGCAGACACTGCCCACCGGTAAGACAAGGATTTAAAAAAAAAGCTTTGTCAACAGGGAAGGTGAACAAATATGACGCTTTCAATTCCAGATGGCTGGGAGACACTGGGGGACCCCACAGAAATAGGGAAATAGTTTGAAAGAAAGGAGAAATCGGCATCTTTTAGGTGTAGCTTGTTAGCAATGTAGCAGGTCAAGCAAGTGTAGTCTCTTTCTCCGTGTCTCTGTGGACGTGTATGCCTCAGGGGAAGAAAGAGAGAGAAAGAGAGAGAGAGAGGTTTGCTCAGATGCTGTCAGGATGGTCTACAAAGGGACTGTTCAGACAGAAAAGGACCAGAGGAACAGACACAGGGCCACAAGCCTAGCAGAGCAAGGACAGGAAGAATCTAAACCCCTCTCCTCTGGGGGTCATAGAGAGAAATACTTTTTTAGTTTTTTCTTGCGTCAGTACTTGTTTGTATTTTTGTGTGTGTCTTGTGTGGGTGTCTTCAGGTGTGCATTTTTAGGGGCAGATACCAAACTGTACACACAAAGTTACAAAGCTCCAAACAGCATTGATTAGCTTAGCTTTGCACCAAGACAGGGAACAGGGGAAAACAGCTTATCCCTTTAGGTTGCAGTACATCTCAGACTCATCTCTCACTAAAATGCATCTGTAAAAACAGCACACACAGGATTCTAGCAGCTTATTACAATGGATGCTTTCAGTTTAAAGTACGGCAGTCATCTCTATTGGTGACGAGGTCAGGGTGGACATATCATTCAACCAAACACAAGACTTTCTTCGTGAAGACAAGTGTTTGTGTCCTCTATGCAGCTAACAAAAGTTAACCTTGAGCTGCCTAACGTGTACATTGTCGAGTTAAAACTTTATTCCTGACACAGCGATATAACAAAAACGCTTTGTGGATAAACTGACACATTCTTGTCATGGCACTGTTACAAGTACTCAGTAAAAGCCAGTTCAAGTCATGTGGACACAAGCTGTTTACATGCAGTGTTTCTTTTTTTTGTGGACACAGTTTAACTCGATCAAAGTAGAAAATTTGTGTGAACTGTTTCCATGGATACTAATAAAATAATCCAATCAAGACGTAGCAAGAATTTTTCCTGTACAATACTGTTTTGATCTGGAGATCACAGAACAACACACAGTTTGTGAGCTGATAGATGGTTAAGTAGAGTTCAGCATTCGATTGAATAGAGCTAGCTATGAAGATGTGTTATGAACTGGCTCTGCACACTGGAAGCAGTGTTTGACTGGAGCTTTTCAACCTTTGGGGAATCGTTTCTCCTGAAATCCTTACTAAAATTATAAAAGTAAAGTATTGAAAGATGCCCTTAATACCCTAAAGTACTGAAGGAGAATTATTCAACGGACTGAACACCAGTTTAGTTCAACTTTTAGTTAACTTGTTTGAACAACTTTGTTACAAGCTTTTTGCCCCTTTAGATGTCCAACAATCCTGAAACAAAGTCATATGGACTGAAGACAAAGCTTGTTGGATGTCAAAGGTGGAAAGTTGCCTCGTCACACCATGGGGGGTAAATGTATGGGTAAGAATAATTTTTCCCCAAATGGATTAAGCGTTTACATGAGAACGTTGACCATAGGCCCACACCACCGCGGTACTCTGGGAGGAAAAAAAAGTGATATCTGAATCAGACAGATCAGACTGCTTTGAAGCTGAGCATTAAATCAGCTGTTTTCATTCGGATCAGGCAATTGTTCTATAAATCAGGGGTTTATGTAAACATAAGAACTGACATCAACCCAAGAAAAACCATAACTTGACTTTGGAGGCAGAAACATCCTGAGTGTGTGATCACAGTGTGCCATCAAGAAAATAAGATTTTTTTTTTTTTCAGAGAAGTTGCTGAGAAGCTGATAAAAGAAAAAAAAAACAGAAAATACTAAAAAAAAAAAAAATCTAAAAACTTGAAAAGTCTGGTGAGTTGTTATAGAGTCAAGGTATCCTAATGTGAAAAAAAGGAAAGAGGAAAAGCTCTGTGTCTGACAGTCCTTTTCATTGACATGGGAACACACCACCAGGCTCTTGCCTGAGGTCTTCACACTATGTGCAGGTTAATAACGGCACTGTTACTCAGAGAAAAAGTTTGTCTTCAGGCTATTAGGCGCTTTAAGGTAATGGATGAATCTCTAGAGTGGGAAAGACAAGAGCTGCATTATTTAGTAAATGATTTTTCTTCTATTCAGGTGATATTTGGACACCCTGCTTCCTTCAAAATCAACCACAATCAAAATTTAAGATTATCTCAAGTTTACAGTCTGGGACTTGTCACATATATTAATAGGAGACCAACATAAATGTGATGGACTCAACAGTTTAGATGCATTTGAAAAGAGATGGCATCCATGTCTTTGTCAGAACAACGAGCCATGAGATAGTTTGAATCATGTATGCAGATGGTCAATAACAAGAAATACAATTTTGTAAGAATTTAGGGACTCCGGTTTTTAATGCCTCTGAATAAAACTGTCAAATAATGGAGTTTTCAAGCTGTATTTGGAGTTGTACACATGTTTCTCATCAAGTATGCAATCTAATTTATAAATAGTTGATTATAATTCATGCTTTCTTTTCTCATTAAATGGGGTATGTAAGCTGCAAGATGACAATCTTATTTAAAACCTTGTTTTTTGGGACGTTATAAGTTACGATTAATACTGATATGTAGATACAAAAGTTAATTTCCTGAACAAGTCGGTTAGTCTTATTCATCATAAAGTTGTTATTGGTAGGAGAGAAATGAGGGAATGAAAGGACTGAAGAATTGAGATGCTGATGTGAGTATCACATTCAGATTCTCCTGGTTTGCCCTTTTCTTGTCCCTGAAATGTAACATCTTTCTCCATGTTTTCATTCCTGTATCTAAATTAAGCTGATTTTCTACAGTTCGATCTGGCTGAAAACATGAAATCCACATAGCTTTAGTATAACCTGGTTTGAGTCACATAAAAAAAAATCACCTGCCTTATAAATCAGTAAACACCACCTCAATTATGATGATGGAGAGAGAGCTGGAGAGAAAAATTAAAACAGGCCGACCTTTTTACAGTATCTGAGTCTAGCAGTGCAGGCTGGATGGCAGTGATTTTGTTCACAGGAATACATTATGGAAAACAAATTAGTCAGCAAGATAGAAGAATGCCAGAGCAAATGGCCCTGGCTCTTATTTCCATCCTCATGAGATAACTGTACCCATTAAAAGGTTAAAGCTATTGTGGTGTCCCTGCAAAGACTGTGCCTTGGAAACGGCAGCGATCCGTCTTTAAACTTTGATGCAGCTAGAAAGCTCTCCTCATCCCTTCTCATCCCTTGCTCTTTAACCTCTATGTGTGCATGTGTGTGTGTGTGTGTGTGGTTGCATATGTGCATGAGACTGAGAAGAGCTAGGGAGAAAGAGAGAGAGGGACGGAGCAGACAGAGAAGAGAGATATGAAAGGGTGGGGCTGGGCTGTCTGCCACCCAGGCTCAGGGAACATAAAGAGAAAAATACGGCCATAAAACCTCTCTATGACTATGAATACTAATACTGACTCTGTGAGCCAAACCAAGCGAGTCTGTCCTCTCTCTGTTCCCCTCTCTTTCACTCAGACAAATGATGTGGCTTAAAATAAAGCAGGAATTGTGTGCTGCACGGGCAGAATTGTAAAGCTTCGTATTTACAATGTGTAACACACAGCAGTGGTGTAGCACAGATGGAGACACACCAGCCTTTAACACCCTGTCTTTCAACTCGGAGTACATTTTGTGTGTTACTTTGCTGTGATGATTTCGATGCTGAAAACAGGTTTTACAGTGCTTACAGTACTTTTAATAAAAAAAAAAAAACATTCCTCATAACAATTTTATAATTTGGTTGATCAGGTTCTTCATTGAAAATCCTTGCATGAGAAGTTAAATCGAGTAAGACACAGAAATGTTAAATATGGCCTGAGCCAGGGCCTGGTCATGGGAGATTCAGTAGTGGAGCAGTGGTATCGAAGTCCCTGTTGCTAACCAGCTTGTGTTAGTGTTCATCAGAGACAACTTATTTCCCATTCATTTAAACAGAACCAATGTTAAGGTGAGAAGGTGAATAAATTATAATTAAAAAACATGGAATCAGAATGCGAGTAAATAATCTAAAATTTGGTACGTTGAGTGTGGCTACTGTTAGCATAGCGAGCACCACCAGCCTTCAGTCCTCCTCAAGTGCTGGTTACCGAAGGTGACCAGACGTACGCGATTTCCGGGGATAGTCCCCGTATTAGATGACCTGTCCCCAGCTAAAGCAGTCACCGGAAATTTCCCAGATTTTAGCGTTTCATGAATGAGAACAAAAATGTTGTGTGTAGACTAGAGCAACGGTTATTACGGTAATCAAGTAGGTAGGAAGCACGAGTAAGCATGTTGCATGCAGTCCTGAACAATAGTTTTTACAGAGGGCTATTACAGGGGACGTGTGATGCTATTAAGTAGTACTGAGATGTTGTCTGTGATCACACAGCCCATGCCCCCCCCACCCTCACCTTATGGTTACCTATTTCTCCTGTCTGGTGGTTATGTGCCAGTTTGAACCTGAACTCTTGCTTGCTTAGTTTGACCTCACCATGCTTGTTAATATTTCAGTAGTAGGGTATCATATCGGATTTTTGAAAAATCTGTGGTTACAAGAATTTGCAGGGTTGTTATATCATCACATAGATATCAGCATCAATGCCACAAAGGAGTGAGCTTACAGGCTAATCTTCTTCTTCTTCTAGACAGTAATAAAGTTTAACAAACATGTACAGTAACTTCTCCTTGCAGAAGTCTACTTCATGTCCCATACTTGTTTTCAATACAGAATTTGCACTGGAGGTGTTTACAAACCCACCCTAAAATAGAAGCTAAAAAAAATGATAGTATGTTGTTTCCAGACAGCAGACAAACAGAGCTTCTCTCTTTGAAGGTAGGTTACTGTCCTATTTTTTTCCTGTTTTTCAAGCATAGCACTGGTGGCTTTATTCAACAGTGTTTAAGTTTTGGTTATTTAACGGTCAGGTGCTCCTTTCAGATACCTGCACTCTCATGGCGCCTCCCTTGCAGCCAGCTTTTCTCTGACAAATGTTGGACGACAGAAGAAAAAGTCGTAATCTCTCAAGCATTTCTAATGAGTTTTTCTCCTACAATTATTTGATAAGAGCAGACAAGACTGGAGGCAGCGTGTATGATACACTAGCTCCAACTGCTGGGGTGAGAGCTCTGCTGATTACACACAGAACCATTTACACACATACACACAGACACACACACAAACAGGCACACACATGCAGCCAGAGGCTTACAGTCCGTCATCTCAGAGTGCAACAATCCTAATAATAACATGAGAGGCTGGAGTTATGACCAGCAGGCACACACTAGTTACCAATCTGGGTCTCCTCATTCTGGACTCACACATACACACACACTCAACCTGCAACCCTCCACACCTAATCTCCACTACCATTCACTCCTCTTCTGCAGACCATAACCACTTCAACCTTACTCACTGCCAGCTCAGGACTCACCACGCTAAGGCCGAGCTGCTCCCTCTGCAGGTAGGGCAGGTTCCTGCGCTCCAGGCTGGCCAGGTAGTGCTGCAGTCTGGAGTAGGTGTAGGGGTAGCAGTAGGCAAACTGGTAGACATCATCCTCCCGGTCAAAACAGAAGGCAAAAGACATGACATAGTTGCGCCGGTGGTCAGGGCAACGGTAGTAGTACACGTTTTTAGAAGGAAGCCTCTGCCTGAAAGGAAAAAACATAAAAGAAAATTAAGAGGGAAAGCTAATAAGATAGTTTCTTTTAATTGAAGGTCTCAGGGTCAGGAGCAAATAAGGAACATGAGAGCAAATTCATTTTGCAAGAGAAGGTAAGAAGCACAAAAGAGCCAGAGTACAAGGAAACAGTCACTCTCGCACTATACGCTAGGGCTTTGAGACATTGTAATGCAGTGATTATATGAACTTTGCTGTCCTCCTGAGACGCTGAGTTCATCTGTCAAAGAGATGACAGGGGCTGGAAAAGTTGTAGATAAGCTGGTGCTCAAAGTGCTCCAGAAAAGTGATTAGTCTTTTATTGATTATAGAAAACAATCCAAACACAGAGGTAATTGTATTTTAAGTGCATCTGATTCAAAACTCACAACGTTTCATTAATCATCACTTTGTGATCCATCATTTGTCTTATAAACGCAACTGTAATTTATTATTAGCAGCAAATCTGGAAAGCAGAGACAACAAAATGTAACTGACAGATCAAATGAAAATAAATGTGAACAGCAGAACAATGAAATTAGAGGAAAATGAGGAATAATTAGTCAACAAAGTTGATAAATTCAGAGCCCAGTTTTCAAACAAAGATTTCTGACATAAAAAATCTCTTAGAACTCCTCGCTTCTCCTGGCAATATTGAAAAACTGTTTTTTCCCGTCAGAGGAAAAACACTATGAGACAACAAACTGAAGATGGGATTCTTCAAAGATCTCTCCAAGCAAATGATTATCATCCTTCCTATCACAGTGTGAGTGAAGAACGGAAAATCTTAAATCAGCGCCCGCTGCTCTCCATGACACCAATCTAAAGAGCTGACCTTTGACCCTTTGCTACTATTTTATTGGTCAAAATTAGACTGTTTTTGGTGTTTTGCATGATGTGAAAAGCAGAAATTTGTTTCCTTTAGATAAATTAAGTATGGATATGTAAGCAACATTTATGTGTATAAATACACTCTTTTGGTTTGGCGTTGAATAGAGTTGTTTGTTGGTTCTTGTGTCTTTTCCTTGTGTGATTTAGTTGTGTGTCTTGCTGTTGTATGTTTCATGCCATGCCCAGGGTGAAAGAGACTGATCCATGCATCTCATGGACGATCGATGGGCTGTGGGACAGTACCGCAGCCTCTGCAGTCTACAGAACTTCTCTGCTTACTCAACATGTTTTTCTTCTCCTACTCTTCACACAGCCATCTTTGTCTTCCTCTCTTTCCTCATTTAAACCTGGACACCGACACATGGTCTGACGGATGTTGTTTGTGTGCAAGTGACTGCATTTGGCTCTTTTTCCGATCCATCTTTCTCAACCCTTTCCTTTCTCCAGTCTCTCATGTCTTATCCTGTCACTTACTGTCTCCACCTTGTCAGTTCAGGCACCACCAGCAGCACCAACAGCACCACCATATGAGCCCTGGCTGACGCTCTAAGAGAGACGGATAAAAGGATGAGGAAGATGAAGACGATGAGTGACGAGTTTTGGGGTGTTGGGAGCAGGGAGGAAGGTGGAATAAGGAGATAAGGGGAAGATGAGAGAGCAGGGCGATGGCAGATCTGGGCCTGATACCGAGATATACGGGAAGTGGTGGCGGCTAGCAGCGTAGCTGCTGTGTGATGGCAGTGCTGGCTACTGAGCTATGGCAACAGATCAGATGAAGATGCTATCTGGTCTGTGATAGGAACAGGGACCTGGTAATCAACAAACAGGACAGACTGCTCTGTGCTAACTCTGCCAGAGTGAACTTCTCTCTCTGACTCACCTCTAAAGACGAAGGACGGGAGGGAGACACATGAGAGTTTTCTGTTTGCTCAGACACCTTATACACCAGGTTTGGTCAAAGACTTGCATAGAAATGCATAGTGAACACACTGGCGTGCATTTTCAAACATTTTAAGGTGTCCCTGCAGGTAGCTAGGAAAACAAAAAGCTAAATCACTTGGCCTCGCTCAGACAGAGGGGAAGTAGGGAGAGAAAGGCAGGGCTGATAATTCCTTCAGAGGAGGAGAAGGGGGAATGTATCTGCATGTGGCTATCTCAGCTGAATACTAATGCAGCCGGTGGCTAGCTTTACCACACCCAGTCTTCCCTCTGGAGCCGGCTTAAGCAGCCTTGTCTTACAGGCTGTATTGCTGGGTGAAGCAGATGAAGACAAAAAAAAAAGGCTAATCTTGGAAATAAAAGAGCAGTTTTCACCCATGAATAATATTCCTTAACTGCATGAGCTTAAAGTACAGCACACTGTGAGTAAAAGTGACCAGCAAGGACAAAATAAAACCTCTCCATGACACACTTACAGACGCATGTAGGCACACACACACACCTACACACACACTCACACTGGTGCATTAATGTTGTGCCAGCCCTCCAAGGTGCAGGTTAATTAAAATAAGATGACACCTCACCTCTTTACATATTTCCCTGTTTGGCTCTGCCCGTCTATGCAATCCCACTTCTCTCCTCCTCTTTCTCTCTGCTGGGCATCGTGTGACCTTGCCTGAGACTGGAAAAGTCCTGGCTATTGATTTTAATTACTGCTGCTTGTCCCATCACAGCATTATAGTTATAGGCAGGAGAAAATAGTGCTGTAGCTGCCTGGGAGGGCCTGAACTACAGGTTAAGACAAAGCCTGCACCTGCTTTAGGTACCAAGGTTACAAATGCTAATATTAAGAGCACAAAATCCTTCACATTTATGCACACAGACTTTTTTTTTTTTCCTTCAAAGCTGTGGCTGCTCCTGCTCCTGTCCCTGCTCGGCAGCTGACAATTTGCTTTATCTAAATGGTGCCTCCTGGGCCTCTGCTCCAGCCCATCTCTTGACGTGGTACAGTGCCATCGCATCCAAACAGAATTATCACCATGTGGGATAAGGGGGGAAAAAAATGGAGAAGTTTCCCTCCAGATGATAACACGCTCACACGTGCTTTTTACAATTCGCTGATCACAGACACACAAACAGGAATATGCAAAGAGTCACACACTACAAAAAAAAGGCAGCGCACTCGAGCCGTGTGCGAGCAACATCAAGGTCATTCTTTTGACAGCGAGCTGTGGGACAAGTTAACCACGGGAGTGTCTCATCGCAGCCTCGCAGAATAAAGAGAAAGAAATACAGAGACCTCTGAATTACCAGACAAAGGCAGAGACAAAGGCTGACAAACAGAGACAGAGGCAAGTAAAGAGACAAAGTCAGGGTGAAATAGAGGAAAATAAAGAGACAGGGGGAGAGGGGTTTCACAGAGCTAGCAGGCAGCCTTTAGCGAGGTGTCACTTTGCTTGCCGGGGCTTTTCTTCCTCTGAACCGATGGTAGCTACAAACTCCCGCTCTGATTTTGACGGCATCTGCGCTTCTCTGAAGTTTTGAGATGAAGGCTTATAAATTGGTAGCTTTCATATGGGCGACATCTCGTCTATATTCTCAAATCAATCAAGCGTAGAGGACACGCCAATCACTGCTGCTCTGAGCACTTTTACAGACAAAGGAGAAAACATACAGGACAAAACTTACTCGGCCTGGACACACACATTTATCCACTCAATTCTGCTACTCCTTCCCCCCCCCATCTCACAGTGGTTTCTCCTAGCTTGTCAAACCTCCCTCATGTCAACTGTTACGAAGGTTAAATGTCCTCCAATATGCCTGTGCAGCTGTCAGGCTCCACAGATCCCCGCCTGCTCATTTAAAGACATAGTTAGTCTGTTTGGCAAACATCTCACATTGACTGACATATTTCTTTACTCCCCTCTGTGTTACTACACCAATAATTGAAGAGGCAATATTTCCTGGCACTCCAAAATGATGCCAGATGTTAGATAGGCTCATTGTTTTTAAAACATGGCCCTGTTGTTGTTGTTTTTCACACTAACTCAAGCAGAAACCGTCCTCCTGAATCATCGGAGGAGCATTAAAATCTGTGGCTATGTATATTCATGTGCGGGGAAGTGAGGACGTGTGTGTAAACATGACGAGATATATATTCTTGAGGCATCCATCTATCTTTTTTGAATGCAAATCAACTTGCAACAAAGCTTTCTGGAGACACTGTTACTAGGCAACCTGTGCTCTCTATTTAGTTTGGCCTGCTGTTTATTGTATGTGTTGGTGCAGAGTGTTTATTAGAATATCTCGTGCTGCTGTTACACCGATGACACTCAGCTCTTCTTTTCCCATCAAACTAAACTCTTAATTGAGACTCAACTCTCTAAGAGACGTTTGAAAGGTAGATAACCCAAAATTTCCTGGATAGGAGCAAAACAGAAGCTGTCATGTATGGTCCCCCACAAGCCGCCTGACACTTGTCTGAAAACTAAGATCACCTGTCCACCAATATTAGGCTTAAAGAACTTCAGAGTGATGTTTTAATGCACTTTTATTTTCAATAACCAGGTAAAAGACCAGATAAAGATGTTTTGGACTGATATTAGAGTTGTGCTGTGTGTTTGTCTTGGCCCACTTCATTATGACTGACTCCCTGAATGCTTGCACAACCTTGAGGGTTCTACCTCTGACATGGACCTCCCAATAGTCCTTGCTTTAAATCTCAAACTTAAGGCTTTTGCAGTTAAGGCCCCATGACTCCGAAAGTTACTTTGGTTCTTATGTATATCTATTTTTGCATTATGTACAGCACGTCAGTCAGCTTACTGATTTGGATGAGGCTGCACTAAACTGAGCACTTTTATTTTGACAAATCAAAGCTTCTGATCAAGCAGAAACTTCTGATTTTGATAGTGAAGCTAATGCTGAAATGCAAAAACTTGTAGTTCTTTCAACATCCACTAGAGGCAGGCTCCAAAGCCAAAAAACTCCAAATAGGCTTCATGTTAGGGTAATAATTTTAACTACAGAAAGAAACAGCCTGGTGCAACAAACGAAACTATACTCTTTACATATTTTATAACTTACATGTCTATTAATTAAGTTTTGCATAACTAGGGGTGTGGCTGAATTTGAATAGGTTAGGCTAGGCTACAACCAAGACTTCACCTCTTTGCTGGTGACTATAAAAAAGCTGAAAGAAAGCCAGAGAATGCATTTCCATCAAGGCAGCTGTCACTATTGGACTCCATCGCACCTTCTTATAGACCAACACTTAACATGCCACTGCTGTAGGGTCTCTAGCTAGTGATATTATGGTAATGCAGGAAAAAACAACAATGGAGGACAATGGAGTTTTCTTCAATAAGAAAAGTAGCGATTGCATACCCCTGAGAAGAGCAGAAACCATACCGGGGCAGAAAACAATCCCTCGACAAGACCGAAACATCACAGAAAAGGACATTTTAACATGATGATTGAATGATAACATCAGAGATGTAAAATCACATCAGACTGCCTTTTCTTATATAACTCTGTTCTTACTTAAACTAATTAATGTGTCCTCCCTCAACCCCTAATCTCAGGTTTGGCAGCTGAAATTATGTCCAAGGTGAGCTGGCTGGTCAATATCAGATCACAGACACACACAGCCTTCCACCTGAGTCCAGATTATGCAGCAGACATAAAATTGTGAAGTTATTTCCATAAAACTCTGAAAGCAGTCATAAATCTTGGAGTCTCATCTAAATAAAGCATGTTTCCTGTTCATAAGAGCATCTCAGTTTGTTCTGCTGATGTGTTTTGTGTGCCTGTTTGTTTTTTTAATCTATGTATGGCTGGTGGTCTGTGCAAACGCCTGCCCTTGTGTGTAAAAGTCATCTCTTCCGGTAATTCATCTCTTTTTTTTATGTCACCTTCAACCCATCAACCTCTCGGTTTAATTTACTGTCAGGATGAAAGAACTTCTACCTTCAGGTCTGTGATTTATCTAAAGGTCCTGACACTTTTTCAAATTAGAAATTACTTCTTAATTGTCGCAGGAGTATTTCCAACTTTTTTCTCAGACCTCTTATTTTTAAGTTGTTGATCTGGAAAAGGATAAATACATCCATACCACTCACATCAGCTATCAGGAGAAGACAAGAAATCAAGGTTCTTATCATTTAGATGTCGGCAACGTTAATTTAAGTCTGGGTTTCACCATGGCCCCCATCATAAACTGCGGGTGCACTCTAAATCACATACAAATGTGAGTTTCTTGAGTTCAGTATTTGAGGGGTTTACTGTAAGACAAAAAGGAAACACATCACCTAACCAATGCGCAGAGTGACAGTGCCTACACAGACCAGTAGATGGCCACAACTTTGAGTGAGAGGTGACCTGTTGGGAGGTGTGGAGAACTCTCAGAGTTAGAGACATGCAGATTTGCAGGCAGTGAAAAATCTGTGCATGGATCAGTTCAAATACTGTGAGAAGTTTGGATTTCTTTTTCTTTAACTTTGTTTTAAATGCTACAAGGAGCATGAGCAGAATATGGAAGCATAGAAGTGATGAGTAAAAACTCAGGGATAACTTCTTACTTACTTGAAAATATAAAGGCATTAAGGAAACTATTACAAGAGAGAGCCCACAGCCTCAGAGCTTTGATTTCTTACATCTTTATGAAATCACTGGTCTGTGTTGCAAGTGTTTTTAAAATCAATCCTCAACTGCAGTGAAAAAAAGAAAAAAAAACCTAAACTCAAACACACCCTGGGGTATATCCCATAGGAGCCACATCTAGATTGGGCACACTGGTCCTGCTAGTAGCTAGCTCCCCTGTGTCTTGTGGGGCAGCAGAGCAATTAGCAGAAAGCAGATGATCAGTACGCCCTCGCCACTGTGGCGCCACCGGTCCCCTACGGGCTGTCAGGGCAGGTGCACATCAGTCTGGGATAAAGAGAGAAACCACTATATAAAAATCAAACACATGCACACACACACACACTCACACACACGTAATAAAATGATGATGTCAGCATTAAGTCCCTGGTGACTGGTGGTGGTGGTGGTGTGTGTGTGTGTGTGTGTGTGTGTGTGTGTGTGTGTGTGTGTGTGTGTGTGTGTGTGAGGAGAGGCCATCGGTCTATTATTGTGTGATGCAGCATTTCCCAAAGTGCAACATTATACTCCCATCACATTATCTATGTGTTTGTGCGTTTGTAAGTGTGTATGTGTGTGTGTGTGTGTGTGTGTGTGTGTGTGTGTGTGTGTGTGTGTGTGTGTGTGTGTGTGTGTGTGTGTGTGTGTGTATGTGAGCGTATCGAACAGACAGACTGGCGCCACACTAAGACATAATAATAATGTTCCATGAGACAAGACATACACACACACACACACACACTTACTCACACACACAATGAACCAACACTACCAAGGCTGAGGGTGCATGTGTTTGGCATGGTTGGGTAGTGGTCATGTGATCTATAGCAGATGTAACTCCAAACCATTAGTGTCATTCCCCTTACCAGAGCAGAGGGATGAGCCAGGCCTTTCAAGACACAACTCTCTTTTATCTTTGTGTCCTTCCACTATTTTTCTTTTTTCCCCTTTTATTATAAATGTATTGCAATTTGTAAAGTCATCAATGTGTATTTTGACTTTAGTTAATGAGTTAATCTAAAACATGTTTAAAAAAATACAACCACTCTGTTCAAGGATGTACCTCATCTGTCCCAGTCAGAAACATAAACCGTGAACCACCGGTGGAGTCAGGCTGCGGCTATTTATGTTGTCAATGAAGATGTAAGTACCCCGCCAGACATTTGTTTTAGTTAATGTGCTTGTGGCAGAGAGACAGTGAGGTGATCATGGATAAGTCAGGTAAGTCGAGTGCTGGAAAAGGCTGGGGAAAAATCTGTTAAAGTTAATGTTGGCTGCACATTTTTTTCAAGTGGCCACACTAATTTGACCCAGATTGGCTCGTTATCTAAATTCATATCTAAATTGGCTTTAAAATTATACACCTGTGCAAGCTTTTTATCTTTTTAGCTCAGATGATGCAAGCTCATTTACATCAGTCTCAGCTCTATCCATCTCCTTCTATTTCCTCTCTAAACCCAGTGCAGTAGCAGCAGATGACTGTCTTACATGAGTCTGGTTCTGTTCAAGGTTTCAGCCTGTGCAAAGGAAGTTTTTCCTCTCTACTGTAACTTGCTAAATACAGCAAAGTGCTACACTCAAGTGGTTGGAGATAAGATGGGAGTGGGTCTGATTTCACAAGATGGGGCTCAATCTTATCCTATTGGGTCTTTGTAAAAAGGGTATGATTTAGACCAGCCTTTTTTAAAGGACAACATTTGTTGTGAATTGGTGTGATTTCTGAGTTTAAAATAGATAGGTATGGCGGGTCAAAGTGGTCACATGATGCAAGAAACATTAATTCCCTTGTTTTTTTTTGCCATGAATCCCTTAAAATTACTGCTCCTTTAATGTATAAAACTTGGTTAAAAAAACTTGGTTAAAATGGTAAAAACTGAATAAATACGTTTATGTAATAACTTATGTAATTAATCACGCCCACGGGGAGGGGCTCGAGGGGTTTAAAAGAAGGCTTCCTGGGCCTCTCTTTGAGTCTGGAGTTTGTTACAGGAGTTTGCACTTTTTTTTTTTGCCTTGTACATTTTGTAAATAGTATTATACCATTTTTTGCACTTTTCTAAATATTTTTGCACTGCACCTTGGAAGGCTGGCTGTAAACAAATGTCACCATCACCGTATTTTTTCCGACTACGCCTGTGTTTTTACTAATATAATTTGATTGTTTGAGCAAGAACGCTAACCCACCATATGCACTGTCAGCAGAACAAAATACCTGTCCTAAACAATAAAATCCACCATCCCCCCGATTTTTTTTTACAACTCGACTACTGGATATAAATAAGGGTAATATTCTTAGAGTAATATTCTTATAGTTTCTTGTACATTTTAGGAATACCTCATTATACATCTGTTCATAATAAGTATTTCAGCACTACCATTGCTCAAGAAACAAATGTTTAATTGGGCCGATTAAGTTTCCCAGGGACTCACTCAAATCACTACCCCGGGGTAGAGAGACTCACTGCATTCAGAGTCTACCAACATCAATGTATTCACCAAATCTGATGGTACAATTTGCTCAAACAACAAATGAAGTCACCCCTTTGTGCATTTTAAAAAATGACACGATAAAAAAAAAAACAAAAAAAAAAAACTTGGTGATCTCACTTTTTTAACACACTGTTAAACTAGAAAGAGTGAGACAACCGAGCTAAAATCAACCATTAGCACCATTGTTCTTATGTGTGTGTGTGTGGGTGTGAGTGTGTGACCACAGGCTTAGTGATGAGATCATCCTGTCTGGAAATGTGCTCAGTCGAATGTAATGCAGCACACATGACACACTCTGAAATCACTTTCTTTTTTTTTTCCACTAAATTCTATATGAGCTCACCTCCAGCGGTCCATTATGGTGAGCAACATGACCCACTGTTGTGGAAAAAAAATCACTGACAGCTTGAATAATGCAATAATAAACTAAATGAATCATTAATACTTGTTGAGTCACAACCAGTGTAGGTGAATCTTTGGGGTGGTTACACAATGATTTGAACAATGATTTACCAAACGCTGCTAAATCCTTCCCACTGCACCTTTAAAAAATGTGATCCTCAAAACAATGGGTGACACCAGCATGGCTAAGTACACTGCTCTTACAGTCAACGCCTGAAACACAGGGTTACTTTAAGGCTGCAGAGGCAATGCTTGGATCAGCACGCAAACCCCGTGTTGTGTCTGTCACAAGATCAATAGAATTGTACTTGTCTAAAATCTTTGTCGTGCTGCCTCCTTCTTCCCCCCCATCTCTCCACCCTGCCTCAGCATCCCTCCCTCCCTCCTCATCCTCCCTGAGGGCCCTGCTGGCCTTGGCACAGAGATGCCAGCCTGTCTGCCCGCATTTCCCACGGCACGACGGTGGCAGCTGGGGGCCTGGCTGCCCTGTCTGCCTCCATACTCCCTGGTATATCACACACACAAACACATACACACACAAACACGCACAAACAGGCTCTCCACTTTCACAGCTTGCAGCCAGACTGGTGTCGCCATGTGTGTGCCAGTGGTAGCAGCAACTCACAGGAAGGGAGGGCTGGTGGAGAGGAGGGTAGGAGAGGGTTGAGAGGGAACAGGGTTGGGTGGCAGGAGGTGTGGGTGGATGGGCGCTCGGGCTCTCGGGCTCTCAGACAGCCAGATGCTGCCAATTAACTTCTTCGGCCGCTATGGGGCTGCAGGGGGGGAAGTCTGGCACCTGTACCATCCGACTCCCGCCCAAACACACACGCAAACACACACACACATACAAGCACACTGTCTTGCAAGCTGTGTGGGAGATGACGGCCACATGCTACCTCTGAGCTTCAGAGACAAACACACACACCTGGATTACTGTAACTCATGAACTCTGTGACCTTTTACAAAATGATCTTCTCTTCTTTTCTCTTTCCTCTTTTCCATTCCCTACAGGTGTGCAAAACAAAAAGGGTCAATTCACAGTATGGAGTAGCAAACCCGTCTGCAAACACAGAGACAGCTGAGCAGGAGTGACTGCGACCTCCTGCATGCGAATATGACCCCGGGATAAAAGCCTTTCTCCTCTCGCTCTCTTTCATACAAATACTTTGTATTTGTGTGTGAATATGTGTGTATTTGTGTGCTGTCAGGCTGTGTTGGTGATTACACTAGACAGAAGGAATTACAGGCTATTACAGAAGAGAGCCTGTGGCTGCAGCAGTCAGAGCTGTGCTGCCCTTAAAGGCTTACGGCTCTCGAAAAGCTGTGCAGCCTATTATTCCTACCATAGCAAACAGCTGCCTGCTGAACACTGAATATATAAATACAGAAAACAAGCGCAAACATATACTGTGATATAGTGCTTGGATTTTATAGCTCCATCCAGAACCAAGGACAGAAAAGAAAAAAACAGGTTTGGTCATGAGTAGCTCTGTCCAGGTTAGCAAAGTACTACTTCATGAACAATAATGGACTAGGGGAGGGAGAAAAAAACCGTAACAGCATAGCATCGCAATATTTTGTCTGGCGATATATCGTATTGTCTCATCTACAAAGTATCGATTTTTTCAAATCAATTGTTAATATGAAGTCAAATCTATGATAATGGAAAAATAAAATCAACTGTTTGTCCAGTGAGGTTGGCAGAGGTGACATCAAAGAGCAGGAGAAAGTACAACAGATATAAGGTTTGCAAGATGTGCTACATGAAAATGTAATATAGTGTAAAGCCAAATGCTAAATTGGCTAAACAATTAATTTTTTTTTCAAAAATCACAATAATTTTGTATTGTTGCCCAAGTATCGTGATAATATTGTATCGTGGGGCCACTGGTGATTTCCACTCCTATCATGGACCAATATGTATGTAAGGCTAAAATATGAACACCTGGAAAATGGTGTTCATAGTCTTTATCTGTTTTATTGTTTATGTAAAAAAGTGTGACAGAAACCAGCTGTATCCTGATACTGCTGACTTCCATGTTCCACACAAGTCTACAGCCGCCCATCAACATACAGGACAGCACTAAAATGACTTCATTTTCATGGTCATGAGGCCTTAAAAACAAACTTTGAGATGTTTTGGCAACATGCTTCTTTCTTTTCTTCACATCTTGATGAAAGTTTGATGCTGAAATGTGTTAAAGTTTCCAGGTTGTCATTTTACCACGACACCAGTACTATACTGAAAAAAATGCATATTCTATAGCTCCTATGAGGAACTTAACATCCACTTGAGAACTCATAGGGACAAACTGATACCTCTTGTCCCTGATCTTACCCTGCAAAAGTGCAATTAGTTTTTTCAGTCAATAAATATCAGTCTGCTTTTTTTAAACAGTCAGTTACATCGCTGACTGTGAATATTTGCTGTGGAAAATATAAAAAGAAAAAAAAGAAAAACACTTCTCTTTACTGTACTATAAAAAGTCCGGTGTGACGACTTCCTTGTAGCAGCAGTTTCAGCATTACAAAATTACAATACAGAAATCGTCAGTCTGGTTTGCTTTTTGTCACCCAATATAAAAGCATCATGATTAATTCCAGCCTGTCTCTTGACCAGTTAAAACCTCCTCATACTGCCTTTATTTGTTTAGAAAAGAGTACTATGGAGTGTTTCTTGTTTTGGCCACCTTTGAGCCCAGAAAGCACACCTTTCTCTTCTGCTAGAAGTCCAGGTGAGCAGATATGTGAATCCAGCAGGTAGGAGTCAGAAAAAAACGATCATGAACAAGTGGATACAGGTGATGAGGTTTATTTCCTGCAACTGCAACATGAAAAGTTAGATTTTTGTGCAACCAACAAAGCTTCTCACACCCCTGGCCAGTATTTTGTTATTGTGGCAAAAACTTTTTTTTACGTAGCAATGATAAAAAAAAGGAAAAAACTGTGAAGGGCATATGTGGAAGAGTGACTTAGGAAGGGTTCAGGGGTAGAATCACCTAAAGTTTCCAACAAATTTCTTCAGTTCTACAAAACTATGCCGTGTGTTGTTATATGAACAAATTTTCTGTTTCATAAACGTTGCTCTCAGCGGATGTTTTACCCAAAAATGAAATTGCTTTCCCAGCAGGAAAGCTGCACTGCACTTATCTGTTCTACTAAAGTCAACTGTATTAGGTTAACAATATTTTTATGATGAAAGTGCTTTAGGCTCAAATATGCAGTTACGTTTTACAGATTCTATCAAAACAGATATTGTCCTCTGTGGCAACAACATCAGTCAAGAGTGAATTTCAGTCACTGTGTGCCAGACAACAGGAAACTTCTGTCTGCCTGCTTTGATTTGAAAGAAGGAATGATGAGTCCTTTATATATTTATTTGCCATTATGTCAGAGGGGAATGTGTCACAGGGAGCTGTATGATGATCTATCAAAACATTTAATCTTAAGAGGACAGGATATGGAGATCATTGAATGAGGAACACATCCGCCCTACACAGATTTCTCCGGGGTCTGCACAGTCAGGAAATCGTTTTCTTTCCCAAAGTTTATTTTCTAAAAATTCAATATTTGGCATAGCTAAACAAATAACAACAACTCCTGAGACACAAAAGTGAGAAAAGAAAGAGTCCGAGTGCTGCTGGGATGATGATGGATGGGCAGCAGGGTGCGAGATCTGTCAATTTCTTGTCAATATGAGGTTCAATGTCAGACAGAAGAAAAATATTCGGTTCATCAAAGTATTCCTGCGAACTAGAGAAAGTAGCTGATATCATGTAAACTGCAATATAGCATTTTTCTTTAACCCAATCATTGCTGTAGTCAGGTGTAAATTAATGATGTTACTTGTAAACACATTAACGACAGAGGTCTCATCGCTGGCAGTATACACATTCACGCTCTCTCTCTCTCTCTCTCTCTCACACACACACACACACAGATAGTGGGCTGTGTCCATCAGGATAGTGTGTTCCCTTGCTGTTCTGAGTGACAGATGACTTGTCAGAGAGCTAAACGGGAGAATATTTTACTGCAGATTGAAAGAGGAGGAAAATGAGAGATGGGGAGTAGTAGGGAAAAAAAAGATAGAAATTGCTCCATTACACCAGAGAGGTAAATCACTCGATGTGCTGGAGATCACAGAGTGGCATTTACATTAACACGCATGTTCACTCGCACACGTATGAACATGATTCACCCTGTCTCTGTCTGTTACTGAATTCACTCTCTCCCTCTCTCTCTCTCTCTTTCTCTCTCTCCATTTCACACATAGTTAAAGTGTTCACATTCATATATTAACGCACACAGACACAGATCGTCGGGATCCAAGCAAAAGAAAAGCGGAGAGGCTGGATCAATGTTGGGCTCTGGTGATTAGCTTTAATTGAGGAAAAAGAGCTATGGGAACAAAGAAACATTATGACCTTTTCTCTGTCTGCACACACAGTCCGCTAATAAGACACATTCACATAATATCGTACTGACCAGAAATGTCTAGCTACATCAAAAACACCTTCTCATAGAAACGGTATGCAAATGGATGGCACGGAGAGAAAAACAAACCCTGCAGATAATTGACAATCCTTGCCATGTTTTTGTGCGTGAATGGCAATTTTCACCCGCCTGTCTAGTGCATGCTGATTATTCTATCAGACAAAAGAGATTGGCAGCGGTGCTATGGAATGACCTGTCTCGCTTTCTTGTCTCTCTTATTTCTCGCTCTTCCTACATCCTCGCGGTCTCTCTGCTGGTGCGTGTCAGTTTGTGACTGAGTCAAATACCACTTGTCAGGAGAGCAATGTTTGGACTGACATGAGATAAGAACACACCAACTACACAGTAATATGTTATTCCTCACCACTGTTGGACAAGGTGTAAGACTAAAATGCAGAGGTAATGTGTGTGCGTGATAATACTGAGGCCTTTATTTTCTGATAGTAAGATAGGACTACTACACACACACACATATCAAATCAGTGCAAATATAAAGGATATACTTACTACATATACAACACCTTTGTATCTAGTGGGATAGTGAGTCGGCTCCATGCAGGACCTGGTTCAAGATGGCCAATGTGGGCTCTACCAGTCACAGTGTGCAATTTTGTTGCACTTGTGTGATGCTCATTTTGTACTTTTTTTAATTAACAACTCAATTTGGTTTATAGTCTGAACATATTACATGGTGTTTGTCTCCTTTCATTCATGTATCAGATGCCTGCTTCAGCATGCTCACAACTTCAGCACCATGGACAGCACCAATGACAACAATGCTGTCTTCAGACTTGTTTAAATATAGTTAATATAGCATGAATTCAGTCATTTGGTTTATATCATATTGACCAAAGCCTTATTGCAGCTGCAGAACATTGTGTGTATTATGCTTCAAGTCATTTTACCCATGACAGAAGAAGAGAATGATGTAACTCTAGTCCTTACACAGTTTTATCAGGGAAAATCTGAAATCCTCTGGGTTATTATACATGGCTGTTAATGGAGTTTATATGGCAGCCAATTGCAAATCTTCTAAAAGTTAAATATGGTGGTAATTCCTCTGATGGACATCTCTTAACCAAATACACTGTGAGTTCATATCTGGTCTATTAATTCAAATCAAAGCTTAAAAAAGTGTTGAGACAAATAAAGAGGATATCAACAAACCCTTCAGATATGTACCTATGTGGGTTCAACAACACAAAAGAAACAATGGATGTGTAGTTAGGATGATAAATTTTATGTCTCACACTACTCTCGCCTTGAGGGCCCACCTCAAGGCTGAAAAAGTTAGAATAGTAACTCCTTCTCAATAATCTTAATAATATATTTAGCTGTGTAACACCTCCCTCGCTTCGTTTTGACCTTTATTTTCTACAGACATTACATTGGCTTAAATGCATTTTCAACCTGACCCTAAACAATGGCAAAATCAATCAAATGTCTGACTGTGGGGATTATAAATGCCATTGACATGCTACTTACAATTCACAGCCAGGCTAGACCAAACTTCAGCATGGAGAAGCGGATAAAAGAGAAGAAAGGAGGAAAAGTTGTTGTTGACCATCTACCTTTCATTTCCTGTCAAGGGCAAAAGAGCAAAAAATCCTCCAAATCAACAACAGCAACACCCAGAGTTGTTTCTCATTTTTGAAAAGATCAAAAGACCACAACATGGTATGGTATGGCTGAGCTGAAGATACTTTGCAAGAGAACAAAGAAAAGGCAGGTTAAAATGTTCCTGAAATGTTTAAAGATGGGTTGCAGGACATAAATGTTTCTAGCCAACAGAATAATTATATGCCTCTGAGAGGATAACTGATAATTTCAACTTTTCTTTTAGAAATAGAAGTCCATAACCTGTAGTTAATGCGCACCTGAGGGAAGCGGAGGCTAAAATGCGGTGAGTTGTCTGAACCCTTTCAAGATGCATTTGAAATAGCACACATGATGTCTTTCCTCACCATTAAAAAACTTTGATTTATTTGATGCGTCTTGTGGTCTGTTATGTGAATAATATCTTCTTCGGGCTTCTGCCAATCCTCATTTCATGCTTTTTTTTAAGTAAGGGAATCTAAGTTAAGGTAAACAGATGGTATGTGACTCATTCATGCAGATGGGTTTTTCTCTTGAGTGTAGAAAGACGCCACTGGGACCTTTATACCATCATATCACTACTCTAAAATACACATAGAAATATCCCATACAGAGGCGTATCTCACCCGTAGAAAGAAACCAACTAGTATATAATCTAACAGTATCAGTAAAGGATAATTTCAGTGTGAAACCTTTTGAAGGTGGTGGCTTATTTAAAAGTGCTCAAAAGCAGAGACTGAGTTGATACCCTTCAAAGATGAGATTTCAAAGAAATTGGATCCTGCTGTAATAAACTGGGTAGCAAGAAAGGGTTAATGTGAAACCAGCCCCCACTGCTCTGAGGTAAAACATGCATTTGTAACGTTTGTTCCCTAGTTTTCATTTCGCGCTCTCACAATGCCACATACACACACACTGGAAAACACACAGCAAACACACACAAACACACAAAGCGATTATCACCAAAGGTACGTACGGCTGCTTGTAGCTGCTCCCACAGGGAAACGAGCTGCACGCCTTCTCCACTCTCATTTTTCATTGTCTGCTTATGATGGCCCATGTGTGCACATTGACTTTCATTTAACCCTTTGCGTCACACTCCAACACACACTCACGTGCAAGTCTGATGCCTTCTTTCTGTCTTTATTTCTTTCTACGCCCTTCTTTTCTTACACACACACATATATTATGTTTTCCTGCAAATGAGTTTCATTGCAGTGGGAAAAGAAAGCTACAGAGGTGCACCCCCAACACACCCACACACACAGACACACACATGCTGCAGCCGCACATTGAGGCCACAGTGACTTTTTACAGCTGCTGCTCTTTCTCTTGTTCAACATGCATGGCTGAAAAATAAAATTAAAAAAATAAAAGAGAGCTAAAGAGTTGAAACATTCAGGGTGGGGAAAAACTCAACTAGCACCACTAAGAAATTAACTGTCTATTTCTGTTTTTTTCTCTTTCTTTTATGTAGCTGCCTAAAGGTTTTACAGATATTATTACCTGCATTACTTATCTATCATTTAAGAAAGTGCAGGTTGCTCACCGAAACCACTGATGAGGCTTCCTCTTACTCTTACTGCTGTTTTACAACTGTAAATGATGCAAATATCCATCAATTCACAAAACCTGATGCTGTGAACATGAATATCTGCACTACATATTTTCAAAAACGCACTCTGGCATGTCTATTTTTGTATGGAGGTCTGAAGTCCCATAATTCACCTCTGCCCTCCTCTGTGATGTTTTTAAGCATCTACAGCCTTTTCTGTCTTTATTTTCTATATTATTGCCTCGATCTTTGTTGTTGTTGAAAATGTTCTGCACAAAACTCATTGATAATGAACAGATACAATGGCATTTGTGGCAGAAATACCTGAAATGATAAAAAAAATAAATAAATAATCAAAACATCTGATGGGATGCTGGCAGCATGGTTCTGTGGTGCTACTGTCACCCTGATGGTTGATCCTCCAAATATCACAAAAACTATGGTTTGATTTTTATCAGATTAGATTTGACTGGGGTCTGACCAATCACAATCATTTTATTTCATATAGGGTGGGGCTGATATAATAAATAACCACAAAGAAGAAGATTTACCATAAACAACTCAAACAGCTGCATATGATGCGAAATTTTCTGCATAAAGCTAATAAATCAGCCAATGCAGTAATTCAATGAGCCTACAACTACTCACCCTAAACACTAGTACAGTAACGTGTTGAATACACATGTCCATCTTGGTTTTCCGACTTGTTGACTGGAACGCTGTCAACTCAGATGTAATGTCATTCCCAGCTCCAACATCCAACTTCCGAGGTAACTAGAGCACACCATAAGACCTGACTTGTGAATGAGCTGGCTCCTGTTTGAGAGCTACTTCCCTTTTTCCTCTTTTGTTGTCATTTAAGACACAAGAGAATAGAGGCTTTCATCGCAAAGCTGAGCCGAATTATCTGGATCTCAAAAAAAGAAGCGGAATTTCCATTGCTACTCCTGACTCTTGGAATCAGGCAGAGGAATCAATCAACATCAAGGAAAAAACTAAATAACTACGGACCATGAGCTTGTAATTCAGGCCCTGTATCACTGCACACCTAAAATGCAGAAAAAACAGATCACCTAACGAGTAATGTTGATGCATAGATTGATGTCATCTGCTGAAACAATTCCTCTGCACAGCAGTAATGATCGGTATTCTTCTTATTAACAGACATATGCAGATTAACATACAAGGCACAGCAGCATATCTTCATTAATTATATAAAACCGAGGACACGCAGACGGTGTTCAGCCTAATAATGACTCACATCCCTTGCACTTTAAATCAAACAAAGGTAGGCCTTTACTTCTTTACTTCTTTCTGCTGCTGGACCACATGGCTGGTTTTGCACTGTGTGTGTGTGTTATAGATACTCTACAGTCTCTATTAATACCTAGAGTTATCGGCTTGATGGTGGGCAACTATAAGTGCAGGCTCACACACAGCCACTGGCACTGCTGAAGGCTCCAAGTCTTGACTAAATGCTGAACACTATCACCAGTCTTAATGTGGCGATGATTTCCACAGTGATTCCTCCACTTACCTCTCATGACTGGATTAAGAGATACAAACAGCCAGTACAGCCAGTTTCTCCCGCAGTGGAGAAAAATCCATCCAAAAACTCTACTCTCTGTCAGCTGTACTCAATAATATGATGTCAAAATTGTTTTTACTGAAACATGCTCCCTTGATATCCTTAAATTAGACAACAAATTATCAAGTTGAACAATTAATCAAGTAAAAAGTAAAAATAACATCCTATATCTGAGTTAAAGCTCAGCGTTTTGTGCCTGCGGCAAAGTTTGCACTTAAAACACACCTGCTCCACTGCCCTTTTCTGTCATCATGATCCAAATGTGTTAACATTTACTGGTGTGTGTTTTTAGTACGTGTGTACGTTGGCGAATGTGTGTCTGCATGTGTGTATTGATTGATGCCTTCCAGGGTGGTAGCGTGATTGAAACACCTCCTCACCATAAAGCTGTCATGCGTGTGATGGAGTCGCAGGGTCATTTTATGCATCACACCTGTCCCCTTCCTCCCCACGCTGACACGCAATCAAATAGGAAAATGGGCATATATGTTTTCCTGGCCTTGAAAAGGGCTGTGTGTGTATGGGGGTGCGTATTTGTGTGTGTGTGTGGGTATATATGTTGGGAGTCTATGCATGTGTGAGTGGAGGACAGACAGGAAAAACTACCACCCATTCATTATGCATTATCCTACTTTTTAACCTCCTATCAGCTGAAGATTTAAAGAAATAGACACAAAGGTTGAGGCCTGTTAGCAAACATTTGTGCCTGCTAACCAGCAGTCTTTCAGCCTGAAATGGAAAGTAACTAACAGGTTAAGATGAGAGTGGAAACTGTTGTCACAGTGTTAACTGTGCTTGACTCCCTCAACAGACTGATTTATATAACAAGTGTGATCATGCTGTCTTGTTTCCCTTTGCTGGGTTTGAATCCATCACCATTGTTATAAGACCAATCAGATCCAAATTGTAAATACAGCCTAGTTATATGCTAACTTTTTCCTCAGTTATTCAACACAAGCACAGTCTGAAAAAAGCAACTAGTCAACTACAGAAAAAGCTTGCTACATTTGGTGGCTGGTTTGGGGTTTGTGGAGTTGAATTTCATGCAGGCTCATGTCACTAAATTTCACAAGTAGTTTGTGAAAATTGTTTAACAAAAGAAATGCTAAGATTATGGTATTTTCTTTTTGCTGCAAATATAATAATAAGTACTAAAAATCAACAAAAACTTGATCAATAGAAGATTCAGTGGTCACCTGGAGTAACTTCTTCCTCCAAAAATGGTCTAAATTTAGGCAAAGGCTGGACCATGATGTTAGAAGTGTTTGCACAGTAGACGGCCACCTAAGATGGGCTGTTTCTCTGCACAAACTAACCAAAAATGTTCTGAAACAAAGACACTGGTTCACACGTAGCCACATTACACCTAATATCAGGTCATATAAAACAATTGAAAGAGAAGCGCTCCTTTTTCACCCTGCCATGAAGAAGACTGGACTGATGGCAAAATCAAAAAACAACCTTTTAAATCTCGGTGTCTATGCTCCCTCACTGAACCCTGAGATATTCTGCATTTATACTGACTTTTCAGTGAAACACAGCAAACCCGTGCACGGAAAAACATTTGGGAAACTGCTTCTCTAAAAATAGCTCGGAAAGGCCCCTAAAATAATGACCCTGGCTGACTGTGGTAGTGTCTAAGGCTGGCAAGACAAACGACATCCATTCCCGCTCGGTGCCTTTAATCAGCTTGTGATAATTAACGCCACACTCCATTGGCCAAACAAATATCTTTGTCAAGGTGCTTGTTGCTGTACAAGTTCTTTTCCTGCTCTCATAGACAAGATAACAAGCAGCCTTTAATTGCCTTAAATTTTGTGTAGTAGTTGCGGTATTATAGACTTCCACCCATACATGTGGAGGATGTAATCACTGTCTTTTCCTCCCTTGTTCTTCCCTCTTTCCCAACAAGTACATAAAATATTTCATCATGTCAGTCTTGTGGGCAGCCGTAGCGCCATCAGACTTTAATAAAGTGAACGACCTTGTGGGATTGCAGAGGGGATAGATTAAGTTTGCCTTCCCTACTGGCAGAAGCAGCCACCTCTGTGGGGTTTCTTATCTGGAGCTTTACTTAATTACCTGCTTTAATTCTAACATTCTCTAAAATGACCCCCTCACCACGACGAGACAAGCTGTTTTAATTAAACAAATGAATATGTTGCTTATCGGCCGAGATCAGAGCTCTCGTTTGTCACAGAAGCAGTTAAGGATGCTGCTGATGATCACGTTATCTAGGACTTGGCCCGGGTTTCACCACACACAGAGGAAGGAGCAGCCGATGCTATCTGGTTACTGTATGTGCTACTGTAGAGATACAGAAGATAACAAACAGGCCCATTAGATACAGCAGACATGTCCACTTAGTTACATTGTAATCTGATGAGCTTTATAATGTAGAAAAACATCCCTTATTACACTGCTAAAAAGGTTTATAGCCTAAGGAAGGAGAGTCAGATGGGAGAGGAGAAAAATAAAATGTCATAAGAAGCAAACACAAGGAAAAAAGAAGAGATGCGGGAAAACAAAAGAAAACCCAAAAATAGTCTACCTGCTTTTCCCAAAGTCCCTGCCACTGGGCAGCATGTTTATGGTAGTTATGTAACAATATTTTAGAGTGTGCAGAGGGTTCCTGTGCAGCGCCGCCTGACCAAATTTAATGGGAGAAGTGTCAGAGAAGCCATTATACCAGCAGGGGCACGCACAGCCCTATTACATATGGCTGCTGGCTGCTAATGTGTATTAGCAGGGGACAGAGGAAGCAAGGTGAAGATAAGTGATTTTGCAGTAGCTGGCTAAGTAGGACAAAGGTAGGAGGGAGCGTGCGAGGGTGGGGGAGACTGAGAAAGAAGATCAGGAATGGTCACATCTCAGACCAGAGTGAGAACAATTTCAGACTTAGTTTTGTGTCGTGTGGAGGTGCAAAGCGCATGATTAGAGCTCTGTGTGAAAAGAGCAAAAGACCCTCGGTGAAACCATAGAGACAGGGGTCATGGCCTGATAATACTGCTCTTACTATATCACTGGAAACCACATGTTTGGTTGTTGCTGGGCTTTTTTGCAATACCTAGCAACCGCATCTTTGCTGGACTAAAAACATGTAACACACACACGCACGCACGCACACACACACACACACACACACACACACACACACACACACACACACACACACACACACACACACACACACAAAACAAACAAACAAAACAAAAAAAAAAACAGAAAGAAAATGAGGCCCTATTAAAAAATAGAAATAAAAATAATAAACAGACTTGAGGGTATGATAATGCTCCAAATCAAAGCAAATCAAAATACCAGCATAACACAAGGTACAAATGACTACAGTAGAGTATTTGGGCCAGAAAAAATCTTAATAATAATGAGAGAGTGAAGATTTGAATCATAATGCTGATAATAAAAATAAAAAATAAAACTAACTAAATAAATAAAAGTGAAAAATAAAGTTGAAATTTTGAGAGTCAAAATACAATTTTGAAACAAACAAAAAAAAAAGTAAAAAAGTCATGACCGTTAAGGGGCGCATAAATGGCTGAGCGGGTTAGCACACCCCACCTACGGGGACCACGGTCCGGTTGTGACTATGTGCTGCATGTCCTCCCCCTCTCTCTCTCTGCGCACTTCCATCCTGTCCTATCAACAAAGGCAAAAACTTGCCAAAAATTATAAAATACTAAAAAAGAAAAAAAAAATGTCATGACAGTCAAAACTCAATGTTGACATAAAGAGTCAACAGTTACAAAGCAGCGTTACACTGTGCACAAACTATTTCCTGTTAATGCCACAATATTTCAACATAGTGTAGTATTTATCTCTGTTTAACACATCAGAGGATAAAAAAATCAATTTAACTTTTTTCTTTTCACCGTCCATGCGATGACAAAGAGAGGAAGAGACAGCTGAAGTAGATTTTTTCCAGTTTCATTCTTGAATGTTTAAAACCAAAACTTACATAAATTTCCTGTAAGTTAGCATGAAGCTATAGGTTCATTTCAAACCTGTGCTAGTTACTGATGTTTTATACCCTGATGTGATTCACAGCATGTAGATACTGTTATCAAATGCAGGAGGTGCTGCTCTATCTTGACTAGATCCTCAGTTTATTGCAATATGCTCAGATTTAAAATCGATGAAAGACAAAGCCACAGAGGAAGACTACCGGCAAATAATCAGTAAAAGCCTGTAGAGTATTTGCAGAGCTAGCATCTTATACTAGTTTAGTCCTTGACAGTACTGGATGACAGGTGGTGCAGATGAGCAAATGATGTAACATTTCTACATGCTTAGCACATGTTTTGAAAATGTATTGGATTTTTGTTGAAAAGTAAACACACAAACAGAGCAGAGGAGAGCATATTTCTTTGAGCTAACAAGGGGGTTTTTGGATCCAGAAACTGTGAAATGCAAGAGTGTGACATTACCGCAGAGCAACCATCGACTTTTCCTTTTCCCTGGCCTTTATACTTTTCTGCAAATACCCATCCAGAACTTGTAAAAAAAATCCGGGTTTTTCACTGTCCTTATTCCATGATTGAGCATATATCGCACTCTAAAATATCTTTACTAACCTTTTTACCCCTGCTGGAGTTTCACAAGCTGAATCCTGCTTGACTACCTACTACACACTTTCTAAAGTTAAGCCTTGTAAGTCGAGTATCTGCGCAGTGACTCCGCAACTAACTCTGCAAAGTCGGGAAAAGAAACTGACTCTAAATGTAACAATTTACTCAATATAGGTGTTCAAAAACAGTAATCTAAATCCTTATATAACACAACAAGACTGCAGTTGCATCTCAAAACACCAACCACTGAAACAAGGTGACAGCTAGTGTTTTCTGTCTGTTAATAATTTAGTGAGGATTGAAGGCTGCTCTTGGCAAGAAAGAGAGAGTTTGCTGTGTTTGTCTGTCAGCAGCAAAATTCCAAACACTATTTTCGAACAGAGGGGGCACCTTGCCCAGTCAAGGAATCCCAAATGAGCTGAAAAATGTGGAGCTGCAAGCCTTCTTGCCAAACACATTAGCTCTTGTTCTTTATTTAAGCCTTTGTCAAACCATCAGTGCTACTTCACTCACACATCCACTCTTTTCAAGGGCTGATCGGCCAAGTTTTGCCACTCGACACCAGTGGTGTGAGAGCGTGCGGGAGCAGGGAGGCTCCTCAGCATGGTCTTTGACAGCCCCCTTGAACTCTGTGAGCCCAGTGATAAAGTGGCTTGATGAGTGGGCAATCTCTGTCTGCCAGCTGCTGGTCTGGCCAGGGGAGTTGGGGAGGTGCCAGGCTCGGTGAACACCCACACCATACAAACAAAAATACAAACACACGCAGACACACACACACATGAATGCGCACACACACGTACAAAATGTGCAGTTTGTCTTTAAAAATCACATTTACTTGAAAGATACATACTGAATACACTCACAGATCACACAAATATACTGACAGATTAGCGTAATGCACACACTTATAAGTTCTATCGACTAGTTTGCAGTTACAAATTGGTAACCTAAGAAGGCACTGCGGAGATATACAGTATACTTTAGTTTGGTTTTAACACTACATGACATTTGGCGTCCTTAAAGTGAGGTCGAAACAGGAAAATGTTTGATGTGTCAGTGCATTTCAGTTTTAAATCTAAGTCTCATATCTCAAATTCATGACAAATTTGAATCTCGACCTGCCCGCTGATGCATCAGAAAAAGGTTTCTATTTATGTATTCATTCTTTTTTATGGCCGGCTGAACAGAATGCATCACTGGGTCCCTGTGACTTGACTCTATAGACTCCCAATCTCTGTTTCTCTCTCCTTTTCTAGAAACCATCGACTGCCTCGCACTGTCACATGACCAGCAACTAATGTCCAGAAAATCAACCATATTCCAACAGCAGCCTTCTTTTTGTAATGTCACTCAGGGTGGTAAACTCATATACAGCCCATTAGCTAATATCACAACAAAGCTGAAATCAGTCTCTTCCTATTTAAATGAAAGATATTATAGGTCATAATGGACAGCCCACTTCTCTTAATATATATAGATATATATTTTAATTTGAGTCATTGGCTTGTGAGCATGGCAGGAGACAGTTATGATAACTAGTGCAGACCACTGACTATATTAATACACACATCAGTGTGAGATGTGAAGCCAAATTACCACCTAGATTGGTGCTGACATATTGCGCTGTTGGAGCCAAAGCATAGGCGGAGCAATCTGGTTGGTGAAATCACAGGATTGACATCACACCCTTCCCACCAACGGAGACACACATGAAAGTTGCAAAAAAACCCAAAAAAACAGCAAAGATCCAGCAGGCTGGTACGATCAACAGCAGAAGGATTCTTGTGTTGATTTGAAGCAGATGCTTATACTAATGAAAAAGATCAGAGACTCTTGTGTTACGTTTCTCTCACAGTTCCTCTTCTACTCTGCTAATCCGCTAAAGACACCACAGGAGCTGGCATTTGCCAACAAAGCTGTGGATCTTTTTTTTTTTTTTTTTTAACACAAAATATATTTTTCTGAAAATGAACACTTGCTTGTGCACTGGTGTGACAAGAACGTACCATGAGGTCAGAGTGCATGTTTGAGGAAAAAAAAAGATTGACATGTACTTCGGTTTTCCATTTCTTTAAACAGAGAAAGCGGGCTTTAGCTGTAAGAAGTCAGTTACCAATGGGATCTGTAAAAATTATTGTTTTATTTGGGTTATCTGTTGTTTCCTCCATGTTTAAATCATTTTTAAATGACTGATCTAAACTGGTGTCTTTAAAAAAGCTTAAACATGTGGCTGTTGCTTTTCATATGAAATGACCCAAAATGCTTTTACAGAAAATGTCTGAGGTTACCTTTTAGCACCTGTTTACATCCTTCATTTAGCTGTGTAAGCATGTGTTAGCTAATGTTACATCAGCTGCTGTGATAACATCGATTAAAGCTTGTGGTTCCAATCATAAAAGGTCTTTATTGATAAACCAGCTCCAGGTTTCAGTCACAGTTGACATACAAATACAGCTTGTACTGGCCTTCATTTTCAAGGGAGTCATTAGTCGATATAGAGGGGTTACCTCGTCCTTTCCTGGTCTGTTGAGGTTTTATTTACGCCCTGATTTCTTTGCAATACACTCTCACAATTTAACTTTTGGCTCAAAGCCAGGTGTACAAACTCTGGAGGATGTGCAGAAAGCTCAGTCCACATAACCACACAGCTAGGACACTATGTCGTGTTAATGAGCGATTTTTCAAACAAAACAGTCTTTGATAGACTCTGATCTGGAGACAAGATCGAGGAAGGATAACAGCAACCCTTTTTTCTTATTGTGTATTCATATGTTATCGATATGTTGTTGGCGGTAACTTGAATAGATGTTTATGCGTTGACTTGTACAGCTTTCAAACAGAGCACTGAGCTTTCTAGATGATTGCGCTGACATGCCGGCTGATAATCTAGGAAGCAGAATACACACGGGTAGATTGGACGGCATTGTTCGCTAAATGACGAGATCTGTCTTCCTCTCCGCCTCTTTAATTATCTTCCTCAGTTATAATTACTCGTGTGAAGGTGCAGAGGACAATCACTGTTGTGTTGCACTGTCTGCTGACTGAAGTGAGATGAGATAGGCAGGAGATACTGTAAAGAGCGACACTGGCTCTTAATGAAGGTTACTGTCTGCTGATTCAAAATCGTTATGAGAAGAACACAAATCTGCATTAATCATTCTGTGTTATTACATATGATTAACACTGCTACATCTGCTGCTGCTGCGCTGATATGTACCGCTAAATAATGGAATAATATGGCAGATTTTAAATACAATGTGAAAGCTTTGAGTTGTCCTTTAGATGACTTTATTGTTCCTGAAATCCTACAATATTAGCACCCATAAACAGCTGACAGTTAGGACACACTGGAGGCTTTCATTAAGAATAGTGATGACAGAGAACAGAAAGTGACCTGGGGGTCCTTAAGCAGCCTTGTAATTCTCTCTTAATGAAGCCGATGAATAAATGATTTGAGGCGCCGTGCATGAGGAGTCTGATCCCCTGTCAGCATGTCTCCACAGGGTGACTAGGAACCTCGGGGGAGTTTTCCTCCTTCCTCCTCCCCTTCACCTCTTCCTCTATCCTTTAATCCCCCACTTTTTTGCTGCTATCCCCTCTCCCCAATTCATATTTCTCACCTTCCACCCTTCTCCCTCCCTCTGCCCTATCCCTGCACATCCCTCTCCCTCCCCTCTGTCTGTGATCCTAATCTCCTCTAAAACATCTTTTCCCAGGCTGTGGGAGTGGGCAGATTGTGAAGGCCACTGTAAGGCTCTGACTGACTCATCCCGTCATAAACAACTGGTGGGTGTCGGCATGCTGACGGCCCTCCAGTTTCAAACACGCTCGTTTTGACAGGTCATTTTTTTATGATGCTGATTGTTATTTTCCATGTTATTGTTTTTCTTGCTTGTGACTTCAGATGGAGGGTAAAAGTGCAACTCTCTGAGATCAGGCAATCTGGCTCTCAGGGACAGAAAACAAAGATGACAGTAATAAAAAGGAGAACCAATTGCTTTTTCATTTCATTTCCACTGGGAAATCAGGCTGAGGGAGGAATAAAGGAGCTATAATAAAGTTTAAGAAAAAGGGCCGATGGCTTTCTGTTCCCTAAGCAAACCACAAGTAGGAGCCACTGTGGACAGTGAAGTTGCTCAGGGTCATCCACTTTATTGTAGGGAGGGCAAGACAATGTGGAAAAGAAGCAAAAACAAAGGGGCTCCCTCAAGCTATACATAAATGCTGCCAGTAAGTTGGCATGGACAAATTCAACAATGTAATCTTGATGTATATACATCTGTGGTGGCCAAAGTTGTACACCGATGTGTGTGGCAAACTCATGTTCAAACAGCCTTTATGCATTGTGTTTCTGTTTCTGTATTGGGTAAGCAGGACCCAGACAGGTAGTGAAGAGGCCCCGTCTTCCCTTGAAGAGGTTTCATCACCACACCAGCATGCTCAGAATTTTACAGCTACGGAAAATTTGGAGCTGCCTCCATCTTAAAATCAGCAAAGCTAGCTGTACTTGCATTAAATCAAATGTGTCTCATGAATAAGCTTGCTTGAAAGTTTTTAATCACATTGAACAGAAAATATCCACCAATGGTGAAGAAAATTAAGGTGAATAATATAATAATATGATTACATGAATCAGTGCACACATAATTGAATTTTTCTACTTTGTCAACATTAGTATATACCGACCTCCATAATCTCTAAATATACCCGCTGTCCCACACAAGGGGTGAAAAGAAGTATTCGGACCGTTGCTATGTGTAACTAGCCAGTCAGGATCAAGTATAACAAAACTGCAAATCTGTGTAATCGCTCAACCACTACCAATAAGGCATCACACAGATGTTATATTATTGGTTTTCAATGTAAATAACACAACATGGCGGCATACAAATGATTCTTTTAGGATTCAAAAACATATATATGACTAATATTACCAACAAAAAAAGATGTGTTACATTTAAAAACACAAAAGAAGCAGTTTGCCAACATTGGTCACTATTTTTACAGTTTATTTTAAAAACATATATACCACATGTCTCCCCTGTTGCCAAGGGACTGTGACACAAAAATCTGCCGTGGCATTTTTGTCCTTTACATCCAGTCAAATGAAGCATCAGGTAGCATCAACACTTCACTTCTACAAAGAAAACAACAACATCATCATTAGGGGCAGGATCTTGAATAAACAATCGGATTGGGTCGCCATATCAAGGATTTATTACTATGAAGCAAAATGACAAACTTGATCAGATTCTCCTGGTCTTGTTTTAGGATCAGCAGATTGCTCCTTTTTTGGTTTGCAGATCAACTAAGATGCGATGGATAAAAAGTGACAGGCTTGTAAACCAGGCTCAAATTTCAGGTGGCCTATTACTATCTGAAAGTGCTCTCAGAATCTAACGCTAGTAGTTAACATAATTCTACTTAAGCAGAGTGTTTTTTAACAGTGTATCATTCTATGCCGCTGCGTTGTTATATTGCTCATTACAGTGGCACATAGAGCAGCTATCTCTGCATGAACATCCTAGTTAATGGGCCACAATAAAGACACCACTGTCTTCATTTTATGGCTCAGTTTTCAAATGGCCTACTTGGCTTTCTTGCCTGCTCTCTCAAAGGAGCCATCCAAGTCTCTTTAAGACCTCTGATATTCTCAGCACACTCTTTCCTCCTGGCCCAAGTCTCCCTCCATCCGTTCTTCCGCTCCTCTTCCTCGGTACCCCCCTCCCTTCATTCCTGACAGCTAAAGGCAGCCGGCGGTAGCCCAGGGCCTGTTTGCTGTGCCTTTAGTTTCATTAGCGAGCCCCAGATGCTTAGCTGCTTACAAAATTATGAAGGGCCGAAGCCAACCGCCTCCAGATGGGACCCATCTATATTCAGATGAGCTGTTTCCTCACATTCAGAGCAATCCCACCCTGATGTCCTACAGTGTCGTCAACAAACATGCTGACAAACACAAACACAAGCAAGTACAAACAGATGCACACATTCAAAGGGGGAAGCTGTGCGCACACACCCAGACTCACCCAGGCCACACACATATACACACAAATACATAGACACACACACGCAGAACGTAAGGCAGGGTGGCATCACATTCTCTATAGGAAAACAATAGCTTAGCCATCCGGTGCACAGTGGTTTGTGCTGTCAGCTTAAGCTTTTATCCTCTATTGTTTTGTTTTTTTTAATGGCCATTTTAGGAAAAGGACTGACAGACTGCTGCCACAACTGTGGACTCTCTCAGGCAGTTTGAAACGTTGAGGAAAACAACTGGCAACAAAAGCACAAAAGGCCACACTGTTTATACAAGCCTGAAGCTCATTTAATGCTTAAAATTAGCTATAAAAAATGAGATAGCAACATTTTCTATAACTGACACCTGTTTAAAGCCATAGACTGTATATACTATAGACAACTTGGTTCCGCCTTCCCCCAGTATACAGATTTGAAGCCAAAAAGCTCTTGGTATTTCCACGTTTTTTCTCCACTTCCTGATATCAACACTGCGCTGTAGCATTGTACGCATTCAGCGGGAGAGTCGCCAAAAGTCGCCGTGATGACGCTCAGCTCAAACAGTGTATCCCCTGGGTGAGCTACACAATCTTCATACGCCCATAGGCTGTATCATGTGTCAATCATAGAAAACATGAACCCCCTATTAACTTTTAAAAATGGAGCTGTACAGAAAAAAAGAGGACTTGCGCACAAACCAGTCTTACAATAACTACATGTCAACTTCGCAAGCAGGGGGGAGAAAAATGTATAATCTGTGTAATAAATATCTAAAGTTTGTCCACAGCTCCATAAGGATTGCTGGAGGAGGCGGGATTTAACACCTATACTGCAGCCCGTCACCAGAGGGTGCTGTTCTCGGGGTGGCTTCACCCAGCGAGGAGGCAGACGGCGTCCATTCTATATACAGTCCATGGTTAAAGCTCAGCTGACAGTAACTTGTAACTTTGACACCTAAATAAATGTGAAATAGCTGAGTGGAATTTGAATTTATGAAAATATATTTGATCAACTATACACAGCTGATTCTGGAAGATTTGGTGGAGCTATTATTGATGCATTGCAGTATGTTATGATGCATTAACTTGTATAATGTAGGCAGTTGAGTAAGGGAGCAAAAAAACTCACCATGCTTGCATTGTGTCCTGGTTTCATTCTTTGTCTTCTCTTTATGTTTTTGCCTCTTTTAACTTCAAATCTGCTCCAGTAATTAAATCTCAGCCTTGAGTTTGAAGACAATCAAGTCACACTCCATTTCCCCCGCTCACATCTCCGACAACCAGATGCACTTGAGCAGCATAGCGAGGAGACCCGTTCCGGCACAATCATACAAGCAACAAATCCTTGAAAGACGTGTGACACAAAAAAGCCCACACAGAAAGCACAGTGAAAGATGTATAGACAAAGCAACGGTGTGAAATGCTCGACTGACAGCAAGCTAAGACAGCTGACTGTTGAGAGCTAATAGAGGTTATGTGTTGGTGGCTCAAAATGATGTGTAGCCAGACAGAGAGTTGAGAGTAAAGCAAGAAAGTCAAGAAAGAGATTTTTTAAAATGTTTTTTAAGGAGAGAAATGAGAGCAAGTTCATACTGGTTGTGCTTTTGCATCTGTGCAGCTTAAACCGGCAACTGACCATTATTGACTAAGCTGTGTTATTAGGATTCATTACGGTGTCTGTCACACACACACATCTCTGTTATAGGAAAAATGCAGATATCAACCAGTCCGACAGAAAGTGTCCTAATATGTCCTGTAAACACCTGACAGCTCGGCTTTGTGGAATCGCTGAGATACCTATAATCCTTTAGTTGGAGTCGGGGGGTCAACTCTTCCTCGTGCTGAGCACACCAATAAGCTTCAAACAGGCGATAGGAAAGCATCAACACCCCCGAACTCCTCACAATATTCTGCTCAAAATGCAGGCTTGCTGGCTATTTGTGCGACATAAATCCAGCATGTGTGTATGAAAATACTTTATGAGGAAGTATTTGGGGAATTTGTTTGGCGCCACTGTGGGTCGAAAAACAGTTTGCGGCGTTCATGAGATCAGGCTGAACAAAGAGGCGTGAAGGTGAGGTCTCCCACCTACAATGCTAAAAGCAGCCGCTGACTTACAGTACAGTAATCAAGGGACTGCTGGCTGCAGAAAAACTGCAACGCCTCACCTAGTTCATTATAAGATGACACAACCAATTTGTACCTCTGCCTGCTGCAATCTACCAAATCTCCCCGACAAAAGCATTTAGATTAGAGCACTTTCAGGGAGGGCTGTGCTGACATGCGTACCAAGCCTGTAAAAGAGGGAATGAAGTGCCTTTTTAATTCTCCTCTGGGCAAACATAAAACTGTCCAGGTAAGTCATTTGTGGGTTCAATGGAGAGCCGAGAGCAAGAAGCCTCTCTGTCGCTACACCCTTCGATTCTCTTTTACTCCCAGCCTCCTTTCTCCAAGGAAAACTGTGTGCAAACAGGCATCAATGTGAACAAATGCAGCGCAGAAAGAAACTCACTCACATCCTTATCCTCATCCTCATCGAAATGATTATTAATCTATTTGTTACATTCTGTCCCATTATTTCTCCCACATAATCCTCTTTCACTTCCTTTGGCAGCATGCTAATGAGTTTCTGTGAACAAGGAAGCTGCACGTGCTGGTGATTGTTCTGATTGGTGCCTCTCTTCCATCCTTAGTTTGTCCTACCCAGAGGAAGAGGGGGAAAAAAAAGGACTCCCGCATGGAGCAGAAAAGTGGAAATAGAGTTGCTATTTCATTTAATAAAACAAAGCTTTGTGATCACTTTCCCGTCTCGAGACTTTACAGACAACTGGAGTGAAGTAGAGAGGAAGTAACTGTACCGGAAGATGAACACCGGTCTGGATTCTGGCTGGAGTTACAGTACATCAGGTACTCTCTTCTTCTTCTTCCAAATATTCACACAGATTCATACATCACTCCATTTCCTCTCGCTGTTGGAACTAGTGACAGATAATTAGGTGTGTGTCTGTCTCTCTCTCTCTCGCTTTCTCCTGCGTTTGGTTTTTATTAAAAGATTTTGTCCGTCTCCCTTATCACACAGGCAATGTTGACGGAGAGGGAACATCATATATAACATTTTTTTTTTAATCTCAGCATCTTATATGAAACCCATAGACGGTCTGTGGAATGATTGCTACAGCTCCCACTCAAAAGCGGGACTCAGAGTGAGGAAGCATCGGCGCCTCTGTTTTAAATTAAACACACACCCAGACACGCAGAGATACAGGCCTCTGGCATGGTATAGGAGTAATAAAAAACAGAGAAACACGGATGTGAAAAGGCAGTAAAGCTCGTCGGGTCTCATGAGGAAGACGGTGAGCATGTAAAGCCACGGCTGATGATCCATTTCTTCCCTTTAGCCTTGAGTCTAACAAGCATGACCACAGGGAGATGAGCAAAAAGGGAATATGTAAGACACTAAATATCAACGAGAATTGGTTCCAATGAAAGTCAACAACTACACAGGGAATTCATTCATTTCAATATATGGTGTTTTAATGCTTGTATCTCACCACTGAGACTCTTGTTGTAGCAAATAATATTTTCTGAGCATTATATAGTTTCTATTTGCTTTGTTGCATCAAGCCTTGAACAGGAAGCCATTTTTATATTGGCTTCATGTAAAATAGCGTGTTTCTAGTGGTCTGCGTGTCTGTGTGTGTGTGTGTGTGTATCAGGTGGTAGGGTAAAAGCTAAGATGAGGGCTAGACCGAGGGTGCCTGATGTTTTTATGGAGCGAGTCTGGTTGGAAATGACTCGTTAGTCTCGGTTTTATTGCTCACATTACCCGAGCCAGTCCTTGTCCTGTTTGCCCTTAATTAACAAGCGTTCAATTCCCCTAATAATTAGCACGAGCTATTAGCTATTTTACATCACTCTTCATTTGTCGACAATTAAAAGGTCTATTATTAAAAAGGCATGGCACATGCTTAATTGGACAAAGTGGCTTGGCGGCAGCAGCAGGGGAGGAGAGGGAAGACGAGTGAGGGCGGACACACTGAGCACAGAGGAGGGGGAAGAGGAGGAGGAGGAGTCACAGGGGTCTGCTGTCGCTCTCATACAACCTTTACAGTCTGTCCGTCTTTAGTGTGCTGCCTGACACTCCGTCCTCGAGAGAGAGACCATCTCCCTCACTACTGTCACACACTCGCTGCATTTGGACCCTGATAGCCTGGCCCGGCCTGGCAGTGTGGCTGTTAGAGGATGGGTGTGGTGTGTGTGTGTGTAGTGTGTGTAGTGTGCTGGATAAGTGTTTTTTTTTTTTCTTTTTTATAAGGCTGACAAGTGCAATTTTCTTGGCACTGCAAGACTTCATATGTGAGGAAAAATAATCTTATGCAACCACTGCGCTTCACGTGTTTAAAATATTTGAAATTAATATGAAGTACCACAGTAACACTGAGGCAGCCCTCTTTAAATGGGGCCTGAGACAATTTGCTGTGTTGTGACATTTTTTCTCTTATAACAGTCCACAACTGGACCAATATCCGATCATTTTAGACAATTTTACAATAAAATCTAGCCTCTTGGGAACCAAAGGTTTAACTAGAAGTAAAAGAAAAGGATAGTTGAGCCTGTGAACATTACCAATGTTTGGGGACAAGAAAGGAAGAAGCAGGGATGCATATAAAGATGGGCTGAGTATCATTTGTATGCTGATGATTCTTGCTTGCCCTGTTAACAGACTTCAGCCTGTATCCCCAGTTTTATGGATCCTTTAGCAGACACACAATGTGTTGGTTAAGTTGCATCAACTGAATGATAGTAAGATGGTTAGTCAGTTGAAAAAGCATCCTGTAGGGTCCTTGCCGTGTAAAGGGGGGGGGGTGAAAGAAAGCCAAACAGACGAAGGTTCAATTCCTAATGTCTGATGTGTGAGAAGTCTAAATCAAGTGCTGTTTGGTCAATTTCAGTGGTCGGGTTGGTTATTACTTGAAATAGTTTAGTGAAAACTTTTTAGTGTTCTGCAAACTATCAAACTGTAATTGTCTTTCTTTTAATTATGTGGGACATAAAGAGGGGTCACTGTTAAAAACGGTCGCTTTTATAAACAGATTAAAACTCCTCACAGGATCTTTTACTACTGTTTGTTCAAATAAGGCTTTGATATAAAGAAACCTTGCCAGGAGGGGGAAATAAAAAACAAAAGTGAAAAAAAAAAAGCCTTAACAGTTTCTAAAAATATCAACGAATGAATGAATGAATGAATGAATGAATGAATGATCCGCGGGTGCATGTATGAAAAAAAAAAACCTGACCCTTAAAAAATTCTAACAAAAGGGTTCTCTGCTGTTTTTTAAATAGTATTAGGTATCCTTAATAACATACTAATAGTTTACCAAAGTTTGACCACTACAAAGGTGTCATTTTCAAGATGGCATTCATGACGGGTAGGAAACCCAAGAAGACTACCCGGGTGAATAAGGTACAATTTTTAACTAACAGATATCACCATGAAACTTCCCAAGTTTATAATTTACATTAAGACAAATATTTTTGTGTTACAAGTTTTGTCAAATGTTATATTTAAATATGTAAATGAGGCAATATCTAATTAAACATGCACTTATTGGCATACATTTCCAGAACCGAAAACTGAACAATGGATAACTTATTTTTCACCACCATAGTATTAGCCCTGAATGATGTATCCCTAGAAAGCAGAGCAGTCGCAGATCCATAACAAACAAAAGGGTGAAAATTTGAAAGTAAGTAGAAAAGTTGAGAGGACAAATAGGCAGGCAGGGAGTTTTCAGGAGAAAACTCTATAAATACAGACAAAGGTGAACAAGGAGAGACACACAAAGAGGTGGAGAGATCCCTTCTCTCCCCCTCACCCTGCCTCACCTCTCCTCACCCCTCGCCCTCTGCCAGGGCTTAACAAGTGGCAGGGGAAGCAGGCAGGCCAGAGCTGTTCTGATTGACAGAACAATTACTGCTAACACGCAGCCCGATGGAGAGGCAGACATCTCCAAATAGAATTTCACTATGGTGTTGCATCACACGCTTACAGCAAGGATTTTGGTTGAAAAGCAAAATTGCTCCGACTGACTGGCTGATTGACTGACTGTCTGTTTGTCTGTCCCTCCGTGTGTCTGTCTGACTGACCTAGCGCTGCGAGAGGAGCGCTCCTGCTCTTTTTTCGCTGCATCCTATGAAAAAAGGAGGAGAAAGCGTTTACCCTTGATCAAGGTTGGCTGCGTCTAACTTTAGAAGCAATGTTTTGCAACCCATTTCCTCCAACTCTGACTGTTCATCTGTTAGCTCAGCTAGAGGTGTAGCTATTTTTATCCCCACACCTACTGACTGACGAAAAAGTGGAAAGTTAATTAAAAGAGACAACACACATCAGAACATTTCCAGGGTGTAATACATCACAGATTTAATCAGCCAGAAATTATGGGACAACATGTTTTTAAGATAGTGAAGCTAAAGTCATAATATCAGATTTACATGAAAATGTTGTTTGAGTTACTTGTGAGAGAGGTTATAGCTGACAAAGCATACAAACATAGCAAAAATGAGCATGGTGCTGTGTAGCTACTTATCCTCATTTTGTTCTTATTGCTGCATGTACTTGTAGACAAGAGATCCTGTAATTTCTTTCAAGTGAGACCAGAGACCAGCTGAAAAGTTAGGCAGAGGCAATCAGAGTAAATTATCCAAATAATCTGAAGAATTTCTCATTTCTTATCAAGAAAAAAACATTGTCTGAGCACGTCTTCATTATCATTTTTTTTCACTTTCAGTCTAAAGGCACTATGAGGATTTTTTTAGTTCTGACAATGTTTTCACCTTGTTTTTCTGTGGTGAAAACTGCATTTTCCATGAGCACCATCATCCACCATTGTACAGATGTGGCTCTTGGCAAAGCCTGCATTTGTTGTGAAAGCAAACGAACGAAATTCAGATCTTTTTTTCACTCTGTTCAAGAAAACTTCTGGCAGGATACAGCGATGAGGGAATATATTGATTTGTTGATATGTACTATGTACATTTATTGTAGCTGTAATGTTACAACAACTGGACTGTGTAAACTCTTACATTATTGTTTAGCTGCTGAAAAAAAGATGACTAGATGTACCAGTGACAGCCTAGTATCATGATGTGAGTTTCCCAGTAATGATCACAATGCCATCAATATGCATGTAGTTTAACTCTGCATAGCCCTCAAAAAGCAGCAAAGCTTTCACACAACGGCATAAACATTAAACCCTGTTCATGGCCACTTTAATCTCTTACCTTGCAAAGCCCTGGTTGAGTTTCTCTGACTAAAACATTATGTCAATAGAAGAAATATGATTTTTTTTCTCTACAAATCCATCTCCAGAATAACCACTAAGTACAAAATGTCATGCAAAAAGAAAACTAATCTTCCTGCTAGCTGACTCACTTCTCTCAGCCAATCTTTACCAACAGCTCTGGCCACAGACTCGTCCGGGTGATTGTGACTATTGACTCAGCTCTCTTTGCAGAAAATCCAACCTGAACACGATCACTACAATTTAGTATAAAGAAAGAACCTGTCTTGTCAGTACTAATCTCGTTTTGAAGAGGTATCAGTGTATAAGTAACACATTTCAAATTCAGTTAAAACCCCCCACAGTGCCTTTAACGGTCTATAGTCTGAACTCAGACACTAATCTTCAAGGTAATTGATCATAAATTGATAGTTAGTTTCTGACCTGACATTGGAAACTATCTTCAGCTGTCACGCTGTGGCCCCTCCTGCCTTTCTGCTCTTCACAGGACTCCCATATGAAGCATCTGGTGGTTGATGCAATCAGTCTCATGCAGCCATCTTGGCCATTACCCCACCCCACAGTGCTCTGGCCTCCAGCAGCTGCATTACACCACGCTCTCTGACTTTCTAATTAGCTTATCTGGGAAAATAAGGATGCCGGGCAATTCTTTGCTCTGGCAGTCTAACATAGATTGGGGCTGCAGGGAGAGTAGTTGGCACCTAGTATCACCGTGGGGGCTGTTGTCTTTGACAGACGAGCTTAAGAAAAAAAAAAAAAAAGGTTTTCTCTCTTTCCTCCGTCTCAAGAACAAGCGTACTCTTTTTCTTACTTTCTTCCCATTTTTTAATTTAAATTTAAGTCAACTACCAATTACGGGAGCTAATTTCATTTCAAAGATTTAATATTTTGGTAGCTGCAGTGAGTTAATGAATATGCTAAAGGTTGGCGTTATTAAACAAGTTTTCTTTTTAAAAAGCAGCTTTTCAACCGGGGTTAGCTAACTGAGGTGATGTTCATTTTTTGGGCCAGTGAAATTAATTCATTCCCCTTTACCTATTTTTCTTTTCTTCTTGTGTTAGAAAAACTCTTCTGAAGTTTATGTTCTGACAGAATCCAATCCATTGTTGCTCTGTAGCACATTTCAAAAGCAATGTAGTCCCTTTTAATAAGTTCATCCATCACTCATTTCTTATCAGACATGTAACCTGTAGCTGTGTTTAAATGCCACATGATACAGAAAATCCCAGCTCTGTCAGCTCTGATATGTTGTGGCTGGAGGAGTCATGGAGTGAGGGATGGACGGGGAAAAAAGGGATGGAGAAAAAGGGATAGAGGATAGATCCCTCTACCTGTGGCAGTGAACATCCTGCAGGACTGTAATCTGCCGCTTGTCTCTCACTGAGACGCCCAGCTTAGCCGAGGCCAGCCGAGCCCTGCAGCCTCCAGCAACCAAAACGATGCCGTGGCCCCGGGACATGAGGCACCTGCACGGGGAGATAAAGGCTTCAACTCCTCGTCTAATACTGACGATTCTTTTGATAAATTCAGACGTGGGGTGGTGGGTGGTGGGCGGCAGGGGAGCAATCTTCCCTCATTCTCTCCACCCTGTCTACCTGTCTTGGTAATCTCTCTTTCTTGTGCTTTGTGTATTTCTTTCTCCACCTTCTCTCTTTCTTTCTGCCCCTCTCTCGCTCTCTCTCTCCATTCCTTCTTTATCCTGTCCTGAGTTTGGATCAGACAGGCGAAGCTCTACACGCTCTGCCTTTTTTTTTTTATTATTTATACCATATCTGTAACTGTCAAAGAGAAGATTGCTACTTTGGGAGCTGTCTGTGTTTTGTTGTGCTCATGGAAAGTCAAATAGAGGAGGTTGTGTTAAAAGCATCTTGACCACTTTGTAGGGACGCAAACAATGTCAGCTGCGGTCTTGGAAGCCCCAGACAGTTGAAAATGGCCCTACAAGTGCATGAGACATGATGCCTCTCAGATGGCAGGGAGCTGAGAGGAGCAGTTGAAACAGTTTAAGCCAACTGGGGAGGTGATTTGGAGTCAGGCCTCAGCAACATAACTCCCTGCTGTGTCTGTCACTTAAATACCTATTTACGAGAGCTTACTGAAACACAAACATGACCAGGATTGCACAATTAGCATATTAGGAAAAGCTTTGGGACCCAAATGACTCCATCACGCTGCTGCTCAAATTAACACCTCAAACATTTAAGAATATGTGAAGTTAAGAGAGTAGACCATTCATGAAATTGGATTCAGCAGAGCAGGATATGGAGCACTGATCACCTGTTGTGAGACAGGAATCTGATTGGTCCTCTGTTGCATTCCAAGAGTCGTTATTTCTCTAGATCAGATCTTAGACTGTATATGCTATAGACCAGTGGTTCTCAAGTCCAGTCCTCGAGGCCCACTGTCCTGCATGTTTTGGATGTTTCCCTGCTCCAACACACCTGATTCAAATGATCAGCTGTTATTAAGCCATTACAGAGCTTGATAACGAGCTGATCATTTGAATCAGGTGTGTTGGAGCAGGGAAACATCCAAAACATGCAGGACAGTGGGCCTCGAGGACTGGACTTGAGAAGCACTGCTATACACAACTTGGTTCCACCTTCTGCCAGTACACAGATTTGAAGCCGAAAAGCTCTCGGTAATTCCATGTTTTCTCTCCACTTCCTGAAACCAAACATTGGGCAGTAGTGTTTAACATGTTAAGAGACTGTCTTAAAAAAGACAAATGTAAATAGAACATCAACTTTCAAGAAAGTTAGATGACAAATGCATCTTTGCGACATTAACATAGAATTCAAATCACTTCTGACATATTTTGTACTTGGCTCTATCCTTCGCACAGAAGAATCAAAAGTAATCCTGAGAAGAGTATCAATAAGAGTACTGAGAAGTACTGGCACCAACATGTAGTGGTATTGGTATTGATACCAGAGTCAATACAGTTCTTATGAGACCCCTGCCTTGCTGTCATGACATACACCTTTCCAAGCAGTCCATGTCAGGTACAATACAGTCAGAGATTCTTGGGGACTAACCATCGGATGAATACCAGGAGAGAAATCCACCTGGAGTAAAAAAAGACCAAAACAGCAAAGAGGAAGCTGAAAAGATAAGGCAATACGTAGGGCTGAAAGTTGAATGGTCAACTTATCGGTCAATACGTGTTGAGTCAACCAGACGACCGATCGGTCAACTCGTTTTTTCTCAGCGTCCATTTACAGTCTATGGTAGATTTCATCAGGAGGAACATACCAAGCGCTAATGGGGGTGTTTTCAGAGCACCCCTGTTTCACAGTTAACAGTCTGTCTCAGAACACCGCCCTTTCTTTCACCATTTTGGATTTGCCTTACCCACTAGAGACCGGCTGGAGACAGGAAGATTGAAGAGCGTCCACGTTAATCAACGTGCGGTGGTTTAAATATATATATTTATTTTGAGTGTTTCAACTTCCCTTTCGTGTTCAATGGCCTTCTTGTGCTGACATCAGTATATTTTCACCCCGCCGAGCCACATCATCCCCTGCCGCAGAAGGGTTTGCCGTCAGAGTTGGAAAAATTTGATTATGGTCGAAAATTTCAGGGTTTTAGTCGACCAAGAATTTCTTTGGTTGATTACAGCCCTAGCAATAAGGCAGATGAAATGACACAATTGAAGACGGCAGTTTGAGAGGACACTAAAATATAAATGGCATTAGATTCAAAAACAGATGTCAAATTACATATTTTCATTTCAAGCAGCCAAGTAAGAAGCACAAGTATAGATTCCACTTCTTTATAGTATACTGTCATTTTAATGCTAGCATCGGAGTCCATTAACAATGAATGTGTGCATTATAAAACAACATGAGTGGCTGTAACTGTTAAACAGTAATATCTCCTTAACAGCAGACACATTTAAGTGCAAAGTTACAACCACACCTCGCAGAGTTGGAACAGAGAGAGCAAGGCAGCCAGGCTGGGCTGCATCATGTTGCACTGCGCTGTATCATCGACAGCAGTTCATCTTTCCTGTCCACGGTGTCATGCCCATTGTCTTTTCCCATTAGCCTGCGACCGTGGTGCTACGGTATGTTCGGTACAGGCGCTATGCTAGCAGACGCAGACAGCTCAGGGTGGCAGATGCCTGGCTTTTCTGCCGATGCCCTCCATCAACTGATGACAGATGTCAGGGCTCCTTTTGGACGTCAACACTTCATCACACTATCCTGTTCTGCCTCCTCGCCCCACTGGATACAGCAGCCTGCTTGGCAGACGCCGCACCCAACCCCACTGCACCGGCCCCCGTTCCCTCCTGCCACACCTATTCATTCACACACACACAGACACACACAGCCACACACATATCTCTGCATCCATCAGTCAAGCGTTATTACATCAGACAGCCGTCATACTGGCAACCAATGGATCACATGCTAATGCACCCAGACGCATTCACTCTGGAAATCTAATGTATCAGTCTTTAGGGTTTGTGTGTGTGTGTGTGTGTGTGTGTGTGTGTGTGTGTGTGTGTGTGTGTGTGTGTGTGTGTGTGTGTGTGTAGCAGGTGTAGAGGAATGTGAATGTTACTGTTGGGCAGAGAAGTAAAGAAGCGCTTTCAAAGTTTCACAAAAGATTTAAATTCTATGAATGAGTTTGTGGGATGTGCTTTAAACATCCAGTATTTCTCTCTGTTGATACTCGTCCTGTTAAAATCCATTAATGCACTCACCATTTTGGCCTGCTGGTAGACTTGACGACAGGAGACATGCCATCTCTGTACAAACTCTTGGTCTTGGAGAAGTTGACCACGTTGAAAATGACTCTCTGAAAAAACAAAGAAGACATGTTGAAAGATACCTGTAATATTTGGTCAGGTTTTAAGAATCCAGGTGCTGTCGACGCTTGAAAACTTAAAAATGTCATTTTAGACTTAATCAGACATAATGGTAAGACACAAGTGCTTGGCGGGAGAAGCCTGAGACTCCGACCTCCTGAACTGATACACAGCTGAACGTTTCAGGGTTCAGTTCAATTCATAGCTTCTGGGACTGGGAGATGAGAGTGTTTGGCTGTGTTGCTTGTTTATAAGTCATGATGTTTTAAGTGTACTGTACTATTGTATGCTATTTATCAGGTCTGGGCTCAGTGAGTGATTCGTTCACTGAACACTTAGAAGAATTCACACTGCACATGCATCGTTCCCTCGCAAACCACTGCAATGATAGGATGCTGCAGGTTTAATGCACTTCTTGTTACATGCTGTGTCCTATTGTTTGGCTCAACTGAAGTGAGAAACGAACGAATCACTCAAGGAAGTGATTCGGTTCAGTACGTTCACTAAAGAGATTCGGTTCTTTTGAACAAATCGTGTGCGAACGACACAACACTAATGCAGTGTGTTTATGATGAGAAAAGGCAACTCAGTGGGTTATTTTTAATTTCCTGCTTGTGTGTTGCAATTGCCATTGAGTATATATTACTCAAACAGCAGGGGAATCTAAGATAGAAGTTTCCACAACTATCACGGTTAACACCATCAGCACACAAAATCACGTCACATTAACATTACAGCCAAGAGATAAGGCCGCTCTAATGCCCTGAAGATGATCCCATGTTGCAGGAACAGAGTTGGTGATAAAAGGCAGTAGCTCTGAGGAGTGCAGCCTCTAATCTGGAAGGGCATTAGATTTCTCCCCAGAGGGATGCTGCCTGGCCCCAAACACCATGCTCTGCCTGTTGGGCAGGGGACAGCCATGGTTTCTGGGAGAAGCACCTTCCTTCCCTCAGCTTAAATAAAGTGAAAACAGCCCGTTCTCCCTCCCATCTCCATTTGCATGATTAGGATCAGGAGAAATGAGAAAATGCGAGAAGAGAAATGAATAAATACAATTTTTTTTTAAAGTCAAATGAATGGCGATTGTAATACTGCGGCGAGGTAAATGAATCCTATTGATGGGGCATATCAAATTACCAACTAAGTCCAGGTGGTGGAAGTTAACTGGGTGCTACTGAAATCCTATTACAGACTCCCCACCCTCCTTTCCTTTCTCCCTTCCCTCCCCCTCATCCATTTCTCCTTTTTTTCTCCTGCCTAGCATCAGAGGAATGGGGATTGCGGATTGTGGCAAGCTGATTCAGACTTAGGTAAAATGACATCTAACTGATGTTGAGACTGGCAGCAGGCTCCTGTAGCAGGGAGATAAGACCATTGCTGCTGGCATTTCAATTACACTTTACTGCCCCGCACATCTGTTGCGAGAGCTACTTTTCAGCCTTTTTCCCCTCAGGCAAATACAGCCTTACTCTGACTCCACTGGCTTTCTTTGACTGCACAGCCTCCTTCTTCATTCTTTATCCACAACAAATTCAGATTGTCTTCCTCCTTAGCTTCACTCTGCCCACTGTTTGTAATCTATTTGTTCGGCCTGTTTAACTCAGAGGGAGCTCAGGCTGGACAGATGACAGACACAGGCAGAGAAAAGGAAAAGAGGAGGCTGAGTTGTGAGCCAAATGATACGCATATAAAGGGTGGGAGAGAGTCAGGTAGAGAGAGGTAGAGACATACAGCAGGGTAAGACACACGGAGACAGATAACTACACACATTTATAAATGTGGGTGGGAGGCAGTTAAAGCAAGAAAAGTAAATTAACTGGGCCCTGCTGGGTAAGCTGACGTACATCGGGGCATGTTGGAAGCCTCAGTCCTTTTATGTGACACTGATTTTATTAAAGCTAAACAGATTTAAACTTAATCTCTTTGTTTTGTGAACACAAAGTCAGCATTTAACTCAATATATAAGAAAAAACTTTGAGAAGATTATGAGAAAGGCAGGAAAACCCCAGATGATTTACTAACAAGCACAGCACAGAGGTAGGGCGTGTGCGCACTCATTTTAAGCTACCGGGTAAGATGTATCAGTGCCTCACATGACAGCTAAATACGGATAAGTATGAGGGACAATTTAAAGGCAGATATCAACGCAATTTCCTCTTTTTAAAGATTTATCTTAAGTTTTGTTTTTGCCTTTATTCGGAGAGGACAAGACAGTGGACAAAACAAGTAACAGGAAGAGAGAGAGCAGGGAGTGACATGCAGGTGAGAAGAAACAAACTGGAAACAAACTCGGGCTGACCACACCCAGATCAACACGGGGCGTACACATTGAGGGCTAGGCAAGCAAGGCCCCGAAGTTAATAGGGTTTTCAAACAGCAGAAGGCTTTCACTTCTCCTGTTTGATGTCATTACGTTTCTTCATAGATCTTATCGCCTGTTGGTTTCTAAAGAGACATTATGTGGCCTCATGATGGCGGTTGACATATTGGAAATCAACCAAACTCTGAACTGTAATCTAGAAATAGAAAAAGTGTGGTGGTGTTGACAAAGACTTTTAACTATCTTACACACAGCTACACTGCCCACCTCTCAGTCAGCTCAACTTTGCCCTAAATATGCTAATGCATTAAACTCCAAGCCATTTTATTATCTCAACCGAGGTATTATCATTTAAAAAAATTACTCATCCAGTGCTCAAATATTTAAAATAATGAGCACTATACCAGAATATGGTATTTGGACCAGACTGGTTTCTTTTGGTGTAGAGTTGAGCATTTCAATATGAGATCTAGAGAGGGTTTCCTTGGCTTTGGCAGCCAGCCTCAAGTTTTTGCACTTCCACATTGGCTTCTGTTCTCAACACAAGAGCTTGCCACTCGGTTAAAAATTCTAACAAGTGGAGATTTTGCAGCTGAGAGTGTGGCATGCCAAGCTGATTGTTTAAGCATTTTCTTTTTTATCTTCATAACACTGCTATCTGCTAATAATAAACCATTGCTTTCTTCTAGTTTATCTGTGTACATGTTGTTTTCTGTCTCTGCCTCTCTGTCTTCCTCTCTCTAATCCTCCTGTATTGCTGGTAGAATCTCCACATCCAGTAACAGATAGAAAGACTAAACAGACAATATAACATACAAGGTGTATATACTGTATACATATTCAATATTTTTCAATGTAGACTTTGTTTCCCAAAATATTTCATTGACCCTCTTAATTTAAATCTATTGTGAATACTAATGTGTCTTTTCAAAATAAAAGCACTTTTGTTGTCAACAGGAAAAAAGTTATCAAGGCCTAAGACAACAATAGTTTTTTTTTTTTTTTTTTAGCATATCTTCTCTAAAGCTTGGACATTAACTGGGTTACTTATAGCTTTTAAACACTGTGAATGAAATGACTATTGTCTATTGGGTTGTAATCTGAAATTCAGGGTCCCGCAGCCAAAATATCAAAGCTGTGTTTCTTGAGGCTTGTGTCCCTGCTGTATTTTCATGACTACAAATAAACCTGACTGCACCAAGGTGCTTTAAGTGATGTGGCTGAAGTTGTGTTTACACAGACCATGAGGACCACTGCAATTTTGGTATTCGTTTGGCATGAAATTGTGCTTGCACTTCTATCTGCTCGGAGCAACTCTTATCAGAAACATGCAAGCACAAAGATTAATTTTTTTTAGGCTTTGGATGGCAGAAACTTCACACAAAAATAAATAAATAAACATCACAAAAACCCTTGTGCCTTTGCAAAATGTAATTCCAGATTAAAACCGCCACAAAATACAACTTTTACATATAATTTAAACAAGATCGTCAGTTCTGAATTAAAATAATTGTGTCAAACTTTAAAAAATGTTATGCAAAGCTGTCCTGATAATGCTCTTTTAACAATTATACACACAAATAGACGAAGTACATACCACAAAAGGTAGAATGGGAACATTTTTAACACTGATAGCAAGAGTCAAATTTTCTGTATTTGGAAAACATGAATAGAAGATTAAATCATTCTGATTATTTCTCAAACACTCTCTAACACAAACAAACACTTGCACACAAGCATATACTGACTTTCAAAGACTCAAAATCAAGCAAACTGCTCTGGGGTCATTCTTCTTCATCATTAAAAGTTAAGCGCAGTCTGGACCAATTACAGACCACGTGTGTAAATGTGTGTATTGGTGCGTGTGCATGTGTGAGCACATGTGTGCTGCCCTGGAAGATTTAATTAGGCTAGGAGCAGTTAGAAGAGATTAACATCCATGCTGTCTGAGCTGTCACGTCGACAGAGCGTGTCAAAGCTCTGCGCTGTCCCCATCATTGCCGAATTACAGACTGGAACAGGTGTCTCTGCAGTGTCACAACAAACACCATCTCTGCACAAATGACAATGGACATGTGTAAGTACTGCGTCCAAAGCTAAGCGCAGCTAGCTCATTCCTGGAAATGATAACTCTAAATGAGATGTTGTCAAGAGCAGAAACTTGCATTGGAGGCAGATTATTCATACTGCAACAGTTGATCCTCCTAAGGCTGACAGAATCTAACAACACGCAGAAATAAATGAGCCCTAATGGTGCAATAAGTAAGATTTTCACTCTCTCAGAGCAGCAAATAATTACAATTTATCTGCAGGAACTTCATGAGGTACTTGATCAAACCTAATGACTCAAGAGACACTTCCTTGAAAAGCTTCAAAAATCCAAAATCTATGAAAAAACTTTGAAAATAGAAAGAAATTATTACTAACAAAAAGTCACATAGATGTGTGCTGTAAATGCAACTTCACATTCACCGAAAAAAAAGACCACAACCTCTTTGTTAACCTTTGAACAGTCCTGTAAGCGGGCTGCAGGACTTGGCTCTAAAATAGCCTCACTGGTGCCGCCTCAGGATAGGATTGCATTTAGGACCAAACACTGTCTTTTGATCTCCATCGATCCGGCGTGTGGCCAGATAGCGTTGCTTCCTGGAAGAAGCCGTGATAAATTATTAATGAAAGCATTATAAATGTGTAGTCAGAGACCTCTACTGAGAGAATGAGCACTTTGTCCTTTTTAAACCACAGATGAGCAGACTTTATAATGAAAGATGTGAAAAATTCTATTGCCTGTAAAATGTGAAATCTGTTGCTGATTAATGATGCACTTAAGTATGGCAATGATATTCAAGTTCCATATTGGCTTCCAGGATACATTTGACAGAAAATTCTGTAGAAAATTATCCGCAATGTAATGTATGATCTACCAAAACTGTATCACATGGGTTGAGTTTTTACCAAGGAGAGTCATTTGAGTAAAAAAGAGCACCTATCTGCCAACATCACATTACTAGAGTTGTCGTTAAAGTTTTTCCAACATGCCTACATCTTCAGAAAATACTGTCAGAAAACGATTTTCTATCTGTGGTGAGCAGGAGTCCGAAATTGCATGTCTGTGGGACAGCAGACTTCAACTCTTAAGTTCTGAATGAAATGACAAATGACAGTTAGTTATGACTTTGTATTGAGCACTTTTCACAGGTCTCTGGTGGAGGCGACCTTGACCAAACTTTGCAGATCAGCCCTAAACATCATCACCCTTTTCTTGTTAGTCTACACCATCATCAGACTAGGCGTTTGATGAAAGGTAAGTTTGACATATCTCCCATCCCAAATTAAGTTGACTTTTTTTTTTTTTACATTTTGCTGATTCACTTTTGTGCCAGCTAATAACATTAAACACATTTTTATTTATTAAATCACAACACAAGTTATCTGAAGTATAAAAACAGCAGGTTACATATTACTTTATTGTATCAAATAAACACATGGCTTTAATTTATCATAGGAGTATTAGACAAAAGTGGAAAACTTTTCCTTTGAACAAAACTTCCTTTGAGCAAGCAGAAACCTCAACAGAAACAAACCAAGTGAATGGAGAACTGCTGTGACTGGATCGGATGAAAAGAGCTTGCTGAAGTCAAACAAGCAACAACCGATAAGGGTCACAATCTTATGGCGTGATATCTTATTATCACCTCCTTAAATAATAGCCTCAGTCACTTTTTGACAAAATGACTTTTTTCCTTTAAAGTTAGTCCTTCGTGATGCTCCCCATCTCTGGTAGAATGTCCCAAATCCTCAGTTGAACAGATCATGTGATACTCTCCTTGCTGTGTAATTGCTTATGTAGAGAGAGTGAATTAGGCCATTTACTGAGAATATTCAGAAAAATTTCTGACTTAGGCCATCATTTTAAGGGGTTGATGTTATGGTGATAAATGGAATTAATCAAACAGAGATAATAACAGCTGCAGTTATGTTGGAACTAAACGTGCAGTTGAGCCAACCAATAGCAATGGATTTGTGTATTTATCAATTTACTTTGTGAATCAATGCAGATTGTCTATAAAAATGTAAGATACTTCACTACTGTTTTTGGTCAATTGAGTTTAATAATTGTAAATGTAAATTAAATTCTGAAATCTGATGCCCACTCTAAATTTGTCATGTTGAAATTGAGTAAAATGTGATCTGCACTTGATGGAGAAAAATCTATTAAAGGTTTGGCAAGAATCCATTGTGCTGGTTAGTCCGTGCATGAAAACATAACTGCCTCAGGGACTTATCACCCACTCTTTGCTCACACCAACACAGAAATTAGATTAGAATCAGTTCACCATTGAAAAACTGTTAGTCCCTAAACTCTGCACTTGAAATGTTGCCCAGTGGTTCAAACAAAAGGCAGAAAACAAAGCTCAAACAGACTGCCCCATCAGATCAAGTGAGGTTTCTGGTACTCATCACCAAACTGTGGCTGACCGAATAACCTGGGCTACACTGCACTTTCCTCACAGTATAACAGCAGCAAGCGCTGCAGATCTGTGAGCTCTGTCCATAGCCATCAGAGACAGGCGGACTGATCGCTGCTGGCAGCTCTGCCTGTTCCTCTCTTGTTGTCTTTGATCAGTGTGATCACTGACGCACAGCGTGCCAACAGCCCACAGTACCGAGGACTACCTGACACCACCAGGAGCACAAAATACACATACACACCCAGACTTCAACACAAGCACAGAGGTGCAACACTGGGGCAAGGTAGGAATTACACTTGTAACTCTATAAATACTGCAATAGTAGTGTTGTACTTACACATTAAATATCTCTACTCTTAAATTTATACATCTGAGAGCTTATTTTATTCAGTAAGTGTACAAACATGTTTGAACCTGTCTTTTATGGAGCTTTATAAAGAAGTTAGAAAACCATTTGACCATCCTACGATGTTTTTTAGTGCTTTTGAACATTTTAATTTAATTGTGAATTTTGGTTAGGTAAACAAACCTGACTTTCCTTCTAGTATTTCAGATTAATTTTGACAACTACTACTTTTGTACTTTCAGTCATGTCTTGTTGTGACAGTATTATTTCCCAATCCGGGGATACAAATTTAATCAACTGGGGAAACCTGCAGACTGTGTCACAAAAAAATCATTTGAATGAGTTTTCTAAAAGAAAAAAAAAAAGAAAAAAACTGCATGCATAAGTTGCATCTATGAAGAGAAGAAAAAGGTGATACACTGGATCTCAAAGCATCTTAAGAATGAGAGCCTGTTAAAATTTCAAAATTCCTACAAAAGGAACAAAAGGAACATATCTCAGTGTACCAAAAGTGAAATGATACCTGTAAGGGTCGGCTCAGGTCACGACTGTTCAATCGAATTGGTTTAATATGATGCGAGTCACATGAAGAGGCTGACTTAGCAATCACTGACAGGGTTCACTTCCTACAGGGTTTAATTTCAAACTGCTATGTGATGAGCAGATACTGATCCTTCCCTATAGGCAGCTGACACTCACATCAATATGTTTGTAGCATTTAAGCTAGGAGGGGAAGCCATAACTTCACAGTGACTGAAAAACCATAGCAAGTGAGATCAAGTGAGGGGCTGCAATAATTAAGTATTTCAGTAATTGAGTACTTTATCAAGTACTCTGGGGATTAATTTAGTAATCTAATAATGAATACTGCATACTCAGCATTTTTTGATAAACAAAGCAAATTTGCCTGTTGTAGAAATTAAAGGATTATTTTTGTCTTGTCTCATTAGGCATCTGAGCCTAATAAATATATACGAACATTAGACTTGCTAATGAACATTTACTTATTTTACACCATAATACTAAAATTATACATAGGATATCATGTCTTCGCAACATTTTAATGATAGCGTTTGAAGTAATTAGTGGAGATAGAGGTTAAATAATAATAATCTACGAGTGCAAAGATACCCCTGACCACCCATACCTCAGTTGTGCCACCTTGGTCAAAAAAGTGTGGGTACACCCCTGCATAGTGTGATGAAGAAACAGTGGGACCTCAGTGCTGACTGGCTGTCAAGTTTGCTCATCAAAAGCAGTGAAAAAGATTTATGTATCTAAACAAATGATAGGAAATAAAGCAGGACCTTAACTTCTGTCCCAAGAAGACGTTACCACAAAAGTGTCCTTTAAACTAAGTACTGCGAGTGAGTTGTGAAGAGCAGAAGACATGCGAATATTCTTTGTTTCAGATGACAACATTTTAAGATACAATCCTTACTGGAAAGAGGGTAATATTTTTGGTGGGTTTTTGGTGTATCTCTGGGGTGGCATTATGGTAAAAGCTGGCCCAGCTGTGGCTAAGCTCATGTTGAGCCTGGTGACAGTGAGGAAGGTCACAAGTCAGCAATAGGTGAGGATATGAGTATGACAGGGGAACACTAGGGGACAGCCTCAGGCCCTACGGGAGAGGACAGAGGTCACAGTCTTGCATGTACCAGGTAGGGTGTGTGTGTGTGTGTGTGTTAGTGTACTTGTGTGTGAGTATTTGCATGTCAGGGAGAAAGGGGCACAGGCATTACTCCTTCGGGAGCACATGCATGGCCTTGAGTTAGGGCTGCTGCTATACATAACCTGACAGACTGTTCACAAAGCTGACAATGTCACCCAGAACAACTAAATGTCAAAAATACAACCAACATAAGGACACACACACACACACACACACACGCAAAACACACAAAACACTTTCCCATTCCTGCTGTCGTTTAGCTTCCCACCTTTTCTTTTGTCTTCAGCGTGATGCTGCTGACACTTCAGGTCCCCAATGACCAGTGCCAAGTCAAGGTGCTGACACAAGGAAGAGGAGGATGGGACCCTCTAAACACATTACAGGTACACAAACACACACACACAAACTAACACAATAACCTGCTCCTCCTTTCTCCCTCTCCCTCTCTTACACACACACCTGAAGGTAACTGACAAAACAACGCAGTAATATTCCTAAAGTGGTTTTGGTTTGTTTGTACTCAGTCGGAGATGCCCTGTGGTAAAAGTGAGCTAATATGCGGGGGAAGTTGCGAGATACCTAGCTATTGATCCTGGGGGCCACGAGTCCCAGCAGCAGCAGCCCTTTTAAATGTCAGCTTTTAATTTCCTTCTCCCTCCTTCACAGCGAAAGATTTATTCAAAGCAGTGCTGTTCCAGGAGATATCAGATAGCACAGTGACAGTCTTTTTAAAGAGCTTTTGTTTGGTTTAGGCATTCACGGCTTTTTGTATCGGACTCTTTTATTCGAGCAGAGGAGGAGGAAGTTTCTGCATCGGGCACTGAGTTGAAAGGCAATCTCTCCCATCCATTGTGAAGCGATGTCCAACTGGAACTTCTTTAATTAGGGCTTCTCTGCGACTGAGTGACAGCAATGGCCAATACCCTCTAAACACTGATGGAGGTCATACCCCCTTCCACACACACACACACCGACACACACCCTCACACGCCACATACACCCACATAGAAATACACGTAAACAAACAGTGATACTGCAAAGCATTAACCTTTCATATAACAGATGATTTTTTTTCCGCTAACACAATAAACCAACAGAGAAAGAACAGAGATAAACATTACTTCACCTCCACCCAAGACTTTGATTTCCTTCATTTAATTACAAGAGCACTTACTGCACATGCTTTAGAAACATAATATGCCATAACAAGATCACATAATTCTGTGACTACATAATGACTGTCTTTTTCAGTGTTTTTGTCTGCAGGAGGCGTCACAGTGAGCTATGGACTTGTTTAGCATTTCTTTACATGCTCATTACATGTCATCGTTCATGTTACGTTTATGCACTGGTAAGATGCTCTATAGAGGGTTCATTGTGGTTATCTTATCCCTTTTTTATATGCACTGACACACCGCTGGGTCTGCCATCAGGAGCAATTTGGGGTTCACTGTCAACTAAGTCTGATTCTATATCAATTTTTTATAAATCTCAGTTAAGTAAAAGAAATATAAGACAACAAACTCCATGATCTGAAAACAAAAGCCCTCACTCATAAACAAAACTACTGACATGCTTAATGATCTTTATATGCTATAATAATCAATACACAATGAAAAAAATCCAGTGACAGCTGATCTGCCAACGCTTCAATGTGATGCTTGACCCAGTGTTAGCAACACCAGTCCAAACAGAAAACTGCCTTTATAATGTTTCTGACACTTGCTCTTGTAAATAAATAAAGAAAACAGATATCATATCCACTACTGTCAGAGTTGAGGCTTTATTTCTTCTTTGACAGCCTGGATTTCAGGAAAAATCACTCACAGTGCTGTGTCGTATTAATGTTAGTTTACAAATACTGTGCTTGAAGTGTAGAACCTGTCAGTGGTTATAAAAAAGCATCACTTGAAAAAGCGCAGTTATCAACAGAAGATAGAAACATATTTAAATTGCCAAAATCAATAAATTAATTAATATATCCCCATAACATAAAACAGTATGTACCTCTCTGATGGTTAGTACTAGAAGATGTAAGGCAGCTATCAGCACACCTGCACTCAAACCACCTTATTAAGTTTAACTGTTGCAATAACTTGTAAAAGACAAATGTAAATGGCTAAATGGTAAAAAGACTAGTGCTATGAGAAGCACCCATCAGTATTAGCATTCATGATGCTGACACAGCCACCGGGAGTAGTTTTTGGGATTAAGTGCCTTGCCCAAAGACACTTTTGCATTTGGACCACGGGACCTGGATGTGTTTTTTTCACTCCTACATTTTGATTATACTGAGAAAATAGTATAATCACAGCTGATTCAACAGACAGGAGGGCACTTTGTAGCTGTTTGCCCACTTCTAGCTTAGCAGAACAATAGCGGACTCAGCATTTTTAATAATGCTCGACGTCCTAACTGAGACCACATCTGTGTTGTATGTAGACCACGGTTAAAACATCCCATAAACTAAATTATTGTTATATTACCAGTTTCAAATCAAGATCAGGGTGTTTCCCTGGTCTTTACAAAGTGCTGTGTGACCAATTTTTTGACCACAGCTGTCAAAAAATTAAATCACTCATTACCTGCCACAAAAAGGGAACTGTAATGCAGGAGCAAGTTTTGCAAGGGAAGCAAATGAAGTACATGGTCAGTGGAGCTTTTGCAAATTCATTTCTTCATTATGCTGATAAGAAAACTGCTATCCAGGCAAACTTTCTGGCAGTGAAGGTTACAAGCATGTTTGCAAGAACATGAGATGGACGTAAAACTGATGAAAGAATCTGTATGCTCTGTCTTAAATTTGACAGACTTACCCTTTAAGTGTTGCTGAAAAAGCAATAGGATGCATAACAAACACTGGGGAGATGTATTTTGTCTGATGTCTGACTTAGTTAAAAGTAGGAGCTGACAGGAAGAGGTTTTCACTGTTTTAGGTTGCCAGCCACATGTTCTTGTACTTCCATCCTGTGACGATGACAGAGCTAGTTCCATCCAGTCCACCTTCACTCTCTCAGACGCAGCACTGTTTTTGCCACAGGCACTCAGTGAGGGATGAACAGAGCAGCAGTAACAGCCAACTGCTGCACTTTTCCTCTTCCCTCCTTCTGTCTCCCCCCCAAACATTTGTCTTCTAACCTTCTTTTTCCCCTTTCGCCTTCTGCTTTAAACATGGAAGAGTTAATTTGCTCATTCTGCAGGCAGCATCTCTTTCTATTTATCTTTCTTCTTGGTTTTTTTCTGCCTCCTTCTCTCTCTCTCTCTCTTTCTCCCTCTTACTCTCTCTCTCAGGCAGGGCTGTGCTGTCAGGCCCTTCCAGAGCAGTGGGGTTGTCAGGAGTGATGGATGACTATCAACCTTCTGCTGTCTTCCACTACGCTCCTGGGAGATTTACAGGCTCGCTGACTACCAGGCATGAAAACCAATCTCTCTTTCTCATTCTTCCCTCCCTTCCTCCATCCATACCCGCCTCGCTCCTTCCATCTCGCTCCTTCTATTTCAACATCTCCCCCGCTACTAAAAAAAAAAAAAAGATTTCATAATGGAGAGATGTGTGCAAAACAACATTGAAATTCGTGTGTGGATGGAGGGAAGCGATTGCTCCTCTTGAGGGTTATTGTGGATGTGTCAGAGGGGAATAGCGTCCTCAGAGTGATATGCTTGCTCTTTGACAGCCTATCTTGCCCATCTTCATCTTTTCCACTGCTTCTAGCTCCTTTTACAGGCATGCGGCACATGAGCATCCATGGTTCTCTTAGTTATGATGATTACAGCAATGGAGAAAGGTAGTGAGATAATTGCTGGCTCGAAATAGTAATTGCTTTATTATCGCAACCATTTTTGGTAATGACTGTTCAAAGACATAATGTTGGTGTAATTTACTTATTACTCTTCTTTGTATGAACTGGTGATATTTGTTTTCCACGGATGGGCCTCTAAATAAAGTCGCTGTGCTGTTCACATTGTATTGAGCCAAAAAATAAATAAGAAGGCCAAAACCTGTGCCATAAATATCATGCTAACTTATTCTCAAGCAGATTGAAAAAATACCACAAATGACACCAGAGCAAGGTCAGAGAATAAATTCCCAGTCAGGAGATGTTTCCTTGACCCAAGACACACATCAAGCGAGACATGTTATCCATGCATCATCAAACTCTGTGTCTCTAACTTTCATAACTGCTTCCCCTAAACACTGACTTTCAAAAAATTTCTGTGGATATCTATGAAGGAAACCCATATTTGCATACATTTACAAATACAGGGATAGGAACCACGCTGGCAATTGAAATAAGCATGAGCTGTAATATGCATACAGTGCTGACACTGCTCTTCAAAAAGAAGGTAATGGACATAAATGACATGTAAATGTTATTTAGATTGCCTTTTAACAGCATGCAAAGCAGCGCTGTGTCTTGCCTTATCAAATATTTGAATTAGAAAATGTGGCCCCACCTCGATCCTGAACTGAGTATGGTAATGATGACTGTGAGAGTGAGTATGAGTGCGAGTCCCTCTCCGGGTCTATCTGTCTGTATTTATGAGTGTGCATGCATGCATGTATGTGATCCTGACTCTATAATGATCTCTGGTCCTATCTGTCAGTTTGTGCGGTGGAAGAGGTAAGCACATGTGCAATGCTTTCATTGGCACTTGGTGGTCTCATTAAAGTCGGATCATATCTCAGGAGAACAGCTTGAAGAAAAATTTTGCTCTTGCCCCTTTACTCAGGCGACATGATGTCATGTTGTTTACCTTGTCCTTATTAACTTTGTGCCTATATGCTATGGGACAAAGCTAGATTAACATCTGATAGACAGTGTTGTGCTAGCTCACACAAAACACAAGCTAGCTCAATTTTTTTCAAATAACTAGTTTGTTTTTATAGTTAATTTTTGAAAATTTTGAACTAATGCTGCATTCGAGTTACCTCAGAAGTTCGATGTCGGAGCTGGAAATGATGTCACAGCGGAGTTACCAGCGTTTCAGTTACCAAGTCAGAATAAAGCAAAATCGGAGGTGGAAACAAGATGGCTACATCTATGAAAGTTATTTTAGCGCTTGTTTTGTCCTTGCTTATATTCGGACAAGGCAAATGCTAGAATAACTTTCGCAGATGTAGCGATCTCGTTCCCGCCTCCGATTTTGCTTTTTCCCGACTTGGTAACTAAAACGCTGGTAACTCGGGTGTGATGTCATTCCCAGCTCTGACATCTGACTTCCAAGGTAAATCAAATCCAGCTTGAGTCCATGATCCAAAAAATGAACTAGTTCATGTTCATGTTTTTGCTACAAGTTCTCTTTTTCACTACAGCCTTCTATGCTCCAATCCCTACAAATGTTTAAAGTCACGGGTCTCACATGCACTGCTAGCCGCATTGTTTGTACTGTCAGCAGGATTAGCCATGCTGAGAATGGAGAGTGCCGTAAATCTGACTTCCGCTGCCATAAACACAGTGCTAGCCATCTCTCGGCACCTCCCCTCGTCTCTTGGCACACCTCTTGAAATGTAAGCAGTCATTCAGTACCCTGGGAGTGAACTACGCTCATGTACCTATTCATGAGTCAGAAACTGAGCGGTCAAAGTCACTATAAATGAAAATATGAACGTGTGCAATGAACATGTTCATTTTTACTTGTTCATGCACAACACTGCAAATAGAGATATATGTCAGAGCTCACACCAACTGAGAAGCAGGCGTGACTTGAAGCTCGCTTGGAAATGTTATGCAAACTTCTGAACTCACTTTTCTTGTAAAGCTCGGTAGAACATGGAAACAAAAAAAACCTATAAAGGAAACATCTAAAAAGCAAAGCTAGCGAATCTGAGCGCACAGATTTCTATCTGTACATTTTTGCCACCAGCACAGTTTCACACCTTCTCTCCTCTAATAGCTGGTATCAGAGTCAATATGGTATTTTTGTTTTCTTGCACAATCTGCATTAATTAGAAAAGCACCCCCCTTGGTCAGGCACCGCACTACTGCCAGGAGCCACAGGGCGAAAAACGAGTAATTTTGAAATGAATAATGGATTTGTGTCTGCAGGGAGAGAAAAGGATTCACAAGAGTGTGTGTAAGTGTGCGTGTGTGTGTTTGAGTGAGTGTGCGCATTAGTATCGACTAGTGTAAGGGTGTGAACCCTGCATCAACTCTATAAATATGTCCTTGCTGGTCATTTCACTCAGCCAGCTTCCAGATGCTCTCCTCTTTCCTCCTTCATTACACAAGCAGACGTGAATATGCAGATGTGACGGTGTGGAGAGAGAGAGAGAGAGAGAGCGAGGGTTGGAGCAATAAAATCATAAATAAACAGGAGCTTTGGGGGTTTTCCTGCCACAGTAACTGCTGCCATTTGACCTCAGGCGGTCTATGGAGGGCAGGGATGATAGAGCTGCCCTTCTTCGTCCTACAGCTGTTCACACATCAACAGCAGAAGTTCCAATTAAAATGTTGAAGTGGCGGCATCTTTATCGCTACTGACACTCCAGAGGCCTATGTGTCACTTCAGGCCTGGATGAGCTGATGAAGGAGACTTGGTAAAGAGCAAGGAGGTATAGGGAGGTTAATGAGAGTCCAGTAGTGTTGGCAGCCCATGTTCTCAGTCTCTTCTCTGGACTCGGCTGCCACAGGCCTTCATTCTGACACTCTGTGATATAACACATTCAGACTAATTTGAAGGCTTGCTGAAAACAGAACAAAACACGAGGTCAAAAGGGGATGAAAGCTGTGTGTTTGTGTGTACTTGTGCATTTTTTTTTTACAACGGCTACATGACTGCGAGAGGATGGGGGGTGAAGGTCACTGAGGCCCATCTCTGACAGCTCTGCTGTGTCAGCAAGAAGTGATGTCACAGGTCAGTGTTAAGACAGTGGAGGTGGGACAAAAAGGGCTCTAACCCCACAGCCCTGCTGCCAGAGAAGCACAGGGCGCTGGAGAAACTAAATTCAGTGTGAATATTGTGAATGGCAGATGCCCCAGAAGAATATCAATCACTCTAAGCATCATTCAAGTCCAAGCTAGGCGAGTGACCCAACCACACAGGCCAATGAGCAACACTGCAGGAGGGGGGACAATGAGGTTCACTGGGGTTAAGTTAAGACCCACATCCTTCTTTTGCTGATTTAATCTATTTGATGGCCTGTGAGAAGGTGGTTGAAACGTGCTGCGTTTCTCTCTCTCTCTGCCAAAGACAAAACTTTAACATTGAAAACATGATAACAAAATTTTGGCACACTTTTCATTCAGTGCATAAAAAACCTCTGGGTTGGAGCAGTCATCAGATAAACAGTAGAGACTCTCAAGATACAGGGTTTTAATCCCAGGTCCAAAATGTCATAGCAGCCTCTTTACATTCAAATAAATAAATAAAGGCTACGTTTCATTTTGACTCCCTTGTACATATGTACGCAAAAATACTGAATTGATAAAACCTCATTTAGATAACTCATTAACTACATGTGGTGAGACTGACATGTATTTCTTAGTGCTGGTGAGGTGACTGGAATATATGTCTCGAGTCTGGTTTCAGGTGCTCACTCCAATGACACTGCATGTCCTTGTGTCTGCTCGTATTACAAGATCATTTATAACCAGACATTTTTACTACTTTCTGTGAGTAAAAAGGCACAAATCACAAGGCTGACATGACCGTACTCATGACAGTGGTGCACAGAGGATACTGGATTCTGATGGACAAAACAGATGACAGTTAGGACACATAAATCATGAGAATTCAAGCACGGAGCGTGGTTTTACAGTTCGGTCTACAAAACCTCACCTCTTCTCTCGCCTCACATTTAACCCATGTTAGCTAAATTTATGGTTGATTTGGGGGATGTATTTCTTGTTGCATAACTGCGCAACAGCAAGTGACTTCAACCCCAGAAGAGGTCTAGAATGTCTTTGCACCCTTTTGTTGTCTCTTTGTGATTGAAAGGCGGTAAAAAAGCTGTCTCCTCCAACTCAAGAGCATGAATATGCACAACTTCACACATGTATACACCATGCATCCTTTGAGAGGCCATCAAAACTTGACAAAAAATGTTTTATTATAGCTGCTGGAAACCGCTTCTTGTTTGTTTCTTTGTCTGCAAATGATGAAAAAGGATCAAAATGGACAAAAGTGCTGCATCTGCTGCTCCACTGCACTCCGGACGAGCACAAGGTGAAGATAAGAAAAGGAGAAGTAACAGGATGATGGCTCAGCGTCACATGGTGAGCAATGGCTCGAGTCTCCTAATGGTTCAGGAGGGAACAGTTCTACTGTGGCTATTTCTACAAGGAAATGCATCATCACTCCAGGGCATAGAGAGGAGAAAAAAGAAAGAGAAAAACAAAATAAGTATCTATTGAATCCTTGATGGATTTAATATGAGGAGTAACCTTTGGAACATCATGTGTAACAAAAAGTGATAGTTTTCCTTCAGTTGACTGATTACAGTCTGATAAGCATGGAAAACACCACACCCATCATCGATCGGCGGCAAAACAGATCAATAAAGCTCCACCAGCACACATACCAGATAGACTAACACAGATCCTAATAATAAAGCACACAGCATACTTTCAACATTAGGGGGCTCCTAGTTAACAGGTGAGGCCCTTAATAGCTAATTGGCAAAAGTTAGGATCAAAACTGATGCATGACTGACTGACAGCTGTTTGCTGAGAGGTTTTCAGAGCAGGATAAATCATTTAATGTAGGAACTGGGGAACAGGCTCCCTGAGTCTCGTGTAAATGTTGGCCCCAATCAATCATTGAAGGGCAGACTCTGGAGATGAACTTAACAAAGTTTGTTTGATGCGTTGTCCATGTCAAGACAAGCCCAAAAAAGGGAGAAAAAGGGAAAGAAATCAATCAGCGCCATCAGCTTGGTTTCACAAATAAAAGCTAAATAGAGCGGAAATATCAACAAAAGTGAACAAAATAGAGAACTCAACATAAAAAGCTGGTGGTTAAAGTCTGAAAAGTTTATGTCAGCTTTGTTTAGTGAAGATGAGTTCAGTTTTATTCCTAGAGCACCAGTTTAGCTCTGTGGTCGAACCTACCCAGGTTCTGATCTCACCTGAAACTCTTTCCTGCATGTCATTTCACTCTCTTTCTCTTGTTTCCTACCATGTTCACTGTCCTGTCATCACAATAAGGGTATAAAAAGTCTTGGAAATTATCGTTTAAGACAGAGAAATTCTGTTCACACCAGGTGACTGTCAGAAAACAACAGGAAATGACAAGTTTGACAGCTAATCTGTCAGAGAAACTTGAGGCTATGAGCACTTGTGACCCGAGACAACCTCTAGAACAAAGACCAACTGAGACTGACAATTAACAACCACTGTCATTAAAAGCATAACAATCAGCAATCGGGTGTGTTTAACCACTCACTATTTGAACTTTCAACCAAAGCTACCAATACACCATGAAAATATTGAATCTTAACTTTTCTTAAGTATTCCAGAATTCCAAATACAAGCACATATGGGTCCATGCACAGAGGATATAATCCTTTTTGCGTTACAATAACTTAAATACTGGACAGGTCAAAGTTGACAGCTTTACTTGTCATTTAAATAGGAATTTAAATACCAATGAACCAACTTGTTTAAAGATTAGAAAACACTGACAGAATAACCACAACCGACCACATCTTATTTAACATGGCCAAACACTGGATCACATGGAGTCTGTCGGGAAATAATGTCATACAGGTTTGCAAAGTGGGCTAACGCTGACAGAGCTAACACCACCAGTTTTTGGTCCCTCTCCATTAAACTTATCTCCATTTTCCACAACAAACCAGACTGGGCTATGACCATAGACTGTATATACTATGGACAACTTGATTTCGCCTTCCACCAGTATATAGATTTAAAGCCAAAAAGCTCTCAGTATTTCCGGGTTTTTTCTCCACTTCCTGAAACCAAAACTGCACAGTAGCGTTGTACGCACTCCACCACTTCCGCAGTAGCATTATATGAATTCAGCGGGAGAGTCGCCAAGAGTCGCTATGATGACACTCGGCTCAAACAGCGTATCCCCCAGGTGAGCTACACAATGTTCGTACGTCCATAAGCTGTATCAAGTGTCAATCATAGAAAACATGAACCCCCTAATAACTTTTAAAAACGGAGCTTCACAGAAAAAAAGAGGACTTGAGCACAAACCAGTCTTACAATAAATACATGTCAACATTGTTACCAGGGGGGAGAAACATTTATATTCTGTTTAATAAATTTCTAAAGTTTGTCCACGGCTCCATAATAGGGATTGCTGGAGGAGGCAGGATTTATGACCTATACTGCAGCCTGTCACCAGAGGGTGCTGTTTTTCAGGCTGGCTTCACCCAGCAAGGAGGCAGACGGCGTCCATTCTATATACAGTCTATGGCTTTGACATGCCATTGTTACGAGGCTGGACATAATTTAAACTCACTGACCAGCTCAGGTCAGTTAACATACTGTCTTTAGAGATTATGTTGCCTAGCAGATCATGTCACACACTTTTATATCTGACTACAATAACTTTGATTACCTTATTATGATAACCAACTATGATGATAACAATGTTAGCAGAAACCCAACAGTACCTTTTGATTGCATAGTTGCAGATTGATCAATTGAAAAGACCTCAACTGAGGTCTGCAGACAAAATGTCAATAACTATTAATCAACTCAGGGCTTGAGTATTTAAACACTGAAGTCATACAGGACATTCTGTAAGTACGTATCTGCCAGGGTCATGAGCGAGCATTTCAGGCAAGTATTTCAGGTAAGTCAACGAGGCCATACGGGACACTCAGTCAAGCTCTAAATCCCTGGGAATTGGTGTAAGTCACCCAGTCCACCTCTAAAGCTTTGGTAGGAATGGGATTCAGAGGGCCGAGGCCACAAGCTTCACCTCTGAGCCCGAGGAAGAAAAGGTGGTCTGAAAAGAGCGCCGGCAAAATGGACCTCGGCTTGATTAAATGGTCACTGAGTCGGAAAGCAGCTCTGATGTGATCTGTGACCCCGTACTGCCCAGAAAAAAAAAAAAAAAATCTTTTTTAAAGAAATGATTAAATGAAAGCACCTTCAAAAGGAGCCTGGAGGGGCCGCAGTGAAGCGGATGGACTGTGGGAGAGTGCAAGGTCCCCACTTAGCACAAACACTGAAGGAGGGGTATATAGAATTGAGAGAGGGGTGGGAGTGGGCTAAGACCTAATAAGCAGCCTCTCTAAACGAAGAGAAAGAGCGAAGAAGAGACAGAGCATGATGCAGATTGAAAGATTCAGTTCGAGCCACACAGTGAGGCTGTTTTTGTGGTCTGTTGGCTGATAGACCAGAACATGACAGCAGACCTGAAAACAGGGCAGCATCTCAGGCAACTTTGATTCCTTACACACTTCTCAGTCTCTTCTCTGAAAACATTTTGAGGGGAGGTTCAGAGGGCTTCTCAGGGACAAAAACACACTCTAAGATATATCAAGGAACTGAGTTTATGAGAAAGGACCTGTAAAAGAGAAACCCTCAGAGAAAAACATAGAGGTCTTTCCAGAGGGATATTCAGTCAGCATTTTCAGTTCTACACTAGATGACAGCAGGTACCTTTCCGATGACTGTGGTGCGGTCTAAATTTGAATAAAGGCAAAGGGGGCTATAGGGGCTACAGTTCAGAGAATGAATGATACTTTTCTACTATAATATTGTAGATATGTGGACATCTTTTCAGAGAGAAAACTCTCAGTGGAAGCAGACCCCATCGCCACATAAAATACTCATTGTTTCCAGCACCAAGTCATTTGTAGGGGGCAAAAAACAACCTGAAAACAACCAATAATGATCTATACATACTTATAAATACATCATTAACATCAAATGCAATACATAGTTAATTACTGAAAATACAAAGTAATGATGCCAAACAAATATAGAAAGAACGGACCCAACACAGTTGACAGAATATGAATTAATACAGTGATGCAGAATTGACGCAGTGGGGGAGGATAATTGATTACAGCCTTAATAGTGTGTGCACGTGAGTGTGCCATGCATGATGGTTTTATTGCTTAATAATGTAAAAATTCAAAGATCTGCAAATGTACATATTTCTCACAAAACTGATCTACTTCTCCAAACACACCTTAATAAAACATTTTCACTGGAGTTCAACTTTAACACACAGTATGGCCCAAATTTTAAGGATTTGATAGAAATTTGCAGCAGTGTTTGAACTCTTTTTAAACCCTGATGTCCTCATTAAAAGTTATAAAATCAAATTTTCAGTCTGTGATAACTCAAACTATAACATAGACAAGCTGAATATGTTTTCCCAGTAAGAAATATGGAACTAATAGAACTAAAGAGGAAAAAGCTACAATACATTTGCAATAATTTATCACAGCATATCACTGTTATGACGCCAATAATGACAGAACATTTGATTTGATTATCTTGTGTTGAGCTCTGCCTCTGCTCTTTCTTCTTACCTTGCTTCATCACAAATAGAGACAGAAACGCAGGAGGGCTGTCATGATAGGTTCTTGTTAATTTCATTTTTCCAGGTTTTGTAATTTAGTTGTATTTTCTGTATATTTTCCCTGGTTTAGCTGTTCCCTGTTGTTCCTGTTTTTCTGTGTTCATTATTCTAATGTTCCCATTCTATGTTTTTCTCTGTTTGGTATCATAGTTCAGTTTTCAGTGTTTCCCGTTCTATTCTGTAGTAGTCAGTAGTTTTACTTCTTTAATCGTTCCTCCTTCTTCGACTACTCACCAGTCTCACCTGTGCCTTGTCTGACTCACCTGCTGCCAGTTTCCCTGTGTGTTTATAAAGTCCCTGTCCTCCACTCTTTTCTTGTTGGTTCATTGTTGCCCATGTGTCCCCGCTGTTCAAGTCTACTTCATGTCCTTGTGTTTTTCCAGTGTCTTTTTGTTCTTCTCTGCCTGGAGTGTTTTTTGGTTTCATGCATTTTTTGGATTTGCATTTTGTTGGACTTTGTAAAGGAAGTTTTTTTTTTTTCCTAACCTGTTGTTTATTAAACAATTTCAGTCTGCACATGGGTCCTTTCTATAGTTTGTTTTCTATATTTGACAAGGGCTCCCTCATTACAACACCAACTTTTTTTTGATAATGTTTATATAATTGTTGATAATAACTGTTAGAGAACTTATCACGGATCATATTTTGATTTCAGCAGAGAGGACTGCAGTATTTAGCTAACAGTAATGCAAAGACAGTCCAAAGAAATATTGAAATCACATTTACTTCACTTACCAAAGCTAAACGTGACAATATATACTAATACAATCAAATGTGCAGGTCATTCGTTAAATATATGATTTTAACTGGTTAAAACCTCATTATAATTCGTAAGGGACAATGACATCAGGGACAACCTGATCATTCAAATCATAATATATCAATCTAAGGTGTCCTTCACATTTCACTTCTGCTTGTTGACAATGTGGCAAAATATTTGTGACTTGTGCTGGAACTCTGACAAAGAAAAATAGAGAAAGGTCCAAATATGCAGACTTCTTTAAAATTATTTCTGCTAAATAAATATAGCATTGCCAAATACCAAAAAAAAATATATATTTTTTTTTTCTCTTTTCCCAACATGTCTCAACATGTTGACTTTATGACAGTATGTTTAAATGTCAGGAACAGACAGCAGACCCATTAAGTGTCTATATTTGCTGTAGAATCAAGTGTTGTTGTCCTGTTAGTTGTATATTTCTTCAGCAAACTGACTGTAAATGTAAGAGTAACAGATGAAATGTAGTACAGGACAAACATAGTGTTTTGTCAAATGGAACAGAAAAAGTCTATCTAAACTGGGACTGATATCAGCCGAGAAGAAAGGCTGATGCATGCTAGGAATCATCAGAAGTCCAGTATTCTGCATCTCTACATAAAATCAGCTCAAATAAGGAAAATTGTGTTGATTTGTTCAAGTCTTTGGGTAAATGTGGGATGATGTATGGTGAGGAGGAGATAGTGTGGAGAGAGAAAGCAGAACTGCATGTCACTCCCCACTTTCTCTCTCCATTTCCTTCTCTGTCCACTGTACTGTTCTTTGTAAAATATAACTTATAAAAAATAATTTTAAAAAAGCCTGACTACAAATACAGCTTTCTGTTTTTCTTTCTTCATATATCCCTGCGTCTTTCTCTTATACACGCACAATTTCAACTTGATTGTTTCCTCTTTGAGCATACAAGTGACAGAAATGGCCAGTGATAACACTAGTTTAATGCCGAGCGAATTGTCTTGTTGCATTGTTCTGCAAAGACTTGACAATTTTACAGAGCCACGGCATCCCAATCAGAGCTCGTGTAATCACACAGAGGTTTTTACAGCAATCAGACAGAGCAAAGGAGGAGGCTGAGACCCCAGACACGGGAGTGAGATGCTGCTGCCTGTAAACCAGAGATTCTCAAATCACATCGCCATAAAGCCTCGATTAAAACAAATTTAGAAAGTCAGACTGCCGTGCCATCACGTACCAAGCACTTTGAGCGTAGTAAAAAGAAGAAAAAAAACACAAGCCCAGTTGTCAGAGTGTTTTGTCCGTGAAGGATTATCCTGAGGAATTCTGAGCTCTCAAGATAATCCATCCTTATCACTTGTCACGTTCAAAGAGGTAGAAATTGGAATGGACTCTGGGACGGAGTTGAGTAAATGGAGAGCTTTATGACCAAGGAGAAGCGGGCAGGAGACAAAGTGAAACAAAGTGTGCTTCAAGTGTCTCTCTGCCAGGCTGAGTGAGCTGTCTTTGCACAGCTTTTACCTCTGAGGATATCTGTGCAGCTTTGTTGCAAATTAGGCTCCCTCTTTTGAGCTTTTGTTCACAGATAAATATCAAAGTAATCACCAGAGCAATGGTGATTATACTACATTGGAAAATAAGAGACAAATAACAGGGCTTTGTTTACAGTTTATTCTATTTGAGACCCAGTGGACTCAGGAGGATGAAGCAGCTGTTTTGTCTATGCAAGAAGAGTTTCTGAGATCAACACCTCAGAAAGAGTAGAGAGGGATTGTCAAAATTTCAAAACTTGGATACGCTTCTGATATCACGTGCTTTAAATGACTCAGTATCTGTCAATTATTACATTAGATTGTATACAAAAGTACAGAATCTAAGGAGAAAAAAAAAACACTTGTCTTTTCAAGCAGAAGCCGCCACTATCTAATGAAAGTGAGAGAACAAGCAGCTGTGGTCAATCAATACAGAGATAAAGAGAAGAAATAAAGTACCAGTGATATAAACTACAGGGCAAAAATGAAAAAGAGAAGTTATCCTCTCATTGTTTCATGCTTTGAAGAACTTATGAACGTTTCAACACTTACACACAAACACGCAGGAAAGTGCAGGATTTGTATTGTTTGCTTGAAGTCCAGTCAATTCCTGCCTGCTGTGAGTGTCTCTGCCAGGACCATGAACCGTCACAGACACCACCGCCAGGTCTTCTCATTCACAGGTTGAGAAATACTGATGTTTTATTAAGTCACACCTAGCAAGTAGTATCTGACAAAAGCACGTGTTAGGTTCATGTCTATGTCTGAGAACTGACTGAGAACATAGGATAGAGACAGCAATGTCACCTGGTCTCCACAAGTTTTCTATCACTTCCAACTTGCTGCTACTGGTTACCATGGTATTGAAACAGTAATCAAATACAATCTTTGATTTTCACTACCATCATATCAAAATGGAAATTCAAGTATAGTAACAACCCTACTATAGAACAACATAATGGCCTCACTGCTATGAAGTCCCCACATGACAATATAATATTCTATTATATATCAAACTGTCTGTACATCACAGCCATTGTGGTTTTACTGTCAATCAAGCCAAAGACTTACTCCGGGTAAACCCCAGATAAACCTCAAGAATTAAACTTTGGGTTTTTCAAACGCATATCCTCTGACAAAAAAAAAAAAAAAAAAAAAAAAAAAAAAATTCAGTCGCATAGATGTCCCTCTAAGTTCTTTCTTGTATTCATCCCCACATACTTTGGGAATAGTTTTATCATGTCAGTGTGAAGTATAGGAGCTAGTTGTCTGGGTTTCATTCGCTTAAATTTGGCATAAAAAAGTAGCAAAGTGTGGAGCAAAGGTAAAACATCTAGCCTATCCAAGAAAAAAAGCCCAAACAAGATCTTTAGATCTCCGAGTTAAATTAGTTTGCTTCTGAAAAAAGCATGCTCATAGTGAAGCTTATAAGCCATAACAAATCTAGGTTATAGTTAAAATTGAAGCTCATACATATACATAAATGCTGGCAAACATCTTATAAAAATTTAAAAAGGTGTGTATACTGTTATTGGTATTCAGTTTCCTGCAAGTGTGTTTCAAACTTGTGATAAATAAATCTTTTGTCAACCTTAGTTATGCCTTATTTTTCATACTGATACATATGATAGTGTAAAAACTGTTAACAAGTAACTGATAAAAGCCTAAAAGTATATTAAAAGCAATAAAAATTGTGCTGAGCATGTTTTTATGGATACATATTAACATTTATAAATGTTCATAAGCACCATATAAGGTTTTATAAGAGGGTTATTAACTATTACCAATACATTTCTATTGTGCTTTTATTGGTGCAAATTGCAAGGGGACCTTATCTGTGCCTAGATGCATTCTGAAGATTCTCTGCTTGTTCACTTGTATAGACATTGTAAAATGTTTGATATGAAGAGACAGAAGTTTGAGTCTCTCAAACAAAATACATATTTTATGGTTTGCACTAAGAAGCTAGAGAGCGTATACAGTAGGAATAAAAGGACTATATTGTTTCTACTTTGGGGAGAAGGAAACAGAGGTACAGGAGAAGAAGTATGAATGCAAGAAAAGAGGGAAGGTGACTTTCATGGGGCAGCAAAGAGGGCTGACACAAGCAGTTGTTGGCTTAGGAAGGCCACAGAAGTCTCATGCTAACAGCATCCACGTACAACTCCTTTAGCAGCACTTTCTGTCTGTCTCCCCGCCTGTGGGTCTGTCTGGAGCCTGTTCTGGGCCAGCTAGCAGCCAGATATCATTATCTCCTTGACTCAGGGCAGAGTAATCTCTCTGCCTGCTCCTGCTTTATTGAGTTGGATAAATATAATATGTGACTCACAGCCATTATCTACTACAGAGCAGCCCTATTTATCCAGCAGGCAGAGGCCTTGGTGCATTCAAACTGGCCTCTCTCTGTTTGATGGAACTACACTCAAGTGATGGAAGCCTTTGAACAGACATTCATGGGATTTGAACCAGTGGAGAAATTAACAACATGAAATGAACCGTTCACGTAGACAAACTGTTGAACTAAAATTAAAAGTTCATGTTATTTAGAAAGTCATCACAGTTTAGGAGGAAAACTACACTGGTTTGAGTTCTGTGTGCACATATGTGTGTCTCTATCGATCTCTATATATTTACATATATACACAAAGGGATTATATATATATATACATATGTATAAGATACACATATTGTACAGTTATCAAATACTGTATATAAGGTGTAGCACTGGTACTAAACTTATTTTACTGACTGCTTTTAAAGTGAGCTGTTTTTGTGGTCACATCTACGCCAAAGACAACAGTTTGCCTCCTGTCATAACATCCAGTGGAGAGGAGCTGGATGATGCAGGAAAAGAGCGAGAAAGAGGTGAGGAAAAGGCTACCCTCTCTTGTCTCAGTCCTCTGAGGGGTTGACAGGTAGAGAAATAGATCACTGGTCCATGACAGCTCAGTATGACCCCACGCTATCATGCAGTATGCTGTCTGTGGAATGAGCTCCCTGATGCAAGGCGTAGCCTGCCCATTCACGGCCCAGCTACTTAACTGCAAATCCTCTGTTCTCTCCTGATAGATTCAAATGCGTTTTACCCCTGACGTCCATGCACCGTCCTTGACTGCTGTTAATGTTAATGAGGATATTACATGAAGAGTTATTTCAGCAGCTTAATCACAGGACTAGCGCGGCGTTTCTGCAAAAGATGTTTGCTGGCCGTGTGAAGGACTGGCCCGCCTTCTGCCCAATTTATGTTGGGATGGAATCCACTCAAACTCCCCCTGCGTCCCTGAACTGGGATAAGCAGGTCAAGACAACCAATGAATGGAATGAATAATTGTTTTAGATGAAGATTGAGGGTAAGGGGAGGAGACTGGAGGCCTGTGTTTGGCAGTATGCTGGTCTCAGCAGCTGTGGAACTGCCAAATCGGTAAAATAGGGATTAACCACAGGCCACAAACTCTTTCTTCTCCACTCCTGTCTCTATTGTCCTTCTTCTCCACTTTTCTCATCTCCTATAGTCTCTCTCTGCTTTTATGCCCTTGTCTTTACTCATTTCTCTTCCTTTGTGTCCTCTCATCTTTTTCTCCTCTGTAATGCTTTTCAGTCTGTCCTCTACTGTTCTCCATCTCTTTCTATATATTCTCTCTTACAAAGTGACCTACAGGAGCCACTGACAGAGACAAGCTCCTGTATGTTGTCCAGCATCATGCCTTAATGTTTTATCTATGGCCTGGCCCACATTAAAGGATTTTCACATTTTAACCAAAGTTGAAAATATAAGCGACTCCAAATGATGACAAATAATGAAAGATTTAGCAGTTAAACTCCAAAGCAACAATATGACCACCACACCACATGTCACACAAATAGATTACATTTATCAACAAGCAGAGTCCTGACTCAAGTAAACAAAGACCGCTGATAAATGACAGGAAACTTTTAAACTATGTTTGTTGTTTGCGAACCATCCTATAGTTTTTATTTTTATTTTGTGGTGTATATAGTGTACATACTTGTATATTACCTCTTTATTGATTATTGATTTAATCTATTCATCTCTTTATTTTTACTTATTTCATCTATTATTGATCTCCTCTTTCTAAGTACATTTACTTCAGTGGCAATATCTGTCCATATTTTCACTTATGTTTACCGAACATTTGGGTTGGAACTAAAAATCAACTTTGTTTCTATCATTTGTCCAACTATGAATGCATGGCTGCATTTGTTGTGCTTCTCTGTCCAGTCAGCTTGCTTCGAGATTGGTTTCCTTTTCATATCACACGACAATCCTCGGAGTGTGTGCTCAGCTGTCCCCAGCATTCTCCCTACACAACAGGATATCTGACTGGAAATACTGAACATGTTTAAAGCTGCTGAGTGGAACTTTTCTGTTTGTGTCAGTTTTGGTGCCCCCCTGTGGACAAAGTTATACCTCTTTTATCAGTGAAAGCAATCTTTTACGGCAAAAACTTTATTCTGTTGTCCTTTAAAAATGAAGTGTATTTTTTTTTCATAGAAAAAAGATTTTATTTTTTTAAACAGGCAGTTTCTTCAGCTTTAACAAACAAAGAAAAAAAATCGTCCAGTTGAACATCCAACCCTTCATCAGTGATTAAAGGCATTTGAAATTATAACAGAAATTTTCAGGCTTGTTGCTGATGACCTTGTTCGCTTTTGAAGGTCACAAAAAGGCATCAGTATCCGTTTCAGCCTCTTTCGAACTCAGTTGAAAATTCCTCACAGTTCCTTTAATGTTTACAATTTAAAACTGGTGCTGCCATGATGTTCTTATGTACAAGTCGGGGCAGTGAAATCACTCTTACTATACACCAAACCACAGGAAATCTTGAAGGATAATCTGAGGAATCATCTAAAAAACAGGACTCCTGCTTACTGTTGTTGTACAGCAAAACTTTGCTTGATTGTCTTGTAATATGAACCCTGCATATGGGGTATTTTTATAAAAATATTGTGGATTCAGCAAACACATTGAAAAATGGCATTACAGTCATTCACTGTAAATAAGCTCCATGAAAAAATAAATAATTGTCAGTATCATCCTGAATTTGCAATTTTTAAGTTTCACCCCGCCGTAGAAGTCAAATGAAAGAGAGAGGAAAGAAGAGAGAGTTGGTGTGGAAAAAAAAAGACAGCGCCTCTTTTTTAAAGTGTCCCTGCTGCCAATGCAATGCATCACAAGGATACAAAGCAAGCCATTACTGCTTAGCATTTGTTGAATCTTCGAGTGCCCAAATAGTGACAGGTCTATTTCTCTAGCGTTAGTGAGAGAGGCAGGCAGAGCAGAGGACACCTAATTACCCAGCATTGTGAGGCACAATAAAACTCTTGATAAGCCTGGCAACAGAACAAGCTGTGTGAGTGTGTGCGCGAGTGTGTGTGTGTCAGCGCACATTCATACGCATGTGGGAATGTTAGTCATGGCTGTATGTGTTCAATGTGTTTAAGTGTGAGTGTCTGTTGGCTCAAGCTGTCCAGTGATGGAGAGGTCTGTCTCTGTGTCTCAGAGCTGGTATCTACAGAGCTACCGCGCCAACAGACAGCAGCTAAAGTCGGCTTGATGACTAATGTGTTCAGAGGAGAAAAATTAATGATTTTTCTGACCGGGGTTAATGGACATGTTAACACACAGAAATGATTTGTTTAAGAGGAAATGACCGCAATCTATATTTGGTCATCTCTGTAGCACTGTCCCAGAATCCAATACCAGACAAGAAGATACACACACACACACACACACACACACACACACACACACACACACACACACACACACACACACACACACACACACACACACACACACATGCGTAGACTGTCCCCACCCACAGAAAATGTGTTGCTGGAATTTAAGCAGTAATGTTATTCATTTATGCATTTAATTTCACCTAATCCATAGATAACCTTCTTTTAGGCTCAAACAAATACCATAAATACCACACACACCCTCTTGCACACAAACCCACACACACAGAAGTTGTTTAGAGAAGACTGCGTGAAATAAAAGGACTTAGTAGTAATCAGAGAAGTGTCTAAGGGAGGAGGGGTGACAGAGGACGGACAGGGGAGGACACCAAGAACGAAGAAGTAGAAGATAACCTAATAAATTCAGCTCTGGTGAAGTTACCCATAAAACACGCAGCATTTTTATGCATTTGAGGACATAGCTGTCTGTCTGAAAATAATGCAGAATTAATTAGGGGAGCGGTGGAAAGAGAAGCTCACGACAGTCAGACTACAGGGCTCATAAATCAAACAGTGTGGGGGGAAAACACAAGCTAATGTCTGACAGTATATGGAAACACGTACGCTTTAAGAAGAAACCAAGCTGTGATTATCGGCAGTGAGCCTAGATGACTCAAATCAAGTGTTGTTTCTGTCGGCATCATAAAAAAACTCATATAATGTAAAGACAGACAGTGATTCTATACTGTATATGTGTTTGTTAGGCCTGTACAGTATAATTTCATCACTTTAGAGATGAGTACTCAGCTGCTCACACTGTAGTTTAGCTCCAAGCACAGAGGACAGATTCAAACAGCAGCAGCTTTCAAGTTGCCACAGGGGGAGCTATTGATGTTTCAGTGCTTATTCCACACTACTGCAACGATGTGTGTGTGTGTATGTGTGTGGGAGTGTGTGTAAGAGAGAAAGAGAGTGCGGGGATGTGTGTTTGTGTCTGTTTTGGTCCTCAGCCAAGGATGTTAGCCAGAGGTTATTTGGCAAAAATACTAATGTGCACTTTGTTTTTTACTGTTTAGCAGGAGCATGGCACCCAGTCTAGCCATGTCAATTGAGATATCTTCAGCACATTTACAAGTTAATGATACAGGGCTTTTAAAGTTTCTCTGCAGGATTCGGGTTATATCATTTGTATGATACTATTACAACCCAAACAGCAGCTTCAAGGGCGAGGGCTAAATGTGGGCCGGCACTTGGAATGTGTACAAGCAACTGGTAAGTAAGACAGAGGGAGATCTCGTCAAAAAGAAGGGCATGAAAGGTCATGAATTTGTAGTTTATTGGAATTAAGCACATTTTGGACATCTCCTCTTCAACTCAACCGCCAAACCACAAATTGGATTTCCAAAACTTTAGATATGGTATGCTTTTCTCACTGTCTGATATTGCCTCTTTAACTGTTAACACACCATATTATATCGGCTACTGAGTCAAACATAAGCCAAAAAGTTCATAGGGACAGTAGTGAACATTTCCAATAAATAGGCTTTGGTTCAAAGTTTCAAATATAGTGATACAGTGTGGCATATACATATGGGGAATCCTGGTACTCTCATGGTGTCAACAAACATCCCCAGAGTGCCCCCTAGGGTGCCTATAAGCCACATAAATCCTGGTGTAGTCCCTCACGGTGGCAGAGTTTGCATTAAAATGTGGAAAAGTGCCATCGAGAGTGCTCTTTCAGAGGAGGAAACACAATGCAGTGAACTAATGGGTGTTATTAAATGAAAAAAGCGCCCTATAGGCTACCCTATGTATTTGCAAATTAGCAGAATTAAAGCTGTACACAAGAGATTTAGATTTAAACCAACTGACCAGGATATAATTAGTTTGTTCCAATTAAAATTTGGAACTGTTTCACATCTTTCTTCAAGGTGTTTTCTCCACAGTATGTAGCTCTTTTTATGTAATGTGTCCCAAACTCTGAAAACCCCACTGAATATGAGCTGGAAATCAAATAGAGGCAAAACTGCAACCCACTTCGGCTGTGTCACATTATATACATCCAGCATGGTATAGGAAGACAATGTACTGAAAGTAAGGTAGCTGGGATTTGCTGTTGTGAGGAACAAGCACAATAGAAAAGTTTTTCTTTATTGTGTCAACGCATTTCCTGAGGTGTTTCTGAGAGCATCTGGTTTGCAGACAACAAAAGCTAGAAGGACAGTTTAGCTCTAGCATCACTTAGTGTTTCTGCTAAGCCTGAAAGTTAGAAAACCAACAAGGAAAATGCTGGCTCACCTGCAAACCGGTGTAAGGATCAAGGGTAGGTTTCGACTATTGAGGCTACACAATAGGATGAGCATACCTGAGGACCAGGAGACAGCTAAACAAAGGCTCACATGGCTGGCAGCCAGGCTAATGAGACACACCACAGAAGCAGAGGCAAGAAGGATGAATGCTATGTCCTCGACAGAACCATCCAAGGTGTTCTCCCACATGGGGTACAGGAACATACTAAGAAAGGGCCTTCCAAAAAGGTGAAAGTGAACAGTCCTTGAGAGGTATCCTTTGACTGTTTATTAGCTCGTAGCGCCACATCCCATAGCAGGACCCAGATATCATACATGAAAAAGGGAAGAAGGTATCAAGTAAAGGCATCTATATAAGTCAGCTCACACTTTAGATACAATGAGTTGCAGGTAGTTGAGAGAACAATCAAAAGCAGACTATGTCTAAAACCACACAATATTATACTATTGAAACTATTTATGGTCATGCTTGAGGGCTAACTATACTCTATATTCATAGTAATCAACTTGGTGTTTGGGAGAAATAACCAGATATGTACAATATAGATGGGAAACTCAAAGAATAGCAGAGCTCACCAGGAAGCAACAAACTAATGGGTAGTGAGTAAATAATTTTACATGAAGTTAAGCGTACATTCAGATACAAAGTGGATGAGTAAGTAACAGATATTTGCATGTTGCTGCTGAGTTCTCTATACATCCAGACGGACATACTAACTTCATCATTGAGGCTCAGACCAGACGTACGTGACTTATGACATTTTATAACTCAGAGAGGACATGTATTAGTATGCTCCGAATGACATGTCCAATTTAAAGTTAGTTGGCAATATGCAGTCCTAACTGGTTATGTATTGGGTAACATGTTATTATAATGTCTTGGATAGGCTTAGTCTAGGCTAGCAATGACAATGTGTAGTTGCAGAGGCAAAGACCTTGCAGTCTTTAAAAACTCAAAATCTTTTCAACTGGAAATGTGGGCCAAAGCCCTCAAAAACTGTTCAGCGTGTGTTTTTAACTGGTACCAGTCTGTTTTGGCTGCACATAAAGACAGCCAGACTTACTGATCAATACAACACGCAACTGAATTAAATGTTGACGTTCTCGCTTTTTAAGCCCCATAATTAGTAGCTGCTTAAACAACTTATCAATATGTTGTCTGAGCTGTTGTACAGCCACCCACCACTAGCAGGGGTTGGAGCTTCAGTCAGTGACTATTATTGTTACGGTACCCAGATGTGAACAAGCACAGATGGAAACAGATGGGGATGTGGGCACTAGTTTGAATTAAAAAATGAAAAAAAAAAGAATTGTATGAGGCCTCTTGCCAGACAGAAGGTAGGTGGTGCTAACATTAGCTGCACTGCACAAACTAATTTGACTATTTACTGCTGAATCTGTGATTCCTTGTTGTGTTATGATGTGTTATGTTTAATAATGATGTTTTCAGAGACTAGTTGGTTTGTTGGGATTTTAATTCCACTTCAACAAAATGTCCCTGATGCTAATCACACTGTAAAAACAGTGAAAGAATTAAAGTGCAAAACTTAGACTCCGTACCATCATCTATCGGTGTGTATATACATGATTCACATGGATGTAAAGACTATGTTGAAAAGACATAGTCTTCAAATCAAACAAGAAACTGAACACCAGCTCCTCTCTTGTGTGGTTTGTCTTGTCTTCTGTTGTTGACTCCATCAAAATCTCCCTTCCCTTCACACCCCTACACTGACTTATTGCCTGCTGTAATAAAGGTGCTAGCTACTGATGTTGACTGACAGACGGCTAACTCATCCAGCTCTCTCAATGTGTGTGTGTGTGTGTGTGTGTGTATGTGATAGAGATACCTAGGGGCACAAACATCAACCTAAGGTGCAGGTTGTGCTAGCCAGACATCTGTTGTTAGTGGTGGAAGGTAAGTGAGTTTGACAGAGCTGAGATTGAACAGGAGGCATTCTGCCAGCCAAGTGAAGGCAGAAGCTTCATGAGCACCAAAGACACCAACAAATAAACAAACTAACACATGTGCAAAAAAGCAAACAAACGTACACACAGTCCTGTAAAATGACCACACTTTACCGTGGTGAGTAGCAAGGGCACACTCACGTCAAGACATGCGCCCATGTGGCAGGAGCCCCAAGCTGGTAAACTGAGCTCTGCCCGTCACTCTGTGCGATTTAATTTTCATCAGTGTATACACTCAGAGCTGTATGGTTAGGTTTTCTGTCTTATGGGAGATGAGAAAATGTGTGTGCACATTTGTGACGACCTCACTTAAACCTTCTTTTATAATGGCACTCTAGTTTTACTTCTGTTCTGAGCTAAAATGGAGAAATAGCAGGAAAAGACATATTTAGTCTTTTTTTAACAAGATTTAGACAATGAAACAAGGTCATCTTTATGGAAGAGATAAATAAAGCTGTAGAAATAACATCTTATTCGAAGAGCAACTACAAAAGAGGCTTCTAGGAGTATTAGAAACTCTATCTTTGGTGGAGAAGTTTCACACGAAAAATCTTTCAAGAAAAATCTACACTTTTTTTTTTCATTGTTTTGTCTTTGATCAATAAAAGGAAACATAAAGAAACTTGGTGGATTAAAAAGTTTAACAACAAACAATCAGGACATTTTCACATATACTGTCTCCAAACAGAAACTTTGAGCATGGCAACCGTGGTTAAGAAATACCAAAAAGAGTAGTAACCTTTGGAGTTAGTTACTAGCACAGCACTGGCTTTTCATGAACCGAGTCTGAACACTCTACCAATATCAGGATAAAGTTTAAATTCTACTTAAATTTGAAAGATTGTACAAGCTGAGATCGTTCAAACTTAAGCATAAGTTACATCTAACTCCAAGCGGGTATAAAGTCCTCTGTAAAACACCAGTTTTCATCACATATTGCAATGAGGTTTCAGCAGCTGTTTTCTATTCACATTGTGTTTTCTGGGCTAGATTACAACTAATGAAAATGTATGACGGCTTTGATATGTACTCCCACTTTCATTTTCCACAAGTAGAGTACCACTGCTATAATTAACATATAGTGTAGCTGGGTACTTCACCACTCACTGTCACTGTATTGATTCCAAACTATAGAATAACCAACATATTATCATGCTTTGTCATATTTATATACCTTTATGGTGCTGGTAAGCTGAGTTAATGTTCATTTTAAACGGCTAGCCTGTAGAGAAGTAATCAGGCATGACAATAAGCTCTTAAACAGACACTCCATTAGTAAAAGACCTTTTCACTGATTGGTCAAGTGGAAAGAAAACTTTATTTCTGTGACAATTTAGAGAGTTTGGATGTTACACTTAACCATTTAAAATTGGACCACTGTCATGATTCCAGTAAAAACTATGACAAAATATGTAAGTACAGACTTCCCACCCCTGACTTAAACACAAGGTTTTAAGAGCTTTTGCAAGAGGCTGTAAAAATCCAGGTTTCCTATGTGTCATAGGATGCATAAAAAACCTTGCTGTGTCCCTCACTTCTAGTGTAGGCAGGTCCGCTGGGACCATCCTCTACAATTTCCTGGCCTACAGCATCAGTCACAGCATTACACACCATAAATGGACTCTTCACATACACCGCTGCAGCAAAAGAGAAGCTTACATAAGCCAAGCAATGTACAGAATTCTATAGAACATCATCTTCAGGAGAAAATTAAGTCTACATAGAAAACTCAGGACAAATATACATTTCCCACTGATGCCTTCGTCCATATGACCAGTTAAGATTGTTACAAGATGTCCTGCTGACACATTGGTTGAGCTATTACTGTGTAGGAAGGTGAAAAGATTCCTCTTGCATAATACCTGCAGCTTATTATCTCAAATGGCGAAATGACCTGGTAGCAATTCCATTTTTCTCAGTATTTCATACAGGAAAGAACCATGAGAGACTGCTGGCTGTCAAGCAGAAAGTCGAATGTGTTGGGCAATCAAGTGATGTGTTCCCTGTGTGGTGGCCACCGCTGCTATCTGCTGTGTGCCCGCAGCTACAGTGTGTTCCCTGTTTTATCACTCTCATCTAAATGAACCACACTCACAGCTGGAGAAAGGTGACCTGACTGCTAATCAACCACCAGAGTGTGTGTGTGTGAGTGTGTCCGGGTGTGTATTTGTGCTGCAGGACACTTATCCACTCAGGCAGATGCTCATGTGTTTGGCTGTATGCAGGTTCTTACAATCTGTCTCTGAACTGATCTCAAAAAATCCACTCTAAAAGGAAGGAAAATTCCACCACTCACTTTTTCTGCCAGTCCTCTGCTCCCCTTTTTTTCCCTGCCTAACTCCAGCTGAGTATTAAATTCAGCAACTGAGAAGGTGACCTGCGTGCTCTGCCATAAAGAGCAGGAGAGCGGAGGAGAGGGAGGGAGGGAGGGAGGGAGAGAGAGGGGGCGCTGAGCGCAGGCTGCTGGATCAGCAGAATCTGAGCGTTTAGAGACACACAGATGTTTATGTGTGTGCGCCCGTTTTCTCAGTCTCTCTTACACCCACATCCACACACACATCCACACTCACACCACACCCTTCTCCTCGTGGTGGTGAGGCGTCTGGGGAGCCCAAGGGCGAGCGTTTGGCTGTCACCCCCCCTTCACATCCCCAACCTCCCCCCTCCTCCCCCCCAATCCCACCATCTAACCCTCGTGCGAGCCGCACCCCAGAGCCGCCACACAGCAAGACACAGACCTGCTGCCGACTATCACTGCCACACTACAACACGCATACACATGTGCACACACGCATGGACAAATATACACACACTAATGCACACACTAGTACAGCAACTCCCCATTTCACACAAAGCACTTTGAATCTAACACATACACATGTGCAAAAGCTCTCGGTCTCTCTCTCTCTCTCTCTTTCACTCTCTCTCTGCCTCCACTCCGTCAAATCTCTGCCTTCACACTAAACAGCTCCGTGGGGATTGGCAGGCAGGCGGGCAGAGAGGAAATAAATATGTTTCCTGACGACAGCACAGTTTTCTGACAGTATTCTGGCACCAGGCTAGGCTGCTGTGCTCAGACAGAGGCAGAGAGAAGCGTGAGCTGTAAGTGGATGTTTGTTCTAACAATCTTCTGCTCAGGCTGCTCGCTGACTAGCCAAGCCGGGACTTTAATGTCTCAGCGTCTAACCGGGCCTTTTTTCTCTATCTCCAGAGGAGAATCCTCTGGCTATGGAAACACTGACAAACTTTTCATTACCACTATAAACGTCTTCAGGCAGTACAGACAACTATAAAGGCAAAGCATATATTAAGATTTAAATCTCTAAAACGGAGAATTTGCCATGCCCGGAAGTCCAAAGGCAAGAAAAATATACATAAATTATACACTGCGACTGTAACACAGTAAACACAGCCCTTACTACACAGCCCTTACTGTAATAGGAGGGTTAACTGTGACCTACAAGTTAGAAACAAATTCAAAGGTTTAAGTATGTAAATATTTGCTCTTACAAGCCAAATGTCAGAGATCAGGAGCCTTGGTTTGTTTGTCTGTCTCTATCCTTGTCACTCCTAGTCAGCATAAAATGTGTGATTCTGCTTGAAAATGCTGGGGTTTGCCTTGGATCAAAATGTACTCCTCTGGAAGCCCTTAAATACTCAACATCAGGTTCAAAATTATAAGTAGAGTCAGTACTGACACTTCAATGGTAATGTGACAGCTGTTGACAAAAAATGTAAAAATAAAAAGAAGAGGTGAAAGCACAAAGAACAAAACTAGTTTGAAAATACAGATGGGGTTCCTCCTTTTTCGTTTTTTTTTTTTAAGTATGCTGTTTAAACGTATCTTTACAGATTTGAGTTTCTGTTGATTCCTCTTTTGATTCTTTTCTAATATTTGGTGGAATGACGCATCGATTAAATTTCCCTGCTTTCATTACTGACCTTTTTTAACCACTCTCACTTAATGTTCTGTTTGATGAACTGACCTTGAACACATCATAATGTAACCTGAAATCACCTTGTTAAGTCAGCTAACTAGCTTTTTTACGCTTGATTTCAATTTTAAGCAGTCAGTGGATTATTATTTCTTGCTACAAAGTCTAAGCTGCTTAAACAGCCTCAGGATAGTCCAAAGAATTACACTTTGGTTGAAAATGGTGCACAGTCCTGCTGTGCTCAACCACTAAGGTTGTGTTCCCCCTTCCTCAACAACATTTTTTGCAGCATTTCTGTCTTTGGTAGAATGTTGCCAATCTTGAAGACCCTTTATACATTCAGCCATCCTCGCAAGCAGTGTAATACCTGTTGGTTGGCAATTCCAGTTTTAATTGGCAGTTAATGTATGATAATGTGCTAGTGATTATGTGCAAATGACTTGACTTGATAGCATTATCAATTCTTTGGTTTTGGAGGATTCAACACTAGGTCCTTCATCAAGCAGCTCTTCTGATCCCCTAGCTGCGACAAACACCTTTAATTATTCTAAGTTTGTATATCACAGTCAGCATTGCAGAGAAAGTTCACAAAAAAGACAATCAGTTTTACTTTCTCATCAAATACAGCGCCTACACCCACGATGCAACTCAACTATCAAACAATTTGCTCATGGATTCATGTGTTCTTCTAGCAGAGTGCCCCCTCTAAAAATAACCCCAAGATTGTCTCTTCCCAAACCTCAACCTTGAAGCCTTAAGGGTACAGCTTGTAGAAATGTGAATATTTAGCGATATCTAGCAGTTAGAAGATTAAAATTCTCCCTGCTTATCCCCCCCAGTTGGTGGAGTAGTGGTGGCCTTCGAGGTCAAGAAGCTCCTGTGATGCATGATAAGTAAGATCCCCCATTCCTCAAGGTTTTACCACTAAAAACGTTTATCGATATAGATCCCACTCTCTTTTTCCATGACTTCCAACGGCTGAATTTTGTGCCGCTACTCAGTAACATGAAGGGCTGTATGTATGTAGTTTGTCAGTTCTGTGCCACAGTAGATACATGGTGGTGTGAAACAGCAGCCTCAATAAAAAAAGAGGTGACCTTCCCTTCTGTAGAAATATACAGCTCGTTCGAAGTTAAGAGGAACAAAAGGACTACCACACTTATCTAAATATACTGATTATTATATTCCGTTTCTATGGAGTCTGCTCTGATAACTGCCGATAAATGGTACACCTTTAAGCCTTCCTCAGTATTGCCTCATGTGACCGGATTTCAGCCAAAACTTCAGCAGTGATTTTAACATTTTGTCTGCACATCCTCATGCATATGTTAAAATATTCGTTTTTTCTGACTTTGTTGTTGACTTTGTTTTTGATTGAAGTGGTGAACAGTTTGACCAAGTCTGCTTATTTTTCTATCCAAGATGACTCACAGTGACAGCGATGGACTGAGAGATAGAGTTATAGAGAGATGGAGGGATGGCAGATGGGTCACCGAACATTTGGGACAAGCTGTATCAAGGTTGGTTGGTGTGTTTGTGTGTGTCTGTGTGTATGTGTGTGTGTCATACAGGAAGAAGGCCTGACCACCAAGTGCAGTTTGCCCATCTAATCAGATCACAGAGAGAGAGGCGGGGGGGTAGAGAGGGAAAGACAGTGGGAGAGACAAAGAGAAGGAGAGAGCCCTCGGAGGAACAGATGTAATTTCAGAGCACAAAAAACAGCTTAAAATGCTCCTGATCACATTAGCTGGCCATCACAAAATAGGATTTCTGCACTGCCACAGTGACTGCCCATTACAAATTACTTAGGCACTGCAGACCCATAATAGGCAAAAGGGGTGGGGGTTGGGTGGGGGTGGGGCGAACAGAAGGGCAGAGATGTTAGGATCAATACTTATCAGTAATAATTATATCCTTCCTCCCACTTGTCCTCCCCCCCCCCCTTTCCTCACCCTGCACCCTCAGTATAGCATATCTAACATTCATCATAGGGAGATTTCTCTGCTCGATAAGATAATTAACGTTAAAGGGGGGTGTAGGAAGTCGTGATGATGTGAGGCAATGGTCCTGCACTGAGGCTCCCAGTACTGGAAAGTGCTGAAAGCAGCACTTACAGGTATAACGCAGGCTGAGTGACTTTGTATTACAGTACAAGCCTGGTGAATTAAGAGGCCCTGGTTTGAAGGAGAGAAAAACTAGAAGAAAACAACGATAAAAGAGAAAAAAAAAAAACATTTCTTGCCTATGATAGCTGCATACCGAGCTATCATAGGCAAAATAAAAGCCTTGAAATTCATTATAGCAACCCATTTCGAGCGTTGAAATCTACATTATGTAAAGCAGGTGGAACACAGCAGGTAGAAGGATAAAAATGGAAAACAAATAAATCAAGAGAAAGAAAACATTTCTGTTTGTTTCTTATCTATACCTTTGTACCCTTTACCTTTTTGTTGATATTTCCATAGTAACTGGAGTTTCAAGTTGTGAGTTGAAACACTCAGCCCATCATGATCGGTACTGCTTAAATAATTGCATTTCAACACATCAAGGAGTATTTTGAGACGAGATCAAGAAATAGTTTCCTCAAAGTGTAGAACAATGCTATTGATAATACACAGCAGCAGCAGCCTTTATAAAAGCCTTAGTTTCTTCTACTTTGAATGTAATCATTTTTGCCACAAAACTGTTTTTTGATTTCATGAATTAGTTACTTAAATTCAAAAGGACTGTAAAGTGAAGAATAAATACATAAAAATAAATATTCTGTTTACCTGTGATGTCTTTAAAATTGGATGATCAAATCCAAAACAACAGATAGAAACATTGTTTAAATCATTCCTAGCACTGGCAATATTAAATTGAAAAGTTCCTTTACATAGCTCTATTTGTTTCAACTAGTCTGATCCTAATCAAACAACCAATAAAGAGTGGCCTTTAACTAGCCAATCACAACATCTCTGCAAAAACTTAGACCACCCAGTTTCTTTATAGCATGGGTGACTCTTTCTCCCTTTTTTCTCTCCTTGCCACAGCTCTGCTCGGAGCGAAGTAGCTGTATGGGACACACTGGTTGCTTCTTTCACACTTTTCTTTGGGATGTGTGAATTGATTGGCTGTCAGTGTTTCTGTCCTCTGAATCCAACAAAACCAGCTAAGTGGGACAATAGGCTGCAGGACAAAGTCTCGGTAATGTCACCCATGGGTTTCTGAAGAGGCGTTTTGAAGTTTACCGGGCTACTTGCCATACTGAAAATGCCGACTCATCTTATGAAAACAGGTCGGACAGAAGTGAAGATGAGCAGGCTGTAAAGTCTTATTTATAATTTTGCATACACTGCAACATAAACTGTGGGTTTGCGCAGCTCCTCAGCAAGAGCCTGTGTAGGTAGTCTGACAGAAATGCACCTCGTCAAATTTAACCATGATTCTAAACAATCTACACTGCATGTCCCTTTACTTGTCCATTAGGTAGCATCCTATTTCCTGCATTAGCACCAAAAAAAAACCCCTCATCCTCTGCATACACTACTTTAGTTCCCATAAACTACATCTCTGACTACTCTTTACTCTCTTCTTTGATAAAACTGCAGCACAATCAACCGCAGCTCAGCATTTTCAGCTCCAACTTCAGCATAATGTGATCAGATTCAGGTGTCACAGTTCTCTGTGCACAAACAAACAGAGAAGGTAGAACTGGCAGTTTGACCAGCACTGAAATCACACTGCCAACTAGCGTTTTAGTTCAGTATTGCACAGCAACCCAAACACACTAACGGACAAGTATTAAGTGCTGATGGCTTCATACTTGTCCACTCTAGTCTGGCTGTGGTTTACAGTTAATACACAGAAGTAAAAACTAGCATTAAGCCTCCAAGCAAACAGCTACACATCCCAACCAGTAAGTCAGCACGACCACACCCCTACTGTCAGCCTTAATATCTTCACTGCAGATGAGTTATACCCCTTCTACCAATTCAGATAATCTATCCATTCATTAAATACCATTTATCCTTTATATTATCAGGTTTTTTTCCGTAAAATGTTTTTTTACCATGGGTTTTTTGCTGCCAACTTCAAGAGGACACAAGAGCAACTAATGTTGTTGCACTTCCATTTCAGCTCAGTGTTTTATCACTGAAGGTTGACACCTCACCGTTGGGAGCTGCGAGTAAGGAATGGCATGAATCAAATCATGTGAAGCCTCTGTATATGAGGCGCCTGCCCCACTAACTGTGCCAAACTGCTGCACCAAAACTACTGTAAATGTTGAGACTTTTGCACAGTTTAAAAAAATTAAAAAATATCCCCAAAGTCATGTACTTGAACAAATCTAAAAGATGTTTTTTTTCTTCTACCAGAGTATACTACTGTAGTCTCTACACTTTACTGTTCCTATTATGATAAGAAAAGCTCTGAAAATCCTCTCAGGAACACAAATGAGAAAAGTGGAGAGGAAATAAAAATGAGCTGCAACAGCAAAAGATTGTTTTTGAAAATAAAACTGCTCTGCATACACTAAGAAATAATAACTACATTTCCTACTTTGTTTTTGTAGGTTATTTTGTTCTCACTTGTCATTTAGCAGTAATGACTGACTGACTGACTGACTGACTGACTGACTCAATTACATACCTTTTTCTTAATCGTTGATGTAATTGTTATAACAGTACAGTTCATTCTACTGCTTTTGCTGCATAATGTCACTTTATTATCTCTGTAGGGTTGAATACAGATACAAATTCAGGTACAGTTTCACAGATATCATTTTCACAAGGCATGCAGAGAGAACAAAAGAAATGTTTTTGGGAATGTAGCCTGTTTTTGTTTTTGCCAGATTTCTCTTTATTGCCAATTCTACTTCAACAGCCAGGGATATGGCAAATAATGTTTGTTCAAATATGTTCGATATTATGTCTATATGAAAAAAACAGTAGGCCTATGTGTGAACGCATACATGTGTGCTCTGCCTGTTTTTGTTCATCAGCTGACGCAGCCAAGAGAGGCAGCTTTTGGGGAGTATTCTCTTTGGAGTTAATCAAACAGTCTAATGTTGTAAGTTGTTCAAAGTGGAGCTTAACAGCAAGAGCGAGGATCAGCATGGAAGTCCAGTTAGGGAAGGATAAAAAGAGGAAAAATACCAGATAAAAAACTGTAGAAAAGAAGGAGGAAAGGCAGTACAAGGAAAGAGGGTGTATGAAGCTCAAAACTGCATCTCAGTGTGATAGACACCCTTTTTTTCTTCCTCATGCAAACAAACCCCTTTGCCCACACAACCACAAAAAGTGAGCATCTCTGCAACATTAGCACTAAACTTATTAGAGGTTAATTAGAAGAAGCGCTTTGGAAATAACTTTCTGGTGTAAAGCACTCTGGAGCGTTGAATGTCTGCTGAGTGGCCCTGGGGTTGTAATTTAAATCTTACTGAGGCCCTTCTAAGTTCCCCCTGCTACAATAACAACTAATGATGACATGTGCATTCACAGCTAAGGACATGGTACCAGAAGGTCATCGGTTCAAACACTGTGACTGGCAAAGAAAAGCTGAAGGAGGAAATGAAAAACACTGTTCTCTCCTCTGACAACTTCTGTTAAGGTGCCCTTGAGCAAGGCTTTGCCTGAGCTGTCTGAATGTGTGACGGGATAATCTCAATAGGAGAAGAGTAGAGGGAAGGAGAAATATGAAGGAAAAAGGAGAAGGACAACGTTAGAGGAGTAATGTGGAAACACATGAAAGAAGGCATGGGTGGAGAAAGTGTTTATGGGAGAAGTAAAGATTTAGAGTACATGCTGACACTTTCCGCTTTAAACACAACCCCTCAGTCCTCGAAAATGGCAAAGTATTCTGTAACATGGCTGCCTTCAGAAAGATTAACAACTTTAACTCATGTACAACAGACAAATATCTGCTGAAAACTAGTAGGAACAGAACTTGACAGAAACACAATGGTGTGTGTGGACTTTCACATAACTCCAGATATTTACTTTGGGGATGTCCTGATCCGATATTGATATCGAATATCGCTCCAATATCAGCAAAAAATAAAACGAATATCTAATTATATCGCCCTGCATCCAAAATCACAGATATCAGCACAAGCAGTCCATTCCAGACTCCGCTCCAGCACCTCTATCTAGCAGCGCCTGGATCAATCACGCAGAGCCCACGTAATCACAACAGTGTGTGCCAAGGGACTAACAAAGTACCAAGGAGTAGGAGTGATGTCGGCCGTGTGGCAGTATTTTTTGTCTAATTCTGAAAAAGATGTTGCAGCTGAGTGCAAAACTTGTCATGCACAAGTTTGTGCCGATATCAGATCGATATTGGCAAATCCTGAAGACAGCAATATCGATATCGTATCAGATGTAAAAAAGTTGTATCAGAACACCCCTAATGTATATATATGGCTGATTTTAGAGCCAGGAAGTTCACAATAGCAATGTCTAGAAGCAAGAAAATTGAAAAAACTACCAAGCTAACTGTATGTTTGTCTTGCAGAAACCCCCCTGGTATGGCTGTGGCTCAGTAGTTGTCATTTGTCTCTCAAAAGGGCAGTTATAGTTTGATCCCAGCACCCCAAAAAAATATAAGTATATATATTCAACAATGATGACACAAAATGGCAACCACAAATCCATGTTTCAATCCATGCTTTAACTCTTTTCTGTTGTTTCCAATGAAAAGACAGTTTAAACTCCTTGTAGAATATTTTTGCGAAGCCAGTCCCAAAACAGCTTTATCCCATTTTTAAGATAGTTTTGTGTTGTTCCACTCAGGCTATGCTGACACTGCCACTCATAATGTGCTTTAAGCCCATCAGTCTGTCTATAAAAAGGGAATACATTAGAAGGAGTAGGGCTGAATTTTGGAGAATACGAGGTTCTTGGGGGCGTCTGGGTCGTTTAACGCTTCTTTTCTTAACGACCCCTTGATGGCCAAGTGGTCAGAAAAGCAGCTCGACGCTCCACAAGGCACAGCCAGGCCAGGAAGGCCACCGTTTTGACTGACAGCTCACAGACAGAGTCCACCATTGATCTTCAAGTCAGATGTGAAACTTGGCCTCTTAAGGCTAAATGGTAGCGACAGGGAAACCATCCATTATATATGATCGCTCCCTGTGGAGGATTAGCCTCTACATAGTTCTGAAGATAAAAAGAGAACAATGGCTGGAAGCACTTCTAATTGTTCTGTTTGATGCACACAGATGCAGACAATGAAGGGGAGAACACTGCGGATATAGTAACACTTAAGGGATCATGATCTGTTGTTTTTATGAACCATAAATAATGACTCGGTAATGATAAAGGAGGCTTTGGAACATACTGTATGCGTAGCACACGCTTGGATCGACATTTTGGACATTTATGCACAGACACACACACGAGCTGGGACTCACAAGAGCAGGTATATGCGATAGGTTCATTAGTCAGTGTGTTGCGTGGTAATAGCGTGGGACAGGTGATGGAGCAGGGTGTGATGATGCATCAACAACATCAGCCCTGGGTGGTGCCACCTGCAGAGGTAGCAGATGGCACACATGACTGGAGAGGAGCCATGCACTCACACAAACACGCTCACATTCATCCACACACACACACACACACACAAAAATGCACAAATTGCATCCTTAAAAAGTGTACTAATAGCAATAAACTGAGATCTCATTCATTTATTTAAGCAAACATGCACAATAAACCTTACATACACACAGGTTACAATTAGCATCATGTTACTGAACGCAAAAAAGTATAAGAGTAAACTTTCTACCAGGATCTGGACTGAATATTGTTGTTTGGATGCTTTAGCAATTGTCCTTGTCCTTGTAAAAGTCGTAGGAGGTAGTTGTCACCCCCACCTCTTTCCCCCTCTACATTCACCACACCAACTCTTTTTAAATAAAGCTTCGTGCTGCAGTGTGGCGGTCTTTCTTGCACTCAATTCCAGCTCTCACAAAGAGTCTCATATGGGCTCAGAGTAAAAGTTTAAATAGGCTCCGATATCTTTGCATACACACCATTAATGTCACCATAAAATTGCTGTTACATAAGTTATCAATAGTCTTATTTAAATGCACCACCATACCTAAGGAGGGAGAGGAGAGCAAAATCCAATATGGTCTATGTTTTGCACAAAGAATGAAGCGTAATTGTTGCAAATCTCAATCAATTCTCCCAGCCTGCCTCTCTTTTTCTCCTGCTGGCTAAATGCTATCTTCAGTCCCTCTTCCTCAGAACTAGTAATTTCATGTAATCACTGAAGTGATCAGGAGAAGGTATGCTGGTGCTCAGTCAAATATCAGCTATCTCAATCAGGGCCGACACATCTCCTTTGGGAAACCAGGAGAGGTGTGCCTGGAGGCTGGACGTGACATTTGGTTGGCTAAAATTAGCATAATCACTCTGATGGGGAGCCAATCACTGCAATTGCTGCAACAATACAGCTGATTAATGCTGTGGGAAAAAGCCTGTCTTGTAATCAAGTTTCGGAGAGCTACTGTACTTTTTGGCTGTCTTTGGTGAAAATACACGAGAGGAACAACACACACACTTCTGCTTGTGATTGGTACTGTGGTCGGGTCTGAGCAAATCTGGTGTTGCACCGCAGTAGTCATGAAGACTTTTAAAACACAGTTAGTGTAGATAATTAAACTGATTTACTAACATCAGACACAATTATGTATTGTATAGGTCATGGAGTATTTTACTTCAGGATAATTTCATATTATATACCATTAAAACAAAACAAACATTGAGCCACAAACAAGCCGACAGAGGGACCTTATTGTGAAAATCTTGGCTATTTTATACTCTTAATTAGGGCCTAAGAATGTCATAACCATTATTAACAAAAACAAGGATTGTTAGCCCTCTTTTCTTTGTCTCTGTTTTTTTATCATGGTCAAAATTCTTTAACATAAAACTCAGTATCATCAATAATCACGTCTAGTGAAAAATTTTATGTTCAAGGGTGTCAGTAGCGCCTCATCAGTTGCCAGTGTCAAGTCTCCTGTTTAACTTTGTCACAGGTTTATGATGCAGCATGGAAAGACCTAAAGGCCTTTTGGGAAATTGAACCTAACTCCACCAGAAAAAACATCATAACTAGGAAGAAAAAGTGGGGTTACTTTTGGTAGGGTGACCATTCGTCCTCGTTTACACGGACATATCCTCTTGTTTTGGGGGCTGTCCGGGGAAGTCCAGGTTTGTCCTTCAAATGTCTGTGGTTTGTACAGAAGTTTCGAGTTTGTGTCAGGTGGACTTGCTGAGTTAGAAGTGTGTAAAAGACACTCGATCCAACCCTAAAAACTCTCAAAATTAACTTCGTGCAACTTTGGACTCCGCCCCTGCATTGTCGTATCCTCTTTTTGGGAAGTCAGAATATGGTAACCCTACTTTTGGGCCATTTCTTGGCACACCGCTTTGGCCACTTCAAACTTAGTTAGCATACACAAAGTGACTTACCAACAAATAGTTATCAAATAATGAACTCAACTCTGATGGCATGACTATAGATAGAGACAAGAACTGTTAATTTTTTAACAAAACTAATGCCAGCTGAGGAACCCCAATCTTCATCGATTTCACCCTTGATTTTTTTCTTCCATTTGGTGGAACGGCGAGATAACAATACTTTTTAACAGAACTGGAACCATTTTGTCCTATTATCATTTTGCTTTCAAAACCTTGAAGGCACCTTAATGTAACGTGATGTCACTTGTTTAGTTACTTACTAGCTTTTATGTTACCGATTTCACCAATAGGTTTCTACTTTTAACTTTTGAAGAACAGAGGACGACTGTTGTAGAGAGGCAGCAGAAGTTGGTGGCGAAAAATAACAAAAAAGTAACCCCTCTGTCTAAAAATGTGATTCAGGATTAACATTACAACTGAAAAAAGCAAAAAGATTATGGACTTGTGAATATAGCAAAAACAAAAAGTAAAAAAAAAAAAAACCCTGACCAGTTTTGCCAAACTTGTAATGAGAATGCATGACCTTTCAACCACACTTATCAAGATATAATGGCCTTCAAATTCATGAGTGTCATATCAAAGCCACGAGCAGCCCATCAGAAATGTATACTGCAGCAACTGGAGCTTAACCAACCACAGAGAGTGGAGAGAGCCAGAGAGGCAGACAGCACTCGTGCAGAGCAGACTGTTTCATTTCTCCGGCACCTACCCTTTGTTGTAAATAAAACATTATTTCAGATGTTCAATTAAGATAAGTACCCTTAATTTAAGACCTCAGTCAATGTGCTGCCATCATTATTCAGCCCACAGAGCGCCTGGGCCTCGGCTCCAGCTCTGGCCTAGCACACAATCACTCAGGGGCCTCAGTGAGCAGAGGGGTGGGGGGTTGGGGAGGGGGAGCAATCGCAGTCAATTTCTGAAGCGCTCATTTGCTTAACAAGGGGGGAAATCTCAGCAAGCTGAGGGAGGGAGGATGGAAGAGGAAAGGCTTTGTGCTTAAAGAAGAAAATGTGTTTAATTCCCAAAGTTACAGTCTAAAGTAACATTTAGGACTGGAAGCTGCTACTGCAAGCATTCGCCACAAAAATCCAACCCTGTAAACAACTTCCAGGGCAAATACATCAAGTCCTTGACAGTGTAAAAAGCTTCTGAGCCCTCATCAGATTGTGCGAGGACTTTGTTTGTACTTCGTTACAGCGCTGATACAAGATTAGATAAACAATGTACTATCTGCACCCTGCATCTGTTTGACTCGGCAAAGTGCACTTTCCAATTCCACTGATGACCTTCGCAGGGGGCTTGTCGGCAGAACTCAGGCAGAAGTAAAGTGAAGGACAAAGCTGCAAGAGAATGCATGCATTTACACAAATTCATATACTCTTCTGCCAGACATTATCATCTAATGACAAAAAGACCTCAGACCAAACACAGAGATTCTAAACATAAAAGCAGCCGAGCAAAAGGGAATTCACCTCCCCGTGGGACAGGGGCAGGAAAAATATATAAAAAGGTTAAACTGGAAGAATAATTCAGCAGGGCTCTGGAGTAAACAGAAAATATACATTTAATGACAGCAAAGAGCAACAAAATAAGCACAAGAGTTCTGCGTTCCAGCCAATGGATGTAGCACTAAGAGGATCTGTTTCTCATTGAGATGCAGTATCCATCGGTTTAATACCTCCCCAAAGGCTAACAGTGAGCCCTTGTACCTCCGGAGGCTGAACAAAGTGAATGCTCTAAGGGCCTGTAGTGGATCTAAGAGCCGTGGTCACTGGAACCAAAGTGTCCTAAATATAGCTCTGCTCGGCTTCACTCTGCATGCCTCCGCTCTATCATATTAGTGTAGCATCAGAGATAGAAGGGCTGGCCGTCTCCTGTTTTTTAGCTGCACAGACAGACAACCTTGACTTTTAAAACTACTGCAGAACAAAGGGTTGAACTGCATCAATTCAATCCAAATATCAAAATGTGTTCAGGAGAATCTTCACCAATATCTCCCTAAGTTTTCTCTCAAATTAGGAAATGCCTGATGCAATTTCTCGACCTTTTTCTTAACCAATAGAATCATTTGCACCCTTGATCCTAAAGTAAAGTCCTTGTCAGTTGGAGGCTCGTACCAGTTTTCCTAATTTGCACAGGTAATTGAACTTTGAGCCCATTTAAGAGCGTGAAACTGTAGGGTGCAAACAGACACACATGTTGATATCATCTTTTAAGAGAATGTCATTTTTAGTAAGATATGCACACAGATTAAGTGAATACGGTAAATAGCATAGACATGATATATGAAGATGCCTCATTCTGTGCTGGAGCATAATCCAGCACTGCCGCCACATTGGATAGGTTTCCTCACGCAAGGCTTGTACCAGAGCCAACCAGAGTCAGCGGAGAACGAGCACTATGCCCATGATCACTCATTATTACCTTACTCAAGACAGATCAATTTTTTTTCTTCAACTTTTAATGTCTAACAGTGTCCTGTAACAAACCAAACCATGTGAAAATCCGGTAAAAATTCAGAGTTATGATTAACGTGGTTGGACACACCCACCTTCCTCAGTAGAAATAAATGCACTTGGGGCACTTGGGGTACCCATTCAAGATGGCGGCTGCACTGAAACGTCAGCTCCAATGAGCAGCGTCAGTCTATGAGGCGTCTACGTATATAATGTCTATGGTGAATAATCTCAGTGATGTCATCCATTGGTTTCTCAAAAAGTAATAAGTCAAACATTGGCAGCCATCACACTGAAAGTTATGGCTCAAGCTAACTTCTGGTCAACTTAAAGAAGGGCAAAGAGGTGGAGTTGAAGTGAGCCCTAAGCCTCCTGGTGCTACCTATCAGTCCAGTCAACCACACCCCAAATTATGCCTAACCGTGGAAGACTCGTAAAAGTACTGAGCTATAAAAAATCAACTCATTTCCTACAGTGTGTAGGAATAGATAATAAGCTATTTTAGCAAAGTCCATTTTGTGTACTAAAGTGTAAATGTGTTTCTTTTCTGCTGTAAATGGGGAAATTAAAATGGATGTTAAAGAGGTCCTTGCTTTTGGAGTCAGTCTCCAGTGAACACTTGAGGAACTGCAAATTCTTGCACTTCCACATTGGCTTTATTTCTGGGGTCTAGAAATGAGGAAAAAGGTTTTCACTTTTTTGTGATTTTTGTTTGAAAGCCACAGAAATAAAACAAAAGAACATGAAATATACAGTAAGTATATTGTTATCAGTTTAGATGGTTATTAAAAAAACATATATTTAGATGTTTGGTATGAATTCAGAATTAAACAACTTTGCAGTTTAGACCAAACATTACACACCTGACATGAAAAATTCTGTCCATTTTGAATTCGATTTGATGGAAACCATTTCATGACATGAAAACAACCAACCAGTTTATAAATACTCATGTAAGCTTAACAATGCACTTGAGTTTTTATCTGTTCTGTTTCCAAACCAAGAACAAATAGCAGGTAAGAGAAAAGTGGTGAACACTTTTTACTTTGAGATAATTCTCCAAAATGTCTTCCTAAACACATTTAGTGGATGAGACCCTATATTTCCTGAAACTCAAACATTCTACTGCAGAGCTCACTGTAGCAGTGCTAACAAGATACTTGCAAGACCTTGCACATCTATTCCTAGCAGATCTTCTCACCTTCTCTACTCTAGCTAGTGTTAATTAACAACCTCATTAGCAAGAAGTCATGTGCACACACTACATGCCTTTACCCTCAACTATTTCGAATTCTGCTGAGGAGGAAGATGAACAGGGTAGTAGCTGGAATTAAACAACCTCCTCAATATTTACACTCATGCTTGAAAATTTGGATTAAACCTTTGTAGGGGTATCTCGGCTGCATCAGATATCAAACACAGGCTCTGTTTACATCATTTACATAAAGAGGCTCCAAGTTCTTGAAACAAAACAACAAGTGAGGGTGTTAGTGAGAGAGGGAGAGGAATAGATGAATGTGTGAGGAAGGAAGAAAGACAGACAGACAGCCAGTGAGGGCACTGACAGTGATAGAAACTGCCCCGGCCTCTCCCCAGGTCTCCTGAGTGGCAGGGTCTGGGCCAGCCTGTCAGCCTGTCTGTCATCACCATTGTTTAGTATTCTCCTTAAGACCATCTGCCTGCTCATTATACACAAGCTCTTGTTCTGGACTGACATGTTTTCTTTACATCGATATTTTCATTGCAGCTCAAACGTCCCCACCTCATCCCCAAAAGAAAGAGAGGGCAGTGCGCCTGCCTGTGAGGCATACTTTAAGACAGACTAATATTTCATGGAAAACTTTCTTTATCCTGGGTGATTCTGTGATATGATATGGACACAGAAAACAAACGACCACAATGTGTTTTATCACTGTGTCAGGGGGGGGAAAGGCTGAATACAGTAACAGCTTTACCTGCTAGCCTGGGCCATTCTTCTCATATCTCAATTGCTTTCACAACCAACTTTAATTTCCTCTAAAAGACAACATTATCAGGAGCCAAGGTTAAAAGAACGAGCCAATTTAATAACGATCTTAGCTGTGCTATCTTACTGGCTGCAGGATAAAGCAGCCAGCCAAAACAAGATCAAGAAAAAGTGCTATTAGTACTGCAGAGTCATTGTGTCTTTGGTGAGCTATGGGAGCTAAGAGAGATGCATGAAAGAAACGCCACAAATAACAACAAGACGTTTTCTGGGAAAGATATTGGATTACAATAAAAGAGAACAGTTGAATTGCTATTTTTGTGAATAGGAAAAAGCCTGACTGTCCTAAATAAGAGCTAAATAGAAGTAGGCTGTTCTTTCATAAAAGTATTGCCAGGACTGTCCAACACCATTTAAGCCTTTGCACAAAGGTCACAAAGCAAAGACAGATGTTTTATTTTGAAAGCAACCGAATGTTCCTAGATTGCTACAGTGCATTAAACAAAAATCCACTCTCAATAAAATGACCTGGACAGAAATTCCTCCCCTGTAACTGGCTGTGAACATTGTTGCCTGATATAATAAACAGTTTCGTGAGGCTATTCCCACAGAAAATGTGCTTTTATGTGTCCTATTCTATGTTATCTATCAACTTTTCAAAGAGAGGAGGGCTGTCAGTGGTGCCAAAGACCCCCGTGCTCACTGTGTCACTCTCATTATAAGTCTTAAAAAACAAGACAGATATTCAATTTAGATAAGTCCCCAGACCATGCTTGCCTTGCCTACATGAGACAATGCTCTATTTCTCTCCACCATGCTCCACAGAACATGGATGCCGCATTGTCCCTCACTCCGACAGGGCTAAGCAGAGGAAATTTCCAATTATGGATCCAAAGGACAGGGAGGAGAAAGGCGACGGAGGGAGAGTTAGTGTAAGAGCAAAAGGAGGGGAAAAGACAGCAGAGGTACTGTTACAATGGGTCTCTGCTTTTGTTGGAGGGGGGGCATGTAGTTTTTAAGTTTCTCTCATCTCTGACAAAACAGTTGATTTCCTCTGAGTGCAGGGCTACTTACACCAGAGAGCGGTGAGGAGGCAGAGAGTGTGGGTGAGAGATGGAGACAAGAGACTCAGACAGACAGAAAAAACTGCTGGTGTGCAACACGAAAGGTATTGACAGCAGGAACAGAGGAATGAAGCTCAGTGTTTTTCTATAAACCTCCTGTGGAGAAGGAGATAATTAGGCTTGAGGAAAAAGCCTGACTGCCTGTGCACAAAAATATGTGTCAGCGCTCGCCATCCAAGCTAATAAAGGAAAAAAAAAAATCATCATTCATACGTTTGAAGTACTGGATCTTTAGCAAGTTTTGACAATGTTACAACAGAGCTAAACTGAGCAGCTAAGCAGGAAGATAACATTCATCATCTGCTATCAAAAGCAGCTCTTTTGTCTGTATTTGTCATCATTCTGATTTGGATCTGCCATTGAGGAAAATCCCCTCTTCCTCTGATTTCCCTTAACCTGGTAGCCTGCTTCCTGAATGGGCGGAGCTTAAGAGCCAATGATTACAGCCAGCTCACCTTGAACACAGTTCTTGTGGCTACCTCATTATTCAGACAGTTTGAACTCTATGATCAACACTGATTCCAAAAGAGGAACAATTTGCACATCATTTACACACCCTACATATAAATGAAATCAGTCAGACACAACATGTTAAGCATTTGAATTAAATATCTCGTTGTTTTATGAAAAATAAATTCATATGTGATAAGAGTCAAAATGTTGGGACAGGAGCATGTTTCCCGTTGTGTCACATCATCACTTCCTCTCTATGTTCAATCTGTAAATGTTAAACAACAGTGGGGACCAGTTGGGTACTTACATGATTTATCTACCATGATACAAAGTCTTTGCCATAAGTTGATTGCTGATTACAAATACAATGTTACTGATCAATTACTTTTGTTTCATTGTTAACTTTGGTAAAGGGGTTGTGATGTTTTGAATCATGTTAAGGAATATTATCCTTCATTACCCTTGTTACAAGATTAACCAAAAACAACAACAAGAAAAAAACTTGAGGGGAAGAACACAGCTGGTACCAATCCATGAACCAGCGTATCCTGAGGGAAGAAAAAAACATTTGCCTGTGATTGTACAAGTTTATTAATCCAATCATTTGTTTATATTTTTACAGTTATAACATTTTGGTAAATTTCATGCTCTGTACAATGTTTCCCTTCAGTGAATCCAAACCAACGTGCAGAAATGAATTAATGCTGCACTTTATTTTTAAGGGTTATTTTGTGTTCTTTATTTTTTCTGATATGGTAATATTTCATTGCATGGTCATGTATTGTATTGTATATGCATAGCTATAGAAATGCTGTATTGTGTATTATGGTTGTCATGGGCAGTGTATTGTATTGTATCCCACTCTCTTCTATCCTATGAAATCCTAATCTTATCTGACCTTATTTTCAATCACCCGGTATTTCTCAAAAACTTTAAAGATAGTCCTCACTTATGATGAGTCTGAGCTGGATGTAGCACTAAATGTAAAATATATAGACAGAGCAGATCTTTCTACACTTTGACTATTTAATAGCAGGATTATACCCCTTTATTCATACAAGCGACCGCGGCAACATCTTTACTGTTTATGAAACACTTTCTGCAAAACCAAAGATCATCTATCTAAATTTGTCTCCTTTGATAACAGCCTGCTCTCTCCAAATGTGCAAACGCTCACACATAAAACAAATCCATAAAAAAAGGGGGGGAAAAAAACCTGTTCTGCTTGCAGTAATGAAAAGGGAGTCAACTGCCTTCAGGTGCTGCTGTGCTGATGTGTGTTGGCAGGCACTGCCTCCACCAGCGTTGAAAAACACAGCGAAATCTGCTCTGCTGTCCTGCTGCTCTCAAGCATGGAGGACAGCAGAGGCTGACTGACAGGGTTTGGAGCAGCGTTCAAGATCCACAGCCAAGACCCAGACTACAGCAGAGGTGGCTCTTCACACTCCACTAGGCCCAGATGAGCCACTGGATCTGTCAGCACCAGCTGCACCATTCGTGTAAATATGTGTGTAAACCTATTTGTGTGCATATGTCTTTTTAAGTTGCTGCTTTTGGTTGACATTATTTCTAGCATTGTGGAGACGATGACATGCTCTCTTATTCTTATTTGATCTACATTTAAGCCCCACAACAAAAAGCTGTGGTTCAATCATGACAAATAAATAGAGAAACCAAGTGGACAGGTGTTAGGAGCAGATCAGATTACTCACTGACTCTTTGGGAGCACTGGTATAGCCGTGAATATTTCCTCAGGCTAATGGAGGTGCCAGCATTAATATTCACTGTGTGCGCTGTAATTTACAATGGGAAAGACCATCGCAATATTCATCAGGGGTGCCAAGTGTCCCCTAGCAGACAAGCTTGGGCCTGCATTTCAGCACACTGGACTGTACAAAGGGCACGCTCAGGCTGGGACCAGACCTGCATAATAAAAACCTGCTAATCTACTGTACAGAGTCAGCATGCAGTAAACGGCTTTTCCCACCTGCTGTCACCAACCTCATGAAGAGACAGTCGTTATGCAAGGATCATCATGTGTGGCCCACTGACACAGGAGGGAGGTTTGAATGTAGGGCACCAAACCAATGTGGAAATTTCAGAGGCTCATCAGGGACCCTTCATCAATATTCATGACAGATTCCCGGGGATTTCCTACTGTATAGCCAAGCCTGTGTTAATATTCATAAGATTAGGATTGTGATCTGCTGTGGATGTGGAGAGAAATTCAGGGAAGCCCTTGCTTAGGAATGCCAGAGAGAGAGAGAGAGAGAAAGAGAGAGAGAGAGGCAAAGAGAGATATGTCAGAACCATGGACAGTTCTGAGCGGTTCACTGTGTGAATGTGTTCTGCAGCTGTAGGTCCAAAGAAAGAAAGAAAAAAATTAACTCTTTACTTGACGCTTATCTCTATAACGCATAATAAATGTATGTATTATGCGTTATAATCACGTTATAGCACTGTATAACTATAGTTATAAACACTCATAAATAATCATAATGCTTTATAGCAATAATCATAACACATTATAAAGCATTTTATCTTGACCTACAAGGTCAGGTATTATATAATGTGTCATAACTGTTAACAATAGTTGCATTGCATTATCTATCTGGGCATTGTCAGTGAGTTGTTAACAATTATAACACATCATAATACCTGACCTTGTAAGTCATGATAAAATGCTTTGAAATGTGTTAAGATTATAGCTATTAAGTATTAGGATCATTTGAGTTTCTATATCTATAGTTATACAGTGCTATAACTTGATTATAAGGCATTATACACATGTTTATAATATGTTATAGAGATAGGCGTCAAATAAAGTGTTACCAAAAAAATAAATAAATAAATAAAATATTGGATTTTCCATAAGCTAAAAAAATCATGAAGCATTAAGATGTTTTATTTACTTCCCATGTCAAAATAATGTGAAAAAATATTCCTCCATAGGTAATCTAAGCCAATTAATTTAACACAAAAAAGCCTTAAAAACTGAAAGGAGGATAATCAGATTTTTTTTCCTTTGTGAAAGACACCCAAGCAACAGCTAACTAAGCATCAAGAAGAAGAAGAGGAAGCCATAGCTTGTACTGTGATAAAGTCTTCAAACAAATACAGGGAAAGTCTTCACAGCTCTTATGATAGCTCTATTTATGGAGGCGTTTACACAGAGATGTGTTGCTGTTGCAGAGACACTTCTTAGCTCCATGTATTTCAGTAAAGAGATGTGGCTCCCAGTATTAAGAGAAGAACAGCCAAAAAGGTGTATGAAAACATAAAATGGCTACATATTAGAGAAGAATTAAATACAAAAAAATGTTAAAGGAGCAAAGAGATTTTTTTCTTTTGATACTTCTAAATTATCCAGAAATGGCAGCTTGAATGAACCAAAACTGTGGCCTATTGAGCTGTTGAAAGAGTATCTATAAATACTGACATAAATAAAAACAGACTTTGCTGTTTATATAATTATTTCAAATTTATTTCTATTTAACCAGAAAAGGATTATTGTGATTATGAATTATCAAAACCAAGACTGAAGCAGCACATTTCAAGAAAGTTACAGACATGCAAAATTCAGGTATGGTGGTTCAATAGACAGCATCAGGGATGTAAAGAATATTACTTAAAAAGTTCAAGTTTCATTGACCGGGTTATATTAAACATTAAAAACCATCTGATCAAGAACCCCACTGTATGATTACTTTTGTAACACCACTTTTTAAACATACACAAGGAAAGGTTTGTAACCAAATGCACAAAAACCTAAAGTGAGACGTGAAAACTACTGGAAAAGGAGAAACAAACAAGTTTCATTCAGGAATTATTACAATAGCTTGTTCCAAACCAACTCAGATGTAAACATCTAGGGATTTTTTTCCCCCTTTTTTCTAGGTGTGAGCAGCAGTTTTAAAAGCTGTGAAATAAAAGCAGCAAACATGCAGCAGCAACAACACAGGCTCGACAGAGTGCAGATGTCCTAACACATTGCAGAACACAGATAGCTTTATCAGGACATTAACAGAGCAGTGTACAGCTCACAGCCAACAATGTCAAGTCAGCTAACAAGTAGGCCAACTGGCCAACAAGCTGGCTAGAGAAGCAAAGACACAAACTGTTCAGGGAGCCAATCAGGCCTCAAGTCGGCAACAGCTTCTACTACAAACATTGGGTGACCTTACAAACCAGACCAGGCCCCATTTTTCCTCTAAAGAACCACTAAAAAGCAGATATGTAGCTTGTATAAGTTATTCTGTTAACCTGGGAAAACGGCTGAGAGCTCTGGTGAAGGCAGTTTGTTCAGTTTTTTCACTTTAAGAAACTCTTCAGGCCTCCTGCTCTGACTCCTTGGTCCCCTGCTACAACAAGACACAAATTCAAACACACAAACTTGCCCTGTGCATGACAACCACCTAGCCATCCATTGCTGCTCGCATATACACACATTCATACAGTATGTAAACATCCAGAGACAGCCTGTTCTCCTCTGAGTGAGTGCAGCAGAGCGCAAGCTGCTTAATAACTGGCAATGATGGGCTGCTCGGTCCCAGTCGGAGACCAACCTGAAGCGCTCTGCCCGGGATGTCAGCTCCACTCACATCAATTACCACTGACTGCTAGCCTGCCTGCACCACGGCGCTGACTGACAACTAGATAGCACTCTCACTTCTGTGGGCTATGGTGACTTTGGATTCAGGTTCGCGGTCATCACAATGTCAAACACCTGCTCCCACAAGTGTCAAGTAGCCACTCAGCTTTAGACGTGACTCTCCAGAGTCTGTTTACCCTGGGTGAGGTGCACTCTGAGGTTACACTGGGAGACTGAACTGAGACAGGTAGTGGTTTAATCTGGAAAAAGAAGGAGGAACACAGGAGATAAAACTTTGTACTGGATAAAACTGCAGCTACTACCGACATTTTTTTTTTATTCCTGGCTTGTCAAGCCAGATGAGACTAACAAAAACTCACTAAATTTGATCTAGTGATGTACCAAGTCTGCAATGACCTCTAATCACCACTGTTATAAAAGATAAGATACTACCACACTATATCCCAAACACCCATGCACCTAAACATGTAATCACCACTTCACTCCTACACTGAGGTCTTTGAATGGAAGGATGTCTTGGGCAGCTAGCTTCAGCCAAGAGTAATGACTGTTTCAGTTGAAGTTATCCTGGATCACAAAAGATAGCAGCATCTGAGACCACCGTTGAAGAGTTTGTTTGTTTGTTTTTTCTTAATTAGCGTCATAAAAGTTTATGACTGATTGAAAAAGAAAAGACAAAAACGGCTACAGTACTGTTAGGCTTAAAATTCAACTAGAATACCAAAACTTAGTCAAAAAGTTCAAAGTCCATCCACTTGCCGGGTACAGCAGATAAGTCACTAACCAAACCACTAGCTAGGTCATGTCGTGGAAAACATGTATGGTATTCAGAAAAACAATGCACAAGGGACAGGATGAGATCTGAAGAGCAGCCCAGACGTCTTTCATTGTACAGATGAAGAAATCAGCACAGATGACAAACAGAGTCTTGACCAAACCAGAGGAAAGTCTCTCAGGCTTTTCTCCTCTCCTCTTTTATGCTGCCAGGTGTGTATCTAAATACAATCATCGTGTATCACTTTCTCTCATATGTGTGTGTGTGAATGAATTCACTAGGTGTTTATGTACATGCTCGCTTTCTCCGTCATCATGGGTACATCATATCTACCCTCCAGGAGGTTACCCAAGGACATGTCACACTGTTCTGAAATTCACCATTTTGTTTGGATTATTCTTAGCTTCACAGGAGATTAGTTCTAAGTGTTTTGACAGACGAATAAGTTTTGGTTCCTGCAAAGCAACCCTGCTTACAACCTCCCAGTTGTGAGGCTGCATAAGAAGGCCAACCCAGCCTATTTGTAACCCCTTAATAAAAGATAATCACTCTATATTTCTTTACCTGGTTGTATGGAAAGATTCTACTTCAGTCACAGCCATAAATCTACTGGGTTAGCTTACTTTAACATAGCCAGCTTCAAATATCTTCAACAACTAACAAACCTCTTAATCTTCCTGAATATCCAGCTGGGTAAACGTGCAAGTTAGCTCATGTGCACCACAGTCACATGGCAACCAGTGGCACAGGAGAACCACAGATAAAACACTCAAAAGGTTTACTAATCTACAAAGAAAACTTACAGAAATGTGAGCTCTGTCAACAACAAGCAATAATTCACAAGTAAAACCAAAGAAAATAACTAGACATAGGTGGATAAGCTGGAGTTGGAGCCAAGAGCAAATCTTGGCAGTCAATCCATGAGGCACCATGACTAATGCATCGCCCACAAGAAGATCTGTCAGACTGCAATAAAGCCCCCACCTCACCCTGAAAAATGAGAAGTGCTTTAGACAAACTTTATCCAACTGTTGTCATATTCATGCTAGAAAGAAATGCAAAGCATGGAGACAAGCTTTGACTAAACGTAAGGAGAATCGAGTGAAATTGATGAGAGGCACACTTGCTTTCCAATGCTTAATGCTTCACAGCACAAACAGATCATTATTAATTTCACTTTTTTTTCTGTGAATGATATCAAGCTTTTATGGTTTGAGTAGTATGGTTTTCTAATCACCCACCCGAGTCACCCCAAAATGAGCTGCTCAATAACTCTGTAGCCTGTGTGTGTTGCTCTGATTAGTGGCTGTGAAGTACCTTGTCCTGTCAGTTACGTTAACATCAGTGCGACCAGTCGGAGTAGACAGCTGTCAACTTTCTAATTTAAGGGGGCGTCAGTCATCATTTATTTTCACACCGTCTGATCAGACTACCTATAAAAGGTCCACATAATTATCAGTAGATCCAAAAATATGTAACTGGTGGTCTATTTAAATAAAAGTTAAGGATTTCAAACAAATTTCTTCAACAGACCCATCCTCATAGCGTGTTTACAAACCTATACCAAGTATCACCGTCTATATCATTTATATAGTCTGTATCACCGTCTGTTGTACCTATTAGCAGACCTTAAAAAACCACTGTAATCTGAAGACACATATAAGTGTCACACTGATGCGTTCTTGGATATATTCCTTCATTACAGTGAACAAAACCCGAGCTGGTTTCTGAAATATCTCAGAAACTATATTTTCACTCTCTGTGGGGAAGCTGTGAAAAGAAGCAGCTCCATGTTTACGTAGCTTTGCCACAGTGTGACAAGCTGAGGGAGTGCTATATGTTGTATAGATGCTATATATGTTATTACAAGAGCTCAGTCTAATGTTAAAGTTTGTACAAAACCAGTTCTTCCAATGTGAGCTTATGAGAGTGATTCCTGTGGGTGTGAATATGATCAGAAAGCTTAGGTCTTGGTCTTCATGTTCTGCTGCTATTGTTTTTGCAGCCCCCTCAATAAGGCAGTTCAGTTGAGTAGGGATTTCCACAAGGTCCATGTTGATCACATCTGGCCCTGCTCTGGCACAGGCCCTCTATGATAGAGAGCACGAGGGTCTCCCATCTCTCCAGACTCTAATATACAAGACCTGCTCCTTTTGAAATTGACTGTGACCTCTGCCACACTTGCAATGGACTGGTGCTCTCCACTGTATGGGATTTCTGATCTCTCTCAGCCGCTCTCTCTGCTCTCTATCAGCCATGTTCTATTTTTCTGCTGGGATATTAAAGTGTGCACAGTGGCATTGGCACACTCATGCTGCTTACATAGAGGTTCAGGCACTCACATACACAGAAACACTCGTGCTGACGCAGGCAGACACAGTGGATTATAATGCACACACGTTGTGCTCTGACATGAAGTTGTAAAAAAATTAGACAACCTTATTTGAGTAGTGTCATATTTTAATAGCGTCTTCATTTCTGTGCTGTTTGATTTCCTCATCAGCAAAATATTCTAATCTGCCTCAGAAGTCTGCTGTCTCAGAGCGTGCTGCACTTTCCTGTGCTGCACTTTCACACAGCACATGCACATTTGCCAGTTAAGGCTGCACAGAAAGATGAAAAATTACATCTCATTGAGTAGTATGCAGTGAAATTATATCACACATGAATAAACAAACTGAGATTTTGATTCGTGATAGTGCACACACAAATGCCCACATGAGGTGGCTCACATTTGAGCTTTAAGATTCACGCGCATTGCTCTTGGTATCATATTCTATCCATGCCTTTGGTGTTTTTTGCACAGTCTCTTAAATGTCAGATTTTGCGTGCATACATGTGTGTTTCATCCTGTGTCAGTGCCTTTTGTTGCTACAGGTGTGCCCAAGTGTGAGTGTGTTGGTAAGAGGGGTGTAATAAATCATGATCTGAATGTGGACGGCTGGGTATGAAGCCTCACGCTCCTGTTGCCACCTCAGGCTACGGCTGCCCTATACCAGCCATCCACCATCACATTTCGCATGGGCTGTAATCAACAGGGGAAAGTGCAAATGGATTAATATAGTTAGACCGCTAATGCCACAGATTACACTGTATGGCAGCCTAATGTGAAATGTATGTGTTGCTGCAGGAACATGATTGGAAAAGCTGTTGATAGACAGAATGCTGTATTAAAGAGCAGGCTGTGCTATCAGGGGTTTACAGGCTGGCACTGGAGAAGCATATGACTGCACCAGACGTGCAAGGGAGCGGGTTTTTCTCAGACCAAGAATACACTGTGGACAAATGCAATAGAATAGAAGTTACTTTATAATTTCTACTCATCAAAGTTTCCTCAGTTTGCAAGCACAGCTGCTTTTACTTCTTGCCAGTGCATTTAATGTTTTTTTTTTTTGGAAATGCAACAAGCAAAAAGAGAAAGGAGCACTCAGTTGTGTACCTGTTCTTCCTCCAGGAGACATGCAGATGCTTTGTGTAAAGAGCTGAGCAGATTAGCACTTCATTACCGTACTAGATTGTTTAACGAAGACACTCAGGGAAAAGAGAGGCAGCTGGATTATAACCAAGCCATGTTTTCCATTTAGACAGGATTATTACTTTAGACTGCACACCTCGCGTTGGGAATATGTCTTCAAACTGAGGAAAACACCAATCAGCCAATCATCTCAGGGCACCCGAACTGCCTTGTCTTATGAGACCTGAGCTGACAGAGTGCTTTGGCATCTGCCAACAAAACAAAAGTTAAACAATTCCTCTGTACTCTGACTTTCACTGAATACTGACAATCAGAAACTGAGTTGTGCACATGCGTATTTGGTGTCTATTTTATGTAAGACAGCCAAAGAACAGCTTTGTTTGAGGTCACTGACCTTGTTGGAGAGAACCTGGCAGGCAACTAAAAATAGTTCACCATGGCACATAGCTGGCACTGGGTAGACTTTGGCAATATTTACTATTTCTTATCCGATACAATTCAAATTCTGAGACTTGCCAGTGGGGTGATGCAGAGTGTTGTCACTGAACGAGACTAAAAGCCACTATTCACACTTAATTTGCGATTGCTTAATTTTTTATTTTTTTTTGTAGCTTGGAGAATAGTCACCCAAAGCAGTATTTCATTGGGTAAATGACACAAGAAAAAAAGCACACAAAAAAATATAAGAAAAAATCTTGAAAAAAATGAAAATTTGGTATGAGGAAAATTTGTCTGGCACACATCTTACAGTGGTGTCTTCCTGAGAGTGATTGCAAGACATTTGTTAATGTTGCATGTTTTTTCAAGGGAGGAAATCTTTTTGTTTAAGTTGGCTTTCAGTGAACCTAAAGCACAGACGAATGCTAATCTAAATACAAGCAGAGCACGTACTGGTTACCGAGGCGACGGCTTATCTTTGAGCCTGCTGTGTCCATAAAGGCATTAAAAAAACACTATTTTTAGGCTTATCACTGGGCTGTTGTTTTAGGAGGATATTTAGACAGGACAGTGGATATCATGGGAAACTTGAATCTTCAATCACATTTGTTGTCTGCTTAAGGAACTTCAGCCTCAGTACATGAGAGGTGTGATTTAACCACTTAGTCAAAGTGGCATTCCTCCACAAACACTTTTTTTTTTAACTAAACCTAGCTCTATTCAGTAAAGGTCTGACTACAGTTAATGTCGCAATGTTTTTGATAACTAAGGTACAGGGATGTAAAGTCTCCATTATTAATCTTGAAAAATGTCTATGATCAATCATTGATCACTGGTGAGAACGAATGTTTTACCCTGAATCTTTAACAAAACAATGCCAAATGCTTTTTTCCTCAAATTATATCATTTTTACAGAAGCATGATAGATAAAACTGCCACTGAAAAGCTACTGAACTCAAAGAGATGTATATAAATTGATCAACTGTGCAAATTCTTCATGATGAACATCAACATATGGAGCAGAAAAGTAAATGTAAAAATAATTTCCCCACATATAGTCATCTGGTATAAAGCTCAGGCTGTCAAATGTGGAGTTCCCAAAACAAGTGGACTAAACAGAAAATTATTCCAGATCCAGAGTATCCAAGTTTATTCCCTACTTGTCCATTAGGGTCAAGTGTCAATCTGAAGCGATTTAGGTCATAAAAAAGTTCTCGGCTTTTGTCTCTCTTTTCTTTTGGCTGTCGTGTATTTCTCTCCAAAAAGAGCTTCCTGAGATTTTGTAGCTCAAAACAATAACAGAACACACGCTTATCAATAGCTGATAAAAAAATCAAACATAAATTTTTCTCAACAATCAATTTCTTTACTGATAACATCCCTACTTTAAAGTGATAGAATAATAAAGAAATAGCAGACCAGGAATCAATTCTATCTTACGCCATTGAAATGATTTATCAGTGGAAACATTAGCTTGAAAACACACAGGCTTTCTCTGCCATCGGAGTGTAATCCAAACACTGGAAGGATACCTGCTCAAACTAAATGTTACCAGCAATATGTTTTTTTTTAATCCAGTTAAAAATAACTTGATTTTAATAAGTTGATTTTGTTAAATACTGTTCTATTTTGTCAAAATGCCAGAAAAAATACCCATAAAACACCAAATCAAACACCATAACCATGGCGTTTTTGGCTCATAAAACACCAAACACAAAATCATACTTCTCTAGCTTTACATACGTTTCAAACACCCATACATGCTACTTCTATAAGAGACTTACAATCAGTGCCAAGCCAGTTAATGTTTCTGTCTTGTTCAAACCTGGGTAGATGCCATCCTCGAAAAAATAACCATGAACAAAAATACATGAAGTATCAACCTGCCTCTCCCTAGAAGCTCCATAACGTGTCATTATTGTATTCTGAGCAAAGAGAGGAAATGAGAATAGAGATGAGGTCCAAAGGCAGTGACAGGAAATTAGTTCTGTTTGTCCTCTGTGGCACCAGGTACTTCATCAAGCCTGCGTATGTGAGAGATATACTGTACACGTTACAGGGCCTCTGAGCCCTCAGGAAGCATGTGCATAACCATGAGGAGACAACCTGACATGACAGCAAAAGGTACATAATTATCCTCCTCCTCGCTGGGGCCTTACCGCAGACATAATAGATCCCACACATGCAGACAGATGTATACACATGTGGACAAAAGCATGAATAGAAATGTTCAAATTAAAATGCAAACACCCATGCACTCTGAATAATGCAGACACTCTATTTATTCAGACACTGGTAAAGAAAACGGAAAAAGTCACTTCAGTTTTGAAGTTGTCACCACGGTTTTAAATTCTGAAACCCCAGTGATTTTCTCTGTAGAATTACAAAACTATCTTACAAAACACCCGACACTCGCTCACACTGATGTTCCTTTTTCTGAGAACACCACAAGGCCCCACATATTTCTTTTTACCGTCCTTTTTTTTATGTGTTTGCATGTGAAAGTATGTGGCCATATGTGCTACAGTATGTTTTGACTCTCCTTCCAGTTTTTCTTTCATCCTCTGTGTCTCTGGGGAGAAAAGACGGAGAGGGAGACTGCAGTGTTTAAAGCGGGCCGTCACTCAGTCTCCCTGGAGTTCCCCATCCTGTAGGAATCTCATTATCAACAACCGCTGGCACATCAGAGACAAGGGATGCAAGTGTGCTTTGTGTGCATGTGTGCACACACTGAAAAAGAGTGTGTACATAGAGTGTTGATGTGTATAACATAGAAAGTGACAAAAAGAAGGCATGAGAGGATGGGGAAAGAGAGCTTTCACACAAGAGGCCATCGTTTTGTAGAATCCGAAACACTTACATGTCTGCAAGGAGCCATTTTACTCATAATGAATGCGACTATGGTCTCAGAGAATCCTAGATGTATAGCTTTTTGTGTTGTCAACCCGCTGAACTGAGTATAAGCAGGCCATAATGTAGCAGAGACTGTGTTGAACTGATTGTTCACACCTTGTTACCCTCAACGCCGCCTGCAGAACACACATACTGCTTTGTGTGACTGGTTTTACACAATGACAAGTTGCAGTTTACATCCATCAGTGTTCTCCTACAGAATAAAAGACTGAGTGACTACGACTGGGAAAAGTGGCGGATGTTTGTTTCACTTTTATTTTCAATATACACCAAGGTCACAAGAGGTCGAGGGGGGTATGGGCCTATCTTTGCGGTAGTGTGTAATCGATTCAGAGAGCGGGAGGGAGAGGGGTTGATCAGCTATGTGACTATGTGGTCACATGATCCACGATCACAGACAACAACTCGCTACTACTTGTAGGCCCCTGTTGTTCGGGACTGCACGCTACATGCTCACTTGCGCTTCCTACCTGCCCGGCTACTGTAATAACTGTTGTTGTAGTCCATATGCAGCACTTTGTTTCTCAACCATTAAACGCTTAAATCCGGGACGTTTCCTGGGACAGCTTTAGCCGGGGACAAGTTGTCCAAAACGGGGGACTGTCCCCAGAAATCGTTTAGTCAATTGTTTATTTTAATGTCCACAAACTGAGTGCAGTTGTGACATCAGTTTAAGGTTACATTAAAACTCAAATGCATGTTTGAACAAACTGAGTGAGTTACCCTAATTTGTGTTTCTAAACACAGGCTTCTGCCACCATAATGAAAAGTTGGTCATGGTTTCAGCCATAATAGTCAAAATGTAAAAATGCTTTGTTACTATGAAAGTAACAATCTACCTAATGATTATGACAACCAATAAATAGTGTATTTGCGTATAATGCTCAAACAATAAAAGAATAAACAGATCAGTTTTGATCAGTGGGTTTTGTGCAGATTTGAAGATAACGGTATTTACTCTTTTAGCATACATACACTAAAAGAATTCAGTTTGCTGGAATAAATGAAATCTAATCTGTCCCTTTTCTGATAGACAGTTACTTCTCAGCTGGTCTATTAGGAAGAACTTAAAGGATTTAGGGTGAGTGAGTGAGGTGTGTAACTTGAAGACCTCAGATATTTTGGTAATAGACTGAAGTCCCTAAGACGGCACCATGTGCCCCAGGGAAAAGTCAGAAACTTAGAGCTTCTACACCTGTTCAGCATTACAAAGGCTCCTAAAATATACTGTGCTATTATCCTACATGGACTCTATCTACTTTTTATGAGGTCAGCAGAATATCTAACAGAGTGGACAGCTATATATATCTGATCCATATCATACCAGTCTTTTTATCACATCCTGTATATGTTACCCAGATCTACAACCAGTAAAGCTTATAGAACTGATTATTCTTGTGGACCCTCCATGCTTTCAGGTGTGGATTTTGGCTAAGTTGCTTCCATAGGCAACATGAAAGTAAGGTAACTGGTTAGTTCCTCTATGCTGCAGCAGCATCCCATGTAATGTTTCCTCTCTGCCATGAACAGATTATTGGACTCCCTGTCAATAGTAAGCAGATTAGACTGAGCTACGTGTGTTAGCAGACACCATCCGAATGGACCAGCAGCTTTAATCCCACTAAACACACACTCTCCCTGCCTCATGGTATCAGTACAGAAGGGAGATACCTTCCTGGAAACATTTTGTCAAAAAGTAGAAACCTACCTATACTTTATGGTAGCTAAGACCAAAAATTCCAAGGTTATAAGTAAGAACATAAACATGAATTCCTGGTTATATTTAAACAAAGGTAATGCTCCCTAATTTCCATCTCTCAAAAATAAGTTTTAACATGTTCAGGCAAAATCATGATGGACCAGATAGGTTTATCTGCCCTTTCCAAGCCTTGAAAATCTGTACACTGAGTGGATTTCAGTCTGGGAGCATTCTGCCTGAGGTGTCACAGTTTTTTTTAAACTGTCCTGCTTTGCTGATATTTCAAGCAAACATGGGTTTTTTCCTCAGTGAACTACCTCAGATTGCCTCTTCAGTGGGTGAAATGCATAACTCCTAAGTGCTTGAGAACATATCACAACAGCAGTGGTTTTGGCTGTGGTCTAGATTAAAATTAATGCTGCTATAATTGGTAAATTTATTAAAATGACCTGTACCTGTTCTATGCATGCACACACATACACATATATCCACACTTGGGCTGCCTAGCAAAGGAGGTGCTGCTGAGCAAAGTTAATTGAAAGGTTAAAAGTAGCTGCAGGTTTAATTTGGAAGTTAATGGTTTAAAAATTCAGATGGAGTCCGCTGTTAGGATTAAAATGACCTTTTTGAGCCAACTGAGGAGAGAAGAAATGGCCACCAGTGAAACCACCTCAATGCCTCCCTATCCTACTATCCTCCGTTTGTACTTTTGTTGCTTTCCCTTGCATTAGTCTAAAAGGTAAAGACAGCAGGCTTTTACTTCCTCTGTATCATAAACCTATTAGGTTGCTATCGTGCCAACAGCTGGCAAGTAAGCATATGATATATAAATACATTTTCTCCTCTGAGGTACAGGTCTGCACAGATGGGGAAACATTTTGACAGAAGTCAGCTTATCAGGCCCGCCTTATCTCTCTCTGACAGTTTGTAAAGAGTAAAAAAGCAAAAGAGAGAGAGAGAGAGTCAGAGAGAGACTGGGAGAGGAACAGCCACAGGTCAAGAAGCCACAGGACTGTTGGCTGTGTCAGATTCACATCCCTGCAAGGGTCACCCCGTCACAAAGCACACAGCTGGGGGACTCACCTTGATCAGGAGAGGCAAAGTTGGCTGAAATGTTTTGCTTTCCTTTTGAAACTCTCCTCAAAGTACAGACAACAGTTCTGTTTGTCCTTTGAATATCTATCAAAGGGGCATTTTTTAATTAATCCTACAAATCTGAGCCATTATTATTTAGGTTGAGATGCCATACACACAAACAGTGAAATCATTTACTTTCAACTTTGTCAATAGAAACACCTTTCAACCTTTCAAGCCCAGACATAACTTTTTTCCCATTCCTTTTTTTAAGGTTCATGTCTAACAACATGCTATCATATAATAAAATGCAGCATTAGTTTTACATCATGTTGAACTTTATCATAACATATTACTCTGATAGTAAGAATGACTTCTAAAATTGCTGACTCTTGCTACTACACCTCAGCCTTATTTGGTTCGTTAAACTGGAAAGGTGAGAGTGGAAGACAGGGACTGGCACACTGATCTCGATGAGCTGGCTGACGAAGGTCACCCTCATAAAGCTGCTGTGGGAGCTCATCCAGGGCTAGAGGAGGATGTGCAGAATGTCTTGCAACTAGTTTTAAGCATAAACCTGGAGGCTTTTGCACCTTGCAAGAGAATCACAACTATGCGCCTTAAGCAGAAAAACATCAGTGGCAAATCTATCAAATGAAAAAATGCACACACACAAAAAAAGCTAAAAAAATACAGTTAAATACACTTGTATGGGAATCTCAGTATCAGGTAATAAGAAATCAAATACCTAATTACTTTGTATAGATTCCACACAACAATTAATGCTGCGTTCAAGTTGCACTAGGAAGTCGGAATTTACAAGTTCCAAGTGGGAAATTCATCTGGAATGCCCCCCTGAAGTCGGACTTCTGACTGGAGAAGTCGGACGATCCTCACCAACCCCAACTTGACGACAACGTCGTAGTGCAGTGCATCAACAGTAAAGAGTAACAGTGAAAGCTCTCGTAATGTGTTATTTATTAGCGCTTCTGTTTTGTTTTTGTGAAATTAAAAAAGTGTTATATGTTGTACTAACCAACGTCTAACTATGAACACGGTGCTATGGTGTTTGGAAGAGTAAAATATTGTGTAAAGCGTTGTTCACAACTGGTATCGCTAACAACAACAAACAACAGCTAAAAACAACTAACAACAGCTGACAACGGCTAACAACAACTGACAACAGCCAACGACAGCTGACAAATGTAAACAACAGCTAATAACAGCTAACTGTAGGCGTCCATCTTGGTTTTCCAACTTGGGTCGGAAAACCAAGACGGACGCCAACTTGGGTGCAACGTCATTCCCAGTTCTGACATCCGACAAAACATCCAGCATAACAGCCTGTTATATTGGGACTGGATTTCAGAATGGGTAGCATGCATGTTTCTGTTTGTAATATGTTTGTAGAATCTACCAGTTACTAATAAGCAGGCTTTGGTGACTATAGGAAAAACAGTCCATGTGGAAATAACAGATCACAGCATCCTAGTGCAGTCACATATCAGTTTTATTTTAAAAAATTTAAACTTAAGCTGAAAAAAACACCCTGCATACTGTCGTTTTAGCAAACAAAGACCTGTTTAGTTGCAAGTACTCCATGAGAAAATCAACTTCTGTGTAACTTAGCATTCAAAGTGAAACTTATACTCACCAGAAACAGCTAATCTAGAGAATGAACTAAACCAAAAAATAGCAGTGTTTATTTTACAGAAGGAGCTGCAGAATCTTGCCCTAAATACACAATTGCTTTTTAAGTTGCCGATTTAAATGCAAACAATGCCGTGCATGTAAAAGGACATCCTTCCTGGAAGTTGTTTAGTGCTTGCATTTAGCTCCAGAGGATGCCTTGAAAGTTCACTACCGCTCTCAAGACGCACATGCTCTTGTCAAATGATAATTAATGGGTTCTGCAGCAGACAAACACACAGAAAATCTGATAAAATGAAGCATACCTAATGGTTCTGTAAAGAGATGAAGAATTGATAGGAAGTAAGATGTGATATCACAAGGAAGGAAGAAGGACACAAGGTGCTATGTGTGAGGTTCAGGCTGGATCCCGACTATGCCAAACTAACCACCATTACATGTGACAGGAGACAAGGTTATAGACTCAGTACAGCAGGTAACTAGTCACCTAAAGGCTGATTTATTTTCCAGAGGGCTGATTTATTTTGTGCTTATATCTGTAAAGAACCTTCCATCTGGCGGAGCACAAAACCATCAACACTGTAATTAAAATGCAATTACCACCTCTCTCCTCTTCCAGTTACACAGTAATCCCCGAGAAGTCTTTCCATCTGTGCCATACATACACACGCTTAAACACAAGTGAACACACAAAAGAGCACAAAGTCATGCACACACGCAGCAAAACACATTTCTTTTTTTCCTCAATCCTCAGCACACTTTCAGCTCGCCGCCCTGTCAGCACTCCACGACAACATAGCACTGTCTTACAGCTTCCAAATCTGCTCTTCAACTCAGCTTACGGTGCAAAGCCTATCTGTTTCTGCACAACTCATCCTCTCATCCTGCTGCAGTCTCCTCCCTCTCACCATGGTTTCTTCAACCCTACACAACGTATTCAGGAAAGCCCTGTTGTGCGAAGAAAAGATCCTCTAAAGAGAGAGGAAAAAACTGTCATTTATGAAACTGGATTGTGAAAATGTTATCCAACAGTAGTGAAAAGCAAAAACTCATAAAATCAAAAAAAATGTGCCAGGAAAAACTTCAAATTACTTTGAAATGTACAGACATCAAGGTGAAAGTGTGTCAAAGTATACGTGTCTTTCCCTGTACATACGCATGAGTGTGAATGTTGGGGGATGGGTATTGAGCTGTCCCTCTAGAAATAAAACCTTAATTACTTCTGACTAAAACTGTAATTAGAATAAATCACAGCTGCAGCCTTACCTGTGTGTGTTACATATGTCTGTGCACGTGTTGGTGCATGAGTGTGTCTGTGTGTGTGCCACTGCGTTGGGACCTTAGTGAGTGTCACAGATAAATCACCTCCACACGCAGCTCACCAGTACAGGGATGCAGGGAGAGGGGTTGGGGGGTGGAGGAGAGATTAGAGAAGAGGGGTGCAGAGGGAAAAGAGATGTGGTGAAAAGAATAAAAGTAACAAACATGTAGGGACAGATAGATGACAGGATGTACGTCCTCATCTTTACAATAATACGAGATGTACAGCGGGTTGGGAGACCACAAATTATAATGCAGAAGGTAGAAGTTATTTTCCATGGTACTTTAAAAGTTCAGATAATTTCACATTTTGTAATATTTCAACAAAAAAACGTGGAACATGTTTGCACCAGACCAGATTTTTGGGACCGCTCTGCACTCTGCTCACTGTTTGTGGTACATTTGCAGGAAAAAAAAAAGTCACAGCAATGACATCCTGGCTCCTATCGACTGTAATCTGACATTGATTTATCTATCTCCACAAACAGATTTCTGCATGCTAGTGCAGCTAACATTTTGTTGTGGATCAAATATTTCAACTTTAGCAATAAATCTATTTGACACTATGTCAAAAGTCGACAACTGTTAAGATTTCTTCTCTTCCTAGAATGCATTAGAGGAGTTTAATCTGATCCCCGTTCAAAAAACGAGCACTTGTTTTCCTTTTAAGGACTGACCTTACAAGGCAGTTTCACATTTTAAAAATCTGCTTTATGATGTTGGTATTCCTGCAATTTCAAGACACATTAATCGCAACCAAAATTGTATGAAAACTGGTTTCTTTTTCAGGTTCATGCTGCCTGAGTCTTCATCAGTGAGACCTTAGTGTAATTATTTACAATAAAACTGAGACTCATCAAGAACAGATCAACAAGTGCATGCATAAGAAGTGTAAAGTGCCAAGAAATAATGGTGGTTGTTTTGCAGACATGTGTGGAGGGTAAATTTTGCTGCTAATAATTGAAAGTCTTAATCCCCTAACTGCTGGCCATTCCAGATGTGCTGCAGAGTTGGCCATCGTTTCCAAAGGCATCTATGTTCGACATCAAACTGCTTCCCATGGGTTGCGAGATTGCGCAGTTGGTGCCTCAGTAAAAAGATCAAGCATTAATCAAAGACCTTTTCGTCTTCTCTAAAAACTTAACTAAGGTTGAGTCAAAAGATCTAAATGTATGACAACTGGATCATGGGTCAAAACTTTACCAAACTCCATGTAGTTTCCCCAAAACACGAGCAACAGTATGAGTCAAGGGACGTAGGCTATATGTAGTCATGATCCCCATTTTGATTGCTTTCGTCCCTGTATGTGGAGGCATGGTGGGAGGTGCAGGAGGAAGAGCTAGGATGACAAATAGTGGGCAGCTGAAGCCACCGGGGTTAAACACAATTGTTGTTGCAGAAAGAGGACATTATTGGAAATAGCTTTGCTGCTGTGGGCGCCCCTGTTGAGTAGCTTTTTCCCTTCTCCCAGGCTAGCAATGATTTCCTTCTGCTTCCTCTCCATGCACACATGCACACACTATAACACACACATATACACACTTAAGTGGAGAGGGATCTGCAATAACCCGTGGGAATTAAGTGGGTGTCAACATAGACAGAGTTCAGTGAATCAGGGTGCAGCAGGTGATGTAGCCAAAGGGTGAGGTGCTGCTCACTATGTTGATGCAGAACAATGAGTTTGCATCAGTGTAAAGGCTGATCATTGCAAGGAAGTCCATAAAACGGCACCCATAGTAATCACCCTTCAATATGCCTCAGCCCACCTTATCAGTGCTTCCACAATAACAAGACAGGAAGAGCTATTTGTTTCCAGAGTCCATTCAACACCTGGCTCCAGGGACACACTACCCTGTTTGTGGCAAATGAGATAGCCTTTCACTGCTCTGTATAACCTTAACGAGTTTCCCTTACAGACAACACAATGTGCACGATCAGATTGGACTCAATCAAATAAAAGACACACCTCAATTGAAATCATGTTACACTTAAACACAGGCTGTATGTGTTTTTCACACGCACAAAAATCATGAATTAATGAAAATAAAAGTTAGTACAAGAACATTTTGGACTTGTGTGACACCAGCTTTGATTTAACACAACACACAAAGCTTTTATCAGAGTGAACTGTGCAGGGAGGAGGAAAAAAAGAGCTTTGATTTTGGGAGGGGGCAGACGTATTGATTTTCTTGACATTGGGCTCTCCTTGGCATCAGAGGTGCTCTTCCCTCTCAGCTCTGATTACCTGTGTGCAGTGTAAGCTGGGCTTTTTAATCTTATCTGTACAGATAAAATAATGGTAAGAAACCATCTGCTCCTTTAATAGGAGAGCACCTCTAGCTATAGCTATCAAGTTCTTATCGGAGTCTATGGAGAGAAAGAGAGCTGTGGAACATATTTGAATGTCAAGCAGTCAATGGAACAACACAATACGCAAGCTGTTTTCCCTTTAACAAAGGCAGCTGAATGGCAGACTTTTTATAATTAGATCTGCCTCTAAAGCAGATTAATATCAGCTTTTGTTCATGTGGAGAAACAGGGACTTTAGAAATAAAAAATATAGGATTTGGAAACAGGAAATATAAAATTTATAATATAAAACTATCATTTTTTTAAACAGATATACATATGTAACATGAAACACCTGTAGAAATGTAATCAAAGTCAGTGGCAGCATTGGTTTAGCTTGTTATTTAAAGCCATAGACTGTATACAGAATTGATTGTCATCTGCCTCGTCTCGAGGTGAAGCCGCAAGAACAGCACCCCCTGGTGACTGGTTGCAGTATAGGTCAAAAACCCCACTTCCTCTCGCAAAATAAATGGAGCAGTGGACAAACTTTAAAAAAATTAGATACATGTAAAGAATTTTTTTTTTCACCCCAGAGTTGCAATGTTAACATGTGGCTATTGTTAGACTGATTTGTGTTCAAGTGTTCAAGTCCTCTTTTTTCTGTGCAGTTCCATTTTAAAAAGTAAGTAGGGGTTATAAAGACTAGATATGACGGCACATTTTTTTATGATTGACAGTTGCTGTTCTTGCAAAGTTTCATTGAGAATATCAAGAGTGTGTTGAGATTCTGTTTCTTTTACTAAAGATAGATGATTTATCAGCCCACCAGGTAATAGATCATATCTTTATTTTGCAGTAATTACGGCAACATTTTGATCTTTTCATTTAAAATTAAGTACATAGACAAATTTAACATAATATAAGAATTAGAACTTTCACAAGCCTTAGTCGTGGAATTTTTTGGTGTAAGTATACAGTCTATGATCGTAAGAAGTTTGCGCAGGACACCCGGGGAGTACACTGTTTGCCAGAGCGTTATCACAGTGATTATCCTGTCAAACCCAACTGAGCAAATGCCGGGTTCAGGAAATGGAGGAAATCCCAGAAATACCAGGAGCATTTTGGCATCAAATTTGTACAATGACAGGAGATGGAGTCGCATTGTTCATTCTACATACGGTCCATCCCTGCAGAAGGCCAGTCTTCAGCACAGACTACAGCACATGGGCTTTTACGGCATATTATTATCTCCACTTAATGATGTATATATCAAAACTATCTGTTTTCCCAGTTGAAAAAGAAGGTTCAAGACATTTTCCTTTTTTTTTTTATTTTGTACCAGGCTGTTGAACATATTCACTTCTACTGTAAAGATTAGCTTTTTTGAATGGGTGTGTATATTGCCTCCGGGGCGTGTGGAGCCAGCCTCAAGTGGAGACTTGAAGAACTGCAGTTTTCAGCACTTACGCATTAGTTTCATTCTGCAAGACTGGAGGTTCCCGCTTGGTTCAAACTAATGCAAAAATTTTGGAGCCGTACAGAAAAAAAATCACTTCAGACTAGGGTGAACAGATCCTGCTGTTTGCATTCACACATGTACTTATACAGGACATTATTGGGAATAAACATGACTTCAGCCCATGAGTTAAAGGAGTCAGATTGTACAGCTGGGATGGTTGGTAGTTGCTGACGCGTTAACCATCTCTCTTCAGGTTTCTTCCTAAAACAGGGTGTAGCTATCACTCCGCCCTCAAGAATGAGTCTCACATATTGTAGAGCCATTTGTCAACACAGCTGAGGGTGTGTTGATCAGAGGCGGTTATGCAGTGTGTAGTGCTCATCAGAAAACTGTCTATGCTGGATTTAAAATGGGATTAAAGTAAAAACAACAACGTAAGCATTTGTATTTAGGTGTATGTCTACATATAGAGGTAACACAATCAAATCAAACCAAAGTTCCTTTCTCAGAGCTCCTCCTCCCTCAGCAGGGCTCCATCCCCAGCTGTCTAAATCAAGACAGAGCTGTTGTCAGCTATGTGGAGGGGACAGGGAGCGTGTTAGCTCCACCAGATTGAATTAGGATGAATCCCCCAAAGATCCACATTCAGGCAGGATTCAGGTCAACTTTGAGATGACGAGCAGTGCTGTATTGATTTCTCCCAGTTCCCAATCATATTACTCTTCTTCTGTCAGTTAATTCAATTCCCTTACAGACAGTTCACAATTCAGTTCATAATTACAGTGATACCAAATTACAATGTATCTTACAAAAGAAATTGGATTAGGGGCTTCAAACTGTGCTGTTTGATTACATCAAATACCCATTGTTGGGCGGGTTGTGACAAATTTGGTGATGTGTGTTCACAGAAGCATAATGTGTCGAACCAACCCGGCTGGGGTAGTAATGTAACTACAACTGTTCTCTCAAATTAGATTGATGTCATGAATAAATTAAATATTGCTCTTTCACAGGGACCGATGTTACACTACGATTCCTGCATAAGTTTTCAAAATAACTTAATGAACCCCCCCTCCCTCGTGACAAACTTTCATTTTCCTCTCCACATGCCTTTTTTTTCCCCCCTCAAGAGGCCATATCGTGTGTCATGTAGGTCCATTTCTGGCTTTCACCTGAAAGTCATGGTAAAGGGCAGATGGCTCTGTACTGACAAGAAGCTCAGCCTGCAGCATTGATTTGTTTACTAATAGCTGATGGAAACCCTAGAGCGCCTCTTCTCTTTACCAACAGCCATGGGGAGATGAATAATTAATGGCTTTTTAGCTCCTTTTTTAGCTTTAAAAGGATTACTGAAAGTCTATTCAGTAATGTAATACAAACACTTCTAAAGGGGCCTTTTCATGCCTGCTACAGAGCTACTTCTGGAAATCAGTCTCTCCTTCTTCTCCTCTCTAGGGCCCGCTGTGCTAAATTTTGGGGTTGTGGTTGTGATAAGGTGGCACACGAGGGAGCTGTTAGTGCCACTTGTATTTTAAACTTCAACTTAAAATATGGGACATGAATGACTGCTTAGTGAATCTCTAAAAATGCAATTTGCCAAGTATTCTTCTGATCCAAATGATGACAAACTTCTGTATACAGTATGTTGCTCGAGGAAATGGTAAGCAAGTTTTGCAAACAAAATGAGTCAAAAAGCATCCGTCTCTCTCTTTCTCTCTCAGCATTATCCGGCGTAATAATAGCAACTGCACTTCATAATGTCTGCCAAACGTCAATTTGCTTACACACACACGAGGAGACAAACAACAGATGAGATATAATTTAATCTTCAGATAAAACCCCAAAAAGCAAAGACAAAGATCTTGCACAGAAACAGAACACTTTAATCTTACTTCCCCCAAGGCTAGGGGAGAAAGAGAGACAGACAGGGAGATATAGAGATGGAGGAAGAAGAGAGATTGAGAACACACAGACTGATAGAGACATTGATATAATTGAATGTGACTTATTCCCAGCATCCTCCAAGCCCTATGTCCATCTGTAGGCAGGCCTGGACCCACTACATGTGCCCACAGTAACAGCTAAACTCTCACTCACCCACTTCTCACTTACCACACACACCACGCACACACAAAGAGAACATCTGGAGTGTGCACCAGTGGACCTAGCCCAGTGCCAACCTGCCTAATAGCCTATGGAGTCAATTATAAGAGGGGAGAAATGTTCTGGCTTAATCGCTAATGGTGCCATCTGGATAATGGCAGATTTTAGAGAGGAACTTTTGCTTCTTCCTCTTACCTGGTCATCTGGGGATGTCTCATCTGATCATTGGCCTGCTTTTGGAGCAATGGAGTAGAACCAAAGAGACCAAATTGTTTTTCATATTTTAATGAAGTTCCTTTTTTTTCACACCTACTTGCTCGATGCAATGACGCAAAAGTCTTTTGTGTGTAATTAAAGTCATACTTTTATCTTTATTATTACATAAAAATACTCCTGACTGGGAGTAGAGGAGTTGTTTTGAACAAAGTGTGTCATTTAATTTAATGGAGCTGTAACAAATATCATCTTACTGTTTGTTTTGTATTTGTGTCTGTTGAGTAATTAACCGTATGACCCCGTGTTTCGTTACAGCCTTGCAACAAGAAAGTACCAGCAGCTGCTCTTTTTGAGAAATGTTGATAGAAAGAACAACTCAGTTGTTTTTCAGCTTTTTGTTGAAATCCTGAACTTTCCTACAACTGTCTGTGTTGTGGCATTTTAACTCAACACAAAACTCCATTGCCCAGAGCACATTGCAGCGGTATCAATTTCCCCTCTACAGCAGGTGATATTTTAACAAATGTGCTCCAGCAACAGCCTGTAGAGCTGAGGGGCCAGAGAGGTGCAGGGTTATTTATCGAGACCTGGGGGGGAATGATGGCAGGGGCATCGGGCAGCCGGAAAGGAAGGAAGGAAAGAAGGCATGCGGGCGGGCAGAAAGGAGATGAGGAGACACTGAGATTGTCCTAAAAAACACAAGGGACTGGAGGGAGTCCGGAGGCAGCGGGAGAAGGACAAGAGTGGGATGGTCTGGGTAGCAGATAGATTGAAAAACACATTTACTTAGCGTCTGGCATAGCAGAGCTTACAAATCCAGCTTGGCATGAAGGACAATTTGGAACCAAAACAGGCGGACCTCTAAATGAAGGACATGGGAGGGAGTAAAACAAAAAGTGAGGGAGGAATAACTAGCTATGAGGACGTAACTACTGTTAAGGTCAAGGAATGACAATACGCCTCTGTAAATATCTTTAACAAATAGAACACCTAGACACAGCTCCATGCCTCTCAGGCCAGCAAACAAACACATTTGTGACATACTGTCGACAAAAGTTCTTCCATACATTCGGAAAGAAATGGAAATAGTGTAGATGAAGAAGACAGAAAATGCACTCAACTATGAATTGAAAAATTTGCAGACATATGAATGAGATCCATTTGTAAGTATTCAAGTCTGCGAATCTGCTGCACTCACGAGTCAAACAGTGTGACGCTACTCCCACATTGAAAGAGCACTGCACAATGACTCAAGAAGATCAAGTGCTCAATGGCATAATGTCAAGACTCCTTAACATCAGAGGGTTTTATTCCTCCCTTAAAACAGCCATGTGCTGTATGAGAATGAGGTTTTATGAAAGTCTAGCTACCCAGTGTGGCCTGATGGAGGCAGCATGCTGACTGGGATGACTGTGAGTGCTGTGATTTAGTTTACTGACTGATCAAGCATGTTCTCTAGAGGGAAGCTTAAATAAACACACATTGTCTTTTATCCCGGTTGTTATTTCGAATGACCAACTCACCATAAAAAGATAGTACAAAGTAACACAACTAGGCTTTGGAAAACAACTTAGCAGCACAAAATTACACACAAGATGAAAAAAACCCATGTAACACATCCTGCACATATCTCAACCAACACATAATACAAATGCCACTGCCTTAATTGAAAGCCTGACAGTTTCTGGGAGAGCTGCGGCTGCGAGCTGAAACAAATGTGCATTTGATTTGTTATTATTTGTATGGGAAGGGGTTAAAGAAATAAGCACGGGGGCTAACGGCACTCTGACAAATGGAGAACAGGGTATATGAACCATGAAATGAACACTCTGGCAATTGGAAGGCAGGAGGCTTTCAGCACCATGGTCAGCAACAAAGTGCCTGCAACAGCTCACTGCTTGAGCGATGGTATTCACAAGGCTAAAGAGAGCCGGGGAGAACAAAAGAGGACGAGAGAAAAGGCAGTGGAATTGTGGGAAAGAAAGGAAACAAACCAAGTGGAATATAAAAAGATAGGATGGTGTTTAAGACATTAAAAAAATTGATTCTTTTAGGCTAAACTTTATGTTTTTCGGGAGCTAAGTTTGAAAATCAACAGTAGGAAATGCACATAGGAAGGTCAAAAAGAAACAGAAAAAAGAGTTGGAATAGATTAAGAAAGAATTGAAAGATTTTGTTGAAAATAAGGTCAACTCAAGGTATGTTTTTTTTTTCTCCTCCTGCAAAAGTAGCTGTCCTCGTGGCTGTCAGCCTGTCTGTCTCCAGGTAAGGTGTGCAGGAGTTTATCAGGGAAGAGCAGAAGGCAGAGCTCAGATAAAGTTAGAAGGAGAAAATAACCTCCACCACCTGGCTCCCCCACTGCTTGTGAATGTGGCTTTTTCTCATTAATTGCTGTTGTGGTGCGGTATACTACAGCCATTAAACAGTAAATAAGTCATTAACTATGCTGGCTGCCAGGATGCCCTGGGCCAGGACCTGTATTTGTTGCAGAGAAATGGAAGTGGTGGGCCCTGCAGGCACAGAGGCCGAGGTTAATGCAGTTGGGTTGATGACGGACAGCCGGGTCTCTACTGCACAATGAGCAACTCACCCATACACACACACACACACACACACACACACACACACACACACACACATACTCCCCCACACCCTGTATTACTGTTTTGCTACAACAGCTATGGAAAAATAAATCAGCCGACAATATGGTTGCATGAATTTTGATAATATTAAAAATGTCATGATTTAACTCGGGGTCTCACTGGTTACAAGCTTTACTCTGGCACTTAATATCTGAAGAACAGTATAGAGTTGACACAACATTTTCAGAGCAACCTCTATCCCACATTTCAGTTGGTAAAAAAATTAAACCTTCGATCGTGCCTGTTTGACAGCTGCTGCAGAAAGAAAAAAAGGACTCACCGCTCATCACATCATTAAGTACATGGAAAGTAGATCCAATTTAAATATTTAACCCCTTAAAAGTTAAACTTATGTTATCTGTTCTTTTGCCTTTATAATGTTGAATTACAGCGACTTCACTTTGTGTTCATTCCTTTATCAATTTGCAATTTAGATGATCTATTGTCAGAACAAACATCAAGTGTACATTATATCAGACTGTCAAAGACAATTATCTCAGAGGAAATTAAATCATCAGAATAGGTTAATGAATGTTACACTTTTATGTTATAATAGTATATACAGTAATATCTTGATGACTATCCTGTCAGAGAGGTGCAGGTATACTTAACTCTATCACTGGCAAATATAAGAGTGAATGAATAAAAAGATAATGAAATATGATGGAAGTGCTGAATAACTAAATAAGATGAAAGAAAGAAAGAAAGAAAGAAAGAAAGAAAGAAAGAAAGAAAGAAAGAAAGAAAGAAAGAAAGAAAGAAAGAAAGAAAGAAAGAAAGAAAGAAAGAAAGAAAGAAAGAAAGAAAGAAAGAAAAATAACAAATATCAGCAACTAGCTTGACAATGCTGTTGATGTTAGCGGTATGAGAGGGCTCATGTCTAAAACAAGCAGTCTCACCTAAATCAGTCCATTAATAGAGGGAATATGTGGTAAAGGGAAAATCCACCAAAAAATCATAAATTTTGTTGGTCAAATCAATAAACAACATTTTTGTGTCACACTACATTTCATTTAGATATCCGTACAAGATGCAGAATATAAACTAAAAGAGGACATCAGAACAAAATCTAAAACAAATGTACTTTACCATTACCAGCTGTTAGTTCAATCAATCAACCATGAAAAGGGTCACAGAGTAAAAGTCATTGTTTTATAAGTTAATAGTTGGATATGCTTTAATTCTAACTCTTTATTATTTACAGATTTGAATTGCAATACAATAAAATAACCCAGTTTTCTTCATTCCTCTTTTTCTAGAATGACATATATTATGAATGTTGTGGTTTATTGCTCACTGTGGCTTGCAAAGTACATATTCTGAATTGTGATACACACAAAATACTTGTGAGAATATGTATAATTCTGTTAAATTTAGACTGTTTCGTCTCAGCTAAACATAAATCCGACCAATTTATATTTTACATCAACATTATTTAGTGTTTTACTCACAAAGCTGCACTGTGGCTTCAGACCACACCAGTATGATCTAAAACCATGATAAGAGGAAGGAGAGAGCTTCAGTGCTTATACTGTGAAATACAATGTTATTTTATTTTATCATTTTTAAAGGTTAATATTGTTACACATTCAGAACTATGCAGGATAGCATGAACAAAATATTCAATCAGTGTCAATATGTTATAAGTTATTCAAAGGTAATTTTGATTACTAAGTGAGATCCAGTGATCCCTGACTAATGAAACAGCATTTGCATAATTCAGGAGTGTGGATGCTTTCTCTGTTTCACATAGGTCCTGTAGGTGTGAAATTGCAACTGTAAGCCAATAACACCAGAGTCTTCATCAACGTTGACTGACCTAGATCAGTTGCAACCAGTTTAGCAAACAGCATGGTAAACTTTTCTAAGTTAGTTTCATCCATAGGTCATCACCCTCCAGATTGGTGCTGTGATGTGGTTGACCATGGAAATTGGTTTGATAAACTGCACCTGTTTGCTTAACTTAAAGGGATATTCCGGCTTAAAATTAAGTTAGGGTCAAATGCACCATAACACCATAATGTTCTTTCTTAAGCTGCGTCAGCCCGCTGCTTTAATGGACTCGCCTGAGGCCTCTGTGGCTGCTGGAAGAGAATGGGTGAGTTGTGTTTAGTCTCTTTGCTAAAGAAATCAGGCAAAGCTAAAAAGATGTTTGGTGGCTAGAACTATGGCTGGGACCCCGGATTACTTTTGACTGGTTGACTGAGCCTCTACAGCTTTTTGAAGGTGAAAGGTATCATACAACAGTCGAGCAGTGTTGTTACACTATTATCAGCAAAGCTTTGCTGATCTCTGACCCTGAATGCATCTGGAATAAAGTGGTGATTCTGACAGTCCTGACTGATAACATTAACAAAGTTACACAAATTTCAGTGGTAATCTGAAAAAAAATCTAAATAAAGAGAGCCTGAAGGGTAATCCAGTATTCAGTAAAATAACTTTGTCCACAAACTTCCCTTTCAAATTTTTAAAGATCATATAAAATGCCAACCAAACCTTGCCAGACCACAGTGAGTAAAACTGAATTCTCCGGCAGGCTTTCCAAAGCTGCCTATCAACCATCTCTGCTGCTGATAAAATGTGAAGTCAAAATAAACACTGTGTGCATGTGGGCTGCATTAAAAAAAACTATCTTCAAAATCCACATGCTCTGGCTAGAAAAATATGGTGTCAAATCTCAAAGACAAAAAAAAGAAGCGCCAAAATGAACACATCCCATCCTATCACTCAGCATCAGTGAGCGATGGGGGTTGGTTTGTGTTCTAATAGGACTGTAATTAAAGCCTCCATCTCATCTCACTCTCATACTTGTACACAAACACACGCACATAGTCAGGGAAGCACAAAAATGCTTTGTTCCTCCCACCCACCTCTAGTCCATCAAGGGGTTTGTGTGTGTAGAGGGGGGTTATAAAATCATTCTTAATTACACATTTGTCACATGAAAAGCTTTCTGCCTACTTTGTATGAGCTCTCGCCGTCTTATTAATGCAGCTATCCTTGCATTCCAACTGCTCATTATACTCAGAACTTCCTCTCCTCTCTGTCTTTTTTATCTCTGTCTTCCCCCATTTCATTTTTCCTCCTTCATTCCTTTGGTCCTGGACATTTCAGGCTTTTTTTGTTTCAGTGTAGTGATGAATACTGGATAGATCCAGTAGCCACAGGGGCCATTTCCCCCTCTGGGATTCAGCATTTGACAGCACACATATAGGCAGTCAGTGTGCTGTGTTGACTAACGATGATAGGACAGTTAGTGTGAAGGAAAACGCGCTGTTTCTATTTTTGTACCTATGCAGCTATCATCTATACATCACCTACAGATTGTCCCGAGGAATTATGAAATTCATTGCATTAAACCATCTCTACACTCTAAGCTTTGAAGCTATAGTTGGACAAGTCTTCGATATTATAGCTGCTGCTTATCATATGCGAGTTCAGAAACCTTTCTATAGCATGCAATATTAGATTGTCAAAGCAAATGATTTGTTGATCCTGTTTTGATTTTGCTTATGATAAAAATAACTCAGTTTGTAGAGATGGTGATAGTTACCATTATCTAGCGGTCAGATTCTTGCCTGAAATACTCCTTTGCTCACCTCTTTTATTGTGGATGCTCTTCAAGTCACATTGGTCTTCAAGGACAAAAAGCTGCTGTAATGTACGACGAGTCTGATCCGCCATTTGTCATGTTTTAAAACCAAATAATACAATTCTGTTCCTCTTTCATCTTCCAACCGGTGCATTTTGGATGGCCACTTACTTCATCCAAAAACACTAACAAGCTGTTATTAGTTCATATGTTCTGTGCCATTGTAACATAGTGGTGCAAGATGGCAGTATGAAACAAACAGTGTTTCATGGGGAAAAAAAAAAGTCATTTTGTGTCAACAGTGGTGGGAACTACAAAGACAAACGCCTATCAGCCCTATCATCCTTTGCCGTCTGGTTGCTGCCTCAGATATAGTGCAATGAAAATGGCTTACACTGGTACTAGTGGGGGTGGGAATCACCAGTGGCCCAGTAATACGATATTATCACGATACTTGGGCCACGGTACAACGTTATTGCGATTTTTAACATTTTGCAATACAAGGAGTAATGTGATACATTATATTGCGATTTATACAATTTTTTCAACTGTTTAGCTAATTTAGCATTTGTCTTTCCTTTATGTTTGTCTTATTTACGCAGTTTTCTATTTTCATGTAGCACATCTTGCAAACTTTATATGTATGTCTGTTGTACTAACTTTTTCCTGCTTTATGGTGTAACTTCTGCCAACCTCACTGGACAACCAGTTGATTTAACCAGTTAATTTAAAAAATCGATACCTGGTTAATGAGATGATACGATATATCACCAGACAAAATAATGTATCGATTTTTTCTTCCACCCCTAGGTACTATTGAGGATTTTCAAAACGTGGGCATTTTAAAACTGGCGTGGAAGAATTTTGAATATATTGCAACTGTGGAGACCTACATGTCAGGAAATTGTCATAAAATGAGGTGCTACTTTGCGAGTCATCCCATGGAAAAGATTTGGGAATAAGCAAGTTAAAAAGATCCGGTCAGGCCAAAAGACTGTAAAAGAAGCATTTCCAGCCTAATATCTGAAGAACAGTGAAAGAGCTATAGAGATCTGAAGATGTGTAACTATATATATAGTCGAGGAGGTTAGTAAACACACTGGAGCCAGTGTGTTAACCTCCATCACAGCCATACTTGAATCAAACACTATTACCAGCTCTTTATAAAAAAAAAAGACAAAGGTTAAAGCTACAAAGAGCCTCGAGCAAGCAGAGGGCATCTCACTTATGGATGGGTGAACTTTGTGTGTTATTATGAGCTAAGTAAACAGCTTTTATTAAGTCTTCCTTTTTCTTTTTTTTAATCTGTGCACCAAATATACTACTGTTGACCTGTGGGGTTAATTAAATCCTGAGGTTTTGATATTAAAATCAATTTTAAACACCTTTAAGTATTATATTCTATTTCTACCCTGCTGAAAGCCACAAAATCCTGTATCTATGAATGTTTATTTTGTCATTTTATATTATGAGTAAACCAGTGAGTCAAAGAGAAAAATATGAAAGAGTATGATTGACGCGTAAATTCACAAAAGAGGAGAGACCAGCCTTTGAATCATCGGTGCTGCTTCAACAAGAGATTCAACCACATGACCATGTTGTCCACATGTGCTGTCGTGCAATATAAATAAATAAGTAAAGAGATAAATAAATATGTAAAACTCTTGTCTTACTTTGTTGTGAAACGTTGCTCATTGGTTTGAGCTATTTTCATCTCTGATTCCTTTACGAGCTTACGGGAAAGCACAGGTCCGCTGCATCCCCGGAGATGCTGAATGTCGACAACAGGAAGACAAACAACATCTGTTTATTCTCAAAAACTCACGTGCAGAGCTGCTGCCTTGGTGGAGATATCACACATGCAGGCTGAACAAAGCAGTCAGGTGTCTCTATCGCACTGTGATCCCCAATTTGAGCGGCATTTTAGAGGAAATCCTCACAAAGTTAACTTTCCTTTAATTCTTTGGGCAACTTTGACAGGGATAGTCCTCCAAAGTAGAGCCTTTACAGGTTCAAATGCGCAGAGAAAAGTGCCAAATTTTTATATCAGCTGCACATCAATCTTTGAACACTGATCCGTATCTTTGTCTGAAACACTGATTTTTTTCCCCCATCTATTCTGCAGGGAAAACTTTGACACTGGAAAGACAGAAAATGTGGAAAACTGCAGGTATTGTGTTTGGACCACGGATGTCTTTGGTGAACTGCTACAATCTTTACTTTGGCACTGCATTCAAGTCTTCATGAAAATAAGAGAATTAAAGTGACTTCTTTGTCACCTTCTGATTTCAACACAGATGACTTAAACACAGTGTTTTGGGCTGCACCACACAAATAGTAACATTACTGAGTGAAGTCACGAGGGTGTCACTTAAAACAAGCCATTTCTGCATTTGGTTTTCAACAGTTGCAACTGAGACTTCAAGAAGATTTTTAGACACTTAGTTAAAATTCATGCACTTTCACAGTTTCTAGCCAAGGTTTCCTACTGCTTCAAGTTGAGCATGCTGCACTTGACTTTGTTTTTAGATGCAGAATCATGTTGCTGTAAATCTACACTCAATCTCTGAAGGTGTATAGGTTTCATTTTGCAGGATACTGATGTTGCACATGTGTGTGTGTGTGTGAGAGAAAGTCCACGAATAGCAGGTCACCACCAGAGAGACATGAAACATTCATTGCAGATGTGACCAAGAAATCATAGACCAGGAAGCTGGATCCCCCTTGGGGCTTTGACACACACAGAAACACACGTATGTGCCTTAGTACTGACTGATGTACCCGTTTCAATACCGCCACTCGTGTCACAATCTGCCACGATATGGATTTTTGCACTACCGTCATCGCCAGTTCAAACACACCTTTTGTTTTTTTGTACACACACACACACACACACACACACACACACACACACACACACACACATTATGAGTCTTTATATGGCAGAAATTCATTTCTCCTGATGCAGCGGGTAAAAAGGTGTAGCTGGCGCACTCATCAAAGAGCACCGCCTCCTCCTCAGCACAGCAATTAGGTAAGCTAGTGATCTTTCCTCATCAAGTTTGATGTCAGCAAGTAGCAGCACTACTGGGATTTGCATTTTACCGAACAGGTCTTACTGCTTGAAAGTGTATTCCACATGATGGCTCAGTTGACTTGAGTCTAAAAACTTCAAGAGAAGCAGGTCAGGGTTTTTTCTCGTTGTCAAAGTAGTGACTGGCAACTCCTGGCAATCACCACGAAAAAGCTCAGTTAATTTGATGATAGAGATATTTTATCTCTGACAAACTCTTCACAATAAAAGCACCAGGTTGTTTTGTTGATGGACCACCTTAATTCTGAAACAGCCACCTCAGGAAATGACATGTTTTCAGCAGTAACTCAGCATGACATAATGGAAACAGGAGGGAAATGAAAATTCAGAAACTACAATAGACCACTTTCTGGACACAGAAGTTTATAAAATCCTCCCTTACTCTGACATGAGATGAGTCTATGTATCACAGCTTTTTTAAAATTTATTTATTTATTTATTTTTATTTTATTTTATTTTATTTTATTTTATTTTATTTTATTTTTATTTTTATTTTATTTTATTTTTTATTGGGGGGGGGGGGGTCAGTGAATATATGTCAACATGCATGATCCCTTAAAATCTACTCATGAAGTAATATATTCCAAAAAAAAAGGGGGGGGGGGGGGGGTTTAAAGTTTTAAACATATCGCCGACTCCTGATGTACCCCTATACTTGTGACGACCCTAATTCAGATGATGGATTCCCTTGGCCAAACCTTCAACGCTCCAAACAAGATTACTAAATCTAAGCTTTATTTCTGCCTTTTTATTTTAATCGGTTCTTTGAGAAAATTTCAGCTTTCACATACAAACACATCAATGGAAAAAAAAGAACAAAACTGTATTTTACATGGTAAATTCACTACCTTCTCCTTTATCCCAAAGAACTTTCAGCCACAATAAAAAAAAAAGAAAAACATTTAAAACAGAGGAGAAAGTAACCAAAACTAGCAAAGAATATAAAAAGTTGTTTGCTGGATCAGAAATGACGGTCTCACTTTTTGACCAACCCAACCTTCACTCTAAATTGAACCTTAACAACAAGTCTAAACCCTCAGACAGCTCTCTGAAGGCTTGTCCAATCTAAGGACTGGCCAAAATGGCCAAACTTTCCAAAATTGTGCCTTTATCCCAGGGTTCAAAACTCAAATTGGTTCTCAGAAAGTTAGCTTCAAACACAAAATTCTGCACACAAACAAATACACACTTGCCCTTTGGCCAGTCAGGCTGAATAGACCCCTATATTGGTTTATAGAAGCTCAGCCTCTACATACAAACCTCAAATCCTATGAAGTTGGGAGGGTTTGCAAATCATTGTATTTTCTGTTTTTATTCACATTTTACACATCCTAACTCCACTGAAATTGGGGTTTGTATATACCTGCAGACATCAAGCACACAATAGACACATTCTTTTAACAACATAGTCCTGATTTATTGTGGTGCACAGTGCTGACACCAGGTGTTGTCAGAAGATAGAGCTCTACATGAACTGCAACCCATCACATGCACACACACATAACACAAACACACACACAACACATACACTGTACCCAAGCTTCAAGGCTAAAACATTATATCATACTAGGAGTGTATTAGTGACCGAGCATGGACACACTCTCCACCGGAGCAGCTATAAATGTCTCTACTCGCAGCATGCTCCTTGGCTGGCATGCCACCAGCAGCTTGCCCCCCACCAGTGTCAGTGACGGTGCAGAGTAAATAAGACCAACAGACTTGACCTAACAACATGGGGTGTGTAGAGGACAGTCTGAAAGTGTCTCCCTCCAAAAATGCAACGTCATATCAGTACTGCAACAACAGTCAGCAGCCTACAGTGGATCGCTCCCTACTTCCTGCCTTAAGTACTTTATATAATGACCACAGTAACAGCCTTCAAATGAGAAACTCTTTATATTTTGTGTTGATTTTTTAATAAATTTAGTAGAAGTTTATCACAACATAGGTTACCATTGAGTAAGACAGTCGTCAATATACCATATGTGGATAGTTCACGTCCATCCTCCCTCTCTCAATAATGACTTGCAAACACATTTACACTCCATTTCTGACCAGGATGTGTTCATCTCCTGTACAGTGTGAAACCTTACACAGTAGAGTTGTGGTACTAATGTAGTCTGCCTGTTGATTTGATTACATGAACTCTAATTAGAGCCAGCAGCTCTGAAATCAAATCAGTTACGCGATTCAGCTAAGCTCTAGATGGGGGATGAAATCCTCACAACTTCAGCAGAGATGATCAGTTGTTGTTTCTGCCGGCTGAAGAAAGCAGCAGTAGATATGACTGAGCCGTGTTTGTGATATGTAGTTAGAAGCTCAGATAGAACCAGAATAATCATTAGCATCACCAAACTTGGGATCTGGGACTTAAACTCTGACTACCCTCAAGTCTTTGATGCATATCACATTTTATCAAAAATCTATCAGCAACAGAATACTGTAGGTTTGCACAGTAAGAATTGAAAGCAATTTTGATGCTAATAATGCAGCAGCCTTGAAATTAAATACAGCATTCAGATACATATTGGTTCAGGAAAATGTTTGTGTGTCCAACATACCATAAAATGCTAACCACTTGTCAGCTGCTAGTTTAATTGTATTTCTTATAAGCACTAGAGTGAGATATAAATTCATACTGCTTGCTTTTAAAGTCACCTTATCTAACCTCTCTGTATATTAAATTCAAACAATTACACATTCCTTTCATTGTTCACTTCTACACACAGTTTCACAATTCAGTGAGTTATGAGTAATTGTTTTCTCTAAAACTTACACACTCACGCACACAATGGTAGAGGCTGTGTTGGGCACATAAGGAACAAAAGTTTGAGACTTTTTTGAGTGCAAATTAAGCTAGATCATTCTGGCATAACAAGCATAAATATGCCACCTTTACACGCAACTATGGAAGCACCGACTAACATCAGGAGGTAATTCACAAATTACAAGAGGTTCCAGTCCTGTGCAAACAATGCAGTGGTTAGTAGGGGTGGGAGAAAAAAATCATTTCTAATGAGAATTGCGATTTTTTTTGTTTTACAATTTTAAAATCGATTTTTATGTTCACAAATTATTATTATTATTTTTTTTTTTAAGAATATTAATTCAAGAATAAATCTTAGAAACTGACTTGCATGTGATATGTATTTTTTGGAGAAATATGGTTCCTGGAATAGTCAGTAGACAATCATAAGCATTTAACTGTTTCACTGGTGTTAAAAATGCAGACTAAAAATTTAGAAAATTTACAATATTGTAAAATCATAATTTAAATCAAATCGGCATCCAAAAAATCATAGAAGAATTGAATCGGGAGAAAAGCATATCGTCCCAGCCCTAGTGGTTAGCATTTCAATTTCAGCAAGCTTACTTGATGGTACTACGTAGGTGGACAGACCGACTGAGAGACAGAAATATTAAGTTTAGAGCCAGGTCCAGCCCTCAGTTAGTTTTCTGCAGTTCACTTTGTAATATAATTTTCATCGGGCCTATTTCTTGGTCCATCAAAGATGATAACAGAAAATCCTTACTAGAGGTCGTTCTGTCTTTGAGGTCTAAGAACCTTTTTTTTCTAATTGCTCTTGTCAAGATGGTTTAAAATCAGAAATCAAATAGTTCAGATAGTTGAGGTTCATCAGGCACGGCATATCATGGGGGAACATAGCGTATAAATTGAACCTGGCTCCCGGTTTATGTTGATATTGCAAAGAAAACAAAGACCGTGCACTACAGCATTGTGCATTACAAAATAGCAAGCATTCTGATCAGATGGTGCATATTAGATAGTAGCTCGTCAGCAGCCTCCCAAAATAATAAAACAGCAGTCGACAGACAGCGTAGCCCATCAGCACACTGTTAAATTACAACCATCAGCACCCCCTCCCCCCCTCTGGATCTAAACTCTCATCTCTAGCACCAGGAGAACAATCTGCAGAGTAATTAGCCTCCACCAACAGACAGTAACAGAGAGAAGGAGGACGTTTGGCTTGATTAAATTATTAAACCACACAAACACAAAACAAAAGCAGCATCAAAGAGGCACTGCGGCTCTCCTTCAAAGCTCCTCGCTGTTCCCTAAATACAGAATACAGACAACGTGTTCTCCCAAGCCACTAGTTGGCATAATTAGCTAAATGTGTGCATTTGAGTGTGTGTTTGTGTGTTAGTGTGTGTGTTTTCTGTGATTGGACCCATTCCTCCAACTGCTATCTAAAATAACCAAGTGGTTAACGACAACATGATGCCAGGGAGGCCCCCACCCCACCCGCCACACCAAACATACACACACATTGCACACGTCTGCACACATACACATTAAACAATACTCTAATTACAACATTTATAACCCCCCACCACCACCACCGCCACCACCACCCCCTCTTGCCTCCTGCGTCCCCAACCCCCAGCCCACAAATCTGTGAATCTGGAATTGAATTTAGCCCAAGTTGAGGGCTGCGCTGGCATGAAAAGACTATTTGATTAGAACGGCAGTTGTTTCATTTGTGGTGCAGCAGATTGCAGAGCCTTTCTATCCGGTGTGCAATCTGTATTCATTACTCGGTGTAAAAGGATGATCCATGTCCTGACACCAGGCTCATCATTTCATGCAGATGCACAGCAGCTCCACAAGGCCCTTACTGAGCCACCCTACAATGCCTGAACACCACTGAAACCTCAAAAATACTGTCTCCTCTTCCCCTGGCTTCTTCTCTTTTGTTCTCACTAGAAACACCTCGTCCTTTTTTTTTTTTTTTCTTACTGTGGCTGACGTATGTTTTGTTGGCTGGTAACATATCAAAGCAATTAAACTGATTGAGAGAGTGGCATGATTAAATAAAAATTAGCTATATTATTTCATAAAAACTCAAAATAGTGGAACATTCTAATGAAAAGAAACAGGCAGCCTTATTTTTACGCAACAACCAAAGTGCAGCTTTGTCTCAATAGACCACGGTGGGAAAAGAGACGCACAAACGGGTCAGCTGTGTACATGGCAGATTGCAGTTTCACAAGTGCCCTTTGTAGCAAAGAGTACCAAGAGTTCACACATAGACTCTCTTTTACACTTGACATCTCTTTGCATTCTGCACCTTGATTCAAAAATAAGTGTCTGTCCACCTCTGTCTGCGTTTCACTCCACTGTGATGCCAGTCTTTTAATGGATAGGCCACTGTTACAGACACAAACCCCCACAGATGTCCGCCAAGTATGTCATAAAGTAGAAGCTGTTTTCTGGCATAACAAATAAAAGCTAATTAATTATAATATTTTAATCACTGACTTGCCTTCTTCATTTGTTAGTTTATTTGTTTTGTTTTTTGGACTGAGTTGAAAGAGTCCTTAAAAGGAACCACTGGAGCAGATCAGAAGGAAAACTGGTAACAGTCGAGTTATAGTCGTTGGTATTGCATTTTTAACCCTACAAGTCGCTGAAAACTGTGAACAAAGACCAACGCAAAATCGTTCGCTCTTTGAATAAAATACATCTAAATGCATAATAAAAAGTGTCTGCATTATTTCAAAACATGCCCTCCAGCTCTGTACTTCCTTTTAAAAGTGAATCAAGCTAAAAATAAGGCAATGAATTTTGATAAGGAACCTTGCGTCAGCAGAGATAACCCAGGGAAAACTCATTTTGCTATCAGGGAGACGATTTGAAAATTCATTTTGTGCTGTTGTCATATCCTTTTGTCCATGTCATTATGAAGTGATCTGGGGAGCATCAGCCCTGACAATAAGGACGGATGCCTCAGTTCGCCTCAACAGAACAAGGTCACTCGCGATACCCTATGCTCCCTGACACAAACTGTCTGATGTCTTGTATGTCTTTAAAAACCACACAAGTCTTTGCACAACTTCCTCCCAGGGTTTTGAAAAGTAGGATCATAAACTTTCTGGGTATATGTGGTGTGTTTGAAGTGAAATAATCCCTTTGGCAGAGTCACACAGAAGCCAATGTTTCTCCTTTGGAGGCTGTAGAAAGGGGAAGCTTAAAAAATGAACTTCCAAAGGAGAAGAGGACCACGAGCACAGGCACATGCCTATCTACCTTGAGCCATATGCTTCAGAGGCAGAGGGGTAACACAAGGCAATGCAAAGTAAAAATGACACAGCCAGACTGTATGTGCGGAGTCTTTCAGACAGAGACAAATACACAGTCCTCTTGACAAGCATGTGAGTGAGATTGTGTGTCAGAACTACAGTATTCATTTTCATGTGCGTGTGTGTGCTCGAGCCCCTGAATGTGCAACAGAGCCTATGGACAGACAGGAGTCAAATCATAGTGCTTGAAATGCGGCAAGCCCTCCCATAGGCAGACCCAAAGTGGCCCTTCCAAGAGAAACCGCCACAAACCAGCTGTCTGTAGTGCCTGCTCGTGGCCACGCCATGCCAGCAATGATTAGCACACGTTCATCCAAAGATGCTCACCAGAGACCTGCCTGTTCTCGTATTTCTCTGTCACTGCTGAAGGACATCCCAGCACAGACACCACAGAGGAGACATCCAAGAAGAGATGGAGAGATGAGACAGAGGAGGCAAAGATGAGAAAAAGTTCTGCAAACCATGTGCCGATTCACACAGACATAGTCGATACACAGGCCTTCTTCACTATAACACTGTGCAGACCTGATTTGGCAGTGACCACAGACAAAAAGCTCCATGAGACAGGCTTGCATTGATGCTACACACCATGTTCAGCAACAGCTGAGTTCCCGGAACAACATGCTCTGTCTACGATTTGCCCACACGAACGAGTCAGTTATCATAAATACAGTACTGTGCTTCCTCCTCCCCCTCCTGGACCCTCTGTTCTCGCTTCTGTCTCTGCTGTATGGGGAAAAAAAGGGAAAATCAATGTGCATCACATCCATTACTCTGCTCTCGCTCTACTCTCCTCTCTCTCTTTCTATTTTTCTCACATCTTCCTCTGCTTATTGTTTCCCTATTTTGTATAACTTAAAAATAACAATTAAATATGTCACCAACCTTTTAAAAAAATTGCACTTTTTGAAACCAAATTAGAAATTATGGCAGTTGATATCTGATCTTTAACATTGTACTGGCTCTAACTCAATCACATTCTGTCGTAGCTGCATAACAATAGGGCAGGTTGACTACCACCGCCGGATCTATGATGGCTGTAACATCCTATTTAATGTTTAACTTAATGTTCACATCTAACCTATCCCCAACGACAAATTGCGTAACATCACTGATGATGAATTTAAATAGGTGGGCATTGTCTGAAACAGTAAAGTGATGATGGCTCTTAAGGGATTCGTTGTAACACATGGCCTATTCTGCTCCACTTGGTCCCTTTTTCCTGATTATGGAGAGTAACCGCCGTGCACTGTGCTTTCCCTGGACAAGTGAGGCTTACAAATCACCCCTGCAGCAGTTGGAGGAGTTGGAGGAGTTGAAGGCGCTCAGCGCAAGGTTTTACTGCCTGTCTTCTATGAATGGCTCCCTGAAGGCTCCTATGATAATAGCTCACAGCCGTGCCCTTCACGGAGCTTGACATCAAGCACACCCCTACAGCAGAATGGAATGGCATATCAACTTACCCAATGGGGTGTCATATCAACTCATCCACTGCTTTCTGGTCATAACATAGGCAGAAACTGAAATGAAATGGCTGTAGCTGTGCCGAGCATGACTTGATGAAATGCACTCAGTTTGGATGTAGGGCACTAAACTTTTTTTAGGTCCTTTGTTTTTCAATTATTTTTGTTTTTTTTTTCAAAGCAAATTAGTCTGAAGGAATCCTTTCTACGTCCTGGGCCTCTGCTCCTAAACTAACAAACAAAATACAAGTATGTACATGAATGATAAATAATCCAGCAGTAGCTACACAATAACACTGTTATGGGATTAAGGTTCGTTCTCAACCAACCTATCAATGTATCAAGAAGCCAGACCCAGATATTATACAGTATGTCTGTTTCCAAAAAGACGGCGCTTAAACTATGAGGAAAGTGTAATCGAAATGTGAACTTGTCCACCCCATGTAAACAAAGAATTCGTTTTCAGTCTAACAGTACAATCCCATCTTCTTCATTTCTTTATTTTACCACTTCAGTATGTCTTAGCATGTTTCTGTCCTGTCTAATATAAAAGACATGATGAAAATAATGCCAAGTCAACAAAACTGAAGAGTCCAGCAAAAACATTTTTGCAAAAGAAGTTCTTCGCTCTTATGCCTTCCTCCATAACACTGGGAAACACATGCAGAGATACATGTACAAGTAGCATTTGTGGAGCAAAAATATAATTTAATTAGTCAATAAAAGTCAGAAAATGAAATAAATATGTCATTACAATATAATACAATATCCAATAGAAATAAAAGACAAAAACTACAGCCATTCTAGCAGTCTTGTGAAGTTTTTGAATGGATGCTCATATCAGCACGCCAATAATGTTGCATCTGAGTAGCATTACCTTGTGATCAATGTTTAAGAAGCACTTTCAATACATTTTTTAATCTAAAATGCGGCCTCATACTGCCAAGGCCAGTATTCAATGCAGAGGGAGATATTTTGCCTATAACTTTGTACTATAAAGTGCTATGCTACAAGTCAAAGTTTGGCATTTGATTTAGAGAGTATTATCATCAAGAATAAATCACAGGTTTTGAGAGAACAGTTCAAGCATAGCACATTTCAGTACTATTACATAGGGCTGGGCAATATCGAAAATACAGATGCTGTAATTTACGTCATTTTGCCCATGTCAATTTGTTCAGTGTCAAAAAATAAATAAATAAAAGTTGGTTTTGGATGTGTGTAGGTAAGCTATGGTCTCACGTCCCTTCAAGACGTCGGAGATGTGACTCCACCCCATCCAGTCCATAACAAAGAGGGAAAGGCGGGTGAGGAGATGGAAGAAAAAGTTGTAGCGGCTGGAGCGGCGGCTGAAGTAAACGAAGTTAGTGTGGGAGGGGTAGAGCAGCTTGTGGAGTAGTTATCATCCATTTATCGTTATTGAGGTGAACTGCTTTATATATTGTGATATTGATTTGAGGCCATATCACCCAGCCCTACCATTGCATATGATATTTTGAATTAGTTTCCTGTTAGACAAATTAGCATCCTTTGGTAAACAACTGTACCTTTTTACTTCCTGGTGTACATGTCAAAAAGTTCAGAATGTTGGGGGAATGTATGTGTTGCAGATGTTCAATCATGAGTAATGGTGTCTGATTATCTAAATCTCAATACAGATCAAGACCAAATATTTTGCACATGTATTTTTTGCAGGATACTTCCAAAAGAAAAAAGACAAAAAGTGCTAAACCAAGCAAAACTCAAATTCATTGCTACCACTGGTGCTACGATTGGCCAGGGCTTCTCAAGGTAAGTGAGTAAATCAAAAAACAACAAAAAAAAAATAAAAGACGGGACATAAAAAAAGAGAGACATTCATTCATCCAGCCATCCATCATAACCAGTGCTACGGTGAAGCCAATTTCCACAAAGCTGCTAAGCTGATTGAGGCAGACCAAATCTGTTTCACCAGCTTACATTCCTTCAAAATGGCCATCTCACTTCCAATATCACGGGCTTTTACTGTTCCCCATTCCCCTGGCTCAGGCTGAGAGTTAGCATGGCTTAGCTGGATGAAACACTCCAACAGCCCAGTTCTCCCCTGGAACCCACTGATAGCTTTATAGCACAGCCTCCCCCCACACAGCTACACTTATTTGTTTTATTTACTCATACCATTATTCTTTGTCTCTTTAATTTCCCTGTCTTATTTCTGGTGTGAAAACATAACAATATTATAGTTATTAGGCTGTTTACTCGAGATTTATGTGAATCCTGATGCGTTTGGGCACACAGACAAAATCTAATCACTGTCTGTATACAAACACAGACACACATCATGGCAAAATGCACAGGCAGCACTTAACCACAACACCTTGTACTGTAGTAGATTAAATTCACACAAGGCCTCTTTGAGGGAGGAAATTGGACAGATAAGAAACAAACTTCAATGAGAGGAGCTTGGGAGAGCGACCTCCAGAGAGAGCGGGGAATTGTGAGATGGAAATGTTTGTTCACCTGTTTTTCTTACCTGTAACCTTCTGCCTGCATGCGTCACAGTACATTTTGTGTTCATATATATGATACTTATCAATCTTTTGTTATTTATTGTGTCCTATTCCCCCTCCTCAGTCCCATTCTCTCCGTCTCTCTCACACTTTCTCTGTCATTTTGCCACAACAGCAAATATCCTGTTGGCGCAGGCTGCAGGCTGCTGGTGCTGGTCTATCTGGCCCTGGGATCGATGCGGCTCCAAGCCGAGGCCTCCCATTCATCTCAGAGCCATAAAATGTGATTAGTGCTGACTACAGCACTGCAGGGAGATGGGCTGATAGGCCTGATAGCCTCAGATAGGCTGTGTTGGACACTCTACAGGAAGACAGCAGCAACAGCATGCTGTGGATTCATCCTCACTATTTTCCTTTGACTTTTTTTCTCTTTTCATTTCTGCTTCCTCTCCCTATCTTCCTCCCCATCTTCATTTTTCTCCCGTCTCTCTCTAAACTTTACTTCTCATTTGCTTCATATCTAAGCCTGACAAGCTTGTCTGAGCTCATATTACAAAGCAGCAGCGTGACTTAAATGCCAGTATTCTCAGTTTTTACCTTTTTCTTATCCAGGAAAGTAACATTTAAACGGTAGACTAAGCCTCCACCCCCCCTGAAGCTACACTTTCTGTGCCCACATACAGTGTATATCTCTGTGGCACGTGACCACATCTGTCAGCCAATCACTGAGCTCAGAGGCCGCTAGTAGCTGAATCAAGCTCAGAGGCTGTGACAAGAAGAGGGGCAGCTAACAGAAGACTGTGTCCATTCATTGGAGGAACAACTTTGGGGGAGTTTTGGTTGAAATGTGTTAAATGACATTTAGGAAGATATTTTGTTAGATATGTGATCAAGTCTTGACAAATGTCAACATAAAACTGCACTGCACCAAAACATATTATCATTATCATTCACAATAACATCTCCTGCTCATACAGGGCTTGCTCATACCAGTGTTTTATAAAACTGAGACACAGAGTTTACTCTATATTCTCAAGAATTCTGCATTCATTGTTAAGGTTTTTTTCATCTCAGAGAAGTAAAATCTAGTGCTATGTCTTATAAGTGTCATATAGAACTCCATCAAAATTCTCTCACACTTAATTTAGAAAAAACTGAGTTAACCCAGGACTGGGCGATTTGACCAAAAAAAAAAAAAAACGATCACGATATATTTAGTCATATTATCTGATTTCATATAAACATAGAAAAATATTAAACAACAATTTTTACTCAACAATACAACAATGTCCATAAATATAAATTTCTACAATGACCTACTTAACAGTCCTGAAACAAATGGCCCCCCTTAGGAATAATGAAAACGCCTTAAAATGTTGACATTAGACGATGTAAACGTAGATGATACGAGTGATTGCTGCTTTGATCTGGCGGCCTTAGGAAGTACTTCTTCAAATGATTTGACAAATTTGTTGTGTTGCCGGTTTTTGAGGGCACCGACCGCCGACATACCTTGCACATCGGTTTAGAGATGAACCACCGCCACACAACCGACGTCACAAAACAACAAGGATGACTCAAAGTCATGGCTGACATCTATTTAGCTGCCCTCAGCTCCACGTTCGGTCATTGTGTTTACTTCCTGTTTACTTCTCCAGCAACTTACAGAAGTGAGCAGGAAAAGTTCAACTCTGATTGGTGGTTGTGACGCACATTTCCACCATGTTTGATCGAGCAAATATGCTTACAGCTGATCACCGTGATCAAACTGAAATTTATCACAATCAAGTAATCACAATTATGTTACGCCAGTCTTAAGTTAACCTGTTATTATTTGTTTGATTAAACTTTGGATACAGTATGTAATAAAGCGATTAATATCAACATGCAATTCTTATTAAGACTGAGTTTTACAAAGTGTTTTTGACTTCTGATAACTTTAAAAGTATTAGACCATTGATTTTTATTTATTTATTTATTTGTGCAGCGGCAAAGGTGGAGATGGACAATATATTTATCCTGTTTGTTGAAATCATTTAGACTGTACATTTGTCATACCTGCACTCAACCAGGATCTGCCTCATCAGGAAGGCAGCACTCATGAGGATGAAAATGTAAAATAGCCAGGATATTTCAGAGCACTTATCCGAGGATTGACTAAGCATGGTGATTACTGTTGATTGAAACTACCATGCAATTTCAAACTATGAGAGTGAGTGTATAACACGACAAAGTATGAAATCTGGAATACACAAAATCCCTTTTTTTATGCTTAAGGTTAGAGAAAACAAGAACACAGCAGACTGACCTGTGTCTCACACACATTCTCCACCGTGAAGTTGAACCAGACTCTGAAGCGAGGGTTGCATGTGTCGGGTCGGATGAAGAGGTCAAATTCGAACTCACTGATGTAGTCAACACGGCCAAGATTTCCTGCGGAGATGACAAAAACAGCTTACATTAGCTTTAGTTCAAGTAGGACTGAGTAGTCTCAACTCTACAGTAGATTTTTTTTTCTCTGACAAGCAAAACAAAAAACAGACATGCAGCACAAGACAAAAAATATGTTGCTTCCTAAATCAGATGTGTGGGTTCAATAGCCACCAACTGTCAAGTTGGACTCATGCCTGTCTTTGTTACTGATGTTCCTCCATATTTTGCTGTTATCTACTAAAATCACAACAAGGTCCACATATATCAATAAGCACTGGAGGCAGACGGACCTACAGACAAGGTTGTACTGACTATCCACACCTGACAACCAATATGTATTCCTTCCACAGCAACAACATCCAGATGATTAGTGGAGATTTAATTAATCCAATGGGAACCATTTCCCTGATTCCAGTCCCCCTCGCTGTCTATAAGATGACTGGGTAACAGATGATCACTTGACAAGCTGTCTAAATATAGGCCTTCTCCATATCTTCTGATGACATCAAGGATCAAGTGAGAAAAAGATGAGAGAAACTTTTGAGAGACTGTGTCCACTTCTTGTTGGATCACTGATTAAAGACAACCGCTTGTTAATTCTTCATGTTGTGCATAACCCAGTATGAGTGATCAGTCAACGAAGTGGCAGCGTCCATTCAAAGGCTGAAGTTGGTTGCTGTATAACCCAGTGGCTGTTTAAAAGTTTACAGGGAAACTAGGAAGACCACAAGGAGTGACGTCCCTTACAGCTTCTCATAAGGGGGCTGTTGACCACCTGTTGGCAAGAGGTAGCATAGCAGCAGCAGCACACACACGCACCAGCACAGCTGATTGTAGACAGATGGGCTAACTACCACACTGTCAAAATATATCCCCCTCCTTCTGCCATCAGACGGAGCTGATCCACTATACAGCCTGCACGCACACACACACACAGATACACAGACAGACAGATAGACACACACTCACTTTGCTCTACTCCGCTAAAGCTACTCACTGAAGTGCTTTCAGTAGGACAGCAGAAAACTATACAAGGTAATAAATACAAACCAAACCATTATTTCTTCTCAAACTTTCACATTACATTTATAGCATGTTGTGCAACAGCAAAACACAAGCGGTGAGATAGATATTGCGAGAGATTGTTGTGTAACAATGAGCTGATGACTGATCCGTGTTTACATTTGAAGCCCATCCACCAGCAGCTTCTGCTGCTAGTGGACTAATGATGAGAGGCGTCTCATTCCAGCACAGTGGTGCCGGAAAAATATCACTGCTGCAGAGCGCTACTCTAGCTGATTAGAGTGTAGCTCAGCTATGCTGATTTTGTTTTGTCATTTATCAGGACACTACTTATTCTACATCTGAGGAAAAAAAGATAGAGAGGGAAAGTAAGTTTGGATGGGCAGTAAATAAAAGTAAAGAGGTGTGGGAGGGAGATAATCACATGTAAACTGCACGTGATGAGGGGGACATAAACATGTTTATTGCTCTGTCAGTACATCAAATGCTTTTCTGTTAGTTTTGGGCAGTTTCATGAAAATAATTTCACACTGAAAGCAAGAAAAAAGTCCATATTGAGCCAAATTATCTATCTATCCCTCTCTCAGGAGTAACAACCCCAGAAAACTGGATCAACACTCTAAATCACAAGTGGTGGATGTGTCTCACCCTGATGTGCATGATGTGAATTTTTCAATTAGCTCACAAAGCATTTAGGTAGGTAAAGATGGTAAAATCTACTTTGTGATATGTTTGTCTTCAACACAATTCTGAACTTCCCTCAGTATTCAAAATCACAAAATACAAGTGGTACAATTTCTGTTTGAACCATTCAGGCATTCTTCGTCTGATTTAACTCTTTATTCAATCAACCATGATGTTGATTATATACAACGCCTTGATACAAAAACACTGATCTGATGTTCTAAGAATGAGACACATAATCAAACTGATGACCAAGTCCTTGTCCAGCCCTAGTCCCCTCTGCATACTTACTAGCTAGTTAAATTGTGGCAGCCTTGCAGGCAAGGACTAGCTTTTTGGCTGGTTAGCAATACAATCCCAAGCCATTGAAGGAAGATAAAGCCAAGAGCAGGCGGAGGGTTGAACCAAACCCAGCTGCAGCTAGCAAAGAGGAAGATAGACACAGAGCAGCACCTGTTCCAGCCAGATGTGTCGAGAAATTGATCATCTCTTAAACAACATCACAGCTCTTCATAGAGCTGATGTTGCCAAATACTCCCTGTTGCAGCATGTTGATCACAGCCTCCAAAGGTCATCCACCACTTTCTGTGAGAAACCCTTTTTCATTCTTTTTATACAGAGTTGAATCTACTCAGCAAATCAACCTCCCATCTTTATTTCACTACACTCTCAAGCAAAAACAAACAGAAAATGATGCTTATCAAATTTTCACTGATTGGTGTATCTGCATTGCAGTTGTTCTTTGAAGGAAATGTTAATTCAGAAGAAAGTTTGACAGACTGCCGCAAACTATCTCTGAAAGAATACAGAAACAAATGGCTGTGATTGTTATTGACTTTGTTAGCGTTACATTTTGAAAAATCAGGGTTTGACTATCATTATGCATGATGGAAAGTTTTCTAAATACATTGCAGGAGCATAGAGATATGCAACAGCTGCCATTGTAGTGCAGTTTACAAATTTAAATGTATTTTATGTAAATTAATCCCATAAACTGTCTCTGTCTTATCGCAAGATTCTATCAACAATGGAGCCGCTTGGCTGTATGCATAACATCCTGCAAACAACATCACAGCCTCACCAAGAAGAAGAGAGCAAACTACTATCTGTTTGTTTCTGCTTGTAAACACTGTACCATGGGTAGCATAGACAGCAGTCATGGCCGGTTGGATTATTGAGCCTGATGCCTGGATGTCATGAGAGATGGCTTCAGCCTCAATGCAAGAATTATATGTTCAGCCTGTGGAGCAGCAGGGATATGACACGCCATTGATCCCCGTTTTAATTTTCTGGTGGCTACCTCCAGATTCAAACACTTTGGTGGGCTGGTAGCCTGACCCTTTTAATCAATCCCACATCATTTAGAATTTAAGAGCCATAAACGGCCAAGTGATTTTTCTGAAACCCGCTCTGTGTGCATTAAAGATAAACCAGATACAGCAAAGATAAGCTATGCTTAGTCTGTATGATGTTAAAAAGTGATGAACAGTACATTGGATTTGTCAAGAAGTATTTTTAGTTCTTTTTGAAACAGACAGACAGTGTTAGTGTAAGTGAAGCTAATGAGCTACAGACTGAAAGAAGATGAAAAAAGGAGGGAAAAGACACAATTTCTAGTGTGTGAGATCTCTTGCATAATTCCTCTTGAGTATCATCGCTCTCCATATTCTTCTTCAGTGTCTGGTGTCTTGAAATGTTATGTTGAATATCAATCTTTGTCCTTGAGGGAAAACTGGAGCAGCGTTTAGACATTAACAAATTGGCTTTCAACGAACAGCTTAGCCCTGCTGCTGCTGCTGCAGCCCAACAAAACACAATTGCTGGTTCTGAACAAGATTTTACACATGGCAGGCTCTCCTTGAGGAGAACCCTGAACAAAATCTTCTTTCTCTGTCTATCTTTGTCTGCGGTTCTCTGATTCCTGCTCTGCTTCTTTTGCTCTTTTTCTCTCTCTCAACCAGACAAGGAAGGAAACATGACTGAAATAGGAAAAGGAAAAATATGTTTTTGTGTAGTTTTTATGTAGAAATGTCAAAAAAGGGACGGAACCTGCATCATTACACAGGACCAAAAGCAAGTAAACAGGGTGCAAACATGAGATGGCCAAATGGGCAGTCTGTCATTCACACATGGGCTCTCAGACAGTGTGTTTCTTGTATGAGTGTGTGTTCAAGAGAGAGAGCTTGAGAGGGAGCAGAAGAACCTGGCTAATGTAATCCCATTATGGAGGTACAAGAGGGAGCAGTCACAGTGCTCAGCCCACACAATGGGCCGGCCTGCAGCCTGTAGCTATCCGCTGGATGGATGGTTTCTGCCATGCAGATGGATCATGGCAGAGCAGCAGCCGGCCGGCCGCCTCAGGCCTGAGGTGAAACTCTCTCACACAAGCAGCCATTAGAATGGTAATAGGCAGTTGTTTCAAAATGAAATAGACTGTGTGGTTACACAACTTCCTACTTAGCAGATGTGTGGCCCGTCATGTCCTGATTCTTACTTATTTGTACATTCAACTTTAACTGCATCAGCTGTTCATTATATTCACAAGCCAAAAAATGCTTTATGTACTAACCAAAACAGAGTGTTTTTTGTAGTTTTGAAGAAACCAAAATCAAAACCCCAAACTTCAGTGCAGACAAAACTGTCATAAGTAACTACTGGTTACTGTTTGAATTACAATTGTAGAAACTTTAAATTTTACACCCACTCCAACAGCACCAAATCTATGCCAGATAATGCATTCAATTTCTTTGGGCTGGCAAGACAAGACCATAACTTTATTTAAACACCACACTGGAGATTAAAAGAGTGCTGTACTGCTGAGGGAGAGCAGCCAACCTTTTTAAACTTATTTTTTGCTCTGTTCCATTTCATTATTGGAAAACACATCAGTTTTCCCTCCGGCTGCTCTGTGGTGTAAGGAGGATTCCTGGACACAGAAAAGGGGGACTGATAAAGATAGAATTGATTCCAGCCAGCAGCAGCGGCAGCAGCCACGGTGAAGGGGTCTCAGTTTAGACCTGCAGCTAAACGTCTGGGTTTGTTCTGCCTCTCTCTCCCCATCTCCCCATCTCAAGGCAAGTTGTCACCGAGGCAACATCAATCTCCTGCCTCATGACTTCTTAAAGCCTGCCTTCTCCCCTGATGCCTTATCACTTCATCTGCAGGCAAGATTAAAGAGGTCACCTCCAAGTTTCCACAATCTAACCACCTAACAGGTATACTAAACTGCTGTCTCTCTCTGAACTGTTTGAGAACTAAGTTCAATTTCTTTGAAGGAAAAGAAGGGTTTGACTTTTGCATGTAGTGAAATTGTGAATCTACAGCCACATAGCTTAGCTTAGCTTAGCATAATAATTCGCAGAAGGTTAAACAACTTATCCTGGCCCTCACCTTAAAAGGCATATAAAACTTCAAGCCCCTTGGTCAAGACTTCTGGTTCCTTCTAGCCACTTATCCCATCCAAACTTGACTTGAGGACAAGGTTTCACAGCAAAATTAAGTTCCAAAATATACGAGACATTTCAAGTTTTACCGGAGGCTAAAAGGTGAAACTATGTGAGCAGGTCACCTCATTAACTGTGTGTAATTACTGCTTTTATGTAATTAACAAAACCACATGCATTTACTATGCATTTCCTAAATTACAGCTGAAAACATGTCATATCCTGAGGCAGATGTTTCAGAATAAAGGTAGTTCAACAACAAAACTATGAGGCTTTTATTGTGAAGAGTTGATCAGAAATTAAACATATTTACAGTTGCTGTTTTGAAAAGTAACAGCCACAGCCCACTTATTTCATCTTTTTTTGAGTCATCAGTTGAAATACACTTTTTAGTGGGTCAACCTGCAAATCCCAGCAGTGCTGTTTCTTACTGACATTAAACTTGAAGAGAAAAGAGCTCTAGCTTACTTGATTGCTGTGCCAGATGCATTTCACTGTAAACACTGACACCCACTCTTATATGAAGAGGAGGTGTGCTCTTTGATGACTGAGTTGGCTGCAGCTTTGCTCAAGTCTAGTTGTTTTAAGTCATAAACCACTCCATCACACTCCTTCTTTTAACCTGCCACTGTGGCTGCAGAGGTGTTGGCGGAAGTAAATCTCCATCATGTCAGGAGCGGACTCTATTTTTAAGTACAAAAAATCAAATTGAATGTTTAAACTGGTAATGATAGGATTGTAAAATCCATACATCGCCTATGAATACTCAATACTGACAACATTAAGCTACAACTGGTAAAGGGCGAACTTTGCCTTCAAGGCCAGAAAGCTTGATGCATCTATAGACACACAACTGATCAATTCAGTCAGTGTATTAACAGGGGCTTAAGGAGCAGAGTACGAACTATAGAGGCGCCATTTCAGCTTTAAAAAAAAAAAATTCTCATTTCTCGAAACATGACGGAATCAAGAAATGACCCATACAGACCAAAACAGTTTTTTTAACTTAAGTGTGTACATGTCAAGTGTTTCCCCATACGTTGACTATAGAGTTGGGTGATTAATCTGCTTTTAATTTCAATTATGTTTCTGGCTCCCAACGATCATAAAAATATGCCAAATCAGACTAAACAATATTGGTCTTCTTGCTGCTTTCTCTTGTTAAGTCCTTTATGTTGAATGAAGTGCACCCTCCCTCTATTTCTCAACAGCAGAGCACAGGTGCAGCTGCACCATACTAACAGCTCTCACTTTTACTTCAGCATAAGCACCTCAGATTAATGTGAAACAAAGTTTAGGAAAACAAGGATGTTGTTGCTCCGGCTAAGACTAATGGTGGACTATTTTATCTTCAACATGCTGTGCAACAGCAATACAGACAATCAGGCAGCCACAGGTGGAAAGAGCAGAGCAGGGAGAAGAGCAAGAGGAGAAAGGTCTTAGCACCCACCACCCGCCAAATGCTGGCAATTTTTTTTACTAGCTGGGGATGGGTGATTACCCGAAGATTTACCTATACCGAAAATTTACGACAATAACCGACATCATTTTGCCCATATTGGTATATTCAGTGTCAAAAAATTAATAAAGTATAGTTGCGTCTTTCCCGGTGTGTAAGGACCTTAAGACACTCTCCTTCGTCAGAGACGTGACTCCACCCCATCCAGTCGGTAACAAAGAGGGAAAGACAGTTGAGGAAATGGCGAATGGTTCAAAAGTCGTAGTGGCTGGAGCGGCAGCTGAAGTAGTCGAAGTTAATGTGGGATGGGGTGAGCAGATTGTGGAGTATTAATCGTCCATTTATAGTTATCGTTATCGAGGTGAACTGCTCAATATATCTTGATATTGATTTGAGGCCATATCGCCCAGCCCTATAAACAAGCCACGTGACAGGTAAACAGAAGTAGGACTGATGCAAGAGATTTGGTAACAGACATCAACTTATGCAGACTGATCATGCATACTGATTACAGAGCACCACCCTTTGGCTTTCCCAGCCAACCTCAAATGAAAACTTGAGGAGTTGCACTTGTGCACTGGCCTTATTCTTCAAAACACCATTGTAGCCAGATAGTTACACAAGTTCTCTGTTCTGACAGCAACAAGTCAGCAACAAAATATAACATTAAAGTGTGAATAACAGTCTAACATTCATTTAAAAACCAAAACACATTCTGTTTAAAAGCCATGGCCCTGACTGAGTTTATAAACCCCACTGTTTAGACTTAGAGAAGGCCCCTTTATTTGTAAATTAAAATTCAAATTAATCTTGACAGATATCTTATACAGATAGACCCCCCACACACTAAAACACTGTGATTGTTTGTGTATTTGTACACAATATGTGGAAGTTGTTGAGAAAATAATCTCAATATACAACAAAAGCAGCATAAGAGCAGACAATAAGAGAGGACAATAAGGGAAAAATCATATTGTTATGAGTCCATCTCTGCTCTAGTGAGCTCCTCGTTTCAATATAGATGAAGAAAGCTGGGCCCGGGGACAGCGCAGAGATATGCAGGCAGCCCACACATATCTGATGATGTACAGGCCTGCCTGCACATCCTAAAGAGAACACATTTTCTAGCTAGTCTTTTATAATTGTATTTTTTTTCTGCCCAAAAGGCCCTAGAGCCAGTCTGGTATGCTCCATCTGAAGTGCTTGGTGTGGTAATGGGTCATAGTGATGCATTCATAGCAGGACTGGCTTAATTGTATTATCAATCTCATCCAGACAGTGCTTTAGCCCCCACAGCTCTGGACATGCTACTGTCAGACACTCTGCTTTAGTATTGGAGAGTGAACCATGAGGAATTGCAATCTTCACTTTCATCTGTTTCTCAGGCCTAAAACGGCTAGATTTAATGGTTGGATGATGTTTTTGTCAGACTTTGGGCACAGCTATGCTTTGGTTCTCACTTTCTCTCAGTGTTACTCCCTCTCTCCGTCTATCCATCAGTCTGTCAATCTCCGCTCTCTTTATCTTTCGCTTTTGGTGTGTGTTGTCAGTTGGTGGTCGCTCAGTAAATACTAGTCTGTTCCAGTTTCATGCTATCTTTTAACAAGTTAATTATGTTTAGCCCTACAAAGGCTGAGGACGGACAGAAGAGGTGGCAGCACTGGCAGAGGGACAACTGGCCAGGTCGACTCTTTGTTGTTCTATCTTGTTTTGTGTCTTCTTCCCTGAGCACTCGCCTTCATCTCTCCTCTCCTCTCCTCTGTATTCTCTTGGTGTAACTCCTTCCTTCCTCCTACCTCTCTTCCTCGGTAGTAATCTTTCCAGCAGCTCCAGTGGTATAGAAGAGTTTGGAGATAAAAGCATAGGGGAGCTAAGGAGTCCTTGGCAAGCCTTAGGCAAGGAGAAGGTCAACAGGCCTGCTAAGAAGGGCTGTTATCATCTTGGTAACATGTTATCGGAGAGCCTGCAGTAGTGTTTATTTACAGTTATTGCTCCCTCTGGGTGCACACTCCAACGCCTAGGGCTGATTGCTCTGTAATGAGTTCAGGAACACAGGGAGCCGATGCAAGAAAAGAAGAGAAACAAGGGAGGCAAGAAATCACCGGCCAATAACTGATAGGTCAGCAAGAAAAAAAAAAATCAAGAACAGAAAACGTTGGTTGAAAATGTAGGAGAAGAAGAGAAAAAGCAAGTGTATTCTTCTAGTCCTGTCTACTGCCAGTGTACATCCATTTTAGTGCAGACAAATCACCTTTGATTGGACAGCAGTTTCTCCAGTGAGGAGTAACCCAGTTAATCTTGCTCAGAAGTTGACCAGGAGTCAGACGTATCTGTTCTACAAGAGGACTACTGCTCGGATTAAAAGCTATCCATTTCAATCTCAAATGTCCAGAACAACTTAAGGTATTTTATTTGGTGTGTCTTTTAAAAGTTACTGATAAATAACCAGATTGGTCCATACTAAACAAGCTAATAGTTGGAGTGACAAGAGTGAATCCAGGAGTTTGGCAAGTCAAAAGAGGATGTCTGTGAATTCCTGGGCCTTTTTTTCCCCAGCAGGTAGGAGCAACGCAGAAAAAAATCTCTTGTTGTAAAACAGCTTTACAATCGAGAGAATTACCCTAAGTGCTGGTACTGTTGATGCAATGCCAGCTTTCCAGTCAGGGAAAAATGAAAAAAGCAGGGAAATGCTGCACTGAATGCCATTCAAAAGAACTTGGCGGACGATCAAGGAGTTTTTCAGCAATCATTTTGCCAGGAACTGCACCCAACCATCGTGCAATTAGGAGAATTTAAGATACACAGCAATAAATATATACATGTCAAAGTCACAAGGTACTGATTTAAATTCTTCTTATTTCTAGAATATACCATAAAGCAAATCCGTCCTATGACAAGCTAATCCCTTATTATACCCTCGGATATGGGGAGATTAAGAGACATAATTTGGTAATTCAATTTAGACATAATTCATCAGAGAAGAAGAGAGCACAGGGAGCTTTTTGGGATGAAGTTTCTCCACCACAGCAGGAGTCTCCAAATGATGCCAAGTTCATGATGCTGAGATGATGACTGATAAATGAATACATTCAGATACCCAGTGCTTGAAGATGACTGCAGTGGGGGGGGGATTTTTTGCATTTAAGAGGTTTTTGATCTGGATTGGTACTCTAAAGCCAAAATAGTTGAGTATTTCCATTTTCTCTTTCATTATTGAAATCATGCTGTGTCAAAGACATGCTTTCCCACCTCTTGTTTTAATGATCCTGTTGTTTCATCAGACAGAACTCTTCAAATTTCGTAGTCTATTGTTGTCTGTTACAGAAGTATGTCTGTCTGTGTCTCCTTGTGCCAATTATTTTCAAGCAGTTAGTCAGCATGGATTAACAAAGTCACTAAATCAAACAAGTCTGCTTTGTAATGACTCAACAACAAACTCACTGATAGACTAAAATTACAAACTACTGACAAAAACAGAATTTTTTTGTCTGGTGAACGAACAGGAAAAGTACATCAAGCAGCCCTTGGCAGGAGACTTTTTTCAGGAGCTGGTCAAGACCGAAGTAGAGTTAGAAATGCGTTCTTTGTATTTTTGCATAAAAACGCATCCCTTGGCCGCCAAGTACACGGACCATGGAAGGTCTGAGTACTTGGCTGCCAACAGATTTTCGTTTTCTGATGGAAAAACCAAAATCGGGAGACGAGCTGCCTCACGGCGACCAGTAAGGAATCGGGAGACAAAAAACGGAAAACAAACCTTTTTTTTAAATTAACATAAAAATCGGAGAATGAAAAAACAACTCAGTATTTGGCTTTCTGTGATGCAGCTTTAAATGGAAATTGAAGATCAAAATACTTTCATTTCATTCACTTTTTGTTGTGACCCCATTTAAAGCCACATCACAGAAAGTCAAATACTGAGTTTTTTTTTCATTCTCTGATTTTTTGGACCCCCGACTCCTTACTGGTTGTCCGGAGACAGCTCACCACCCGATTTTGTTTTTTTCATTTGAAAACAAAAATCCATTGGCTGCCAAGTACACAGACCCTTTTGCTGGGCTTTCTGCAATGGTACTAGTGTTGATGTTTACGTTTTCTAGTCAAGTGACACAAAGATAAGACTAAATCTTATTTTTCCTCCCCTGATAATCTATTACATCACTTTCACAATAACTGAGCCTGACTTTTTCATATTATCAGGGCCTGGCAGGAAAAGTTCTGGATAAAGACAGAATGAAAATTTTAATTGTTGGTAAAGCCCTCCAGATTTTTTTTTCCCAGAACAAAAACTGAATGTCACAGCTTTTAGAGAAAAAAAGACATCGGATTTTGTTAGGCTGAGCAGCCTATAAGACAAGATACTACACTGGTCTCTCTGACAGCTTGTGCACATTCCAATATGTTCACTATTAAGAGATGTTTGAAAAGTCCATGGAAGAAAATCCTGATAACAGCATTTGCCCCCAGGGAATGAATTTCAATAGTGTTTACTTTGAGCAGCAGAGCTTCAAGATAGCTGCCTGGATTCAAACCAAAATATATTCTATCAAAATTTTGCTCCCGTCAGTATTTCACCCTTCACTGTATAAGCATATTCTGTACATGAATTTGTGTTATCAAACAAACCCTGGCACATCAATGAAGCTCATCTCACAGAGGCATTTTCTAAATAAATCAGCAGAATAAACACAGGCAGCTTGAAAAACATGAACTGGTAAGGCATTACAAATCCTTGCCATTTTCCCAGCCCGTACAGTCTTGCTTGGGATGAAAAATGAGACGTCTGCTCTGAAGCTGTGTTTATGGCGTCAGGAATTGCTTGGAAATGAATTACTGGATGAATCACTGGAGCCTTGTGAGCGGGCACCAGTTGTGAAATGCTAAAAATCTAGTTGCAGTAATTTTCACTTATGACACACTTGTATCACAGTGCTGGAGGCAGGCCCTGAGCCAATGAATAGTGATCTTTCCAAAGTACATTTAGAACACAAAATAGCCTAAAGCTGGAATTTAAAAACAACAACAAAGTTAAATCTGTTTGTGTCACTTAACATCCTTCAATATGGGGGGAAATACAAGTAATGCCAATGTTTTGCTACAAGTAGGCTGTTTCTTAAAATATCCAGTATCTGAATAATCCTTCCCACAACCTTTCCAAATCTCACAGCCACTCTGTGTGTACTGTCGATAATCAAGTGCTTTCATTACTCAAACTTTCCTGAACAGCCTGCTGCCGCTGGTAGCATTTGGTGACATTTTGAAGAGATGTAGTGTGGGCTGGGGTTCCTACATATAGCTCATATCAGAGCCATCAACAATTAACTTACAAAACACCAAGGTTGATTGTGCTACATCCTGGATGAGGACGCATCTCCAACCAGCACTATGAGCCAATGTGTTTACTCAGTGATTAGACTTCAGCATATGCAACAGACCTGAATGTCAGACAGGATTACAGTTCTGTTTTCATTTGTTATGCATGCAATACTCCTGATATCACTTCTCAGCCGTGAAGCAACCTGTTATAAGCAGAGAGCTTTTTGCTGAAGTTTTTATGATCGATCAGTTTACAACTTTTGAGCATGGGTTTTACTTCAGCAGGACACAAAAGTTGAGAAAATGTTGATTACTAGCATATTAAACCTAATGTTGTGGTCACTGTGGGCCATGACTTAGTCAGTTGGGAGAAAAGTTTGCTCTTAAACAACCAGTAGACATGTGCTCAACAGAGTAGAGCAAAGGAAGATGTTTTTATGTCTCTTCTAACCATGTTTTTTCTGTGTAACTACAACAGCTAGAGTTGTGCTAATACCCACATTTGTATCGGTATCAACACACAATAATGCGTAAAATTAAGCAAAGGATTAGTTCAGGCAGGCCATGGAGTCAAATCGCTAGCCATGTTGCTATCCACTATTTGTAAAAAAAAACTCTGTGGCCTCACTGCATATCAGGTCCAGCTGGCTGCAGTGCTTCCTCCCCTTTATTGAGCACTTTATTGAGAGCATATGGAAGCCAGGAGGGTTTGCCTGATATGCTTGTTTTGGGGGTCTTTACTGCTGCTCTTTCTGCCTTGGGGGCTTATTGTAAATAGTATAGTTACTCAGCTAGGTCAGTTGTTCTCAAGTCCAGTCCTCAAGGCCCACTGTCCTGCATGTTTTGGATGTTTGCCTGCTCCAACACACCTGATTCAAATGATCATCTCGTTATTAAGCCATTTCAGAGCTTGATAACGAGCTGATCATTTGAATCAGGTGTGTTGGAGCAGGGAACCATCCAAAACATGCAGGACAGTGCGCAACTGGTCTAGGTTAATGCTGTAAATATTATCATTATATCTTTGATGTTAATTTTTTTAGATTCTTTTAGGTTGTCATATTAATTTTTATTTATTATCTCTTTTATATGTCGTATTACATTCCCACGGCTGATCAGTACTAGTTTTGTTCGTTTCTTTTGCAGACTGGAATGACAAATAAAACTCCTATGCATCCTTTGAATCCTTGACTCTTCATGTATGCACATTAAATGAAGGGGTAATGACCCCTCCCCACCGCAGTTTGTAGCATTTCACTCACACACATGAAGAGGAAGGGAGCTCTCAGAACAGAGCCAAAAATGCCCAATTTAACTACTGCATGGAAGTAATTCATTACCTTTGACAAAAAATGGTCCTGGATGACATGCAGTAACAGAGAGCATGCTGAGGTCTGGAAACTCCACTAGGTCACACCTTAAAACGCCCTTTTTTATGTGATAACAAAACCAAGAGCTGTGCATACAGGGTGCAAGAATAGAGGTGTGGCTGACTGAAACTGAATGGCTAGTGCGTTGAAGCTGTTGGCAGGTGCCTTCTGGCCTCAATTCCGCCTTTTGCCTGTTTCTGGATGGATCAGTTAGCAGAAGTTAGCAAGAGTCAACATCACTGACATTTTAATCACCAACATTAGGCTTTGTAAAACTTCTTCAGAAGCCCATAGGTGATATAACTGAGACTACATCCATAATTTAACCTACCTGTGTTTTCAACTGTGGATAAAAACAATGATGCAGTCTTCTTAAAGACACTGCATCTTAATTTCTATGCCTGCTAACATTCCAGTTGAAAAGCTTCCTCACAAATCTAACACATCCCTGCTCACATGGTATGATGTGGCACAAAATGGAAGATTAAAATGACCAAATGTGCCCGAAGGAAGCAAAATACAGGACACGAGGATAATAAAAAAGCACAATAATAATAAAGAATAATCTCTTATGGATACAGATGGCCAATAAATAGTATAAATCAAAAGAAATGGTCTTGCCAACAGTCCCTAGACAACTCAAATTTATCTCCATACTCCACTCCTGACTTAAAAGAAAGAGAGTGGAGAGAAAACTGCTAAAAGGGAAACTGGAGAGGCCATTTAGTGATTTGAGCAGTGAAGCTTCTCCGCTGCCAAGGACATGTAAGAGAGACAGAGAGACTGGGAGTGCCTCTCAATACATCAGATGTCAGAAGTGCTCCCTCCCACTCAGACTAAAGGATGTTCTTTTGGAAAGCCCATAAGAGTTACAGAAATCTAAGGTTTGGAAACTATACAAAAAAATATTGTACAATTCTGAGAGACTGTAAGACTGGACACATCTGATGCACATATCGATGTGGGGTGAGATTATCCAATGTCTATATTAACTTCATGTTGGATTTAAGAAAATTGTGATTAAAAATATCAGTATTTCCGTCCTCAAGCTGCCACTCCTGCTGGGTTGTCTCATTGGAGAGGTAGAAGAGGCAGAGAGCTGTATGCTGCGGCAAACTCAGACCTCTCCAAGCCACTCATTCTGAGCATCCAGCTTGATTGTAAAAACGTTCTCCTCTTCTTTAATCAATGGAAACTCAACTATCCTGATTCATGGGGCACTCTGGAGTATATAAATATCTTCTGACAAGCTTGACTGCGTTCTCTCTTTACCAGCTTCAGAACACCGGCCCCCCCAACTCCAGTCTTCAGATTATTCTTTTCTTTCCTACTTCTATGTTTCTTCTCCTCTCCCCTGCCATCTCTGTTTCTATCTGTCTTTGCTCTGTAAATGCTGCTTTAGCTACGATTTATATCAGTCATTCTTCAGAGGGATTGTCTAACTGCGACATGGCAATTTCTGGGAAAAGATAAGGCCAAACAGATTAAATAGACTGTTCAGTGTTGGAAGAAAAAAAATAGATCTAAAGGTGGAAAATATAAAAATGGGGAAACAATGAAACCTTCACCATCTGTATAAAGAGGGGACACTTTCTTCAACATTTATCTTTACCAGTGTAGGAAATTTAGAAATGTTTTGGTGCCATATTTTGAATTACAGGTATTCTTAGGGGTCTAACCTTGTTAAGTTCAAGAAATGCCCTTGTATGCCAGGCACACTGGACAGAAACAAACACTCAGTTCAGCTGCATCATCATCTTCAAGAGTTACAGTTTTTCATGACTACAAGATGTCTCACTAAATTTATTCTCTAAGTAACTCCAAACTAGGAGCTATTTAGGTTTTGACAAGGAGCTGTTAACAGCAATAGTGTCAAAAAATTGGTAAACACAGTACTTAACTGACATCACCCTCACAGTTGGCTGTGTCTTTATAGTCTATGTGTATCAGGAAAAATAATTAATGAAAGACAGGAGCATAGCGGCAGAAAGGATTATGGTATACTTGTTACAGACGCGCAGTAGGGAAATTAAATTATGATGGATTTTTAATGTCCAATGGTTCACCTCCATCATCATGTAAACAATGATAAAACTTATATTAAAGATTTCATCAGTGATCATTTTGTCATCATCTCATCTTGATCACACTGGTTAAAGGCACAGTGAGGAGTTTGCCCATTGTGTTGATTCTGTGATCCAGTGTCTATCTAATAGTGCATTTTCTTGACATTAGACACCTTTGAGGATGTCCTGATCCTGATCTCGACGATCAATATAGCTCAGCCATTGATCATTTTTTTTATTTCAATTACAGCCATGGCTCCCTATGATCAAGACAATATAATAATGGGGATAGGATAATACCTGGGCCAACTGCCTTTCTGCACTTATTCTGTCTAATAAGGCAAATGACACGCCCTCCCATTCTCCCTGTTAGCAGAGCTTTGCCCCTTTCTTCAAGTAGCTTTTAGTTTCACTTCACTGTAAGCTCAGATCAGCATGCATTAAACTTTTGGAACAGAAGGAATTTTTGAAGACTGCTGAAATTAATCATGGATAGTAGTAATTTCAGCATGTGCTGTTGCAGTACAAACTATCAAGCAGCCACAGGTGAAATAGAAGAACAAGAGACACAGCAGAGTCTGTGTCTGCATGTGTCTGAATAGCACAGGAACAGAGCTCGCACAATGTGAAAAAAAGAGGCTCAAGTGATCACAAGCATTCGCCAGTATTATTGAGCTAACAACTGCGAGGCTGAATCGCAAGTGACATTGGTCTGAATCAAACCTCCCTCTCTCCTCTGCAGTTTTGCACAACTGGGCAGGTGTCAAAATTTTAAATGCTTGTTATAAAAAGCCCCCCAAAAATTTTGAATTCCCCCATGTTAAGAACGTGGGGGTGTGAGGGGGAGTAGGATTGCCCTCACCCCCCTATATTTATAGTGTGTTAAATCAAAATGATGGAGTGTAAAAAAACAAGCCTGCCATTTTTCTTTCAAAGTTATTTTGACATGAGCAGGTTATCTAACATTCATCAGACCCTTCAAGATTGACTTCTATACTGCACAATCCAATTTTTCTGAGATTAACTTTAAACTTAAAATTTTTTGTCACCTTAAAAAGCAGAACCCGAGGCAGGTAGGCAACTCAGGTATTGAAATATTTGTCTTGAAAAGCCTTGACAAGGTGATATTATCTGACAGAAACACCTCTCTGTGCATATCAGCCCTCAGGTCTGCCACATAAGTTGGATTGTATTGAGTGCATTGATTGGAAAGCCAGATGAGTCTATGAGTTGTGCTTATCAATGGACCCCATTAAACACTTGTCACCTCTGGGGAATTTCTTTGACAATGCAAGTCATTGTCAGCAGACAGCAGTCTTACTAATCAATGAGTGCTTAATTACATCTGGTGCACAGTCCAAAGGTGCAGTAAAACAATATGCCCACCCGCACAGTCAGTGTCATCCTTTGTAGAGACAGATGGTACTTTAGTCAGCGACAATGTGAGGAGGCACTCACAAAAGAATTTAGACTTAGCTAAAATGTCAACAGTTGGGAGTGTGTGATGAAATAAATGTGACAGGACAAGATAAGAATGTCATTTGGATTTTGCTCTAAAAAACAATTACACTTCTCTTATCATGTCCTCAAATCTCTGCATCTTGACACAATAGACTACAATAGGCCAAGACTTAATGTTTACAGATTAACAGAACTGTCTTTTCTCTGCCACGATTCTGCACTGTCCACAGCTGCACAGCAAAATACATCTAAATATATAAATACATCAGTCTTGGTGAAAATGTGCATTTTATTCTTGACTCTTCAGCAATAACAGTGAGTGAGCTTTGCACAAATACAAAGAAAACAGTCATAATTTTGAGTGTACAGTACCAAACACTACATAGCTAAGGCTGCCCTCCTACTGTATGTTGTCTTCCAGCAGAGACAGACAGCAGCTGTTTACGGTTTTGATGGAGTTACTTTGAGTCAGAGGACCTGTTGGCTGAGACACCAACTGTATGTAAATCCATAGGGCATCACTGAGTTGATCAGCACAGGGCTGACAACAAAGTGAATTAAGCCTCATCTAAATGTAAATGAGATGTTATACCTTTGGCAAACAGCTTACACAACCAGTGTCTATTCTAATAAACCAATTAGATTTTATTCTGCTATACTATACGAACATATCCAATAAAATCTTTGTTATATGAAAATGGACATGGGATGCGGATAGCTGTCAACCTAAAGAAGGCAAAAGGGGTAATAAAAACCTGAATGAGCTATAGGCCTGCATACATTGAAAGTGATAACATCTGCTTGAAATACCACGTTTAGGCTATTCACTCTGGTTTGAGAGGAGCAGAATGGTCATAAGCTGTCATGACAGACCATTTCAATAGCTTTGAGAAATACTCACGCCTGTCCAACATGCAATACATGAGGTGGGAGCTCACACACTAGTCTCCAATTTCCCCTCTGTCATTGGCATCACAGATATCCGACTAAATGGATGAGGAACAGCAGCTCATCTTATAAGCCTTACAGATACTTTATGAAAGCGTATTGCCTTATCAAGCGTGGATACAGGAACAGAATCTACAATATAAACAATATATAACCATCCTAGTTTGACAGACAAGGAAATCTAATGTGTGTATGTTTCATCTTTTATGTATTTATTTGTTCTCTTGCACAGCACAGCATAATATATCTTAGAAACTAGCATGAAATTCTCCCATTCTAAGACTAAACTGTTATCTTAAGCAAGAAGTCTTTCACCTCATAAAAAGCTGACTTAAAATGCGAGAGAAAATGCATTCAACAACAGAACAAAAAACAAAGAACAAGGTCAATCATGATTTTTACAATGTTATGTGCAAAATAAATGGTAACTATGGTGGAAAAAGGCCAGAAAATCTGATTAAAGAAAAGAATTCCAGCTCTTTATTTCATTTAATTCCAGTGGAACTAAATTTAAACCTGAACAACCAACAAATGATTTTTAAAGACATGCTGTTTGTGATTACGCACTAATGAATATTGATAAGCCTCTCTTAAATTGTTGCTTATGCCTATATTTGTTTGAGGTCATTTCCTTTTTCTTAATTCAGAATAGATAAGTTATATGATTTTAAAAAGAGAATTATTGATAGCTCTGTTGACAAATTAAGGTTGAATTCTTATGGCGAGATTTGCAGAGTAGAGGTGGAATAGGAACAAACAACAAAACAAACACCAACTCAACTGTTATTGATTTAAAACACATATAGCCATGAGTGTCTGTTTCAAATCAACACAAGGATCTGTTCTGCCGTGGACTAGTGGTCAACTGATTACAGGTTTTCAGTGGCTGATGTCGATACCAATTATGAGGGAGCTGGTTGACTAATGGCGACTATATAATGCCAATATAATATCACATTGTGGCGTCTGTTTTTTGTTTTTTGTTGACTTGTTTATATTTTTGCATTTAACAAAATACAATAATTTCATACTGCTAGCACATTAAAAGTAAAATTGCTGTGCTTTAGTGAATATTGAATCAAATAGATATAGACTGAATAAATTTGGCCAAGTAAAATATAGCCACAAAGGAATTTTGGATTTCTGTCTTGCCATCTGAAATCGTTAAGAAAGAAAAATGATGTAAGGTAAATATTGGAGCTACAATACAAATGAAAGTCACGTATGATGTCATTATTTTCTTCACAGTAAAATTATCTGATACACATGGATGTCTTTGCCAGTAATACGTTTTAGATGGATTTTCAATGAAGCAACAGAAATGGGTATGTTATAGATATAATGGGTTATGTTATAGATTGTTCAACATGCCTGATATTGCTGTCGATACTGAACATCATAATACAATACAATATTAAAACAATAGCCGATGGCTGTTTTGGATTTGAAATGCTGCTAATGGGCGATGGGAATGGTGTGTTATCACTAAGGGGATAATATCGGCCTTGTGAGGGCCGAAGTTTATATGATGCTGATTGTGTCAAAACGCTATTAAATCAGCCCATTTAATCAGTCAACCAACTGATATCCTTTCAGTGGATCAGAGCGATTGTTGTCATTTATACCAAAGTTTAAGTGTTGTGCTTGGTGGAAAGGGTGTGAAGTCTGTCGTGCTGCTCCACTAGCAAACTGTTGTATGCAACACATACCTATGTATGCCACCTGCATAACATGCAAACACCTGTCGAGGTTGTTCTGGCTTCAAATCTCAAAGATGATATGGTGGAAAGACTGATAATGGAAGCAAAGGGTCCATTTAATATACAGCCAATGTAATACAACACCAACAGCGATTTTAATAAAAGATTATTCTAACTTGTTAATAGGCAAGAAAATTGTAGTACTTTTCTTTGCAAACCTTTCATCACTTAGAGAGAAAAACCAACATTTACCAATGGCTGCCTGTTGAAAGTTTAAGAGGGTGTGAGTATATTTATGCACATCTTGAGAAACAAACACTTCTAAAAACAGGTTGGCGATTAATATTTAAAAAAACATCTGAGATGCATCTCTGCAATGTACAAGTAAAGCAGAACGCACATACTCTGTACTGAAAGAACTATTAGCTGACAAACATCAATTCATCCCCCATTCTAACTTTAGTAATGCATTTACTGGAAAGAGATTAATATCAATTCCATAAATCATTCAGGAGATACATCCGGAGCCAGAGACACTGGTATGTTAGCTGATCTCAGTGTGGGAGCTCTGCACCCATTAATCAATGTCTGAGCTCCTCTGGCCATGTCATCTGGGGAAAAAGGCAAATTTATAAAAAGGCCAATCACCACACTGATATCTTCGCACAATCCTCCCAGTGTAATGTGTTAAGATCTTTATGCAGCCATACTATATATGCACTAACCTTCATATGTCCTGTGACCACAGTGTACAAAACTATAGATTAGCTACCCTACTTAATCATAATCAAAAATCATAAATATGCCCATTCAAGATTGTCTTTCTTCTAATAAATTTGTAGACTAAGAACGTGTGACAGCTGTAAGAAGAAACTTTTGGCCATGTCATTATCTGACCCTTAAATTATTTAAAAATTGACAATATCACAGAAAACGGGGAAAGAAATCAACTTTGGAGAACAGCTTTTACAATGACATTAGGCCAGACATCAGACAGAGAGCTAACAAAGTGGTTTCACAGCTCACCTCAATCTACAAAATAAAAAGGACTTCTCTATGGAAGTATGAAATCCGAGAGCCATCAGAACCTAATATCCACACAGAGATCCAGTCCCAGCTGACTCACTGATACACTGATTTACTCAGCTACTTGTGTGCTCAAGTGTGTTGGTCTAACTAAATGACCTTGTCAATGCTGAGAAAGTACTTTATTTTGTGCTGTTGCCACTCAGCTGTCAGGAAAAAGGGTGGCAAACAAAGGACACTTGTACATGGCCCTGGAGCATATCTACTTCATCTAACTGTGTGTCTAGTTCTAACCAAACAGATGGACCAGGTAACAGGCTGATCCACAACTTAATAAAACTTTTTTTTCTTTGTCTAGATGGCCACACGAATATGGGATGGTAACGTTAGCTTGTCAGTCAGTCATCAATGAAGCTATTAATGAAATATTTGTGCTGTAAAAGTGCATGCAGTAAATGATAAAAACAAGCAGTATACACTTGCATTATATTAATAAATAAATCAGTATTATCCCTATACCTTGTACTAACCGAGATAATACATGCATTAATTAACATAAACAGCATAAATGTATTTGTGTATGAGAACAACCACAAAGGCTTTTATCCTGGTATGAAAATGTAAATGCTTAAAGTTAATGTGAATGTAGTTTGCTAACCTGGTAGAAAGCATTTCAAACATATGGGATTGGACTACAAAAAGCACTTTTAATTCATTTTCAGGTCACTTAATTATGCTTCATTTGATGAACAAAGATTATGGACCCGAAAATACCGCCCACAAGGTTGAATAAATAAAGTGGTGCTGATTTGTTCAAAGATTTGAAATTCCAAAATAGGGACCCGAATGTCAGTTCCAGTTTGAACAGGCAACCATTGTGCAATGAGGCTGGAACTTTTGTTCTGCAGCAAAGTTTATTTAATTTTCCTGTGATGAGTATTCTATTTTCAGTAAGCTTAAGGTGCTTAGTGAAAACTTTGGGCCATAAAAAGGTGGCAGTACAATTCTTAACTTTTTCTAAAAGAAAGGGGCCTGTGACAGCCTCTGTACATGCCGCTGTTGTGAGGTAGAACCAATTATTGTTGCACATATGCAGTTTTGGTAATATGTAATGCAATATGTGGAGATGCTCAAATTTGCACAGCACTCAAAATTGAAGATGATGTGTCAAACAAAAAATCTAGGTATTGTCTGACATAGGGCAAAGTATTTGAATTTGGAATGGACAAAGACATGGGACCGCTTAGTCAGCCTTTCTGCACCTGAGCCATAGATTTGACAGAACACACATGTCATGATACTGCTGCATAAGTATATCAAAAGTTATGCAAACACCTTATAATTCTTAAAGTATCATGCAATGTCACTTTGTCCACAGCTTTTAGCTTTATCAGCTATAGTCGAATCATGTCAATAACAATTGTACACTACTTGTTTTATCTTAACTATTTTTAAACTCTACTTTTGTTTAGTTATTTTTGGGAATTCAATTTTTTCACTCTTACTCTTATGTTTGTCTTACTTACTGGCTTGTTTAAGTTGCAGCAACTAACAAATATCCCTCTCTGGTGATAAAGAAATCATTATCTTATCTTACCTTAATTTATAAGAGTGTCTCTATGTGGTGACTGGATTTTGTAACTAAAATCGCAAACACAGACCAGTCCAGCATAAACTATCTAATTCTTAAGTGGGTGTCTATCAACTCTTAACTCAGAATGACCAAAAAAAATCTAGCATTAAAGCTTCACTAACACAGCAAGAATAGGACTGAACAACGAAATCAATGTCACAGATCACCACTTTTTTACCTCAGGTGTGGTTTGAGGTTTTTTAAGTTTACTACTTACCACTCTCAAAGCAAGCATCAAAAACCAGATGTCCTCTCCTTGGTGCTCCAGAGTAACCCGGTGGACTCACCATGAGTTTGTTCACATTCCCCACTAAGGCATCCTCTCCTCCAGTTTCACTGCCTGGAAAAAATATGTGTTATGTAAGTACAAGCACATGAGATCCACTCTCACTGTAACTTTGTGTCATTGGAAAAAATCAAACAGTTCAGCACAGTGAAAAGAAAAAAAATGCTGATGAAAGAGCCCCCCCTTTACTATTAAGACTTGCTTCATACCTGCACTTTAATTGCTTTTTATGCAGTACAAACATCCAGCTTAAGACAACTTAACTTTTTTAAAGAGGCTGGCGTCTAGTTTGGAGTACATAGAAAAGAGAGGGGAGGGGGGTTTAAGATAACTCACATGCATGCCAGTAACTGAAAATGTAAATAAGTCTCTGAATGACTACAGAGGATCACAAACAACATTTTGATTCCCGTGTCCACAGATCCGTCGATTACTTTTCGCTCCGTAGAAAATTCCTTTTTCGCTCAAACTCAGTTTATCAGGGAAAAAGCTGTTGACTGTGTTTTAAATTTGCGGGACACGAGCCACATTCACAGAAGATATTCGTCAAATACAGGTGTTGTGTCTCAGTCTGTTTCTCGTTCAGAGTGACCAACTATACGTCCAACAACCACACGCTTTGCTTTGCCCCATTTATAACCTGGAAGTGTACGGCGACGGAAACCATTGATTGACAGGGGAACACATTTCGACACAACACCTGCACTCGTTTGCTAATTAGCCACGGAGCGGTTCACTCGAGCTGTCCCTCATTATTCCTACCTACACAGCTAACCTACGTTAGCAGATACCCGAAACAATGCACCTTTAATTGTGTTATATCGAAGTTATCAAAAATAACATGCCAGCAAATGTCTTCAGTCTGTCCGTGAGATGCGTTGCGCAAGTGTTGTTAATTATATCGTTGGCGGACGTCTGTAGCAGCGAAGCTAGCTAATAACAATCTGGTGACAAGACTCTTGTTTACATCTTGTACCTACTAGCTTAATGTTAGCACACAGCATGTTAGCGCCAAAATACAGGCACGCAGCGTGCCCAGAACAAGCAGCTATTATTTGTCAAACAACTTGGCCTTTATTAACTTCCTTCGCTTATTTAACAATGAAGAGGAAGCGAGGTAAGGTTCTTATTTACACACCAGTCTCGACGTCTCTCACAGGGTTCTCCTCCATCTTCCTCTCCATTCGGTTACAGAGCAGTCGACGCTCTCTCTGTGTTGCCAGGGCAACGGAGCAGGAGGAAGAGGGAGAGCTGCTGTCATCCCTATCAGCACGCGGCTGCAGACACACACGGCTTCCGTAAATCTGTAGGTAAGTTCAATTTGCAAAGTTTAGTGGCAAATTTACAAGCACTCGAATGACATTAAAACAACAGACGTGGATATTGATAGGGTTTTGATCTTTATGGTGTTCAGTTCAAGCTATATTTGCCAAAGTAAACAATGTAATGGAAATGGATCGATTACGTTAATTTCTGTATGATCCTCAATTCCCAGTTACCTAATTCTAAGGAAAACCCAAGTTACAAAACATATGTTAAAAAAAAAAGAAAGAAAGAAGAAATGCAGAAAAACTTGATATGCCAGTATTCAAAAAGGTATACATTTGGCCTTTTAATGGAGAGATATTGTTTATTTTATCAAATATACATACAGTACAATTTTAGACAAGAAATTCCCTTTTTTTAGATCAAAAAGGAATAGGTAGAAGCTATTAAGCTTACTCGTACCTACCCTCATTCCTTCCTATTCATTGACCTTTTACATGTCTCTAGAATTTTAGGATTTATAAGGACACCAAAACGTAACCAAAGCTCATAAGTTAAATATGAATATGTAACAAATCATTAATACTGAAACAAAGACCTTATATATACATATATACACCCATACCTATATACGTGTATATACACACAAATATACACTTTACAAATATATACCATATATACCTAGAAAACTTCAAATCTCTCATTTGTACCATACCCATGTACAATATAATAAATGTGGCAAAAGGAAAATCACTTCAATCATACTCTGCTTTAATTTACTTTTAAACTGTGCTATTGTTTTGCTTTGTTTAAGTTTTGTTTAAGTTTCACAACAGAAAGACACGTGCTTTTTAGTGTTGCACTAACGCCTGGTTGTTTTAAATTTCATTCCCCTCTTAATACCTTCCCTCTCTTCCACCAAACATTTTCTGTATATTACTAGGGAGAAGATTGTTGCTTGCTTTGTACATTATCTGTGCAGTTCTAAATTCAAGTAGATCAGCTAATTTTGATACTCTTAACTTCAGAAACAGTTCATTAGTATGATGAGAGAATCCTACCTTGTTAACAATCCTTATTGCTCTCTTTTGCATAATATATAAAGGTTTCACATTCAGCACTAAACTAGAAACGACTAACCATCATGATACTGTAAAATGACATCAGTTCATGGTGTGTCTCAGTCTTATTGTAGCTAGACCTAGATTTTTGAAGGTATTTTCAGAGAAAAAAAGCTAATCATTGGCAGTAGCAATGGATTCAGAATTATCCTGTAGATTGATTAAAGCTGGAGGTTTTCTAGACAATTGGAGCATAGATGTCATCAAGGCCAATCAAGCCTGGCCCTATTCCTTTCCCATTACAAAGGCTGCACCTGATTAAGTACATCAAATGAGCAGCCACACAACTCCAGGAGCAAGAAGCATACAGGCTGCTGCTAATTTTCAGGTTATAAACTGTGTGTAACAGGACCAAATGAATAAGACCACGGAGAGGGCAATGATTTTTCTCTCCGTGTGTGATCTGTGTTTGATGGCAAGCATCAACAGGCCACTGAGTAGATAGGTTGGACTGATTATTTCTCAGATGACAGGAAGAGAATACAGAGCTGCTGTGTAATATTTCCTTAAAATTGAAAATTGAATAGCTGTCCTCCATGCTATGTCATTCCTTTAACACTATGCCAATTAAAGAGCTCTATGGTGGTACAATCATTCATTTTCAAGGGGCAGATTGAAATTGAATTATGGAGCATGAGTAGAATGAATTAAATCTGCTACATGTGTCCCTTGTTTCTTGGCTCTTATGAAATGGAGAGACTGTATAGGGGTATACAAAATATTTGCACTTGGGATGCTGTTCATGAACTCATCTTATGGCTGACAATCACAAAACATGCTCAAATTATGAGTGAGGACATGGTTTGCCATGATATTAGTATTGAAACAGGAAGTATATATATATATATGTCATGATGGAGACAGTTGCCCAAAATTGTTATTGAGATATTTGTTCATAAATGTAGTCATGACATATGGTCATTTGTACAACACTCTGCTCAATGAAGCTTGTCTTTAAATTTCAAAAGCAAGGTAAATTTTCATATAGGCTTACTCTTCTATTATTTCTTAAGTTTTTTCTTTTAAATGTTAAAATATATAAAGATTATTATAGCCGAGCACTCTTTGATTCTTAATTTAACTTCATTGCTTTTCTCCCTTTTTTAAAACTTCATACTTTATATCTGCCTGTCCTCTTTGATAATATATGCCTAAGGAAGAAAAAAATAGCAACACATTTAGAAATAACTCTTTTCTCTCTACCGAAGCATCTCAGCATGCATGTGGTATGTTTCCTGTCATGATGTCTGTAAGGTGCAGCAACGATTTAATGAACACAACTTCCACCGGAAAAGCAGAATAACATAAAAGAAAAGAACAGTCCACGCTGCGGTGTCTCAAATTTTAATTATCTCTCAGGAGAACACATTTTCACATGCTTATCAAAACATGTTTGACCTCCAATGATTTCTGCTCACACGGATGTGCTTCACATGTAGATATACCTGTCAGGGATTAATACAGAACCTACAGTAACTTCAGGGCTATTTTAAGCATGTGCGGTCTGTGATTGGAGGACAGACACACACACAGCACTATCACAATCTATTGCAGAACATATCAGAAACTCCCTCAGGGGGAAGAGAAACTTTGGCAACGCAAAGGTATTTTTACACCTAGTGTTTCATTCTCTCGGATTTTCTTCTCAACTGTAAAATGATCAAAAAAGTCAAAAGTTGTAGCCCAAAAACATAAGTGAAAAAGAGACAAAGAACAAAGAGTATCTTGCTTATATTTAAAGCCTGAAGCTAGGTGCATGTACAAGAAGAAGAAGAAGGTAGACCTATTTTTTTGTATTTGTATCCTGGCAAGCAGAGGGAAACCCCTTTGTTCTATTCAGCTTAGAACCTACACACATTAAGTCCATCAAAACATGAGTGCTAGGGAGCTGGTGACCAGTGGTTGTGAAATGCAGTGCATCAGGGGGAATATGGATGGACCAGACGGCAGTACACAGAGAATCACTATGGTGACAGCAATCAGGGGGCTCATGGGAGAGGGGCTTGGTCATAGAGGAAGGCTTGAGAGGCAGCTGACTGAGGAATCAGCCCTCACTCTGGATGATTCAACTGACAGCTCCCCCTCCGGGCTCTGCCGGACCAGCCGTCCCCAGAGAACGCCGCCTTTACAGAACGGGGATGTGGCAAGTCGGCAGCCCTTTTCTGAGGGAGAAGGAAAAAATGGAACTGAAGCCAAGATAGCACAACATTGATGCCGTTGATGATACTCTCACATACCCTGCGACTGATGATAGGAAAAAAAAGTGGAAATGTGTTAATTTAAAACATGTAAACAATATTTTAGACCACATCCCTGATAAGTGTGAGTCTCTCTGCATATTCCCTATCTTCCTGTTTTCCATAAACATGCGTTCAGACTAACAGTTAGCTGACACTTCCTCTTCATGTTACCCCATTAATCGTCACCCTCTTTTCTCTCTATTTCTGTCACTTCCTCTGTCCCTCTCTCCCCTCCTTTCTGCTACCCTGGACAGCATCCACCTAAACAGATGGTCCAGTGTCAATAGGCTGCTATTAACTGGCCACTCTCCTCGCTCTGATCCAAGACAGCAGAAAAGCACATTCAGAGCACTGGGAATAACTAATTCACCATGCTGATGAAGCCACAAGGACGACTACACTAAGATTAGCATTAGGAAGGATGATGGCTTTCCTATCACTCTATCAGCATCATTTTAACACATAATTTGTTTTGCTGTTATTTTCTCCCCAAATCTAGGTCTGATTTTGTACACATTCTGCCTTTTTTTAAACACTGTGAGTCACACACTGAAATCTCCCAGGTGTTATCGACTGTAACCAAAAATGGAGTGAATCATATCCTTGGCACAAGTCTCCCCAATCTTTTTTTTCCCTCTTTGTTTGTTTGTTCCGTAGTCGGGATCTCCTGCCATGCCTGTGACTAGCTGCTTCGTCATCTCTGTGCCACACCCTGCTGAGGAAAAGGACAACCACCTGACCTTGATGCTCACATCAGTCCAGCCCTCACTTTTCCCCTCTGCTGAGGTACCTTTTACTTCTTCACTCCCGCACTAATTCCCTCCCAGAAAGTCTTTTCTATTTGATTTCTACACTTCCACAAACTGTTATCCTAAGAGCCATAATTAGATAACAGAAGCCCAAAATACTACCCTAAACAATTCATGTATCCCTGGTTGCATGTTTGATCTAGGCAGGGAGTAACAAATGTTTTCCAAAAGTCAATGGCTGCGTGTTACAGACACAAGGAAAAGGAGGAGAAAAGAGAAGAAAATCTAAAAAGATAGGAGTGGCACAGTGAGGAAAGGGATGTGGCGGCGATGGTGCTGCTGTTGCTAGAACAGTCTTCCCACCTTGTGGTAGCACAGCGAACTGTAGCTGCATCAATGCGTGAGCAACGGGGAGGAGAGAGAGAGTGATGCAGAGAGAGATGGAGTGAGAGAGATAGAGCAAGAAGGAGAGAGAGGGAGGGAGAGCAGAGGAGAGAGCCAGAGGGAGTGATACAGAGAGAGAGAGCGAGAAAGAGAGAGAGAGAGCAAAAAGGGAGGGGAGTTTAAACTAAGTGCTATGTTGTGGGACAGGCTAATCTGCTAGCGAGCAGTGTGAGGATCGGAGCGTATTGTGTGAGCCAGTGTGCGGGGGACAGATAAGGGAGCCAGCCAGCCCGCCAGCCCGACCCACCGACCCACCGTCCGCCTGACTGCCTGTTTTAATGTGCTGACTCTGGGGAGATTTAAAAAAAAAAGAAGCAGCATATTGACTCCTAAGACGTGTGCGGAGACCCTGGGCACAAAACGCCACCACTACAGCCACAACAGCCAGCAGAGGTGCATCACCAGACAAGGGAAAGAGAGAGAGAGACAAGAAACAGAGCTCTGATAAGTCACAACTCCAAAAAAATCTGAAAATTAAAGAGGATTTTTACCCCTCTTTTTTTTCCAATTGATTTTTTTCTTTCCTTCTTTCTTTTTTTTTCTTACCCGGACTGACTCCCAACCTTATAGAAAGAAAGAAGGGGGGAGCAAAAGAACTGAAGAGAATCTGAAAAAATTTACAGGACAGAACAAAAGAAAAATACGCACCAAATCTGAACATGTTCGAAATAAGCCGAACACTCAACGCCGCTTTGTTGAGCAATGAGGTAAAGAGATATTTCCATTTTGCTTCTTTCTTCACACCTCACCTGTGTATGTCTGCTGCCAACCATTCTGTCATGTGTGTCTTATATGTCCGTGCATGTGTGCGTCTGTACACTTGTGTATGCTCATAGCCAAAAAAACAGAGGGGATGATTGATTACAGCAGCTGCTTATTAGTGTATATTTCCTGGACATGGTATTCTGGATGAAGAAGAAGAAGAAGAGGGGACCGCCACGTTTCTGGAGAGCTAGTATCTAGACTTAAGATATTTCCAGTGTAACAAAACCAAGGTAGCTATCAGACCCTTGCAGCACAGGCTTGCTTGTGAAATTGCCCACCTGGGGCTAAAATTGTATGTGTGCTCTCATGCAAACGTATAGTGTGGCTGTAAGTGCGGGTGGGTTTGACTGTATGTGCCTTCACACATGCATTTGTGTGAGAGCAAAGTGTTCTGTAATCCCCCTCTACCTCCTCATTCTTCATCCCCCCTCCCTAAACTCCCTCTTCTGTCCTTTACCATCCTCGTGTCCTTCCTACCTGCTGTTATCTGCTCTCCTTCCCTCCTCTCACACCCCTACCTTTTCTCTTTTACCCCCTCTCTCCCTCTCCCTCTTCCTCTTTTTTCTCCTCCCCTCTCCTCCTGTGTCTGTGTATGAGCGTGTGTGTTCTGTGAGCAGCATCTCAAGATGATGGCGAGGTGCGGGCAGCTCTCGGGACTAGCAGCCAGTGGCGTGGGCTCCGTCCCCGAGACGCACTCGCCGCTATTTCCCAGGGATCTCCTGTCATCGCCAGCCCAGATGGGCTACAGGTCACCCCTGGTAAGAGGATAGACGGACCAATATATCTCTGTCTCTTTAATGAACACAGGCAATAGGAAGAAAGGAGTAAAAGAAAACAGCGATAGTTTTGTGGATCTGTGTGTGAGAAAAGAGCAAAAGGGCAAAAAGAGAGCAAATCAATTGTGGGATTCCGCCTGTATCCCCAGTGGATGATATTAGTAAATATTTACATTGTTATGTTTGTTCAATTATGGACGCCTACTCCGTCTTTAGCCTCTGCCAGTCAGGATGTTATCAGGGGAATTTGAGGTGTTAGCGTGTGTGCACACGCGTGTGAGTGTGTTTGTGCGGGTAAAATATATTTTATGGTTTTTATTATGAGAATTCTGACATTTTCTCTTGTATTTGCAGAAATGTTTTTTTGCCTCATGATGGTGAATTGAATTTTGGAGTAAAGATATAACTAGATATCAGCAGTACACCTAAAAAGCTATCGTTTTTACTGTTTTTGGAAAGAAAGTATAAAGTAGATTTTCTCAGGAGAGATATAGTCGTGTTTCTTTGTGACGGATTTCTATATTATTTATTTCCAAAAACACATCAGAGAAGTCACAGATTGAGCAGCTATATAATACACAGATTGGATATTTTGCATTGGAGGCAAAATTACTCTGGCATTTCCATAGAAAATATGACTTCAAGGGAAAGGGAATGAGAGAGGAAGAAGGGCCATGAGAAAAACCCTGAGCGTTTAGGCAAAAAAAAAAAAAAAAAAGCGTTGTAAGAAAATCCCTGACTCGCCGCATTAAAGCGACATGAAGCTGTGGGTGTCTAATCCGCTGTGGGCTCTTCATTGGTTCGGCTCCCCTTCAAACTGGCTCAGATCCACACCCCAGAGCCTCCCGGAAGCCTTCATAACCCACTGTCATGCTGCTGACTGTACCCAGGGGTTTCCGTCAACTGTATGCAAATGAACGGTGGAGGATAAGCTGTGAAATGCGTCTGTTAGGAGTTGGGCTTCAAAAATGTTTTTCCCAGTTTTTCTACTCTGCTTTCTCGCACGAGTTCAAAGACGTCTGTCCAGTGTTTTTGTTGTTATTATACAGCACACAAAAGTACTGCGTTTTTCCAGAGCCCATTAAGACTCACAACAGTGTTATCTGCTGTTTGCATAAAGCTGCTGGACCGTAAATTATTTGTTGAAACCAGTGGAACTAATCAGCTGAATTCATTATATAAATATGATTGACATTTGAACATATTATGATGCATCTTATCGCCATCTTATTAAACGGTATAACAGAATTTCGAGTGATTAATAAACAGCTTGATGACCAGATGACTACATGCAAGTCATGCTAAATTTATCAACAGGGTAGAAATGATTTAAATGGAAAAAGTAACAACAAAATGATTTCAAAACATTATTATTTTGAGCCAAGTGACTACGAGTTCCTCATTATCCACACTTTCAGGCGGCTAAAATGGTTTCGTGATGGTTTTATTTTTGTGATTTCGTGCATTTGTCATCAACATGTTGCTAGTGATGAGGCATGGGTTGAAAAACGTGTGTGTGTGTGTGTGTTGTTAGTGTGTGCATGCGCATGATTCCCCTGGTTAAAAAAGATCATCGTTATAGTGATTAATAGTGCCTTCATTAAGCACAGCAAGATCATTTGCATACATTAGATAAATGTGCTCCAAGATTCTAGTGGCTTTGGTGTGTGACGCCTCAAATGCAGCATCTCATATTTTACTATCAAGCGGAAATACGACGTTTTAATGGCAGTAAGACACTGCTCTGTGAATCAAAATTTGGAATAAATTCATTGTAGCATAAATCAGTTGTTTTGACCCTGAATCGTCCTGTTTTTAAACCATTGATGTTTAAAGTTAAAGCACCCAAGTGTATTTTAATTTAATGCAGCACTGCATGAAATGAGTGCTTTGATAAATGAATAAATAGCGAGATGGTTTGGTCCTCGAAAACACTACCCGCCTGCAGCAAAGTTTACCATTTCTTCCCCTGGCACCACTGTGTGTTCAGTTTGTTTAGAGCATTCTCTGTGTGTGTGTGTGTGTGTGTGTGTGTGTGTGTGTGTGTGTGTGTGTGTGTGTGTGTGTGTGTGTGTGTGTGTGTGTGTGTGTGCGTGCGTGTGTGTTTTCTCTACATGACTTGTCTTTTCTGTGAGTGTGTGTGTTCGTGTTTCCAGTGATACATCTTTCAAGCTCTAGGACAGTTTGTATAAAAGAGCATTCAAAGAAATAAATTATGAAACCACCAGGCACACAGAGGAGAGATTCAGCATGCAATTAATGACATTTCGAGGGCCTTTTTCTCTGGTTTGAAAAAAAAAAAAAGGAAAAACAAGCATCCATAGTATCAGTTTACAGGCATTAGGATGACCGGGCAATCTTAGCCACGTCACCTTACGCAAAGCAGATAAAACTAGAAAAGCATGTGGGCAAAAACCAGGCAGCTAATTATTCCGTATTTCAGTCACTGAGATCTAATTTTCAAAAAGCCCACATCTTAAAACCTGCAGTGCGCCGTGCTTCAGAGCTGAATGCTGTTAATTTGTAGAAAGCTCCACTGATTACCCACTGCAGGCAGCTGCCGTTCTCTATGTGACACCAGGCTTTGTTTGACAACTCCAATCTTTTCTGTTTCAACATTAAAAAAAAGAGGGATTTGCTTTTTTAGACCTGCCTGAAGAGGTTCATCACCACCACGACAACAAACAGGCAAAGACAGAGGAAGAGAAGTAGAAAGGGGGGGGACACAGAAGCTCGCGAAGCAGCCAGGAGATGGTTAGAGGTCATCTCTATTTCATAACAATGATTAGCTCCTTCCATCTGCCCGCTTTGTGCACTTCCCCTTTCCTTGATTGCAGTGTTCTCAATATCCAGGAAATTAGTTCATTTATGTTCCACAAGCCTGCTGCTCAACGCCACAGAAAGGAGAAAGACGCAGCAAGAGAAACAAAGAGAAAAATAACAACGATTGTGCCACAAGTACAACAGTGGTTTTGGTTGATTAATGCAAGAATGAAAAAAGCGAATTGGCTTGTTGTGTCATTATTTAACTAAAAAATACTGCTCGAAAATGAGACTTACAATGTTAGGAATTAAAAAGTGCAAACAAGAAAAGGCCAAAATATTTCTTTTGTATAATTTCAGCTGGATTTCTTTCGAAATGTAACAACAGATCAGCACAATGGTGGTTTGATTAAGTGTAGTGATCAGGAGAGATTTTAAGCCAAGAGGTGGTCAGAAAAACAAACATGCTACTCAACCGTATCATACCTGCAGTAGATATTCGTGCAGCACATTATTACCGTATGATATGGCAGGATTTATATTCAGCACCAGATGAACGTAGACTGTGCAGATATGTGCATGTCTGTATATCCTGTCATATTTGCTCTTGATACAAGCACATGTGGTCTGTCAGTAACGGGGAACACCGTGAGACTGAGAGAGACAACAAGGGGGGGCCTGAAGGGATCAGATCTGGTGGAGGGACTGCGCATGTGTGCGTGTATGTATCTGCGTGTGTCTATATGTGTGTGTGTGTGTGTGTGTGTGTGTATGTATGTGTGTGTGTGCTGGCCACCAGTGCTGCAGGGAGGGCCCTGAGATCAGCAGCTGAGCCTGTGTCCCGCTGGGAGCCATCACTGCAGAATGGAGCAGGTGTCTGCAGGCACATACGCACACACGGACACTCACACACCCATGAAAGCAAACGCACGCACACACACTGTAAAGCCAAGTGAACTCCCTCTTTCTCTTAACTGTATCTTCATCTCAGTCTGCGTATGATTTTTTTTTGTGTGTGTGTGCGTGTGTATATGTATATGTATGTGTATGTGTGTGTCTGGACTCCAAACCTTTTAATTTGGACAACCCGCAGGGTGCATTTTGTGTGTATTTCATCCCACATCTTTTTGATCATTACCTATTTTTACACACACTCTGGACTGTAGATGAGATGAAAAAAAGGGCTAGAGATGTGGATGTGATCCACGAAGAACAGTGTACCTACAGAACAGCCTGCTGCAGCCTGTCAAGCGCCCACGCCCAGCCAAAGGTCACCTCTCTGTGTTTAGGTATTTTGACCTGGAAGTAATGACCTGTAATTTCTCTGAGAGAAGTAGCAGTTGAGTCTGTGCTCGGGGCTGATTGTATCTTGACACTCGTGGCGAAACAAAAGCACACTGATTATGTCACCGCAACAGACGAGCAGCGAGGTGTTATTAAAGAGGTGGGCGAATATTCAAATGTAAACAAAAGGTTACCCCCCGCTCTAAAAACAAAAACTTCAAATGAGAGGATTTTAACCCATTATTATTCCCTTTCCTGTTATTTCTATAACTGTAAGGTTTAACATAACTAATATAGAGATGTTTGCATTTTCTAAGGACTGCCATTGTTGTAAAATCAACAATAAAACACACTATTTTCATTGTCTGTTAAAATGTACTTATTCAACTAAAAATCAGAAGGGAAGGTATGTAAATAACAAAGAAAGATATGTACATCAAAGATACGTAAAAACACACACACACACGCTTGTAAATTGCAGCTATTATGGCAAAGCTTGCACACACACACACATTTATCAAAGTGAATTGTGATTATATATGTGCGGTGAGCCTCTGAAATGGACTGCAGATTTACCTCAAGTCACTGGCTACATTTCCACAATTTAATTGGTTGAATAAACAAAATAATCTCACTTCCTGCTGTTCATTTTTCTTCTTTAATTCAAAATTCTTAAAAAAAAAATCCCATCGCTGCTCTTTTGCTCGGTGGGGAAAAGCTTTTAATTTCAGAGCTAAAATTGTCGCCTCTCTTGGACAATGTTTTCACACCCAGTTGCAGTTATTTCATTCGGCTTAAAAGGATAAATAGGGAGAGAATAATGAAACACACAAAACTGGAGAGAAGTTGTATTGTGTATTCGGATTTGCTGAGTTTTCCGTAATTTGCTATTTGCAGTCAAACACTGCGAATTTTATTTTGGAGAATTGAAAAGTGCCTCAGCCACAGAGTGACAGTGAGGTCTAAATTCAGCTGAATCTTATGTCATTTTAGGTCGCTATAACATTCAGTCAGGGGTGTGTATTGAATCATGCAGATTTACTGAATTAATTATAAACCTGACAGTGATGCCGAAATGTGCTGTAGATATGTCAGCTGTATAAAATTTGACAAAGGAGGTATTAGCCAATGTGAGCCCTTTACTGACCTGTGTGCAAATGTGATAATCTCACTTGGATGGCTTCAGCTCAGTCATCTCTTCATCACAAAAGAGGAAAAAAAAGCTTAATTCTAACAAAAATCCTCTGACAAATAGAACATTAAATGGTCTTTTGTTAGAATTATGTTACAGATTTTGCCCTTTGTAGACCCCAATTTGAGATATTATGTTGAGCAGACACATTTTGTAGGTGTAAATTTCCTTTCAAGAGCGGTGTGTTGAGAAAATGTGCCGTCCTATTGACAACTTAGATCATGTTGATGCAGAGCTGACAAATGCCGCCGATACATGAGTGATGATGCGAGTCTGGGATCCTGGCATGTTGATGAACAACTCTTTTTTTTCGTCCTCCCAGAATTGATAGTTTCAAAGCCAGTGCTTTGTTATCGATTCATTAATTGCTGGGGATGAGGCAGAGTATCTGCTATCTCCATGAATAAATGATGTACAGCTGACCTGTGCATTAGCGCCGCAAAGAAGTGAACATTAAGGTTACAGTAGCTAGCCAATGGCTCCACTGGGAGGTGTCCAGTAGCTTGGGCCAGCGTACACTGCAAGCCCACATATCAAGGTTGTTTAAAGTGTGATAGGTTTTTGTTTTTCATTGTTTACAGCGAGCTAAATCAAGAGAAAGTATTGAAATTTGCTGAAAATACTGAGGTTCTTTTTGAGTGAAGAGGAAGCTAACAGTAAATAGCACCTCCACACAACCCTAGAGGGATGCAACCTAGCATCATCATTATCTGCCAACCCTTCACTCTCTTTAATAATGAATGTATTCTAACAGCAGCATTAAGGTTTAAACGCTTAACCATGGAGTCTGCCATGAGCTGTACATCACTGCCTGTAAAGTGAGCTAATTTACAGCGACATATTCAAGAGCTTACTTCTGTGGGAGGAATGCTTTTCTTTCACTCTTTCTACTATTATTTTACCGTGCATGTATAATACCATAAGAGACGAAGAATGCGGCATCAGTACACGGTATCCTCTTTTCTGTTCATAATAAGAAACGGTTTTTGGAGTTGCAGTGAAAATCTATTACTTTCTCGGCTAAATTTTTCAACAACATAACTGAAACATGCCTCAAAGCATGTAGGCATTTAAACTGAAACCCGCTGGAGTTTTTCTTGTTGTGCATCACCCGCTCGCTTTTCTTCAAGCATGAGAAAGGGCAGTTAAGCATGAAGTGACATTTGGGAGAGCTGGGTTTGTGCAGCTCGGGCATGTTATGGTCCACAGTACCGCAGGCCAGCCCTGTGAATGACTCTGAATGCGTCTCATTTCCTTAAAGGTTATTCCTAAGCAAAAGCCGTAGTGCAGCCATTTATGGAGATCTGATAGAGTGAGATTTTTGACAGATTTTAAGCATCATTACAGTTGGCAGGTGGTTTAGTGACTCATAATTTTCCACCGGAGGTCTTAGTCAGAGACTCTGTGAAAGAAGAAGAGGAGGAGGAAGAAGAAAACGTTACTCGTTTCTGTGGGGAGATATGTGACTGCAGAAATGACTGAAATAAATCATGGAAATAAAAAGTGAGCTGCAGTTTAAAGAATCTCAAGTGGGGAGCTCTGTGTGGCAGTGTGTGATAATGTGTGTTTGTGTGCGTGTGTAAGTGTGGGAGTTGTGATTAAAGCCTCCACCAGATGGACCACAGCAGTCGCTCTGTGAGCATGGATGTACCCCGACCGGGATCAAACGTAAAGCGGGCTGCCATCCCCGCAGCCCCGAAGCCCACTGCTAAACCCCATGATCCAGTGACCCTCCACACGGCAGAAAGGCCATGGCTACATTTGCACACGCACTCACTTGGCTAAGACTATATGTGTCAGGATAACAACAAAAAACACGTTTGTCATCGTTGAAACCCCAAATAGGACAATAAGATACCATGACATTTACCGCACATAAATGGCAATTACCAGCAAGGCTAAACTTCCCCATCATTGTGTGAGCTGTTGGCCTGCTGAAAGTTGAATGTCACCCCAAGCTGCGGACCACTCTGTTGTCCAAATGGACACTAATCCACCAGAGTCCTGTTGAGAATACACTCTCAGTGCCAGAACACATGCCAGACTCAACAGCCAATGCATAGCTAAGCCTCTCTGGGCACCTCAACAAACCTTCTCTCATTTGTGTGAGGATTCAGCCTCAAAGACCCATCATTATCTGTTCTGTAAAAAAACATCAATGTGTTCGCTTCAATAAAAGGCAGTGAAATAAGGCCTTAGATTATTATTTTTAAGACTTAATTCCACATATTTTCCTCATTTGTTTTCCGCTCTTGCTCTGGTATACATATCAATTAATCCGAATGTTGAAAAAGCAGCTTGAATCGAACATAAGTATATGAAAGACAAGCACGTTTCTGAAGAGTTAACATAGCCACTGTGGGAGACTTTCTGCAGACAGAGACACAGCATTCAGCTTGAGCTTTCAAACAACCCCCCTGTCACATCTCTGCAGTCTGCAAAAGCTCCAGCCATACCAAACAGCTTTGAGTAAAAAGTGGAAGAATGTGGCTTTGACAAATACAGCACAGCCTTGTTCTGGGATCAGCATGAAGAATTCATTTTTTTTAATCAGAGGAGTTTCTAGGGATGCAGACACAGGCAGGGGTTAAATCAAGTGTGTATTATGGCCTTGACAGGGTGATGAAAGCTTTGTTAATTTTAACCAAAACATTCATATTACCATAGTGTATATTTACATGTGTGTGCCTTTTAGGGGAACCACTTTGAATGACAGGATTTTAGAGTGACAGGTTCATGTTTGATTAAGTACGGTGCCAATTTTTTGTTCAATTAAAATTAGACCGATGAACTAAAGGCCTCGAGCTTTACCCAATAAAAAATATCGCATGTCAGTCTTGATTCCAACATGTTTTAACCCTTTTAGCGAGTTCAGATGTCTCTAATAAGCATGAGTGAATATTCATGAATTTGAGTTTGTAGTCTGTTAATTCAAAAATTTGGCGCCTAACATTAAATAGCGTCTTTAATCACAACTATAGACGCAGAGTAAGATATTACTTCTGACCTGGGTGACATGTTTTCAGGATCAATATTCAGATGACCTCGATGTCAGGAGAATGCTTGATTTTGTTTGTAGCTGAAATTGGGTGAAATTATCACTGTGATTTGTGTTCGCTAAATGCCTTTTAGTTGTTTTTTTATGTCTGCGATTTGAGAGTTACTTTCCCTTTTTTCTTCTCATTTGCATCTATTTAGTATTTCAGTGCCTGGCTGCGAACTCAACGGTCCTCTCCCAGGATAATTTAACATCATTTGCTCTCAGTGGTTTGAATAAGGTGCTCCTCCTGCTTAAGGACACCAGCTTCCTTTTTTTTTTTTTGAGCAGTTTTCGTGGCAGCACTCCTCCAAACTACTTCTCTCCATTACTAAATTGTCAGTGCATTATGGCACAGAGCTGCCTGCTTTTGAAGATAAAGAGGAGATGTGATTTGATTGAAGATGTAACAGCGACGCGGGTGCTCTGTGCGCCTCTGACCATGAAATTACCAAAAATCAGTATCCACAACGTTGGCACTATTGATCTGTGAAAATAAAGCCCCTTGGTCTTAACGCTGAAAGCAAACAACAAAAGTCAGCTGAATCCAAAGTGGCCATTGTTGTGCAGATACAGCCGCATCGTGTTAATAGCCGTCTGCTGTCTGGGGTTCAGTGATGCGGAGTTTGTCACTGGGCAGGGAGATGGGCGAGTTGAAGACTGTGATTCTCATTTGTTGATTGTTACCGGCAGAGGGTGGACACCTGCCAGGAAAGAGGCGATCATCAGTCTGAGTAGCACAGCAAGAAGCTACTACTGCCAGAACTTCAATAGAGCAACTAAATCTATCCTTCAAGGGCAAATCAAAAAGAGCCTGAGTAAGCTGCTGCATACTGAGAAGCATGTTCTGGGCTATTAAACGTATTAGGCTGTTTTTACTGCAGATGCTGCTGTGATATTTTGAATTGAAATCAACCGGGCCTGATAAGTGTTGCATTGTTCTCCTCAGCTCTGTTATAAAACAGCGTTCAATTACAGAGTTGTCGCAGTACAGCGTCAGAGGAATAATTCCGTTTGTTTACTGTCTTGTGTCCTTGCCTACTTTAATTTGCGCTGAAGCTGCGCAGCAAATGGAAAGACAAGTTTTCCTTCTCTAGTTGATAATCAAGGTACTATCTTCCTGCTCTTTGAGGTAACACCTCTGCTAGCATCTTCACTTCTTTGCCTTTAAATAGAAGTCTTATTATGCAGAGTGAAACATATGGCAGGTGTTGAAACACTGCGTCTGACAGTTAACAATACTCAAACCAAGAGCAACCTCAATTATCACTGTCTGCACACTGCATATTCAAAGCTGCTATACTGCAGACACTTTAATACGCCTGCTTTTTCACACTTGATATCAGAACAGTATGTGATAGATGTTTGTTGTGTTTGAAAATGCACCATACCGCTCGTATATTGAGTCATTCAAACTTTTGGATCAGCAAAGGCAGCATTTTAATTTTTTTCAGGGCGTGGTGAAAGAATAAAAAGAACCAGAAAGAGTAAGACAGATAGAGGAAGTGACAACATTAGCCTGTAGTTAATCCATTAAGGTCCAGGACTAGGAGTGGTTTAGGGTGGACAAGCAGGGCAGAACAGAGGGCAGGAGAAGTTCATGACAATTAGCTGGCTCTCTGCTTTCTGAGTTAGCAGGCTGGAGACACACACTCAAGCACACTTTATTGTTTAGCCCTTAAACCTCCATTTCCACAGCGGTCACAGCATCAGATTGTGACGCACATCATGAACAAAAACGGCGCCGTTCATTCTGCATTTTCGCTGAGATAAACACTTGTGCATGCACTTCGTTTGGGTTCAGTTGTGTGTGTTTGTGGATGTGAGCCAGAGCCAATCAGCAAGATGGGGTTTCACATTGCTGATAGTATGGCTGGCCCTCCTGGGCTATGGCCACAAAAGCTTTTTAACTTTCAAAACTTTAGAGGATGGAAGAAATATCATTTAGCTCCTCAAAAATTATTTAGCATCAGTCATCATCCAAAATGCCAAATAATACATCCAATCAGTGCCATGCACTTTTTGGTGCAAGGTCTGACTAAGTGGGAATGTTAATAAGATGAATAGACATACACTTTTTTGCACACTAAGATTAATTTTATTCATATTGCATCTTACTGCAAGATAAATTCTATATATGATATTACAGGAAGAGGAAATTCTCAAGCTAATAAGCTACGCTGTAATACCTCTAACATCCAAACAGTTAAGTACCTCAGCATGCTGCCCTTGATAGAATATCTCAACCACTCCCTCCATCTGTCCATGCGCATTACTTTAATGCACTGTGTGCACCTTTAACCAGGACATGACAGCAGCGTGGTTCTATCTTCATATGATTCTGTACATCATCACCACACAAACAGACCAACCATAAAGAATACAAATAAACAATCTGCAGAACATAGATTGTGTTTATAGCAAATTTACTGAGTAGGGGCCGCTGCTTTCATTGCTTTGTAAAACAATGGTCCTGCAGAGCAATTTAGAGAAAGGACAAGCAACTGTGAGAGACTATTTTCACTTTCAAATCATTTTCTCATTTAGAAGAAAAGGTTATTTGGATCATATTACAGAGGGCGAAAAACAACTTCAAAATATCATCCTTTATGAAATAAGAAAATGATGACCCTCTTTTTTAGGCTGTTAGATCTTGGCTGCACACAAAGACAAAACAGAGAGATGTGATTAGTGCTTAAGTCATTTCCATAAATCTGACTTTCCATTCCTTACAGCGGGGAATTAAAAAGCAACAATAAAAACATGATTGGGAAGAGAATATTAGAGGCAGTGAGGTGGAGAATGGTTTTTCCGTGGTCCAACTGAAAGCCTTTATTACATTGAAAAGGTCAGAGCAGGAGGATAAAGCATGGACAGGAAACTGTGGATTTGTTGCCTGTACTATTCAGCTGCAGATTTTGCTTCTTTCTGCTCTTTGGCTGACAAAGATATGAAGGGACATAAAAGAAGATAGACAAAGATGCACTTCTATTTTAATCCATTTTCTTTGTGTTTCACTCTACATTACTTTGTCTCCCTCCGTTGTGTTATATTCAGTATGATCAGTACAAATCTCCAGACTGTGTGTGCCAGCAATCCTATTCTATCTGAAACAATAGCATGCTTGTTCAGCCTATCTTTCTCTCTCTCTCAGGATGTGTATGTAACTGTGTGCACATATACTGCTTCAGCTTAATTGAAGGCATAGTGGTGATTCCCATTAGTATGTCAGGCGCGTGGTTCCGCTAGGCTAGCTAGCTTGCTGTAGCTAACTAGACATGTGGGGAGGTCAGAGGTGAAATAGAGAGGCAAGGGAGTTTTAGTTCACTGCTTCCATATTTTTCTTTCTTTCTATTTTTTCCTTTTATACCATGGCATTTCTTTGGAGTATTCAATCAGGCGTGTGTAGTTACTTGAATGTGTGGTTGAGATTCCCACTTGTATTTATATACCAGCATACTGCAAAGGTTATGTGTATAGATACATGAAGTGTGATCTATACTGTTCATGCTGCAGTTCTGCAGTGGCTCACGTATGCTGTGGCTGTCAGTGAGTCACAGGAAACATTTCATATCAGTATATAGCTTGTAAAATGCTTTACTTAAAGGTTAAAGATAGTATCAGCTTGCTGCCATGCCCAACCACTGTAAGCTGCATGGACTGGTTTTAAATATTTCACAAAATTTAGCCTGCCTTTGGAGCTGAGAGCAAATGATCACTTGTGATGTATGCAAAGGGCAGGTGACATCTCACAGTTGTTTTGTAAGTTGGTTCATTGTCTGGCTATATGCAGACATTTCCAGTGTAAGAGAGACAGCTGAATGTGTAAATATACAGTAAAAGATGGTTTACTATGTAATGAATTCTGGACTGTCTGTAGCCCTTATCATACACACCTCTATATTTTTAACAGTGTTTAATCAGAAAGAGTATATTTTGGGGAATTTTTGTGGGTGAATTTTGCGTGTACAAGTGTGTTGGTATAAATGTATAGTTTTACATTTACACCCCTGCCCGCCAGGTGACTGTGTTTAAGGAAGCAAGAGCTCCCTCTTCTTGTCTGACAGAGATAGGGTCCAGTCTGGCAACAATCAACCTGAGGCAAGGTTTGCTGCTGGGAACAAAGTGTTTTCTTTTAAGATACAGGATAATGATTGATGGTAGTTTAAGAAAAAGTTTTCAGACAAATCTCAAAAAGAAAACAAGGTAAAACAAAAGTCTTAAACACTGCTACTTATGATGCATACATAGAAAAGTGACAGCTTTAAAGAAACTGTGACATGAGGACCTATGAGGCATCAACCTCAGTATAGTTTTGTCTTTAATGTGGGAAAAAAACTACCTAGGATGGCTACTGTCTTTTTCTAGCATAGGGAAAAGAGACCACACACTATCAACAAGGCGTCTACAGTGAGACTCTACAACAACAAAACCTGCTTCTTATGGAAGCTTAATGACAAATGAAGTAAACCATGGCGGAAAGACTCCACGCGTACAAGTTAAGGCGTGGGCTGGAGGTATAATTATCAGTATTCAGGTGTGGAATTATGTGCCTTCGCGAGTATAGATACCTGTACTCCTTAAGCATCTGCCTCCCCGTATGATACTTCCCTACCCCCTTCGTCTTGGACCACACAAACCACCCTCCTCCTCCTCCTCCTCTCGCATCCGTGAGCGCGCCGCCCCGTCGGTACCTCCTTAACCAATAGGGGACCCCGTACGAGCTGCGCGGACATTCCGTAAACAGATTGTTGGGGCAAATGAAAAGAGGAGTTTTTTTATGAACCTGTGAGTGGACTCCCGTTTCCTTTTGGTCGTTGTTTTTAATTTCGCCTCGGTTTTCAGACGGACAATTGAGTGTTTCTCCTCTCGAGCGAGACAGAGCTGCATGCAGGTCCTCCACACCCACGGGTTCGTTCAGTTTCGTTTTTGGCTCCGCTACACTCACTACAGCACACAACGACCGTTCATTCATCCTCCCGCTGCCTGCACGCGGCCGCTACTCCATCCGACTCTCGCGCTCACTTCACCGACTTTCTGTAGTTTGTCTGTCGGGACTCTTACCGTCTGTTATCGTAGCCTGACACAAGAATGGTCATGGTGAGTAGATATCGATGAGGTGTGGGTTTTCTATTGTATGTTTGTGCCTATATCTCTCTTTTCCTCCATTATTTACTGTTATGTTAAAGCGTAGGCCTAGGTTGAGAGAAGTATGTTTTGCTAACGCCGCTTATCCTTTGATGTGTGCGCTAAGACTTTAACATATCCTGTTAATTGGTTGCACCTGTATGAGCAGGTGCGTGCATCCAATTGAGTGTTGCGTTGCAATTGAGCCAGTAATAGACAAGTTATATGTCTATTTTTTAAATTATATTTCTGAATATATGTTATATGTGTCAAGCAAAATAACCTAAATTTCTCCTGTAGGATCCTAATAAATGTTATGTAAGGTAACAGCTGAAATCCTCCCTGTAGGCATGTGTCTATGTATGGATGCGTAAAAGTGTGTGTGCGTTGTAGGTTGTAAGGGAAACAGACAGGGACTACGAGAGAATGAGACTGTATACACAGTCATGTAAATGTAGAGAGGATTTTAACATGCACCCAGTAATAGCTAATTTATATACACAGTGCTGCGCAGGCATCCTATTACCATAGTGCCTGAGGCTGCAATCACTCTCCTCGAGCTGTGCTACGCGCTGCTCTGCCCGGCTCACTCAAGCACAGACCTCAGCAGCGATTGATTGCTTTGCTGGGATTCAGAAAGCCTTTTCTCTGCCAAACCGGGCTGAGGCTGGCGTGTGCCGAGGAGGGCTCAGAGCCAGCAAGAGAGCGAAGGTGTTAAAGCTAAGGCAGGGGGAGGTGAGGCTGGGGGCTGACAGGCACGCCAAGAAGCCAATCACAGACTCCAAAAGAAAGGTGAGGGGGGGAGTAGGCGGGATCTGACCTTCCAGTTGAGCAGGGGACTGGGCGGGTGGCTGTGGAGAGGAGGGAGGGGAGGGGAGGGAGGCTTGCTGCAGCCCAGCACTCTCTCATCCACGCTCACCATTCTCCTCTCAGCATCTGTGGAAGAAGGCGATGCTCGCTCCGTATGCCTGTAGTATGCTGCTCCCTGCATGCCTCTAAGACTCAGGCAGAAACAGGAAGAGAGGCAGAGAGGAGGAAAATAAGGAGACAGTGTGAGACAGGAAGAGAGTAAGAGATTTTCTTTGCTGAGGCTTTGCTGTAGCTGTTGTGTGAGGATAGAGAGAGCGTGAGACAACGGCTGGCGTCTCCCAAATGGAGTGGAATGGGTTTAAGATGGTAAGAGAAACAGCCTTCACTTTACTCCACTCTTCATTTTTAACCATCATTTCATTTCCGAGCATCTCCCAGTGACTGTAGTGGCTTGTAATTGTAGAGATACTACTACCTAGCGATAGTGTGTTTTATATTCTTAAAGCACAGGCAATGCAGTGGTAGTATTGAACTATTTGTCTGGCACAATGCGAAGTTTCTCCACACAGGGAAGCGGGGTAAGCAGGGGGTTACAGTAGACTAGCGAGGATTGTGGGCAGGATTATAAATGGGAGGGAGCAAGATATCATGGTAGTAGTAGAGGTGTAGAGGTAGGCGTAGAGGTAAGCAAAGATGGGAAAGAGGACCTTAGGGAAGGAAGGGTTAAATCAGGGAACAGCACCCATTTTATGTTGAAGTCAGGGCTGTAGGTGTCCCCCCCTTTTCCCTGCCTTTGCACCAGTCTGAAATATTTACCTGCGTATAGTACTGCAGCAGAGATGTAAATCACATTGTCCATGCTGAATGCAGGATGGAAAAAAAGGGATTTTGTTGGTTTATATATTAATATGCAAAGCAGTCCTTGTTAATTATATGTGTAGACATGTTATCCATCATGCTGCTTGTGTACACACAGTGAGTTTGTGTTGCCCATGTGTTGTGCCAGAGCTGGGGAAAGATGGAGGAGGTGTGTTGGACATACTTGCATGATTGGATTGCGATAGATCTGATGCATTCTCTAAGTTAAAATCCATTTCATTTTTGGTGCGTGTGTGTGAATATGCTTGTGTTTCTTAATTGTAATTTTGCAGTGTAAAGCATCATCCGCATGCACAGTCATTATGAGCTATCCAAGTCTTCTGCTTTGCTCAACTTCCTGAGACTCGCTTTAATTCTGCATTCATTCATTACATTGAAGCGTCAGAGCTGGGGGTTAACTAGCATAACTGGCGGCCATATTTCTTCCTCCTCCATCTTCACCTGTCATATAGGGCCGAGTTTTATTTCATTGCAGATACTGCGTCACCATCCTGACAACAGAGTCAATACCATTATTTTGCATTCTGGGGGCATCAATCTGCTTTCAAAATGGTTCTGTCACAGTCCCCCAAGTGGACTGACTCACTTTCATTTTGCATGAAGAACACTGCAAGCATTATTCATTTGGTGGCAAGCAAATGTTTGATTGTTTGCGTGTTGGCTTCCATCCACTGGACGCTATCAAAATGCTAATTGAATCAAAGGCGGCTCCCCTGATTGGCGACAATTGCCGGAGTGCTGTTTAGCTGGACTTTCCCAGCTAGCATTTCAGTGTGTGTAAAAAATAAAAGATGAGGATATTAGTAAGTACACATTCACACAAAGAAAGAGTGTGTATCGTTTGCATGGGGGGTAGTTTTATGGAGAAAAGAGGGTGAAGGAGCTGTGCATGAAAGAGAAGGAAGAGCGGCGTAGGGAGGGGAAAAGTGGGATGTTAATCAGTATTGGTGGTATTAGATATGAGTGTGTGCACCATGAAGCCTCCTGATGGGAACCAGTGGGGCACCTCAGCTAGAGACAGGCCATGATTTCACACACAGACACACATTCACACGCACAATGATAGACACAAACATACAGTGGCTGTATTACCCTCAGGCAGAACACCACAAGCTCCAAGGTTACACATCAATGCTAATAGGGTAGAGTTGTGTGAGGAATTTGTTATCCACAGCGCACCAGGCGAGTGTGTGCTCAGGGATTTTAATGTAAGTGAAGATCAGAGAAACATATGATGAGGAATGGATGCTTGGGCAGGTTAGGCCTTGAGTTGAGTTAAAAGTGTTTAAACACAAAGTGAAAATGATGGGAAAAAAAGCTCACAAAAGCAAAAGTAAAAGGACAGTAGAGATACACAAGCAGCTTATGAAGTGATAGCTTGTGCTGTCTTTTGTACGTCTGTGTTATCGGCTGTGTCTGTTCGAGTGTGTACATTAAGGGGCCGACTGACGTGTGTCCAGATGAAGAGTGACATGTTTAAATAGAGCCTGATTAAATCCAAAGCAAAGAGAAAAAGAGAGAGAGAGAGAGAGAGAGAGAGAGAACTGAAACTATTACCTTTGTGTGTGTGTGTGTGTGCGCGCACAAGAAATGATGTCTATAGTTGCCTGTGGATAGGAGTGCCACATTATATTTACTACAGACAGAGTTACATCTTGAATCATTTTTGCAATATGCAAGTAGAAAAGTAGAAAGATTGTAAAGATATTTCCTAATTTTTGAAAAACAAAAATAAATCAAAACTAAAATGATGTAAAATCTCAAAGTGAAGTAGGTTTTTCTGCTCCCTTTTTAACGTACTCCTAACTAAAACAAATGTGGATGCCTTTGAACAGAATATGTTAAAAAAAATCAAATCCTTTATTGATCATTTGCAGCCTCTTGCCATAAACTATTCACTTACAGACTGAGACAGACCACCCAGACTAGAGCTCTGTTGAGAGAAAATCTGAACATCCTGTTTTGACTTCCTTTAAGTTTTCTCTCCTGGGCTGACTGTGCTTGTTTGCTGGTAAAGCAGTTTTTCATATGGGGCATGCATGGCTAATTTGATAGTTTGTGATTGTTTAACTCAGCAGCAGAAATGTCCTTTTTGGGTGGACATAGTGGGTGTATGTGGTGAGCTTTCTGCTTGTGGCTCTTTTGGAATATTTTATTACGTAGTGTTGTGACTTTTTAAAATCTAAACTCACATGAAAGACCACCAATAGTGGGAACAAGATGCAAATAGCAGCTAAGTAGGGGGCTTTAGTATCCTTACTTTGTAGGCATAGACATGTTTAATTTGTTTTTCACACTCAGAGGTTGCCCTGTAGTTTTCACATCCACTCTAATTAGCTACAGAGCAATGAAATGTCAGACCGTCACACTGAGAGTTTGTGTTCATGTAATCCTAATACAGTTCATGCATGTAGTTAATTAATATGGATGTGGATAAACATACATTAGATAGCTGCTGTTTGTGTGTGTGTCTATGTTTGTATTATATAAATGTTTTAAATGTTTGGTAAATGGTCAGCTGCAGTCAGGTGCAAAAACAAAACAGATCATTTGGAGGAAGGGTTGTAATTACATGTTTACAATATTAACTTTGACCCAACATTGCAATTAGTCATGGCTCTTTATCATAGAAGTAATGATAGTGTGTTTGCATGGATTGGAGTCAAAAACATTAAATCTCATAACAGATGAGTGGATGAATGTCTTAGAGGACAACAGGAACTCCTGAACTATGAAAAAAAAGTGTTTGTTTTTTTTAAACTCAAAAAAGTATGATACTTTGCATGTTAAATAAATTCCCTCAAACTTGAAGGTCTTTGGTTCCTCAATCCAAATATAGGAGGGCAAATCTGATCCTTGCTAATACAATGTGTATGGTTTATTCTTTATAAGTGTTAGCGCTGCAAAAATACATCAAGTTATTACTATTAAGACAAAATGTTATTCTATGGCAAGAATGATTCACTGCATTGCTACATGATAAAAACATACTTCTCAAGTGAAACTAACTTGGTCGGTAAAAAAATAAAGTAGCTATTACCAAGTAACGGTTAAATGTTTGTGTGTTTTGACCCCACTATGATACAGCAGTAGGGAGAGAGTCATACTGTGGACCTGTTACTGATGTTCTGAATTTGCCTCTGGCGTATTTTTGTCAGTATAGTACGCAGTCAGTATTTTGGTGGTACAGTGTCTATACAAATATTGTAAAATATTTCATTGCCTTTAGATGTCTCTTCCACTTTCCCTTAAACAAAAGCTGGATGGAAGCAGTTAATGAGCCAAAAGCCTGTTTGAATAAGAAGCCGCTGTAACAATCTCTGTCCCAATTAGCACGCTTTGGTTTTTAAATATTCCTTTTGTGTGAAGCCTAAACACACATGAAGACTCACAAAACGGTCACGTTGAAAATTTAATAGGCTTCCACAGCGATTTCCTTCATTTATTTAAAATGTTTTATTCCCCTTCTCTTTTTTAAAAAGCTAGAAATCTGAGAGGCATGGCAAGGCATTCTGCTGTGAGGGGAGCAGCATTCACAAATACTAGACCTAATTCCTTTGGCAGCAGCTCAAACTGCTACAGACAGACACATAATCAGCTGGGGAGTGTTAGCGCCTCAGCCCACTAGCAAACACAGGACCGAGCCCTTGTTGTGCATCACTGCTTTTCAGAATAAATATCCCGATGGAAAATACAGTGGGAGGAGAGAGGTATTCATGTGTATATAGCTCTTTGTTCACTCAAAGCTACAGAAGGAGAGACGAACACTGGCTTTCTTAGCTACTTTACCGCTCATCCTTTCTCGATCCTCTCTCTCTCCCTCTCTCTCCCTTCTTTCCTTCCACCCTCTCTCATCCTCCACTGTACCCTGTGTGTTTTGGTATTTCATACAGATGTTTGGATTTGAGTGGCAGTTTCTCCTGAGACTGTGCACAAGCGGCTGACTCGTCTCATCTGCATTTTGCATCCTAGGAAAAAAGGGGAACAGAAAGCAGCAGAAAGCATCAGCAGGCAGACAGGCCGGGTGTGAGAGAGTGTGCGTGTATGTGTGTGTGTATATGAAAGAGCATGTATGTGCATGTTCCCTGTTGTTTGGCTTCGGCAAGCTTAACTGGCCCCTCTGCTGTTGCTTTGTGATGTTTAAAGGACGTTCCAAGGTCACGCTTTCGACAGGCCTCATCGCCTCTGACATATTAAACATTTATACATTTCTGTAGCCAGATGAATTATAGATCGAACATGCAACTGAACATGCTACAAAATGGCACCATTGTGGTTGGTAATAGACACATTAAAGCCTACAAACACACTACAGCCTCCAGCCTGCCTTTTCTTGTCATTTGCAACTCTAGCGCAGGGGTGTAAAAGGCTGATGCTGCTCTTTGCGATACACCAGGACACAGGCAAATACCACAGAAACAGGAGAGGGGATATGAAATGTCCATCTGCAAGTCGGTTGTGGTTAGTGACCCTGAAAGCTGACAGACTCCATCTAAAAGGAAAAGCTATCTCCTTGTAAATTATGACAGTTAATGCAGGAAATAGAGGAATTATACCTAAACATTTTTTTCAATGAAAAATCAATGACACTCATACAGTAAATAAATAAAATTTTATTGATTAGTTTGAACATTTGCTTACAGAAAGCCCGAGAAATTTTGCTGACTATCGAAGAACAACTTAATGTTGTGTTTTAAAATCAGTCTGTTGTTCCAGGCAGAGGAACCAAAAACCTAAAAGCTTTCTCCCAACTCAGTTTAAACTTTAGAAATAACAAACTGAACTGTGTCCACCGGAGGAATGTAGTCAATCATTTGTCCTGAATGGCTCTCAGGACATATCAGTGCCTGAACTGATCAGTTATGGCGGCAAGTCCATAAATCATTCACCCCCTGAAGATCATCTGGTTTTAGGTGAATTAAGGTTAAGGTTAGTGCACTGATCATATGTTTACGTTTTTAAATACGGTGTCTGCCTGTACTGTTGACTTAGTATCAGAATGAGTAGCTTGAAGGAAAAGCTGGTATCAGAAAATCTCTGGTTGGTCGAAGTTCTGATTTTTCTGTTTGATGTAGCACATGTAAGACCAGAAATAGAAATAAGCTAGCCTCAGCTGCAGTTATTAGGCTACAGTCTGAGATAGTTATTCTGATAAAGGAGGTGTTTGTCCCAACAGCAATATGAATCCTCTCTGCCAATACACGGTCCCTTTGAATCTTCAGAGCTGCAGTCCTTCCTACATAGCAAAACTAGATGGATTTGGAGGGACCGTGATATCGGATGCTTATCAAGACTGATAAATGTCAGCAGCAGGCATAAAGCACACCTGTCAGGTTGGTATTGGGAGGTAAAGCGAGGAAAATGTCCGAGAGAGAAAAGAAAAGAAGTGAGAAAAATAGGAGTGGTGAGGAGATAAATGTGTGCTATCTCACAGCTGTGCGGCTCTTCAGCACTCGCTGTCAGAATAAACGCAATTGCAGAATTTTCTATGGCAATCAGCCACCGCCTTTCTATACGTCACCTCCCCGGCACATGCAGAGATAGTCTCCTGTGGGCATTTTCAATTACTCAGTACTGTACAGCAGTAGGGGGGATTAATCTGCTCGTTTGAACGCACGCCACACTTAATGGTTTAGCTGGTGTGCTGTGGGCCTCGGCTGTTAACCATTGCTGGTAAAGATTCAGGCTTTTGTCGCTCCCCCTCTCTCTACTGCAGCAGGAGCTATTCTCAATTCACCACTCTCACATGGAGATGCACTAAGATGAGATTTTCACAGATCCTCAAGTCAAACTCAAAGTTAATTGTGTAATCACTAGTACAAAGCAACTTTACAGCACAGGTAAAGCTTTTTTCAGTTATAACACCTTTAAAAAGGAGATGTTTTCAGGCAACATGGCTGAGTATTCAAATGCCACCAGGCTCGTATCTGTATCAGGTGTGTGTGTTGTATGAAAAGAGGATTGAAGTAATTGGATAATTCATAATGTCACTCAGCAGATAAAGAGGGTTGCCAAGAGATTTGCCCGACAATAAAAACATTTTAGCTTAGCCGTCTGTCGGAGATGTAGTAACCTCCTCGACATGTAGCTTCCAGTTATTCATTGCCTCCATCAAACTGTTTACTCATTAAGACAGATGACGGACGGCTGTCCTTTCCCCTCACAGCTATTTGATTATATGAGCTCCAGTCCAGAGCAGAATCAATAACCAGATTAGTCGGGCACAAACACACACACACACACACACACACACACACACACACACACACACACACAAAAGCACAAACACACGTGTAATCAGCCACACCCTCACAAAGAACCCAAGGCTGTGGAATGAATTCTCAAGTACAACGGTTCGGTTAGTGTCTATGTGATTTAGCTCTCTTTGCTGCAAGGCAGACACACTCACTCACTCACTCACACACTCTCTTACACACACAGAGAAACACACATATACGAGCAGGCTGTGTCTGAGATGCAGCTGATGGGGGAAACAGTGATTAGATTAGGAAGTGCTCTGGCTCTGCTTCTCCTCTCTGCCTTGTTCTCGGTGTAAGTGCTGTGCTGTAGATTTTTCGTTCTTATCATTTTCCTTCAGGCTGTTTAGAGCTTTTTAAATACCTGTTCAACAAAGCCAATATTACCACTTCCTGCCTCAAACCAGTTTTAATTAGAACTTCTATGAATTATACTGAAAAAAAAAGTTCAGTCAGAGGAGTTTACAGGTTTCTTATTTTGTTGCTCAAGGAAAAATATTCTTAGAGACCACTTTGGGGGAAGTTCTCTCAGCTAATTAAGTTTTTTTTTTAATCCACATAACACATATACTTCTAGGTTTGTGTAAGCAAGGAATATACAGTTGTTTTCTGGTGGGTTGAAATAGCATAGCACTGCTGACTTGCCTTTTCCCTGACCCGATACATGCAGGTGGGCACAGTTACAGCAGTCACAGAGATACGAATCTGTGTGTGTTTGTGCATGTTTTTATATGTTTGTTTATGTACTTGCCAGTGGGTTTGAGTGTATTTCGCTAAAGATAGGAGACAGCCTAGCTAAAATGGCTGGTTGCCTGCACAGGTGCGCGGCTGCTTTTACCTGCCAGCTACTTGTGGAGGTGGTGTCCTCACTTCATGACACATGGTGCTGACTCAGATGGATCAGCCTGCCTGCTTTCCCTGCTTCACTGTCTGTCCTGTGTCCTCTATCCTCCGCCCCGGCCCAGCTAAAAGAAACTCAAGCCTGACATAGAAATGGGCACACGCTGTCACCCTGAAGTACAATCCAGAGTATTGCAGGTGTTGTTGAAATGTCACTTACACAAATATGTATTTATAGAACAGTGACAGTGAGTAGGGTTTACATAAAGTCATAGGAAGTGCGATTTTTGTGTTGTAAAAGAGGGAGAATGAAAGGGAAAATGGAAGAGGGAGGATAACCCTTGTATGTCATTTTAAATGACAGGCCTCATGTAGCCTGATGCTGTCTCTCCAGCTAGTTTTTTACCCCCTTTCCCTTCCTCACAATGCGTCTTTTGTGCTACCATCCAAAGAAACAGGGTTAATTCTTACCGAATAAGCCCTACATACTAGATAGATATCATCTCCACTAAAACCTTTAACCACATTAATGACATTTAATTAAGCAGAGAATCCCATGTAGGGGATGAGACGGTGATTTAGCCTCTTTAATCCAGCAAAATGTCTTGCTGAGGGCTTCGACAGTGATCAGTCCCATCCGTCACACCAAGGGATTGCAGCAGGACAGACAGCGATGCACAGCAGAGACTTGAACTGAGCTGGAGACAGGGATGTTAGCAGCCACTACAGGAACAAAGACTGGCAAGGGTGTTGATTGGGATTTGATGCTGTTCAAAGGGAGACTGCTGTTAGGATGATGATGGTGCTGCTTAGAGTTTCAGCGGAGGACTGGATATAGAAATAGGGGTCAGGGGCATCAATAGAGGGATGGTCGCTGGCACTGGAGTGAAACTAGGGGAGCTGTGATGAGGACCTTAGAGGCAAGGCTAGGTTTAGGGCTGGGGGACAGGGAGTTTGGGCTGACAGGCAAGGCCAGACCTTCACTTCCAAGGCTTAGTCCCCGCGCTGCAGGCTTCAGCCAAAACAGCCAGGCAGGTGTCCAGCTGATCTCACACCCCCACAAGGGAGGAACTGCAGAGCACCAGTCAGTGGAGCTGCACAAATTGAAGTGTCATCTCCAGAGTCAAGATGCTCACCAATTTTCTGCATGTGTTGGTGCAGAGTTGGGATTCAGCCAGTGGACAAATGGCTTCAGTTCCACCTACAGTTTGGCTGAGCAAAAGGAGACTGTGGTATGTGTGTGTGTGTGTAATTTGTCATTTTCTGTGTATGTTTAAGAGAGAATGCGGCTGCATGTAAAGAGTGTTGCAGGTGTTTTGTCTTTTGACTGCCGACAAAGCAGCCTGAAATAGTTCTTAGGAAAAGTTTTTGGATGGATATAATGAAGCCGAGTATATACTTCAGTGGTGAACATTTAATGCAAACATAGCAAATTCTTGTTATACTTGACTTTTCAGCATTCAGAGATAAGTGACACTGAAGAATACTTAAGATATAAAACCAGAACGATTGTCGAATAATCTTAAAGTTCTCTTTGAATTAGAATTTTGAGCGTATTGTTTCTATCCTGTCTGTAATAGCCCCCTGGGAATAGGCTGTTTTCTGTCATCTCCTGACCTTTGACCTTACACAAATGTGTGTAGATTACCCAGGGGCTGTGAGAGAGTGTGTGGGAAAAACTGCATCGATCTCCCTGAAAGACTGAAACATCACAAAGGAGAAAGAAGAGAGGGGGAGTGAAGTCAAGCCAAAGTTAAATGAAAAATTGCTTACGTACACGTCTTGCACAGTCTGGAACATTTATTATTCCGAGTCACACAGAGAGAAAAGAAGTGGAGGAAGATAGAAGAAGAGAAGAATCCATTTGGTAAAGTAGATGCAGATCGATGAGACTGGAGGCAGGCAGACCAGAGTGCAACAGAGGAAGGGTGTGTGTCAGCGAGGATCTGTGATGTGTTGTATTGTGTGTCTGTGCATGCCCGTGTGTGCATAAGGCGTCCCAGATTACTTTCCGTGATTGATCCAGCCCAGCATCCGCCTGACCTGCAGGACGTTTGAGAGCTTCGGAAGATGCTGGTGAAGGTGGAGTGATGGCGAAAAGAAGACAGCCAGGAAGAAAGGGAGCAGAGAGAAAAAATAAAAAATCAATAGCACAGAGAGCATTACAGGGAACTATACCGCCGAAGACATAGAGATAGTAAAGTCGAATTAATCTCTTTGTGTCTCAGCCGGTTTGATAGGAACTCCAATTCAGTATCACAAACTACAATTCAGTATCACTCTAGGGTACTAAGAAGGAGTGCCAGCGAGAGTCGAGCAGCATCATTTGTGGCTGGTTTACGGTCGTAAGAAAGGAACAAACAAGCACAAATTTTCTGTGAATTTTTGTGTTCTCATAATAAATTAGTCATCATATGTTCCATTCTTACAAAGCCAAACAATGAGAAATAAATAAACAAGATTCATATGGCATAAGGAAATAAATTATATCGGAAGCAAGATGGTAAGGCAAAGTCTAGCAAGTCAGATGGTTGCATGCTGGCTCCATTTTGTAGCTGCCAGGCAGCGTGTCTATCAGCCGAGAGATCCTGCTGCATACTGTCTACTCCGCAGTCTCAACAGCTTCCATCTATCCTGGCCAAGTCAGGCTAAATTGATTGTCTAAGCTCTGAAAAAAAAAAGGGGGAGGGAAGCTTGCACCAGGCCAGCAAATATACAGCGGTGGTTTCAGGGTGCAGAAGCATCAGAGAAGTGACAAAGGTTAAAACAAAAAAAAAAGAAAGAAAAGAAAGTGAGACACAGAATCAAATTTTCGATCATGTGATATCTTTGTGAGTATGGAAATCATACACACAAACATTGATTCATACACAGTAGACATAGAAGTAAGTTGTCTCGGGTATATTTGGGCTGTTAGACAAGAACAAATGTTTTCTCCCCTTTCTTGCTGAAGGAGGATAAGGCTTGTTGTATTTGACTGCAGACACCGCTGGCCGGGTGCCTGAGGAGACAGGAAGCACTTCTGTGGCATCAAATATTAATGGCATTATAGAGTGTATTGATTATATAATAAGTTTTCCTAGCATCCGAGCACCAACTGAAATGTATTCCCTGAATAATTGAAAATGTATCCATGAGCGGTTTCTCATCTCAGTGGTTGCTGAATGTAATTGCATTGCACCCTCATTCCAGTGTTACTCGAGATTTTATCAGCAGACTCACATGTGTGTGTTCATGTGATAAAGCAAGGGCAGCAAAAACTCTGTAGTCGTGTGTGTGTGTGCGTGCGTGCGTGTGTGTGTGTATTTGTCATGCCTTAGACTGTTTATTTTATTGAATGGTTGAGCATTGAATATTGAGCACTTAGTAGTGGTTCAAAAATGGGGTTGCAGAGACTTAAACACACTTCTGAGAAATGTGACATTCCTTTTTTGCCAAAACCATGCTCCCCCGCTCTTAATGTTGGCTGTCAAAATGGAGAATCATACACATCTGCTTGCTGCTTCTTACATTTTATCACCACATTTGTACATACTACAATAACACTGCACTGTCTGCTTGCCGCGACGCACCATTCCCCTCCGCACTGATGGTGTTTACAATGACAGCTTTGCAGAATGGGTGGAAAGTGCTATTGATGTTTCAGCTCCTCCTAACATTTTCCTTTTTTCAGGGTAGCTTTTCAACTTTATAATTTATAGCTGGATATTGTCTTGTGCCCTCTGAATGAAAATAGTCTACTGTTCCTGTGATGGCTGCAAGCTGTAGTTTATACGGCCTTTTTTATCTAGGGTCTTTTTCGCTGTTATAAATGAGGTACAATGTACTAGGGATGTAACGGTACCTTCACAAGACAGTTTAAAATCTGCACTTTTAATTGGTGAGACAAAAAGAGAATGGCAGTACCATTTTTATACAGCAGAGGGTGCTATCTGCAGTGGACTTCACCTGTAAGATGTCACAGCATCTCTTACATCTGCAGCTTAATAGAGGTGTTCAACATGGCAGAAGAGATGGAAGATTTTGAAGTTGAGGATACAACATCAATCCCCCTCACAAAGGGGATGATATTTACTATTTTAACTCAGTTTTTGTAATGCCAAAATTGCCATCAGCTTTGAACTAGCTTACATTAGAAGATAATCTCCCTCTCTACTCCTTGTGTACGTGTCCAGAGTAGAATCTCCCCACCTGCTCTGCGAGTAACTAGAGGAGTAAGGTTAGAGAAAAAAAGATGGAACTGTCAATTTTATGACAACCAAAGAGCCTGTGCTTAAAACATGCTAATATGTCAAACATCGTTTCTGCCTTTGACTGTTGTTTTAGCTGTCTCCATTCACCCCTGTAATGTTATGACCTAGTCCAGTTAGCTTTTGCACCCTCTGAAAATTAAAGCATTTATTTCTTTCAAAACAGAAATTGAGTAAAAAGCAGTGAGACGGAATACCACAGCAGACCAGCAAAATAAGGCATCACAATGAACAGTTTTGTGCTGCATCTTAAATTACAGCAAGTTGAGTGTATCGTTACATCCCTACATATACTGGCTTTTACATAAGGTTTACTTGTCAGCTGAAATCCTAAGAAATTTAGCTCATGCAGATTTGGAATTGGACATTTTCAACAAATGGATTAAAAATATACAGAAAAATATTGTCATATCGGTGCTAAAACCATTAATCCACAGATACCCTTTAGCCCTCACCAGACAGACTAAAGCAAAGGAACAAAGGTGGCTCGACTTGCTCTTTCTTTATGAATATGTTTAAAATATCTCAATATCTTTCATACCTGTCAGCCAGCAGAAACAATATTCCTTGTCCTCTTTTCTACCCTGACCTCTCTGCCCTTCTGTATCTTCTTTTTCCCTTTCAAGCTGACAGTTCACGCTCATTTAGACCTCCATTATGCATTCCTGCCTAAGTTTACAAGACACATTGACAACAGAACATGTACAGACTCTCTCTTTCTCTCCTCCCCTCATCACCTCTGTCTCTTTCTTTGAAGTATTGGAAGTGTCTTCCCCATTACTCAGTCCTTGCCTTTTTCTTCCTCCTCCCATCTGATCCCTCACTCCCTCTCCTCATCTCTCTAAAGGAGTAAATGAAGGCAGAGGTCATCCCTCCTCTCTTCCTCCTCTCCTGTTAAATTGGCTGCTTGTAGCATCCGTAGATGGCTGCAGGCATTTAAGCCCCCCCCCTGCTCTAGAGAGCTAGTGAACAGACTTCCTGCTCATTTGTGGCATCTCTGTCTCTTCAACCACAGGCTTGTTTACCCACAGAGAGCAAGAGGGAAACCCTCATTATAAACTCTGCAGAGGTCATTGCAGTCAGCACACCAATCTGCTGCCTCCAACACGCGCATGCAATTCTCTTCAATTCTTCAAAACTACCGAAACAACTTCAGAAATAATATGAAATTACCCCATTTCTGTCAAAGCAACTTTATTTTTGGTGCAGAGAAATATTTTACCAATTTGAGAAAAACGGTCTCTAAATTAATCATCATTTCAATCTATTCTCTCTAGCGACAAAGCAATCTTTTTAGTCAGACAAACCAGACAAAGCAAAAACTCTGAGCCACCTTTGTCTTTTAGTTTGACTGGTGGCTTGACTGCAAAAAATGTTAAGTGTTATTTTTTTCCAGTGACTGCCATTTTCCCCCATCATCCCAAAATCTCCCCAATCCCCAAATCCCACCACACATCCCCCCAACCTTCTAAAGTGAGTGTATGATGTTGACGGTGGGCTGTGCGTCCCTTCCTCCCTGTGCTCCGCTCCATAGGGGTCGACAGAGACACAGTGGCGTCAGGCAGAGCTCCCACAGCTCCAGGGCTGGGCAGAGAAGGGATTGCTGACACAGCCAAAGATGGTAAGGAGACTACTGCTGCCAAATGGATGGCACCAGCCATTTTACACACCCATGAAGTAATATGATCTGATATTGTACTGTGTTCACATCAAAATGCACTGGCTGGTGATGCTGCTGACTGAGACAGTTGGATTAATGGATGAGATTGATGTGTGGGGTGAGGACTGGGTACTGCAGGGGAAAAAGGAACGGTTTGCAGATATTAGAGAAAAGCAACATTCTGCATCTGAGTACTTATTTATCTTATGTATTTGAAGATACTTGTGGTTTTAACATTTTCATAAACATAAACATGGTTGTTTTAGTCTTACTACATTCATTATATTATAAATCAGTTGTGCTTTGTATTCCTTATTGATCTATACAAAGTTGTATTCACAATAACCTGTGCTGCTTTGAAGACACATAAACACTTACTCAAGTTTATCACCACAGTTGTTTTTTTCCCTTAGCTTTCCTTGGTATTAAGCACTTCAGCAACCATTAAAAACAGAAGTAATGGTTCCTTTCATACGCTTGGCGCAGTGCTGCAGCTATAGCTCCAACATAGTTTGTGTCATGCTAACTAAAGCGTAAGATGCCAGTTAAAGAATGACCATCAGGTATCTTGACACTGATAAGAATGACTGTTTTTGCCAAGTCAATCAAGTATAAAATCACACGTTTGTCACATGGTCCACATGTATAGTTTTATCTGGGAGCAGAGTGCTGCCTCTGCCTCTGCCTCGTACACGAGTAGAATTATTACTTGTAAGTAAAAAGAAGCAGGGTCTTGAAGCTGAGAGCCACGGAGGGCTGTGTGTTGTAGCGAGTCGACAGGACATGCCATAAGTTCTGTCCACATTGCTGTGCTCCACAGCAGGAGAGCAGGGGCAGCCAGAGTGTCCCCAACCAACATGAAGTGGACCGCTGAGCTGCACAAATGCTGGTGGGCAGGGACAAGGAGAGGAATATAATTGGCCACTGGGACTCGGCAGGTCCCTGTTAATTAGAGGCAGCCATTTTGGTGTAAAAAAACTCCTTAGAAAGCGTCCCATGGAGTTGAAAGTCTCTCTGACAGAATGGAGCTCAGCAGGGAATGTAAACAGATTTAATAAGGCCCTCTCCAATCAACTCTGTTATGGCTAGATACTATTCTCTCCTTCCTCTCTGATCTTCCCCTCTCTCTTTCTCTCTCTCTCTCTCTCTCTTTCCCTCCCTCCCTCTCTCTCTCTCTCTTTCTCTCTTCCTCTCTCTCGCTCTGTCGTTCTCACTCTGTCTCTGTATCTCTGTTGTGGTAGAGTGGTGAGTGAGGAGGAAAGGATACTGTCAAAAGAACAATTTGCATGCAGCTCTCATCTTGAGAGCTTTTAGACATCTCCCTGTCTGTTTGTTTTTCAGCTGTGGGCTTAGGCCATTGTTCTTTCTCTGCATGTACGTGCGTGTACGTGTGTGTGTGTGTTTGAGGATGTGTTCCTCCACTCTGCGGATGAATGCATAGAGGCGTGGGCATGCATGAAAGTGTATGTGTGTGTGTCAGTGTGAAATGAGAGTATGGAAGCAGAGTCAAGACTGACATTTAGTTGGTACTGCTCCTAAAACACTTTTAAAAAAACACAAAATAACCAGAAGAATGTCCCTTTTTTAAATGTCATTCCTGATATAGAAAAAAAAGATTCTTCTACCTCTGTAAACCTTCTGAGACCATTAGACTTTGGAGCTTTACAAATACTTGACAAGCAGTTTTATCTAAATCTGAATGTTAATGTTATTTGTCTGGTTACTGAAGGATAACTTGTTTGCCTGCGTGTTTTGTTGTTCATCATCTTTGCTTACCACTACAAGTAGGTAAATATATAAAAGTAAGGTGATTAAAGCTAAGGAGTACACGCATTGTAAGCTTCCAAAGTGGTTTTGAGAACTATTTCTGGACAAACAGGGAAATTTTTAAATTCTGCTTTGAGCTATATTATTAGAACACGGGTCCAGCCTTTTGATATTCCAGAAATAGAGTGAAGTAGGACTCGTGTGCGTTTTTTTTTTTCTCTGCTAAAACCAGCCCTGCTTCCAAGTGCAGCCTGTCTGCCTGTTCTTAAGAATAGTTAAAAATAGACGAAGAGCTGAATGGTTGAAAAGGGGAAAGGGAAAGATCTGAGTGATGGCTTTAAAAATTTGATTGAACCAGATTAAAGAATATTTGCATCTTAATTTGGATTTCAGCGTGTTAGGTCATAACAGCACTTGTGCAGCAATATGTCAAACTCCTGAGCTTTTGCTGGAATAGGCACAGACATGCCATGTAATTCTATGGTCTATAACGTGTAACCAAAATAACTACTGCCAGTGAGGCTACAAAAATATGAACATGTAGCACAGTGACTGCATGATCTGTTAACACCTAAATATTCAGTCTACACAGTCCTTGTCTGGTTAAGCATTAGTTAAAACATATTGATGCTCTGCTTAACTTTGTAGTACATCACCTTTTCTTTTTTCCGTTTTATCTTCCCACCATTTAGAGATTAATTTTAGCTGTCTCTGCTCTTAACATTTGCAAAACACTGACACACTCACACATATACGCAACAAAAGCCATTAATTTGATCAAACAAATGTTTTTTATGCAAATGTATGAATAATTTCTCTTCACACATTGCTTTTGTTAGGGAATAATGTATCAGAGTGCTCTCGTGGAGAAGCAAAGTGCAGCCTTCCTACCTCTTCCTCCTCCAACTTTTGACTTTCGCTCCCTCTCACCTTTTTTTGCTTTTTCTCACACTTACACCAAGCTCGCAGTTCCCTTTTTAAACTTTGATGTGCCGAACCAGATATGAAAACACACTCTCTCTGTCACAGCGGCAGCATCAGCAGTCAAAAAGCGGGCTGAGGGCAGCCCTGTTGCTGCCCCATCCCGCAGATCCATTCAGGACCATCCAGTTTTACTGTCTTCATTATAATTTACCTGTTGATCCTTTCAGTGTCTACTGTTTGTGTACTTCCTAGTGTTCAGACATGTTGATTGTAAATGTGCACTATTTGTTTACTGTATGTTAAACTATAACAATTTATTTCATAGTCACTGTGACAAGAGGAGTAGTTTGTTTTTACACCTTTTTGATAACTTAGTGAGCACATGACTGCTCATAAATTGAAGAAAATGTTGATTCTTAAGGCAACAATCTACTTCAGTCTGTCTCACAAAATACTACAGGACAAAATTATTTAATTGAGGTACCTAGAAAATAATGATTTCTTATCCAGATCTCTCAAATACCAGTTGATCTAAGTGATGTTAAGCCACTCTGCTCACGGATTTGTAACAATATTTACAATGGCCAAAACTTTTCATAGAGGACTAATATTCTGTGACACATGTTTCCCTCATTCTCAGCTAACTTTGACAGTCTATCAGTTGAACCTCTGTCACTTTAAAAGGCAAATATTGCTCATATAATTAGTTCAAAACAGCTTTTAACAGTTTTTTAATTTGCATGTTATGTGTATGACTTGTTAGGACATCTTGTTTTTGTTCCAAGATGCTGAAAGCAGTACAGAAGCCTTTTTAACTTTTCCCCCTCTTTTCTTCCTTTCCCTCCCCCATCTTTACCCTGCTGTAGATTATCAGTAACATGGAGGCTCCAGTGACAAACGGGCCCAGCGGAGGAGGCAACACAGCCAACGGGCCAACCACCAACAGCCGCGGCTGCCCCTCGCCCATGCAGACCGGACCAACAAACGACGACAGCAAGACCAACCTTATTGTCAACTACCTGCCCCAGAACATGACCCAGGAGGAGTTTCGCAGCCTGTTCGGTAGCATCGGAGAGATCGAGTCCTGCAAGCTGGTTCGCGACAAGATCACAGGTACAGAATAAGACTGTTTGTATTGTATTAAGGTATTTATGTTTTTCTCTATAATAATACTGTATCATCTCATTAGCTAAGAAAATAATCCGCTTTACTTTTACAGAATTTGGTTATTTTTCTTAGTGTGCTTCAAGAAGTGATAAGAAATGTAGTTTGCCAGAAGTCTAAGCCAACAGAGGAGGATGTCTTACACTGAAGTACAACTCTGTTAGAGTTGGGATGCTGTTTAAATGTTGACAGAGTTTGATGATTTGCAAGTCATTCAAAGTCGACATTTAACTGGAGATAATACAAAGACAACAAATCAAAGTCAAAAATAGGAAAATTATATTTTATGAAAAATACTTGCTCATGTCGAATTTGATGCCATATCAAAACATTTGGGACAAGGACTTGTTTAACATTGAGCTGCATCACCTTCTTTAACAACACTCTGTAACTCAGAGGAGAGACTAGTTTCTGGAGTTGTGAAAGTTCAGTGTTGTCTCATTCCTGATTTTAACTGCTGAACATTAAGGGGTTACCTTTATCACATGTGTTGTGTCATGGTGTGCTTCTGTAGGTTACTAAAATGCCTACAGACAAGATCAGCACCTGCATTCTTTTTCTATGGAGCTATGCTGTGGTAATGCCTGCATCTTTCTGCTGCATTATGCAAGGTCTTCCCTGAAAAAAGGCTCTGTCTAGACAGAAGCATATGTGGCTCTATATATATATTCAGCATTATTGGTGTTTACAGATGTGTAAGCTACCCATAGCCGTCTCCATATCATCAGGGATGCTGGCTTTTGAACTGTGTGCTGATAAGTTAGATGGTCTCCCATTTGTACAGCAAATCTCTAAATCTCTTCTAATTTGCTCCAGTTGATGAGCTCCTCAAACTCGTCGCTGTTTTTAGGAATATTATTCTGGGATTGCCGAACTGATTCCTCATCTGGTTTCTCACAGAGCGAGGACCCTCTGTAAATAATGTTATTTATGAGATGATCCACCAGGTGTTTTTCAGGGTTTTTCAGTCCTTATTCCTTATTTTTTTAAAAACATGTTGCTGGCATCAAATTTCAAATTAGCATATTTTTTCATAAAACAATATTATTATTTGTCAGTTTCAGCCTTTTATTTGTTGACTTTTTTTCAAACAAATAAAAGCTTTGAATGATCTGCATACCATCAGATTCTGTTGTTATCAACATTTTTACTCTCACTGGACTAAAGTTGTAAAACATGAATCAGGCTTTCATAAACTAGCTTGATCCTTCAAAACTAGACTTTTTATTTTCTTTTTCTAAGTAAGATATTCGTATCTTAGTTGAAAATTGTCAAAAAAAAACATGAACGCTGCTGGTCTAAGGGTTTTTTCTTCTGTAGTTGCAGTATTTATTCTTATGTGTGTTTTTAAGTAAATTACGATAAATTCATCAGGATAATATATCATTTACTTTACAGGAAAAGCTTACAAGCTTCACATAGTTTTTACAAGTTAAAAAATGAGAGTAGATACGTCGTGTAAAGAACTAAGTATTAAGAATTGAGTCTCACTTTCAAAACCTGCACACTTGTTCAGAAAAGCTCTTAATCAATCATTGACTCATTGAAAACACAAGTGATTTCTGAGAAGTCATCAGTGTATTGCCTTCTAAAAGAAGAAATCCATCCCTGCCCTTTGTGTTTGTTCAATAGCTGTGACTCAGCAATGCAGCAAAGTGCCACATGTTCTCCAGAGGTGTTTAAATTAAGCAGCACTTGGCGGTGCTAATCATGGCTGTAATCTGGGCGTAGTGGCTGTGTGGGTGGCTGTACAGCAGATGGATCAGGGGGTTGGCGTGGTGCAGCTCTGTGATAATGCTCCATAATGGCTTTCATTTTAGATCCTACTTACTGACACTCTTCTCCTGATAATCTCATTAAAGAGCACCAGGCAAGCAGGCAGTCTGGATCACTGAGCCATTCTCGGAGGCGAGGCAAGGAGGGTAAACAAATACATACCACGGATAAAAACGCAAACAAAATCTGGGAATTAGATTTCCTTAACGGATAACAGACTACCTGAAGACCTAAGGTGAAAACAGTTGTACTTTAAACCAGAGGTTTTCACTTAGAGAAGCAATTCTTGTGTCCGTCTGTTCTCAAAGTCTTTCAATCTTGATGTGAAGCACTGCAACTCATCTTTAAAACCACCTTCCTCTTCCTCAGTAATGGTCCACAAAATGGAACCTAAGAGTCAGGCACCCTGGGATAATGGAGGATGGTGTGTACAGAAATAACAGTGGGATACCACATGCTATGATCATCACCATCACCATGTTCTCTCTCCATTCGTTTTTACCCTCAAGTGTGATTTTCCCCAAACAGCAGCAAGAAACCAAACTAGCAGCAGGTACTTGGTGAGAGTTTTGAAATGAACCAAATTGCGGTAAACCTGAGTCGGGAACTTAATTGAGAATGTGAGAGAGGTAGAAAAATGTTTGTTCGCTCACTTCTAAACCATTTAGGGTACTTCTCTACCCTGCGCTACAAGGTCCAACAGATGGCTTAGTATCAATGCAAAAAAAAAAGCTATAAATAAATCCTGCCCTCCCCTCCATCTTTTCCCCTCTGGTGTTCACCCATTTTTCTCTCCCATGAGTGCAATTTCTTCACGCAAACTTTTAGGCTAACAAAGCATAGATCACCTCCTCAGCAGGGGGGATGCCAAGGGGCTTTTCACTCCCTGACACGAGTCCAAATCATTAACAGACTCAGCCAGGTATGATGAAGGGAAAGGTATAGAAAAGGATCCCTGGAAGAGTATGGAAGACACCAAATTTACACCCTTGTGCTTTTGAGTCTGTCATAAATATCTGCACATTAATGCAAACATTTATATCTGAGTTCTTTCTCTAAGTCCAAACTGAAGGAGGCAGGATCATTTTACCTTGTTGAAATTTCTGGATAAGAGTTAGAATAAGTGATGTGCGGTAGCAGCTATTATTCATATTGATGGGACTACGAAGGGCTTTGTGTTGTATTATACAGAGTGAGGAGAAAAGAACAAAGCAGAAACTTTTGAATAAATTCCTTCTATGAAAATATTAAATCACATACTTGGATATTTGCATCAATAATTCACCATGACTAGGTTGAAGTATTCTACCGCTGTATTAAAAATTGAGGCCGTCTTTGAGCGAGCATACTGTACCACGAGCAAGGGTCTTTATTTTTTGTCTTGTATCGTTTAAGATTAGCAGATGCTCTCACTTTCTGGACTATCATTTATCAGTGTTGAAGTTTCCCAGCCCTGTTTGTGGCTTGACTTCACTGTGAGTATTTGCTGACAAGGTGTGAGCACATGAGCCTCTCCGATGGTAGCAGAGGTAGACAGGTCCTCAGTGTCCTCTCAGCTTCCTGCGGACTCACTCTTGTCAGCTCCGATGACGCCAGCCCGGCCTGAGGCTTGGGCGGGTGCGGGCAGGCGTGGACGCCTTGGCTCCGTCTGTCAACCTTGCGTATTTCAGCTGGTAGAAGAGCCACCTCTGGGTCTGCTCCCTACATTCCTGCATGCTTGCCTACCTTTCTGCCTGCTCGCCTCCTTGCACAGCTACCTCTGAGGTTCTCATAACACGGCAGGGACATGCAGGTTAATCTTTTATTTAAGCCTAGCTAACACGCACCTAGCCACAGCCCAAACACTTGCACATAAGCCCCAGGCCTCCACCTGTGAAAATGTCTCTCTTCTTGGCTGCTCTTGAAGAGAAGATAGCTTAAGTTTGTTGTTTTTGTATCAAATGTAAATACTCTTTAAAATTTTATGATTGCGCACCTGTGTTCCGGAGAAAATGCTACGTATTCAAATGCTTGGAATGAGGACATTATGGCAAGATGCTGTGGACTACAGATGGTTCTACAAAGCAAAACAGTTAGTTAAGCTGAAAATTTGCCAGCCTGAAAGCTTACACCTTGATAAATCGCTCCTTACTGGAACATGGTTTTATAGAGAGCAAGGAAAAATTAATGTGGACCTTGCAACTTACTGAATCAGCTCTCACAATCATCCACACAAGTTCAAGCACGCAGGCAAACACACAGTAATGACTGATTCTTGTCAAAAAGTTGTTTTGGGCTGTATTTTGGCATGATAATAGACTGCTCTTGTTTTCATTACAACATTAAGAAGAGGATAATGGCTTTTCATGCAGCAAAAACAACTGACAGTGTTTGACAGAGTTTGACAGGATTATAGCGTTGTGGACAGCGACTTTTTGGTTTACATATCGTGCCAATAGGACAGTACAGTCAGAGCAGCAGAATGCCAAGTCTGACTCTGGAGAGATAGATGGGATTGTATTTTACTCGCTTGTTGAGTAAACAGTTCATCGTGTTTACAAGCTGCTATGTGTCTGCTCTGTTCCGGCTGCTTCTGTGACCTTTTCCTCGGATAGTCGCAGCATTTGCTTATTGCCAGCTTCAGCGGCAAACTTTACCAACCTTTTGATAACAGCGTTTGTTCTTCTCATGCTGATATTTAATGCTTATCTCCACATCAAACCTGTGAAGGCTGTATCCCCAAGCACGCTGAGTGAAGCCTTTGGTGCACACTTCTTTAGTCACCTTCCATGTGTTGGTTTTAAACAAGGAATCTGGGGAGCTGATGCAAATCATAGTGACAATGTAGCAAGCCAAGCAGATGTTGGCTATGAAAAATAGATGGACTGTGATGTCAGCTGTGGAGTAGTTGGAGCCAGCGCACCTCTGACAGACAGCAGCTTCACTTCCATGTAAAAGCCTGCTGCAAGCCCAGTTCTTACATAAGAATAGGTAAGACCTATTCATAAACACCGGGCCACAAAAAAAAAAAATTCCAGGTTTGCTGGATTTGGCTTGCTTTGCACGCACAGGCGTGTGGTTAGTGCAGAACACTTCCATTAGTTTCATTGTCGTTCCATTTCGGGAACATCAAGTGCACCCGCAAATATTGCAAACATAAAATATGCATCCAACCCTGATCTGTAAGGACAGCCGGGTGGAGCTCAATCCTGTACAAAGTCTGTCAGTCTAACAGGGAGCAGATCAAATATTCACCATATAAACCTCAGTTTACCCACAGCTCTTTGTTGCTACTGAAATATACATCGACAACACGCTCAGGAGCAAAGCTGATTCTCTTTGTACTCCAGACTGCAAGTAGAGCTGTTTTTCACCAATGACTGATGGGAACAATACTCTCTAGTATTCCTGTTTGTTTTACGATGAGACCTCTTAAACCTAACTAAATCATACTGAGGGAGATCTGCAGCAGCGTTTATATCTCACATACAGTCTCCATTTATCTTAATGTGAAATGCTTTTGAAGGCTGAAGATAGCGTGAACAGAGCTGACAGGCAAAAAGATGGAAAAAGGATTTGACATCTCCAAAGCCAGGTATTAAGAGAGCTGCCAGGCTCAGAAGTGCAGACACAAGCAGCCAGACACACATTAATGTTTCAGAGTCCCAGGTCCAGAAAATGTCCTGTCTCTCTTTCTCTAAACGCCCCCCCTGCTTCCCCTCCACTCTGCTTAGGACCCAGAATTGGATGTCCTGAGAGCTTGCTTGGCTGCATCGTTCCTCCAGTGACCCTCGCCTCAGACTGCCTCTGTCCCCTCTCATTCCACTCTAAATGCCCTTTACTTGGAACACAGAGGTTGCGTCTGTCCCATGTGTCAGCCCCAGATCTACAGGCTGACTGTGCCGCAGGGCTGCTTCCTTTCCCTCCGACCCTCCTCTCTGAGCACACCCTACCTGGCCTGAAGAAAGCCAGACAGCCCCCTTGTCCCTTGAATGTATGCTGTAGGGCTGGGGCTGGATGGCTTTGGGCTTGTAGACCTGCTCACCATAAGTCCAAGCAGGTGGAGCAGAGTCGGCTCTTCAAACCTGACATAACAAGGTTATTCAAGACTTTAAAGGGACTTCTCTGTCAGCTTTCCTTCTATTTTTCAGCTGCACAGCCAGCCAACCAGCCCACACACTGCAGGCTGCAGTCCGCTGGCCCCAAGGCTCAGGGAGCCACCACGAGGGGGTGGTTTACGTGTATGTGTGTGCTTGTGTGTCCCTGAGCTTCAACGTGGGCAAGTGTATGTCTGTGCGTGTGTTGGAGGAAGCAGGGCCTTGGGAACTGAGAGTGGGAGCCTCCTGACTGCAACAGTGGCTGCTACCTTGGCAACCCAGGAGGGAAAGATGTGTTGAATGAGTGAGTGGGAGAGGGATCTACAGTAGATGCATGCGTGCGGGGGATGTGGCTGTTTATGAATTTAGTTATTTAAACGGGCTGAATACATGCCATATGATATGCTCCGACCGTACCGCTAGTATTTGAGGTACTGTAGTCTTTTGTTCTCTTCGCATATATATTTTTGCGAACTCGCCCATCTCCCCTGTCACTGCTGAGCTGACCCTCGGTGAGGTAAGTGAAGTGTACTTTGACATGAAGCTGGTGACAGGGCACCTTTGCGAACGCTGGGGAGCGCGCTGGCCCATCAAAAATAGCACTACCTCAACTTGCTGCAGCAGCAAGGGGCAAAACGTCAGAACATGGGAGAGGACAGAAGCAGCAAGTGTGACACATTTATTTTGACAATGTGAAATGTTTTTCTTTTTTTCCCCCCTCCCGTCCGCCTCGTCTCAAAATGTCCCTAAATTCAAGACTGACTGAACGGATTTGCTTGTTTCTGGGGGAAGGAGCTGGTCCTCTCAAGGTGTGTTAACATCAGCAGCTCAGAGTCACGATGATCTCTAGAAGCTGAAACTTCCCGTCACCCCTTTGATGATCCGTCCACCAATGAACTCTCTGAATGACAGACAGACTGACAGGGTGCGGATGGAAATGTTTAATAGATAGCCCTTTGGGGACCCTTCAGTCAGATTTGTGCTTTTTTTTTGTTAGATTCATACAGAGGCTTTTCTACAATAGGGAACCAAGAGGAAAGGAAAATTATAACTTGACATTTTTGTTCTCGCCAAGGGATTCCTCGAGGCTAAAGAGCTTCAATTAGGCCTCAAATTTTTAATAAAATCAGTCAAGAAACAATAGACTGTGGAAAAGTATACATTAAAAAAGGAAGCTTCTGTCAGCTTCTGTGTTTTAATGTGTGGCTACCACTCCACATCAAAGAGTCTATAGTTTGCTGTGTGATGTTACCCCGATGATAGCAGTAGATGAAGGTGCTTTCATGTCTGCAGCATGGGGCTCTTACTCACAACAAACGCCGCAAAATAATAGCAGGAAATTTGCAACTGCAATATCTTACAATGTGCCCCACAGTTTATAATTGTAATCCTCCTGTGTGTGCCCCACAATGTCATACATGAATCCATTTAGCTTAATTATATGCTTGTAAGTTGAGTGCAGAAATGTATTCAGCTATTTTGCCTTTGTTGTGCTTATTTACTTACCTATGTGTAATTTTGCTTAGGCAAGTAGTGTGAATTTTCAATTGCATGTGTGTGTGTGTATGGAAGGGTGAAAGGAAAGGTGAAATTACATAGTGGGGACAGCAGGCAGCACACCCGCTCGAAGAACACTCATTTTCTCATCTCACACATTGGGCAACCTGCTGCTCCTCAGGAAACAAATAATGGCTTAGTCATAACACCTCGCTAACACACCAAAGAGCTCCTCACTAGAAATAGCAGTGTTTTTACCACTGGAAAAAAAAACATGCCCACCTCCCCATATAATATATGTCAGATTGTACAACAGGTCTGCCAAAAGAGTAGGGGCGACTCTAAATTATCCTCCACCTCCTCACTCCTCTCCTCCATCTAATGTGGTTAGTCTGTTAGCGAAACCAGCCATGACACCGGATGATAAAGCACTTCAGAGCTGGAGGGGAGAATCTACACATAATTATGACAGCTTTTGGCAAATACATACACAGACCCCAGCAGTTTAGTATTATACTGCTTATGAACCCTTTCTTCTTATATTTATCTGTTTCATATAAATCCCATTACATTCTTTATTAAAAGACCTCTGCCAGCTTTAAATTTACATATTTCTTATTTCCATGGCTGTTGAGCATTTTCTTGAGTTGTTGCGAGTGGCGTAGATTTTGTACAACTGGCACTGCAAGCGGCTGTGAAATCAAAGCAAATGAATATCTAACCTCATTAAAAGGCCATTATGATGAGCAATGCATCATTTGGGTTCTTGGTTTTAATTGACAATTAAAACATATAAGTTAATGTATCCATTAAGCTAATTCATCAGCACAGGGCTGATTTTTGGTGAGCTACAACCTCATTAGAGACTGTTTATTATGCATTTTTAATAGCTTTTCTATAGTGTCTCATATGCTGTAGTTTCTCAGTCGTTTTTCTGTGATTATAAACTTCCACAATCTCTATCTTTGATTTCTTAAGAAGGATTCATCCCAGTGACACAATGTTGTGTTTGGGAAATTCTGCCTTAGTGGCTGTTTTTGAAAAGTCTTTCAATGACCTCCTGTTAAGTTCAGATAGATTACAAGGCAATAGAAATTGTTTTTTTGAGTCTTACCACTTTCAATAGTCTGAAGTGTAAAATAAAAAGGCTGATGCAAAATCACAACCTGTCATTGCCTTGCTACTTTCCTTTGTCTTAATTACATCATGTCTGGTGTTGTTGTAATGAAAAGCAGATGAATGCCGAGCAGGTCTTACCCTTGTGGTCCAAAAAGACAGCATGCTAGGTTAAATACCGCTGAGACATTTTAAACTGTGCTTAACCGCAGTGTGCTGAGCTGGAACAGAGCAGGGCACTGTGATGGTTTGATCCAAATGCAGGCAGCGCACAGGGCTGATCCTGCTGGGGAGTATTGAGGTGGACAGTGCAGGTGCTGTGACAGGCTCAAGCCAACTACACTGCCTAGTCACTGCATGCATACTGTAGGTTACAAACAGAGCAGCATTTACAGTAGTATGCTCGTAGGCATGATCGGATGTGCATGCATATGAGAACAAATCTCTTCTTTACATTCGTTAAGCAGTTTAGGAGCTACAAACCCCCCCACACACGTTCACAAAGCATGATGCAATCTCTGGTGAGCTGCCAGTCGCTCTCGTCTTCACTGTCCTGCTGGGAGGACATATTCGACTGCTTGTGTTTGTTTGTGTGTGTCCCAGTGATGGAGTGATTACATGTTTACACGCATGTGTGTGCACATGTGTGTATATCTGTGTGCTGCGTTGGCGTCACGTCTCCAGGCAGCCAGGCTGTCTGCCTATGGCTCCCTGCTGTTAGCTCCTCTGTAGAAGGCTGGAAATGGTTGGTTGAATACCCTCCTGGAGATTTCCTAAAGCTGCAGGCAGCTGTCTCCCCATCTCCCCTTCATATCTTCTTTTCTCCTTGCTCACCTAGGGATGGATGCCTGCCAGTGAGCCTCACTCCCACCTTCTTTTCCTCCAGCCCTGAAAGCCCTCAGTCTCGCCAGAGAGGGTGTGATGAAGAGGGTGGGAGCTGGCTGCCAATACAAGCCTAGGTTTCCACCACTTATATCATGCACAGTCAACAAAAGCGCATACACACGATTCTCGACAAACATGTTATCTACATAAGGCGGCAGGTGAACGCCTGGTCACCAAGCCTGTAATTGGAGTAAATACTCCAGATCTTCTGTTGCAGTACTTTAATCAATCACTGACTCACATGTGTCCATACTCACACTTGTAACTCACTAGTGCCCACACACACATACACACACACACTTAAAAAAGACACTCAACCTCCGCTGAGGCCTGTCAAACAGCACAGCATCCATGGTTGCCAATTTGGCCCCATTTGGCTGCCTGGTCTACTCCACGAGTGCTAAGAGTCTCTGTACCATTAAGCACCAGCCGGCCCATCTCGACTGCCCTGCATGAGTGCTCTTCGCCAGCGCACTTCATTTTCAGCTAACCCTCCTGTAGCTGCGCTTGTCGAACCTCACATTTCTTGTTGAAGATGAGGGAGAAGGGTGAGAAAGGTGATGGGAAAGTGGGAGGCGAGGGTAGGAAAGATGGCGAATGCTGGAGAGGAGCATTTGAAGCGGCATGCTCTCAGCTGTTGCACCCATCTGGATTACAAACTCAGTGTAAATTGAATACATAGTTTCAAATGAATTCTCTTTAACGCATCCATTTGGTGGAAAACAATGCCTCTTACTGTATGCTGCTGGCTAATTTAGAAAATCATTTGTGGCCCATTGTAGTTATTGGCAAGCTTAAACTCCAGTACATAAATGCTTTATTCAACTCATCTGATTATTTACTTGCTCTCTTTCTCGTCATTATTCCTGCTCTCTTTTGTGTGCTTAATATTTAAAACAGAGGAGCCACAAAGCACCATTTTTTTGAGTTACATTTAAACTGACAAACTTAACACCTGATGTCAGCTTAGAGTCAGAGGAGGAGGAGGAGGAGAGAGAGAGGAAAGAGGAGGGCTAGTTATAAATAGCAGAAATCTCTCCAGAATGGCAGGTTTTTAATTAACAATAGAGTGTCTGATGATCCACAGTTAATCCAGAGGAAAAGAGGGAGGAGAGGAGGGAAGAAGAGAAAATCATCAGCTGTTTGATGTTCGGACTACAAGTCCCTCCTGGCCCTTCCAACGCTCGCTGCTGAGCTGTTCTGCGCTGTTCTGCGCTGTGATATCCATAGCCCAAATGTATTTATTTAGTGAAACAGCCATGCTCCATATTTTGTGATTCACTTTGTCTCTGACTAACCGCTGTCTGTTCCCATTAGCGTGGATATGTGCACTCCGCTCCTCTTAAACTGACTGCGATGCTTTGTGCTTGTGTGTGGTGTTAGTGGATCCGGGCTGTTTGTTGAAAACTAGCTGACTGAAGGCCCGATGGCTGGAGGCATCCTCTTACAGTCCTACGCCTGTTGAAAGGCTTGATCTGTCGGGGAAACACAGGGACATGTCAGGCCTGCTTCACACTCAAAGGGAGTGTGCTATCTAAGACACTTTGAGCTTAGAGGGAAATGGGGGTGGTATTTTTTTCTCTTTTTTTTTTTACACAGCTGCAAAGACAGTAACAAATATGTTTTTTGTACTAACTGTGATACTACATTTTCAGGGGCATTTCAGGGGGACGTGAACTTAATTTATGACAAATTATGAAAATATTTTTATTAATTAATTATAATAAATTAGTAAAATAAATTGATCAGTCCCTTTAAGCTCTAAGAATACCAATATAACAGGCAGCTATTTGAGTGAAGACACTGTTTCTGTGCAATACGATTAACATTTTGACCTGAATACTTAAAAAAATGTTGTTTTTTTATAATCATTATTGTTTGCCGAACTTTTTAGGTATTTATTAAATGCTAAAAAACAGGTCCTCTTCCCACTTGTGGCTTGTAGCAGAGCAGGATTCTCATGACACATAGTTGACAGATATCACACTGAGACTCTTTGCGCCTCGGGTAGAAGACATTGTGATCTTGAGAGTGGTGATGGAGCGATGCAGGACAGGATATTCCAGTACAAAGAGGTGTAATGATGATGATGATACTCAAGGAGAAGTATGAGAAATCATTTTTAGTTGTAAGAAGCTGAGCAACCAGGGTCAAGTCTGGTCGATGACTTATTGGAGCAAGTTACTGAATAATCTTGATTTCTAACCCTTTGGACAAAAAGGTTTATATAGAGTTTCCTAAGCCTGTCTGTTTTAGGGTAAATGTGTTTAACCCTCTTCCCTAAATATGAGGGACATGATTTAAGTGTGGCTTATAAATATGAATTAAGATGTTGTGTAGTTGTCAGTAAGAAAAGTAAATAATTGAAGTATGAAATCAGGATAACTTTCTAAAAGATTTTCTTTCTCTCTTTGGTCTTTAAGGACAGAGTCTGGGCTATGGTTTTGTCAACTACATCGATCCAAAGGATGCAGAGAAAGCCATCAACACGTTAAACGGACTCAGACTTCAGACCAAAACGATCAAGGTAACTGTCACCACATACAATTAAATACAGACATTTCTACTACACATCATATTAATGAAAAACTAGATACTTGAAAAGCACAACTGCAGATATAAAAGTTAATGAACTGCAAGATGATGATTAATAAAATCACAATTATTTTATTAAGTTGTGGATGTCATGCTAGTAAATGTCTCTTTCTTCTCCCTCAAAGCCTCTTTAGATAGTGATGCTGTTAGCGAATAAGCTGGAGGGCAAGATGGGATTAACATGCATGAGGCTCAGTAATTAAATAGACCATCTAAATCAAAGAGACACTCTGAAAAGCTTTTGACTACGGATGACATGCTAATTACCTTCTAAATGTCAAAATCTACAGGTGAAAATATACATACATAAAAGGGAGAAAGACATCAGTCATGAAATGTTTTCTAAAATAATACAGAGCTCGGGTTCTACATTTCAATGGTATGACTAATGTGCAGGCTTGTTGGATGTTGGAGGTAAGACAGATAGACCAATGCCAACACTATTCTGTCCTCCCTCCAAGACTGTAAACAAACCGAAAAGCATTTGGTTGGAGCACACGGTTTACATCAACACTTACCTTACTCCAACATCATCCTCTCTCGTCCCTTTTGCTCTGTGCATGCTAATGTATTATGGTTTTTAAACTAAGCAGTAATCTGTTGCTCTGCCGTAATCCCTGGATTCTCGCCTTCTGCCATCTGATCTAATGTAATCTAATATCATGGGATTAGCCCGTATTTGTGAATGGGCAATCCCTGGGAGAATCCCCCCATTCACAATGCAGTGGCTGCCTGACCTGGCCTTGGCTCAGCAGTGCTTCCTGGCTCTTTTAACGGCTTAAAAACAAGATAAAAATGTTAGAATGATGAACACTTGCACCAGAGTTGATCTGCTACCTTAATTTATCCTGCTGATACTATTTTAGATATATTAACTTAAATATCAGTCAATACTAGCAACCCCACTGTTACCTTTGGAATGAAAATCGAAAACCAATACTCTTGACTGCTCACATTTGTCTAGCTTTGACAACATTATAGCACCTTTTAGATACAAACAAGGGAAGAAAATGAATTCACCATTGATCGAAAAATACCGACTGCTGACAGTTTTATACTGTTTGTGTTGGCACATGATGGTTTACCTGAAACCAGTTAACTTTTGGAGCTTATTGGTTATGGTATTCGATCGATGCAACAATTGGCATAGTTATCAATGCCAGAAACTAGCATTTTAGGCAGTATTCAATGTTAATGATGTTATTTGTCAGATGTGTGGTTATTTTTATGTTGTCGTGACTGAATTACAGCTGTTATGTCTGCGATAGAAAGCAAGTCAGCTAACATCAGCGGTGCAACAAATCACAGTTGATAAATAATCCATGTGTATGATCCTTGTTCAGATCTCATGTGAGCCGCTGGTCAGTGGAAAATTTTTCATTGTGGTGTCCTTTGAATCTAGCCCTGATAAATCCCAGAGAGCAAGAAATATAAAGAGGAAAAGAAAAGTAGAGAAAGCAGCATTACAGGCACACAGGCGTAATGGTACCGTGGAGATTTACTGCAAAAATGTGACTTAGTTCAGTCTTGGTTTTTATCAGCCTCACGTACAGTATGTTTCACACAAATTTTCACCCACAAAAGGATCAGAAAGTTCTGACATTTTGTTGTGTACGGATAATTACTTTATATCACTGCTGTGTTTGATCTAGAAACTAGATGAAGAGAAAAGGTCCCAAGATGCATGCTTCCTGTTTGTAGTCCACCTCACATGACACGCAACAGGAGCAGCCAGCGCACAGATACAGATATCCACTGGATGAGAAATGCACATGTGTAAAGTGTTAAACACTCTCACAGCTCATACAAGAAAAACTGTTGTTTTGGCATCATGGCAAATTTCTTTATCACAATTTTCATAATTTTTGTTTCATGCTTGTCAAGTCAATGTGCTCTGTTTAGCGGGGACAAACACTGAGTTGCAGTACAGTAACAAAGACAGTATGTCACAGACTGCTGCATTCAAAGATGTTTAAAAAACTGTCTATATAAAATTTAAGTTTAGGTTTATCTGACTGCTTCTAATTCTCATCAGAGATGTGGTAACATGTATGCATGGAGGAAAGTTGAGGGTGTGATAGACCATCGAAATGCATTGATTCCCTGCATTGGTAATGCAGTTACAGTCCAGGCGGGGAGTAGAATTTTTCTACAATTTATTTCATGAGTTCACTCTTCTAAATTGATCCAGAAATGATAAATAAGATAAGTCCATAACCCTGAACCAAAATGTGAGATTTGTGATCCATTGGACCCCTAACCAACACAAACCCAGAGGCAGTCTCAATGTAAAGGCTGAAAACAGTTGAAGGTCATCTGAGCGGTGTGGAAATCTTGTGGTGTTTATTGAATGTAGCATCCTGCGTTCACAGATTTCACTCTCACACTCTCCTGACACAAGAAGTTGCCTGAAGTCATTCCCGAGATAAAGGCAGTCTTGGTAATGACAGAAGACAACTCTGCATCTCTGTCTGGCGCTATCTCTCTTTCACACTTCATTTCCTCCCTCCCACAACCCTCTTTTCCTTGCTGTCTCCCTCCACAACAGATCACAATACCCTTAAGGTAATTAGGTAAATTAAAAGGCAGCACGGTAATTTCAAAATGAAGTTTGGCGCTCTTTCATGTTACACCCTTCCCACTCTCTGCCAGTACACTCGTGACGAAAAGGTTTGGCCTACAGATTCACATGCTCCAAGGCGATGTGTCTCAGGGTAGTGTGTTTGAGTTGGTTTTACTCCTACCGTTTCCTACACCACGACACCTCAGATTTAGTCAGCGATGCTGCTTCCTGTCTGAGGCGTTAGGGGAAGCAGCATGCCAAAGGTGAGAGGATCTCACAGTGACATGCATGCACATAATCTCTCACACTTTTCCCAACTTTCATAGGCGCACACACATACACACACACACAATCCACACATACCCTACACCACACTTGTACACAGTACCGCTCACAGCTTGAGGAGGTGTTGATGGATTAGACATCTGGAGTTGGCTGACAAGGAGAAGAAATGAGGGGAGAGCTGCGCAGAGAAGAAAAGAGGAGCAAAAAGAGGCAGAATCTGGAAGAGAGAGAAAGGTTTAGTGAGGCAGCACGCAGGAAGGAAGCAGAGGGAGAAGATTCAGGCAGCAAAGAGCAGTGAGATACAGAGAGGAAGAGGAAAACATAGGAGCAGAGCAGAGATGCCAAAGAGAAAGATGTGTAAAAGAAAAGCGAGACATGGAGAAAGCCAGCTGTTCCCAATCCTATTCTTACACCGTAAGAGTTCAGCAGGATTTCCATGCTGCTGCTGAAGGATATGACTGCATATCCACCATATTTGCCTGACTTTAACCCTATTTGATAGCTTATGTCTCCACATGTCAGAGGTAATGAAAGTACTGCAAGGGAAAGCTGCTCCTGTCAGCAGCAGCAGTAATGGGATTTGCGCAACTTTTGCCTGAGCAAAAACCAGGTCTACACACGAGGACGTTTGGGACAATGTTTGAGAAGTGAAAGTTCAGCGGTAGAGAGCGACAGCTGCGAGTAGAGAGTAATGTACAGTTCATTCATAGAATATAGCCTATACAGTGTGATTGACAGGAAAATAGCTTTGAAAGATGCACATATGTAAGTCAACGGTGTCTCTGAAGGTGTTAAGGAAAGAGGAGGAGGAGCAGCCTGCTACTATAAGGATCAGGGAAATAGTCTAGATAATTATAAAATTATAAAGTCTTTTTATTACCCGAAGACTGTTGCATGACAAGAATGTAGAGGACTTTGTTGTGTAAAAAGTATGCGTGTTTTGTCAGTATCTGTAAGGTGTATATGCATTTATTATTATTCATACTCTGTCTGTATAACATTCAGAAGATGTGTAGCAGTGAACTCATTACTCTGTCTTATATCTTTATCTTTCAGTAATGCCTGCATGATTAAATTAAAGTGTGTATGACTCTACTCATCAAGACTGGCAGGGCTAATTGGCACCAGCTAACAAGCTAAAAGGCATTCATTCATTTGCTGTTGAACTCGTTGATAAATCTGCTGACATTGCTAATGGAAAAAAATACATCTGCAAACACAACATATAAACCACTCTGTCACGTACAATGATTTGACTCAGCATAGCTCAGTCACAGCCCGAGTACTATTAATCCTGTTCTCCTGGCTCGCTAGGCTTCCCTTTCAAAGTAAAACACCTGTGGTTTCTACTCAAGGGAACAAAGTTTCCTCAGCTCCCAACAGCAAACAACTCCAGTGTTATCTCCCAAGAGTTCTCAGCAGCCAAGTCTTTCCTGACAATGAAAATCCCCATGGCAAGGTGCACTGGGAAAATTTAGTCACAATTTTTCTCTTGTGGTTACAATGACCCGCTCCCCTGCTCAATCCAAACACACAAACGCACACACAGACACGCATTAAATCCCCCGTCGTGTAGATTTAAACCTCCAGGATGCTCATAGTCACTGACTGCATACACTAATACATTGTGGATTTTCCCCACAGGTGTCATATGCACGACCCAGCTCAGCCTCCATTCGTGATGCTAACTTGTATGTGAGTGGCCTGCCCAAGACTATGACTCAGAAGGAGCTGGAGCAGCTCTTCTCCCAGTACGGACGGATCATCACCTCGCGCATCCTTGTCGACCAGGTCACAGGTATCCATGGGGCAGCACCTCCTCCGTTTCACACTTTCATACAGACACACAGAATCAACCGAACGCACACAGAGGCCATCGTTGTTCCTGCCGCTTCATCACAGTAACTAAAACTGGGATCTTTCTTAACAAGTGGAGTTCTAGTTAATAATGTTGTTGATAACAGTCATTTGTTTTGGAGAACATGCTTGTAGCAGAGAGATAGTGGGGTGATCATAGATTATTGTTAGCCCACTAGCAATAGCTGCAGTTTGCTCCCAAGCTACGAAGGTTTGTTGAGCTTTTTGTAGAGCTGTTCCCAAAGAGCAGAACGTGTTACATGTAGCATGAGAGCTCGCAGACAGACCACTGTGTCTTTTTCAGAGCATGCTGAGTGTTGGTTCAGTGTATGTTTTAAGTGCTGTGGGCACTTTACTGATTCATGTCAGCCTGAAATGTTCAGCAAGGTGCTAATTTTACTTCTCCAGCCAGCCAATCATGGACTACATGGGGCAGCACTGACCACCCAAGTGACTAGGAAAACAGATGTTTTTCAGAAGACCATCACAGAAATAGAGACGCCTATTACAGGGCAGTTTGCCTGTCTGTTGCAGCTGAGTGTTGTGGTTGATAGAAAGAAACACAGATAGATAATAAAAACAAAGGGACCCAGCTGGTTTATAATACAACATAGCAATTTCCTTTTTGTTGCCGAAATTGTCAAAATTAATCCTGATTTTTACCTTTGTGAGGGCTTCTTTGTTGTATGAAAATAGTTATTAACATAGTCAAAAACCACATCTGCAGATATCAAAAAAATCTAATTCTGGAAGCAGACATTCTGCTTTTTGTGTGCTTTTCAATAGAAATTTCATAATAGCTCAATAATTAGAAACTTTTGCACAGAATTCCTACCCTGGCTGTGTGCTGTAACCATAAAATGAAATCATGAGTCAGTTTCTGTCTTTTTTTGAAGAGAAGGGAGAAAAAATATTCATCTTCAGCATGTTGTGTTTCGGTTTCAGAATGCCAGTTGGAGAAAAATCAGAAAGAAAATAGTGCTGGCTCTAAAAGATGACTTTTTTCAGGTGGCAATCTCTATTAATTTTCGTATCTTAAATAGCCGTAAAAACAGTACAGATGTTTAATATATGTTTAAATGACTTCTGTGCATATCCCACTTAAGGAGGGTTACTAAGTAAGTATTGAAAGGGAACATTACATGTCAGTTAGAGCTAAACTAGAATCCCTTGATTTGACACACGCTTGCCATAAAATAAGGGTATCTGACAAACACACTTGTTTGATGAAATTAGTTTTGGCCTAAGCACTTTGCCCGCAGTCTTCTTAGGATGGCATTGGAAGTTGATCTCAAGAGGCAATTCTTTAAAGCACAGCCCCATCTGAGGGTTCTGTAGTAAATGATTACATGAGAAGCACAATCTGTGAAATATACATGCTCAATTACATATTCCACTACATCCAAAACACAAGAATGAATCACATCAGCCCATTGTGCTGTAGAGGAACCCCTCCAGCGTGTCTCTTAGATCCATTTCAGGGGTTGTGTATGTGCCTACAGGCTGCAACCTGCTCCAGTGTTATGTGCAATGTGTACTGATGAAGCAGAAAGGGAGCAGCATGCTGTAAGCCACACTCATTTGCCTAAGCAGAATAAATCACTGCTGGCGCTCAAGTGCACGCCTGTCTGTACACACTGAGCAGACAAGGAGAGAGGCTGGGAGGAGATGGGAAAGTAGCAAAAAATTGAACAAAGAAAGAGAGAAAAGGGAGACAGAGGGGAGTGAAGACAGGGTTAAAGAGGCAGAGAAAATGCAAAGGAAAAGGGGGAAGGCGAGGAAATCATGAGAGAGCTGTAAAGATGCTTGGCCACACATTTCTGACTGATGTGTTTTTACTAGCAGACCTGCAACCATGATTCTTAGACCCAAAGGAGACCCAGAAAAAACAGTTTTATCTCATAATACACATCAAGACCACAGTAAACATCTGCTCATCCACTGCCATATGCACACTGCTGAATTTTAGCCTCGATGGCCTGGCTACACGCCATGAATAAAACACATCTTAACACAGGTGGTATGAGTCACAGGAAGAGAAGATTTTGTTGCATTTTTCATGTGTTCTTTTTTCATTCATGTCCAGATAAAGCTGTGCAACAATTCAGTTGCCCCTTAGTGAATAAAAATGAACACTCACATTCAACCAAACACAAGTGAGCTAGTTAGGGGTTTTATGTAACGGTTTCTTTCACTTCCATTTATTCAAAGCTGACACTCAAAGGTTTAATCATCACACATTTCACCCTGAAATAGCATACGCTGTACAAAATTTGATGTTCTGCTGATGTGGGGCGTCAAATTGCTAAGAATACAGTACATTACATCACAACCGACACCTCTGTGTATTTAGTTTGTTGTTGCCTGTTTCTTTGCCATGTTCAGGCCAGCTATCCTCTGTTGTTATGAGATACTGTTTGCACAGCAGGGCTGATTAAAGCTAGCATGTTCAACAAATGAATTAAACTCGCCTTGGCCTGAAGTAGGTCATTGCTTGTTGAAATTGTCACGTTAGAACAATTCAGTAAAAAAAGAAACTGATGTGACACCGCACCACAAGAACTAGAAAATGTATTTCTGATGTTATTGTTTGTTTTCCTAATCACACATGACCACTTTATTTGTTTATTTTCTTTCATATTACATTGCCAATTTTGTGAAGTTTTACCGCTGCAAAGCATAAACAGAAAACTACTCGATGAAACATCAAACTGATTTATGCTTGACATGAAATCTAACTTCTACCAACTAACAGCACTTCACAAAGAATATATAATGTTTACTACATTTTGGCACTTCGCCATACCACTTTAAAAAAAGTACAACAGCTATAAACTCTCTCTCTTTTTTTTTTCGCAGTGTTGTAATACTCTCTCTTATTGCTACCAGACACAGGTATCTTTTGTAGCACACAGGCGGTGGATTTTTCATTGGTCAGTACACTTTCTCACATTCAGAACTGGAGGTGTTTGAACACCCTGACCCTGCTAACACCCTTAGCTTCAATAATTGCTGTCCTCACTGTGAACCTACAGACTTTTTAAGCTCAAACTGAAACACACAAAGATCCACGATCATCTGCACACTGAAACACAGACTCAAATGATAATAATGTTAGAGAGGGAAAACGAGAGATGTTCTGCAAGGTGTCTCCAGAGGGATAAGGATCAGCAGGAGAAATGTTAATGATTAATTAGATGTTAGACTTGCTGGTGATTAAAAACATGAAGGACTTTAGAGCGGCCCTGAGAATAGTATGCTGGCATCATTGACTCATCTGTTTCTTCTCTCTGTTACTGTACAGCACACACACACACACGCACACACACACACACACACACACACCCACACACTTGCTGCCATTAGGAGAGAAATGGGCTGCAAATTAAAACTCTCCTGTGACTGTTAAAAATGTAAGCACAGAACAAGCAGGGGGAGTCAGGAAAAGATAGAGAAAAGGGAAGACAGACAGATTTGTGGCGTAGTAGACTGGTGTACAGTGCAAAAAATTGTGCACTTTCATGAATGCATCTTTGTCATTATCAATTACTGAAAATGTTCCTGCAGAGGAAGACAATGTTGTTCAGTTTATTCTGCTGTGAAGGAAAAATATGGATGGTTTTGTTGTGACTTTAGGTGACTCATTGTCTCTGTTGAACAAAAGACTGATTTCGGCCACACCCATACATGGTCTACAGAAAGGGATTCAATTGTTGGGATGCCCAGACAGCAATGCATAGGAACAGCTATGCTACATGGTTGTTGAAATGATGGATATCCTCTAGTGACCATTACCAGATGGGCTGATGATTTCCATCTCCTCCCCTGCTAAATTGGGAACATGAAGTCTGTTCTCTAAATGACCTCCTCATCAGCAGGATGCACCCTGCAGTCACTCTTCTGTTCATGAAGACCAGAAGGAACTTTGAAAACATCACAGTTAGCATCGTCCTCAGTCAGAGCCGGCTGAAACAAATACCACTGAACTGCCAAATTGCCACAGCGACTCAGGGAGAGAACAAAACATCAAATTTACAAGGATATCTCTCAGTTTCTTCCTTGCTCTCTTCTGCCTCTTTTCTCTTTTCTTCTGTCAATTGATTCCCTCTGAATAGATAACATACTTTGTCTCTTTACTAGTGCTAATAGTGCCAGCAGGATTCCCCTCACTCTGATTCAAACCTTCAGGAAACGCAGCCCGACTGTGATGTTGGACTCTGACAGCTGGTTTTCAATTTGCAGCAGAAACAAGAGAAAATTTTTGGATCAATAATTAGCCATTTCTACTTCCTTGTTGACCTGTGCTTGTGCATATGTCAATGCTTACCTGATCAATGACAGCAAATACAATCGATCTACAGCCTCGGCTTCTACAAACTCTTATGTGAAACTAAATTGCCACACAGTGTGTGTAAGGACTGGCAGTGAAAAGGCTAATGCTGAGTTGCCTTCATGTGGGATGGGAGGAAGCAATGGGAATGATTCCCATGGTAACAAGTCATGAGTGCTCACAGCATCATGCAACTAAAGATAGTGATTGCCAGTGTTACTTAAAACAAATTGCAAGTTATTTGGCATTGAGCTAAGTTGTGTGATAGGCACATTGCTCCTGATCAAAATAGCATCAAATTAAAGTAGAGTTACCTTGAAATTCTGCTGATATGATGCGTCCATGTTTGAAAGCTTTCCAGACCTTTTGGTGTTATTTACTGCCAAGTTGTATTCTGGATATTAAAGCTGTCAGAAAATATCTCAGACTTTCTCCTTCAATACAACAAGAAAACACTGCATTGTTAGAGAAGTTCAGCACTGCATTACAAACACGCTGCCTGGAGCACACGATGTGCCTTTTAAAGTCAAGATTATGTTTATGGGGGTATTGAAAGTCTGGTCATGTCGTGTTTGGTTGCACGTTTTTATTTGCACTCAGTGATCAACACAGAAACTGTTACTGACTGTTTGAAGCTATAAAAATGTTGATTATGTTTACATGAAACTCTAATGGCCCTTCTGCCAAACTAGTCTGAAGATTACTTGCTTTGTGACTCACCCCTCAAAGACTTTATCGAAGCTATTGCAGTTATAACTGAGACATTGCTTTGTCCTCATCATTTGGGAAGAAAGCCAAAACTCAGATCTTTCCCCTCGTAGTTTGGTATTTACAGAGAAAAGAATACATGAATGAACAAGAGAGACATGAGCAGATTAGAGAGAGTCTAAAGTGTCACAGGAAAACCGTTATTTTGCAGCATCATAATGCTAATAACATGATTACTTAAGAGATGAACATTTGTGGCTTTCTTAATTGTTAAATATTAAACATATAGCAACTTTGCAGTAGTAATCTTTCCAGTGCGATAAAAATGGAGTCCTAAAAGACTCTTTATAAACCTGTACAGCTCTATGGTTTGGTTTTCACCTTCTTCCTGTATTCACACCTCTCATGTTTGCAGTATTTTTTCTCAAAGGAATCACTCTTCCTCTGCTCACTTGGTGCATTCTCTCCTCTCTTGACTTGAATAATGGATGTTCTCCTTTAGACTGACACCACACTGAATCCCTGCTCTCTGTCTGTTTGGTAGCACAGAACAGAACGGTCAAGGTAACACCAGCAGAGAGGTGCACCCTCAAGGTGGGATGACTGCAGCCTTGACTCCTACTACCCGCCCCCCAACCCATACATAATCTTTCAAGTGCGCACTTTGTTTTCGCAGACACACGTGCACATGCAAGCATGTAGAGATATACACATCAATACATCCACGCACACACACACACACAAATCAGACAGATGGTAGAAGCGCTGCTCTGACAAAGGCTAAAGCACAGGGCACCTCCACTCTTCAAAGTGTGTTCACTTCTCTTCTTGCTGCTTTTTCAAACACCATCTGTACCCAGGCAAACTAACGCAGCTTAAAACAAGGACACTGCATTTTTTTCCTCCTCGTAATTAAAAGACAGCAGGAAGAGGGTTTGTTTCTGCCTCTGCCATATTAGAATTCTTTTGGAAAGGCAAGGCTAATCATTTGATACGGCTGGCACACTATAGCTGCCGAAGTTAAGGATAAAAGGATGGGACATGGCGTAGCGGACTACCTGAAAACCTTTTAAGATTTTGCCCGTGTCTCCTTGCATCAGGGCGTGCGTATACCTTGGTGTTTATATGGGCTTGCCTTTGAGTAAACAATGTTGTGGAAGCTTAAAAACTGAAAAGGAAGTATGTGTGTTTTCTAACCCATCAGCTAGGTTTCACCTTCCTTTCTCTTGGCCTCTCAAAGGAGCAGTCATCTCTCTCTGTCAGTCAGTCAGTTGTTTGGGGAAATGATAGTGGGTTTTAGAGAAAGAGCGGCTTTGTTTGGGGCAGGAGTGAGCAAGAATAGCACTGTTACCTTTCATCATCATCCTTTTACTGTCACTTCCTAACACTCTCCTCTTTCACCTTCTCTCCTTTTGTCCTTTCCTTCCCTTACTCTTCAGTCCCTGCTCTTTTTCTTTTCTCCTTTTCACTCCTGCCTTGCAAAACCCCGCCACCACCACCCCCACCCCGGCACCTGCTTCCTCGTCCTCCCAACCTCTCTTTCTCTTTCTGTTTCCCCCTCCCCAGAATGAGCTAGCGTGTTATTAGTAAGGCAGCCAATGTGCCTGTCGGTGTGTGTTAGAGGGAGATAAGCACAGGTAGAAAGAGTTACATAAGCCTCTGTTGATTACTGTGGAGGAGAGGGAGGGCAGAAAAAGAGAGTGAGAAGACGAGAGAGAGAGAGAGAGGGGAAAAGAGAGAGCGGGAGAGAGAGACAAATTGCTGTACCTTAGTAAGTACATTGTGCTCTAATGTTGCCTGTATGGCTGGCTGGCAGTTGATAAGTAGCCAAGGCTTCTAGGCCTGGTTGAAAGGACAGTCATTAGGATTGACTCCCTAAACCAGCAGCTTGCTTCATAGATTGCAAGTTTGTTTTCGTTATGTTAAATTGGAGAAAAATAAACATTAATATAATGTGACAGAGCTGTTATTCATGTAACACTTGTTTTGTTGCTTCATGGAACAATGTTTCACTGGTGTATTCAAGCGACAGTTTGTACTTTAGATAGATATCTTGCAGCAAGTAAGGATACCATTGGGAAATCCTGTATTTGTTTTGTTTTAAAGAAAGGTGATGAAAAAAAACATCAGAATCAAGTTACTTTTTCTGTATTGCAAGTGTTGCCTCGTCTGGCTAAAACCTAAAAACACCCTCTTTTCATTCCTCTTCATAAGGATACATTGATTGTGAATATCAAAGCCAATACTAATATGGTAATTGGTAAAAGGACTATATAAATAAAGTGCTTTCGTACATCACGTCACCTGTTCACAACATATTCACACAATGATGGCAGAGGCTGCTATTTTAAAGCAATAGCAGCCAATAGTTGCTTTACAAATTAGAAGTCTTAAATACTCGCTTGACAACATTGCTATGATGTGTTAAAGATAAGATGGTATAAAATTATAGACTTTAAATACTGGATGTAGCATCAGTGATGTCACCCTCCAGTTGGCGGAGGTCGCCATATTGGAAATGTTGTCTCAACCAAACATTCAGTCAGTGTGCCATAGGCATTTAGCCTCCTCCCATTGACTACAGTGTGCCTGCCTGTCAACCAAGTCAGCTGTGCCTCTGATTTGTCAAGCCTGTGTCCTGAATGCAAACTCAATGAAAACCAACCTTTTACAAAAAAATCTCACTCCCCACACCATGGGTGCCATGGGAGCCATGGCCATGACCAAGCTAGTCAGACCAAAACCATTTGCTGAACCAGGTTTCAAGCGTGTTTATATTAGCTCTTAAAACTGTCTGTTTTGGCTCAGTGTGTACATGTTTCTTGTGCGTCTGCAGCCAACCTCAAGCGGGCACTCAGGAACTGCAGTTCTTAGTTCTCCAACTGGAGCTTTCCGCTTGGATAAGAAACAGATAAATATGGATGCACCTAACGATTATTTTTCTATGGATTAGTCTAACGATTTTTTTTTCGTCCCTATATGCAATCAATCGTAGCGCACCGCCATGGTTAAATAAAAGCCGCCACACTTTAAAAATGAGTTATTTTTTCCTTACGTGGCTCTACCTCAGAGTCATGTGTATCAGTATACATATGTTAAGCGGAGCTCGCGTGTGCCGAGTATTAGCATTAGCGAGCTTTCGTCGGCGATCACACAGCTGATTAATTAGCAAGTTATAGGACAAATAAAAGCACAAAACTGATGCTTCAACTCTGAGCTAACTGCTTAAAGTGAGTGAATTAGATATGGGATGCAGGTTGTATGATGCAGCGTTCACTGTGGTGGCTTATTTTATTTGATTGACATGTCACTGCATGTCTCCTTGAATGAAAACAGCCCGATCTTGGAAATAGAACCAGGAAGAACACATGCATTGATGTAGAGGAGCTGCTCATAGATCATGCTAAAGTAGATTTTAAATCGACCCCATTAGGTGGAGCTCTTTTGCTGTCCATGCCTCCACCGTTGCCTGAAGTAGCCACTGTCTATGTCATCATGCGGTATGTTTTCTGCGTCGACAAATTTTTGGAAGCGAGAATCACCCCAGCCCTACAGATAAACTTAGACTTAGACTTAAACATAATCAGATAATGGCATCATTGTATACTAGATGAGCCATTATCTGTAAACAGAGCAAACATTTGGTCGATGCATCCCTAATTCTGTGCTGTAGATGTTTACTGTTGTTCAATTTTTTTAAATTATAGCATTACGATGATTGACATATTCTTAATATGATGAAACCTTTGTGCAAGAGGAATGAAAGTAAAACACAGTCAAGACAGAGACTAAACCCCTTTTTTTTCATTTTGATGATAAAGTTAAATTAGACACAACCAAAGTTGTCCTTCTTAAGGCTAATGCTGAAAAACTAACAGAGGTCAAATTAGAGACAGCTGCTCTGTCTTCAAGTTACTTTTTCTGTATCATATCATTTATGCGCATATATATAGTGTACCATTGATTGCTTTAGTCTGCATGTTATTTATGGTTATTATTGCGAAGACACACACAGGTACCTTGCTATCATAAGGAAATATTATGAGTACGGGGTCAACTACCACCTCACCCCTCTAACCTCCTTTTACTGCTGCTGAACAAACTCAAGGACAAGAGTATCTGGTGCTCACGTAAAACGACACAATACACACTCACGGTTTATATACAAACTCTGCATCAGCCAGGGTGACCATGATTACAAATGACTTCACACATCTCTACTCCCCTTTTCATACTCAGTACTCATTCTCAGTAGCACCTCTTCAAGTCATCACTTAAGTGTGTGTGTGTGTGTGTGTGTGTGTGTGTGTGTGTGTGTGTGTGTGTGTGTGTGTGTGTGTGTGTGTGTGTGTGTGTGTGTGTGTGTGTGTGTGTGCCTTCATCTGTATGCCAAGCATTTGTCCGGGGGCCCTCCAGCCAGAACCAGCTTAGGAACAGCTCAAGGCCAAACAAGTGCAAGGATTAAAGGACAAATACAGTCCTCTCTTCCCTCTCTTGTCTCAGTGGAGGAAGTGAATGAGCAATACTCTCTCTCCCTCTCTCTCTCCTCTTCTTTAACTACTGCTGAGGTGCCCTTGAGCAAGGATTCTGGGGTTGTAAAGTGCATTACAGCACTAACGGCTGTGAAAATGGGCTGACATGACTAATCCAGATAAGACATGGTGTTGGATGAGCTGGCATGGTTGGTTAATTTAAAATCCAAAAAAAAGTATGTCGGTAATCACAGTTATTGGCTCCAACACCAAAATAACTCAGAGTTCCTTAAGACACAGCACTGACCTGTGTCTTACCTCACATGCAGCACATGCAGGACGACTACAGTGATGGCTGTTGTTTGTGTAGATCCCATTAGGATTGTTATTTCTCTGCTTCTGACAAGCTAATTAAAATGTACAGGTACAGACTTGGCACAAGAGAAAGTGAGGGAGACAAAATAGTGAAAGGCTGTCAGGGGAGGGAGGGAGAAAGGTAAAAAACTAGAATAAAAATGACTCATTTACACTAAATCAAGTTTATGAGATCATCTAACAAGCAGAAAAGGAAATGCTGTGATTTAGAGTGTGTGTGGTCAGTGAAGACCATGATGTGACATGATTTCTTTTCTGTTCAGGATGCAGAGTAAAAACCTTTTCAATAACACTGCTAGTAAAACCTCAGCTCTTACTGGAATCCCATCTCATTTCATAAGACGCAGCAGATTGATTTGAAGAGTGGTCACATTGGTTTTATGTCTGACTGCAGCCAAAAGTTGTTAACTTAACTGCTTTAGGAGAAACACAGATCAGCACAGTTTAGAGTAAATGCAGCAAAGGAAAGACTCCCAGTGTTTGAAAGGAGTAAAAAATTGCAGACTGAACTGGAAATTATATTCCTAAAGTCTGTGTTTTTGCAAAAATATTGATTATTTTACAATCAAATCTTAAACCAATATGTCTACATATTTCGAAGGGAAAAGAATAATTGAACCAAAATTCCCAACATTTCTAGGTAAATACTGGACTTTGAATGAGAAAGGAGAATTTAATTGGCTTTCATAGAGAAGCTTAGTTATTGTGTAGCCTTGCTACAAAGTAAATAACCTTGTGCTGCCCATCTCCTGGAGAGAAAAAGAGAACAAAAGGGGGAGTGAGCTGGTCAAGGTGTTTGTCCGAATAAGAATTCAGAGGAGGAGGCACCAAGAGATGAGCCAACAGGGAAGTATAAAAAAGAAATGTGGAGAGGGATGGCATGTACAAAAACGTGGAATAACAATAAGAAGGGTTTTCATGTGTGAGAAAGAGAGAGCACACAATAATGCTCAAACACAAAATTCCCCTCTTTCTTTCTTGCTGTCTCTCTTTTATTCAGTCTCAGCCACACAGACATGCTTGTGTGCACACACAGTATTATGTAAATAGTCTCTTCGGCAGAGTGCTGCTGTCACTGAGCAAGCATCCTCTGGGCCATCTAGGCAGCCTCATTAAAACAAGGCACAGCATCCATTAATAGATACCAGTACACTCATACACACACACACACATGCTTTCACACACACACACACACACACACACACATATATGTATATAAAACAGTAACACACGTAGAGCATTCACAGACACCAATAAAGGACCTCCCAGGAAGCACAGCTCTAAATGTTTCTCTCAGGTGGCAGTCAAAAAATGTCTCCAAGGAAACGGCTCAAATGTCACTGAGAACAATGTGAGAGGAGTGTGTGTGTATGGCTGACTGCGACTAGAGCTGGCATGGGAGAAGAATGGACCGTGAGGCTTAAAACAGATGGAGGGGCAACACCACAACACATCCTCGTACCTTCAGTCACAACAAGACAAATCAGTCACATGGTCCATAGTCCAAATCAGAGGATAAAAACAATATGAAGTGTTAAGACAATGTCAAAGCCCTTTATACTTCTATAGGAGTAGGAAATAAGGTGGAAAATGTACCACATGTGGAAGTCTTAAAAGTACTTTGTGACCTAAAATAACAAAACACACTCAAACAAGGTATTACCATTGTAAAGACTGCATCTGTTGTGTCTAAAACCTGTAAAGTAAAAGGGGCCTGTGTTTGTTTGTGATCTGCTGGCCCCGCAGGTGGCTCCCGAGGTGTGGGCTTCATTCGCTTTGATAAGAGGATAGAGGCAGAGGAGGCCATCAAGGGCCTGAACGGACAGAAGCCATCAGGTGCCGCCGAGCCCATCACTGTCAAGTTCGCCAATAACCCCAGCCAGAAGACCAGCCAAGCTCTCCTGTCACAACTCTACCAGTCTCCCAACCGCCGATACCCCGGTCCCCTCCACCACCAGGCTCAGAGGTTCAGGTGAGTGATGGTGCAGGGCATGGAGGTCAAAAAGGAGATCAAGGTGCTGTAGAGACTTTATAGGGAAGGAAAGGATTTGGCTGGTGTTGTCAAAGCATGGAGATTAAAACCTATTTTGTAATGTTAATGGTGCATACATGTCGCAGAGTTTCCCAACCTTGGGAGCTGACTGTTGTTCGTTTCCTCACCCCAACAAGAGTCCTAAATAAAGTAAAATAAATCTCTGTGTCAAGGGACTCAGAGTCATAAATGCTTTAAGACCTACATTTGAAAACATCAGGTTCTCTGGCTAAAAGTTAAAGGTAAAATACTTAGAATGTAAAGCGAGAACTTGACAACTCCCAAGGTGCATTTTGGTCAAAATCATGATAGAATCTAATATTCATATACCTGCAAGGGACACTTATAATAGAATGATCACAGTTGTAGCTTAAATTATGATACATCCTAATTTTTGAAGAATTCTGAGCAGTTTTAACCATTCTGCAACACTTGAACCATATTGTTAATCACTGCAAAAACCAAGTGCTTTTTTATCAGTGTTAGTTCTTATTAAAGGTTTTGAATGGCTGCTCCTTTCTGGCAAGTGTGGTAATAGCTTACCAGGGTCACTTTAGGATTACGATCCATAACTTAAAGCGACAAAAATATGTTTTCTTTATAAAGTTTGTCTAAATACTCAAACCTGATGGTAAGAGCAAAAACCAATTACATTACTTACCAGAGCCAGTGTCCTCCCAGAATCCTCGGCTCCTTTCCAGAGTCAAAATGATGTAACCAAATGAAACCCATAGTGACCCAGATATTATCAGAATTAGATTAAGAATGGGGTCACTGGGGCCATGTGCTCCGAAGGTTGGGAATCTCCTAGTTAATGTGTCCAAAGTTATGATTAATGGGAAGCAAATAGTGTTGAATTGAACAGAAAACAGGTACAACGACACAAGTATGATGTTCTGTGGAGATATTACTGTGTTGGTAACATCTAAAAAAAAACAGAAAGTCTCGCTCTTCTGGTGTGTTTGTTTATACCCAATGACAGCCAGTGCTATCTGATACGTTGGCAAGAAAAATTTGAAATAATCCGTTTTCAGCTCAACAGTAACTATCCTTGGATTGTGTGACCAAAAACACACTGAACTTAGTGAGCAAGTTTGTTTCAGACAACAGGCCTGATTTGGAAAACATTTGCACCAAATGCAGTTTACCGTGTTCGAACAGGGGATGTAACGCCTACACATCAGGAGCATGAGTCACAGCCACGTCTGTGTACAAACAATGATGCAACTTTTCTCCTGTGAACATTGATTTGAGCAAACACATCCCCCTTTTGAACAAACAGATGTTAGTTGTGCACCTGGTGCAGGTGTCAATAAAGCAGGCCCTGCAAGTGCCCTGAGTGGGTCCACCTAGATCAGAGAGGAACTGTTCAGAAGAGACTGTGGGGTTCTGTCGTTCACAAATACGTGTTTCCCCTCATTTCATCATGCTGCCATTCAGCCAACACATCCCTAAATATTCCCACTGAGGCCTGGGTGAAAACATGGATTTAGACATTGTAAATGTTAATCAAATAAAAGAGAGGAGAAATTTTGAGTCACCGTCATATTGATAAAATAGACCATGACAGTAAACTATATTCTCGCAGTTCGGCTCACTTTTAAATACTAAAAAGACCTTCATGTGTATAAATGTGTTGGATGACAATCTACAACTAACACTGCTCTAGTTCCTGCAGTAGACGCTAAAGTTACAAAGACAGACTAACAGCTTAAATCCAATGAACAAAGGGCAAATTAAAAACAAATGGTGCTTTAATTAATTTAAGGATTTGTGGTTTAACCTCATTTCTGTTTAATTAAATACAGTACATATGAAATACCTTAAGCTGTTTTAAGTCATGTTGAAAAAAAGTTTTTTCCTCCAAGGTCAGAAATCTCTACAGTAATCTATCATTTAACATCCTATACAGTAAATGATGACTTACTGTATATATGGCATCCCGCTTGGTCATATCCTGTCACTCACTACAGACATAACTATTCCTTTTTGTCTAAGTGTTTTAAATAATCTTTTACTGCACCTGAAGAAAGCAAAATGAAAACAGGTGATCATATGAAATCACAATCATTCAATCCAACAAGAGCTTCTCAGGATTGCAGCCAGAATATGTGCTTATACAATTTCCTCTCTCTTTCAATAACACTAAGCCGGTCGTGCTGTTTACTCTCCATCAAAGTCAGAGCTTGGAAGGTATTTTTCTTGTGGAGCGGCTTCCCTGGTGTGACACCTGAGCGATGTAGCGTGGCTGTGTGTCTGTGATACGCCAAGCCAATTTACAGGCTCTGCAGGAGAGCTGTCGCTTCTCATCACAACTCACAACCACAGGACTCTTCCTCACTGTGTCCCTGTGCTCCTGCTCTCTGCTCTCAAGCCCTCCTCTAAACCCTCAACACTTCCAAGTTTAAAATGTGCACACTATTTCTTTTTTTAACTTAACTCGTTCAAGATCACGCCGCAAAACAACTCTTTCCCCTGAGCGCAGTGATCCGTATCTGCTCGCTGTCTCCTTGACGAAACAAAACTTGATTTAGAGTTAAAAGTTATAATTGTGTGTTTATAAGGTAATCAAAAGTGTTAACATGAAAATAAGCACAGTTTAGATTATTGTTTAAAATATTGTTCATTAGATATATTGAGATTGTGCCACTTACAGGTGACATCCAGAGCAGGATACAGTGCTATCATGCTACATGCTATATAAGTATATCTATCCTGTGTGACTAAATCACATGTAACACTAGTAAACATTTAATAAGCTTATATGATCTCTCTAAGACAGCAGACATAATTGACTTTAACACAATACACCGAGCCCTAGATTCTGGCTCGTTTCCGATCCTCTGTCGTTAACTAATGGTTCTAATTAGCAAATTAGCCCTATTATATCCAGGGCAGGAGACAATTTTAATTGAAAAGATTTTCGTTTCAAAAAGACAAAAACGCCCCTTCCTCCATTAACATGCATTGAGGGAGACACAAAAGCCCTATTGTTTAGATGGAGCTTGGAGAGGCGGTGTGAAAAGCTGGAGTGTTTGCGCGGTGAGTGTGCATCAGTGTGCATTCGTACATGTGTAAGAGAGAGAGAGAGAGAGAGAGAGAGAGAGAGAGAGAGAGAGGGTTAGCAGCAGGTTGTTTTGTTTGGGACCCAACGGCCCGGCGGCCAGCAGATGTCTTTCGTGCTCCCAGGCCTAGAGCTCCTCTCCTCTGAGCATCCTCTCCAATTGACTCATTTACCCACAAAGCAGCCTGCTTGTACCCCTCCTACATAATGGGCTAATTACAGCTTTAATGAGTCTGTGTATCCTATTTTCTTTGTTTTAAGGCTCCTGTCTTAGTGTTTGGTAATATTAAAAAAGAGAATTTGAGAATACTTTAAACATAGAAAACATGTGAGACTACAATTGACAGAAAAATGTGAAATGTGATCCAATTTTCTGAATCTAGTACCTTGAAATATGGTGTACAAGACACACTTTAACAACTTTTTATCCATGTCAAAAATGAGCTACATCCTAAATACTGCTACAACCATAAACCACAAAATGCAGGAAAAGTTATTCAATTATGGTGCAGTATTTTTACCAAGAAGATGACACTATAATCCTGCAAAAGCTTTGCAATTTACATGCTATCAGAATTGTTACTGGAGTCACAACTATCAATGCTACCACAGGCTGAGTTCAGCCAATGCACTACTAGCTAGCAAGATTGTAAACCCAACATTACAAAAATAGACGCTAAGGAAGAGCTACACGGCTGCACAATCACTGCACATTGTGGACTATGCTGAATGCACTGGTCATTGACTCTACAGTGTCAACAAGAAAATTGTTTCTGCACTCAACAGAGTTGGGCAGCCAAATGCTATACAATCTATAAGTGTGTGTTTTAATATGTTTCAATTAAAAATAAACCAACATACGTCTAAAATAGCTTGTTTTAATTCTTAATTTAATTGATAATATAACAAAGAAAACCAGAATTCTCAGAATGAAACAGGTGGAACAGGTCATGTTTCAGGTTGTTAATTACAATATCCAGTCTCCTGGTGCTGAACTGCAAATGGTTTAAGACTGCTGATGTCTTTCTCTGAAATGTGTTACAATTTATATGAAGTAGCATATAAAACAAGATTATTTTTTACAATTTATCTTTAAGAGAAATCAAATTTGACTGCTTTCTGGAACTGCAATTGAACATAAATTTGTGTGTATTTGGGGTAAGAAAATCTATTGTAAATGGTGTAGTTGTAGAGGGGTTAGCTAAATCACTTTGCAGTAAAAAATACCAAACTTTCAGTATCCCTGAGAAACTTTTACTGGTCACCTTTAGGCATTGGTAAATACTGTGTAGAAGATGTGTTCTAAGAAAGCAGATGCTTGTTTATTGAAAAAAACAACCCTGATGGTGGAGTCAAAGTCGGAGAGTTTGTTGTGTTTTCAAGAGGAACGAGGTGTCGCCAGCCAGCTGTTGCTCAATAAGCCGTGGCCTCTGTCCATTAGGCCAGAGGAGTTAATAAGACATGAGACAGGCCAGACCCAAGTGACAAATGAAGGTCATTGAGTCACAGAGCAGACTGCATCCATCCAAGAGGGCCAACATTTCATACAGCCCACAGGTTTCTGAAGCCTCACAGACGCACACACAAGACTCACTTGGTTATTAAACACACACACGCTTAAAAAAAACTGGATTACCCTTACTGACTACGATGGCTGAAGTTAGAGGGCTAAAATTATCCTGTAAGCACAGAATAACCTTTAAACAAAGAAACCTCAGCCATTCCACCCTACCGAATAACATCCACTTTTTCATGGCTAGTTTTATGTTCACTTGTTCTTTTGTTGGTTCACTTCATGGAAAACATGCTAATCATCATCACCTCTCTCGCTCACCATCATTCAAACGCCGAGCCATTACACTGACAGAACTCTGGATCATTTCCAGTCATCCCAGATGTGTTCTCTCTATTGAGTTAACACAAATCATTGACAAAACTTTATAACAAGAAATTTTATTACCCTCCATCTTCTGATGAACTCATCAATGTGGCGGCATGAATTGTATGAATAACCCCATGCAATTCCCTGCACCCAAATAAACTGACGATTTACCATAGTGCTGCACTATGGCTAGCAAAGCATTCTAGTATAGCAATGCTATGCTACGCTGCCACCCTGCCACCACTATTCTTCTGTATGCGTACTGTAATACTGAACTGTGACCGGTACATTGCTGTAGTCTTGAATTACAATTACAGTTGCATCAATTTTCTAAGCAATGTGCCTTTAACACTCTGCTCTGGCGTTAGCTAGTGCAGCATTATGCTAAAGTCTTTTCTCAAGTAAGGGCAGCGGTGGCTGACCAAACAAGTGCTGGCCATACTGATGGTACTGTAGCTTCATTATCTGATGATAGTATTTTGTGGTGGGGCTCCTCAGTGTAATGGGCCAACTATAGATGGGTTTGTTTGTTCTTGAGTGAGGAGAACCATGCAGTTCCTGCAGGGACTTAACATTAGTTCCATTGAGTGAGTCGACCATCTGCCCACCATTAACCCCAGAACCCTCCTTCTCTTTACAGGCTGGACAATTTGCTTAATATGGCCTATGGCGTAAAGAGGTAATTAAAAACTTCACCCAATGCCAGATGTCCATGTTGACTCAATGATTTTTCAATATCTTTTTTTTTTTTTTTTTTGCTCTGTTCTTTTCTTAGTTTCTGTTTCCTTGTATTTTTGCAGTCACTTTGCGTTTGACAGTTTGTTCAAGGTCAACTGCATCTTTGTTTTTTGTTTCTGTTTTTCTTTCACGTAATCTTGAGTTGGTTTGAAAACCCTCTACCAACTAGTTAAAATGTTTAATGAAAAAAAGAAAACAATTAGTCCTTGTTTTCAGTGGTGATGAATTTGCTTTGTTTTGATTATGAAAAGTGCTGGTGTTGTTTGGATTGTTTTTGGGTTGTTTTCTGTGTGCTGAATGGATTTTTCTCTGGTGTAAAACTCCTAATTTCAAGGTGTGTTTTTTTTTTCTACCGGATTCAGGTTCTCCTGCCTGTCACTGTCACACGACAGCTTTAGCTTGGGCACAGTACTTTTTAAGCAACAAAACTCACATTTGTTGAATTAAAGGTTATTTCCTTACAACACTATTAGAATAAAATTTTCTTACATCCGATATCAACTAAAAACACAATCATCTATTTGTATTGGAAATACATCACAAGTACATGCTGCAGTTTTCAGCAAGGACAATGGATAAGGCTGGATGAACCTGGATCCCTGCTGGAAACAGGAAACGCTGTTTCATTGCAGACAGCTCCAGCTTTGCTCGGCACTGCTCTGCTCAAATTCCTTCCTTTCGCCTCCATGTTTCATTTTTGCTTTCGAGCTACCATAGGTGTTACATAAGCAAGAGCAGCAGCCACTGTAGTGATAGATGTTTCATCTGCTGATGGTGACATCTTGCATGTTGCAAGCACAGGGGACACCATCTGAAGGCGGCTTAGCCACCCAAACAGAGAGCAAATTTTATCTTGAGAGAAATGTTCCCAAAGAAAGTTTCCAAAAATAGCTTCGATATTGGCAAATGCAGGAATTTAGACTGTAGTCACAGGTTTAACTCTTAACGTCTGTGATACTCACTCTGAGTATTTACATAACTCTCGAAGGTGATTCTGTGGTTACGACTGTATAGCTCATCATCAAGGTTAGAAGTGTGTCTCAGTGAGGTAAGCATTTGAAAGGAAACAGAAGAAAGGTGTTGAGAGCTGGCTGGAGATGGTTGCTTTTACAAAGGACAGAATAGATATCTGGTCAGCTACACTGTTGCTATGCAACCCCTGGTCTCGTCTGTAACATTGGGTAGTATTTGGTCCTGCTCTGATGGGTACGCTGACATGAACGCTTACACACATGCTCACACATGAGCTTACAGACACCTTATCTTCACATCCTCACAGCAGCAACCTAAGCTTGAAAACAAAATATTACCAAGTTTTGTTTTTGTTTTGTTTTTTCCTGTTTGTAAGCTTAGCAGGGGAGGCCTGAATGCTGCCGAGCATGTCCGAAAAGTTCTTAATCTTAGGAGGGTGTCTACCTGTTTAATGCTAAAAGATACATTGATTGATCAACCAGATTTTATAAGGTAATAAGTTTGTTACAAAACATTTCTCTGTTGCAAGAGCATGCCCTGGAGAGATTACAAAAAACCTTCCTGCAACTTAATCAGAATGACTTTCAATGTCATAATGTATATAATCTTAAAATTACTAATAGCTATCTACAAATATATTCATTCTTACTTTTCTAGTACTTAACTCACTTCATTCAGTGCAAATAACACTCAACACAATAGAGCTAACCACCTTAGTTTCTTTATGTCTGTAGTGGCCAGATGTAAACTCTACAAGGCCAAAGTCACACAGGAAGGTCATAGTGATTGCTAGCCATATATAGTTGCAGGAGAGAGACGGGCGGGGGCCCTGAGCAGCAAGCAGCGCTATCGATCAGTGCCACGAGCTTGGGAATAGAACAGAATAGAACACCCTGCAGACTGCAGGAGGAGTGGGAGGAATACACTTTGTACCTTAATGCCACTGGGCTGTAAAGTGCTTCCATTTTCCATTTAGTTGGCTCCCTCTTCCCTCCCTCCCTTCCCCTTAAGAAGGCACCCTTCTCTGAGACAGCTGCAGCAAAGCGGAAATCTCAATTAAAGCACACCCAATAATGCCTATAGTGGTTTCTTGGTGAGAGGTGGCATAAAAAATGAACCTTTTTATCTCATTTACCTTTTATTTAAAAGTCGGGATACTTTTTTTCCTTTCCCTTTTCCTTTGAGCGGAAAGGCAATTAAGTGAAGTCAACTGAGGATTCAAATCTCTTGCATCACGAGAAAAAGGAGAAGATTATGAGGCGAATGAGAGCAGATTTAGCAGGCTGGTGCATGATCTTTGATGGATTTCTAGCAATGGTTTAATTCAACAACTTCCTGCAATTTAGCTCCTAAAGGAGCCACTCAAGGACACAAAGAGAGAACCTTCGGCTGCATCTCCTTCAACTGAAATATAGCCCAGCATGCCACACTGTCATCACCCCTGATTGGAGGCCTTTCAGAACTGAGGAGCAAGGGGAAGATTTAGTCGTAGCTTTACTTGCACTCATACAAACCCATGCATTAGACAAGAACACACGTGCACATACATTAAATTTTCATACATGTGCATTCTTTTTATCTGAGTTTTGCACCTTGCTTGGCTACAATGTCCTGTAGTTTAAGAAGTAAACACTTTACAGGTGATATTTTGTGCTAGGTTTTTAACTGCTACAGACTGGAGAAGGTTAGCAAGTAAGAGTCTAGGCAAGATATTTGATTGGAGGTATTCTATTTGTGCATTTCACTCTCAAACACCGAGGTATAGCTAGGATTTCACTGGTTTAAGGCCATTTCTTGTTGACTAGATGCAGACAAAAAGTTCCACTGTCTTTGCCTATTCAATTCAAACTAGCTCTTGTCTCTCCCCCTGTCTGTCCGCTCTCCCTCCATCTCCCCACTCTGCCTCCCTTTTTCAGGTTCTCCCCCATCACCATCGACAGCATGACTAGCCTGGTGGGCATGAACATCCCTGGGCACACGGGCACCGGGTGGTGTATCTTTGTGTACAACCTGTCCCCAGATTCAGACGAAAGCGTGCTCTGGCAGCTGTTCGGGCCCTTTGGTGCGGTCAACAACGTCAAGGTGATCCGTGACTTCAACACCAACAAGTGCAAAGGCTTCGGCTTCGTCACCATGACGAATTACGACGAGGCAGCCATGGCCATCGCAAGTCTGAACGGCTACAGGTTGGGCGATCGTGTCTTGCAAGTCTCCTTCAAGACTAACAAGACACACAAGTCCTGAACTCTAGCAGGTACATGCAGTTGCCCCACGACTTTGTCTGCCCCGAAATTGCCCCAACCTCCCCACCCACCTCCTTCCCCTTCACCTCCACCTCCACCTGTCCCTTACCCCCTTCAGTCACTACCACTACCACCCTACAACAGCCATCTAACGCAGCAAACTCAAACTCCAACTGGAACACAAAGCAACCAACAAACCATCAAACAAATTGAACTAGAAATGGCTTATATCATAACTTTGGACCTATAAGCCAATGTTGCCTAAGTATTACAAAAATGAAATGATGAAAATGTTCATGAGTTTTTCGGAAGCTTCTGTGATAATGCAGGCTTCTCTTTGTTGTATATTCTTTCTGTTTGTTGTGGTTGTTCAAATGATTTTTCTCTTCTGTGTAAACAGTAGCAAATCCCTGTATCCCCTTATTTCAGAGAAGAGAATGTCCTTTTTAGATTGAAACCTTTTCTCTGTCTTGATTCAGGATTTGTTTTTCTTTTGTAAATCCGGATCCACTGTCGTTAGTATTATATATACATATATATATATAAATATATATATATATATTTATATATATATAATATATATACCTCCCTGTCAATGTAAGGGAGGGGGCTCTTTTTTAAATTAGTGAACCATTCATTCATTTTTAGTGTGTAATAAAAATCTTCCCCTAATCAATTATGATGGGATTCGGCGATCCCAGTAACTCTGATGTAGAAAAAATGAATTTCTAACATTGTTTTTGTTTTGTATCGCAAACAAAACATAATGTCTTTCCTCACAGGGGTTCAGGGAGATGGGGCGAGGGAGGGGATGGGTTAGCTTTCCTGATGACACGTTCAGTAATTTAAGAAAAAAAAATAACACTGTTGCCAAAGAGAAGATCTCTTTGCTTGAAAAAAAATGCGTTTAGAAAAAGATAAAAATAAAGAGAAAGAAGATCTATTTTTATAAATGATAATTAAAATAATAATTATTGAAGAATTTTTACAAGAATCTGGATTTGAAAAAAGAGAAAAATATTTTGACTGGCTAACTAGGGGGGGCCGGGGCGGGAGGGAGGGGGCACCACCTTGTCTTGTCGTTCTGCCGTGGTACTTTATAGGATCAAAGGTCGTTTGTTTTTTGGGAAATCCAAGATGGCGGCGATTTTGTAGATGGAAGGTTTTGTGAAATGGATGCAAATCGAGGCAGGTGATTTTGGTAATTTTTCACATATGTACTAGTGCGTAATTATTCAACAGCGATACCCAAAAGGGAAGGGAAAGGGGTCTTTCTGAGGCCTAACCATCCTTATAGTCCAGAGCCCAAAGCAAGAAGAACCTTTGTCCACTTGTTTTCCTGTTTTTGTCATCAGTCGATATGGGATCTCAGTAAATAGATATATACACATCTATCCATTTAAAGAGCATACTATACATTATCTATATCATTTTCTTTGCTCTGCGTTTGTGAACTTACATTTGAAAAGAACTTCCTTTTAGCGATCAACAGTAGGTGCTATACTACATTATTCACATATCTTAAATATCCAAGTTTGTTGTTCTATGTGTTGTTTAAAGAAAAAAAATACTTCGATGTTGGCATTGACTTGAGCTGCTGTTCTTTGTTTAATATTTGTTTATTGTTGGCCCACAGATCTGGTGAGACTATTTCTTTGCTGAATAACCAGATTACTGAAAAAGGGGCCTTGTAAGAATCACTGAACAAACTTTTATTTTGTACTTTTCTGTTTGGCTTGCTGACTTTTAGGTTATTTGCTGAGCGTGAAACGTTTGTCAAAACTAAATGATGATTAGCTAGTTCCGTTAGTCTAGATATTTGTTTCCTTAAAAAGGATCTATGACAACTGTGTCTTTATTTGCTGTGTACAAATAGATGATATATATATACATATATAGTCTACATTTGTTTTACAATATCTACTGTACTATATGAGTTGTCACTGTTCTTTTGTTTGAGCTTGTCTTTTTCATATGACAACTTATTATGAAGTGGTGGTTCAGTTACTTAGAAAAACTTGTGAGGAAACTGTTCAATTGTTGTCATGTTGCTTGTGGAGAAAAAAAAAGATTTGGATTAACTTTCAGTTAGCTGCCGCGGCAAAAGAAACCGAACAAAAGCTTAGAATATAACTGTATTGGTTTATTTAATTATCTATTTTTTAACTATTTATTTTTCTATTTATTTATATTTATTCTATATTTATTAATTGATTGATTTATCTGTGTATTTATGTATTTATTTGTTTCATTGTCTGTGTACTTGCGTGATTCTGGTACAGGGAGGGGGCGTTTCTGAGCAAAAGGGAACAAAGCGACTAGTGGAGAGGCTCTTCCAGTAGTCCACTGCACTGAGAGAACTTTTAGTACGTTTGTGCTTTGTACCAATATATCAAAATTACAATATAAAAAATCTAAAAGTCAAGAAAACTGAAAAAAATGTCTGGAGGGTTGGGGGACGCTCTTCCCTTATTACTAGAAACAGTTACTCGCTATGCATAACCTAGTTAATAGTTAAATTTGCTATTGCTTTTTTCTTGTCTTGTTAAACTAAAATCTTTAGATCTTTTTCAATAAAGTTTAGTCTTAATAGAATGTTATAAACAGTCGTTCTGGTTCAATATAACCTGTGATAAGTTTGTGTAGTTCTAAAAAGCCACTCCGTCCACACCCTCCCTCCACTTACTACCGCTTTGTGATGAAACCTTTATGCAAAAATGTGGGTCTGAAAGCATAGTTTTCAGTTTTCAGTGAAACATTTTCTAGAACATTCAGCTCTTGGAGGCTTGGGCAGATACACATTTGGATAAAAGGAGCAAATGCCCATTGTTGTTTGAGGGTCATTCATTGCACTGGACTAAATCTGTCAAAAATCACTGAAGAGTCAAAAAGTTATTTTTAAAAAGATTCATCATGTTTTCAAATGACATACCAACAAATCTTTAACAAAGGAGAAATTGTTACCATTGCACACCGACTGCTCTTTACAGCAGTTGTTGCTATACTTAAAGAAGTACTCTGGAGGTATGAAAAGGGATTGTACCGACTCTATATTTTATATACTCTAATATGATATATATTATATATTTTGAAAGGTGAAATGTAAGGGAATGGTTCCAGAAGTATAGGTATACAGAATTGGATTTTTTTGTTGTTTGTTGTTAAGACTTGAAAACATGAAGGAGGTGTGTGGAGAGCATTATAAACACTCAGAGGCATGCTCGCATTAAGTACACACTCCTCTCTCACACCTCAGTCATCTGACAGGCCGGGTCATCTGCTATCATCATTATTAACCAGTCATCATCTGTGCCATCCTATCACATAGTTTTCTAACGTCATAATGGCAACAAATCAACCAATACACCAACCCACCCATCCACCAACCAACCAACCAACCAACCTACCAACCAACCAGACCCCGTCATGCTCCCTGCCGCCGTCGGGAGCTTGAATTATGCAACGACCCCAGTAGAATGTTGTTCTGTTGTGTGAACTTATTTCCTACTCCGTGTGACTTTTGAACTCTTACGATGCGTGCCTGTGTTCCGCCTAGACCCTGTGTGCAGGAGTGTGTGTGTGTAAGGGTGCGTGTGCGCGGGGCATGTATGCATGTTTGTGTGCATGTTTCTTTCTGTAACAGTGTGTGTGTTTGTCTCCATATGTTTGTAAGCGTGGAGTACATCCAGGTGTGTGTATGCACTGTATACTCATATGTTAAGTGTTTGTGATTATTTGTGTGTGACTGTACATTTGGGTCTGTTTAGTGCACATATACAGTAAACAAATGTATGTGTGTGTCTCCCTGAATGAATGTGGCAGAGATAGCCAGCGTGGTTGAGCAAATGGTGTGTATGTGTGTGTGTGTGTGTGTGTGTGAGTGCACGTGTGTGTGTGTGAAAGTGTTTGCATGTCAGGGTGTTTGAAACATGGGGCTGCGTCACCTCGCTCTATGCCCGACCCCTATGGCTCACACCATCCCCTGTAGCGCCTTATAATGGCAGCCTGCCAGTAGGAACAACGCAGCCAGTAGTGGAGGAGGGAAGGTGAACAGAGGAACTCGGCTCTTCTTGTCAGTTTTCATTTTTTCCTCCTGAGACGTGTTTGTTTACTATCTGAAAAATCTATAAACGAAATCTTTAAAGACAAAAAAGACGAAAAAATGTTCACGGGGCCTCATGACCGCGGCTCTCTCTACTCTCTCCTGCTTATGTTATTACTTAACAATTATCAATGATGATTATTATGATTATTATTACTATTATTCTTAGTATTCTTATTCTTATTATTAATCCAATTACTGCGATGAATGACTTCATGTTATCCTTGCTAGTTTAGGTCATTTCTGAAACTGGAAACAAAAATAAAAATCTTGCTGTAAATGTTTGTTTTTTCTTTTTCATAAAACTGTTGTGTTTGAATTATTTGTACTTTTGAATGTTGGGACAATAAAATGAGGTGTTAAGAGCTTGGAGGTTTCTTGTCGTGATGTATAAAACATCTACTGTAGATTTATATTTCAGCTTTCAATCTTTGGATAAACCATTTAATCCAGAGGATAATGTTCTCACTTGATAGTTCCAAGAAAGAGTATTTGCTGCTTATGGCCTTTTTTATGTCAAAAATCGAAGATTTCTGTGTACAGAGAAAGCAGAAACTTATCTTGAAGCCCCAAAAGAAGGTGAAGGGCATAGTTTTATACTTTTCTAGCATTTCAGCCAGTAAAATTACTCAATTAATCTAAAAAGTTATCAGTGGACCAACCCAAAAGACTCCCATTAGATCAAAGATAGTTACAGCCTTGGTATTTTGTTCTTATATCAGTCTCTCAGCATCAGAGGAGATTTCAAATTAGTAATTCAACACTATAGACTCGCAACAGTAAATCAGAAAATTAATCTGCCTTCACAGTGACCTTTCAGCTGCTGAGGGACAGTCACGACAGCAAAGTAGTAACACTGCAGATATAAAACGCAGGGCTGGTCTCAAACAGCCCTCTGAGGTGCTGCTGTAGGACAGCAGAGAGGAATCAAGTGTGGATACATGAGTGAGATAACACTGCCCCCTGTATCTCCACCAGAGTATCCAAGCCCTCTGGCATCATACATCTCTGTGATTGGGGATTATTTTGGAGTTACCTCGTGGGCTTCTTCTGTTATCTCTGATTTAACAAACTTCAGCCATACAAACTTGAGGGAAAGGGACCAAGAAATGGCCCTGTGTAATACGAGAATAACATGCAATATGTGACAATATTGTTTAGTACTGGGGTTTCTGTGTCTTACACGACGTCTGTGGTATCAACATATCCCTAACCCTGAATCCAGAGGAAAACCATAGAGCTTTTTTTAACCATTTTGTTGGCACCGAGTGATAAGAGGCTACTGCAGTAAATCAACTGAGGTTATGGCTATAACGTGCATCTTTCCTGTGGTTGAAATGTATGCTTGTTTGAGTACGAAAAACTACTTGTTTACATAAAATGATCCTCCCACTGTGATAAATTCCTACTTTTCTATTCCTACTGTTTACTGCAAAGACTCATATAACTTAGTCTACAGCTAAATTAGTCATCCCTTCCTTTTTGTTGACTCATTATTGCAGCCTCTCTAAAAATAAGACTGTAGACCTCTCAGTACTGTCCAGTGATGTGAGCCCAGCTGTACGCCTTTACAATCAGAGTCACACTGCAGAGCATTACAGCAGTTGTGGAGGAGATAATGGTTGTTAGACTGTGATATGTGCGGCCACTCTTGTCTCTCCTCTCCTGTTGTTAGCAACTTAATGATCCTTCACTTTCATCAAGGCCAGAGCACTAGACAAAGAGGACATGAGTCAATGTGTGCTCTCCAGTCCCCCTTTGAACTGACTCCTTGGGATGTTGAAAGGCACAGCTAGTGCAACAAACTGTTGATGATTTATAAAAAGGACTCTGATTTACCGCGTTGTGACTCAGACGTGGGTTAGACAAAATGTAGCATGAAAAATCTCTGAAAGTGTCTGATTCAAAGATGTTTAGATCACGAAGGAAGCGAAAAAAAGGTGCTTGTTACTCAGGAGTTGTTGGGTTTAATATGGCTCACTTCTCACCATAGTCTGTCACCAGGTGCAACCATATGATTCTGCCTCTCAGTTTCTATATAAACCACTTTTCATCTGCCTGGGTGAGAGCTGATCACACTCACTCCGTGGTGTGAATGTCAGCATCCTGCCGGGCTGTGATGTAGACGGCGGTTCTGCCAAATGACAAGCACGAGTCGCACAGTCGGAAGCATATTATTTCACAAGGAGCTACTTGTCTTTGACAAATCCTCCATAGTCAAATCAGTGCAGTGGGGAAGCTGTTGTTGCCCTCTAGCTCTCCTTGGTACACACTCTGACATTAATGGGATTGCTCTCCTCACCCCCTTTGTCCACCTCAGAGATTTCACACTGCAGAATAAAAGGAGTCTCTGCTCCACTGTGTGATATATATTTATACGTGTGTGTGTGTGTGTGTGTGTGTGTGTGTGTGTGTGTGTGTGTGTGTGTGTGTGTGTGTGTGTGTGTGTGTGTGTGTGATTTATATTTTAAATCTGCTGCCTTGGATAACTGCGTAGTCTACTTTATTTTGACATTTGTACACAAATCAGACAGACTAAACCATCTTTTTGATTTTAAACTATACTGTATCTGATATGTTGCTGGGTTTGATGTCTTATGACTGACAACTGATGTTAAGATTACAGAAGACTTTCCCCTCCCTCTTCTTGCTGTAACTAGGAGGAGGAGGGAATAGCAAGCGAGTTTGTTGCTCTGCTGATAAGGATACCTATTTTGCATGTGATTATCATCTATGTACTTCTAGACTTAGAAATCAGGAGCTCTTTTAAAAACAAATTCTGATCTTTTTTCAGTCTACTAACTTTGTGATGCCATCAAAATCAAAATTTATGACTAAATCATTGGTACTAATAATCAAAATAGAGATTTGCAGTATGATAGATGACTGAATAGGATAGCCATGAAGTAAAAGTTGAGAGTCTAAACAATAAAACTTTGAAAGCTAGGGACAATTTGTGTAAAAACATTTACCATGACAGCTAATTGTTAAAGGAGGCTCTGTCTAGTTTCAACAACAGGTTGCTTTTTCACATTCTGATGATAAAATGATTGACTTTTGCATTTTTCTCTCGAGTCCACAATATTCTTATGTTGCATTGCAAACACCACCTTTAATCATCATCTCACAGCTTTTTCTTTCCACTGCATATGGACAAGTATCATGTTTACTGGTCACTCTTCATATGTGGAAAGCTTTCACCTAGGTGCCAACTAACATTGGCAAGTTAACCTTCTACCAAAATGAGTGGGTTGATTTGGAGCAGTGCAGGGGTCAAACGCCTCATTGGCATTTGGGCAGATGGCTGCATTAGTAAAATGTTGGACACCACTCACTAAAATGCAGAAGTTTATAAGCTTATGAGTCAGTATGTGAATGATAGGGGCTTTTAGAGCTATGCTGAGCTGTCCTGCCCGAAGGCCAATACACTCTGACAGCAGTATGCAAAGGAAGGAGAGCAGCTTGGCTTTCAGTAATGAGAGAGACTCATTCCCCTGGTTTGACAAGCTGAACCAAATTCTCTAAACCATATTGAATGAGAAGGAGATGGTGAGCAACTTAACTTACTATTATTTTTATACTACCTAATAGGGATGCACTGACCTGATCAAGGTATCAGACAGATACTGACCCAAAAAGCTAGAGGTGATAAAGGGCAGTTCCTGCAGGCCGATCCTTAGAGCAGGTCTGATTAGGTCAGGTCTATGCTCCTCTACGTTTACAACAGCCACAAGCTCATACTAAGTCATCAGCACCAGCAGGTCTGTGCATTTTGCCAGGGAGTCCTAAATGTATCATGGAGGGAGTTAGCTATATAGGCTCAGTGGTTTGGAGAAAGCTATTTCAGGCTTAAGTCATCGACAACAACACCAACATTGACTTGCAGAATGCATAGCTCATATTTGGAGAGATGGCGATGTCATAGCAAATGGATGCCAAAACAAAGCGGTTGATGTCTTTGGTCACTGACGCAAAGATGACAGAAACTTTCCTATGATGTTTAAAAGTGTGGGAAATAAAGAAGATTACTGGACAAACTGTTCTGGATGAAAACCCAATCAATTAGTTTGACATTATCAATGCTTTAGACTCTGCCTTTGCATCTGCTGACCTGGTAGACTCTGCTGGTAAGAGAAAGGTTATACGGTACGTCTCTTTTAATTTAGGAGCGAGGCCCCATGTTCAATATGAACCCCCTCATACTACTTTCTTAAAAGTTTGATGCAGCAGTGTTAACTTTGTTAACAAAAAGTATTACCATAAATGTTCAACAATAACCCTTTTTTCATAATGAAGACAAGACGCTAAAAAGCTAAATAAGACTTTCATAGCAAACTCAGACTAAAGTAGCCTCTGTCTTTTAATGAAACAATGACATAATGAAACTGTTTTAAGTGGATCATTGGACATTTAACATCCTTCTTACTTTTTTCATTGTGGAGAAGAAGTTGAGTTAGTTTATGAGCGTAGTGTATTTTATCACTTCTTTGCAACAAGCACCCCAACCCTCTCTACCTTCATGCTTCCACTTCCTTTTATAAGCTTTTCCAGCTGCACCTGGATCAGGACACAAACAGCTAGAGTAGCTTTAATATTTGACATTTACAGATCTGTGTCTGAACCTCGTTTCATCCTTGTATGTTGGTATGTGAGAGAGTACATTTTTACAAGACGTTTCACAACAATGATTATGTAGAAACCAATAAAGATGGGGCTGTGTAATCTATAACAGACAAAGTCAACTAGAATATGTTTATTTGTATCATTCTGAGTAACAAAGTCCACAACATCATTTCATCCCTACTGTAGTGACTGAATTTCACCTGCCAAAATTATCCCAAGAACCACTGAGGGATACAATAACCAGGTATACAGTTGAAGCATCTTCTGTGCCGACTTGTTTCCCACGTGTAAATGAAACAGTTAGTCCAAGTCACATGTCAGCAGGAGTAACATCATCAGGGTTAACAAGGGTGAACATCAGGGTTAACACCATCAACCACATCATCATTGTTTATCAACCAATTTTCAACTTCAGAAATGAATCCTTTTTCCACAAGTATTTTTGCAGCAAATCATGTTTATTGTTTATCCCTTTCTTCAGGGGGCATAAATGGCAACACAACCAACCATTTTTTTAAGTTCTGATTTCACTCCACACAATGGCTTTGTATAAACTCTTGAATTATTTTTCTAATTGGCTTTACCTTATTTAATCTATCTTTCCTTGTGTTTTGTAGCTTTTCTATCTTTCAACTAGGACCTTATAAGTCAATTTAATTGGCGTTTTACTTTTTACAGATTGCGTTTCATTTTCACTAAGCGCACTTTGGGCCGCCGTAGCCGCAGCAGACTCCGTGTTATCACCGTCCATTATGTTGTCGTTTAGTTCATTATGCTCCATAACGTATATCCAATATAAACGCCATAGTTTATCACAAGTTCTGTTAATTTTCGTGCCGATAACGTTTATTTTTAGCGACCATTGCATTGGGATTACTCTCGCAAAGTTGTGTGCACACATTTAAACATGGCCAGAAAGTGAGTAGCGCTTCCCGTACCTCCTTGAAGCCATTGGATGTCTTTAATTGAACCAGTCAGCACTTTATTTCGTCGGATGAATCACCTGATGATCCCGTCCACCTCGTAAAAACCACCACTGCAGCCGGCGTCTTTAAGCGAACCAAAGACAGCCTCCGTAATCCCATGTGTTTCCTTCCTCCCTTTGAACGACTGCGTCCATTAATGTCCCACTTTAGGCGAAGTTTTTTGATTTAATGGTAGTGACTTATTTTCGCCTGCCGACATAATCCAAAGAGCCACTGAAGTGTATGATAGCCAGGTGTACAGTTGACACGTCTTCCGTGCTAACTTGTTTCCCACCATAAACTGTATGGACAGCTTGGTTCCGCCTTCCGCCAGTAAACGGATTTGAGGCCGAAAAGCTCTCGGTATTTCCGCGTTTTTTCCTCCACTTCCTGAAACCAACATCACGCAGTAGCGTTGTACGCCCTCCACCACTTGCGCAGTAGCATTAGGCGCATACAGCGGGAAAGTCGCTGAGAGTCGCTGTGAAGACGCTCGGCTCAAACAGCATACCTCGCGGGTGGCGAATTTTTTTTGTATTTTTTTTTTTTTGTGGGATGGTACGGGGAAGGTCCCGCCCTCCTTCGCCTCTGATTGGCTAGAAGTGCTTGGCTGCGATTGGTTATTCCTAATAGGGTTAGGTTTAGGGTTAGGAGATTCATAAGTGCGATAATGTTCTGTAATTTGCTGTGCAATGTATAGAGTTGACAGCCCACGTTTGGCTTAAGCGTGTGATGACGTTTGCAACTTTTTAAGCCAATCAGAGGCGAAGGTGGCGGGACTTTCCCCTTCTGTCCTTAATCTTTGTACGCCCATAGCCTGTATCAAGTGTCAATGGTAGAAAACATGAACCCCCTAATAACTTTTAAAAGTGGAGCTGTACAGAAAAAAAGAGGACTTGAGCACAAACCAGTCTTACAGTAACTACATGTCAACACCGCAAACAGGGGGGAGAAAAACGTATATTCTGTTTAATAAATTTCTAAAGTTTGTCCACAGCTCCATAAGCTCTGGTGGAGGAGGAGGCAGGATTTATGACCTATACTGCAGCCTGTCACCAGAGGGTGCTGTTCTCGGAGTGGCTTCACCCAGTGAGGAGGCAGACACTGTCCTAAAAAGGCAAATTCGCCAAACAAATGGCGACGACAGGATGATAATGATGTAGATGGTCAAAAAACGGTTTGCTTCCCCAGCTACCAACACACCTGCCACTAACTGCGTCTTTATCTATTTTTAGCAAACCAAACTCAGGACTTCACACCACCTGGTGTGGCACCAGGACAATTACAACTGAAATAGGTTACAAAACACAAACACAAAAGAAAATACAACAAATGGCTCTATCACTTGCTAACTATGCTAACTAGTCAAGTCTCCTTATTTTTGTTGCTGGGTTGATTGTGTTCTCACTGCAAACTATTGAATGAAGTCTTTACAGACAAAAAAGGCGAAAAAGGTTTACTGGGCCTCATGACCACAGCTCTCTCTCTCTCTTTCCGCCTTAGTTATTAATGAACAATTATCCAATAATCTTACCTTACACTCTTTACTCCCTTAGGTCTTTATTCCCGTCTTTTGAATTAACCTTGGGACCAGTTAAGATCCAGGTAGCAGGAATACAATGCACATGAGACAGCAGAGCTTGTTTCCAACTTCAGATACCAGGTACATTTGTTTGCTTTAGACAAATGTAATCTCGTATTTTCGTGTCCCTCTGTTTAACAGGATTTTTGAGTTGTGTGAACAATGATGGCACTGTGAATGCCTGTACTTCCTCAGAGAACAAGTGCGACTCACAAGGGCCTAATAAAGCTCTGGATCACATTCAGGAAGTTTCACTCCCTGAGGGCTCTGCTGGCAATCTGCTCCCCTGTGAAGTCTTTTAATTTCAATGCAACATTTCCAGCACCATGGGATCTCACTGTTCCTGCTCAGGGGCAGCATTTTCTTGTATACACAATCTGTTGCCACATAGTGACATACAGTACATGATTGCATCATAGCAATGAACGAGTCAACCATGTGATTCCTTGCTGGGATTCTCAGCCATAGCTGGCCAGAGTGGGAACTACTTTCATACCTCAAACTTTTTCTTTATGTAGATTAAAGCAGTGCCAATCTGTAAGTAGTGATTGGTGTCATTTATGTTTTGGACCGGAGCTCTCTGGGAGAGCTACAAGAAGAGGCTTTATAAAGTACACCTTGGTTCTGTTCGCAAGAATTATCCTAGAAAATAGTTTTGTTCCTTCAAACGTTTGTGCTTTTCAGTTCACATTTCTTGAGCAAAGGCAATTTGGATATAAAGTCCTTTTGGGATTGTGTGGGGCTCAAAGTCTAAATGACTCCAACACATTTGGAGCTTCTCAGCCAATGGATTGCTTTCTAGCATCAGCTCCTAAATATAAGAGTCTTCAAAGTTGGATGAATGAATCATATCTCAAAACGCTGATCTGATCAACTTAACTCAGTAGGCAGAGCAGCTGAGTTGTAAAGGTGGTCTGAGAGGTTGGGTCAGATTGGGTTCTTCCATTGCTCTGTGGTACAGATCTGATGTTCACCTCCCTATTGTAAGTACTTCCAGCTGTAAGCAGGGGTCAGCATGGGTACTCTTACCAGTCTGCATCTGCACAGCCCTTGCGTTGCATTGTGTGTTTTGACACCTTTCTATCAGGACCAGCACACACTTTTTTAGCAGTTCAACCATTTGATCCAGCTCACACACACCAATGAGCCTTAACCACCCATGACCTTCTGGTTGGTTCCCTGGTTTTCCTTCCTTGAACAACTTTTAAGAAGGTACTGAATGATCAGGTTTAACTGCAGAGCCCTCAATAACTGCAGTTTTGGATCATGTCTGACCTGGTTGTCTACCTATCACAATTTGGCACTTACTACCAAAAAAGTTGCTCACATCAATCTCTACTCAAACAAACCTTTAACGACAAAGTCCTCAGTTGCTTCTGAACCAGTGGCGATTGCTCTAAGACTGCAAGGGAAGTTCGGCTTCCCTTTAAATGTCACCCCCCCAAAAAAAGAAAAAGTGGTGAAATACGTACTGCTGTGTGTACATTTCATTAACTAAATATGCACTAGAAAGCCTTCATCTTTTGTTCAGACACTGTGATAAGAAGCTGATAATTACAGGTAACCGGCATGACTTCGTTCTCATTCATCCTCGCAGCGCCTCAGCGCTTTAAACAGCCGGACGCTGGGCTTCTGCTGACTTCAATGTGGAAGCTAAAAGTGGGTTGTTCCAGCAGCGAAACTAGACGCTCATTGGATAAATGCTGGGCTTTGTCCCGCCCATCGGAAGCCCAGCTTCACTGGAGTTCTATGGCGAGAGGGCGGTCCCGACTTTCTCCCGGACTCCAAGCTTCTGCATCCATGATTGGATGAGCTGTCTGAGGCGAAATCCTTTTTTGATTGACAGCTAAACAAGCGAATCAGCGATCTTGAAGAATAAAACATCTACCAGAGCATTTTCCAAGTTATTCATCCCGTTGTTCTTAGCTGCTCCGGAGACTTTACCGATCCTCAGCGACTTCTGTCTTTATTAAAAACGACTGCCGTTGTGTTTGGCGACTCTGTTCTGTTACATACTAATAAACAAATACAATTATGATGTAGGCCAGAAAAATGAGCTTCCCCTCATTGAAAGACCAGCAGCCGCCACTGTTCTGAACATATCCCACCACCGACTGACAAGTGATACAAAAAAGTGAAAATCAATGTTATTCACTCCACCTCTCAGTGGTCATAATCTTGTGGTTGATTGGTGAATGCCTAAAATGGATGTTATTCAGTATGAATACATTTTCTGAGTTGCCAATGACTATTTAAAATTAAAACTATTTTCAATAATGAGTACATTTGCATTTTTTTATTTCCATTTTGTCCAGCTGTTAACCTTCAACACCCAGAATTAAACTTTACCCTGACACCCTGTGATATTCTATTATGTATTTTTACAATATTTAACCAAAATTGATTTATGAATATATCTTTGCTGACTCAGATTTTTCACACTGACAGTGGTCCACAGAGGCAATAGAGAGCTGGGAAAAAATACTTCTAAAGCAGCATCCATACATCCAACAACAGAAGCATCTTTATGATGATATATTCATTAATAGTTTACTTCTAAAGTCGGAGGTAGGCATATCAAATTTTAATGTTTGTTTCTTGGGACTGTAATGTTCTGAGTTGTGATTTGTTTTTCATCCACACTTCAAAAGACAAATTACAGTGTGTGTGAGAGAGCAGAAAGACTTTACATCAGTCAGAATAAGCTGTGTTTGTGAGAGATGGTACGAAACGAAAACAAAATGATAAATATGTAAATGATAATTCAGATTACCAAGGTGCAGGATGTATGCCAATTGAAGATTAAAGTTCTGACCCAAGATCTGAGCAGCAATGTAACAAACAAATACTCTAATACTTTCCACCAGCCCTCGTCACTTACACTCCTCATTTGCATGTGCAAAACGGCAATGTGAAATTAACTAAGCTGTTTTGTACATTATGCAGCAGAGACAAACAGGACAGGACTGATGACTGGACCAGCAGATGGTGTGTAAATAATGTACGTCGTCTCGTGGGAACATCTAAGTCTGTCTCAGTTTCATTTGATGTACAAACCCATCTACCTCACACAAAGTGACCCCTGCAATGTTAAAAACTAAAGTATCTGGTTCATATTCATCAAACTGCAGATTTATACAACTGTACTTTTTACAAAAAAGAAAACAGCTGATACATTTGCACATGTGCTAACCTGAAAATGTAGTTTTGGACTGATATCTACAGATTTAATTTGCATGCCAATAAGGATTCAAGATGTCAAATAAAGAGTACGTATATTTTCCTCATGTCCCCACATCCAAAATCATTTCCCCTCTTTACCCTTTTAGCTTCTTCTAACTCATTTGCACCCACAACAGAAATAAAAAGTAGCTTTTCTTTCTGAAAACATGCTATTTCCTCACAGCAGATTGCGACAAAAACCCACACCAAAAGGATGAAGCAGCCACTTGCGACATGACTACAACGGCGCTGAATAACCCGCTAGTTTAAGTGTCTCCTTCCTTTGAGTCTTACAGTGATCAAAAGTAGAGATCTCAGCTTTGAAAGTTAGTTTGCAGAGATATTAAGTGTAGCAGCCAGCGAACAACAGCAGAACAATCCTTCATTGCAGAATCTAGGAGTGGGTGTGGCCAAGCAAAGAACAGGTAGATAGCTATTGACACCTATGACCTGCCTCTATAATGGTTAAAAAAAGGAGTAGACATGTTGCAGAGGTAAGCGGGGTTGGAAGTGAGTGTCTGGCAAAACCAAAGCCACTTTGTTGGAGGGTTGTACAAAATATAACACACTTTTTGTGTAAAGGATCTTTGTGCCGCTACAAACTTCAGGAGGAAAGCTGTTAGACAATAAAAGTAGGTTGAATATTTCATTCTCTTCTTGCTGCCTTTGGAGGAAGTGGAGCTACCTGAATAAAACTGCTGCTTTTTTTTCAGATTCTCAATGTGTTGGGGTCACTTCAGGCTTCTGAGGCTAGAGGCTGTGCTCAAAAACCACTGCACATCAGCTCACAACCCTTCCAAATCAAGGCTGTGCTTCAATGGTGCTTCTGCTTGATGATGACTCCGTCACCATCCTGGATCCCCCTCTTTCTCAAACCACACATTTTTTTATATAACAAACTACAAATATAATAACAAATATAACATTTTTTATATTTTTTCCATGTCAAATGTGAAATTCTACTTTTTGAGAGTACTTTGACCTTATGGACATTTTGAATTTGGTAAAATGTTTATCTTTAAAATAATAAGGGGTAACTTTGTTGAATGTGCCTCTTTTGTCCTGGATTACTGTTATAAATGGTTAGAGATACATGAATTTTTCCTTGATGCCTAAGATACTGAATGACAGGCTTGGCTGTTAAGATGATGCCCAGTTTTGAAAGACTTACTGGCCACCAGGAGCAGCCAGAAAAGTCAAGACAGAAATATGAATGACCTCTATCCTTTCCAATCTACAGTCTCGGCTTACACTGTGCAATTTGAGGCCAATTCTGACCTGGTCATTGAGTCCCACCGCTGATTTTGACATTGGGTCATGGGCTGTTTGCAGCTTAGTGTACAAGGGGCCGTGAGAACCAATCATGACCATATCAGCTGCTCCCGGCTGGTTGAATAAATTTTGGCATGTCAGAAATTAGCCAGCTGACTGCACACTCTCAAAGAGTCACGAGCCTATTCCACAACTTCAGGGCTTTCTTTCCTGATTGCACCAATGTAAAATGGCACAGCAAAATGAAAGCGCCATGTCAACCCGCTGCGTGAACGACTGTAATGCACATAGATGCACACCCATCAGCCTTAACATTATGATCATACTTTTAAAAATGTAGAGAAGGTAATTTTTCACAGCCCGCCTCCGTGCAAAAGTATTTACAATTTGTGCAAACAATATGATCAAAAATAAAATTTACAAAATTTACAACACAAACAAGGCAAGAGTTCTGCAGTAACTCATTAAATCACACACAAAGAGGAGAAACAGCATCAAAGCAAAAATCAGGTTGGCAGTCACCTTCAGTGCAATCAAATCCAGGCTGAATGAAAGGCAAACCCTCATAGCCCCTCAAATTAGGCCTTGTTAATCACATACTTAGAGAAAAATACAACTTTATTCATATTTAAGTCATTTAAACCTTTTAAACCTTCAGACCTTTTATTATCTTTTTAACCAGGATTTAATACCAATCAATAGTTCATGAACTTTTACAGATCTATAGCAAAGGACTAGAGATTAATTTTCCCTGAATCATGTGACCACTTTTGCCCACCATACCCACCTATTTACTATGCACCTTTGGTAGATAAGTGGAGTGATGAATTTATGTGTGACTGTACGTTTAAAGTTAAAGGATGGAGCTCCAATTGTGTGTGTGTGCGTGCGTGCGTGTGTCCATGACTGCACTATCCGCAGTCAGTGGCGGCAACGATCAATCACAGAGATGTGAAACTTGCAGGAAACAGTTGAGGTCAGAAATAGGTTATCATATAATCCATTTTGTGTGTTTATTCCTAGTTTGAATGTTTTGTCTTGCATTGTTAAAAAATAACACCTATCTTTTTACTCACTCTGTTCCAAAGGAAAGTTAGGGAGCAGCAACACTGTTCAGAAAAGATCTCCTGCTGTCTAGATTGGTCATAATTTAACGTCTTTATGAAGGGCACTTCAGTTTGAAACATTCGTATCATCATTGGGAAACCCTCCAGTAACAGTGTGGTCTTCCAATAAAGCAAACAGCAAGGACGAATTCTGAGAGTTGTAATGCTATCCTCAGCCCTTCCCTCCCTATGTTTTCTCTTGTTTTTATTCAGCAATTCAACTCTCTCAGCTCTCAGCCCAGCTAAAGCTGCAGTGGATGGCCACTCGTCTTCTACCGGGGACTTCAGCTGCAGTAAAGCCTCCTATGGATGTGAATAACATGATGTTGGCATTCACGGCATCCCTCTAACAGCGTCAGCCGTGACAGTGACAAGCAGCTTTCACAGCTTACATGTCCGTTGGTGTTGGTACAAAAAAAAAGACACATCAGAGTCCAGATCAGTAATGATGATTGCAGTTGCTGGCAGTGCACAAATGCAAAGGTATTGTTTTGGGAGTTGTTGATTGTTCTGGCATATGCAGCGTTGTTTTTCCATAACGATGATGGCTGGGATAATGGTGGTGATGGCAGCGGCTGCAAAGAGTAGATGATGACACATTGGCCACTTCTCTGAGGCAGTAGAAGCCATGGTGTCCTTCGCAGAGACAGCGATTGGCAGAAAAGCTAAAAATGCACTTGATAGTAAGCTTACTGGCTGTATATAATATAAAAGAGCATAAACAGCCCACAATCAGAGATAATTACATCTCTGCATCAAATATACTAAAAAAAAAGGAAGTGGTATCTTTTTGATTTTATTTTTTAAATGGCTTGTGAAATAATAGCACAAAAAAGATAATTCTTTGATTGCCCCTTTTTCCAGTAAGCAGGATCTGTGTACCACCCCATTTGTCTTTGTGCTTGATCGAACCTGATGCATGATGAAATATGACATTGTGCAGGTGACTTAACGATCAGTCGTAAGTGGTTTGTATGTTTACCTGAATTTAGATGACTCTGTTTGTTCTTTTAATGGATGTAATTTATCTGTCAGTGTGTGAATCCCCTGCTTTAGTAAGATCTAATTCCAAGGGCCACTTGTCAAGTTTCAGATATCTACTGGTTTCTGTGCTGTGGGGTTGATTATTTTTGTTTGAACTATTAAACTGTAATAGCCATCAGCCAAAGCTATCAAAATATTCACTATTCTGCCAAAAACTTTGACAATTTGTGGCAGATTCTTTATTTCTTTCCCATACAGTTTATTATTTCACTTTTGAGACTTGAAATTATTTTGCTAGTGTGCTTCTGTGTGCAATATTATGTGTCAGTACCAGGAGCTCTGTCAAATAATCTGTCAGGTGGGGTCTAATCTTTGTGATACTGTACACAGTAAATTGGCATTACTGTACAATCAAGGCTAATTGAACATCCTCGTATCAAATATAACACTTAAATTTTAGGCAGACTAAAAGTCCTTCCACACCGGGGCCGACGCAAATATAGAACGCGAAATTACGAAATATTCAGAGGTGAATTTTAACGCGCCTGACTATGCACATCAAGCCTGATGTGATTTTGCGACTTTCTGGGGGGAAAAAGACGCATCCCGGGAAAGACTTTTCCTGGGGAAAGTCCCGCCTCTTTCGCCTCTGATTGGCTAGAAAAGCTGGAAACGTCATCACACGCTCAAGCCAAATGATCAGCACTTATAGCCATACAGAGGCGATAAAATAAGCACATAAAACTATGGTAACAACCGTTAGCTTACATTAGCACAGATAAAAGTTAAAACAAAGACGTTTAGCAAACTGTTAAAACACACAAACCATCGTCATATGAGAGATCCGACGCTATGACTCTCCACAAGTTGTCCTTCAGGTTGTTATCTTTGTAATGTTTGTGTCTTTTATCATAAAGCACACTGTTCTCAGACACGTAAACAATCAGCCGGTCGGCCATGTTGGATATACCGGTGAATCTGACGTTGCAACAACACGAAATCTGATTGGTCAGAAGTGGACACATAGGATGTGAAACTTTAGAAAAATTGACCGTGATCCGAAAAAATAAATGCCGCAATATCGCAGGACGGGAAAACGTCGCTGATGTGAACGCCTGTACTGACAGGATACGGGTTCAGAAAAAAATATTGACGTCCGAAATAATCGCACAACAAATTCGGTCCCGGTGTGAAAGGACCTTTAGTTGACATGAATAGCTTTTTTCGTTAATTGGATATTGATAGGTGGTTATTCCAAGGACTGGCTGGAAAAACAAGTAGGTCAGTCTCTGAGATAGCTGAAGACTCAGCAGTGGGTTAATGTGGTCCCTCTACCACTTGCTGTTGCATTACATTGAAGGTTAGGCAGTACAGGGTGTAAACATTGACTTATTTATCGTACAATAGGGTAGCTCTGCCTGGACTACAAAAGAAAAAAAACACCACTGGTTATCATTCATCCAATTAGCAATCTGATTTCCTCATGGCCATATTTGAAAAACTAATTGTTAACAGATTTAACTGTTTATATGAGATTAGGCCATATGGAGGATATAGCAGGGATCTGGTCCAGTCTTTTAAGTCAGGCATGTTCTGCTATCTACCATTCTTGTGCGTTGTCACCAGTTCTGTTTGTGAACTGAATTGGCAAAATATTAAGGACTGCTCTGTTGTGCCCAAAATATCAGTACATGTTGCAGCTGCGGATCAAAGACATGAACCTGTATGTTTGTCCCCTATGAACAGATACACCAGTGGTTGCTGTGTTGCTGACTGACTGTTTCTTTGGCTTATCCTGGTTTTCTGGCATTGGTTATGGTGTGCACTTCTATGGCAAGCACAGTGGTGTCATTTATTGCTGCGCCGCTGATGGCTGTGATGATGGTGGCGATGACAGTGCGAGCGGCATTGGCTAGCAGACGCAGCAGGCTCCAGATCCCCTCCTGTTTGTTCAGAGAGACACACAGCAAAGCTTCACTGTGTTCAACCCAAGGCTGCAAACCCCCCCAGCAAAACCAAAACACTGGCACTGGTTAGAGCACATATTGTTTCCATGCCATTTTCCAAATTCATGCCCGTCTGCCTGAGTGTTTGTCTGTGCATCTGTCAAGCTGAGTGTCTATTTATTTGCCTTTTTGTTTGAGTATCATTATTCAGTGATTATGTATTTGAAGCCCTTTGTGAATAAACAATGTTCCAGATTGGCCTTCCTGTTATTACTGAAGACACAGATATATGGACAAAGACCCTAATGTATACATGTTGTGTGTGTCAGTGTCTGTGTGGACATTTTGCAAGCCTCCCTGAATATGTGTGTGATCGTGCAAGGTGGTGCTAGCCCACATATGTGTGAGTGGGTGATTTCGGCTCTGCAGCCCAGCACCCAACCATCTGTCACCGTGGGGCCACCGTGTTCTGAAGCCAATCATCTCCTTCCAACAGCTTCTAGGATCCTCGCTCAGCTTTCCAACAATGGTCCAGCCAAACACACATTCACACACGAAGAATGACAACGTCTGCCACATGCTCCTATCAACGGGCACACACACTTACACATACACACACACACAAACTTAACAATCACACAGATGCTTGCCTTGAAAACTGTTAAGACCCTTTTCGCTCATTGGAGAAAATCTGGCTTTTATTGCATCTCTAAGTAGCTGTTTGTTTGGTTGTTATAAGTGTCTGTGATTGGTTATTTCTCTGAATGAGTAGTTAATGAATATTCCTCATAGTTCCTTTGAGTATTTTTCTTATAGATGAGCAATTATAACATCTGTATTCTTCTACTAACGCAAATGTTCAGCAGCTCGGCTCTCTTTTACAGTTTTAGCCTGAGTTGAGTTTGTATTGCAAGCACAACCCCGGAGATCAAAAAACTCTCACCTTATTTTATCCTTCTTACGGTTCACTTGACAAAAGCATTCAGAGTTCAAGTGTGAACTGTCAAGGACTTCAGTATATACAGTTTTTTAAATCCCACTGCCACAGAACAAAACAACAGCCGCTTGTGATATGGATAGAGTTGACCAGAAATGGCAGCAGCTGTCAAAAGCTGCTGGGGGAAAGGAAACAAAACCACACTACAACTTTCATTGGAGTACAATGTCAGCAATGCCTCTTGTGTAAACTTTCAACATACACAGAAATATACAAATACTCAGTCCCCACCCTTAATTCATATTAGCAAAATAAGTTTTTTATCCTGCTGCTGCTGTTGTTTCCATACATGCCATGTTGGCTATGCCCATGAGTCAGTTCAAAAGATAAAATTTCAAAGTCATTGCTCAGGAATTTCTCAGTATTTCATTTAAGAAATTGAAGCTTAAGGCAAAAAAACTGGCTTACCTGTGTGCACATTATTGAGGGTTCACAATTGAAAGTGTGTTTAAAGCTGTTGGTTTTACAGCAACTCCAAGTGTTCATCTATTTTTGATGCTCTCAACATTTGAGTCAAATATAGATGTTGATTTGTACAGACTGACAACATCAGGGTTGAGTAAGAGCATTTTAGAGTAACAAGAGCTTAGATCGAATCATGACTTCAATAATAGAAATAAATTAAGTTGTAAGATATGATTTACATCATAAATAGTGACCAAGTTTGGGGACGACTGGATCAAGTACTTTACGGGTGTCAAATATGCTCAGTGTAAATCAATTACAATGAAAATTATTGTGAAAACCAACCAAAATGTTGGACTTCCTGTTTGTTTGGGGATTTTGTGCAAGAAAATTTAAAATTTCCATTATGTGTTATGGAGCTATTCTGCAAACTAATGTGCAAGACCTGGAAATATTGGCCTGAGGCATGTGCTAAGTTTGAGGAGTTTGAGGAAATGAATAATGAATGGAGTAATCTGAAAAGAATAGCTTCTCCTGAAAGCACTGCAAAGAGATGCAATTGTTTTCTAATTTTGTTGTGGGTTTTTGATACAAGAGCAGAGATTTTTTTTATATATCTGCATGTGTGATGTGACCTCAGTGGATTCTCCACCACAGCCCAGCCTCATCCATTTGTTTTGAGAACTAACACTGTTGATTATGACTTTTTAGAGCGAAAAAATATGAGGAGGGTAAAATGATACTACATCTAAGTAGGATTGATGACCAAATTCATGAAATTAACACTAAAGCTTTGAAAAGGAGTAATTTCCATGTATAAACTTGAATGCCCTTTGCAAATGAAGTGGTCCTGTAACTCAGACTGAGGCCTTCTTACACAGGGAGGAAAAACTTCTCCGGTCATCCTTCACTCTGTTCTCAACAAGCAGAAAATTGGGCTAGGGTGCATTTTCCTCGCATGGTTTGGACCCACTGCTCTGCTTAAAGGACAAAAAGATGTGACTGAATACAAAACCAATTGAAGTGGTCACAGCGATCCAATCTGCAGGGCATGAGTGCTCATAAAATCGTTTGATGAGCATCAACATCCCAAGAGATTTAAAAGTCCAGACACGTTTGAAATCTGCAGAGGCCAAGTGAAGCTGATCAAATAGAGTCTGGAGGAGGGTTAGTTCATACAATTAACAAAAACATTACCTGAAAGTTCTGATTTCTCAAGTTCTCCAAATTAACTTCAATCTTATTCTAACAATACTATTGTACAGAATAAAATTCTATTGACAGGTGCTCAGGTTCAACAATTCTCCTTAGTGTCTTTTAACCTGTTGCTACTTATTGCCTCTCTGCTTATCTTCCTCCTCATTCCTCCTTCTTGCTCTGTCTATTATAGTATTAGTACATAGACTCTGTAGTGGGTTCTCCCAGGGAAAATCAGTATGGTGTAGTCAGAAAGATACGTTTTAGGGTTTTTAAGCCACCAGTCTCCAAACACAGTGAAAAGTATGTACAGTGTCAAAACTATTTACAAAAATATTCAAGCAAATGAGCAATGGGCTTACACTGAAAATGGGTTCTTCAATAACCTTCAACAGCAGCTTGAGCAACCAGCAAAACTCAAACAACAACAAAAAAAAGCAGTCCATTCATAATCAATCTACTCTCCAGCATCTGCCATGTATCACTACTACTGATTCTACCACTACTTCTACTGCAACTAACCAACCCTATGCTTTCAACGACTACCACTGCTGATTATAATCCAAACTCTGCTACAAACACACAAACCAAACTACCACCTACTACAACCCACAAAGCGCCGTGTTTTAGTCGTGCTTTTATTCTGAATAATGACACGCAAAATGAACCGGTGCAAGTCCTTGTTTGTGATAGGTCACGTGGTTTTCAGCGAACCGATGCAAGCCTCAGAGCTGGGCTTCATCAGACACGCTCCCTTCATAATCAGTACACGCCTCAAAGCCTCTGTTTTAAATGTCCCTTCTCCAACTTTCCATACTCACATGGACAAAATGGCTGGCTTTAAAACAATAGATGGGTGTCTGTGCAACATCATCGCAGGCATGCGCACGCAGCCAGGGGGCAGAAAGCGGGACATGGAGAAAGAAAATGACAAGGAGCTGTTGTGCTGTGAACTGCAATCGGCAAACTTACGACCCTGCTCCTGATATTAAAAACATCTAAAACAACGTCACAACCTGGTAAATTGAGTGAAATTCATGGACATTTCAGCAAATATTTTTCTGATTTTGATGCAATGAAAGACAAAGCCATTTTTCAATGAAATGACATTTTATTGCAACTGTGTCAGGGAGAACTTGCAAACAATACAGCATCTTCATTGATATCAGTGCACTCATAAGCAGGCTTTTGCCCCATGGTTGTGCGCACACCTAGTATTGTGTGTACACAAGAAACCTATCTATAAGCCCCTCCAGTGTGCGTGACACAAAAAGAATAAATAAGAACAAAATCAGGGTTTCCTCCCTACAGAAACAACCAACACTGCATTAAAAACCACTCACAGATTGCAAAATACATCTGTTACATTTTCCCCAACTTATATGTTTCAATTCAATCTCCTATACTGAAGAATAACCCAAAATTAGGTCAAACAAATGTGGCGCCCCATTTTCCCGCTAAGTGCCCTTTAAAAACCCGGAAGTAGCTGCGCCCCTGTTTGGCTGACACTGTGGCTGACCGAGGGCAGCGTGGAGGAGAACTCGGCGTCGTCTGTGGTGAGTGTTTGTTTGTCATGTATGAACGTGTGTTTGAAACGGTGAGTGTGCACCCTCGTGTGAGCTACAGGACTTGTGGGGATGTGAATTAGATTGGCTCTTGTGACCGCCGCGGTGGACCAAAATGGAGAGTTGGCCTATGGTGTGTAGCGTGTCGCGTGTAGCGTGTGTGTGATCGCCTAGCGTGTGTGAGCGCTAGCTGTACTCAGTGATGGCGCTGCTCCGTCACAGATTTGTTGTAATTGGTGGTGGTCTCAGTGAGATTTGTTTCTGAAGCAAACAGTTATTCATTTATTACACACTTTTCTAAACAGAGTTACACAGTGCTCACAATTTAAAACAGAAATAGAGAAATTCAAGATTGAAGCATTTTTTTAATGTCAATTTCTGCCATATGTGAGTACATACATAGTAACAGAAAAGGTCATTTCTATCCAACAAGTGTAAAAATACTGATAATACAGTAAAAAATGATAGAGAGAGGTATATTCATATACACACATCTACCCTCACGCCTAATGTGTCTATGTATATATACACTCATATACACATGCATACCTAGCAACCAGAAAAATGATATTCCTGTATATTTCCACAAGACCTTAAGTGCAGGTGGTGGGTGCAATGTGCAGCATTGCATTAATGTAAACAGCATGTCAACAGTAAGCATTTATGTAAACAGTATTGTTGTAGTGCAAAGAACATTCATACAGTGCAAAATACACAACCAGGTAATTCTGTAACAGCAGCAAAGTTTGTAGTGCAAATATCACGTGTCCAGTTAGGGTTGAGAAGGGGTGCTTTGGGAGCAGAGAGGGGAGAGACTTCAGATGTCAGATAGCTTGATGGATGTAGCTTTCATAAGTCTGGTAGGGCCTCCTGGAAGGCCCGGAGGCCCGAGTACTTTCTCCCTTAAGGCAGGGGGCTGAACAGGCTGTGTAATGTTGACTGCTTTACGGGTGTGGTGGGTGCTGTAGATGTCCAGGAGGGAGGGAAGTGAGACATCAAGAAAAGAGATAGAAGACAGAAATAGTACAATAAAACAGTTAACAAAATAAACAGCAGCAAGACATCTATATTACTTCCAAAACAATAAGTCAATGGGAATATGATACCAGAGGCAGGTCTTTTTGTTTCTTGTACTTAAAAGATAATAGCCTATAATAATTTTAGTTTAATATATGGCAGTTTAAATCAACAGGTCTGTAGTATTAGCATAGCAGTAATATAATTTGTAATGATGAAGTTGAAGTAAATAATGCAGGATTGCAACTTCGGAACTGTGATAATAGTAGTTAAAGCTGCTAAATCAGGGGCTAATATTGTGGCTAATGACTTTAATGGGACACAGACTGGTACTAGTACTCAGTGTGCCTATTCTTCCAGCAATCTAAACCTCTAGAAGCATCTGTAAGAGTTGTCCCAAGTCTGAACAACTCTTAACTACAAGCTTTGTTTTCTTTTTTATGTGCCGCTGATTTCCAAACAACCATCTTTTCCCTTTTCAAAGTTACCTGATCTTTTTCTCATGGACATTTCAAGCATGCATGAGGATCACTGACCACACATGTAATCTGGTTTCCCCCACTCCCAGCTTGTCCACTCCCATTTTACAGCAGGTCAATTAGAATCCAACTGAGTGGTGCTCTCCACTAATGGAGCACACTAAAATCTTTGACCCTCCTGATTGCACTGTGTGTCCACTAACAGTATAATGGGCTAAGAGTGCTGAACTACTCATCGACTGTAAGTGCCGGCCATTAAAAGTTAGAGGGACCATATCTAAGTCAATATGATCTATGAGAGACTTAATAGCCACTCAAAATTTAGATTCATTCATTGCTCAGCTCTTGGGTAGATGTGGTGATAATTGATTTTACAATTTGTAGTGTGGAAAAAAAAATATGGGTTTGCTGTAGATTTAATTTTGCTTTGATACTATAATCAATCAAATTTGAGCTCTTTCACGAAAAGTATTAACATCTTGCAAGATCAGTAAAATGTTGCAAACACAACCATAACTACGGGAGTAGATGTGTGGAAAAACAGAAGGTATGCAGGTGTGATTTGTGGTGTAAAAACCCAGTGGGAAGCAGCCGCCCCTCTGTATTGTTAATAACACATGTACTCAGCAACAAAGTTCCTCCTCCTCCCTCATAGATGAAATGGACGAGCTGCCATTTTCAGGAGTCAGCTCTTCTGTCCGCTCCCAGCATGGTCAAATTCCTTAAACACATTCGCAAAGACAAGGCTTCCTCAGCAATCTGCCTGCATAGCAGACCAGCTCAGCTCCTGCCCTCTGAGTAGCGCAGCTATATTGAACCGGTATCTGATTCACTGACCTTCTCGCTGCCTCATGCCTTGCTAATGTAATCTAGTGCTGCTGCTGGCTCATGTCTCTGTGCCTGCAGCTTTCTTTCATACACGCACACATACACACACATTATGCCTGTCTCGTAATGCGTATGTGTGTCTGCCCTTTTGGTTTGTTGCTTTAACCTCTTCCCCACTATGACTGGTTATTGTTGGAATTTTTTCAAATCTGTGTTGAGATGGCAACCGACTTTTACTCTGGAAACCACAAAGTTGCTGCCCGTAATACCTTACTTAAAGAATTTATCATTTTATGCAAAAAAAAAATAATGTCAGTGTAATTGGCATGAAAGTGTCAGCTTATATTATTTTTTCTGTCTCTCTCTGCATTGTTTATGACAAATAAAAGGTCCTCAGTGTTTATGAAAATCCTGCTTTGTAGAAGTCATTCCATCTGCTTTGCATGGAAGTGGGTGACCAGCTGGTTTGTAACTGTAATGCTGAATCTCTTTCACCCCCGCTCTCTATACCTTTCATTTCTAAGTCATTGTGCTATCTGGGGAATATGTATCACCATTTTGCCTCCAGCTATCCAGCCGTACAATCTATTAGTCGAGTTAAAGCACAACTTGGTACTAACCAAGATGACTGGAGATCATTTGCCACAGCCTAGCCACAAAGAACCGAAGCAAAGAGCATAAATTATTATGATGACAAGAAAAGCAGAAGAGTAAAAGCATCAAAGAGAGCGGACAAATTTGCAAGAGGAGAGGTTTTAAGGTTGACCACAAATGACCGTTTTCATTACAAACATTTGTAGCAAAGCATACCCATTGCTGATAAAGACACACACACAGTATTAGAAAAAGCATGAAGAAAATCCCCTCCTACAGAATGTATAGGCGCGCACACTCACACACAGACACCTAAAATGCTGGAATTTTGCATGCATGGCTGCGTTTCCCTTAGCTGTGGCCACGGTTGCTAGGCTACGGGTGATTCCAGTCTTTGGAGGGGACCTGACATTAGGGAGAGCAAACTGACCACAGGAGGCTTTAATCTGCCATGAAACAGCAGCTGGAGATCACACACACACACGTGCCAGGAGTACTGTATATCAACATATACTACTCTCTATAATAAACACACTACAAGATATTTCCACGTCCCCTGTCCCCTCCCTCTCTTCCCTCAAACACATGATGATACCGCACTTGGCAGACATCTTGCACCCTCTTAGCGTTGGCAGCCTGACCATCATGGGACTCATGATTTTGGACCTGAAGGATTTAGTTCACCTTTGTTAATGTGTATAAAAGAAAATCTGCATGAGGAGTGTCCTGCAAGCATGCTTAGGACTGAATTAAGCCAGAGTCTTCATGTGGAACAGCTCCAAAATTTCTATGAGATGATGAAAGCATTTGGTGAGCAGACAAGACTTTTTCCCCCTACTGTTAAAAATGCTGGTCATATAATATATAATTTGTTATTGCATGTGTCCTCTAATACAAACACTTGGATTCAGTGTTTATTGAGATTTTTGGTCCTCCAGTTCTTAAAGCAGACTCCCTCACCCAGGTCTAAGATGTATGATACCAAGCCAACTAAAACTATCTGGATCCATACAATACAAACATCATGATGTTATCACAGGTCTGGCTGCCATCATGGTCAGGGTTCTGCTGGCCCTCCCCAGGTAATGACTTCCTAATTATTCACTGCAGTCCCCACTGGCATTAATCCCCCTCTCCAATCTTACCTGTTGCTGTGCTAGACCTTCAACTGGGACTAAATCCTCTCTCTATCCTTCACACCCTCCATCTTTACCTCCAAGATTCCTGATTTGCTGCCTTGTGGCCTCAGGTACTAAGAAGATTTCTAGTCTCAATGAGGAACGTATGATAAGTGGCCGGCAGGTTAACGGTAATCAACTATTCTCCTGCAATCACAAGAGATTGTTTCTTGAGTCTTCTAGGACCTCATTTTTTCAGCTGGTTCAGGTTTTAGAAGATGTCTGTCTTAAATGAGGATGAATTACTGAGAGGAAAAGGGTCGCTGGCCGTACACGTAGTTTGACATAACTGTTTTTGTGTAGTGCAAGCATCGTAGGGTCACTTTCCCCAGTCTTTTTAAAGTCAATCTAATCTAAATGGATGAAATGTCGTAACAGTTGCCAGGCTCTTTTCCTGCTCCAGACGCTGACATTACTTTGATAATCTCTTTAACGTATTCTTGCTCAAACTCTTAAATTTGTTGCAATTACCAGGTATTTGACCATTTTCTTTCTGTCCGCATTATCTAGAAGTCTCTTAAATGCTACCAGATTTAATTGCCAGTGCAGATGATTCTGCTTTATGAGCAATAACCCATTCACCCCAGGGGTATATCAATCCTAATGCATCTATTAAAGTCTGCCTGTGACATTATTATGATTAGTCACTTTGTTGTTCCTGGCCTGGAACAGAACAAAATCTGAATATGAATAAAGAAATATTGACACCATTATCTACTGTCAGCAACCATTAATCACTACTAATCTCCATGACTGTGATATTAAATATATTCATGTGTCCTTTTTGGATGTTCTCACCTTGTTTTGGAGAAACAGATGGTATCAAGCACTGTTAAATAATTATTCCTGTGAGAATGTCACTGTTGTTTCCGCTGATGAGAAAGCCTAATATTCATGAGTTTAAAGTCATCTGGCTTTCGTGTTTGGGGATTTGCTGTAGCACAACATTTCAACAGGGAATGCCCCACAGGAGACCAATGAGTTTCGCATTTTCAGTTTTCACACGAGTCTAGCCTCTTAACAAACACAACCACTTAAATCCTGAAACTCGACTACCACTGCCCTTTCACCTGCCAGAGAATAGCTGGACAAACAACCCCACCAAGTGGTCAGGTTTGTCATATCCATACTACATATTGGCTCATGCCTCATTTAGCCGAATAATTGAGCCACAGTTCATATTAATCAGTGATTAATTTGAGTGATAAACCTTAGGAAACAGAGAGTAGAATGGAGCAGTCTATTGTCATTCAGGAGTCTAAAACAAGAACTGATGGATGACTAACCAGCAGAGAGTGTGGGCACAGGTCTGGCATCATTTTTTCACTCATATCATGGTATTACAGTTGACTCTTAATAATGTTGGACTGTCACAGAGTAAAACTGCACACTGAGCACTATGGTGGAGTTACTAAGTATAAAACTTCCTCTGAATCTCTTCAAAAGTTTTGGAAGTAGCCCAAAGGTATTAAACTACAATATGTATGACAGACACACCATATTTCCAGTCCTCAGGGAAAGGCAGAACATTTTCACCAGCATCACTTTCCCATTTTAATCTCTCACATCTTCTCCTACAAAGAGTAATAGAGTTTGATGCGCTCCCATGAATTATTCATTCAGATGGTTATTCTGTTCACTTATATTTTGTCATTTACTTTAGATGCTCATCTTACAGGGAATCTATGCTCCCAGTGGACTAAAGCTCTACCTTACACTCTCTGGAAGTGACAAGTGATTTACCATCACAAAACTGTCTGAGCCCTCAGGAGGGTAAAAGGATCAATTTACTATTGCCCAGCATCATAGAACATTAAACAACAACGAGGCCACATAGCCGAATGGGAAGACCGTGCACAGTGCAGATGTACAGTAAAAGAGGCATGTATAAATACTGGACAGAAATCAATTCAAATCAATTTAATTGTAAAAGATGATTTAAATGAGAATGAAATGTGTAATTTGAGAGGTCAAAGTAAAGTCAGAGTGGTTATAAATCAAATAAGGGTGTTTAATCGGGAGCAATCTTCTTGCTTATGAATCCAAGTTAAAATGTAGCTGACATCCTTATCAGCTGTACGCTGAGATATTCACACCAAACCAGACGTCTTTTCACAACTCCCGCAAGAACCTTTACAGATAACTGTTCATGAGTTGACACGCAGGTGCTTTTAAAGTGGAACTGCACTTTCATAAAGTCGGGGCACTCACATGAGACACATTAGAAAACAGTCTGGTCAAAGTTAGAGTAGCAGACGACAAGATTTCCTGACATCTTTGACGCTCTTTCCCTATAGTTTATTATAAAAAATGTTTTATTGACTGTTTGAATAGATTTCAATTCAGCAGTGACCACTTTCATTAAAAGAATTAAATACCTAGATGCAATATATATACAGTATATCTGGTCATACCCCCTCTGTTTCATGTGCATACATGAAAAGTCAAGGCAGAGAGAGCAACAGCAGCAAAAAATAAAATAAAATAAAACTTTATACCAAGCAAACTACCACCAGCTGTTGTATGCTAACATGAAAACTCCAGTAAATGGAGGGAGAGCAGCAGCACAAGAACTTTACAGACCAAACCCATGGCCTCCATGTGCTTACATTAATACACCAGCTGGGGCAGGACGGTATGCAGCTTAAATGGCAAACTATGGTACTCGTGTAAAAATGCAGAGGCTGATGACTTGCCTTTGTACAGAGAATAGATGGAAATGACATACCTAGGCAATTTCAGAGAAAGACCAAGCTGCTATGCTAGAACATAAATTATATCAACAAGCATTTTATGGATCAGTCAATACTTGTTTCACAGTTAAAAGGTATCATATAGACTTTTTGTTCTTTTGCCATTTATTAGCAGACTACTGATCAATAAAACCACACAAAACCAACAGAGACACTGCATCTGTACTTCTTCATGGCAAGTTAAGTCTCTTGGTTTTATTAATATAGGAATAAGATCAGTGATTTCTTTTTGGATGCAGCACTTTTGTAATGCAAATGAAAGATTGGATTTCCACAGAAGACTTAGGTTTTCAAGCTTCAAATTAACATTTTACCCTATTAAGTTTTGTTGTTTCTTTGCTGCTTTGGTAAAAATCTGTGCTTTGTTTTGAAAGACTGCAACTGATTTCTGGTAGATCGTACAGGTTGGGTTTGTAATATAAAACAGCTTTAGTGGTGATGGGAACTCAAAGTCTTTTTTTATTTTTTTATTGAGAACAGCTAGTAATAATGGCAGAATCTCTCAGCTCCTCAACTGCTCTCCAAAGTGCTGTACCAGTTTGTGTGAAAGGCTGAGTAACAAAAAAGAAAACTAGTTCTCAAATGGGCACCAACTCCTGTTTAACGAACAAGTCTTTTGCAACCTACCCATCCTTAGGAAGAACAGTTAGGAAGCAAAATGAACTTGGTATTACAGCAGCTTGGACGACTGACCATCCACGCAATGCTGTAACAGCTATGTGGAAGTTCGCAGGAATTAGTCGGTGGATGGCTTGTTTTGTCAGGGATCAGTAATGACAGCAGCTGCACTCCCCTAATGCGGTCTTTGAAACATTAAGACAGTTTCTTACGTGAAAGAGGCTGTAGCAGTGAAGGAACACCAGAATGCGTCACCAGATGTCACTGCGACAGATGATGTAAAATTTAACTTGCGCATTCAATTATTAACAGACACATGCAACATCGGCATGACTGTAAAATGGTTGCAGAGGATGCAGCAACAGAAGGCATTCGGAAATGTAAAAAATATTAATCTTATCAAACTTTCACTGTGTTGCCATTAGCCTGGTGGTTTAAAGAGATATTCCGGCGTAAAATTAAATTAGTGTCACACACACCATAACATCAAGGTAGACACCCCCTTGAGAGATGAATGTTGCAGACCGCTTGCTTCTCTAGTTATACCAACTTTAGTATTGACCGCATGATAGCAATATACAGCGGTCTCAAGAGCCACACACAAATCTCAACCAAAAAGACCAAGGGAAACCTTGGGCGAGTCCATCGCCGACTGCAGTGGGGTGACGCAGCTCAAGGAAGAACATTTATGATCATTACTTTATCATTTCTTTGAAGTAATAATCATCATATTAATAATTTTTCACTGCAAACGCGGTTGTTCTTCTACTCTAGTGTCTCAGTCTGTTTGCATTTCCATGAAAAAAACAATCATAAATGTTCTTCCTTGAGCTGCGCCACCCCGCTGCAGTCAATGGACTCGCCCGGAGGTCTCCATTCAAACAAGCAGCTGCTGGAGGAGAGTGGGTGAGTTGTGTTTAGTCTCTTAGCTAAAGGAATCAGGCAAAGCTAAAAAGATGTCTGGTGGCTAGTGCTATGGCTTGGACCCTATATGTACTGTTGATGAAGTTAGGTGCTGTTCTGAGCATTATTTGTGGATATAGAGTGGTGTTTTGGTGAAGTGCGTGGCTCTCTGTATTGCTATTCTGTAGTCGTTACTAAAGTTGGTATAACTAGAGAAGCAAGCGGTTGGTCTCTCGACGGGATGTCTAACTGGGTGTTATGGTGTGTTTGACCCTAAATTAATTTTACACCGTAATATCCCTTTAAGTGCCCAGCACACATAAAGAGGCTCTAGTCTTTGTCCCAGCAGTCCTTGGTTTGGCTCTCAGTCGTGACCCTTTTCTGCAAACATGCAAACACAGAGTGCAACATTTAAAGAAAACATCAACCAACTGGTGGCATTATTTCTACCAGACCACATGTACCGCACATTCAAAACAATATCAATTTACTTAATACAGTACACTTTCTGGGTGTATTCATGATGTACAAAAGGTTTACACAACAATGATTTCGCCTACCTTTCATGTGCCACGGTGACACATAAAAGGTGTTTGTCAAACTACACAATACTGACACTGAAGAGAAAACAAGAAAAAATTGCTGTTCTCCTAGCTCTCTTATCGTATACAGCCCACCTCTTCTTCAGCACCATGGACAGCACCACACAGCATCTCAACACACATAGCAGACTTTAAAAGAGCAATCATACCAACCACAGAGCATCAGCATGCTATAAGATGATGTGACGCTGTTAGACGCTCTCCATGAAAAGAGTACCGCACAGGCGAGATGAATGCATGATTGGATAGGCATTAAAAACAGGCATTACATACAGTGCAAACAGACCGATCAGAAACAGTCTGATCTGTTGTTACATCATGTTGTGATGACGTTACTTTAGTAATTACTTTCCTCTTAACAAACAAAGATAGGGGAGGATAGTTGGGATGATTCCAAGGGCCCATAGTTGACAGGAGCCATAAAAATTTTTAAGAACAATTGCACAGGTGAAGCATATTTAAGATTTTCCCACAGGGCCAAAAACGTATCTCAAAATTCTTAATGCCCTAAATACTGGAGAGCCTCTTGTAATGCCACTTCTGATAACTGGAAAAAAAAGAGATTACTCTTTCTTTGCGGTATTTGCCAGAATTATTTGTATCTCGAGTGCACAGGGCTGATGGAGGTCCAGTCTGCTTCTTGTTTCGTATGCTGCTAAATTAAAACTAGTTTACTCTTGCTCTCAAACAAAATTACGAGTGCCACAGCAGCATACCTGCAAATTAAACAGTAATTTTTGAGTGTCATAAAGTTCTTAAAAAGTTCTTCATTAGAGAGCCCAGAATAGTACTCTAAAAACAGGCCAGCCGAAAACCCTTCTCTGTGATCACTTTGAGGATGCCACACCGTGAAGCCACTTTTGCAGGTGTGAGCTTTGAGTGTTGTATTGTGCAACTAGAAAACTCCCTCTGGGAAGTTTTGAAAGGGCCACAGGGGTTACTGCTGGGGTGTGCACATTATGCTGAGATTCTTCAGTGAATGCATTGAAATGTTCTGGTCGCAAATAGAACTGCATCACTTCCATATGACGCCTAATTTACTTCAAGCAGAAACCGCATCAGGAACTATCAAGACAACAGCTTTCAAATATCTTAGATGTAAATGTAATGTATAAGAAATCTCACATATGCTACCTGCTTCAGACACCAGATGCATCAGCTTATTGACCTTCCTCCCTGTGTTAGTTTGTCCACATCCTCTGGCTGCTTCTCTTCTGCTGGTTTCTCTATCTGAGTGAGATCAGCATCTGCATGACCTTATTACAGACAGAGAAGAGGAACAGTTTGTGTTTGTTTTGTGACCATATGGCCCTATTAGAAGAGTAACGACCCTGCAGTCCCTTCAGGACAAACACATGCATATCTGAATTTTGGTGTGCGTGTGCATATGTGTGTATGTGTGTGCATGTGTGTGTGTGTGTGTGTACATAATGACCTTGGAGACCCTCCAGGACACTTACTCAGACGAAGCTTCTCCGTGCACCATTTGGCTTGTGACCACTACTTGGACTGTAAAGCCTCTTCTCTCTTTTACGCACACACACATACGGACATACCCATACAGAGTAGATTTGTGCAAAAATTACACCCAAAACAATTGTTTAGCCCAACCAAAGACAGAAGAATGGCGGTCAAGTATAGCAGACCTCCCTCTGCATGTTAAAACAGCAGTGGGGCCAGGTCAGCAGAAAACACTGACCGTCAGCTGTTGGGATGTTTTTGCTTGTCATTGGAGTTGTTCTTAGCTGTAAACACAGAAACAGAGGTCAACCTGCATCTCAGCCCAAGACCAGCTTAACCTTAAAGTCCCACTCTGATTGATTTTTTGTAAATGTCTCGAGTGTTCTCAGTGGTCTTTAAATTGTGATTATGAAGTTTTTAGCCAAAATCACGTTACCTGTGTCATTTTCAAGGGCTTTTCTTCTGCAGCACTCCAGTAGCTCATTAGCAATTTGTCTCTGAGTTGTTGGGCTGATCTGATCTAATGCTGCTCTGTACACTCCTCTTCACACTAGCTTGTAGCCTAACATTGCCGGTGCAGTAGAAGTAGCAGGTAACATAGGAGCTATTCTGCTCTCAGACATTAACATCTTCAGGGGCATGAGAATATCATAAGCAAAGCAGGGCGCCAGTGGTGGAGCTTGGATTTGTGACGTAGAAAATCCCACTGTGTCCACTATCTGTCCAGCATGGGTCATATTTTGCTTCTAAAAGGAGAGCCTTGTTTTGAGCTGTTAAGAATCTTTTAACAGTCTGCTTCCAGGACGCTTTTTCACTTAAGTCCTCTTTTGCTTCTGCAGCTCCTGTTGAAGACTCTCCACCATCTGTCCAGTGTGGGTCATATTTTGCCAGTGTTTGTCCATTTCCTCTGCCATGCTCTTAAGGAGACCGTTGTTTTTAGCTGCTAAGGATCTTTTACCGGGATGGTCCTGTGACAGTCTTTCACTATGAGTCTTCGTTTACTTCTGCAGCTTATGCTGAAGGCTGTCCATTTGCTGCTTGACACTGACCACATCAGCCTAATAACTGATATCCAGATCATGGTGAGCAGCTTTGAGTTTGTCCAGCTCTTCCTGCAGGTTCTGGTTCTTCTGAATGTAAATTTTTTGGAAGCCTGTACAATGCAGGCTGAGTCCATCTGCATGCCCTCCTGACCATTAGGGAGTTGGCCCGTGGTGTTTCCAGACCCCATAGTGGGGATTTGACCTGTGCTAAGTTTAATTTGCCTCTACAGGTCTCTGCACCAGTCCAATAAATTGACTTTCAGAGCTGTCTCTAGTGCCAAATCTTTTTTTGTTTGCTCCAGCTCTGCACTTAACAGCATCCTCCTACTTTTTCTTTGACTAACTCCTCCTGCCCTCTGTTCAGCATATGATTGAGCTGGCGCACCTCTTGACGGAGTTCATCGATCTCCATCAAGTTTATGAGCTTAGCTTTTTTAACTGCCTCCTCCTCCTCTCCTCCTTCTTTACTTTATCCATATCTGTCTTATCGTTCTGCACAGTAAAGGTCTTTGTGTTGACTTTGTATTTCTTTCCATCAACCTGCATCGTGTTGGCCTGTGGCTCTTTTCTTTTCAGGGGCCTCTGGGCGGCCACGAGGTTTCTTTCAATCTTCCTTATGATTTTCAGTCTGTTTGTCTTTGTTAGCCTTCTGTCTCTGTGTGTAAAATCACATAGAAAAAGATCTAGAATGATCAGAGTGCCTGTGCAGCTGCTGTCTCTTCTGTCTCTCAGTGTAAAATCACGTTGAGAAAGATCTGAGATGATCAGAGTGTCTGTGCAGCTGCTGTCTCTCCTCTGCTTCTATATTAAAACCTTTGAATCATAGTCAGATGGTTCTATTCTATAGACGGGTTACTAACATACACTGTATATAGAATGGACATCATATGCCTCCTCACTGGGTGAAGCCTCTGCAAGAACAGCACCCCCTGGTGATTGGTTGCAGTATAGGTCCCAAACCACGCCTCCTACAGCAAACGTAATATAATTCATGATTGTAATTCAAACTAATGCATTTGAACTTTAACCACTTAATTAACTAAAGTTTATTCTGAACATGATATTGATGTTTTTGGTCTATATTTAAATCAAATCATCTTACTTTATGATATGATATCTATATGAGTTTAAACAAGGAAAGGAACTATAAGATAATCCTAAAAAGTGTCAGACCTTAAACCACCAGTGCCACTATATGAATTTTAAATACTACAATTTAATGCTGAGAGCTTAAATGATCAATAAACACAAACATTTAATCTCTCAGTTACTAAATTAACATTGTTTTATTTGCCAGTGTAATGAAAGTTAAGTTTCCTCACCACTGTGAGGAAACTCAGAGGTCTCCATGCCACTAAACACTCTGTGTGACAAAAGGGTGACACACCTGTTTCTGAGCCTACTTGTTTCCTTAGCCCTACCATCTCCATCTCCACCTTTCTGACCTGTCCTGATGTAACCCTCTTTAGGGAAAGATATAAATTACTGCAAAATAAACTTTTACATTAACACAAATGTAGATTTTTTTCAGTTGAGCAGTGGACAGATTTTAAAAATCAAAACTGTATTTATTCAATAATTTTGTTGATTAAAAATGGGATAAATCTACCAAAATACCAGCACACCCTCCACAGTATTGCAGCTGCATGGTGTGCGTGGTGCGTGTGTGTATTTCACCTGGAGCTGACAATCAAACCCAGGCATGGTGATGTGGTATGATGAGGCTCTGACTGACCTCTACATCTGCTTTTAAGTATTTAAGATAGCGTCTAACCTCTTCTAACAAAACACAACCAACCATGTTGCAATAAAAAACTCTATAAAAGTAAGCCTCAGCCTCCCTGTCTACAGCAATTGAGATAACAAAATAGCCAACTATGCTAGTAAATGTCACTTGACGCCATTTTTTATATCATCTTCCCAGTCCTTGGTAGAGGAGGGCAGCGAAATGATAACATTGTCCCGTTTCAGCTGTGACAGCTGATTTTCCCACATTGTTTTATCAATGAACGCTCAAATGATCATGATTAGCTTACATTTGTTTCACATGACCATGTGTGTCTGCATGTATCCAAGGTTTCATATGTAAATGGAAATTATTGTGAACTATTGTGAATTTATGGGAATTAACTGGAAATTGAGGGTAATTTAAACAAACTGTATCATATCCGAACATTAATGTAAATATTTTTGTTTTTTCATAAGCAGAAATCCATGTGAAATAATACAATTAAAAAAAACATGACATTTCACCAGATTTATTTAAGTAGAACTTGAGTTTTAATTCTTGTATGGACAATTAATTGTTTTAATGAACAACAAAAACATGAAAAAAAGTCCCAAAAGTAGGGGATGTGGCCTCAGTAGCCTTGTAGTACGCTGTGTGCTGTGCGCATGAGATTGAGGAGTGTACTTGCATTAAATCTGGTTGTTTGAGCCAAGATTATGCTACAATATGTTTTCCCCAACTATATTTAAGTTCCCTGTTGAGGGCCAACCTTCAATTTTCTAAATTACAGAATTATTCCTGTTAATTCCAGTTAATTCCCATGGAAAGTTTCCATCTTTGAAAATTCATGGAATTTTGCAACCCTAGATAGGGCTGACATAGTATACCAGTGTTGATGTTAGGCATCTTAATTATAAAAATCAAATACCAATATTGTTAACACACAATATTCAGGGGTTCAGATACTCACGAGCTGAACAAGTAGATGATTTATTCACATTTGGCATGAGCACAATATTAAATTTAACAAAGAAATAGTGAGTCAGCACTTTGAAGTAGACTTGTACAAAAGCAGCTCAACAGACCAACAGTCACAGATCCTGTGATACCACAACAGCTGTTTGAAACAAAAAGGCCTCTGTTGTAACTGTTGTCTTAATATCTCAGGGGCACAAACTCAAACTTCACATAGAAATTCACATGTTTGCTTACTTAATTAATTTCATTTTTCATTCAGTTAAACTCGGCATTAAATGTAGAATCTTCCCTTCAGTGTTTGGAGGTAAATAGTTGACCAGCTGGTCTTTGTTTTTGATGTTCATTTCCTCTTTCATACCGCTCTCTCTCCCTGACTCTACCACTCGCTCTCTTTCCATCAAACCCTTCTGGGTACCAATTAGAGCTCAAAGCTGCTGCTGAGTGTGTGTGTGTGTGTGTGTGTGTGTGTGTGTATAGGTGTGTGTTTTTTTGCACGAGTCTTGTGTGTGATAACGCCAGCTTAGACAACAAGCTATAGGCTACCTGTCAACAGGCACTTCAATGCTCACCATCTGCTCGCACTGCAAAATGGTCTTCATTTAGCCGCCACTCACAAACCAACACCAGCAGCATCCATGAGACAAAAAAAGCATTATTGCCTGGTAATACTCAGTGCAGGAGAGAAGAATCTCTTCTAAACCCATAATTGCTAATCTGTGTGTGTATGTGTGTTTCATCATGTGCGAGGAACCATTTTGTGTTAATTTGCACATATGTTTGTGTCTAAGATGTGTTTTCGACTATATCATTGCAAATTTGCAGGCTAGAGCAATACGCATCATTCCAGCTACACAGCAGCTTATTTTGTAATTGCCTCTTGTACTTTTCTCATACCCGTGCCAATCAATAATTTGATTGTTGGCAACTGTGCACATTAATCACCATTGACATTTTGAAAGCATCCTTCTAAACGTGCCAAGGTTAGCTCAACAACTAATGTGAGCCTGTAGTCACAAATATCCTTGTTGTAATCATTTAACAATATTTCTTGAAAAGCAAACTTTGATTTATGGGGATGTGAGGTCTTGAGTTAAGAATTTGCCAGGTTAACAAAAAACCTGCAAACTCACCCCATCTGAAATAATATAGAAGAGCCACGTGTTCCTGAATCAAAGCGACCTCTGTGTTTGAGCTTAATCTAAAATAGTTCAGGATAGAAAATGAAGTACAAAGCTCAATGTAACAAAAAGCACAGCAATTAACCTGAGCTATAATTTTCCACTTAAGCTTAGTTGTTAAAACCCTGACAGTTCTCACCCCTCTCCTCCCTCATTGTGCCTTTCTCTCTCACACATACACACACACACACACACACATTTTACATCCCCCTTGTTCTTGTCCTGTATAATGTCATGCAGACATACATTGCCGCCAGCCTTTGGGCCATGGGGATAGAATACAGCCTATATTTATAGAGGGGGCGATCTGTTCAAACATATGTTCCCCTTAACAAAGTCATCAATGTCAAACCCTGCTCTCTGGGGCTCCACTAATGCCACATTTAGCTTTGCATGCATAACATTAAAGGCAGCTGGACACAAAGTCTCTGAGTTGGAGTGAAAGCTAATAAGCTATGCTGTTGACCTTCCCGGGTCCTAATAATTACTTCAATTACAGGTAAAGTAGACTTTGGAGAGAGCGTGTTTATTTTGAACTGGGACAGAATGTAGCTCGAAGAGTGAAACAACTATTAGCTCAGGACAAACTATTATTACCCAAGAGGGCACTGTATGGTTTCATTTTAATGTTGATATGCTTAGAGTACACACACACACACACACGAAGAAAACTCCTGCATTCTTTTAACACCTCAGTAGAGTAAGATAATACAAACATGTCAGGTTTAAGTCCTGTAACAAGTCGAAGACTTTCAATGGTAATTAAAAAAAAAAGATCCCAGAAACATTGATACTGATCTATTTCAGAAAGTCCAATATGATTGAAATCAGAAATCATGATGTTCTTATTTACAGCCTATTATCAATTATAAGGTCTATTGAGCTGTATACTTGTGAACTTAGACATCTTTAGTCCAATAAAGCAGAATCAGCTATCTAACAGAAATAAATGAAAAAAAAAAACACAACTCTTCAGTGTATCATTGTATGGTAGCTTTAAATGATGTGTCGGTCGTGTCCAACTGGGAGCAAACTTCAGAGTAGATCCAGAACTGCCTGGAGTGAAGGCCGATGTAAGAGTGCATTAGAAATCTACCCTGGATACTCCCAAGTTGGAAAACTTTGCTTGTAAATAAGATATCTCAGTCTGCTTGCTTGACCTGCTGGACCCAATGCTGGATAAGACAAAGGGGATGGATGGATGGATCAATGCAACTCTACTGACCCAACAGCTTCTTCATTTTTTCTTGTACTTTTGTCCAAACTAAAATGTGTCTGCTCTTTGTTGTTAGCCATGTGATGTTTGGCTTATCATCTTGCCTCAGGAACTTTGTTTTAGCCTTGATCCAGCCAACCATAACACAAATGTTGTCTTCAAGAGTGATCTGCACAGTTCTGATGATACAGACCCAAAGAATGACCTCAGAAGACTTTGACTACTCGGACAAAAAAGGATCCTCGAGATCAAGGTTGTCCCCAAGGCAGAGCAGTTGGGGGAAAAAAAGTATTAATCTTCTTGGAAAAACTGGAAAACTCCCTTAAGTCCCTAAAGGTACCGTGGAAATTCCCTTAGATGTCTCAGCAGAAGAGTGGATTGTAGTAAAGAGCAGGATCAAGGCTGCCCCGACTCTCTCTGGAAAGCTGATGAGCACAAAGACCCTCCACAGCACCAAGAGCACAAGGCCCCTCTCTCCTTAAGGCCATAACTGGAACATGGGGGCTGAATTACCAACACCCAGCAGGTCAAACTGGGTCACAAAGAAGCAAGGGAAAGGTGATGACTCTGTTGAGCCAGTGGATGCACAAGCCACTTGGGAACCTATAGAAACAGAAATACTGCAGCATTAAATAAACAGATATGAAAATAAGACATATTTCAGAGGTGGACAACAAAGCAGGGGGAGTCAGGGAGAAAAAACATGTCTTGGTGGACTAATAAAAAAGGTAAATTAAAAAAATGCTTTTCCCGAACTACTTCAAAGAACTCCCAAATGACCCAGAAAGGGTCTTCTTTTTAGATGTTTTTGTTGGAGGGCAGCAAAAGGAACTACAATGATTTTTTTTTTTTGTCAGTGTATGCAGAGCATCTTTATGAGATAAGGTTTTAACCTCAATGAAAGCATTGACTATTATCAACGATTCTCTTAAATTTGGAGCGTTACAGATTTTTCATGAGAGTCAAGGAGGAAAAGTACCAACAGGCAAGCATTACCCCTTAGCTTTACAATCCAAACTTTTATTTGAGGGATGTTTATTTTGCTTTTGTGTACCAGTATCATCATATAGTGGGCAGAAATAAATAGGCTTTGTATTTATAGTACCCCCAACTTTTAAAAATAAGCGCTCCTGCTTTCATTGCTTTCAAAAGTACTCTTTCTATCTACTGAGTCTTTTTGAATCTGTTACAATTCAGCTGAACGACAAAGGTGACAGAGTCAGTTATATTTGTGCTATAATGACAGAACAATGACACACCCCTACATTTCTGGCTATCCCAAATGGAGAGAGAAATGGTTTGACATAAATTGATTCTGTATCAGGACAATTACTCGACAGGGAATATTGGTGCATTACAATAAATATCTTTGAAATATGAAGAGTATCAGAGCAGTGTACAAAAACATGCTGCCTATACAAACAGCAAGCATATTCTTGTGTATAACCTGAAAACATTGTTAAATGGTGTAAAGTGACCAGTTTGTGCCACAGCAGCAAAACTAGTCAGAACACCAGCTAATGTGAAGCATCAATATCCACTGCCCACTTTTCCCACTGTTACTAGCAGAGAATCACCTGAAAGATTTGTCTTACTACTCTGAAATGACACTTTGGATCTATCCAGAAATATTCTGGTTGAAATTTGGGTAAAAACGGTTTCTGTTCACACATACAGCACACTTGGTTAAAATCATGAGATTTAGATAGCTTGCTAGCCTCTTTAGCTGCTGCTCTTTATTCTGACAAGCATTTAGAACCACTTCTACCCCTTATTACACATAGTTTTATTGTATACTTAGTTTTAGCACATCAGTATTTTTTTATAAAAAGGTAGCTTTATTGCTGTAGCCCTACCTCATCATATGGCAACGTTTCACATCATATTGTGCTGAATCTTCCAAATTGTATCATGTATCTAATGCTGCGTTCCAGTTACCTCGAAGTCCGATGTTGGAGCTGGGAATGACGTTACACCCGGGTTGACGGCGTTCCAGTAAACAAGTCGGAAAACCAAGATTGTTGCCACTGTTAGTCGTAGTTAGCTGTTGTTAATAATTGTCAGCTGTCGTTAGCCATTGTCAGTTGTTGTAAGCTGTTGTCAGCTATTGTTAGCTGTTGTCAGCTGTTCGTTGTTGTTAGCTAGAACAGTTGTAAACAACGCATAACACAGTATTTTACTCTTACAAACACTATAACACCGTGTTCACAGTGAGATGTTGGGCAGTACAACAAACCACTTATTTAATTTCCCAAAAACAAAACAGAAGTGCTAATAAATAATACATTACGAGAGCTTTCACTGTTAATCTTTACTGCTGATGCACTGCCATCTTGGATTATGATGTTGTTGTCAAGTCGGGGTTGGTGAGGAGCGTCCGACTTTCCGAGTCGGAAATCCGACTTCAGGGGGGCGTTCCAGATGAATTCCCGACCCTAACCCTAACCCGAGTACAACTAGAACGCAGCAATATCACATGATGTCATAATGTGTTGTCTTATTCATCACATTGTAATACACTGTGTCCTATACCCTCATATCATAGTCAATGTATTGTACTGTGTACTTTGTCACCTTTGATTGTGTCTATCACATCATACTATTTTACGTTGTCCTGCAGAACAGGCCTATCTATATTGTATAGTATTGTATCATAGCATTCATATCTCTACTACCAGATACTTCTCTAATGTCTTTATAAACTAACTGAAAGTGACACTATAAGACTCACAGGGAATGGTTGTTCCTTTTTAAGCTCCGCAGTAATGACTCCTGTGCATCAGCTATAAAGCTTGATTAGACAAAGTTGTAGTGAACTCCATTTTAGAATTCATGTTAAATCCATCCATTCGTGGTAACTGAGGATATGAAAGTGGCTCCATATCATTAAATGACAGGTGAAGTTCGAGGAAGAAAACAGCATACATCTTTTCCATCTCACACTCTCACTCACTCTCGCCTCTTTTAGTTTAAGCACTTAGGTGGATCTATTTACACATTCCCATGGGAAGACTCCACTGACTATTTAAGAGTTGATGTTTTCCGTCTGTTCGTCTATCCTTTTTCTTCCAATGTTCCATTTCCCCTACATTAATATGGCTTCCTTCCATATTGCAAAATTGAAGTTCGAAGTTACTTTTTGCTCTACCTCTTACAGTGGACGTCTTCTGAAAAAAAAAAAGCAGATTTTAAGTTTTATTGCATTGGAGTTCCTTTAACAGCCTTTTTATTTTTCTCTGAGGCACAGACACACAGAGCAGTAATATAACCTTTTAGGTTTGATAGTTCCGTGTATGAACTGAACATCCAAAACTCAGGAACCTCATGCCTCATACATCAACATTTTGACACCTGATGACCAGATTCTCTCCAAGGACTCTTGCTCTATCTCTCCCTCTTTTCTCCCCGGCTTCAGTACAGCTAGCCACGCAAGATCCAGCTGAGCAGGGGCCACTTTCTGCCTCGTGTGCCCCGTGGCAGCACCATGCATTATGTACGCACATCTCTGTGGATAATGTGCTCAAAAATGCCCCCTGCCTGCCCTTGTTATTGGAAACCTTCTCACGATGAATAATGACAGACATCAGGGTGCCAAATGTCCCGTGCAGGACACTGTAGGCATTTCTCTGCTAACAGGAGGGGAACAACATCTGTTTGGCTGCTGACTGCAACGCTGATTCATCAGTCTCACAAACACACCTCGTCTTAAAGTCACAGTCAGCTGTTTCAGAAATGCACCGAGGGCTGAGTTTAGTACAATGTCAGTCAAATGGCAAAAACACAGACACTAATGGCTAATCTAATCTTAAATAATGATGAATAAAGGCAAAGGTATGATGCTGAATGGCAGAGGAAAGAGATCTGGTTGCTCTAACGCTGCTCGATTGATGACTGTGCCTTTAATCACGACTTGGCTGTGAAGCAGGGCGTTGGTCTATGACTGCTCTGAAGGACACTCAGCCTGATGCAGATTCCCCATAAGGGGAGAAAATTGCAGTGATTTCATTTTAATGCCTCAACACTCATCAAACTTAAAAGTTGCTCAAAGTTTGCAGCAACGCTATGAGTAGAGGTGGAGATGGTTCATGTGACCCATAATGGAGGGACGTAAGAGACATAGAGGAGCTGGTGCTATTTAAATGGCTTCACTGGCAGCCACTCTTTGTCAACTTGAAGAGGCCTCGAGGATTAATATTACCCTCTTTAGTCTGTAACCTCCCCTGCACCCTTCAGTTTTTGTTTACCCTGCAGTCTGACAGGTCAGGTCACATCACATGTGTCTGGCTAAGTTGAGTGTACAGTCTGCATGTTAACAGACTCCATGCTCTGACACCTCTCCAGTGGAAGTAATTTTCACCAGACTCAATTTGAATGAAGGCATTTATTATGAGTCAAAAGTGCGAGAGGATTTCATTTCGTATTCTTGAATAAATCTGCAGGGGTTAGGATTGTGGAAGGAGGAAGTGACATGTGAAAGGAGAGAAGAAAATGTGTGCCTCGAGGAAGAGAGCAGAGAGAGAGAGAGAGAGAGAGAGGGCATGTGAAGGAAGTAGACTGAGGAGCGAGGGGATGTGGGGGTGAATATGAGCAAAAGTCATTTGGAGTAGCCTCCCTGTTTTGTAGGAACCTCTCTTTTAGTGCCTGATGAAGGTTCAGCTTAACCGAAACTTGTAAAGCTTTCATGTGAAGCCAAATCGTACGTAGTGAATAGAAAAGGGTTTGTACCCTTTGGGCTAATGCTGCTAATGCTACTGGAAAATGAAAGTGGAAAACATAAAAAAAATAAAAATAAAAAAGAGGGCATCCACACTTTTTTCACAAAATAAAGATACACTTTCTAAAGGCACACATTGCAACCAGCAAGTCAACTAATGTTAAAGTTTAATATTTCAGTAAATTTTCTATGTCAATGCATTTCATCAGAGTTAGTTTTCTGCCAAAATACTGACTCTTGAATTACAATAGCGCCCACAGCAAACTGAACAGTTTTATGGTTATGTTAAGCCACTCAAATCGAAATGTAGCTCCTTCCAGGTATAAACACATCAATCGGGTTCATTCCAAGGTCACTCCAACCAAGAAGAACTAGATAGAGTGGAGGATTGGAGGCTATCGTTGCTCATTGACAGGGTTTTCATCAAACCTACAGCACCATTCAAGAGCCAACTGATCCACCTTTTATTCATTGTTGACTTCAAATTATCTTCTTTAGAAGGAGCATTCAGGGGACTGAGGGAGGCGTGTCCGTTATTCTTGCTTCTAATTTTTGTTTTTCATACTTGAATCATTGCTTTACAGCACACACACACACACACACACACACACACACACACACACACACACACACACACACATACACACACACGCACACACACACACACTATAAATCAGATTTGTCTTGTATCTCTGGTGACACCATGCTGCATCTGTTTAGACAAATTAGAACTCGCCAAACAAGCCAGTTTATCAACTTCACAGCCCAATCAAAAGTACAATACTTTCGTGGTCCTCGTAAACTACCCACAACTGAGTCAGGAACACTTTCATTAAAATAAAAAATGAGCAAAGTGTTAGTTCGGGCAAGCCATGATACTCAAGCTCAGTCTATGCTGCTTCTGCTAATCCAAACACCAGCTATCAGCTGTCAGTTCAGCTGGTAACCTTCTCTGTTTACAGTGGATGAGCCTCTATTTTTACTGCTTTATCCTGCATTTAGCCTGAACAGACTTTCAGTTTACTTAGCATATATTTCTTTTCTTATTCATTTATTGACTTCTGCAACTGGACTATAAAAAATGACGCTCCTTAAGTAGCTTGCTAGCTAACAAAGGTACATTACAAGATTGTTTCATCAATCGTCCAGCAATGAACAACAAAATCCAATCAACTGGTCACTCAGAAAGGGGAAAAACTCCTAACAATGATATATATATATTTTTTTATCCACTTCAAAAGATTTTTTTTTGTCCTGGTGGTTCTAAATGTCTTACTGGGGGGGACTCTTCCTAAAGTCAAGACTAACAAAGTGAAAGTTTTTCACAACTGATAGAGCAGCTGAAAACTTCACAGGGAGGTAGCAACATTCTGATCTATGACTGATATATCTGCATGTATTTCACTTCGATTATTATAATTGTTTGTGTGGAGTAAGCCAAATAGTGTTTCTATATAACTAGGACTGAGCTATATCTGACCACTACAATTCACTTTCATGATGGGAAAATGTGGAGAAGAGGCACTAACTTGGGAGATCTTGTTAAACTACATCATCACTTATCTTGTCTGTTTCTTTCCTTTTCAATCAGAAGGCAATGATGCCGTATCTGTCTTCTTTACGTCTCTCTCCATCTCAGTTCCTGTCTGTCTCTTCCCTCAGGCCAAGATGCCTCCATCCAGGGAACAGCCTGTTTATGAGCATCCCCACTGGAAACCAACAGATAAATGTCACTGCAAAATTAAACAGTCAGGGAGAGTCCTTGGAAAAGACACAGGGAGGACAGTAAACTGGCATATCCTCGGGTTCCCTGCCTTTTTGTTATCTTTTCATGTTTTTTAATTAAGACGGGGTCCGACTGAACATCAGCGTCCACCAGTGCTGGCGTGCTTTTTCCTCGTCCTCCTCCTGAGTTTTTCCATGTTCAAGGAGAGAGCAAAGAGGGGACAGGCTGGAGAGGGACTGTGAGCCAACTGCCTCTTACTTTTTGAACAAAACTCATTAACAATGCGGCGTTAGTTATTTCAGCTTCCCCCTTTTTTCCATTCATCCCGGAAATGGCTTTTGTTGAGAATCTCTCACCCACACCCTTTCATTTACCACATTTGCATCACAAAGAATAAAACACATTTTCATAGGCGCCTCTTTTTCCTGTTGTCTACAGATCTGAGTGTTAGACTAATGGTGTAGGGATGATTCCTTGCTCTGGGCTGCAGATGCATCCCAGCACCCACAGCAGCCGTTTAATGGCTCAGTCTGCGCCTGGCTTTTATAGCCACGAATCTTAAAGAGGCCCTTTTCCAGAATTACTGCACATTGAGGTGTGGCAGAGGCAGGATGAGAGCTCTCAGGCGTTTTAGGGGACAGGTGTTTTATGCTCGGTGCATGTGTGTGCGTGTCCTCCTGTGTGTGTGTGTGTCTGTGTGTGGTCTGTTGAAGGCCTGACAAAGGTAATCATTCAATGAGATGGAGGGACGGAGCAGCTTTAAACGCCGACTCTGTTTTAGGCTTCACTGCATAACCAAATAACGCTCTGTGTGTCGCGGAGGCTAATAAGGCGTATTCCTTTTCCGAGCAGCTCAAGAGGAAAATAGCTTCCATGTTTTGAAAAAAAAAAAAGAAATACTTTTAGGAGATACAGACTTCTGTCTTTTTTTCTAAGCTGACAAATAAATTGCATGCGATTTTAATGGTTTTCCATCCTTCCCAGGCTGACGGGAGCGGAGACGACACATTTCACTGCTCTCTGCAATGTCTTCATATGGGTATTTATCAGCCCCAGTGACTCCTGGCTGTGTTAATAATCCCATAGCACTGGTGTAATGGATTCAGCCAAACCCCTGCTTTATCCCAGGTATCCTCCCTTTCTCCGGTTAAATCCACAGATTATTACTGAAAATACTTTCTCTCTCTTATACTTGTTCTGTCAAATTAGCTCCTTTAGCATCCTGGCCCTTTGAAGGAATTATAGGACTTATTTAGTTTTTTTGCTGAATGCAGGATAATCAGTGGTTCAGCGTGGGGTTTTGGATTTGGGATTTTTGAAACGAAGCTCAATCTATCCCTCTTCTTATACAACACGGAGTTAGAAGTCTTCATTTTTACAGATGGATCCTCTGGCTTTGAGCTCAAAGACAGGTCATCTTTATTTTAGTTTTGGTATTCCAGTGAATTCCTGTTCTAATTATGTATTAGAGGTTGACTGATTACAGTTTTTAACATCCAATGCCATACCGATTATGAGAGACGGACTGGCAAATGACCAATTTACAGTATAAGTGCTGTTTTTTATTTGTTTGTTGTCGATTTGTTTGGAGTTTCAAAACAGACAAAACAGAAAATTTAACAATACCAAAAAATTAAGGAAAAACTGCAGACATTTAGTGAATATTTAACCAAATTGATGTAAATGGGACATCAGTCCAGCAACCTGAAATTGTTGAGACAGAAAAATAATTAAAGATAGTAAATATCTTGGTGTAAATACCTAATGTAAATGGTTATCATCGCTAATTATATGTTTAAGATCAGTTTTTAATGAATCAGTGGAAAGACATGTTTTGCTAGTAATAGTCAATAGTAAATATTACAATTTGTTATTCAAACACAAGTCATGGGATGTTTTATTATTTGATGTTCTGTTAATGGGTGACTGGACAGATATGTTATCATTCAGGAAAGATGATGGTAGCATCGGTCTTTTGAGGGCTGATGCTGGTATCAAATCATTTATCGAATGGCCAATCAATCGATCTATCTCTAATATGTAGGCTATGTTTAATATGACTCACCATGCAATATGATACAGTGTTGTCATGGCGGATCCCTTGCTTCTCTATTATGCTGTTGGCTTATTTTGCTAGTTGCTTGTTCTGCATGTTATACTCATTCAAGTCAGTAGCACAACCTTAAGGGGTCATAAAGTAGTGGTGGGGTGAAGGAGACTGGCAGGGATATCTGTTCAGAGCACCTTTTTTTAATAATTGGTTCTAACAAGTTAGGATATTTGCAGCAATATTTCGTCCCGCTGCTATTGCATCAACTAGCAAGGTGCAAGAAATTGACAGAAAATTGCAAAACGGATGAAAATAGTTTATCTGAAAATTGACTTGAAGTACAGCAGCAGTAAATTTAGGTTCAGTATTGTACAACTAATTAAAAAAAGCAAAACACAAACTTTGCTAACCCAAAATCTTGTTATTTATGACCAAAGGTATTTCCTCCTACTTGTATAGCTTGGGCTGTTTCTACAAAGTCACATTCATATTTATTGATTTGGTATCAGGAGCCTTCAATGTTTATTTTGAACAAGGCTTTTTAAAACTCTTGTTGTTTCTATTGCTGTGCACTTTGTATCGCACTCCCATGGATCTCTACTGTAAATTGGACGATCTGTCTGGCTGCTGCTTGTCTGTTCATTTATCTTTCCACTCACTTTCACATAAACTTGCTTGTTCCCTTTCAGTTCCTTTCCATCTTTCCCTTCCCTATCTGTCCATCAATGCATCCATTTATCTCTGTGTGGCGGTTTCTGATGACTGGCATCCAGCACAATGCTTTTCTCAGGCAGGCAAGGTCTGTGGATGCGTGATGGAGTGCTCCGCTCAGCAACCTGGCAGGGACGTGAACAAATTGATTTTCTGACAGATTAAAAAAGATTAAACCAGCCATAAAAACAAGCAGGAAAGTGCTTAATGGACCATATGTGCACACTAAGTTTTCATATGTATTCTTTCCCAGTTTCTGCTCAGACCATCCATCTTATTTACACTGACAGGTCACAGGCCACACTAACGTGACTGTCATGACGACTGCAGTGTGTCCTTCATATTTTGTCAACGTTGGCCACACCCCTGATTACTATTGTATGGTATGGATTTTTGGTGCAGATATAGATAACCAGTTATAGCCTGCTACTGGTGGCGAGAAGACTACTAATATCATTTTTCTTTTCACATTTTTGTTTTGTAAAATGTGAATTTAATCCACACCTTCCAACTGTAACCCAGAACACTGTGAGTGATTGTATATGGATCAGTTAATACAGCCAAATATGGCTGGCTGGATAAATCCTTGGACTACTCCCTCAGACAAGTTAGGTTATTAAAGGGATATTCCGGTGTAAAATTAAGTCAGGGTCAAACACACCGTAACACAGAGTTAGACACCCTGTTGGGAGATGAATGTTGCTGACCGCTTGCTTCTCTAGTTATACCAACTTTAGTAACGACCTACCACTCCACGCGCAAACTTCAACCAAAAAGCCACTCTATAGGCACAAATAATGCTCAGAACAGCACCTAACTTCATCAACAGTGCATAGAGGGTCCTAGCCATAGCACTAGCCATCAAACATCTTTTTAGCTTTGCCTGATTTTTTTAGCAAAGAGACTAAACGCAACTTACCCACTCTATTCCAGCAGCCGCTTGTTAGTACGGAGACCTCCTGACGAGTCCATCACTGACTTCTGCGGGGAGACGCAACTCAAGGAGGAACATTTATGATCGTTTCCTCATGGAAATGCAGTCAGACCGAAACGCAAAGGCAGAAGAACTACCGCGTCTGCAGTGCAAAATGATTAATATGATGATTATTACTTCAGGGAAATGATTAAGAAATGATTATAAATGTTCTTCCTTGAGCTGCGTCACCCCGCTGCAGTCGAGGGACTTGCCTGAGGTCTTCCTACAAACAAGCGGCTGCTGGAAGAGAGTGGGTGAGTTGTGTTTAGTCTCTTTGCTAAATTAGGCAAAGTTAAAAAGATGTTTGGTGGCTAGTGCTATGGCTGGGACCCTCTATGTTGATGAAGTTAGGTGCTGTTCTGAGCATTATTTGTGGCTATAGTGTGGTGCTTTGGTTGAGCATGTGACTCTCTGTATTGCCTTCTGCAGTCTACTAAAGTTGGTATAACTAGAGAAGCAAGCGGTCGGCAACATTCATCTCCCAATAGAGTGTCTAACTCGGTGTTGCGGTGTGTTTGACCCTAAGTTAAAGTGCTGTCAGTGATTTTGGCATTAACTGCTGTAGCTGTGGGTTATCTTTGGTAAACTCCTTGCAGTTCTAAGATCAGCCCCACGGCACTTGCTGTTTTAATGGCATCGATACTAGCTGTCACTTTAGGACAATCAGCCTTGTTAAGACGTGCTTTTATAGACCTGGTTCTGGTTCGGAATCTATACTGAACTCAATGTCCATTTGTTTCTTCAACAGACTAAACAAGGCCACAAGAAACCTAGACTTTCTGCACAATAAAAGCCTTTAAGTTGGTGAAACTTTCAAGACAACTTGGTAAAGAGGGTCTTCACTTTACAAAGGAATCCTCAGAGTTTATACTGGATTTGTTTGACAGCAACTTTTGCGCTCAGTTTAAGACAAGTTCAAGAAGGCATCAGGACCATGAAAAATCATTGAGGATATTCAATGACTGAAATTTGTCTCACTGATGTGGTTAATTGTGCTTGTGATGTAAAAAGTCTCCATATACAGTGAGAACTCCAACAGAACTCCACCCAAACTTATTTAATGAAGTTCAGCAAAGTGGCTAAAGTCCGACTTGGGTTCAGTTTCTGTCAGCAAAGATGAGCTAATGTTAATGTTTAGCTCTGACTCCAACTATGACCTGCTTCTGAGAATGTAATTAACCAGTAATTAGCCAGGCCTAGAGTCACAAACCCTACATGATTGAGTTCACATGAAATTTACCCAAGTCAGAGGGATTCTGGAGTTTAGCTTCACGATGTTCACTTCTGGGGTCAAGGCTAAAGGAATGATAGCATATCCTTTTCAACAAAGTGTCTTAAATACTCCAGTTTCCTTGATGCTGCTGGTCAAGTGCATTAGGCTCAAAGACAGCACATGGATTATACAAAGCTTAACTCTTCAGTGGAAATTTTGGCTTCATATATTTTGTGATCTTGTCAACCTCTGAGCTGTTTAGACTAAAGAAAGAGTGGACAAAAAAATCAGCAGGAACCACAGCTGAAAAGTTTAAATCTCTCGATTTATGCAGCGTTATCTGTTGCTGTTTAATCAAAGGCTTTACTCTTCAAACACTCTGGCTTAACAGCTGTCTGTAATTTTCTGTGATTGAATCATCAAATATATGCTCACACAGCAGAAACACAAAGCATAGTTTCTTTGACAAAACAAACAGAGCAGCTCAGCGTGAGTGTGCTGGCTTTACAGCCAAGGCTCATGGCTGCTTTGGGGAAAGGACATATGAGAATTACACAAGTTTGAGGAAATGGTCTTTTTTGTCAAATAACTGTACTTTTCAATTTGCACAAAACAAAAACACCACAGTGGCTGACAGACTGCATTTTAAGAGTTAGGAAGGAATTGTCAAAATAAAATAAAGTTATCTAACTGTGATGGTGAAACACTTAACTGTGTACAAGTGATGATAAAATTTGCTCCAGATTAAATCAACAATATGTGTTTCATGTTAGTTTGCTGCATATTAAATGCATGTTTGAATTTTTATATATTTGCATTGTTAATCGGTCTAATCGATTTATTAGTTTGTCTCTAATTATACATATAGTAGAATTTTTTTATGCTCTGTAATATCATGATAACGACTTATAATACTGTTATCTTGACATAACAAAGATCGTTTCCTCGGGATAATGAATTTTTTTGTTATCTCGACATAAAAAAATATTGTTTTCTTGTGATAACGGAAATGGCATTTTAGCTGACCTAAAACGGTAACTTTTAAAAATGCCCTCCAGAGTAGAATATTTCTGAAATGGCGCAGCCACTGATGTCAACAACAAGTCGGGGTTTTCAATGAAAACGCTGACGTTACACTCAACTTTGCGCATGCTCATTACATTTTCAACGTGAGAACATTTCACTGCCATGTGCGAATCGGACAACAACAGTAACAATGGTGCACACGTGATTAATTAATTTATTATCAGGTGGCAACGATCTTTGTTATGTTGAGATAACCAAAATAAAATAATTTGTTATCACGAGAAAATGATCTTTGTCAAAATAACAAGATAATAAATCATTATCACGAGATAACAGTGCATAAAAAAAAGAAAAATCCGTGGCTGTTCTCATCGTCTGTAATATAGGGATGATTTTTTTGCTGAATATAAAACAAAACAAAATAAAGCTCCTATAAGGAGCTGGATATGAAACAGACTGCCTTTAGCTCTGTTACTTCATAACTTATGCAGTGAACAAAGCTGTCAGTGCCAAAGTATAATATTTCCCTGTGGCACATCTTATACATGCATGTTACTACTGCCACCAAGTTTTTTTTAGAGTAAGTGGTTGCCTTTGTTAACATTTCCTAATGAAGATTGACTGTAAGTAAGACAAATTTAAAAGAGATTAAGTGCTTTTTTTGTTATAAAATGCATGGACCGCACTACATCAGTAAAGAGATATGACTTTGAGATATGATTGAAATCTTTTTTTTTTTGGTTGTTCATTGAATCCTGTTATAATGAGCCACAGGTTTCAAAGTATGAAAAAAAATCTGCACAAAGACTAAGACAGGCATATTTCCATTTATATCAGACCACATTTTAGGCTCAGAGCAGCACTGCTGGTGAGTCAAGGGGCAGGAAAGATAAGAAGACTTCAGTCTATAGTGCATTAAGGCTACAGATCAGGCCTGCAGCCTCTGGATGATCACCCGGCCAGTCCAACCCTTTGAAATTTTGGCTTTTCACTCTATTGTGCCTTCTCTTTCTCACTCTCTTCCTCTCTTTCTTTCATTCTGTCCTTCTTTCCCTCACTCTTTGGGACCTTTCGCCTAACACAAGCCCCAGCAGCTGCAGTCGGCTGAGCAGCCCGGCTCACTCCTTCGATTCAGTCACATCACCACAGACGCCTCCCTGGAACGCTGCAAACGGCTATTACATAAAAGCTGAGTGACTAACAGGCAAATCCTCTCTACCCTAAAACTGCCAGACTATATTGCCAAACCACAGAGAGAGGGAAAAAGAAGGGAGAGAAACAGAGAGACAAAGAGAAGGAGAGAGAGAAAGAGATGGTTTATTTGGGGGTGCTGAGAACTGCAGAATGTCAGTATTTAATCCCTGCCCAGCTTTCCTCTTTTTTCCCCCTTTTTTCTTTTTCACTATTCAGTCTACAGCCCCCTCCCCACCGAGCAAGTCCCTTTACGCTCACAAACATAAACACACATAAACACACACTTGTGCAATGTAACAAATCATAGTTCAGTTTTTTACACAATGCTCGAAAAAGCAGCTTGTCTGAAATGCTTCATTCCTCTTCCCCAAAACGAGGATGTAAATATGTCGTAATTGTGTAAGTGTGAGTTTGTTAGTGTGTTAGTGTGTGTGCATGCATGCATACAGGCATTCGTGCATAAAGGCGATTGGCTTGCTTTAAAATCTGGCATCCCAACAGACACCAAATCTGTGTCTGTTTTTCTGGCTCCTCAGCTTTTCTGGATCTCCCTCCAATTCTCGCTAGTTCTGGGCAAATAGCAAAAAGTGCCGCTTTTAAGTTTGAAGTTCTGCATGTTTGAGAGTGTTTGTGCGTCTCAGCGTGCACTTCCTGTGGAGTTATTCTGGAATAACAACACACAAATTAACGAGGATGATTAATGACAACACATGCGCATGCTTTCACTTGAAAAATGCACTTGTGAAGCAGATACACACGTAACAAACACACATGTTTCACTACTACACACAAAACGCCCAGAAACGCTTGTTGGTCCACACACACTCGCTGTGTCAGTGATTCCACAGCATCTCTCGCTGGGCGACAGTGTCATCACAGTGCGAACAGCACACTCCATCACTCTGTCTCGCTGGCAAACAGCCTATCAGAACGCAGCAGCCCACACTTCCTGGTGCGATGGAATTGAGCCTGTTCCTCCTTTTTCACTGTAACTTTCTAAAGATCGAGCTGTAGTTGTTAGGAATAGTTGTGTCAGGAATTTTCCTGACAGAAGATGCTAATATTCCCGAACACCTCAGCTGCTTTTGACTCAGATGGATTAAAAGTCATTAGAACATGTGGGCTTTTGTGTGTCAAGCGCTTTTTTGGCAGCCGCACATCATAACAATGTAATAGGATTTTCTGACAGTGAAATGCAAATTTTAAATCTCTTCTCTTTGAAGTGTTAATTAGTATAGGTAAATAGAATCCATATCACCTGCAGCTGTAACAGTTTTAAACACTCAGCCATATTCTGTCATTCATTCTTGCATCTTAGCATTGGCATCCACTCAATACTGGGCCGAATTTTTGTGCATTATGGCTGATAATGAAGATCCTGAGTTATATTTGGTATCCAGTTTCATTCCCACAGCAGCTGTGTTCACTGCCCCTTATCCTAAATCTCCTTCAGCAGGTCATTTATGGGTCCACCTACCGTAATGCACTCCAGCTAATAAAATTAGCCACTGGGCCTAAAATGTAAAACACAATTTGTCTCTGATGATTTCATAAATTTCTGAGTGCAAGACATTAAATTGAATTAAGTTCCTGGACCTCTGAAACAGGTGCGGGTTTTTACTTTAAGTGGTCCCTGAAGGAAACAATTCCATTACCGGCTGATTCTGTCGGGACAAAATGCTGTTTACCTTCATCTTAACTCGGCCCACAAGACCAAAAAAAATTAAGGAACATTGTGCTCTGTGTCCTTGACTCTTAAAATGTGTCATTCCCGGGTGCTTGGGGCCTGGCTCAGCGCTCCATCAAAGACAATTAGTAGTGAAGGTGTGAGACCACTGAGGGAGCATTTTCTTCTCACTGCATTAGCGTCTTCTACTGGTGGGTCTGGGCACACATGGAGAGAAAGCTCAGGGTGGTTGGGATATGAGGCTGTTCACACTACAAGGCACCAATTTGACAGTAACTCTTTTTCCACACTAAATGTACATTTTAACAGAAGTAAACTTTTTTAAGGTGCGGTTAAAACATGCAGGGAAGCCTGGAGTGCAAATTTTTTGTTGTATTTATAACAGTAAGACACTAAGAGCACAAAAGCTGAGCTGATAATAAGTCCAGCAGCCTCCTTTTAACCTTGTCAAAGTGCATATAAAATGTGAGATAAGACTCTTACTCAATAACAGAGATCATGCTAAACTTCTCGGTCAGGTGGATGGCTGGATAGATGGAGATCTGTCCTAGTCTTTATTTGAACTTTGAGGCATGTCAGCCAGTGCAATAATTAGAAAAGGAGGATGGACAAACGCACTTTTAAAATATAGTCAACATATCTGTGCAAAAATATGAAAACAAATGCACAGGAAAGAAGTAACAACCATTCAGATACATTATCCATTATCATGATCATATCATGTAATAATATCATAAAATTATTTAAAAGTATTTTCAATTTCTTTCTTTCTTTCTTCTTTATTTATCTCAAACTTTAAGAACAACACAAAAAAAACAACTAAAAACAAAAACACTGAGCAAATCATACATATGTGCACCAAACAACTGTACATGTCAAAGATAAATTTACACTAACATACAGTTTGAGAAGGAACAGAATGAGGCAAAGAGCTTATCTAGTCCTGCCCCTTCCTTGCAAATCAAAGCCAATAATGAATGGGGAAAAAAAGGGGAAAAAAATGATAAAAGATTGACAATATTTCATCTTGGGTAGTAGGGCTGGTATTTAATAGTTTTACATTTAACATGTACGCACATGAAACATCAGGGAGGTGTGCTCTCCCTGCTGAAGGCTGATGCATTTCATATATTCGCATGGAAGGACAGGGAGCTCTCAGAACAGAGCCAAACCACCAGATATAGGTATTACATGCAGATAATTGAGTCTTTTCAACAAAAGTCATGACTGAATTACAGTAACCGCTGAGTGTGGTAAAGCGTCTTGTACTCCCATTCGTCATCATTCATCAGTGTACACATCCTTACATTTTTTTATACAAAAGGGGAAAGCAAATATAATATTATCCTGCCGTGGTTAGGTGTCCAGTTTATGGAGTCCCTGCACTGACGTTGACTTGTCACATATTAATGTAATTAGGGATACAGGGTGGGCTCAGTGACAATGGGCAGAGCCAGTGAGGGAAGAGCTGTGTGGACATATGTTAGCACAGATACTCACAGCAGTGGCCTGCACTCTTAATAACACACTAACAGTATGGACCGTATACACAGTCACATTTTTAACACACACACAAACACATAGATATTTACAGTCATACATTCCTAAGCACACAATCTAACTCTTTGTCATACAAAAAAACACCAGTAACACGTGCACATGCGCACACACCACAGTCATTCAGCAGTCATGCATTTCTGTAGGATTCTCCTCTGGGTGCTGCATCCAAGGTGAGTGCGCTGGCTGGCAGCTCCTGAGGAGTTGGTAGGAAGAGATAGCTGAGCGAAGCTATTAAAATACGGGCAGGAATTTCCCTTATCTCTCCCACCGAGGCAGCTTGGGCCGCTTTGTGCTATTATGGAGATAAAATGCACAGAGGCTTGGAATGAGGGAGGAAAGGAGGGAGGACGAGGAGGGGAGGACGAGGTTGGGGAGGGAAGGCGTAAGAACGTCAGATTTATGGAGCTAGGGAAGCTTAAGGTTATTAAATCGCAAGATTACTCAACTGCGAAATTGTTGAAGTTTTTACGAGAAGTTGAGGGATTTAGGCCGGTATTAAACAGCAAAACATTAGGAGGCCAGCAATATACATTATTCACAATTTATTTTTACCCCCTTTCTTCTTTTCTGTTCACCCTTTTCTCTTTTCCTTCCATTTTTCTTCTCCTGTCTTTCATCCAGCTCATGGTCAATATCAAGCGTCTCCTAAATTCTTATTCTGAGGGCCATCTGCACCTCTCTCTTACTGCCATTCTTCACCAATAACAGAGTGTAAACAGAGGGTAAAAATGAAAAGGAAAGAGAGAGATGCAGCAAGGGAGAACATCAGCATGTCATCCCATGTTTCAGTGTTGACACCCACCAGTGAGAGCATGCATGTATACCTTCACCAAGAGTGTTTGAGGGAGGGGGAGACAGTAATACAGTATTATTTTACTACTAAGCTGAACCTCACCTCTGTATTTCAGTGTCTGCAAGTAAACAATGTCTACTCTGCTAATGTTAGCAAGCAGAGCAAGTACCACCAGCCTTTAGTCCTCCATGCTAATTATCATCCACATACCTGTGCTGGTTACGCAGTGCTTTAATCAAGTGGTTGAATACTATTATAACCACACTTAACCTACAACTCATCCAGACCAATCCGCTTTATTTATAAAGCACATTTTAAAAAACATTAAAGTTTACCACAGTGCTGCTCAGTAAAATGAAAAGAACAAACACTGCAGAAAACATCAAGAGGAAATAAATTAAATCAGGTAAAAAAAAAAAAAAAACATCCAAAAAGAAATAAAATAAATGAAATAAAAACGCAAAAGAATAGAAGAAATAAAAGTGATAAAAGGACCATTAAAGACATAAAAGGACAGAGATCACACAACTTTCATGCTGAACTAAAAGCCAAGGAATGAAAATGAGTCTTAAGACGTGATATCAAAGGAATCTTAATTTAAAATTACTTTTAGATTAAGTTAACCCTAACTTTATCTTCATTGATCAATGATCCAGTGAGATTAGATAAATTAATATTTCCATCCCATAATAGAACTTGACCAAGTATTGATGATGGATTTTTTTTTCCACTTAAATCCAATAATATTAATATTTTGAATTCTTGACCTATACTTATATGATATATTCGGCATATCCAGACAACTGATTTCTTGTTTAAGCCCAATCTTAGGAGACTAAGTGAATCTAACAGTAAAGTGAATAGCAAAACTTTGCTGTTAGGTTTCCCTCTGTTAGAAAAATTCATATTCAGAAACCCCTAAATATCTGTCATAAACCAAATGTTGCATGATAATGCATACTAATTCATCCTGCTCTGTTTTTGTGTTTACTGTCAGCTCTTATAAATGACAGCAGGGTCAGAAATATTAACCTGTCCTTGGATCAAAGAACAGAATCACTTTAGCTGAAGGGGTCATCAATATTGTGAGGAGGGGTTGGAAAGATAAACAACAGACTGAGGATCATTTTTTTCCTGCATTTGTATATAATTTATTTTGAAATCACTATTTGTTTACATCCCTGTGTGAGGTTTCTATATGGAAAAAATTTGACCATGTTTTTGTCATCTGGGCAGGAGCAAGTCATGTATAACATACAGACAACACACACATCTGAATTGGTAGGAATGTGTCCCCACTTTGCCCCTGCTTACACTCACACAAACACACACACACATACGTCTACAGCCTATTCTCTCCACACCTTGTGAGGACTTTGAAAAGAACGTGTCACTTCAGATCCACAACAACAGTTTTATACACACACCTCTCCTAGCTTGTGGAGTCACTCACTCACACACACACACACACTAACACACACACACACACACACTTCCACTCCCAGCTCTCCCTTGTCTCTGTCTCTCATTATGTGCTTCAAAATGTTTACTATTCCTCTCTCTCTCCTTCATTCTCCGCTTGTCTCATTCAGGTCAGGCTTGTTGTCTCAGTAAACAGACGAAAGACAGTTTCTCAGAAAGAAACAGGAGGGGAGAGGTGAATAAAACATTTCTTTCACACCAAACCCTTTTGATAGCATGCACATGTGAGCGCACACATAGCAGCATCCCCAAAAAACTGCGTCCTTCTTCTCACAGTGTCCTTCCACGTGCTTGAATTTCCTGCCACGGACACTATTCAACATATAAAACTACAAAAAGTCTTTCCATCCAGAGATATCCTTAGTGATAATCTTCGACTGGCCTCCGCCTGCACATATGTGTGTGTGTGTGTTTGTGTGTGTGTTAGTCTTGTTGATGCTGGTAAGCTGGTAAACACACAGCTGGCCGTGCTCTTTGATACACCAGGAGGCCTTGAGGATATTTCACACTTCTTTTAAACATGTATTCTGTAGTCTTCATCTAATTTGCACATTTTCCCTCTATCCCTCATTGACCGCAGTGACTCAGGGAGAATCTCTGAACCCCCGGCTGTGATCTGAGAGATGGGGAACTTTTTTTTATGAGCCAGCCAGCTAAGTTATTTGTATGCATTTATGAGTTTGTTTGCACATGTTTGTTGGTGTGTATCTGCATCCTGGTGAAACTCTTCTGTGGCGCTGAGTGTGTTAATGCATGTTCGCACACAAGTTATCTCTCATTTTATGGACTGATTACATTTTCGGAAAATACTGTTGAGATGGCAGCATAATACCGCTAAATACGGCCAGCTTCGTCTTGGTGTTTATGGAGGTCCCCCCACTGTTTGTTGACACTCAGAAAGAGAGCCAGCCATCTCCCGCTCCACTAGATAATTCTCCTCTGTGGTGAAGCAGAGAGAAACTTCATTAACCCCGATGCCGCACAGCCAATCCTAGAGATGTGCATGTGTAATGTGGCTGAAAGCAGCCTTTTAACGCTGTAAACACTAACTTGCTCAACGTCAGGATGTATTACACACTCCAGCTAAATTCTAAAGTGACAGTCTACCAGCTTGTGTTTTATGAGCTGTGGATAAGTGCAAAATTTATTCAATAAATATATAAATGCAGATATGAGGTTTTAGGAAACAATGCACCCCCATTACACAGTCTCATCTTATACTTGTATGTTAAATTTTTATTAATTCATGAACAGCTCCTAACTTCATCAACAGTACATATAGGGTCCCAGCCATAGTACTAGCCACCAAACATCTTTTTAGCTTTGCCTGATTTCTTTAGCAAAGAGACTAAACACAACTTACCTACTCTCTTCCAGCAGCCGCTTGTGGGGGAGAGCCCTGAAGAGTCAATCACCAAGTGCAGCGGATCATTTCCTTGAGGTAATAATTGTCATTATAATCATTTTCCACTGCAAACTTCTGCATTAGCATCTTAGTCTGATTGCATTTCCATGAAGTAATAATCATAAATGTTCTTCCTTGAGCTGCATGAGCTGCACTCGGTGATCAACTCATCAGGGCTCCCCCCATAAACAAGTGGCTGCTGGAAGAGAGTGGGTGAGTTGTGTTTGGTCTCTTTCCTAAAGAAATCAGGCAAAGCTAAAAAGATGATTGGTGGCTAGTGCTGTGGCTGGGACCGTATATGTACTGTTGATGAAGTTAGGTGCTGTTCTGAGCATTATTTGTGGTTGAGGTTTGTGTATGGAGTGGTAGAACGCTGTGTATTGCTATCGTGCGGTCGTTACTAAAGTTGGTATAACTATATAGCAAGCAGTCTGCAACATTCATCTCTCAAGGGGTTGTCTAACTCGGTGTTATGGTGTGTTTGACCCCAACTTAATTTTATGCCGGAATATCCCTTTAAGCATAGCTGAAGCTCTTTGAAAAACTTAGGCCTTTTTGTTTGTTTGTTTTCTCAGGCTAAATGCATATTTCTAACTTTGATTGAGTTTTCTGGACGTTTTTTTTACAATGAGCTGTCTGCACCTTTACTTACCTAGCAGATATGTTCCCCATGTCAAAGTTAATATAAAATCCCATTTTCAGTCACCTTTGTTACGTTGGTTTGCTATTTTGCTCCCTCGCTTTTATCCTACTGCTATGTTCACCAACCAGCTAGCTGTGTCTGCTGTGTAGTTGTGAGGAAGTTATAGTGGTGCTTTTATGGATAACAGCTTACTGCGTGATATGTGACAGCCGTTAAAGAAATCGAAACAACAAAAAGCGATACTACAGAGACAGAAACACACAACTCTAGCTGGATAGAAACCGGCTGGCATCTTTTTCTTTCACCAATTGACGCTTAGTTACTTTTTAACTTCTTAAAAATACTTTTTTAAGGATTTTTTAGTGATGCAAACAAGAAAATCCTAAAAACTGCAGTTCCTCAAGTGTCCACTTGAGACTGTATCTAAAAGTTGAATCAGTCCTCAAAATGAAATGTCTATTATATTAGCAGAAATAAATGTGTTTACAGCCTGTTTAAGTTGTAGTCTTAATAACTAGGTCTAATACAAAGACTGAATTTTATTTCTTTTTATATAATTTTCTTTATCCAGATACACCTCTTTTATCTTAGTGTGGCCTCTTTCAGGTGGAGCTGTAGTCCCAGGCTTCCGCCTGCAGGTACTTGGGAAAGAAATTCCTAGTGTATGTGTTATCTATGTACCTCTGTTTGTTGTAATGAGCACTCAAACAGAAATAGACTTGTAAACATGCAATTCCTAATATAGTTATTTTCCTTCAGGCTGGAAGTGACTAAGTAAAGCCCTCAGGGACAAACTGAGCCACCTAAAACTCCAAACTGCATCCATCCGCTACTCCCACTCTGTGAGGCCCACAGAGATGCGTCCTCTGGGGAATGCCTCTCCCACTCAGCCTCGGGGCTGGAGTACATATGGATGTATTGGAACCACCTTGAACAACAAGAGAGAAAAGAGGAAAATAACACAAAATGTGAAGAGCGCTACAGAGAGAATTGATTGCTGCTTTCAGCTTGTGCGTACTTTGTTTATTGAAGGGAGGTGAGTATAATATTTTAATTTGAACACTGATGTTTGGAGGACACACAGTCAGAAATGGCCATCAGTGATGGCGCCTGGTGTAAACTCTGAGCAGGGAAGCTGCCTGCATGCCATTTATTTCCTCCAGTATCTGCCTCCAGCACACTCACACACACCAGCCAACAGGATCCCTCTGCTCCTTTATCACGCACACTGATATTCACACATACTGTTGGACAGCAAGGGGAGTAAATGAGCGTACACACACAAATGCACACAGAGATGAAAGGTACAGCGGCTGAGGGAAAATAAAGAGAGACAGTGAAGATTGCAGCTTAACCTCTTGGCCAGGCTGTAAAGCAGCAGCACTCACTCACTTGAGCCTTGCTGATAGCCATCTGTCGGCTGAGGTGAGACAACTTCACCTTCCCAACACATCAGCATGCTCACAAACACTCATCCCACAAACACAAGGGCTGTTACTTGCACACCATCATCCTACACTTTGAGGTGTTAAGTAGACAATGGGATAAGGATATGACTGTGACTTACTGCTGTAGTTTCCATCCAAATGACACAAATGAATGTTTGGTAATATCTTTCTGCAAAGATAATTCAACTCGCATTCTCCCAAGTCTTTCTTCATTCATAAAACCATAGGCTGTGTATACGATGGACAACTCGGTTTCGCCTTCTGCCAGTATACAGATTTGAAGCCGAAAAGCTCTCCGGATTCCCGCGTTTTTTCTCCATTTCCTGAAACCAAGATTGCACAGTCGCATTATATACATTCAGCAGGAGAGTCGCAGAGAGTCGCTGTGATGACGCTCAGCTCAAACAGCGTATCCCCCGGGTAAGCTACGCAATCCTTGTACGCCCATAGGCTGTATCAAGTGTTTTATGTTTTATGTTTTTATTTATTTGACATGGACAATACAAAGTTACAATGGATGAACCAGATGCATTGCTTGAGTGTGTATAGCACTAGTGCTAGTTTTCAACACCTGTCCACAGGAGGCTTTTCTAGTAAAAAAGTGTATCTAAAATCCAAAGTACAAAAACATGACAAGAAAATTACAAAAATACACTATTATGAACCCCCTAATAACTTTTAAAAATGGAGCTGACTTGAGCACAAACCAGTCTTACAATAACTACATGTCAACATCGCAACCAGGGGGGAGAAAAAATCATATTCTGTGTAATAAATTTCTGAAGTTTGTCCACAGCTCCATAAGCTTTACTGGAGAAGGCGGGATTTATGACCTATACTGCAGCCAGTCACCAGGGTGTGCTGTTCTCTGGGTTGCTTCACCCAGCGAGGAGGCAGACGGCGACCATTCAATATACATGCATAAAACATTTAGTTTCAGAAATGCAGCCTCTGCACCCACCAAAATGATTAACACCTTCTTAGAGTGAGTGTAGGACATTCATTGACAAAAAAAGGAGGATTTGACTCGGGGACCCTGAACAGAATCCAAAACACTTGAGATTTTGGCATTAAATCTTCAGCTTAGTCAATAGCTCCTCTCAGGGTGATTGCTGGCGAAGAAAACCTTTGCCTCACCCACATCCCCCTACCCTCTTCACTTTTTTCTTCGCTATCCTTTAGCTCCGCTCTTAAAAACATAAATTCCTTTAAAATTCTCCCACTTCTCCACCTGCACCAACCCCCCCTCTGCACCCTTCTCCATCCCCACTCCTCGGTGTCCTCTCCACCCCTCGATCCATCTCTGTCCTCCTGATCAATAATCAATCTGCAGGGGCCGAGGCCAGGGGCCCCACACCATCTGTCTCCATCGGCAAAAACTTGAGGAAGAAAGAGAGAAAGAGTATGAGAGGGGAGAGAGAGGAGATAGAGTTCAATCCATCTCCATCTATCTCCATCCGTGGTCAGCTCCACTCTGCCGGTATAGATCATAATTTGGAGAGGTGTAATTGCTGGTCAGAGACTGGGGGTGGACACTAGAGGGGTGAGAAGGAGGGAGGAGAGGGGTGTCAATAATGTTTCTACAGTCCAGTCCTCCCCTCTGCTCCACCTCCTCGCTCTCCTGCCTGACCCAGTTTCCTTCTTTTCTCTCCTCTTCATCTCTTCCTCTCCGTCTTTGTCTCCCGCTCACTTCTCCTGCTATCCTCACTTTTCTCAATTCAATTTACAAAGACCCACAGACCAAAACAACATAATTTATCACTTTTCTTCTGCGGCTGCTCTCTGTTGGTGTGTGTGTGGTTTTATGTGTGTGTTTGCTTGAAGTTTGTTTTCAGCTCTAATCCTGGAGGACCAGCACCAACAACGCCCACTCTCAGCGTCTGTTCTGCACTTGACACCAGTTGGAGTGTTTATGCGTCAGAGGAGGACGTCGCTACTTTGATAATGATCTACCTAGTAACACCTGCCTCAGAAAAAAAAACAACAACTCTTGGCTCAATAAATGAATTGTCAAATACACTTGAGAACGTTGCACTGAGCTTGCCAAGGCCCGGAGGAGATTTTTACAACGGCCTAATTTGATCACAACGTTACCTCGGCAAGTACGTGCCGTGTATTAGCAGCTACGAAAGAAGGGAAGCCAGCAGTGTTACCCAGAGTTGAACATTTATCTTTGCTCTTTCATCCCTGTGATATCAAATCTAAACATATTTATGGCAGAAATAATTTGGCGTTTGGGGATATGTGGGGTACATATGAGAGGCAGTTAAATTCAGATGAATATTGTTGTGAATCTCATGTACTTGGGCACATTGGTGAGCCAAAAGCTAACATCACTATGCTTACATGATCAGACTAAAGGAACACTTGCATAATGACGTTTAGCAGACACTGTGAGTATCAGATTGACTGGATGACATATAATCACCCTGTTCTGTTGTACAAAATTGATGGTAAGATATTCCTTGTTGCCAGGGGTGTGTCCAGACTTTATGATTGGGATGGCCCAACTGGGCCAATGCGTCATGTCTGCTAAGTTTCCTTTTACTTCTGTTCATTCATTGGATAAGTTTCCTTTATTTTTCCACATTCATGTTTCATGTCCGACCTGTTTTAGCTTGTTGATCACTTACCCTTGTTTCTGTCTTCTAGATTTGTTCCTGTCTGGTCTGCCCGGCCCCTGTCTTGTCACACCTGCTGCCTGATTGTGTCACCTGTTTCCCATCACCCTCATTACCTCTTATATTTTACCCTTTGTGTCTCGCCGCTCATCTCACCACCTCTGGTCAGCCCCTAAGGATAGGTATTGATAAGACTTTATTGATACCTATGCCATTATCAATTCTGCTTATAGGTCCAATTCTTTATCGATTCCCTTATTAATTCCTCCTCTGTACAAGAAGTAGGCTTTACAGGTTTTCTGTATCAACATTTTATCGAGTTTTTAGGTAAGTGAATATGAAATTGGATCTGGATATCTCTGGACATAAATTAATAAAAATCTCTGTCATTGGATCTTGATGTGGGGGGTGGGGTGCAATACTTCAGGCAATGGAGGTACTTGGTCCACTGTTAATATCGTCTCAAGTCAAAGAATACTTGTATAGCATTTGTTTCATCTACGCCAAATAACGTTACTGAATCTGTACCCTCATCAGCTTTGCTCTGCAGCTAAGATGCATTGGCTGCACTTGTCCGAAGTTTGTGGAACACATGACACTCATGGTATTGAACGCTGTGCGTCGACAAATATTTTCACACGTTGATGGTGTTGCCACCCTTGCATGATAGTACAGCATCGCACAAATTGCACTTTGCATCGTTAGCATCTTTTTTGGTGAAGTGAGGCAATCTTCTGATTTGCTTTGATCTCTCCACCACTGTCTTGGAAATTCTACTGCTGACTGAAGTGCAGTGATTGACCTGTGGCACGTCATGTAACATTGATGTAAGTTCTGGCTGCTCCGACGTGATGTAAAGAATCGAATTGTTCAGCATGCAGGCTAATGATGTCGATGAACTGAACCAACTCTAGTCGACTCTTAACAGGAACCGGTTAATGATACCCATCTCTACCACCCCCCCCTGTGAACACGCCCTTGCTAATGCTGACGCACTTCCAGCTAAAAAAGGTCTGGTTTGGACAGTCTACAGCTTCGTAGATTCTTGCTGTGGTGATGATGTGCCGATGTGAATGTAGCTTTCTAGGTATCTGTGTGTCAGTCAAGTTTGTCTACAGCTTGTGATAGCAGTATTTTGTATGTGAAGGTCAAAAGGTCACCTTATTGATATGGTATGGCCATCAATATGTGAGTCAAAACTCATCGACTGGTTGTTTGATCACTTGCATGGATCCCAGTCTCAAAGAAGTACTGAAGGAAAAATGGAATTAACTCCAGAGTCATAAGTCACACATTTTCTATCGGCAAAGAAGACAAAGAGATGTTTCACAGATTACCAGAAAACTTTATCCCATTGGCATAAAAAAACAAGGAGGAGGTTATCAAAGTGAACAAGGTGCATTATTGTGATATTGTTGATGCCAGGACCAAATTATAGTACCACCTTTAGGATATTAAAGAGATATGAGAATCAATATAATCTTGATAATCTATTTCAAATTCCTTTGGAGTGCACATTATTCTGTGCTAGAACCTGGTCTAACACACACATAATGCATGCTATCACTATCTTAACTGTGCAAAACTAAACCTCTAAAAGTTGATGTAGTTAAAAAAACTAAAACTCTCACTTCCTGCTTCTTCTCTCTGTGCTAACAATGCTGTTAACCTATCCAATCCCCCATCTTCAATTAAAACACCAGTAAGAAGAAATGTGCTAATTGGACTCTTTGTGACTCATCGGTGCGGTGTGCTGGGTGTCTCTAAAACTCTTGCAATCTTATGTCACTTTATTTCCACATGCTATCAAGAGTTGAAGCTAGCACAACAGAGGAAACATTCGTCTTCTTCTCAACCGCTCAAACAAGAAGGATGTGCATCATGTGAGGGAAACATGTACTCTGAACCTTTGCAAACACACACATACAGATGCGTGGGCACTCAGCAGCAGCTCCTGTGAGCGAGAGTACCTGGTGTGTGAAGGATAACCCAAAGGGGGAACAAAGAGCCAATGAAACTTTAATGAGCTGGTCACGTATCAGCTGAAGCCCTCTACAGCTGCACCTCTCTCTCTCTCTCTCTCTCTCTCGCTCTCCCTCTCTCTCTTTCTCTCTTTCTCTCTTTCTCCAATCAAACCCATACACAAACTCTCAACCTCTCAGAGACAATCACAGGGAGAAACAGAGAACATCTGAGGATGAGAATACATTTAGCTGTTCTGTTTCAGGGTGTGCACTTGTCTTCCCTAACTGCTCTCAAGAGAGTTACAATTTGTTGTGCAAAGCCAAGGACAACTGAATGACAATACGTGCTTTAGAAAATATTCAAATTGCAAACAGGCCAGTATACTCAGTATTCAGAAGTAGGCAAAGTAGTTTGAAATTACTTTTTTATGGTTTAAACTAACCAGCTTCACCCCTCTTGAGTATGGTTTTCTGGGTTTTGCATAAAAAGATGATAAGTAATGTGTATTTTGTCCACGTCCATCTGTACGTAGACGGTACAAAAATGGCAAACTCCATATCGCTGGATTTCATGCACATTAAAAAAGGGATATCACTCGCAAATATTTGACCTGCAGGTCTCACTATACGCTTACAGAAAAGCATTGTTGCAATTCCTCTTCACTCCTTCCATATATAATATACTCTCAGTGTATTATATGTGATATGCTAATGAGTCCTGAACACACGTTAAAATGAAGCAGGCCTCTCCCAAAGCCCCCGTTTTCTCGCTGTTCCTCATCAATGCTTTCTGCTGAAACGTACGATTTGCAATATGCAGTTAATGAGTTGTTGAAGGCTGAGAATGAATCCCATTCTAGCAGTAATTGTGTAAGGTTTCCCGAGGGGGAGAGCGTGTGTTAATGTGTGTGTGTGTGTGTGTGTGTTGGAGGGCAGGCATGAAGGTTTTTGTATGTGTACTTCAGCATGTATATGTATCTGTACATGTGATGTGAGTGTGGTGGCCAAATTAGTGTGTGTGTGTGTGTGTGTGTGTGTGTGTGTGTGTGTGTGTGTGTGTGTGTGTGTGTGTGTGTTCATTTATGATTCTCACTCAAAGCAGACAGTCTTAAAATTATGAAAGAAAGGGAGAAAGAAAGAAGGAGGAAAAAAGAAAGGAAGAGAGAAAGAAAATAAGGAAGGAAGGAGGGAAAATAAGGAAGGAAAGAATGAGGGAGGAAAGGAAAGAAGGAAGGAGGGAAGGAAAGAAGAAAGAAAGGAAGAATGAAAGAAAAAGAAAGGAGGGAAGCAAGAAAAAGAGAGAAAGAAAGAGAGAGAGAAAGAAAAAAAGGAGGGAAGAGAAGACGTAAGGAGGAAAGGAAAGAAATAGAGAAAGAAAGAGAGAAGGAAGGAAGGAAATAAGAGAGGGGGGAAAGAAATAAGAAAGAAAGGAGGGAAGAAAAGAAGGAAGGAGGTAAGGAAAGAATGAAAGGAAGGAAATAAGGGAGGGAGGAAGGAAGGAAAGAAATAAAGAAAGTGAGAGAGAAAGAAAGAAAGAAAAAAGAAAGGAAGGAAAGGAGGAAGGAGGGAAAGAAAGAAAGAAAGAACATAGAGGTAGGGATGGATATGAAATCAAGTCCTCACCACTAGGAGGTTCAGAGGAAGATCTAACCAGCAGGAACAGAGCCAGAAAGAGTAGAGCTGTTCCCACACAGACCTACTTCTGTCAGTCAGTGGAGTGTCATTGAAAATTTATCGAGAACCTTTTATTTTTTTTTTTAACACACAGAACAACAACAACAAAAAGAAAGACAAACACTAAAGTTGTGCACTTTGTGTCTAGGAGTTGGGATTTAAAAGATTCCTGGAAAAGCTCTAGACTTAGCATGTTGAACTCTAACAAGAGTGTCATTTTGTGTATTCGAGTGTGTGTTTGTATTAGCTGTGTTTGTGTTTTGAGGTGTAACAGTGAAAGGTTGGAAGCTCATTATGCTTGACAAGAAAGGCACGTTACAACTCCTGTAGGATTTGAAGCAAACACACATAAACACGTTGAAGCAAAAAGCAATGTGCAAACACCAAACACAAACAGAAATCATAGGCACAGACACAGTTTACACACACATTCACTTTCTGCACACTTTATCTGCCCTGGCAGTGTTGACTGACACCCTCCACTTTAAGAGATTAAGTGTGCTCATGCTGTGTCGGCACAGCTTGATGTCCATTTATCCTCAAAACTCATAGGAAGCGTCTCTGTGAGCCCTGTGCCGACTGTGCACACACACACACACACACACACACACACACACACACCACCTTATGTACGGCCTAAAATTTCACTTCACACACACCTGCTGCTTTAATATCACAGGAAACACAAATGGTAGCTGCAGTATTTCTGACGTTTTCTAACATTTGTGTGGTCATTTAAGTCCAGAAAGCATTGGAAAACCTCTAATCTTAGTATGTTAGGAAATGAGAATTTCTCTTTCGCTCTTAAAATCATTTTGTAGGTACATGTTTTTCATCAAACATCAGCTGTTGGCTGTTTAATTGCTACACAGAGCCTGTAGTGTTTGTGGTTCCAATAACAGCAGATTTAGACAGCACCCTAAAAATACACACACAGGCCATCTGGATACTTGCAGGGTACAGATAACTCGTTGGCAACTGCAACTGCTCCTGCTCTCTTTCACATTAATATTATTAATTTTAGCATTTTACAGTCTGCTGAGCTAATGATGGGGCCACAGTGGGCTTCCTGAAATGCCTTTACGGGACGAACTGAGCATCACAGGGCCCAATTTGTTTCTGGATAACAACCTATTTTGGACTTCTGTATTTGCTCCCAGGTTTACAAAGATATCACAAGGCACAAATGGATGAGGGTGCGACGGCAGCTGTGCGTAAGAGCTTTTGAACACTTTGTGGACCAAAGGCAAAGACTACTTTACCAATCAGGATAATCCACCAGCTTCCATTTATTTTTTCCAGCTGAAACCTCATTCAGTAGTTTTTGTGTGCTTTAGTGGTGCTCAAATATTGAAACACAGAATTTTTTAATCAATTCCAAAATAGCAAACTTTCAAGGTAGTGACCCTGTTGAGTTGCACTGATTTTTTCTGTTTCTTTTGTTAAAATATGACAATGATGCCAGTTTTGGTTCGCTGTGAGCAACCATGATAGGAATCGATGCAGCAAGGGACCCAAGGACCTCTAAAAATATGTAAATTTGGCAAAATGTTCCAGCACATGTATGATTAACTGGTTTAGCCAAATTTAAGGGTTGCTGCTTAGTATGAGTTTTTCCAAGAATCAGATCTAGAAGGGAGCACTGAGGGTTCAGGCCTGTGTTCATTATTGTTTTAGCAGATTGTGACGCCAAACAAAACCATCAAACCAAAAGTTTACTCATAGGTTATGTGCTACAGAATACCGATTTATTCCTCTGTTCATTGTAGTTTGTCTTTTAAAAAAACTGTCAAGACTTATTGCTGCACGAATCCCAGGTCACACATGATGTTGTACACCCCAACAAAAAACAACAACCCTGTATAAGTCTATCTATTGGATAAGAAAAGTGTAGATCAGTGTAGATCTCTCCACCACATCCTCCACCAGGACTCAAGCTGGACTCAGTGCAGGATGTGGTGGAGAGATCTACACTGAGGAAGGTGGAGACTATTCTCAAGAACATGGATCACCCACTTCACAACACCTTGATGGACCAAAGGGCCAATGGTGGTGGACGGCTCCTCTCTCTTCGCTGCAGGACAGAAAGATTCAGAAGATCTTTTGTACCAACAGCCATCAGCCTTTATAACTCTTATGTAATGAGTAGATAACTTTTAGAGACATATTATGTGAGACAACAGACAATTGAATTTCCCTTTGGGGATTAATAAAGTTCTTCTCTCTTCTTCTTAACAGGAGATGTGAAAGGTAGTCATGTATGATAGAAAGACTTATTTGTTTATTTGTTTGTTTGGAGCCTCATTAGCTTCCACAAAATGGTTTCTAGTCTTCCTGGGGTCCAAAAACTTAAAATCACAATTACATTTCAACAATTAATTAATAAAAAATACAATTACAGATTCAAATCATGATTCTCCACAACACTAATACATTAAATTCACTCCAAAATCTGTGCTTTTATAGTTACATACAGTTTTTTTTTAAGTCCTTTTAAAAAATACCTACTGATTATTTGCTGTGTGCTTCTAGACAATTGATTCCACATTTCCAAAGATCTAAAAAACACAGTTCTCCTCATACAATTAGACTTGGTGAATGGAACAAATAAATTACCAGAGCTAACCTGCCGAGTGACATGTTGATGACAACAGCCACTGTACACCAATTTGTCCACAAAGAAAGTTGAATACCCTTTGAATATGGCAGTATGCATGTGGCAAAGAATGTTTATATTTATCTTGTTCTGTACCTTTATGTGTGATAGAAAGATGGTTAGGGAGTAAAAATAAGAAAGGAAAGGGGGCTTTAGGTTGCGTGGAGGAGGAGGAGGGTCTGTGGGGGTCGAGGATGGCGAGGAGTGCTCCCGGGGCAAAATGATGAAGGGACCCTTCGAAGGACAGATGGGAATGAGATTCTCAAATCAATACCATCCAAGGGTGTTTTGTTATTAACGCATACAGCGAGGAGCCCACGCTCAATACTGCTTACCTGACTGCTCACACTCACACTCACACTCACACACACACACACGAATGCGCGCCTGAGTTTTTATCTGCTTTTCTTCACCCTTGTTTACACTTCATAATTTACACCTACTTTAAAACTGTTCACTTATTTTCATTTATGCCCTGCAAAGCCTAAAAACTGGCCATGACCACAGACCCCCTACAGCCCTCAAATTAAAGGTCTTTCAATTCATTTGCCCCATACTCCCATAATTCACTGGCAACATGCAGTACCTATTTTGGGTATGCAGTATTTAATTACTACAACAGCAATCTATGAAATGAAGCTCTGGGTTTGTTCAGATGAGTTCAGCGTCTGCTTGTATCAACAGGTTTGGTGTCTTTGCATCACTAGCAGAGTTTTAATCCAGACAACACATGGTGAGCTAGCAAAGTAGTAAAATGTCTGAGTGCAAACTGTAGCCCAGTCAAAGAGAATTTATTTATATTGTTAATTTATCTGTTTTATTTTGAGAGAGCATTCTTGGCCGTTTGAGTTCAGACTCGAAATTCAGCGCAGAATGTGCACAATTGTTTTCGTCTCATTGTTGGTTTGTTTTGCTCTTATCTATTTGTTATTCTGACAGTAGACCAAACAGCCGCTCAGAAAATGGAAATGGGTTTTATGTATGGAGTAATAACCTAAATGGATTTCTCTCTTTTTCTCTCTCTCTCTCTTTCTGTGCATGCTCTGGGAGCCTGTGGCCATTTATCTGCCAGTGTCTAATTATTCATTAGTGAACACAGAGAAAGAAGTGTAGAAAGGATAGTTGTGTATTCACTGCAACAGAGCAGATTTACTCTCCAAAGCGATGATTCTTCTACCTCAAGTTTTAACGCTTTTTTGCAGCACTCCTTCAGTTTCAGCTGGATTAACAAACACAGGGGTCACGGGGTCGGGGTGGCTGTCATTGTCAATGACTGTATGTTGTTTGTTTTCTTGCATTATGATGACACTGCCATTAAATTTTGCACTGTTTTAGATGCAAATTAACATCAGGCAAAATACCAAAAATATTTCTGCCTCATCAGACTGCTGCTGTCTTGTTCGGCTCAGATTTGGTAGTGAGGTTTGCTTTGCAATGAAACATCCAGCAGAGAGCGCTGTTTTCACGTCAGCATTTACAACTAAATTCAAGCCTGGCCCTGGTGTGTGTGTGTGTTAAATAGGCACACATGCAAAATTAAAATTCTATCTTGCCTTTATAAACACTGATGTACCAAAACACACTTAAAGTCATGTTTTAAATTGAATATTGAACCTCAAATGTGATTATTCATGTTAGTAATGCAGCCATAAAACTTAATACCAGAGACTTTTCTACAATGACCCATTAATGCACTTAGCTATTGGCTCCTGTTGTAAGCTACTTATTGGATCTTGCAGGCATCTGTTACATGAAGTGTAGTTTGACAGAAGGCTGCTGCAGGACTATTTGTTTGACAAGACTGTCATCTAGTGGTGTTTTCTGTACACACATCTGTCTGAATGAAGGGAGTCGATATCTTTGTCTTCAGTAGCGTCAGTGCATCATAACTATAAAAAGCACACACTAAATTTGCTGTCTGAATGGGGTGGCTGTACAGATGCTGCATGATGAAGTGTGCCTTTACATTAGCTTTAATAATGAAAGTTAGCCCTTTAATGCCTGAAATCACAAATTATGGCCAGAAAATTCTATATTTTTTGGCTGAAATGTTTATTTCATTTACTACTGAAAACCAAAAAATTCAAAATGTCCTTAAAATTTAACATATATTTAAATTTATCTCGTTTGATACATGAGATGTTTTGGAAATTGATAAACCACAAGAGGACTTTTTTATCGTTTATTGGACTGTATTCAGGTGGTTTTTTTTTAGTAATTTGTTGATCATACTGATTTGATAGAAGTATCACAAAAGTATTTATGAAATATGATACAAAAGGCAATCACATTATTAATAAATAGTGGGGCCCGACCGATATGGATTTTTTGCGGCCAATGCCAATACTGATTATTAGGGGGGGGGGGGGGGCTGATTAATCCGACGATTTTTTTTTTTAATTATGAAGTTATTAAAAAATATATAAACTGTAGATATCTACAATATACTATATACTGTATGCTACTGCTCTTCACGCCAACAGGAAGACCGACTGATCAAACTCGAACCAGAAAAGCACTGCCGCCGATCGGTGCCTCCGCGTCGTAGCTCACATTAGTCATTTCCGGTCCGGTCTCATCTGGAGACATGCAGCTGCCTCAGTAAGAGAAGTAGCTCGATCACGTAATGTTTACTGTTGTTTATTCTACCGTTACTGGCACGGCTAACAGTGTAGTAAGGTTGATAGCAGATGGCTAACTTTAACTGTAGCTTGCATATTACATGGTGCTTCACTGTTAACTCAGCGTGACCGAGACCAGCACAGCGGGGAACATCGTGAAGTGGGTTGAACTGAAACTTGTTGACTTATTGTGTATTTCACAAACTGGTTTATTTACCGCTGAGGTGGACCACTCTCCTCCATTCATCCCTGAGCTGCCTGCTGCAGATCCCTCACTCTGCTGTGCTGTGAGGTAGTTAGTTGATGAAGATTGTCATGAGGTCGCTGCGCCATCTACAGGATAAGTCGGGGAACTTTTCAAATGGTGGAACATCTTCAAAGTGAAACTGAATCTTATTCTCTGCATCTTATTCCTGAAAATATCGGCGAAAATCGGCGAGTTTTGGCCGATTACCGATAAGTCTCAAACGGGCTGAAATTGGCCAGTTTAATCGGCTCGCCGATAAATTAGTCAGGCCCTAATAAATAGTCTTATTAATGAATGTGTATATATGACTTCTTAAGTGTGTATTTGTAATAGGTAATTTATTATCAGAATGAAAGTCTTAAATCACATTTTACTGAAGATTGTGTGTGTTATGTGTGTGTTTCTTCGTCCAAACCAGGTCTATAACCTCACCTCTCCTCTCCTCTCCTACAGGTCTCTGCTGCATGCCCTCTGTCTGTCTGTCTCCTCCCCTGTCCTGATTCGGCACAGAGCCTGCAGCCGATTAGCCAATCAGAGTTCAGTATTTGAATGGAGCTTTTGAGCGCGACAGCTGCTTGGAAAAGCTGCCTTGTACTGACATTGCAAGACCAGCAGATGGCGCCACTGCTCTTTGGAAAATATTAGGCTGGTGAGACTGTGCTGTCAGATTGAAGAAAAGTGTGAGCAAAGTAGAGACCTAAATTCAAAAGAGCAGGCCATCTAACAGGAGCAACTGTAAAGCGTCCAGACCTGAAGCAGAAAAGGAAAAGGGTTTACTGTAGTTGTACTTTGTTTCGATTGGGATGTTAAATGTCAATCTGGTAAAAATTTTAGACCTATAATTCGGTTGGTTAAGCCGAACATGATCTTCCTAATTCATTCTCAGACACGCCTAAGGCTGTATTAATTTTTAGTTTATTTCATTTTATTTTTTTTATTATTCATGATAGAGTAAAATTAATGCAGATAGAGCTAAAGCTGAAATTCTGCATTCACTCAACATTTTTACACTGATGTGCGTGAGAGAAAAACTTTTTTAAGTAAAAAAAAAAAAGACGAGAACAAAGAAAGACTCCTTTATATCTTTGACCATATATGTTTATCGTCTATTTCAAAAGACGTGTTAATTTCTCCATCATTTGAAAATAATGAATATAATGGGGGGGTTTTCAGGGACATTTCCCACATGGACGCCAAACTCAAAAAAGGCGCTTGTGTTAAAAATTACTTTATTTTCGGTTTGAGCATTCTCAGTATGTCTCAAAAACAGTTTTAAAAATCTCCTCCTTTTTCTTCTTTTCTTCTCCCATCGTTGATTGATTGATTGATTGGTTGATTGATTGGTTGATTGATCTTTAGGCAGTATTACTGTAGAACTCAGGATGTTAAAAAGACAGGAGCAGAAAAAAAGGGACACATCCTGTCAGTTATGGGGCATCAGCACATAAATGTTGTTCTTAACAGAGATCCGTCTGTAGCAGCATTTTGAAGACCATTTTATCTCCTCCTGAATACATAAGACAGACTCTCTGGAGTTTTTTTAACTATCCACAAATCTTGCAGGATAATCTTGGTCAAAATACAAACAACAAAGTAAGAGGCTACTAATAGATATGGTATCATGTTTGTCAAACATTAATGCAGGAATTTGATATGAACGTTTTATTTTGTGAAGGAAAAATACAAATTTATGAAACAATATTTGTGACTTTAGATAAAAAATTGTTGTGAATTAGACTGTTCATAAAGATTTATTGATCGATCGATTGATTGATAATCAACATGCTTTTGCTAGCATGAAGCTCACACTCTATTTTATTTGTTGTTCTTTCGTTTATTCACTTAATTTTAAAACTTTGTCGCTTCATTTCTAGATGAAATTATGGTTTAAACTGAACTCTCGGGTTTTCAAAAATACTGTTCCGTATATTAAACTATACTATCAATCTTATGGGATGACCAAATGGTGATAATTTATGGTGACAAGGCAAATATAATAGCATTATTTTATGATTTCACGTTTCCTACTTAAAGAAAACCATAGAAAGCTTTTTGCTACAGGAGCGTTTAAGTACACCCCCAAGAGTATAGGATGTATTTTTCTTCATTTTATGTTCCTCTAATTAAGAATATCCCACCCATCCAATTAGGAAAACATGTTATCATTAAATAACACAAATATCTACCCTGACACACAGCAGGCCTAGTCTACCAAACTGAGGTTGTTGCGCACATGAAATACTCATCATCCTTCGTGTCCACATTTCTTTAAAATAACATTTATTATTTCCAGCATGTTCATACAATGTGACAGCACAGCTTGTAACATCTGAAGAGGAACTGACTCGATCCAGCACTTTGCCACAAAATATTTTAACTGACTATAACGAATAACTGAAAAAGTCAAATATAGCATAGTATAGCATTTTATATCAACAAATGCGGTTATAATACAAGGCAGTCTGAAACGAGCTAAAAACAAAAGTGAGACGAGTGAAATAATACAGAGGGGAAAAATGGGATGTCATTTACACAGTATTAGTGGAACTTTTACATCAGGAAGGATAGTGTTAACACTCCGTAAGCTACAGGTTATAATAACTTAGTGTTGTCTCGTTTAAAGTCCATGTGTGTGAATGAATTTTAAACAGTTTGGTTTAAAAAATGATGATTTTATTTTGTTTTATTCAAAATCTCCAAAACTTGAAACAGGCTCTGATGTCAGTCCTGCCTATATTCTCATTAAGGTTTGTTTTTAATTCTTAAAGTACCTTTTCGGGGTCTTATATGTCACTGGAATATTTTTTTCACGAGAGGAATGTCATCCAAACATTTGCAGTCAAAGATAGAAATTATTTTTTAGACTGTCACATTAAAGTGAGGTTAGATTTTCTCCCCTCTCAGACCCTTTGACTTCAAGCTGGATACTCTAATTATTTACAGCAGCCTGCAGCCAAAACACATGACAGATTTTCTCCAGAACATTCAACACTTGCGGCTACAAATACAGAGGAATGTGTCTCTAGAAGGTCAGTCCGGGAGCCTCACTGCTTCTCCGGCGTGTTGTTGACCAGAGGCCCGTACAGGCCGCCGGCGTAACCCTGCTCCTTATGTAACATCGTCCTGTCCCTGATCAGGTCGCTGAAGGCGTAGTCCATCGGGGGTCTGAAGCCCAGAGTGGGCATCAGGCCAGTGGTTGAGTAGGGCGTCATGAAAGCCAGTCCCCGGCTGTGCGCGGAGTAGGCCAACCGCAGCGGGTTCAGTCCCAGGTGGGTGCCCAGAGGATAGGTGCTAGGGTCGGCTCCAAAGTGCGGGGCGTTGGGCTGGAGAGGAGAAAATGCAGAGCGATTGCTGAGCGTCATGGCGCCGGGTAACATGGGTCTGGTCGGGGTTGTAGAGGACGCGGAGGATGGTGGGGGCTGCTGTGCGTTTTGGAGCATCCTCTCGGCTGTCCACGTCTCGTCCGGCCCGCCTTTGTTGGAGGTTTGAGCGCCGCTGTTGGTGAGAATCTGCTCGATGGCCTGCACCACGTCCTTCCCGCAGCCTTGCAGCACCAGCTCCAGCACGCTCCGCTTGTGGCTCGGGAACACCCGGGTCAGGATGTCGATGGCGTTCATGTGGCGGGAGGCCGCGGAGGACGGGGACGGCTCCTGTTCGTCTTTGTCGGTCTCAGAGCCAGAATCAGAGCCGAGGGAGCTGACGGAGCCGGGGGTTTCCCCTCCATCTTTCAAAGGCTTAGAGACCGGCGAGCTGATGAAGGACTCACTGTCTCCGTTCTCTGAACCCGAGCCTCCGTGCCGGCCGTCCGGGGAGGAGATGCCGGGCGCAGAGTCACTCTCGGTGGAGGCCGATTTCCCCGCAGCCTGCTGAGGGGTGTTAGAGCCGGAGAGCTGGCTCTTTGGGAACAGATCATACTTCTGGATACTTGAATCTGTTGACACAAGAGAACATCACAGACAGTGTAAGGTAGGGAGCAAAACAGGCCAGGTCATTCATACAGTGAACCCAGAGGTCATCATTACACCAGAGCATCTCGAAGAAATCTAGAAATGTCTCACATCTCACTTTGAAGAAGTCTCGATCGCTATTTCTAGAAGCAAGTCTCGAAGTAAAACACATTATACACTCACCAAATATCGATCACATTAAGCCAGAAATAAATCATTTGTTTTTCTACAACCTTTCCAAATTTTAGACTCGCTGAAAAGGACCTAGGCGTGTTTAGGATGTGATCATGAAGAGTTATGATATCAAGCCACGTGGAGAAGGAAGAGTTTAACCAAACGCAATTTTAAACCTTGATTGCAAAGTAAGTTATTCCTCAATTTAGAGACACCTCCAGATTTTTAATGAACCTCAGTTGTACTTCTTAACTCTTACACTTTCATGCGTAAAGCGGCTCCACTCACCTGAGTTACTCTCGCTGCCCACAGAACTAAACACCTCGTAGTTCGGTCGCGGTGGGATGATCCCATTCGCAGCAGCCAGCGCGAGTCCCTCCGCCGTGCCGTAGAGCAGCTGCAGCTCGCGCGCCTCGTTCTCCTCCTGCGCCTGCTGCCGCCTGAGCGCCACCTGCGCCGCCATCACGCGCTGCCTCTCGGCGATCAGCGTGCACTTGGCGCACATGCAGTCCTTCCAGCGGCAGTAGCGCTTGTGGCCCTTGAGCGCGGACACCACCCCGTGGTTCCTGCAGCGGGCACACTTCGGGGTGCGCGGGTATTTGTCCGCGGCCCGCAGCAGCAGCGGAGGCCCACGCAGCAGGTTGCCGGCCATAGACACGGGGATGGAGGCTGCTGCAGCCGCCGCCGCCGCGGCAGCCCCTGGGTGGACTTGGGAAGCCGAGGACACCGTAGGGAGCTCCGGTCTCAGATCCATGCCAACAATACGCACTAGTATGACTGAAATCTTACCGAGAAAACTGCGCTGCTGAAAACGAGACTTTCAGTGTAAAGAAGTTGAAGACGCTCACATCTGCACAGCGGTTGTCAACATCTTGCAACAGGTGAAAACAACCACTGGCGAGGCGATCTTGAGGAAAAATACTCTTGAGGAAATTGTTGAGGGATTCAACAGGGGGAAAAAAGACAAAGATGAAGATAGTGCGGAGTTTAGATCCGAGTAGAGCAGGAGAGCAGCGATCAGTCCTCCCCAACAGAAAGTTTAAAGTGTCCGGGAGGAGCCGAGCTTGTTACTCGCTGCAGCCTGAGACACTAACTTCCTCCAGAGATTGTCAGTGGATACAGATCTCTCTCTCCCCCCTCTCTATTGTTGCTCCTACGTTTTCATTAGACAAATTTGACAACAATGTGGCGCCTGTCATTGGCCAAAGGGGGAAGACGCGATCTGATTGGCCTGCCTCTTTTTTCTACTGTGTCCACCTGAGTGCTTCTTCCAAATATCAAGTGTTAAGAATCTGAAGGGAGTTCCCGGAAAGCTAAAAATCGATGCAGTGTGTATTTCATAAAAGAATTTTACAGGTTTTAAAACAATAGTATGTTTTGTTTCATTCAGTCTGCTCTGTCAAAGGATGATGAGCAGGTATAAGTTGGAAGAAAAAATAAGATAAACTGAGGAACATTTTCCCTTCTTCAAATAGAGTTGAGACAAACTTTGTTTTTTAAATATATATATTAAGACTGCAGATGTGTCGATGCTCCTCACAAGAAGCTGATTTCAGATTTCTATTCCCCCGAAATAAAGACGATGATGACAGACTTAAACCTCATCAAGCTGGAGGGTAAGTATCTTTTATTTTATTGATTGAAGAAGAAAAAGAGCATTTGATCCGTTAGAACAGAGAGAGAGAGAGAGAGAGAGAGAGTGTGTGTGTGTGTTTGCAGAGAGTTATTGACTGCAGATAGTGAAGCTGTACGTGTTCAGTGTTTAACCTGCTCTCTTCAACCGGCTCTAAGAAAATGACTGAATGTAAACTCTAACTTTTGTTCGCATATTTATCCGGAGTATAAAATCTATTTGAAATTTTAATACAGCTGCCTATGCTCATTGTTATTGTTGCCTATCAAAGCATGAGAAAATATTTGAATTTTGCAACTTTTACAACTTTCCTCACGTATAGTTGATTTGTATGTATACATAAAATAACTCCGGTTGTATATTCATCATGCATTGAATGTATTAAAAATATTTGATTAAGTCTGCATGAAATCAGTTTTGCTGTTTTATGTGAATGTAATGATCTAAAATGTTCCCTCATTGTCTCATAACGGGAACGAACATTATTTCACAATAATTATCTAATTTTTTTACATGAAAAATATTTTTAACAAGATCCAAAAATTCCTTTTTTTTATTTGATTTTTTTTCAGCTTGTCTTCTAGTCAAGCGCGTCTAATTGTGCCAAGAGATAATTAACGTTGCTCAGTTTTTCTAAACAGTTAAATATCAAATAGGTTTCATTGAAATAAAACATCATGAAAGTAATACAAATTTAAGGACTGATATTTTATTAATTCATTCGGTATAGAATATTTATTTTTCTGTTTGTTTTTTAATTTATTTGTGTAGGCTACTTAAAGTGTCTATTTTCTGTGCTCAATTTAATCATGATGTAGTGGCCTACGAAATTCACATAAAATATATAACAGAGATACAGAAATGCTGAAACATGCTCAGCTCGTTTATTAGCATTGTTTTTATAATTATTATTGTTATTGTTGTTGTTGTCTTTGTTGTTGTTATTATTATTATTATTACTATTTTTATAGCATAATAGTAGAAGTAGTAATAATAACAATTATAATAATAATAGTGACAATAATAGTAACAATAATAATAATAATAATAATAATAATAATAATAATAATAATTGTTATATTTTCCAGTGTGACTAAAGTCTATTTAACGACGTTGACTTTTGCCTTTAGCGTGTTCCTGACGTCGCCCTTTATGTCAAACAAAATAGGAGAAATGAACAGCAGACAGCAGAGGACAAAATAGGCCGCCATTTTAACTTATATCAATTTTTGTCTATTAAATTCTCGACAGGCCAAAATGAACGTAGTAAATACTTGTACAATTCTTCCTCGTGTTGTTTTTCTGCTAACATTAGCTAAAAAGAAAAAAAGCGTCCATCTCTGAATGCTTTTTGTTTTTGTTTTTGCCCACTTGATAATTTTGTGATGCTTCCGCAGATTTAAGGAGTCCACGCGCGCGGAGCAACAAAAAGGGCAACTCGCGCGAGCCACCTGCTTCCTCACCTGTTCGCTCACGAGAGACTTCACGCGGCTATTTGATATCAGATTAGAAAGTTATAGATGTTTTTGAAATCAACAATTGTCTGTCCCCTCGGAGGACGATAACGAGAAGAAGAAGAAGAAGAAGAAGAATTTGAGCGTGAAGAAAATAAATGGCTGCTCTCTCTCTCTCTCTCTCTCTCTCTCTCTCTCTCTCTCTCTCTCTCTCTCTCTCTCGGGCTCATTGTTTACTTTCTGAATCACTGTAAGCAAATGCCATCTGTTTCCTTCGCCGCTGTCATCTGCACCTTAATTACCTAGCCAACAGGCTAATAGAGACGATATTAAAACTACATCTTTTTGACATTCAAAGTAATTATCTGCATGGGCGACGAGCTCAGCAGCCCGAGGAGGAGGAAAATTTGCACCGCGTCCTGCGTGCGTGAAGTGATAGTAGCAAACTGCAGAGGAAGGCCCAGCGTTCACTGGAGAGATAGAGAGACACAGAGAGGGAGAGAGAAAGAGAGAGGGAGAGATTAAGCGTCCTTTACCTTCACCTCAGGATGGATGCTTTTCAAAATGAAACAGCCTTCATTTCTCAATCGTCTGTCTGCTCAGTCTGAGAGAGGAAAACTTTAGCTAGAATACATTTGCTTCTATCATGAGTTTCATAGTTGATAATAAGATTTCTAAAGTGTTAATCAAGCTATTTTGTGTTTAAACAAATGCATGAATATGTTTAATATTTCAACATGGAGTTTTATTTTGAAGGGTAATTCTGAGTTCATCCAAAAGGCACAAACTTCAATGGTTTTATTTCCAAAAATATGCGCTATGACACAGATTATGGTGCCTATTCTTCCTCGTGGACCAATTAAAATTGCCCCGTGCGCAATTAAAAGTGACTGTGCGCACTTCAAAAATCCAACATTCTTTCACCCACTTCATTAGGCCTATGCATGAAAAAAGCTTTCATTTCTTTGAAGAAGGCTACAGACGAGTGGGTTTTTAACACCCTTTTAAGATGACAACAAAGGCCATGCTTGACCCAACATATGTAGCAGCATGTTTCCGCTGCCCCTCGCACCCCGGCGCGGCTTTCTAGCGGCCTCTCCCACCGTCACTGCCCCGCCTGCAGCCCGGCTGGGATCGGATCCCCTCCCGCGCTCTCCCGCTGCAGCAGCCGGCTCCGGCACAGAGGCAGAGGTTAGAGTAGCAGTTAGACAAGAGGCCGAGGAGAAAAGAAACGCGCGGGGTGTTACACAGAAGTATTTACACGCTTGACGGGCACACCGTGCAGGCCCGGGCTTAGAGACAAGAGGCTCTTAACCTGCCACTTCACACCAGCTTCAGCACGCCACGGAGCAGGGGAAACATTCCTGCAAGGCCAGAGTCAGCTAGGGAGCGGGGGAGGCTGGAGGAAAAACCGAGAATACTTTCGTGGGGAAGTGAAGCTAAAACGACATTACTTCTGTTGTTTTAAAAAATGAAGTTTTGAGAATAAAACTGTCTATTCCACCCAATAATAACGATAATAGCTTACACGTTATTGTAGAGTCGTCAGGTCTCCACTCGATAGGCCTATAGCTACTCTCAAACTCTGATGCACTAAAACTAACAAACAAAAAATATCATATTTTCCTCAAAATAGCAAAGACAATATGAATAACTTTAGTTAACAGTAAGTCCTGAAGGAAAAATGGGTCCTTGAAGGGTGCACTACTGGACTACGAGAGTGGTTCTCAACTGATCTCACTCCGGGACCCATATTTTCCCATGGTCCTTTAGTCACGACCCACTTTTATACAATTTAAACCAAGCAAATGTATTTTTTATACTAAAAAAAAAAACTTCAAAAACTCTAATCTTTAACCCATTTTATTGAGTAAAGTGGACGTCAGAGAACATGAACTGAAGATGGCAACTACTGAAGTTCCGTGTACAAAAAATATCAAATCGCACAAAATAAAGACAAAAAAAGGAGAAAAAATATTTTTACTGCATTTAGGCCACATTAATAAGAAACCAAAGAGGACTACGACATAACGCGTGCCTTTAAAAATAAGCTATTTTTCAAAATAAAAAACATGTCAAACATCAGGTGCGCATGATATATTCACTTTTTTGACCAGCTGTTCGCAGCCCACCCAAAACGTGACCCACCAGTTGAGAATCACTGGACTAGGACAACTGAATATTAAACGATAATGCATTCCTACTGAATACTAAACTATGTATTCTCTTCTCTATATCAATATAACAAAGTAAATCATAGCCTTGCTGCAATGAGCATAAATTCAATCGACATTAAAAACATGCAATCCAACTTTACAAAGTCACAAAAGCGCACAGATATGTAGAATTATTCCCAGCAGAAGTGGGGGGTCAAGACCCCGCACTGAAAACACTCGAGCTGAAGAGGCTGAAGGGTCTGTCAAGCATCATCTGCACGCGCTAGAATAACACTTATTGGTAAATGGGGGATCATGCCACAGCGTATGAATATTTCAAAGATTTCAAGGGTCCCTCTCTGCCAAAGCTGTTGGCCAGCACTCAGACAGTCCCCATTTTCTCTCCTGTCAGACACACACACACACACACACACACACACACACACACACACACACACACACACACACACACACACACACACACACACACATAGACGTGCCGTTTTAGTGCCCTCGAGCTAGGTTGGCAGGGATTATCTTTGTTTAATGAATGGGCTACAAGTGTTCATCAACACGGCGAGATTATTGGGCTCTCTCGCTTTTCCTATAGTGGCGTATAACTCCAGTGTGAGTGTGTGCGTGTGTGTGTGTGTGTGTGTGTGTGTGTGTGTGTGTGTGTGTGTGTGTAAAAAGACAGAGCTACACACTGCAGCCAATTAAAACGTCCTCTCCCCTGCTCGATCCCTCCACATCTGCCTCCTTTTCTCCAGCAGCAGAAAAGAAGGAAGCGTATGAATAGGCGCTCATTGAGATCACAGATGGAGTATGGCTTTCTTTTTGCTCGAAATTTGAGAAACACCATTGTCCCCAATCAAAACTCAATGTGTTCGCCTACAATGGTGCCGGCTTTGAGCTCCGCCGCTTCAATTGGCCTTGTTTTTGAAACTTGAAGTGTTCCGCACAAAGACTTGGCCCTCCTAGATGTCACCAGCGCTCACAGGCTCAGTGTGAGTGTGTGTGTGCGTGTGTGAGTAAAAGAGAGAGAGAGGGAGAGAGAGAGAGAAACACAATTAATATGAAGCTGTAATTACTCCCCTCCACGCCACTGCACCCATTCAGGACCCCACCGGCCCATTTATTGCTTTATCCCATGCGGTTGATAATCCGAATACCACAGGTTTTTAAGAAAGCCACATGTGAGGTGTGACTGCAGAGGAACTTTTCTACTATTGAACTGAGCAACCAGAGCAGAGTGGCCGACAATGGTCATACAACGAGAATAAGCGAGATAAAGTAGTGAGTAAGAACAAATAAAGAACAATAATTATATGACTTTTGGATTTATATAGAAGCCTGGACTTGATTAGCGCATGCGTATTCAGCAGACGACTTTGCGTAAAGCAACCGATAAAAACACGACTTTAAAAATGAGCTAGATTACAATAAACTACATTGTAATCTGCCTAAATTATATACAAGGTCTATCACTGGTCACCATGGCAGGGCTGCTGCTACCCAATAACTATAAAAACACTGGAACATTTATTCATCATGTTAATCTAACTCAAATAAATGTGATTAAGCCTTCATGATGGCCACTCTCTTGTGTCAACATCATCCCTTTAATGCCTTTTGTATCATATTTGATACATACTTTACAACACTTCTATCAAATTAATATGATCAACAAATTACTAAAAAAACCCCACCTGAATACAGTTCAATAAATAATAAAAATGTCCTCTTGTAGTTGATTAGTTTCCAAAAATGTATGTATCAAAATAGATAAATAAATATATTTGTTAAATTTTACAGACATTTGGATTTTTTTGGTTTTCAGTCAAAAGTGAAATAAACATTTCAGCTCCAAAAACGATTGAATTTTCTGGCCATAATTTGTGCTTTCAGGTATTAAACGGTTAACTTTGTATTTGGTGGGCATAAGGAGATACTTTTTTTTCCTGTCATCAGCCAAATAATCCAAAATTTTGACATTCAAATATGGATAATAACATAAACAATAATGGAATTGTTTCCTGTGGTTGCAAAATTTTATATTTGGATTGTGAAATACTGTGGAACAACCCTGAATACTCTATTCTATTTCTGATCTTTATTTTATTTCCAGCATCCATGCATTGAAGTTTCAACAGTTTCCAATGAGAGGTACCACCGGAGACGCCAGACAAGGGACAGAGGTTTGGTTAAATTAAGGGGGCCATGACTGTCAGGGGTCTTTAAATGTGAGAACATTTCTGATGGTGACACTGGGGGACTTAGAGTGTTCTATTTATTTATTTATTTATTTTCATGGGGCCAAAAAATCTCTGTCTGTCTTAGGTAGCACTACCAAGATGAGGTTTTTCTCCATTGGCACCCTCTGTTAAAGAAAACAGCAGCACCAGTGACAGTAGTCCAAGAGGAAGCAGCGACCATCAAAAAAATAAATAAAAATATCTTTAATTTTTAATTTTGGACTCCTATGAGGTCACACTTACTGAATGTATTTACCAACTCTTAAATTTGATCCTGTGGGAAGTTTCCTTCAGGCACATTAATGTTTATTTCCAGAAGGGACAAAAGTATATAAAGCCGATCCTCACTTTGTTAAATTGTAAAGATATTGCTCTTAATCTCATTAGGGAATGAAATTCTTAGCTATCTATTGGATTAAACTGGAGTTTCTACACCACACCTACCTTAACCAGAACAAAAAACAATCAAAAAATGCTTAATAATTTAATTCAAATTTGACAAATCCAGATCAGTATGTGCTTTCTGTCATAAAAACAACAAATGAAGATCCTTTTTTAGATTTTAGAGGAACATGTCTGCACATAGTGGAGGTCAGTTTGGTCATAAATCTATCTATATTTTATGCGTTTGTTTTTTTATGAGCTATAACACCAACAGTGTGACCTGAGAGTCGGCTGTGTGGTGGATCAAAGTCTCCCACTTTGAAATTCAAAAACCCAGAAAGGTTTCTGAATGTCCCTTTAACCCAATAAAACTTTACTGGTCTCCATGTCTATGAAGTCAGGGAATATTTATGTGTTTATTTTTGCCTTCGTGTTAAATGAATTTAGTGATAATTTTCCCTTATTTGTTAATAAATCAAATATAATATAATTTTGAAAAAAAAGTGAATTAAAATGTTTAAACATGTTGAAGTAGTGAAGATGGAACTAGGCATGTACTTATTCTATCCCACTTTTCAAAGCCTGATTAAAAACAAGAGTTTTTTCTTCCTCTAAAATTAAATTACTCTAAAGTGGTTACTTGTCTGTGAGGAAAAAGTGTTTGGTTTCTTGTCGAGATAAAGACCAAAGTCTCCCCATGTCTATTGTGTCATTAACAAACAGTACTGTGAACAGAGAGAGACAGAGAGGCAGAGATGACCCTCCTTTTGTGCCCACCCAACAGTTTAAGCTGCATAGATTCTGTTTCTTTGGGCAGGCCCCGCATCTCTGAGAAAGTAAACTCAGGCTGACCCTCCAGGTTAGGCCAGTCTGGGATTCAAGCGGAGCCGGGATCCTGTGATTCAGAGAGTCACCGTACTCACGGATCTCGGCGGGTCCCACTTCAAAAGGAGGGAGGAGAGATCACTTCTGTAAGGAATTCTGTCCCCTCGCCAGTGGGCTGCATTCTTGACCCTGGCGGAGCTGGTTAAACATCACGGACGCTTTCCTCTTTTGTTGTCGGGGAACCAAGACAGCAACCTGATGTCGCCACTGCTGAATCTATTGCAGGGAGGCAGGCAGATTAAACTTATTAGCACACAGACCCTTTCTCATCCTCCTGTGTCACTTTGAAGGGCTGCAGCTGATGAAGACATCCAGCTGAGATCTAACTTATGTGACAAGGTCCAAATATTTAAAAATCCTCTTTAGTTGAAAGAGAAAACATAATTTAGTAAAAGGTTAAATTCTAGTAGGCAGTGATGATACAAGTTTTGGAAGAATTTTAAAAGGTGATCAAGAAACTTTTGTCACCACTTCATTTTAAAACTATACATCTATATTTTATTGATTGAAACAAAAGGTAATCCAAGTTACTCTGTTCTGTGATCAATATTTGATTTCCAGGGTGAAAAACATTCTAATTTATTTCATGCGTGCAGAGTTAAACTTTGTTTCACAACCGTCACTCTTTTTACCCTCACACAGTTAAAAACCTGTTGACTTTTCTCCTGCTGAAACAAAAAGTGATGACAAGTCCGATCAGGTAAAACGGAGGAATATCATTAAGTCTCATTGACATTTCCGACCCCATCAGCATCATCCGCCGCAGAGCTCGAGAGGAACATGCCTGTGCACATTAGATTCAAAGATCTGCGTGATAGAGAAACTGTAATCTCACACCTGAGAGGAGCTGCACTATGTTCACCGTTCCCCCGAGGAACCGGCAGGCATGATGCACCTGTCCTGTCTGTTGCATAAATGCACAGCCGGCTTCACGCTCACTGAGCTGCTGGCCCGGCTCTGACCGCGCCCTCGCCCAGGGCTGCACGTGTCTGCATGGCCAACACACACACACACACACACACACACACACACACACACACACACACACACACACACACACACACACACACACACACACACACACACACACAAACACACATAAATACACACAGTCACACAGAAAGAAGCTCTGCAGCCAAATCAGTGATGTATCTGTAAATACAAAAGGGCACAACTATAGCTCTGTCACCGGTCAAATTCAAGGACTAACTTTCAAGGTCTGTTTGGTAAGAGTAAGGGATGCTTGAGGGGGAACAAAAGGTAGCAATCAAAGTAGTTTTTCACATCTGTCAGGTCAAGAGGTCAAATCCTTTCTCAAAGCAAAACAACCGAATCCTCTATCACAAGATTTTCCCTTTAAAATGAAAGAGAATAAAACTTTTAAAAAGATTTGAATTCAAACTTTTCCCCTCATTTAGTTCAGGCATAAAACCAGAAATTAATTTACATGGCTGCCCACTAATTTCCTGATTTTCTCTCAGCCATCAAGGAGTATCAAGTTTTCTAGCAGGATCTCCGTAAAATCTGTCGTAACAGATGACTTTCAGCTCATGACCAAAATCTTGTTGTGGTTTTGCCCCTAATTTAAGTGTTTTCAAAACTTTCAAGGCCTTGTTTTTAAGGTTGAAGGTATCCTTAAGGGGCATGAGAAACTGTTAAATACCTCAGGTATTCAAAGAGAGAGGTTTGCTCCTCGCCTTTACTTGTATGCTTCATTTTCTCTGGAGACAAACATTAATACTTCATGACAGCTGTTTTCCTGCCTGGTTTCACAACAATGGTCAAATATTTCGAGCTACATATTTTTCCATAATCAGAGAAAAGCTAAAGAAAGTCAGGGAAATACATCCTGAAGAGTGGTTAATTTTTTCTCACCCACAGCGCCTTCAGCAACATCTCCTGTCTGGTCAGATACGTGGAAGCTCGGCTGGCTGAGCACGTTAGCTTTGACTCATTCCTCGCGTGAGAAACAAGACGGTGGCTGACAAACAGACAAACCCACTATCACGCTCCTGGATGTTTGTGTCACATACTCACTGTAGGAATCACACCAGTAATAGTCCCAGTTTTTCAAGTATAACTTCTCTCGAAGAAAACTTCATGTGTAAGAATAACCTTCAATAATATTTTGAGACTCCTGTTTGAAAGAAATGAACCGCACGCAACTTGATGGCAGCGCTAACACAAAGATTCATGAGTTAATTATCTTTTTCACCCACAAGGATTACTCGGAAGCTTGCGGAACTCCCATTTGAAACGATACTAACTCAAAACAGCTTAAACAGCTCCACTTAATCTGGATTAATCCAAAGTGGTTCATAAAGAAGATTTAAACTACCCTGAGACAAAACATGGTCTTAAATTACTCTCCTTAATGAGTTGATAGAGAGTTCAGTTTTGCTGCAATGTTGTGTTTTTGCAGTAGAAAAGTCAGAGTCTGAACAATAGATTTTTGACTTTGACCTGTTTGAGTAAGTCTTATAATAATTTAGAGGAGGCAGACGGACTAGTTTCACTGTTGGGCATTTTAAAAGTAAACCAAGAACTTCTAGTGTCATCTTTTGTTCGGATTTTTAAAGATTCATCTCAATAATCTTAGAAATAACAGGATGATATTCAGAAATGGAGTGCCTAACAATAAGTATTTTCCTCTCAAAAGAGCTTTTTGTCATCATTGCTGTTTTCAATGCCATAAAAAAGGAAGAATTTAGCCTCAAATTGAGAGCATCCTGACACAATCTCCATCTAAATACAAGTCAGAGTGTTATCTACTATCTCTATCTGGCTGTCAGGACCATGTTTACCTCGGGGATTTACATAGAAATCAAAATCATATGCATACAACTTCGTTATTTCTCAAGCTGTGTATTAAAGACTGTTAAATATTTGGTTCTTTTCCAGCATTTGTTTGGCCATTGCTCACTGTCCTTCTCCCAGATTTTCTTTTAGAGTCCACAGTAAATACAGTCAATGACGAGGCATCTCTGTGAACCTCTTTCCCAGTCTCCCCTTGTCCTGCCTGTGTGTTTTCTCCCCTGAAGCAGTTTGTTTGTGACGCCGGGTCTGCTGGGGCTCTCAAACTTTGCCTCGAGCTGACAGAGGAGCCCTGCTACAGATGGAGGGCTAAGCCTGCGTGATCTCTCCTCGCTGAAGGCAGGAAATTAGCTGCGGTGTGTCTGATATTACCAGGTGGTGTGTGATTGAGAATATTAAAACTATTGTTAGGCAAAAAGGTCTCCAAGCCGTGAAACGCTGAGCTAAACTTTGATATCTGATTAAAGTCATCTGAACAAACTGAGCAGGATTGGCAATGTGTTGAGATTATCTCGACGGTGATCAAGCTAAGAGAGCTGTGAGGCATGAACCCTGAGCTTCACTCAGACGCTCTCTTAACGCCAGTGTCACACAGAATTTGTGACTTACTTGACTGAACTTGAACTGACCCACCAGGTAGTATCTGAAGGGTCTTTCAAAGTTTAGATGTTCAGGTACCACTGTCTTCCATCCCAGTATGGAGTCAACAACCACACTTAAGTCCTGGCTGATACCATGTGACCCTTGATAAAGTTGAAGATACCCTGATTAGAGCATAATGAAACCTGTGTATAATGCTGCGTTCAAGTTACCTCGGAAGTCAGAAGTCCGGACCCGGAATGACGTCACACCCAAGTTACCAGCATTTCAGTTACGAAGTTGGAAAAAAGCAAAATCGGAGGCGGAAACAAGATGACGACTTCAGCAAGGACAAGGCCAGCGCTAAAATAACTTTTGTAGATGTAGCCATCTTGTTTCCACCTCCGATTTTGTGTTCTTCCAACTTGGTATCTGAAAAGCTGGTGTGACATCATTCCCAGCTCAGACTTCTGACTTCCGAGGTAACTCGAACGCAGCATAAATCATGCAGTCCTTAAAGCAGGAAGCCAAGGTTCAAACTGAATCTGTTGCCCTTAGCAGCAGGTCAGTCCTTGCTTGCTAGCACCTCACTGTCCTTGGCTGCCTGAGTATTGTGGATTTTTGTCTCAACTTGGATCAGTATTGAATAAACTATTTTAAAGGCAGCCTATTAACATCCGACCTGGTAAAAATGCAATCAACACCAACATTTTTGAGACAATAAAAGCATACATTCACTTTTTATTTGCTCAGTTAGAGTTTACTCACCTTATAGTTAGAGTTTCTTTGTATAGAATTTCTATTTTTTTAATTTTATAGAAACAGGGGGTCCTCTGTTGCAAATGCCTGTGCTGATCTTGTACCGTACTTTTAAGAATAATTACTGATACTTGTGAGAGGTGTGTTTATAAGAAGTGTTGCCACAGATTTTTTTCTGCAATGAGCTTTGACTCTCTCTAAAACATAAACTATTAAAAATTACTTCACAGAAATGATCACTCTTGTCGCTACAAGTGTTTGTCTTTATCGATCACACAGAGGCATTGATGTACATTTCTGCTTGTTACATAACCAGCTAAAAACTCAAAACAGACCTTTAAACTGAACCCTGAGGACATTATTAAATTGTACGGCTGCTTGGCCAGCATCTGAATTAATAAAGTATTGGGATTAATAAAGTATCTATTTATCTAAGCCTTGTTTTTACACGTATCGCTACTGAATGAGACATTTTATGGTAAAGTAAACATGTGCAATTGATGTATGAATGTATTGTTGTTGTTTTTATTGCATTAGAGCACTGTGAAGTCCAAGGAAAATTTCCCACCGAGACATTAAAAAGCTTATCTTATCTTACATGCTTAAATTATCAAACACTAGAAAATCAAAATATAAAATAATGAAATATGTGCTGTGTCATGTTTCAACAGATTTGCGGCTGAGACATATTGATGTTCATATTCATATATTTTATATAATGTATATCAAACTAAAACTAATACAGCATCAAACTTAAAAAGGATCAAGAGGGAAAAAAAAAAGAAATGAAAAGTGAGCAATCCATTGGCGTGTAGAGCAGTGGGTGTTGAAACCAGAGGGAAGCAGAGATTGAGGGGGCACTTCAAGGCGCTGCAGATGTCCCATCACAATTCGTCCCCTCAACAGACAGCAGACAGACGTAGGGGTGCAGGAGAGAGGACAGAGGGAAGGAAGAGGAGGGGTTGGAAAGGTTAAATACAGGTGGAGATAAAACAGCCCAGATCTCTGACAGGCAACTTCTCCTCTTGCTGTTTATTTTATTCAATTTTTAAGCTTTTTTTTTCTTTTTTTTTTTAAGATTTCAAACACAAAAACCATGTTCTAAAAAAGCAGCCTCCATGTTTTGGATGTGGAAACAAGGGGAACGAGTTCTTTTTTTTTTTTTCTTTTTCTCCTGTGACAAAGATTTGTCTACTCAGTCTCTACGCTGAAATCTTCTGAAGTTCAGTGTCGTGTTCGTGAGAGAAAAACCATAACGCAGCAGTTGAGTGTGTGAAGTCGGAAGTTGTGTTAGAGGAGAAAGAGAGGGATGGGAGGATCTTTAGAGGAGGTGAATGTTTGGCTGTGTGCTTGTGATACTGTCCTTGCTCCTCTGTGCAACACATGTACACGGGGCGTTCAGGTGCCACGACCAGGCCGAGGGGCAGAGAAGCTTACTTGCACTTGTGTGTCACTGGATGTGCATGCCAGTGTGTTGATGTACGTCTGAGAGGATTATCTGGTGTGTGTATATGTGTGTGTCTGTGTGTGTGTGTGTGTGTGTGTGTGTGTGTGTGTGTGTGTCTGCAGGCCCAGACTGGTGAGGCCCATGCTCGGTGACTAGGTGTGTGTTCAGCCAGTTTATCAGTCAGTCAGTCGATCCTCTCAGCTATCAGAGGGCCACTGCCTACTCTTTCGCCTCCAGGAAGAGCGTCTCCTGTGGGAACAGTTTGGCCTCCAGCAGAGTTGACCCCGGATCCAACTGGGTGATCTGAGAGGAGACAAGGTAGGTGGGGAAACAAGAGAAGGTCATTAGAAAAACCACCAATCAAACAGTTTGGAAACTAGGCCCGCACCTGAGAATGATATCTTTGTTATTCATAAATCTGACTTGAACATTTTTGTGCATTGAAAAAATTCCAATTAATTACAGGCTCATATTTATAATATTGAAAGTAGTGCATTATAGACGTACATTCTGCATACTCGTCTATCTGGTTGATCTGATGGTTATCACTGACTCCTACACTTTAATTGTTCTCTGTCCTCCGAGTTTAGATTTGTAAGCTAACCTTCTCACACACAACCCTGCTCTCTCCACACACTGCTTTTTGCCTGATCATCTTCTTGCTGTTTGTTTCTCTCCCTCCTTATCTCCCTCCAGAACATCTCAAAAGTTGCCAAAGTATTTCTTCTCATGAATCAGTTTTCTGATCAAGTGAGACGTGCTTCTTTTTCTCAGCAGCACATGAACCGTGTGTGGAGGTTCGTCATTAATGATGCAGCATTTCCAGATGGTTTGTCCAAACAACCAATAAGAATATGTTTCTGAATGACATCACAACTTTCTACAAACTTTAAACGGTGCAAGAAGTAGATTCACATTGAACAGGGACTTCTTTTTATGTGTGTGTTGACTTTCCTCGTGATGGGAATAGGAGGAGTTAAGATCCAGAGGAGACGTGTGCATTGTGCGTTCTCACCTTATCTTAATAAAGCAGCAATAGTACAACGTGTGACCAGTGATGTAAAACGTCATCATTGGTTAACATGAGCTCTTCTGTGATTAATAAATTGAAACTATGTTGTTTTGACAGCCCTGATTTTTGTTTGCGGCCTGATCAGACTACTGAAAGGAGAGGCGAAATGTAAAGGTGTGATAACATCCACGAAGTGGTCGCAGGTTGGAAGATCATGAGACTATTTCTCTTATTGCACTTTTGCATCATTTCCTGAGTTTGTTTTATATCTTTGTAAAGCACTTTGTGAAAGAAGCAATATAAATAAACTTATTACTAGTATTATTGTTATCATGAGTGTTTTAGGAACTATTCTTTTGTAAAATGGGGTGTGTGCTCTATTGACAGTAATAAACCAACACAGCTGAACTGCCGTCTTTCATTAAATGATAAGTCGACCGATAAAATGTCCTTTAACATTAAAAGAAAAGAGAAAGACTTCCCCTGATCCCAAACTGTCATCTGAAAATCTAGTTATTAGTCAAACAGCCAACAGCTCTAAAATATTACATTTACTACAGTAATCTACCGAGAAATGCAGTAAATCTTACACCTGGAGGACAAGAAATTAGTATGATTAAGTCTCAAAGATGATCAATAAATTTGTTGGCATATAAATCACTGCAACTCATCAATCTATTCAAGCTTTTTTAGTCATCAGTATCTTAGATTTTGTTTTTTTTGGTCAGTTTTTTCCTAAAACTACAAGAGACCTGAGTGGTCTACAAAATTAAAAACAACAGCACGGTGAGGCAAAGTTTCACAACAATCTCCAACACAAAAAAAAAAAAAAGTTTCAAAGTTTCTACTTGAAATAAAACCATTAAATCTCTCACTTCACCTTTTCTGATTGGTCATCTAATCATGGATAAAGCCTCCACCTTGCAACCATATACACCCTGTGATCCAGTCTGGGGAAGCTGCAGGCTTTATTCAATGGTGGTGGTGGTGGTGTGTGTGTGTGTGTGTGTGTGTGTGTGTGTGTGTGTGTGTGTGTGTGTGTGTGTGTGTGTGTGTGTGTGTGGGTTTGAAAGAGAGTGTGTTCTCTGTGTGTATTATTCTAACATGTTTTATAAAAAAGAAAAAAAAAGTTGTAGCAGTAATCCGATCAGCCAGAGGATAGTTTCCCTAAGAGAACCATCAGGTTTGTTTTGTTAATAAGGCTCCAGTCCAACTCAAACTGATGAAGGTCACAGGACAGGAGAGAGAGTGTGTGTGAAAGAGAAAACACAAGTGAGGGACTGAAGAACTTTTAATGTGTTTACTGTCTTATAATTCCCCATTTCAGCTGGAATCTGAAATGTGGCTGATGCAGAAAGGAGAGAAACACTTATCTGCGCTCAAAACTCTACACAACATCTATTGTCTAGAAGCAAAAGGAATAAAGCAGTACCACCCACAGCAGTGCAGATCGAGTCAGCTTACATGACCTGTGTTTTTTTCTTTTTGAAACAGCACAATCTGATTCTCTCTGACACCCACCAACGCTGTGAGCCTCCTAGCTTATGTGAGCTAATCACCGGAGGAGTTGTGTTACATCGGGCCAATTTAACACCTGGGCTGAATGGGCGAGGTGGTGTGACACTGAGATGTGTCCTGGCCTTATCTGATGACTGCTGCGTCAGCCCCTCTGATTAGAGCTCCTATTCTAACCTCACAGCGGGATAATTAAACGGCTCCCTGTACCTGCTGTAGAAGGTCAGAGGGCAAGCTGGCGCGGTAAAGGTCGACCTCACAACAAGCGGAGCGATAGGGCTGAGACAGACGGCTGTGGGGAATCAAATACAGACTCTGACTATGAACTGAACTTAACTAAACTGAAACTTTACCAACAATTAGCCTATGTAGAACAAACAGGTTGTGGCGATTGTTATTGTTTGTAAAAATATTAAATAATTATTTACTTAAGAGTTTGATATCATGTCTAAACTGACATGCTGGACACTCAAAATAGTCACTGATTTTTTTTCCAAATATTAGCTTTTTTTTTCACGTAGGACTTGGAGCTCACGGCAATCAAAAGATGCCTTTTTTTGTCTTGGAGAAAGTTAATTCAAAGAAATCCGACTTGGAAGAAATCTCACAGCTGCATGGTGATAAACACGGAGTCTATGTCAGCGCCTGAAAAACTGTTATCTGCGACTGAGCGTATTGATTTGAGCAAACACTCAAAATAATTAAAACAATCTACACATTTAATCTTGTGATAACCACCAGGCAGTCTGCAAAACTCGAGGCTGTTCAAGGACTCGGAGAGAAGGGTGAGAAAAGAACGAAAGAAAAAGAAGGAGAAGGTAAGTAAATTAGGAGAAGGTGAGAAGGACATATCAGCATCAGGCAACCGATCCATCTCCCATGGGTGTTTGGAAATGTCACATCCTGCACGCGTCAGCGGTCTTTCACTCATGTCTTTCATCTCCTTGTCCTCATTTCAACGTGTCATTTAGTCTCTTGACTTCTCAGCAGGGTCCCTGGGAGCCTAAGAGTGGGACTGCCGCATCAACCCTGCACCCCTCACCAAGTCAGCTGCTTCATTGCTCGGCAGGGTACGTGGCACCATGAGGAGAGCTAAAATAGTGTGTGTGCGTGTCTGTGCAGGTGTGTGTTTGCTGAAAACATATTCCATCCCAACGGTGGGGGGAAACGACCAACAGGGCTGTTGCGCTTCTTTTCCCACCTCAGGAGCAGCGCGCCGCAAATGGCTGCCATGCTAATGAACCCGACAGGCTGTTATGACACCACAGCATCAGGTAGGAGTAAATGAGGCTTTGGGGTGGAGCAGGTGTGTGTGTGCGTGTGTGTGTAGACTAGATATAAGCATGTGTGTTTGTGTGGATGTGTGCACTCTCAGAGAAATCAGGATGAGAGTTTGTGCTTGCAGTGCACCAGGGAGAGACAACGGGGGGAGAGCAGCATCTGACTCTGAAAAAGAAAGTAGGGAAACAAGATGCCACACTGACACAGGAGACGGGCGCCATCGGTGATTGTTTACATTGTTATCCAATTAACAGACCATAAGCATGGAGGCATCTGTCAACAAACAAAGCTGTTGTTTTTCCTCTGCTCTGCCTAAGCCATATTCTTTCCTCCTGTGCCTACACAGCCATGCATACATACATACATACATACATAAGACAGACAAAATCTAGCTCTCTGCTTTGCAGTTTGTTCTTAACCTTGAGTCAATATAATTTTCATCAGCCAATTTAAATCAAATCAATCAGCAGAAGTAGAGAAGTGTCTGACAGTTTTAAAAGAGGAAATTAATTTGGAGGGGGTTTAATCTGACTGAACTGCATTAGTGGAGGAAAAGGTTTTCCAGTTGTTAATTAAAAACACACAAATTAACAGAAAAAAAGAGACGCTGAAATGAACTCAAAATCCAAGTAGATAATACAATATCTGGAAGCTGGGCATTAAAAAGCCAAATTTTAAAACTGGAAGCAAACAAAAAGACAGATGGTGCTTCTCGGCAATCTTTGATATTTTGTCTTTATTTCCTTATGAGAAATCGTATGACATAAAACAATCGGCTGAAATCAACCCCGTGTCTTTGGCATTATCATACAGCAGATTTCATCGGTTAAAACCCCATAATTAGCTCTTAATGTGAAGTTTTAAAATAAATACCACAATTGTAAGTCACTTGATTCAAATGAATAAAACACACTGATAACAGAGGAGGCGACACTCGGCAACGCTCAGCCGTGAAAGAAAAGAAAGGGAAAATAAACACAGGCCCTCAAGATGTCCGCTTCCAACATAATCAAACGTGCAGCTGAAATAACGCATTTTTAATGAAGCCATTACAGGCCCTACTATGTTAATTAAAACCAAATAACTTGTCTGTTTTAAACTAGTGTTGTCAAGTGTTTATTTGGCCAATTACAAAAGCAGTGGGAGATCATTATCTGCTGCCAGGAGCGTTGACAGCACGTAGTGCCGGGGCGTGAACATAAAAGAACAGAGCAGAATACGGTACTTCAAAGGGAAGAAATGCACTGCACAGACTGGACAGGGGGGGTTAGGACTGAGGGGGTGAGGCTCTGAGAAAGGAGAGAGATACAGGAGGTCAGAAAAAAAGAGAATATAAAGATGTATTAGATGGTACAGAAAATATATGTACTCTGAGGGGTATAGAAATAAAGAGATTTGGACTGAGAAGTGAGAGGCTGAATGGATACAGACAGAAAAACTGATTGAAAATATAAAATAATTGACTCTGAGATCAGTGAGGGAGAGACAGCAGGAGGAGGAGGAGGAGGAGGAGAGAGGAGGGAAAAGGGAGACAGAGGGAGGGAAAGCTGGAAGGAAGAGGAGAGGAGGGCTGAAGGTGAGGAGGGGGCTAAGAAGCCCTTGGGGTGAAACTCGGCTTTTAACATGAGAATATGCTCTTGATGTGTTTAGAACCTGTTAAAATAATCGACTTTTCCAAGGAGAAAAAAACACTCGAGAAACGGTGAGAAAACTCCCAAAATGAAAATGCAAAATGTCGTCCGGGTTCTCATTTCAGTAGTTTTTTTATGTGTCACAAGATGAAGCTCTGAAAAACTTTACCTTCTAGAGTCAAATCTGCAAATACATCAATTTACGCCATGAAGCTTCCACAGCCAAGCTAAGTAATGATGAGGTGGAGACGTTTTTGAGATGAGATTTTGAAGACATTATAGCCTGTATGCATGTCCTCATAAAACCAATTAACAGAAAAGCAGAGAGCCATACAGCTACTTGTGTGTGGTGCTTTAGATTTTAGTCATGGGAAGACTTTCACTCGACTTACAGTCAAGAGGAAGAAGTTTTTTGATTGTAACTTCATTTAAAATAAGCTGCAGCAGCTCTTCCTGTGAATTCTTCAGATGGGAGGGCAAGAAAAACAAAACACACCAGTATAACAGATGTAAAATCTATTTCACTGCAATGTGCAGCTTCTTCTGTGCCACTGTTTATTTTTTCTGCATCTCAAGTTTTGTCTAAGAATGATTTGGAACTCACTCGATGGAGCTGGAGGAAGGATTAGGAGAAGGTGAAGTCGAGTACAGTATCACAGTGAGAAAACTAATACGCTGCTTTGACAGTGTTTGGGTGTCTTTGTTCAGCCCAGGCAGGAAGAGCCGATTGCAGATTATTGGACTGGCAGTCTAAACATGTTCACCGCGAGGAGAAGGGAAGAAGACCTCAGGCCTTTCAGCAGTGGTTTGTGTTCAACAAGTATCAAAGGAAAAGAGGGAAATTCTTGAATGGAAAGCTGAAAACTGAAACACTAAAAGTCCCCCTCCTCCCCTTCCTCTTCCTCAAACTCGCTGACAGTCAGAGAAATGGAGAAAGGGTTAGCTCCCTGAGCACGGCTAAGCCTAGTACAAATGATGCCAGTGTAAGGCCTGCTGTAGTGCTGAAGAGATAAGCCACTGATACCAAATGTTGATTAAGAGACTCGGTCCAAAAATTGGGGACTAATAGACACTTATCCGCAAAGCTTTGAGTAGGTGGAAAAATTATGAATCAAAGGAATCTCATTTGGCTCGATTGTTCGGTCTCAAAGTGTCTAAAGCCCGTCTACAAAGGCGAATAAACCTCCGTTACCAGGCTTACTCATTCACAACAATCTTTCTCCTGGTCAATAATCGTGTAGTTTTACCCGAAAATGTTCAGCACAACTTTTCCGACGTTGGATTGAGTAGATCCATTTACTCATGTTACAGCAGGAGTGTGTGGATATGAGGTAAAGCGGGCTGACGAGGGACGGAGGGAAATAGCAAAAGAAAGAGTGACACTGCATAAAGCTGCTGAAAACTCGAAAAAGGGAAAGAAGGTTTCAACAGTTGTGCAGTATTACAAATGCAATAGTGGTCTATCCTCTATCCTCTGATCCTGGCAGAGCAACAGTGAGAGCGTCTGGACGGGATGGAGGCTTTCTATGCTCCCTCTCATTTAATTACAACACAGAGCTGCAGGATTAGACAGGGGCCTGTGTTCACAGCCTCATACTGGCACTACCAGCGAGCTGTTTCCCTCTCCTCTTTCCCCAAATCTCCCGCCTTTCTGTTTTCTGGAATTATCTCCTCTCTTCTTCTTTTTAATATCTTCTCCACTTGTCTTCTCTATCCGTTTCTCTTTCAGACTGTTTCTCTGATTAAATCTTTTCTTTGTTTAAGCTTTTGTCTTCTCTGTTCTCTTTTCCACTAGTTCTGCAGTCACCATCCTCTTCCCGCTGCTCTCCCCCTCTAATCCTCCCATCCTGTTTTTGCCGGAATTTCATCTGCGATGCAGACACATCTTTATCTCTGTCTCAAACACATGTTTACTCTTGATTATAAAGAGACAACTGTGAATCCTTTAAGTGACAAAGTTGTGAGCGGGGCATGTGTTTGCTTGAAAATATTTGTGCATGTGTTGAAGTGTGCGATTGTGACGAAATGAAGAGTGTGAGCTACTCGTTAATGTGTGTGTTAGTTTGAGGTGTTTGTGCCCTGGCGGTCTCTACAGACTATGATGGCACACTGCCTGGGCAAGCCTACACACACATGCGCGCACACACCTCTATACACCCGCTGCCGCCGCCGCCACCACCCACCCCTCCCCATGAACTCCTCTCTTGATTAATGGAAATCCCATTTTTGTTTCCAGCAGCATGGCTAATTAAACTGGTAGTTAAAATAGTGCTCATTAGCTCTCTGCCACAGAGTGCGGCGACCAAGCCCTCTAATGACTGGTTGTAGCTGGCTGAGTGCTGCAGGGGCGTCAGCAGAAGAGCCATAGAGAATACTACTGTTAGTGCTGACAACTGTATCCTAACTCAGTCATAGTGTACTGTATTCATAGTGCACTGATACTCATTTATATTCACTGAATAATGCATGCGCACAGGTGGAGAGATAAACAATTTGCTCATCACTAGTATGAGTAAACAAATGCAATGCTGCCGCAGCACACAAACAACAAAACAAGAATGACGAAAAAGCGAGAGGAAAAAAAACACTTAATAAGCCGTAACAGACTTTCCGAACTATTATCCCTGCTGCTCTCTGCACCCGTAAGTTCAGTCTGGGCCTGAGCGGAGAAGCCAATTACAGCTGTGGTTCTCTCCAGCAGAGATGAGAGCTGTGGCTGAAAACCCTTTATAACCTGCTGTTTCTCCACCAATTTAGTACCTGTTTGTGTGGGCAGAGAACTACGACGAAAGACAGCGTAGATACAGTTGGACAATCAACCTTTTAATTCCCATCCTTGTGAAAGTCTCTCAAATGAGCTTAATCCATGTCTAAGTGTGTGTAAGTGTAAAAATCTGACTCACATTTCTACGAGGGAAGGTGGTGAGGAGCTTGAACTCTTCGAAGGGGTATCCCTTAGAGGCCACAAAGTCGAAGAGGACCTGGAGCTTGCAGCTGCCAAGGAAACGCCTCTCCAGAAACTCGCCGCTCGGTGTGCGGATTCGCAGTTTGCTGATCTGCTCCCCTGAATCCTCCTCAGGCTCTGGCGGTAGGGCCTGTTCCAATGACAAGCGGATTGCCTGCAAGAAAACGGGAGGAAAATTAAGTGTTTGTTGTTCACACATCTGTCATACTTGATGTTCATAAAAAAGATGAATTAACATCGACCGGAACACAGAGGTACAACTAGATCAATGAATTTGGTTAAGAGCTTAGTGGACAAATGTGGATGAAGGAGGTGAAAACTGAGGACTCCTCAAAAATGTGACAGATTTACCTCATTTCATGGCTTTCTGTTCTTTCTCTGCATACTAATGCGAGAAAATTAATTAAGGAAATCTGAAGACGTAAGGTATGAATATGAGGCATCAAGCTGATGTAGTGATTCACAGTGCTGAGTGACAGCGGCGATGATTACATACAGGTGCAGCGGGGAGGCAGCTGTCTTTACTGGCGCTGCATTTCCTTTTTTTTTTTTTCAAGCTAATTAGCATCACAAAGCCTGCTTTTTTTCCATCTTACAGTTTGTTCATTTTACTGCCGGGTCATCATGGGAAATATTGTGACAGGTGACTAAAATAAACAAGATGAAAATCAGACTAATTTAGCAGCCAGTGATCTTTAATTACAGCATTGGCCTGGAGTTTTATTTAAGTTCTTCTTAGTGGAAATGTTTAAAAGTTTTCTTTTTATTTGCACGGATCAACAGTATGGGAATATTAATACAAATAATTAGAATAAACGATCTAATAAAAATGCATCATCTGGAGTACAAGACGTGTGCCAATAAAAATAAGTCATATCTACGTGTTTTAAGTAAACACGAGCACAGCGCAAAGCCCAAAGAAGACGTTGTTCCCAGAATCTGAATGCAGCTGACCTCTAGCTCAGTAAAGACCCATTTTGTGATGAGAATATCATTAGATTTGTTGCGCTGTGTCTCACCCTGTTCCCTAAAGCCTGGTGTAGCTCAGAGGGATGCAAAGTACGGTTTCAACAAGTTAACAACCCTGTGCTCTTGCTGTTCGAAGCTTTCTTGATTTTGAGAAGTCTGTGAGGGAACATCTTCGTGTTTCTTTTAGACGGGACTAACATATTTTTAAAGTCCATAACTTTGGTAATACTGTTGACACCATGGTAGAATAGCCCATCGAACACAAAGACAACCTGTGACTGATATCTTCCACAGAGAAGCTCATCACCTCTCCTGTGCTTCAGCCGCTCCCTTGAGCCTTCCTCCTCCCTCTGCTCCTACACCCCCCCCTCCAGCTTGTTGTTCCTGTTCGGCCAGCCGGGGAGCATATGCTGTGACAACACGCCCCGGCTTTATTTACACACCATAATGCAATTATATTTCATAAGAGTGTACAACAGTAGCTCATTAGCAGCTTCTGGTGTTGGGTGGGCAGGGTGGCGCGCGTGCCGCTCCGCCATCAGGTCCCTCAGGTTTAAGATCTGATGCTGACTGAGTTAAAGGGGCCACTGGGGACCGACATACACACATACACAATACAAAGGAGTGTGTGTACAGTGGAGGCTATACAAATGCAGACAGTCAACCACAGACGTAAGCATAAAAGCCCACAGAAGTGAGAGGTAGCGTCCCTGAAGAAACCACGGCACACGCGTCTGGTCGAGCCTCGGGCTGAGGCTGCTCCACACAAAGAAGCAGAAGCATCTCTCCCTCTATTAATCTGCCTCTTCATCTACGCTCAGCTAACCACAAAAAGCAAACAGGTGCACCTGACAGCCACACAACTGTCTGCTAAGACCCCCTGAAGGAGGTAAGTGGTACCAACAAAGTACACAAGCACATAAAACACAGACACAGTGCAGCCCCTCCCCCCCCGGTTCATCCAAAATCACAGGATGAGCATTCCCATAAGCATTGTCCTCTCACTGGTGGTAACTGGTGTTTTGCTTGTGCCTGCAGTTTCTGTCATTTGCGACAGCAGATTCTAAAAACAGCTGTAAACATAAACCAATTAAACTGAATGGAAAACTGCTCGATACGCTTTTGGAAGATTTTATAATTAAGAAAAATGATTGATAAGATTCTGGCTAATGAATCAAGAAAAGAAGTCAAAGAGGCAAAAATGACTAAATCAAGTAGGACCTGGGATGTTTCAATCCTGTCATGATTTTAACAACAGCAATCGTGTTGTTAAAAACCCTAAACAGAAGAATTAAGAGCAGCATTTTAAGGTAAATGAAAAAATTACGATTTTTTGATCAATTGTGGAAAGTGTTACTTCAGCAAGACTGCTTCAAACAATTTATATTCTAACACTAATAATACTTTCGGCATTGTTGCTTTCTATGTATGCTTCCGTGTATGCTAACAATTCTTAACAAATGAAGTGCAAAATGGAGCCCAAAAAAGATTTTAATCAAAAAAAGACTAAAAAACTAAGATGCTTTATTGCTAGACTTCTACATATTTCAGTTCAACGACTGATTTGTTTCAGCGGGACTATGAGCAGACACAATAAAATCTTGTGATGAACAAGAAAATCATGATTTTTACACTTTTTGATCTTCTACAAATTCTGCATAACCGCGACTAAGACTTAAACCTCCATTGTCCACTCCTAGCAGGTGCTGTCGGCTCTCAAATTTAGGAATACCTGGACTGTAGCACGAGCTTGACTCGGGTGTGTTAGCACAGAGGACACCATGGAAACCAGTGAGCTTTGGCACAGAAAACTGATATAAGAGGGAAAAAAAACGGGACCATGGCGGCTATTGTTGTTTAAAACACACTAGCGTGCACATTGCGTTTGGTTAGTGGACTACAGTGATATAATTAAGAAGGCCCTGCCCGCGTCTCTTTTGTTGCTTTCTGTTGAACTTAAGTGACAAATCACCTGAGTGAGTTTGGTCACCTAATACCTCTCTCTGCCTCGGGCACTCGGCCGCTGAGTAAACAACAATCAGCAGGACTACACTGTATTACTAGAGACTGTATTGCTGCATTGGTGCCGTCCTCACAGACAATGATTGTTTTTCCTCTATGCGTGACAGTGTCTGCCTGCATGTGTATGTGTGTGTGTGGGCGTGGGTGTGTGTTTGCACCCCCTTCACATTCAATAATTGTTTTCAAGTGAATATGTGTGTGTTTGCTTAGGTTTTGTGTGTGTATTGCCTCAGTCTATTGTTCTGTTGGGTTTCAATGAGAAGCTGTATGCTATACCAATGTAAAGCAGTAAGACAGAACAATAACTGTGTATGTAAGGTGACATTAACCGGGATGGGCCTCACTGTAATTAGGATATTTTATTTGTTCTGAAATGGCTGTATGCCTGTTCCCCACGCTGCACACGCCTCACTGACTGGCAGCCTTTACCGAAAACCACAATCTAATTGACTCATTATTGTGAAGTGAGAGCAAGACAGATGATAAAAAAACACAACAGCACAATAGCACAGTCATTGTGTGCTGGCAAAACACATCACTGCTCAGCCTTGCACTGATTAATCTGGAATATTAATTTAGCTAATTTGCATAATGTGTGTACGGCTGCTCCTCTCACCTCCTTCTCCTCCTCCTGCTCCTTTCTCATCTGTTCTAGGCGAACCAGCTCGGCCTCTTCTTTCTCCTGGGCTTCTCTCTGAGAAAGAAAGAAGGAAAGTCATTAGATAGAATGTTGCTAATGATGTGTTTCCTGAATTTTTCTGCCCTATCTTTGAAAAGAATGATGAAAAATAATCTTTCTTTAAACTGAAAAATCTGTAAAAAATAAAAGTAGTTATTTTGACCTTAGGGCCATACTTAATACTGTGTTTGTTGTTTTTTTCTGTGTATACTGGCATTAGTTTTGAGCTCAGTATAAACCTTAAATACCAAGGACACAACTGTTATTGAAGTTTGTGTTATTGTAGTGAAAAAGTCTTGAAACTGTACAAAAAGGAAATTAAAGGGGACATAATTCAAAACAGAGGTGGTGCTTTTGCCTTTTTTAGTCAAACTTAAAACGTGTCAAGTATAAAAAACTTACCATACACTTCTTCCAGTTCTCTGTTAAACACCTTAATTTAAGATACCTTTTTGCGGTCGGCCTCTAAAGACAGGCGGTAGGCCTCATCCTGTTCTCTTTTCACAGTCTCTCTTGCCTCTCGCTCGTCCTGCACACAGAGAGAAAAGAGAAAGAAAGAAAAGTGGGGCCCATTAACTAACAACATAACAAAGGACGTAAGAGCACAAAACATCTAAGCTGAGGTGCCGGGTGTGTGGGAGCCAAAAGAACCAGGTAGGGAAAAAATGCAGTATGTTAAGTGTGGTCAGGTACAAACATCAGGTATGAAAGAGTAACAACAGAGAGGGACTTCATTGTGACCGGGCTGTCATTTAACAGACCCTGAGCTTCTTTTATGTTTCCTCATCTCAGTTTCACCATCCTTTTCACTTTCATTCACTCGGCCTCTCTCTTCCTGTTTGTACAGAGGGACGGGGACAGGCTGCCCTTCTCTTTCTACCTGCTGTGGCTACAAAGTGTTTTATAAAGACCGGGACTAAAGACGAGTGTCCATTGTGTTAATGGTGCACAGCCATTAGTTCTCTATTTTGAGAAGGCCCATGCTGTGTGCCAGCCCGGATATGGCAAAGTAAGCTTATTGTGATGATCAGAGGGCTACTGTGCAGTCAAGCAAAAGCACAGTGTGTATTGCTGTATTCAATCGGTAAACGCAAAGGATACATTTGTGCTTTTGGCTCATATAATGGCCGAACGTTGAAAGGAAACTGTAAAAGAATGGTGCAGAGGGACAAAAGCATCAAAAGTGGCAACCCTCAATGGACTTGCTCTGAGTCACGCAAATAAGCAGTTCAGGAGTTTGATTTGTTGATTTTTTTTTTAATGCATGATTTGCCTCGAATGACATTGTTTGCATGAGAGGCACAATGTGACATTCATCTATTATTTAGAAACTCAAAAACATGATTTTAAAGAACTTCTCAAAAGACCTTGGCTGGACTTGTGCTATCTTATAACGCAGATATTCAAATCCCAAACTAAAATTCAGTAGTTACAATACAATGCTGAAAAAAAGATGTATTTTTTATCGTTTAAGTGGCTCAGAGCTGCTAAACTCTGTAGTTTTAGCTCATATTTGCATGAAATCATTGGGGCTAAAAATGGCCCCTGGTGCTTACATTATCAGACCACAAAACCTGAAATCAGTCTGTTACTAACTACACCAAACACAAACACAGACGACCAGAGGAATGACTGGCGAGTCAGTAAGGTTGGTTGGAGACACAATGTGGCCGTCCAGCTGCTCCATTTCTAGACAAACACAAAAGTCAGTGTCAGGGAGGAATGTCTAGGCTGGGCGGGTGTCTGTGTTCATGTCTGAGTTTGTCTTTGGAAAGGTGAGGATTAAAAAAAGAAAAACATGGCGAGGGGAAAGAGAGAAAGCGGCGAGGGAGAGATGCCTCAGAGCTGCTACAGTGAAGATGGGATTAGTCAGCAATAAGGTTGACTTCACATCTGAAATGGATTAGGTCCTGTCAGATACAGGATATGCTGTAATCTTGTGGTTAATGAAACTAGTAATGAATGATCACAACGGAAAATCATGCCTTCTTCATCACATATACTCTTTGATGCTGACTTTTCATGACTTTTCTCGAGGTGTTTCCTTCAGGCAGGAACAGTAGGATAATTCTGGAACATTAAAACAGCCTCTGTACAGCTTTACTTCAGTCTTCATCTGAAATACTGTTCCCACAATTAATCCAAAGCCATTTTCTGCAACATTTTTAAAGAAGAAGATCTAATTTGTGTGACGAAACACAATATTTCTGCATGGAAAAAAACACAAAATGAAACACCAATGCAACTGTATTGACACAGCAACAAAAACATCACAATAACACTCAGTAGGGTCATTATACAATGTAAGGTAGTGAAAGAGAGCAGGATGAAAAGTGAATGTGATTTTCTCTCTGATATCAAACAAAATGCGTCCTCAGTGCAGCACCAGAAACTGTCAGGTAGTGAAAGCTGGCATCCAAAGCCTTCTCAAATTGTTATTTACTTATCCTGTGATCAGCCAGGTCCTGATTTAAATGTTAATTTTGCCAATCTTAGACTGTTTAATCTCAGCAAAGTTCTTGTACAGCAGCTTGTGTTTAGACAACATTTAAGATTCAGACTGAGAATCGGGTTTGTAGAAAGACATGCTTATCTTGATCAAAGTAAGAAACTGAGAAGAGTATCCTTTCTGTGTCTGTGCGTGTGTAATGAACTTCTGATGAGAGTGGGAGTTATTCAAAAGATAACTACTCCACCTTTGGTTTGGAGTACGGTCTCACCTGACACCTGTGCATACTCTGAACACCACTGATTGTTTCTTGTCATTCAGGATCTTTCCAAATGTGACAAGAATGACAAATCCAAAATGAAGCCAGAGCACTGTAGCAATAATAACATCAGGAGGAGAATAACTGTCATTTAAAACCTAGTGACACTCGTGAGGATGGTGAAGCCTCAGGGTGTGTCTGAGGTAAAAATCATTCCTCCCCCAAGGTTCCCATAACTAAAAAATACTTGGACTATTATATAATGACATTGTTCAAGAGGCTGTTTGGTTGACTGACTATTTAGCTGTTAAAATCTTAATGTAGTGTGACACCTGTCATCTCTAGATACAGTAAACAAAATACGAAGCATGACACTGTGAAAAAAAAAGTGTGGGAATAGGTTAGACTATGAAACAGGATTTTACAGTTGAAACAGAAAAAAACTGTATCCGATCTAAAATAAATAAATCTGAACACTACCAAAAGGAAAGAGCTAGGGAGGGTTTCCCTAATGCCATCTGTCTGAAACCTGTCTGGATGGAAAAAAAAAAGCGTGTTGTTCATATTCTTGTTTGACAACACTGAGTAAACATTTCAGGGTCAGGCAAAAGTCCCTAACAGCTCTCCTGTCCCAGATTCCTGCCTAATACATGAAAGACTTCCACTTCACTCACTTTTTGTATGGATTGTATCCCTCAATGGTGTTTGTCTGCTCTATTGGAGTCAAAGAGCTAGCCGACAGACACAGAGCAGCACACTGGAATGAATGAGGGACAAGCCTGAGTCCTGTATCTATTCAGAGACCTGTAGCCGGCACATTAAACACTCAGTAAGGTGAGGTGATGAGGGGAAATGGTCAAGTGTTCTCTTCTTGTCATTGTGGATTGGCAACAGTGTAAAAATATTGATTGCTCCCTCTGGGCAGAATGTTAAACTTGGGGTTAATTCATAAAGTCATAGCATCCAACTCAGATAATAACCTCTCTCTGGTCTGACCTCTAAGAACAGCTGATAGATAGATAGATAGATAGATAGATAGATAGATAGATAGAATTTTATCGTCAATGTGACAAGCACAACGAAACGAGCACAATGGTCAAGCTCCTGGTTGAGGTACAAACTTTTATCCGTCTCTTTTTAAGTTCTGGGGTCAACCAAAACCAAAAAGATTTAGGGCCTGTGTACACTCGCTGCATTTTTAGCACTGGCAGCACCCATGATCCTTATTTCAAAGCACTTCTCACCAGCACTTAGTGTTGGTAGGTTACAAAAGTCGTCAGAAACACTTTTTTAGTCTTGCTTTTACCTTTTTAGTCTTGCTTTTCACTAAATTTTATATCATTAACTTAATTTTGTGTTTTAATGTCAGGATTGTCTTTTATTGAGCTATTCTGGTGCTCTCATTTTCGTATCTTTTTGCTTTCATTTTATATTTATATCACTTTGTCTTTATATTTAAACCTTACCTTCACTGTTTCCTCATCTTGAATTCTAAGATGGCGTTTCCTCAGTATGCATAATCCTGTTTTTACTAAAGCAAGCTCTTTTAAGCCAGTGCATTTTAAAACTCGCTGATGTTTTGTTTGGAGTGCAGGGATGGGGTGGGGTAGAGTTGGGTATTCTCTAATTCTTTTATTCTTCAGTGTAAAACACTTTGTGCTACATTGTTTTGTATACAAAGTGCTATAAAAATAAAGATTGATTGATTGACTTTCACTTCCACTGGTAAAGACTGCCGAGTTTGCTTTCCAATTCTTTATTTATTTGCTCTTATTTAACAGTATTAACAAAGAAAATGTCAAAATAATGGATAGAATTCATATCGTAGGATTAGTTTCACCTCCATACCGACATCTGCCATCGATGTTCATTGTAGTCCTGCCTCTATGTGACTTTGATTGACTATTTTTAACCTACATTGTGAAGAGGGCAGTGAATTTTTTTGTTGTTGTTGCAGTCAGGATGCTGAAACCAGTGAACTGCATTTGTTTTGTGAAAGGCGTCCCCAAGCAAAAATCACTGTCAGTGGACACAGGCCCTTAGAGTGCAGTTCAAAAAGTAGGCTGTGCACTGTTATGACTCTGTTATTAAACTTCTTCAACAATGTAAAGACTGAAATGTTTGATCAAATAAAGCTGAGAAAATGTTTGTCAACTAGCAGCTACTTTAAAGACTATTTAAAGCCTTTACCAGCTGTTGGAGATCCTTAGCAGATCATTTGTGTTTCCCTGCAGTCAGACACACTCTGATTGTTCTCAATCCTTACCTCATCTTTAATGTCCTCTTGTTGTTGTGCTGTGAAGATTTCCATGGCACCCATTAACCTCATCATCAGCTCATCCACTGTCGTATTGCCTGATGATATAAAAGAAGTCACGATCAAGAATGAATGAATGAATGAAAAGCTGCTTCACATTTATTCTCAGTATTTAGAGAAAACTGGTTTTAGATATTGACAAAGGCAAGTCTTATCTTTTTTCTTTACCTTGAATAACATTTAGAACTTCGTTGGATGTGCGTTTTCCCATGACTATAAGAAGAAGAGGGAATTGGTCTGTCTTGTATGTCCGTACAGTTTGTGTCACCACACTGCCAAAGTGCCTTGTACACATGGTGAGTAGTCTGAAAAACACACACATCACACAATTAAAATCAAATTTTGATCTTTTGCACACATTGGATAGATTTTCTTGCAACAAATGGTGTATTTCACAGCTTGTGACCAAAGATATACAGCACAAAGCACACACAAACACAGATGATCATAATACACACACAGGAGACATATATGGAAGGGACAGACACACAACTCGTGGCATTAAGGACTTTAAAACCCATTCTGCATTTTCTTATTCCATCAGAGTGACATGCTATCTCAATAGCAGAACCGCAGATGAATTAGTATTCCTCACCAGACACCCAGAATTGATAGGGCAGGAGAGGATTTCTTATTCCATTACAAAGACAGAACTTTTTAAATTAACATTTCAGAGAGGGAAAAGGGTAGCAGGCAGCCGGGGCCCCACCAAGCTCCCTGTAAATGTCATAATATTAATGAATTGCTATAGACTGAATGCAAATATAGATTAGCTTTTTCTCCTGCCTTTTAATAAGATCTACTTTAATAACTGCCTGGTAAAATAGAGAAGTAATGGAATGGATGGAGGGACAGCGGGTCAGGGGAAGAAGATAGATGGAAGGCACGCTGTCTGCGAGGGGGTGTAACTCATTAAAACATGAAGCCAAAGCTGAGCCAGCTACTTGGAGACTCCTAAAACTAGACGAGGGAGTACCTGAAGTAATCCTGGCACTTTTTAAGTGACAATAAGTACCAGTACGTGCAAAATATGGATGAGGGACTGATAAAAAAGGTTTAAATTTTGGGAGTGACAGCATCAGGACAAAGACATAACCAGAATTTAAAATGTTTTGGGAATATATTTCAGACTGAATTTTTCAAAATGTTGAACTCTGTGTGACCTTTTTCTTGCAATGAAGCTGGGTACCCTAAATCCTACTGATCATTTTGTTCTGACATTTGTCCTTGTTCAGACCTCGAGCCTGACGTACCATAACAATAGCTCACGGGGAAACTCTAACCTGTAATGAAAGGCCAGGGAACAATGGACACTAACTTGAGGGGTAACCCAATCTCAAAGCTCCCTTCAAACACAAGACCACCTCCTTTGGTTTCTACCTGAAGACCAAGGAAGTCATTGGGTCCACCAAAGTAAAAGCCATAATCCAAACAGAAAAACACATCCTTAACCTTGATGAATCCGCTGCCACTAAGAACGACAGAACTACTGTAACCTGGTTATAAAGCACTTAAAACAATCTATGGAACAAGTATAGACACAACACTGGAGCCAGGAGGAAGTCAAGCCACTGCAGGATGAGGTGAACAGTTCAGCACGGTCTCATTCAGCCATATCATAACATGGTGAAGAATGTAGTCCAGACTGTACCAGACCTGTGGCCTTTAAGTCCTTCAGGTGTAGAGGAAACACCTGCCTCAAACGTACAGCCAATGTGTGTTTGAGACTCTGCTTGGGCTGTTAATGTGACTGACAGCTTCTAATTTGTCGTCATCTCCATCTCTGGCTGCAAATCCAGACAGCTAAAATAGTTAATGTTTCTCTGGGCTGTCACGTCACATTTCTTCACATCCATGTGTGGTGCGTGACGAGGCGAGTAGACTTGTTAGACCTGACATTCACTTCAGTGAGCACCTGATGAGTCAGGTTAGAACAGTAGCACTGCAGGGAATGTTTTTACCAGCCACCTGTATGGGAGTGTGTATGGGAACCGGATGCTGTGATCGTTCACTGTGTCAAACACACTTTGTTTCACCGAGAACGTGGACATGTTTTGATATGAAAATGACATTATGTTCTCCCTCTCAGCCAGTCAACTTTTCACATCGCAGGATGTCAAAAGAAGAAGTCAAGTGGAAGGACTGAGTCTACACATTTGTTTGTCACTGCTGTGAAAGGTTTTGACAACAATGATCATTTAATAACTCTTAACCAACAACATGAACCTTTGTACTGCTGGATAACTACAGTGTGACAATGTGGAGGTGTTGAAATCCTTGAGTAAGCCCACGGCTAGGCCTGAATTTGCAACGTGTTATAAAAATTAACCAGGATTAGTAAAAACATAGCAGGGTGCACAGTAGCTACAAATCATACTCTCTGTGTTTGTATGTTGTGTTTAATGTTTTGCACAGCGCTGGTGCCTGTGACATGCCATCAATTAACTTGAAACTTTTAATATGAGTATAACTGATAGCTTGCTTGACACCCCAAAAATGGTGTAAAAGCACTGCCGCTGTACTCAAGCCTCCATCAAAAAAGACTATGTGTACTTAACTTACTGAGCAAGAAAGCAATGGCTGTCTGTCTGTCTGTCTAAAGGCATTTCTGGTTTTAAGGATAGGACAGCTACAGATAGACGACAAATGAGGGGAAAAGAAAGAGGGGGGAAGCTGTGCAGCAAAGGGTCGTGGTAAAGGATTACAGTATCTGTAATTGCTGTAAAATGGCACCATGCAATGCTTGTAACTCTGAATATTTCCTCATATCTACTGCTTAAATATTTAACTTTTGCTTTGTGTTGATGTTGTTTCAAATTTTAACAAACAGGATTTTGAAGAAAATTAAGTTCGCTTTCTGAAGGTGCTTGTATTGTGTTAGAGAGTGTGTAATAGATTTGGCAGATCATGACTAACACATATAGATGTTAAATTTTCTTCTTTCAGTGTGTTTATCTACAATAGTTTCAACATTTGCTATGTGCAATATTAGTACAGTGCCAGTATGACATATCAGATTCATTTCCCATGGGACGACAATTACTCTGGCATCTAATCGGCGGAACTGCATTTATGCATAATTAATCATACTATTGGGAGGCCTGAGAGAATAGAGAGCCAAGCAACAGGCACATTCCAATATCAGCGGGTTCATCACACACAAATACACAATCAGGATACTTTTCTAACAGCCTGTGTGACTGGTGCCAATCAACAGTCACTTTGGATCAGCCAGGGAGCGTGAGAATGCGGAGACACCAAGTGTGTGTGTGTGTGTGTGTGTGTGTGTGTGTGTGTGTGTGTGTGTGTGAGCGAGCGAGCGTGCACACACACGACAGCAGCAAAGCTGTGACTAGCTGTGTGTGATGAAAAGCTCCAGATGTTGCCTGCTTTTTAATGTGCAATAAAAAGGCTCAGCTGGGGCAAAAAGCAAAGGAGGCCAACGAGAAAGAAAGGAGAGCGGAATGATGGAAGGAGGTTATTTCCTTAAAAGAAATAATAGAGGGCTGAGGTCAGAGTGTGAGACTTTCTTTAATGGCTGCTACCACAGGGCAGGCTTAACTCTGGACGTTCCAGGGAGAGAGAGAGAAAGAAAGATGTAGTGGGTTAAAGAAAATATAAATTAAGACTAATGGAAGCATCAGGAAAGCGAAGAGAAGAGTGAATACTAAAAAGATGCAGCAGAGAGGTAAGCAGAGGCGAGTAGAAATATGAGGTTTTACTAGAGCACAAAGGAAGCGAATAAAGTTAAACCTTTAGCTGCTCCACGCCCAGTTCTGCAAATCCTGATCACCTATTTTAAAAATTTTCACATATATGTCCAATATTTAAAATAAACAACCAAACATAAGGCATGAATCTCAGTAAGATAAAATGGCGTAACACAGATCAGCCAGTAATTGACACATTCTGCTGAAGCTGCACTCGCACTTCCAACATAAATGGAGAGATAGAGATGTTTGGACTCCAAAGAAGTCTGTCGTCTCCCACTGACCCTCTTTTCAGACAGCTTAGTCAAGATTGCCCAATCAGGGGCCTCACCATACAAACACAACGCCTTTTGTTAGCATGCAACCTCCGAAATTCAAAACAGAGAATGAAGTAGATGAGGGAATGAGCAGACAGAAATTCAGCATGTGAGTGAGAGTTGAATGCCAGCAATTAAGGACATGCGCGCCCGGGTGCAGAAAAGACTTGGAAATGCTGTTTATGTTTCGAATAATGCTCTGTTCACACAATTTAGATCTTTGTCAAAAAGCTAAAAAAAAAACAAATAAATAAAAATACAAATAACTTTAGGTATCAGGTTGACGCAAAGAAAATGATACAAGAGAGCTAGACAGAGCGTCCTGGACAAGACATTCTGGCAGTTTGCAGATGCCTCTGCACACAATCAAGTGCTCTCCCACTGAAACACATTCAATACCCTCTTTATGAGATACAATAGACTATGCAAACAGTCCACTCCACCAGACAGTAAGTCTCATATAAATAAAACATAAGGATTAAGCATGCAGTGACTGTGTGGAGGTTCAGTTATTGCTCTGCATAACTTTACGCCGGGCAAAATTCAACGCTAAACATCGTATAATTTTGAGAGCTGCCAGTCCAAAGGGTTATATATAAATATTTTTAAGAGTAGTTTGGGGTTTTTCATGCCTTTATTGAGAAAATATGGAGGTGGATAGAGTCAATAAGCGAAAAGAGAAATGAGAACGACATGGGGCAAAGACTGAGGGCGGGAGTTGAACCCTGGTCCACCGTGTCGAGGACTACAGCCTCCAACCATGAGGGGCTCAATTCAACTGCTGAGCCAATCCAGCGCCCGCAAAGGGTATATCCTATGTAAGATGGGCATTCTACATTTTTAACAAATAATTTTTAGTAATTAAATCTGTTCACTCAATAGCCTCACCATGACACGTAAAAGACCTGGTAATAAAACTGAATACATGTGCTATTCCATTTCTAGATAGGGATAATTGTGTGGATCAAATAAAGCGGCTTGTTTAAACTCGACTTTTTATACAGATTTAATCATGTTAATGTCTTCTAAAGCAAGACCACTGTACACAAATTACATCCCTATTATTGTGTCCTTTTATCTGCATTATAAAACTGACTGTATTTTCTCTTCAGTCATGGTACATTGAATCAAATTATCTTTTTTAATAGAAAGTTGACTAAGCCTATTTAAATTTTTATGTCTCTTTGGTAACACTTTACTTGATGCCTATCTCTGTAACGCATCATAAATATATTTGTAATTTCTTATAATCATGTTATAGCACTGTATAACTATAGTTATAAACACTCCTAAATGATCATAATGCTTTATAGCAATTATCACAACACATTATAAAGCATTTTGATTATGACTAAGAAGGTCAGGTATCATAATGTGTTATAACTGTTAACAACTCACTGACAATGCCCACATAGATAATGCAATGCAGCTGTTGTTAACAGTTATAACACATTATGATACTTGACCTTCTAAGTCATAATCAAAATGCTTTATAATGCGTTATCATAATTGCTATAAAGCATTATGATCATTTATGAGTGTTTATAACTATAGTTATACAGTGCTATAACGTGACCATAACAAATTACAAATATATTTATGATGCGTTATAGAGATAGGCGTCAAGTAAAGTGCTACCGTCTCTTTCACCTACAACAGTAATTAAAGACAAAAATACAACCAAAAAAAAACCTGCAGCTCTTTGACCCCAACCCTCTCTGAAAGTAAACACCCCTCTGGTCGACACTTGTACCTGGCTTTGTTAGCTTCTTTAGTGACATCCCAGGCCCATGTAATGAAGTTCTGGCTCAGGTAGGAGACGATAGAGTCAGCGCACATCATTTGGGAGCAGAAGACGTTGCTGAGAACACTGTCGTCATTGTGGAGGTAGATGGCAAGCAGCTTTCTCTGTGAAGAGAGGTAGAAAGGAAACAAGAGAGGACAGTAAGAGGTGAAGACAAAATGTGAGAGCAAAATGTGCCACTGATTCAAAGCGGAGAGGCAGTTGATTTTTTTGTTTTTATTGGGGGTGGATTCGGCACTGGAAGAAACAAAACATGTAATAGTCTGTTGGACTTTAGTAAATCAATACAAAACTTTTGTTAACTTTAGGTAAAAAGGACTCAACAAAGGAAAAAAAAATGCTTTTTGGCCAATCTGTTATGTGCCATGAGCAGGTGTCCCATCACTGGAGAGAAATTTCCACACTCTATGACCATAAAATGACATGAGGGACCACTGGGTACAGATCCAGCATGACTTCCACAGACCACAGCAAGGCCACAACTGGCAAAAAAGCAAATACCACGCAAAATCAAATGGGGAGCGGTGTAAATAAAACTTCTCTTGGAGGCGACGGAGATATGGAGAAAACAAAACAGACAAATCACTCTATTTATTTTACACCAAATGCCAGCAGCCTGTTCAGGTTAGTAGCGGCAGGGCCAGACAATATTGACGAAGCTCCAAATCCGAGGATATTGACACCATCATATAAGCCTGGCAGATTCTCCCTACTGACAATCTAATTAAAAAACAAACACACCCACAAACATAAAAGGTTCCAGGGGACAATGTTGGAAATAATGCTCTCTAAATTACATGTCACTTCTCTTGCTATAAAAGAACAAATAAGTAAAATAAAAAAAAAAATCGCCCAGCCTCCACTGAGTGCATTTTTAACCATGGCTGTGAGGGGGGAGTCAAGAGGTCTGTTTCTCAGGAGTGGTAATCTAGGCTACGTACGCCAAAAAGCAAAAAATCTACACAGGGCGTAAAACGTGAGGGGAAGTGAAAGAAGAAGTTGTGCTATACTGTGGCCTATGTAGAATGGGAATGGGAGAGCACTGCTGTGTTTGCTCAACGATTAGTGCTTTAGAATGATCTCCAGGGCTCCTAGAGAGAAAGAGCCGGGGACTCATTCACTGGGCCAATTCAACGGCCTGAAAAGATTAAACACTCATGCTGAGAAGACAAGCAAATTCAGTCTTGAGAGAGGAATGAGTGTGAAGGGGAGGGAGAGTTTTACAAAAAAAAAAACAAAAAAAAACACAACCTGATACACGCTAAAACGCTGATGGCCCAACACACATGCGCAAATTTAACTGCAAGGTACCCAAAAATAAGGGACTTCCACACATGCATGCTCAATTAGAGCAAGTGTAAAGACTAATCAAAGTGGGTATTTTGGCCAACTGAACTCCTTCATCTTAGTTAAACTGTCTGTAGCCCTCTGTTCCCTCTCTGCTTTCAAGTCCGATCTTTTGTGTTGCCTGTCTTAGCAGGGAGGAGAAAATCCCTCTGTTCAGCTAAATTACTAGGTCCAACCTGAGCTAGATAGTGACCCTACAGCCCTTTTCACACCTGTTCACCTAAATCTGAGCATGCTTTGTGCTCCGGTGTGTGTGAGAGAGAGAGAGTATAGCACAGTTTTCACATTGACTTAGATCTGACTGTACAATCAGTGTTTCCCTCTCTTCAGTTGTAGATTTGATATGGCGTAAATCATCGTCACATCCATGTCAAATACTGTTCTTAACTAGACTGTAAAGAAACATGGACAGCCCAACAGAACTCCCCCACCATTGTTTTTTTCCCCTTATTATGAGAGACACAAAGCATTTCACAATGACAAATAAATATCTCATTGCGGAGTCTCCCACTATTTTTTCACTTTTCTGGTTGTATGCCTTAGAGAAAAAGTCAGTTCTTCCTTTTAAAAGAGATCAAAATCTCAGAGTGTTTTATCTGGTTAAATAAAAGTTAAATTAAAAAAAAAATTTAATTAAATTCTTTGACGATTTCTTCCCATTTGGTAAATGTGGGGGGCTCCTTATTCAACCATTTCCTGGTTATGACTTTCTTACTGCCAAGTATGTGTAATAGTTATCTATGCTCCTCCTTCCCTGGTGACTAACACAATTATAGATCAGAAAGTCTCCTCTGTTAAAACAAACAGGACATGATTCAAATAAATTAAAAATACATGTCAAATAAATTCTGAATTAATTGTTTCTTAAAGCAGTTTATTCTCATCATGCTGTTTCATAATCCTGTGTTATTTTTTTTTAAGAAGTTCACTTTTATTTTCTGGGAGGGAAGGGACGGTGTGGTTGATGACTCTATTTTTAAATACAAGCTTTACGTGTAAAACAAAGACTCACCGAGTAATGGTGAACATTGGAAAATTTTTACTATAGTCACAGCACAATCTAAGGTATCCTCTTTGTTTTGCCAGTAAGTCAAACGTGTGCTTTGGTTAGCGGAAAAGGTTTGATGCTCCACCAGTCAGGTCCTATTCTCACACGCCTGGACACCATATTGCGCCAACGGTGTAATATATGTTAGTATCCATCCAGGTGAAATGTAGGCCTCACTTTTTTACAGTGGGAGGAGATAAAGGTGCGCCATTCATAACAGAATATAGGTAGAGTACAACAGCTGCCATATTCAAAGGTGAAAACTGGTTTAAAACATGAAATTTTTACAAAGAAATTCAGTTGGAGTAAGACCTTTAAAATATCAATTTGTCAAAAAATCTGAAGAAAGACGTTTCGATACAGCCTTTTCTATAACGGTGACTTAAACTACCTTGTGTTTGATTTCTGTTCAACTGAAATATTTTTAATTGTTAAGCACTTTGTAATTTGTTTTTGAAAAGTGCTGCATAAGCAAAATGATCAGTCTTTTACACCTAATGACGTAAGCACAACAGTCGTGTCTGAAACATATTTATGTCTATGACGATTCCACAGAGAGCTTTTGTCTGTGATGACGTTTCACATAAAGCTGCGGAGGAGTCTTTGCATTTAAGGGAAAACTTCATATCACAATCTAGGATTAAACAGCCCTTCTTGTCTCAAAACTGCAGGAAATGCTGTCTTTATGAAACATCCAGGTCTTAGTCGAAGAGTGATGGATCTCTTTATATTTCTTTTAGCTTTTCCCAACACTCCTCTGAAGCAGCAGATTAAATACTTAGAACACACAGATAAATGTGATATGCTGTTTGTCACTTTTGTGTAGTCCGGGGTTATTTTTCTATTTTGGAGACTTGGATGCTTTAATGACTAAAAATAAATCAAAAACCTGTTTGTGTGCATGTGATTTGTAGCAGATCAAGAACATGCAGTTGCTGTAAGAGGGGCCAAAGAGTGAGATTGTAATGAACACTGACAGGTACAGAGGGGAGGACAGACAGAGAGGAGGTCCAGATAGTGACATTTCCACAGATGGCAGGCTCAGTCTGAAAAAGCAAACACTTCAAAATGAAGAGATCAAGTGACTGATCTAAAGACCATGAACACATTCAAGAAAATAAAGTCAAGACGGGAGACCAACCACACAGGGTGCTAGTCTGAAAACATGTTAAGACGTAGCTGTAACAAACAAGGCTCTCTGTGAAAAGGAGCTCATACAAATACCAGATTTCTGTGAGGTGCTTAAAGCTTTTAGCTGTTTTAGATCCTAGAATCTGTATAAAATAAATACATGTAAATCAATCAGAATGTATGAAAAGATGTATACGGACACTCTAAGTTCATTAAGATCTTAATCTATCTACTTCAGGTGCAGTAAATAAAGCATGACTGAATTTCTGCTTCTGATATTCATCCCTAGATTTGACAGAAACACATTCACCTACATGCCATATGCCGTTCAGATTCACCAATGCTCTTTCCTCTTTCCTCCGTGAAGCTGAAGCTGGGTTTTAAAGCAGATACTTGGCAGTGATAAATCCCTGAACCTCTCCAGCAAGGCTATGAATTTTGATGTGTCTTTGTGTGTGGCAGACAGGAGAGAGGCGCGGAGAGCGAAGGAGAGCGGGGTTAGAGTGATTAACCACTGCGTTGATGGGGATTTAGTGGGGATCGTGGTTAGTGATGGGTGGCCTATCTCTCTGCGCGCTCTGACTAACCACTGATCCCCAAGAGGGTTGAGCTCAGCTCAGCTCAGCTCTGCTGCCCAAAGCATTTTCATTAAGGATGGATTGAGTCTATCTCAACAGTCCTTCAACACACACCTTCAGAAACACTTCATCAAATGTTGTGTTTTGCTTAGTGATTAGCCTCTCCCAGGCTTTCAGAGAGTGAGACTGATTCCTCTGTTTATAAACCCGCTGAGTACTCCCCCTTCAGTCAAATCAGCCCTATTCCAATATCCCCTTAATGAAGTAGGCCTTTTCTGCGATGAGGACACAAAAACTAGATTCCTTTTCAAATGGAAGCGGAGGGCAAAGCACAGGATGGCTGGCTGGATGGAAGAGGGGACAGAGTAATCAGGCACATATGCTACTGTGTAATGAAAGCGTCAAAAGCAGCATGTTTTGGCCTGTTGTCGGGGATGCTTTAGACAAACCAGGACAAACACGCAACAGATCAAAAAGCTTCTGTTTTCACGCAAAATTCTTTGCACATATTCAGCTTAACCAAAGCCATTTTAACCACAGCACAGTTGGCAGACTAAATCAAGCTCACCCAGAATAAAACACAATACAGTGAAAATGAATACTATTTCGCCCCTGTGCTGCTTAGAGCACAGTAGTACAGTACAGAGTGTGTGAGCACCAGGGAGACATCGGCCATATTGTGCTGGCTTAGGAGAGGAGATCAGCTGGGAAGCAGGCGAGGCGCCAAGCTTCTCGTAAGGTTTTTTCCATCTCCTGTTTAACACTCTTTCCATTCACTTACCCTCATCCTTCATCACTTTTTCCCTCACTCTTTCTCTCCCACTTTTGCATCCTCTTTTCCTTTCACACCATGTTGCCCATTTTGGGCCCCTACTATCATCCATTCCCTCCCTCCCTCCCGCTTTGTGCGCCTGGTGATGTGAAACCCCCCTAACATCGTGCTGTGTCCTCCCAGTCTAATAAGGCTGTAATCCACACAAGCTGTCAGTTGATACAAGCATCCTTAAAAAGGACAAAAGCCAAAAAACATGGTGGGAAGTGGACAGCTAAAAATAAAGCCTCAGCTGTCGGGTCGAAAATTTGATGAGGGATTTGATGAAATCATATCCAAGTGCCTATAGAGCCTTGTCAGTACAGCATGATAGAGAGGATATATCAATAACAGTAAACACAATTTAAAGGCACTGAAGATTTTGAAATAGTGTTGTTTTATTCTGATGTCTCTTTAAGAGCTACAAAGTAAAATCCAATTAACAGTTACAAGATCGGTTATTTCCTCATATTGAATTTTGTGTTGCATTTCTACCAAGGGGTCTGGTTTGGTTCAGTACAGTAGGGTATAGTTTGGTAAAGTAAACCCTGATCTGGCTTGCTCGTCTATAGCAAACAGTACCCTGGTGCTTCACGCAGGCAGTGTCTGGACCTCAGAATGGTGTCACTTTTTTTGTGTGCATGTCAACAGAAAAAACTGTTCAGACCCTCGTCATGAGCAGCAGATCTCACCTAATTTTTTTTTTTCATGAGCATGCTGATCTTTCCAAAACTACCCAGAAAAAAACAAACTGAAGGCTGGGCCAAGGGTCAACTATTGAATTACATTCACTTTTGAAATATTTTGTCTTTTGTGATCTCTCTCTTCCTTTGCAGCTATCTCTATGAAGAATTTTATTTTATTTTATCTTGTCTATGTTTTGTATTCTGTACACATTTTGTATCTATTTTTTCTACCTTTTATTTCTGTTTTTGTTTTTTTCCCCTTTTTTAACTTATCTATTGCGCTAGAAATGGAGAAGCTCTCCAATCTCGTTGTACTTCAGTTTAATGACAATAAAGGGCATTCTGATTCTGATTCTTTGTGTCAGTGTGTAAATTAAATAACCCTTTGCATCCCTGACAGCTTATATCACCCAAAATCATTCCCTGATAGGAAAAAAAACCAGAGTCAGAATGCACTGATCAAATAGAATCAGTTAAGAAGAGGTACAATTCCCACCCCCATCCCCCTCATTGCAGTCTAGGGTCTGATTGGTACACTTAGTTCTCAAACAGGATGGTGCCAAAAATTAGGACAGCACAGGTCGGTTATTTTGGTAACCTTTTGACAAGGAAATTCAAATACGTGTGTACTGAGCCGAACCGCTTTGCATAAATGCACCATCGGTGCTGATGTTCAGTGATAAAAGCCGAGCCAATCCACAGCACTCACCCAGAAGTGTCTATATTAACATAGAGATGCACAGATTATAAAAAATCTGACATGGAGGTTTAAAATATAAATCTAACTGATAGCTGATAGAGATGTTTTCTTTGTACTTTTTGTGTCTGACGTTTTTAATGAGTCATAAAAAATTATGTTTCTATACACAGTCTATTTTAAAATGCTGATCTTTCTCAGTGACTGTGTAATAGTTTCACACTTACTGAACACACCTTCATGTTTGATCATTAAAATAAATCAGCTGTCCAGCAGGGGACTTGTGAGGTGTGATAGCTTTCCAGATTTACTTCAGTGGGATGACGATAGAGACAAACATCAGCTACTGGCATTGATGTATGACACGTGATTTACTGATGTGCTAAAGTCAGATCATCGCATATTTGCCGACACCGATGTTCATGAGATATGTCAGTGCATCCCTAATGTTCAGAATACAGTTTGGCAGAGAGAAGTAACTTAGAGAGCAGAAGGAGCTCTGGCTGTGATTTTACAAATCTTCCCTCTCAAGCTTCAACAAAATTGTAACACACTGCTGAATCACACGCTGCTGGGACATTGGTATCATGCTGTCAGAAAAGTACAGTGTAAGTGTACAGAGGCGTGATGTCTGCTTAGCTTTGTTACAGAGTTGTAGTTGACTCCAAACTTAAAAAAAAGGCTTCTGTGTGCGCCACACACAGTAAAACAAACAAGAGCTCTGTGATTCAAAAAACAGCGTCTCCTTAGACTGAAGGGGTGCAAATGAACAAAGACAGCAAAGACGCGCACTTTGCACACAAATGATCAGATGCATAAAGAGCTTAGCAACATGCTAAATCAATAGTTTCACAGTAGAAGAACTACGACTTTTTTCAGAGGTTTAGTTCAACATTTGATGAGATATCAGACTTATGATTATGTAGCTGGACTTTTTGGACTTCCCTAAACAAACCCAATCTTTTTAAAACAGAGAGCTGTGATCATTTCGCAGCTGCTAATAAAACAGTCATTATTCCTCCTGGTCGTCAGTACAGAACAGAATTATGCCGACAAGAACCAAATCCCTGATAGGGTCCCCACTCTCTGTTATATCACATCCCAACATTGCATTTACATCGAGAAGTAACATAATGACCTCTTCCTCACTCTTCTTCTTAGAACAAAAAGATCCTTGCCATATAAAGAAGAGACGGTGTGAATTAGTGAACACTGTGTCCTAAAATTCCCATCAGCTCAGCCATGAAGGAGAAGATATGAGAAACGCAGTATCTCCCTTGATAGAGAACTTAAATATCCTGCTCAGTCTGTGTCCCTCATCTGTGTTGTTTTAAGCAAAGAAAACTGAAAAAAAAAAAAAGTAGCAGCTGAACTACACCGAGCGAGGATGATATCAGTGCTAAAGAAAAGTCAACAGTGGTAACATCAGAACCTCATATCTTACAAAGTCAAAATTAAAAGTGTTTGGAATATAACAAGACCAAGAAAAATATGACTTTCTTTCCCATTACAGTATCTCCAAAAGTTATACACACTCCTATGAGAATCCAAACAGCTGATACTTACATCTCTGGCTTTACCATAGAAGGCTTCTTGAGCGGCTGCCTCCAAAGACCCAATGAAGAACATTGGGTGGGCCTCTCCATATCTACAGGATATAATCAAGCAATCAGTGTTTGAACATACAAATGCGTTATAGCCATCTCTGGATCAATATAAGATAAATGCAAAGCTGAGCTTACCTTGAGGAAAATTCGGCAGTAAAGTGCAGTAAGGCATCAGCTTCGTTCTCACTGTTCTCTGGCACTGCAGGAGACAAAAAGCCACCTTTCAGCCAAGATTTGGAAGTAGTTTAAGTAAAGCAGATAGAGCCGCATTTATTCCACTTTTCTCTTCTCTAGTATTATTAAGACGCTCTGCTGGACGTACTCATTGGTGATTTCCGACAGGTAGAGGAGCCCATTCCAAACATCTCTGAATCGTCCACACCAAACTCGGATGCATCCTCGAAATCATCTCCCTCGCTGTCACTGACCATATGGACATCTGCACACTGTAGACAAAAATGATTTAGACTTACTTTAAAACATCTAATTAACAGATGCGTTTCCTTTCCATGTTTTATGAGTTAGCAGCAGAGGGAGAAATTAATCCACAGCTTAGATTCTTAGAGTATGCGTGTGTATAAACCTCTTCTGTGGGCTCCTGGGAGTTGGCTGGTGAGGACCTTCTACAAACACTGAGGTGATGGCAAGGATAGCTGATGCCAGAGACAGCTAGCGTCATCTAAAAAGAGAGAAAACATAAAAAAAGACAGAATAAGTGAAGTTTAATGAGCAAAACGAACCACTAGAGTGAGGTCTTGGGCCATATGTTTGTCAGCTTAAAGTTACTGTTAAGTTTCAGTGAGAAGTTTCTAATGATCAGACTGAACTTGATTAGGCAGAAGCAGAGATTGTGTATTGAATGATTTTATGGATTTCAAACGCAAACGGTTAATCTCACAGATAAGGGGACCTTGATGAGCTTTCAGTTCACCTGTCGTCAGTGTGATAGTGGTTAGTAGTAAGAGAACACCTGACTAATGAGCTACCAAATCCAAAGCCAGGACTGAAAATGTCAGTGTTCAGTGGGGACTCATTATCGATGGTGTCTCCTGGCAGAAAGCCCAAGGGACACCAACAATACAGGCGAGGATCTGCCAGGAAATTGTGTGAAACTGAAGATACCTTGTTGTTAAACAGCTGTGTGTAACCAAACAGACATATCACAGTTTAATAACCTTTATAGAAGGACACTTGTCACAATATATTTCAGTGACATGCTAATTGTTAAGAGAAGAGTGAAACCTCTCATGTGAGTACTTTTCTGGGAGAGTGAACTTCTAAACAACAAGCCTATAGCCGGTCAGGCAGGCTTGGTGTGATAAGAGGCAAAGAAGCTGCTCGTCCCCCTGCAGAGATCCTGTGATCTGCTCCATTGTCAGGTGCTGAGGCACACAAAGAGCAGCTGGACATAGCTGAATCAAGAGACGATTACATGCAACGCCAATTGAGCCTGAAAGGACTACACAGACTGCAGGGAATTTGTCTGTGTCTCTTTTTCAAAATAAAGCTGGCCTCAGTCTCTATAGCAGGGGAGAACAGTGTAACCACCAGACCTTGTCAGTGCCGTGGATTTAAGTGAGTCCTGCTGTGTACCTGGTGCTGATAAGAGCTGAAATATCTGGTGTCTATTATCTCTTATCTTTTCAGTCTACCTTATTTTTCAGGGTTTGAAAGTCAGTGAGCTGTGGCCAAAACTATTCAAACAAAAGTTGAGCTGCATTCAGTACTTAGCAATATGACAACAATACAGTAAATAAGATGATAGAAATTTGGCAAATATAGCTTAACTTTGCCATGTGACAAAGTGCCTTGATTTATCAGATGTGTAATTCAACCAACCAACTAAAAGATCATCAACGTTTAAATGAATCCATTAACAACTTAACTGAAATACTGTGATACAGGTATTTTATTAATTTGGTCAAACCCTTGGCGCAACAGTTTCATTCTTTAAATTCGGTTAATCATACGTGCACTTTATCTTGATATATTATTAACTGCTCTCTAGGATTCCCAGAAGAGCCAAAAACACTTTATAATTTGTCGAAACTTTGAAAAAATTGTCAAGGCATATACTGATTATAATAAAAAGCACTACGCCTTAAATTCCCACCAGCTAACCGATTAAGCGGGAAATATGAGAAACGCTGTATTTCCCCTGACATTTCAAGAATGAACAATATCCTGATGAGTATTCCTCCTCTGTGTTGTCTTAAGCAAAGAAAACTGCTCAAAAAAAGCAGTGGCTAGACTGCCACGCCACGCTGAAACTTCTCGAACCAAGAATGACATCAGCGCTTAAGGGACAAGTCAACAATGAAACATATTAAAATCATATATGACAATATGATTTTTGGTTCTCGTTGAATTTACACCTTTTCCCTCAGGGTTTTACAACATTAAGCCAGCACGGACACAGTAACGGATGGGAAGACTTATATAATAGGAGAAACATATTGTATTTCTTGTGTATTACCAGTTGTTTGGGAGTGAACTCTTGGATCTGCGCGCTGTTTTAACAGTCACAGAGAGGACAGCTGAGTATCCCAGGAACACCTACGAAGAACACTTAACCGAATTGCTTCTTCTTTGCACCTGTAATTTAACTCTAAGTAATTTAGTGTGCTGTTTATTAGATCATTCAGTCATTCATATTTTTTTAAAGCAAACTTTTCTAAACAAGGGAACAAAATACTCAATTCCAACAGTTAAAGTAAAAAAAATACACGATGAATTCTTCCTTTACAAGAAAGAAACACCATGGCCATTGAAGACATGATGGGTACCAAGCCTGAGATTTAAATTAGTGCTCAGAGCTGGTTGTGCGTTTTGAGTCCAACAAAGACACACAGGATTTTAGCCTGAGGGATGTGAAGGCAAGGCCCCAAGTCTATTCTGCCTATTCCCAAATCGAGTGGCAATCAAACGTGAGAATCTCAACAGCGGCTGCCGAGAGGATCCCATAAACCCTTTACCCCAAGTACTCACAATGAGAGGCTTTGGACTGAGGGCCTAATAAGTGTATAAATAAAGTTGATCACTTCCCCTGTCAAAGACAGCCTAGAGGGTTTGTTCTGACAGGGATGCAAGGAGGGGAAGTGAAAAGGGAAAAAAATGAGTTGAGTGCCCCTCAATCCTCTTCCTCGCTTTGACCCGATGGCTTCTTCTGATGTTGAGGTACACAAGTGCAGCTTGGCGGCTCAGTGGTAAAACATGGAAACAAGGCCGAAGCGCCGTAGGGCACAGGGGGTGGGGAAATGAGGTTAACCCCCCCAAATGACCCTCTCCCACATCTCCACACAAAGGAGCTGGCTCCTCTTTTTTGGATTCTTTTAATTAACACTTGCACTGAGGCTCTAAGCATTCAGGGGCCGATACAGGGAAAGAATTTTCTCTCTCTCTTATCCCCTCCCTCCTCTCTCCCTCCCCTCTTCAACCCTTTCTTTCCTTCTCTTCCCTTCTTTCTCTCCCTTCATTCTTTTTTGTGTTTCATTTTTTTTTTCTTTTCTAGTGTAGGCAGTGTTTGGATTAGGTGTCTGGCTGTGAGTGTGAGATAATTACTACTGACAGCTGCACTGAAGGCAACCACAACCACAGCACCACCTTACTGCACTTTCTCTTTGATGGAGAAAGGGAAGAACTATGAGAGGGGGGGCTTGGAAGAGAGGACATTGATAGGAAAGGGGACAGACAGAGAACAAAGCTTTGGTGAAATAATTTGTTTAAATAGAAAAATAATATTTCAAGAGAAGAGTAGGGAAAAAGATCAACCAAGTGTGCCCCATCCCTAACACCTGTTGGTTTCCTTGTTCCAGGCTCCTCTCAGCTTCACTGGAGATAAATCTCTTCTGATTAGTACCTGAAGTCCTACATAGTGTTTGCAAATAAAAACACACAAATACAGAGCTACGGAGGGTTCTTTCTTAAGTGTGTTTTTTTTTTCCACGGCGTTGTACTCAAGTGTTCTCGCAGGGGTCTAAAAGGTGGCCTAACTATTGGAAATGAACATCCTCCTCTGCAAATAAAAACAAACATCAAACGGTAAAATTCAAGCTCCAAATAAAGAATGAAAACAGCCAGAGGAGATAGAAAATGAGACAGACAGACTAACTTGATGCTAAATGTCACCCGAATGCTGCCACTCACACAAGAGAGGGGGGCTCTGCCTGAGCTTACAGCTGAGCCCTGTTGCTACGGAAACCACCTGGCCCTGCCTAAATAAACCCCTGGTTTCATAGGCCTCTATCAGGTAGAGAAGGATTCCATTAATGCCAGCTGGGAAATGGAGGGAGGTGCTGGCCTACAAGGCAAACCACCTCCAAGGCTCGGCAGCATTAATACATTAGCAAACACCATGAAACACTGCATAAATGTCAGCAATTACTGACTGGAGGAAAGGATGGGTGCTGGTGGGGTGGGATGGAGGGATGAGGATGTAATAAGGATGTCCCGCTGGCTGTCAATCACTCCAACAGGTGTGGAGGAAAGGCTGCCAATCAAAAACCGCTCCAATGAGACGAGGCCCATCAGCTCGCTGTTGTATTGTTTAGGGCGAGGAATAGAAGAGGAGAAAAAAGGAGGAGGCAAGGGAGAAGGATCAATCAGCGCAGGAAGTTCTGTCATGTTTTCCTTTTCGTAATAACTGTTGCCAAGACCTCTGTCATCATCATTAGCGCTGTAAGAAACAGCTCTGCCAAAGCCACAGAAATCAGGAGGAGATTGAAGGCAGAGCTGGACTGTGCTTTTTTCAAATAATAGGGGAGTATTTCATTGCAGTTGTCCTCTTACAAAGGATATTTCCAGTGTTAGAAAGGTTTTTGGACTTGAAATCCATTAAAAAAGGACAGTGAACCTTCCCAAATGGTCCTCAGCCCCGCTACTCCTGCAAATCTACACACCATTATGTCTGTATTGGAGATGAGTGTGTTTAGTGAACAAAACAATTTAAGGTTATCACCCTCAGTACTTGGCAACAGGATTACTTCTAAATCAGATGACCTAGGGCCAACTGGTGGTGCTAACATTGGTAGCATTAACCACATTCTGCAAACCAATTTGACGTTTTTACCTATAGACTCTGTGATCTTGTATTGTGTTGAATTTTCTCATTTCTTAGACTGCACTGTTAGTTTGAATTTAGATTTCCTTTTAAACAACCTGGAAATATATTTTTTGTAACATCTTTACGGTTCATCATTAGTTATTGGGAAATAAATACATGAACAGAATCATCATCCTACAAAAGAGCATCAACACGCATTTCTGAAGCTTCAGCTACACTTTTTGATGCTTCCTTATTTATTCAACCCCTTTGCTTTAACACCTTATACAATAACTCAACACTCTTGATAAACTGATCTGTTGTTCAGTGCTACATGAGCATTATCCAGTAAGATCCAATTTCAACTCTCCATTAGGTCTTGAATAATCCACAGCACAATAAACAATGACATACATAGAGTGGACAGTATCCAGGGGAGTGACGCATTAACTACTAGTTTCCCTGAAATCTGAGATTTTCTCTCTGACAAAGTAATTTCAAACACGTAAGCAAACAAAGAAAACACTCCTTTCTTTTTTAAACTGACATCTGAAACAGATACTCTACACAAGTTGATCAGTCACTTGAACCATAGAAAAAGAGGAGCTTTTACTGCCTCTCAAAATGTTGTTTTACAGCTTCTTAAAGGAAACCAAAACAGCTAACTTAACAGAAAACAAATCATGGAACCACCACAAAATCAGAGCTACAGGTTAGTACACTGGTACTGTCAGGGTAAGAATTGGGTATTGTTGAAAATGTCCAATCTTGAGCACTTTTCTTGAATTAAAAGCAGAGCCTGGAAAAAAAGTGATAGAAGAATCAGAAAATTTACGGCCAAAAGAATAAGGTAGTGAGATGGCTTACAATAAAACCAAGCACCCGATGGCTGTTTTCAATGACTTTTTAAAACAATTATTTTGGTGCTTCAGACATTTCTTAGCTGGTGATTCAAAACAATTCAATACCCAGCACTGGTCAGTAAACTGCAGCACATTTACAAACACCCAAATGCTATACGAACACCGAACACACATGAATGTAAATGCAAACAGGCAAACACAGTTTAATCACACTCTTAGCAATAAGGCACTTTTAAGAAGTAATCGATTCCACTGCGAGTGAGCTGGTCTGTGAGCAAAACGTAATCTGGGGCCTCTGGTTGCCATGTTTATTGGACCAAACCTCAGGAGATGAGACTGGGCTAATGAGGTAGACACTAACACTGGCTCCCTACCCACCCGCTTGGCCGGCCAAGCCCTTGGCTTTCTCTGTTAATACCTTCAGACGTTTCAATAAGAGGGCTGCAGCAAAAGCAGGGGCCATTATTACACTTCTGTCTCTGTGCTTTTTAATATCTGCTCATCCGGGTAACACAGACGCTGTGCAGATGTGTGTAAGCCAGGTGCCAACCGGGCCTGTGATGCTACAATGAGCTGCAATATATTCATGATTCCAGGCCAACATATCAACAGCTTCCAAGGTGGAGGCATGTTTGATGACCAGACACACAGACACAGGTGAAGAGGTAAAAACAAAATAATTGGACTATTCAAACTTGTTTGTTTAAAGACTCAAAAAACTAGTTTGCATTTTTTTTTGTTTTTATAGTCAAATATTTTGCAGACTTTATAAATCAAAATCAATATAATTCAAAATTAAAACTGTATGTTTTTCAAATTTATAAAAAATATCTTTCAGTCTATTTATTTAATTAAGTTTTGACATGCAGTAAACTGAGAAAAGTATTTTTAATAATGCCAATGATATACAGTTCTGGCCTTTGATTATATCAATGATAACAACAGGCAAACAAACTTGAATTAAGGTAACTACTTAATATATAAGGTCTCCTGATGTTGCATGTTAACTGGTCAAACCAATAAAAGGTTTTGATGCTTATAGAACAAATTTTCTTTTATTGGTGTTCCAAAACTGGCTTTGCCAAACAATCATTGATTTGATCAATTCAAACTGATAAGGGAATTTTTTCCCCCTTTCATTCACAAAAAAATCACAGTCCTTTTTTGATCCCCTCCATCTGAATGAATTGATGTCCTGAACACAGTTACAGATGTGTCTGTAGTCTGGTCATTCTCTTAATTAAGTGTGAACAATTAACCATTGTACACAACCTGCATATCCCTTTCACAAACTGTTAAAGAAGGTTATTTGATGCCGAACAGCCCAACCTGAGGCAAGATTGTAGCATGTATTATTTGGGAGAATTTTCAGTAAGCAAGAGCAATGAACAGCATCTTTACTATGTCACCTGTCAAAAACCTTAAGTGTCAACATATAATAGGATTAATAGAAACATGTGAGGTTGAGGATCAACAATAATTATAAAACTAAGAAAAGCAAAGATGTCTGCTCATCTGTCAGTTTAACACAGACTGAAAAAGATGCCAAAGCTGTGATTATACCATCAAACTCTATTGACCGTGTGCCGTCACATAATGAACATTGCAGTGTAGCCTCTGTTGCAGGCTTTTGATGTACAGTCCAGTCTCCAGTGTCTCAACTTTCACTTCTTGCTCACTAGAAAACACCTCACAGCGATGGACATGTATGAACAAGTAACTTTGAAAAAAATTAAGTGCAGAGCTTCTAACAACTCCATAAATGTTCATGCAAGCAGCTAAAGTTTTGTATTTTTGTTGCACCAAAAGGCAGTTAACTGATCAGATAATTGACTTCAAAGATAACACAAAAAATGACCAATCTGTGTATCGTGACAGTTTGGTTGTTTGGTAGCTGGTGGCAATACAACTGTCAGCTTGAAGCTGTAATAGAAAAAATAATTAAGTAAACAGTCCTCTGTAGTGAAAGAGTGCAGAACCTTTTGTCCTTTGCCCTCTTAGCGACATTAGTGCTGTACTGTATTTGCTTTCTGTTAATCTTTAAAGCACTACTTTTGAGTTATAAAACCATTGTGCAGCCATTAGTCAGTCACTGAGGTTTTGAAACATGTAGAATAAGTGACATCTAGAAAAGACGGTATTTGCCTTAACAGGTTATCCTTATCAATCACAACACTTAGAAAAAATAATAGGGAATCTGTGGTCTGGTTGTGGGGCATTCTGGCTTTAAATACCTTAAAAAAAATGAAACAAAGTCAACACCAACACTCCAAACCAAACATCAATCACAGAGATCTAAAAGGAAAACGCTGGCCAGGGGTTAACACAAGAATGTGTGCACAAGAGCTCCTCAGTGTCGAACCATCCCATACAATTAGCATGGGAACACATATGCTGTCAAAGAGTGAGCGAGACAAAAGGGGTCAGAGGTTCCTCAAGGTTCTGTACGAGGGCTGCTTCTGATCAGCTTGACTGTGTGCAGGGCAAAAGGCTGGGAAGAGCGACCCTGGGACGAGAGAGGTCAGGGGGACTCAATGATGTGAGATTTAATGTCCACGGATAAAGGACACCGAACGGCAACCGTCTGACATCTTAATTAGCCTCAACATCTTACTCTCATGCTTCTGACAGGTGGTTTGGGATGAATGGATGGGGTTACGATGTGTGGAACAGTTTCCCTTCAATTTGCAAGTATTTATATGTTGTTAATAAGGAATCTTTCAATTTTAGGATTTAATTTGAGCACATTTTTTAAAGCAGTCTTGGATACGAGAATATGTGAAGCCAATGAATAAAGAAGGAAAAGAGGAGTGGAGATACTGGTAGAAAAAAAGCAACTATATGTGACAGGTGAAAAATACACATGTTTTCAGGGGCCTGTGTTTCTTACAGAGTCATCAGAGGCTGACGCAGGCCATCCTTCCCACTGCTGATGTCGGACTGGGATGTTGGTCAAGTCTGAAATATTCCTCTTCACCTGTGTAAAAAAAAAAAAAAAAAAAAAAAAAGGATAAGGTTAATGGTATTTAAAAATTCTTTTAAACAGGATTGGTGGGGAATTTTCTTTTAATTTGTACTTTTAGATGTTGCACTCATGAAGCACACTGTGTTGCTTTATGTATGAAATGTGCTTTATGAATACAGTAGGACTTGAATTAACTTGACAGAAGCATAAAAAAATCTTAGAAACACTGAAATGAAATCATGTACATTTACAAAATTCTTTTTTTCACTTAAAGAAATACCGACAAAATACTTAAACATTTAAATCTGTAGTAATTACATTGTTATGAATTGTGTTTACAGCTACATAACAGTGTCCATTCAGCAGCATGAGGAACAAGGAGGATGTGGACAAAGAGGGAAGGAGATGAATCAAGAGGAGCGAGAAGAAGAAAAAAGAAATGAAAAAGACGGCCAGTGTTATCAGCATTCTTCAGATGCCACAGCTAATGCCCAGCAACAACAGCCCCACGCTCTGAAATGAACAGTATTTCTCTTTTCCCATTCATGCGCAGACGCTGTATCTGCATCACTTAATAACATGCCATGCTTTTAAACAGTTAGCAGCCAGCAGCGTCTGTCCCACCGAGCGCCACGTTATGCCGTCCACTGGGTTGTTGGTTTAAAGCCCTCACGCCAGCCTGATGTGCGCCAGCCGAAGGTGATCAAAGCCCCCGACGGTGTCTGAGCGCTGGCGGCCGTGGATTTTGGTGCATTTGTTTAGCAAAATCCTGCTCTACAGGCCCGCGGGGCTGGACACTGATGCTGAGAAAACTGTCAATTGTGGAGCAAAGATCCGTCCACACACAGGTCAAATCCTGTCTTTGTAAAAAGCATTGAAGTGAGATGGATCCGTGGGCACATGCAGGGCTGCTGGTCATGGAGGTGGAAACTTAAAGAACGCTACAAACACAAAGTCAAAGTCAAAGTCAGGCAAAGCAGAAGAGCAGCTACAAAACAATGAACCAAGAAGACTGTAGGAAACTTTCACCCCACTCTTCTGATACTAACACGTTTTGCATCTGTTTGTCTGTGTGTGGGTGTGTGCTAACAAAGGTTATTATGCTTAAATTTGATTTGATCCCTTCTCCAAGGCAACAGTAAATAGTCTCAGTCATCAATCGCTCAGAGAAATTATATTTTATTTGTGCTGGGCCTTGCACACCAAAGCAATTTGCAGCACAAACAAGCTAGGGAAAAAAAGAACAATAATAAATGAGTGGCACAGTCCATCCTTTGTCTTTCCATCCTAAATCCCACAGCACACTGCAAGGCGCCTCTCCTTATGATGAGAAGCTATGGCCAGGATAGCAGCCTGGGGTCAGAGCGGGTGGCCAGTGTTATTACAGAGTGTAATATCTATGTTTGACCAGCCGGACTACAGGGATTTGACTGACCGGCTGGCCAGCCGACGAATAGAGGGGGAAAGGGAAGAAAGAAGAGGCATAAACACTAGTAATGAAGAGGCTGCAGTCAGAGGTTAAAGCAGCATCAGAGAAACAACAAACTAACGCCCACCACAGAGAGAATGAAGGTGAGAGGTGGTGGAGGAGAGGAGGAGGGGCTGGTGGGGAGGGGGCAGACAGCGAAAGGCACCTGGCAAAGGACAACCTGATCTCACCGCAGAAAGAAAACACAGCTACACAGCAGACCTGCCCACCTGAAACTACACCACCAGACTCCACAGGCAGTCATTGACAGACTGTATGGAAAGAAAGGTGTTCTAATAGAGATCTGATACAACTATAATTCAGTGATTTTTTTATTTTTAGAAAATATAGACACCTTAAAAAACAGAGCTGTTCAAGTGTCTACAGGTAGCTGAAGTTTTTGTTGCTGCCCCAAAGCAATGCATGTGTGAGCACTACTGTCTAATGCTGCCCCCTGTCTGTCACATCAGTCCCACTGAGAAGTCAGACTGTGTGTTTACTACTCACATCTCATCTGAAACTATAACTGGAAGTTACAATTTTTGCTTTCAAATAAAACTTGTTTGACCCACGTTGATGACATCAGGGGGAAGTGTCACTATATGACTTAATGCAGTAATAAGCAGAACACTCTACCGATGTGGCCAATGAAATGTAGCTATCAGCCTGACGTGAACAAACAGAGGATTAATTGTAAAGGTGCTGTTGAAAGGAAAGCAGAACAAATCAGATGGGTTATATCATGAGCAGCATAGTACTGACAGGTGTACTCATAGTCATCATGAGATGAGGGGGTACTTTAGTTGGTCATAAAAACTATTAGTAAGACTGGCTGTGGTGCAGAGCTGCTAGGGCGACACGGCAAAATTAAAGATCCAATCACTGTAAATGCCAATTGCCTGTAATCCCTGGTTGGAAGCAAATCAAAGCAAAGGTTTCCATTAAACAGTCACAAGCTCGCTTGCTCTCTCGCTCTCTTTCTTCATCTCCCCTAGGCACCAGATGCCTTTCTTTCATTCCTTTTTTCGATCCAAACTTGCTTTTCTCAGCCCTGTAGCTCTGTCTGCATTTGGGCCCTATATATCTCCCAGCTGCGGAGCAGGGATGGGGCCTGGGCCCAGCCCTGGGGGGCAGAAGAGTAGGGAAATCCCTAGGACAACTGGTCTGGTCACGGACAACTCGTAACCAGCAGCCATCCCTATTCTACCCTCTACGTCCCTGGCAAACATTTGCTCTCCAGCTTAGCTCAGAAGCTAGCCAGCAACTTACCCCCACACTCTTGTCTGGTAATGCCAATCAGAGCCTGCACAACCCATCGCTCTAGAGATGTAGAAGAAAGAAAGTAGAGACAGGACATTTGGAGAGGGAGATGGAGAATGAAGGAATAGAAAGGGAGGGGCAAGGGTAGTTCCCTGAGAGCCACAAGGCAAACCCAGAGCCTTTGACAAAGACAAATAAGAAGACAGGGCTCTATCCCTATTGATATGCACAAGCAGGGACCATCGGCTAGTCTTCAGCTAAGACAAAGAGGAGAATGGGGAGAAAAAGGTGCTCTGTAGTGGAGGCCATATGTGTTTCGTGAGTGGACACAGTATGAGCAGAATGGGGAGTCAGGCTGGATGAATATGGTGTTACTTCTTTGTTGCATTCTTGAGTCTTATTGGGATGACAGAAATACAATCCCTTCAACTTGTTTCTATCAACAGATTTGATGAAATCTGCTCATTTTTTTCATCCTGATCATCAGAGTTAATTTGACAGTGACTTAACTGATGTAACCCAGAGCTATATTTGACTTCCTTCACTGCATCTACTCAGGTTTAGGGCACTAAAATTTGTTTTAAACTTCTGAAACATTCCTCATAAAACGTATTTACAAGGTTTGATCACAGTTTATTCCCTAAAACATTACAGTACTTAGAAAGGAAAGTGCCAGCCCCCTGGCTGAAGAGTAAATATATAATGAGTATGGTCAACATGAGGCAAACAGAGTCCAGGTCTTTGCAGGTTAAAGATCTGGGCCTCATTTTCACCACAGGGGGCCTTGAGATGCCTAAAGACAAGCATGCGTAAGGAAAAGACCGCAACATGGAGGCCTGTTTAAGCCCACATTGTCCCCTCTCTCTCCCCCGTGGCCTCACACAGCACCCCCACCAAGCCAGCAGTCCTTTGCCTCCTTTCTGTGTCCATAGTTTCCCCCTCCCACACTGCAGGGACCCCTCCCCACTGTTTGTAATCCCACCAGAAACACTTAAGGTTCACAGTGGGTGCTCATCAAAACCATCTGCCTGGGAAGAGGGTGAGAGAAAAAAAAAAAGAGAGAGAGATGACTGAGGGAGAAGGAAAATGAAAGAGTGAGGACGGACAGGGTCAAAACCAGGGAGGCAAGCTGCCTCCTCCGGTTCAGATGTTGGATGTACTAATCTGCTCAATTAGCACCATTACAAGCCCTGCTAGTTGCCTGGTTATTATTGGTGTAATCTTCACCTGCACTGAGGAACAAGCCCCGAAGATGCACTGAGAAAAACCTGACAGGGAACACCTCTCACTGCTGCCCCGAAGTGAATTATTAGCTGGCTGTATAACAATAAAGAAGACAGAAACCAAGAAAGTATAAAGATCTGGAACAAAAATGAAACTCCTACAAACTGAAATTTCCAAAAGGAAGATTTTTTTTCTTTTTACGCAAGAGCTAAAATCAATAGCAGGGCTTCTTTACTCCAGCAGATCAGTCTTTTGGTTGCTTATTTCCCTTCACCTGTGACAGCAGGATATCCTCTGAATAAAAAATGCCCCCTGCTCAGGTCTCCCTCAGTGTGGGGGGTAGAGCAGCAGGACGAACTGAGCAGCAATATGTACATAAGCTTGTGTGAGCGTGGCTAAACGCTGACAAAGTCAAACAAACATTTTCCCATCCTACAGCGGCAAGAAAGAAAAGGCATATCTTTACGCTCTTCAGGCTAAAATCCATACGCAGTAGTTATTATAATGATAAAGATGGACAGAGAGGCATGCTGCTTTTAAACTGGGTCCAGTAGGAGTGACTATAAATAATTAATGGGCTGCCAAATCTACTCTTTAGTTTCAGAGGCAAAAAATGAATTGACTCTGTCTCCTTCCATTGCTCCCGCCGGCTGAAATCAAACAATGTTGAGTATTTAAACTGCCTCCTAGATTCTGAGAGGAGGAGAGAGGGAGAAAGAAGCTAAACAGGGGGAGCAGGCAGAAAAGGAGGGGGTTGTAACAGACCACAGCTGTGAGAGTAATTATGTGCTCGGAAATGTGATCATTTGTGATGAATAATGAATCGATGGCTGAGATAGACAAGCGACGTTTAGCCAATGGGATTAAAGCAGTGTTATGGGAAACTAGGAAATCAGGTACAATAATATTATGTAAGTAAGGGCATGTGGGGCAGAAACTGAGAGCTTTTGTACGGTTCTGGGAATATTAAATGACTCTCTAAAGTTCTGAATGGTCTCAGTGTTGACACGCTGGTGTCTTACCTCCTGTATGGTTCTGGAGCCGGGGAAGTTGAGACTGTAGTCCCTCTGGGCTTCACGGTGGCTGATCACCAGCAAGAAGTTCTGGTTTAATGACTCCTGAAGAGCACTGAATCAGAAAGAAATAAAGTAAAACAGTAAGCAGTCGGAATAAACAAGAACTGAGTGTATAAAAAAAAGTCAGACAGAATATTAAAGTCAGAGAAATAGAAAAAAGGGGGGCACAAAACAAATGTTATTACAAAGAGCGACTCATTTAAGAAAGGGGCAAGCTGAGGCTTGTCAACTAGTGGTAGCCTGCTAGCCCACGGGGAGGTGGGTGTCTCCTCTGTGGGCTAGTCACCCACTTCACTGGTTGTGTCTCAACAAGCCTGGCCAGAGCTGCACTCAGCACAGCAGGCTACCACAGCTATGGCCACCTGCACAGAAACAGCATGACTTCCATCAGTCTGGCTTACTAACAAACCAGCATACTATTAAAAAGTAAACCCTGGAGGCCTTTCAGCACCTTCTCAACCAAAAACCATGAAGATCTGTCAAAGCGCTTTCACAGAGACGTATAATAAACAAGATTACAAACTGACCGTTTATGCAGGGTTGAGTGAGGTTAGAGACCAACACAACTACCGACACGACTGCTCCAGGTAGATTTTCAGCTTTATCACTGATTTGTTTCACTTCGAACCGTGAATGATGTTACATGAAGGGGACACGAACTGTGCTTAATTTTATTCTTTAGCTAAAAAATACAAGTCACTAAGTCCCATAAATATGCATCATGATACCCTTCCTCCTCAGCAGATGCTGCAGAGTTAGCGCTGCATTTGTCAGTGCCGATAAACTGAAATAAACGTACGTGTGCTGATTACAGTGAAACCTTTTATTATTCATACCAGTTCATATCAATTAAAGCCTTATGAATGATTGATGACTTTGTGGAGATACATTCTTCAGTATTAATGGAAATTCTGAGTGTTACAGAATATCATGAAGGTAAAACATTAAGAATACGGCCGAAGTCGGACCTCAAAGTAAGGCGGTCACAATATACCAGTATTGTAGGTAGTCTTCATAATAAGATTAAGAATGTGCTAAAGCATACAGTAATACTGTGTTTACTGATTGGTTCATAGCAGGGGAAGGGCGGTTTCTCTGGCTGCCACCTGCCGTGAAAAAAAGGGAAGATGTAGAAGCAGCAGGAGAAGAAGACGACCAGCTAGCTGGCCTTTCCTATAGTGTACGGCAACTACTGCAGTGCAAATCATGTTGGAGGAGACAACCGATCAAAGCAAAGAACTCTACAGCACCCAAAGAAAGACTCCTTACCAGATGTCTGTGAACACTCCAGTCTGCAGGAAATGCAGAAACAACACTGACTGAAAAAGTAGGTTACACTACAAACACATTCAGCCCCATCATCCTGTAGACTTTACCACAAGAATGAAATGGTTTGCAAGCCCTGAGATGAGATGACACATGAAGTTCGTTGATATTTTGTCAGAGCCAAGTTATCGTAATGTTGGATTGGACAGCATTTTTACTTTTGGTTGTCTCTAGTGTTGCTCCTTTCCCCTTAGTTTTCTGAATAAATACCATGACAAGATCGTGACAACCCGACCTCAAGGGAATAAAACTACAAACCAAAACAAAAATATTTCAATTCAATACTCTCTACATGAATACTTTAATGTCTGCTACTTTAAATCGCCGTAATGACCAATTTGACTATATCAACCCACGTGGTTCTTCTCTCTTTTTTGTCCTCAGAGCATAAACATCAGTCACTGGTAACATCACTGGTCTGGGTGTTTTTATGTTCACAAAAGATGCCATGTGCTGATGATATTGGGACTTAGAAGTAAAAACACAACTTGTCCTGGAGGCCGTGAAGTGAAGAGCCTGACTGTCTGGATCGGCACCATAGCTCGCTCACTATCTCCCATGGCGGTGAGAGAAACGCTGAGAACGAAGCAAACACAGACTTTTTATGTTTTCACGTAGAGAGGAGGAGATGGGGGGGAATCAACTTTTGGAAGCTTCATTTACAATAAGCTGTGAGGTTAAGTAGCGTTTTGAGCAAATGCTGGGTCTGTGAGGCTGAATATCAATGGGAGGCTTAAGGGCCGAAGCAGGCACTTAATCAGGGCTCAGAACCCGAGGAGAGGAGGAAGAGTTGAGAGAAAGAGAGGGATGGGGGAATTAATATGTAGCGCACACATTAATTATGCAATCACACCCTTAATCTGCACAGATCTGGACGAGCTTATGTTAACAGAAGCTCAAATTTACTGTAATGACAGCATATTTACATTGACTAAAACTACGAAATCAATATGTAAATGTAATGTTTGTTGTAGCTAACTGGGGAAGATTGGAAATGTGTGGAGTAGGAAGGAAGGATGCATACGTAATAGGGGCTGAGCAGAAGGAGGAGAGAGATGTGTTTGCATGTGTGTGAGAGAGGTAGAGTGAGAAATAGAGAGAGAAAATGGAAGGGGTAGGGACACATAAATAAGGATCTAGCTAATATCATGATTATGTTTGGACACAGTCCCGAGCTAGTGCTGGCAGACAGCTAGACTCCTAAATAGACAGAGATAGAGGGTAAACTGAGTGGAAGTGTTACTCTGTCCTTCCAAGCAAAGAAGGAACATCTTATCAGTCATTCATGGCAGACCGATGAGCCATTTGGTGAGCGTGCTTGTGGGTGGATTTCTGTTCAAGATTTACTTTGAAAAAAATCAGACCACTCGTTGTGCTCTACAGTACAAATATAGCTACTCAAAATATCAAATGCAGTCAGAGGGGGACTAAACCTGCCATTCATAATGAGTCATTTCCCATCTGTCTGATGAAGCTGGCTGGTTGATAAATCAACAAACACCCCCCCCCCATGCTTTAAGGCTGATATCCCTTCAGTTTGACTGCTCTCACCGACGATGTCCTCAAAGCAGCTGTCTTCTGATAGAAGCAGGGGTTGAAATGTGGATGTCTCAGTGTTTGCTTCTGCCTTCAGAGGTCTCTTTCTCACTCAACACACACACTCGTGACATCCAGGTCGGCCTGAAATATCTCTGGAGGTACTTGACATGGCATAAGGGTGCAGGGAGGAAAATGTCATTTAACTTTAAGGACAGGGAAAATGGAGCGTTTTGCAGGGGGAGAGGAGCAGGCTAAACAGATTGGTTTCATTCTGAGGTAAGCCCATCGCCTAAGCTGTGAGTCCCTGCGGCACAGAGCAGACTCTAGACCTTATTAAACTAGCACTGCCAGAGACACACACTCACAATGTGACATGTGCCTGCAAAACACAAATACCCATACACACACACACACACTTCCTCCCAAGCACTCTAACACCATCATGCCTGTGTTTCTCCTGCTTAGAGACCCATAAAAACATAAACCCCAGGAAAGTACGTGCTGACTGACCATTTTACCTTCAATAAGCACAGAGGAGGTCATGAGGCACACACACGGTCTTCTTACCTCCTCCACATCTTGCATCCACAACAAAGCAGGAGGATACGAAACCGTTCTGCTCTGTTTTGGTCTGCCATCCTGTGCCAAACTTAACCAACATGCTAACCGTTTGATGCCTACAGTATGGGTTGCTTCAGCTAATGAGCTAGCTAGCCGTCATCTTGGAGCATTTATGAATATCCTGCTGGATAGCTGACACAATCCAGAGAGGTGGGAGGCAGGGAGCCACCACAAAAACACACAAAACCTAATGAATCATTTTTGCAATTTTCTAATTTCTTTTGGAGTTCAAATTAAAATAACCTTTCGTTGGCAAACACGCTGCCTGGGAGCCGCTCGAAGAGTAAACGAACAAGGGAACAGACTCCATTGAAATATTCATCAGGCCTTCATCATTTATGCAAGAGATTAGCTCCTCCTCGACACCCTCTTGTATTCACAGGCAGTCATCAACATGGCCACAGAGAGAACCTTCTTCATTCAGGGCTTTAGTACTTCAGGGCTAACCGCACATCACACCGCTAACTAAATACCTGTCTGAGATGAATTGGTGCTCAGAGAAAAATCTCCCAAAGCCTCAAGATTTATTTCTAATCAAACATGAAAACTAAGAGAAGTGTACTCAGTGGGATCATAATGACAGTACAGCACTGTTTAATCAGTCCCTTTGGTTTAGGTGTGTGTGTGTGCTGCTTGAGCCACGCTCTACAAAGTAATTGGCAGAGATATAACCTTTAATGGGACATCTGCATTTTGACTCAGCAACATTTTGAAGCGGGGAAAAAGTTTGTAAGATTGATTTGAGGTTTTCAGAGTTTATCTACAACCTAGCAAAAGCATATATAGGAAACAGGGGTGGCTTTTTTTTAAACATAGTTCTACATTAGAGGAGCCTGTAATGACTAAGATTTACAGGTGTAAGAAAGGACAGTGTGTTTTTTAGACTTACTTTTAGCTATACTTATATGCTAAAATCTTAAAACTGTTATGCTATTGTAGTGAAAGAAGTAAGCAAATGTGTAAGTAAATTGAGCAAAATAATTAGATTTGTGAGTAAATGCATTTAAGTTCTGCCTAACTAGAAGTTCGACTTGGTATGGTGATGATATGTAAAGTACTTTATTCGCACAGAGCTTTATTTAATGGAACAAATTTGCACACACTGCACATAGATTGCACTTAGTGTGGATTTCTGGTGTGACCACAGTTTATTTTTACTGCATACTAACAGCTCGTCTGGTCCCGCTACAGGGGACTGCTTCCCCTTGCTCTCTGTGATCTTTCACCTATCCTCTCCCAGTATGACAACAGGGTCACAATACACACACACACACACACACTGAAACACAAATACATGTGCATACACACAGAAGGCCACCACACTCCGTTCAGCCCCAACTGTCCTCCACTGAAATAGCTGACACAGAATAATGAGCTCCTGACACCCAAAATGATATCGATAACACTTAGAGAAATGGCAACGGTGCTGCTAAAAAGACCCAGCAGTTGGCGGGGGGGGGGGGAGTGAGAAGACGAAGAGAGGCAGGGAAGAGGGAGCAAGGGGAGGGAAGACTGGGAAGATGAGGGCCATTAGCTGCCAACACAATATAACTACCACTTAGCCCAACTAGCAGGCAATGCGGCAAACTGCCAAATGACTTCTTTTACAAGTGTTCTGGTGACATGTGGATGCTTGCTTGGCTGCTAACATGAGGAAGTGTGGGGAGAGTAACAGTACAGTTTCTGTTTAGAAATCCACAGTCAACAAACAAACTGAAGCCGTTTTAGACAACGATAAACAACTCGGACCAACAGGGGCGTCGTGTCAAAGAAAAATTCACAGAAAATTGCCAACTGAAAATTTCACTGATCATTTTCAAAAAGAGTCTGTAGTACACCTTGTTTTACAAAAAAAAATGTATTAATGTTAAAAGTGAAGAATTCAACAGAATGCCAAATGCCAAAAAAATAAATAAAAAAAATTCATTCTCTGAGATTATTTTTGTTTTCATGGAGGAGAAGTCCCCTCTGTGATCACCACTCAGGGTGAGGCAGATTAATTGTGGGCAAAACGGGCTTCTAAATATGTGCCACCCGTTTAATAATTACAGGAGCAGCACGGTATGTTCTCTTCTCCTTCATTTGGACTGGAAATGTCTCTACTCCACACAAAAGGACAGCCAGAAAATGCGCACACATGCACCGTAAATTAAAGCCTTCCAACTACAGCGTGCAAGAATACCAAGAAATATTAAAATCTGAATCTTTAATATACAGTAAATTTCACACTGGCGAGAATGTGTCCTTATATAGGTATGTTTTTTTCCTGCCTGGTGGTTTTATTCTTAAATTAAAAATAAGAAAGGCTGCAGTCAGTCTCCAACATACATGTGCAATAAAGAGAGAAATATGACTTCTTTGGACATTGTTTACCAGACACTGATGAAAGGACACTCACATGCTCAATCCAGTGATTGTATTACCGCTTTGATTTTCCACTCAGCAGCCTGACATTTCAGAAAGAAAGGTTGCTAATACTGCCACGTATTCCCCGAAATGGAAAGAACAACCTCTAGAAATAGTGCATCTGCCTCATCAAGCTTTCTCAACAAACCTCTATTGTTGGTAGGTGCTATCACTAATGTGTCAGGCTGGTATGTCTAGGAAAATGGACAGAAATAGATATTAAGGGTCAATATCACATACAGAGTCTATGTAAGATGGTTTACAACCTTTAGCAACAATAGCAGGCTTAAAGAACAAGGAGAAAATTACTATTGACACAACACACAGAGAAAGCAGCAGTGATTTTCATCTCAAAATGTCACAATAGACATGAGAAAATAGTGTGCACCAGCAGGTCAAATGTCTCTAAATATTCCAGTGAATTTACTGGCTGTATTCTGGACACATCCTCTTCATAACTGGACACAGATCGCCATCTGGTGTTCATTATTAGGTACTAAAGTTTCCAAAGGCCACTCTGGCATTCTAGCTTATGTAGAGCAGAATAGGAGAAAGTACAAAGGTGTAGGTGTAAAAAAAAAGGTGATTTTGAAACTGCTAATGGAAGAATCAGTACCTGTTTTTGCTGGTGCTGGCAGTAGCAGCGATTTCTGGGGTCAGGACGTAGAGGCTGTTGTTCCTTGGCAGGTGTAAACTTCTCAGCACCGTCTGATTACAAACACACACAAAGATAAAACTTCAGTAGATTCACTCACTAGGTTAGTTTTTTACACCAAGGATGCAATTATTTTTTTGTGAACACATGATGAAACTTTTTTAACAGAATTCACATAGGTTTGAAATGATTTGTGCGTTCTATTTTCTATATTTTCTTTTTATATCTGCCTGTGTGAATGTTTGTGGTTCTTTTCATGTATTTATATGTATGTGTATACATATTTATATGTATGCATATGTATATATCTATTTATGGATATATTTTTTTATGTTTTTTTCTTTACATGTTTGAAATAAACTATTTCAGTCAATCAAGATTCTGTTAAGGCCTGTGATGATGTACTTTTTTGGTAGAACTGGAAAAATTCTCATTCCTGTTTTGTTTTCTGATGCTCAGTAACTTTAGAAAAGAGCAGACCAAATTGTCTGGTTGACTCTATTCTGTAATTGTTCAATAGGAAACCTGGGTGATGTCAAAATTTGTGCAGAATCTCACAAAACTGAATTACAGTAAAATGCAGTACATGCACAAAGGCAGACATGAAAAAAAACATTGTATAATGTTTATTTTGGAGACACTGATTTATTCCTTGGGAAAAAGCAGTATAATTATATTCAACTTTTTAGGTTTAGCTTGCATCACTTGTTCTGTTTATCTTTTTATTTGCATGTTTGTGACAAACAGCTCATAGACTCACACTATCAGATACATCCCCACTCTTCCATCCTTTCAGCTGCATTTTGGACTCTGGGACCCCAAGCTCTGTCTCAAGAATTTGTTTGATTTCTCCTGTAAAAGACATTTGAAAAACATGTGGAAAAAATAATTTTGCATGGTAAGAATAGTTTATTGTGTTGAGTATTGAACACAGTCTCTTATGTCAGTGACAGTGCTCACCGACTGTGCTGCCTTCCTCCAGTACCAGTTCTACAGAGCGCTGCCGGTACTCCACCCTAAAGTTGAGCATCCGGGGCTGACGCTCTACGATGTGTCGAGAGGAGGAGATGCTGGGACAAAAGGCTGAAGCAGAGGATGATGGAGGGGAGGAGGATGAGGACGAAGAGGAGGGAGGAGGAACAGCGCCTCCTGCTGCTGCATCGGCTGCTTCTGATTGGCTTGGAGGTCCATACATGCTGGCCTCATTGGAAAAGTTACTGTAGAAAAGTAGAAAAGTTAGCAATGGCGTGGGTGATCGTTGTGCAAATATAAACAGTAAAAACTCAGAATGTTGTGCTGACAATGATTTCTGCAATTTTTGTTCATTTTTCATCTTGATATTCTCTGTGCGGCTTCCTCAGTGTGTGACCTACGTTCAACACAACATAGTAAATAATGTCTTTGTCTCCTGACCATGAACAAGTGTTTTCTTTGTTCCTTGAAGCGCAAGCAGCAACTGTCTCACGAGAGAGTGTGCCAGACTTAGGATTTATAACAAAGGCTTTATTTTCCTTGGCCCCTCATACTGGAGGGGGTCACTGTCCTGAGGTGAAGGCTGGCGGTTAACAACTAGAAAACCTCCACAAACGAGGTAATGGGGTGAGAAATTCACTTAAAGGCGTCTAATTACATTACAAGGCAATTTTGTGACATTTAATATAAATAAATGAAAGTGGACAGTGTTTTAAAGAAGATCACACAGACACGGGGTTATCTGACTTAAACCCCATCAATTAGTAAATGCATTGATCAAATAAATGAATATGAACCATCTGAAAAGTTTACTATGTGGAAAGCAGACACAGAGAGACCTTGTCACAGGGTCTCTTACACCTCTTTTAAGCATCTGTAGAAAAAAAACAGTTTTTCGGGTGAGCGTTCACAACAGTTGAGTGCACTTCTAACTAAACTTGGCACAGTAGCACAGAAGACCGTTAAATTGTCTATTGCTGCTGAGTGGGAATTACTCCCATGCTGCCCTACATCTACATGGCACTGTTCCCCTGTGAGGTGTCCTAAAACAGACCAAACAGTTGAGGCCTTCACCCACGGACAAACTGTCAGACAAGTGAGGGAGTTCAACAGAAGATTCAGATTTTTTTTCCCCCCCTAAGTCCGACCAGAAAATGCCCTGAGGGTTTCTGCTGATGAGCAAAGCAAGCTTATTATAATTCCCAACCTCCTTACTAAAGAGGACACAAGGGAAATGGATTTTAGGCAGCAGCGTTGGAGTACCCTCCAACTGGCTCCAGCTCATGTCACGTCATCAGAGTCTGTTCACTGGGCAACTCTAGCCTACTCATAGCTGTGCCAGCCACTTAGTAAATATGTTGGCTGCTGGTCACGCTGCCAGCCAGCCTCCATTCATAGCAATGCGTGCCCTCCAGAAAAGCCCGCAATATTCTCATGGCCCCGGGGCCTGAACCACATTTAGCTACATGCTTGCCTGTGCACAAAGTGTGTACACAAAATCAAACGGTTTCACATAATGTCTCCAGTTTGGGTGAGTTCAGATCAGCACAATGCATTCATGAGTGTAAACTAACCGTTGAAGGAAAGTGAAGCTTTCCAAGCCTCTTAAAGAAACCTTTTCAACCCAGAGACTGTTCACAACTCCACTCCTGGCAGAAAGCTTGCAGTGTCTTTTATATTATTTCTTTATCACACAGCAGAATAGAATCCACAGCTGAAGCAGTGACCTGAAAGCATCTGTTTATGCATTAAGTAGGAACAAGTACTGAGGGTATCTATGAAACGGGGCTTCCTTGTAGATTGAACATTTACATTTGGTAACATTCATTAAAGAAGCAGGCGACACAGCTGAAGTCCCGTACAAAGCATACTCACTATAATCAAGGTAAAATCTAAGACCATGGAAACATCAGGGCAGACGCTCAACTGCAAGTTCACATTGCCAGGTCATTACCAAGGTGAGGAGTTCAGTTTCCTGCTAATACAATCAGGCTGCAGTCTCACATTTCCTGCACTGTTTAGTGGCTACTTTCCTTGAATGTCTGCCTGTAGATTCACACTACTGTCACAGGCACAAAGGGCTTCATTCACCAACACCTCCTCTTGATTTTCTCAAACTTATCCTAAAGAAAGCGTCAAAGAGAATTCTGAGTCGGGTTCATGAATGGTTCTTTAACAGCAGAAGTGTTTGTGTCTGTATGTGTCTGTTTGTGTCTGTCTTAAAATGCTGAATTTGATGTCCTTGTAAGTTTGAAGGTTGTGCTCAATGTTCCCAATTAGCATAAGCGTATTCCTTTGGATGAACCTGTGCTGTGTGCTGAGTGCTTAGTACACAAAGAAGTAGAAGAAGAAGAAGAAGAACAGGACCTACAGAAAAAGACCTCCAGAAGTGAAGATACAAATGTGCACATTAAACTATAAACCGACCGCTCAGTAAAAAGGTAGTTTAGTTGTTTTGTAACTGAGGTAGTGCTGCTGGGGGGAAGCACAGACAAGCAGTACAGATTACTTGTTAATATTTTGCAGCCCCAGTAGTGAATGAAGTGATATCTAAAAACACCATCATCAAAAACACTGCACTATAATCAGAACAAGACACACACCAGATGAAATGAAACAAGAGCATTAATTCTGAGGTTAAAATTGCCGGAGACAGGACACATTAGTCTCAAATTTTTCACTCATAGTCAAGATAATTTGACAGTGATTTTATTCTAAAAGATGTGACCAAAAATAATGTTGACACGTGACAGATTAGCTATTAAAGAACTGTATGTAAGGGTAAGTTATTATCGGTGAAAATAAGGTTTCATTTCATCATATATTATTGAAGTTGTTGCCTATATTTTTTGTCTGTAATCTTCATTTATAAGATCAATACTGAGCACTTAATGCATGTAGGCCCACATAACGGCTGATTCTGGTCTGATACTGATTGCTTTCTATCCTGTCTGAGTCCCTATTTCATATTTATAATTTAACACTCTGCAGTTCAAACCAAACTCTGCAAGAATGACTGCATTTTGATTGTGTATATGTAAATGTCTTTCAAAACTTTTATGGTACTAAATGAAGGAAAACACCATGGTTTATTAACAATAACTTTGCTCTGACATATCAGAACTAAAATATGCATAAGCACGCCCATTAGTGTTCTTCAATTCTCTTCTCAGCGAGGAACAAATTTAAGATAAAAAACAAAAATTGGTGAATGTCAGAATCATCTTCAAACTTCATGAGTAGGTTTTAAGAACAATGTTTAAGAACAGACGGTGAATGAGGCCTACTGCTCTTTACCGAAGCTGCTGACAGTAGCACTGGCTCACTCTTCTTTTTTTATTTCTTCATCACATCATCATAAAAGCATTGCAATAGAAAAAGACAAAAGTGTGCTGCTAAGTCACATACAAGCTCGTCACATAGCTAGCTATGCATCCCCCTAGGTAACAGGTAACATTAATTTACAGTTAAGAGGTCACCTGATGCACAAATTTGTCGAAAACATACGTCAATGTGGGCATTACCTTTGTAAGATCCCATTCTCCTGTGGTATCACCCCGTTGATGGCTGCCTGTGATGACAGGAGAAGTATATTACAGGATGTAATAGAGTTGTCCTTTTCTTGTAAAAGTTTGAGATTTTACAACACAACCTTCTTTTCAAACAATAACTTGGATCGCTGCTTTGTATCTTTAAACTTCAATAAACTTTGGTTCAGGGACACTTCCCATGTATATAAAGACAAGACTGCACAAAGTAAACAATGAGTTAGATTTACTCTGTAACAGGGACAGACTTATTACTCTCTGACCATCACCATCAATCCTTTTGTTTGTTTAGTAAAAATATCATTCAGGCTTCACCTTCACCACCTCAGATTGTGACAGAGAAAGATGGAGAATTCAAACAGAGAGGCAGATGAGCACAAAGAAAGCTAAAAGGACAAACATGACAGTAAACACTGTCAGCCCTGAGCTTTTGTTTGAATGGACAATTGTTTGGATTACGCTCGAACACTCACTACTATCACAGCAAAACAAGCTAAATAAGGTCAGTCACATCCTTTTAGTGTTGAAAGGAGGAAATACTGCATGAATGACAGGGGGGGGTATCACCTTAATGATGGCTGAGTTCCATATTTGGATTTAGTTTAAGAGACATATGAGTAGAACAGTGTTAAAACAAACAGTCTACTCCTTTTTCCTACCCATTTTAGATTAAATCTTAAACTTCTACCCCATTTTAATTTTTTTTTACTTTTACAATACTATAAAATACTTCCTCTATCCAATACCTTCTGTGGATTAAAAAATTCTTTTAGGAAAGAAGAGAGCCCTTGGTCCCCTTGAAATAATGTACCAAGGAAGGTTACCACTTGGCTAGGTAGGAGTTCATGAGCAAACTTTGACAGGAATTTCTATATCTTAGACGGAGTTAGACTTCACTAAATGGTATCCTACATAGAATATTGCTACTGGATATAGATCTTTGGTGGATTATCTTTTTATAAATTATGTTTTTCAACTTTACATCCAAACATTAAATTGGTTGTTGTTTAGAAAACTACCTGTCATTGCAGGGGAACTGCAAGTCATTAGATTTACAGGTGCAGTGATTCCAGGCCCCACCATCTGTCCTGCCACTGCTTGGAGTGCTGCTGCCGTCTGCTTTGAACTACCGCCAGCATTGGTCTAATTATAGTCTGACCCCTTCTGACATGTACTGCGAGGTAAAGGTTTCCTCGTTTTGACTCATCATGACTTCATACAAACCTGGCAGGAGACTTTTGCTCTTACAGTGTCTCTCTACCCAATGACACCCTTCCTCTGACATATTTTTCTGTCACTGCACTGAAAGGTAGTAAGGGTCAAGAGACACTGCTTAAGTAACAAGACATCTATCAGGCCAAAATGAAGGAATGCTTTGGTCATAATAGAATAACAGGGAGTGCTCCTCACTGGATGTTTACTGCCCTCTTGAACTCATTCTCTAGATGTCCTGCCTGTCAAAGACCAAAACCCAAAAGCCTGCAGATAATGAACTTACCACTAAATCCCAGTTATTAAGCTCTAACAGAGTGATTGCTTCTGCAATGTTGTCAATTCCAGTGCAAGCCTGATGGAGGGAAATAAACAAGGAGAGAAGAATTACACAGAGAAAGCATTGTATGAATTTTTTTTTTCATGAAACATTTTGATCTGCTATAACATGAAAATACACTTCACTGAAAAATAAGAAACAAAATGAAAGAAAGACATCAAAGGATAAATTTAACTACTCTTCCACTGTCCATATCAGCAAAACTTAAAGTTGTGGCAAAAGCCCCACACACAGTGATGTTACAAAAAGCCACTGATTTCCTTTGAGTTATACTTGATATATTTTAATCTTGGTGGAGCATGCTTAAAACATGTGGCATTGTGTAAACAGGTTAGTTTACTGCAAAGTTGTTCAGGATACACACATTTTAACAAATCTCAAATTCACCCCTTTATATTCTTACTAGGGTATAAAAATCTAAAGTCCAAGACATCATATTCTACAGTCAGCGTTATTATATGAAGCATCGTCTAATATAAGTGTTTGAATCATTTTCTTCACAGTGCTGCATGCCTGCTTTATGTTACTGTTGGATGCTACTTCACATTCATTTCTGGTGTCTTCTGACATGCTTGTTTTGTTTCCCCTTGGCAAGGTAGTGCAAGTTTCCTCATGGTTAATAATAACTGCAGGAAAGATCAGAGATATTTATAACATTGTGTGGCTTTTAACCTGTTTGTATGCCAGATAGTTACTTAGTTTGACCTATAACTGCTGTTATTACTTATAAGACATTGCTATTTCAGGTTGACTTTTGTTACTTATTTAATGTCCCAATGCTTATCTAAACTCCCAAAGTAACACCAAAAAAAATAAGGATACATTGTGCCAAGTTGTATCTGATGTGTCTTTCAAAAAAAATCTCATGCAGCTACAAAAATCTATTGCATAAATGGAGAGGATAAGAAGCTCAGACACAAGTAAACCTTATTTGGGTCCTTGGAATAAGGTACAAAAGTTGAAAGGGTTTGTGTCCTGCAGAGACTTGACTTGGGTAAGGTCATGGACTAAAAGAGTCTGAGCCCTATGAACTAACAATGAGAAGTGTCATAGAGGAAGGCAGCAATGGCTTGGTAATAGATCTATTCTGTGTTTATCTTATAAGATTGCATATTTGTTTTCACACTAACATCCACAGCAATATTTTCATAGTGTCTGCGTGTTGCATTGGCTATTTGACCAAAATCTGTGAATTATACACTAACCAGCAATTACATTATGGATACCCAAGCAATACTTTCAAGCAGCTTTAATTTTTCACTTTTGTTGACATGATATCAGACAGGTAATTATTGTACTCCCCGTTTATCGCTGATGACATGGTGAGTGGTGGTGATGTACTGGAGCAGCCAGCAGCGGCCTGGTGGCTGTCTAACAAGAGTCTGGTCCTACCCAATGTTTCTGCCTGTTAAAAGGAAGTTTTTCCTTGCCACTGTTACTTATGTTAGATGAGATGGGCCAAATCCCATCTTAGGTTGGGTCTTGATAATTCATCAAACAATGAGTGTGGTCTAGACCTGCTCGTCTTGGGATGAGGACTGTTGTGAATTGACGCTATATAAATAAAATTTGATTTGATGATTTGATTTGATTTACTGGAGTGTGTTCAATTGAAAGATATCCACTTAAAAGTAAAATATGAGGAAAGTCTTTCAATATAAAGCACTCCAGAACATCAACACCCTCCACAACTTTAACAATCAATTCAAGGCATAATTATCACCTGTCTGAGCATGTCAGCAAATGTTAAAGATGTAGGAGGTCTCTAAAATAAGGACTGTTAACAAGGTAGGATTCTTCCATCATACTAATGAACTGTTTGTCAACTGTGTATCAAAATTTGCCAATCTAGTTGAATTTAGAAATGTACAGATAATGTACAAAGCAAGCCACAATCTACTCCCTAGTAATTTACAGAAAATGTTTGGTAGAAGAGAGGGCAGGTATGTATTAAGAGGGGAACGAAATTTAAAACAACCAGGCGTTCGTACAACACTAGAAAGCATGTGTCTTTCTGTTATGGGGGTAAAGCTATGGAACAGCTTGCTAAACAAAGCAAAACAATAGCACAGTTTAAAAGTAAATTAAAGCAAAGTATGATCAGAAAATACTTATATAAGTGATTTTCGTTTTGTCACACTTATTATATTGTATATGGGTATGGTACAAATGAGAGATGTGAAGTTTCCTAGGTATATCTATGAAGCACATATTTGTGTGTACAGTACAGGCCAAAAGTTTGGACACACCTTCTCATTCAATGCATTTTCTGTATTCTCATTACTATTTAACTTGTAGAGTCTCAGTGAAGGCATCAGAACTATGAATAAACACATGTGGAATCATGTGCTTCAGAAAAAATTGAGAAATAACTGAAAACATGTTTTATATTTCAGATAGCGCTGCAAACTTTTGCTGTTCTCTCAATGAGCTTCATGAGGTAGTCACCTGAAATGGTTTCTACTTCACATGTGTGCCTTGTCAGGGTTAGAAAACAGATGACAGAAACAGTCACTAAGTACTTCTGTCATCAAGAGCAAAGGGTGGCTACTTTAAAGAAACTAGAATATAAAACGTGTTTTTAGTTATTTCCCACTTTTTTTATAAGTACAAAATTCCACATGTGTTCATTCATAGTTTTGATGCCTTCAGTGATAATCTACAATGTAAATAGTCATATAAAAAAATAAAGAAAAGACTGACTGAGAAGGTGTGTCCAAACTTTTGGCATGTACTGTATATACGTGTATATATGTAGGTATGGGTGTATATATGTACATATAAGGTCTTTGTGTCAGTATTATTGATTTGTTACATATTCATGTTAGACATTGGAGCTTTGGTTACTTTTGGCGACTTAAGAAAATCTAAAATTCTAGAGACATGTAAAAAGTGAACGAATTGGAAGGAATGAGGGTAGGTACAAATAAGCTAAATAACTTCTACCTACTCTTTTTCAATCTCCAAAAATAGGTAAATTTCTTGTCTAAAACTGTGCTGTTTGTATATTTGATCGTATAAACAATATCGCTCTCTCTCTCAGGTTCCCCAGGTATCTGACACATTGAGGCTGGTCGGTGTACTTGATGTATTTGAGTAATCTTAATATCAACATGCACCATACTGGCATGTGGATAAAAAAATTCAGCCGCCTGGTTAGAGCTTTAACTCCTGATAGAGACACCTGACAACAACAAGTTGAGTGTGTCGTGAAGACCGCAGCTCTTCTTTTAGCTTCCTATCTTGTCGTTGCATGATATGCAGGCAAACATACGTACATCATGGGGGATTCATTTGTGGTTGTTGGTTCTCTTTGAGTGGATCTTCTGGCTAGCTTGGCAACAGCTTCATAATGATATTTAGGATCTAGTCAACAAGGCTGTCAGATAGTTAGCTCAGCGAGTTAGCCTCTGAGAGAAAAGCTCAGCTCAGGTCAGGTCGTGTGTACTGCTGCTGACACCGGCCAAAAACAACACCACAACGCTGTGCGAGGCATTGAAGCTAATATTTGAGATGAACAAACAACACACACCTGAAAGTCGGCCAGAATCATCTCTCTGTCCATGTTGCTCTCGCCGCTTTCGGAGGCCATAGCAATGACTGGCTAAAAGCTTCTTCTTCTTCTTCCACTGGCTCTCGTCGCTTTCTCGCCTCACTGAGGTACACTGAGTGTGAGTTAAATACTTCACTTTGCCGTGACAACGGGCGAAAGGTTGGCAAAGTGGCTGAATCACGCTCTGTCGGAATAAAACGCCTTCAGGTCGACAAAATTGTTGAAAGTAGCGTTTCAGTGCTCAGTTATCTCATATCAGTATTGTCATCTCCATTGCTTAACGGCTGAGACGTAAAGCGCCCGTATGTGTCGTAAAAGCAGAGCCGATGACGTGAGATAAGTAAAAACCGTTTACTTATGTCAAACGAGGATTAACTTCTTTGTTTTTCAAGTTAGCGTATCAGAAAAGATGTTGAACCGTATTCCTCTTTGTTTATTCCTAATGTTTGAAGTTTTTTTCCTGTGTGATGAAAAAATTAGTGTGTAGGTTTGTACGTGAGACGTTTTTTGTCTTATGGCAGTGTCACTAACTTGAAATTTACAATCCACACGGACAACAAACTGCATTGATATTAAAACCCTTTAGTTTTAACGGTCTCAAGCGTTTACAGAGCAAATATAGCAAATCCGTGACCCTAAGAGTCATTTTGCTCTCCATGTTTTTGCAAACCAAGGGCCCAGAGCCGCTACAGGCACCGACTATATTGGAGACATAATAGGAGACTGGCCCCATGGATCACTGTGTTATTTGTAATAGCTGCTTCTGCATGTGGCAGGCTTATTGGTCAAAATCGTAATCAATCTTCCCAGCAAAGAAGGACAGGACAAGCAAATGATTTTGGACTTAAGACCAGGGGAGAGTGGTAAAAGTTGAGCAACCCCTTGTTGCTTGGAAATGGTAAAAGAAATTGATCATGTGACCAAATATGTAGGAGATGGGCATCAATTCATGGAGTCTGTGAAGGTGAGAAGCACATGGGTGAAGAGGTTAGACATTTATTTGAAAAAAAAAAAAAAACATTTTTCATTCTTGAAAGTGAATTGAGTCTGTCCTAAGTTTTATTAGAATTGTGTTCAGACCAAAAAATATCATTTTAAGTTTGTTTTATACATTAGTTGTGGTATCTATGAGCTACAACATGAGGTCAAAAACTTAAAAGTCCACCATTTTAGCTTAGAGGACTTATAAAGTCATCATTGTAGTTTCGGGGTAAGTTGAACCAGTGGCTGAACTGAGAAAGTAAAGGAGTCTGATGAGAGGATCAGAGTTTCAGTTCAGATTGTTGAAATGTTTTACTTTTTCTTTTCAAAAATACAGCTGTGAATGTTCTGAATCACTTAAAGGCATTCTCATTTTAAAATGTCTCTTTACAAAACAGCTTTTTAGCAGTTATATGCAATAATAATAAAAACTATTATTGTACCAGTTGAATAGCACATAATAGATAAAAATACACATGAATGTGAAGAAGTGAGTGTTATTTAGGGAGAGGGAAGGTGAGGGAGGGGGCAGTAGGGATACGACTTAGCTTACTTGGCTCCTATGGTCAACTTACCCCATACACGGTGTAAGTTGACCAAAGGAGACCACTTTTTTTGGCATGCTATATTATCAAGACAGTTATGTTTACACTCATTCTGTTGGTTTGCAGGGATGCACAACATCCTGAAATAAATGCAGATACACTAGTTGGAGACAAAACTATGATTGCCTTGATGTAGTGATCCCAAATATGAAAAATGGCTCATCTTACCCCACTCTCCCCTATAGGGCAGGGTTGAGAACAGCCAAGTCTGACTCTAAGCCTGGCGGTATAGTTATTCGGTCTGATCCTGTGGCCAAACAATGACTGGAGAACTAGATATGACAGGGAAACTCCTTATTTCTGTGTGGTTTGAAGTTTATGCCCTGATGGACAAGAGGTAGCCAGCACAAGATATGAGTGTAAAAGTTGTTGCACACTAAACAGAGCGATAGAAGGGAAGAAATTATCAATCATTTCAATTGTAAATGATCCCTGGCATGGCAAAACCCAACAGCGTCAAAACTCTGTGTCTTGACCTATTACAGCTACTTCTTGCAACCTGCTTACTAATCCATTACACCTGTTACCTGTTACCCCACATCACAAAAGAGGAGCCTGATGCCTATATATCCCTGCACTTAAGGTCGTTTACAAACGTCTTCAAAAACTCTTCCTTTCATGAAAATAAGAGATTATCTATAAGAGGTATAACAGTAAAACATATAGCTTACATCTGACCTTTGGCTCTACACTAGTCCTAAACCAGACTGTGGCGGTTCTGCCCAGTCCCGTCCACTAGAGGGCGGCACGGTAACAAGAAACCGAGAGAGGACTACTTGTTGTGTCACCATTCTTTCATCCAATCACATTATCACATCTTCACTGCGACATTGTTTCAAAATTATTTACATAGCCGATCTGTCAGGACAACATCTTCAATTCAACCGCTTCATCCTCTCCTAACGGACCGTACATGTGACCTTATATACCAGTGAGTCTATTTGAGCGGGTGTTGTGTTGTGCAGCATGTGGACGTTCAGCCTGCAGGTTTGATGCACGTACTCGGACGCTCTAGTGAAAGTGGATCGTGGATCTTGATTAACGGTCAGGGTAGGTTCCCTTCCGAGAAATGAAGGATGATCGCGCGATCTGTGCTCGGTACTCTGCTTTTCCTCTCTCAGAAGATTTCATAAGAGGATCGTAATCGGTTATCAAAGCGCATTTTTTAAAATTTGGCGTCTTTTTCCCCGAAAGTGAGCGGGAAGTGAGGTTTAATGGCATGCGCATTGAAGCAAAGTCATACTTACTTTGAATTTTAATTTTATTTTGAAGGCAGGTGACTTGGGAGGATTGTGCAGTGATTAATATCAGGAAAAAAATAGCGTTAATTTAGTTGTAATCACATATACAGTTGCCTATCTCTATTTTTTGTCCCCATTATAGGTCTTACACATTAAAACTTTGATATCTAAAGTTACTTTTGCATTCTTAGCCCAAATAAAAGATTTATTGGTTCAGAGTACAACTATAATGTTTTAATAAAATCCGACATCTTTATCAGGCCAGAAAACCATCGCATCACTGGAGTGTTTTTGCTGCTAGATGGTGCTCTAACACGGAGAAATTGAGTTGTTGTTCTCACTTTGCTGCCATGTTATAATAAATGTAATACCACAGATGAAATTAATTTCAGTTTCTCTTTGAAAACCGATCTATAGATCACAAAACATACATATAAAAGTTTTTTTTATGTATTAAATGCACTTGCCTTCATTTTGGATAGTTAAGCCTGAGTGTGCATGAGAGTGTGATTCAGTTAGATTTTTTATGGTAGTGTAGGTTAGGACTTATTCTCCATTTATTGCTCAGGCGGCCCCACACCTTATTATACCTAGCAAATATCTGAGAGTAAATAAGTGGGCTATTAGATTTTTATTTTTATTTTGACAGTGGGCTTCCACAGCTGCAAGGCCAGGGTGAGGCCGTGTAACCTAAAAATGATAGTGAGGCAAATATTGAGGGACAGACTGTTATTCATGCACAGTCCTGTCTCACAGAGGTGCATTCACTGATGCCCAAATCTTTTTTTTCTTCTTTTCTTCTTCTTGATTCCCCGAGTTAACCGTGTGGTATGTGGCTGAAACTTTTTCATTGGTGAAGGGTCATGGTAAGACATGATGTAAGGGGGGCGGTACTGTGCGAGCTATGGATTGAACTGTTACCTCGAATACCCCCCCTTTTTTCACATACCTGCATGCGGAGAACTTGGATTTTATTTATCCAAAAATAACTTTTCAACAATGGCTGAGGTGCCAGAAACAGACATGCTCTGCAATGCCTCTGCTAGTGGAAGACTGGATGAAGTGGTGGTTTTGTTGGAAACTGGAGCTGATGTTAATGGAAGGAATATATTCAACAGAACTCCTTTGCAGGTGAGTAAAACCGATTTTTGATTCGTTTTTGTCAAAGGAATGAGGGAAAATATGCAGCCTGCATTCACTTTGGAGGATTTTATTTTTTCTGTCTGCATGACAAAGCACATGTCTAACTTCCTTGTCTTTTGTGCTGCTGTGAGGATGCGGCCTAACCATGTTTTCTCTTGAAATAATCATAGACTATTTAAGTTTATATTCTCAATAAATAAGACAAATATTTTCCACTGAAAAAGGAAAAAAAGGATGGATGACAGAAAGAAAGTGATGGCAAAAAGAAAGTTTGATTTTTGCAGTGTAAATCTTACTAAAAGCCTACTTGGTCAAACACCGTTTTTCTACAAAAATCGTTTTGAAATTCGTTTGCTATGAAAAAATAACCTAAATAAACTACAAATATACAAAGGAAAAACGATTCTAGTGGCTATATAAGTTCACTTTTGAGTTAGAAGCTTTATAGTTGGAGCACAGATCCTCTTCCTGGTCTTAAGAAAAAGTTTTAAAACTACAATAAGCCTTTTACAGTTGTGTTGTTAAGGACGAAATATACTTTTACATTTCTAAACAATGGCCTACGCTTCATTTTCACCCTGCAGAGTATGAAAGTACTTGGTCAACACACGGTTGCAATGAGGAAATGGAAAAAAGGGTTGTTTATTTCTGCCTCAACTTCTACTGAAGAATAGATTACACACAGGAGCTGAACAAGACAAAGTCCACTGCCAAATATGAACAGCCCACTATATCAGGATTAGAAATGGTAAATATTGTAATGATAATAACCATTGTTGCTTAGAGGATCACGGTGAGTCATAATGTCTTTTTTATAGCATATAAATGATTAGTATGAGTTACAATGAACATTCAGTGCGCAGCTCTGATTTGGGGTCAGAAGGCCAAAAAAGCTCTACAATCCTGTAAATACTCTAACTGCGAAAACTCTACAGACTAATTCACCGCCTTGGCAGCATGCAGTGGGCTGTAATGATAACAGTCTTTGTCTTATCAGTGCGTAAGAGTCTGAACTTGAGCTTTAATAGTTTCTTCTCCTTGACTTTGTTCCTCTCATATTTATGCGCCTCGTGCAGGTGGCGAAGTTGGGGAACACCGCCCTTGTTGAGACCCTTCTCGAGGCGGGAGCAGACCCCAACGTGCGTGACCCGGTCCTGAATCTCACCGTCACACATGACGCCGCACGCGACGGCTTCAGAGATACCGTGCGCGTGCTATTGGACCATGACGCAGACCCGGATCTAACGGATGAGCGAGGCAACCTGCCGCTCCATTTGGCTGCTCGAGAAGGACATCTGCAGGTGGTCCAGCTGCTGATTCAACATACCACTGACCCCCGAGCTGTCAACGGCCAAGGGTACTCTGCCGGAGAGCTCGCGCTCCACCACGGGAAGATTGACATCTTCAATTTCATCCAAGAGTATCTGAGCTCACGTAAGTCTAGTAATAGGCTGTTCAATTCAAATTCAAATTCAACTTTATTTGTACAGCACTATTCAGACAAAAATATATATTTCAAAGTGCTTTATTAAACAACAATAAAACCCATGGGTACCCATGTACCCACACACACACACACAGAGACACACACACACACACACACACAAAGTACGGGAGGAAAGCGCTACCTTTGGGAAACACTGGAGATAAAATATTTCAAAAAATAAAATGTTAAAAAGAAAGGCTACCTGATGAAACCTGATGGACTAAAACAAGAAAATCATATTTAATAAACAGAAAAGTAAGAGCTCTTTACCATGTAAAAGGGGCAAAAGAAGTAAAAAACCTCCAAGATGGGAGTTAAGAAAAAGACTAAGAACAATAATTGATAAAATTACATAAAAGAAACAGTAAGAACTTTGACTAAAATGAACATTTACAATAAGAGAAATATAAAAGGCAACCAGTGAAAAGCCTGGTTGAAAAGGTGAGTCTTGAGCCCCTAATAAAAAATAATATCCTTTCTAAAAATCTGGACTTAAAAGAAAAACTATGTTATTAGGTGAAAAATGTTTTGGTTTTTTTTGTATCAAAAACACTAACTAGTAAAACAGCAAAGGTTCAGATCCAGTCTGCTTTTCTAAACATAAATGTTCTTCAGTATGGTGTCCCTGGCCTTTATTGTATATATCATCAAGAATAAATGTCATTTATAATTTCCTGCCATTATAATGAAATGACAAAACTGCACTTAAAACAACGTGCCTTTATTTTTCAAGTCACTTAACTGTGGGTGAAAACTTTAAGGCCTGTGGCTGTTGCTGCCCCTGCTGTTCTACACTGTAAACCTGGAAAAGTTCATTCTACCTAAAATTTTTGAGGCAAGTGATTGGACTTTAATGATTTAAGTAATGAGTGCATCAATTAAGTAATTCAGTAAAATCAACGCAAATACAAAAGGGAATGGAATAGATTATTTGAGGTGAATACACTAAAAGAAAAGTTATTTGTACTCAAAATGTGTATTAAAATTCATACCTATTCAACTCACTATTTTAAGTGACAACAACTAAATTTCTCACGTGCATTTAGCTGTATTTGGCTTTTATTAACCCTCCAAACATCGGACGTTGAAGAGACGCGCAGATCAAGTCAGTATTGGGTCAGTCCGTCAAAGACCACATCTACGTCAGTGCGACGTGCAAATAGGTTAGAAATTTCGACGTCCAAATTGGCCCTTTTTTAGACGTTGCTCTGACTTTTAGAATTTGGACGTCATCCGAAGACCATATCTAGACGTCGACACAACGTGCAAAATGGATCAAAGACTTAGACGTCACTATTGGACCTCTTTTAGACGTTGAAATGACATCCACATTTGTACTTCATCGTAGAAAAAATACGTTAAATAGATGTCATTTCGACGTGGCATTGCGCAGTGGGAAATTCAAAAGTTTAAGTTATGCCAACCCAAAAATATATCACACCAAAAGTTGTCATTAAACTTTATTGACATTTGCAGAAAACAGGACATAACAACAGCCACAATAAACGTAAAATAGAACTAACGTAAAATTAACCATTATATGATTTCAGGTCCTACTTTCTTTAAAGCATAGGGTGCCTACTGGAATGTCCAATGAGTCCGCATCATGAAGATCCTACCAGTAACAAGAAAATAAAATGATATTTTCATAGCAATTAGAGTTTGTCTGTATTGTATATGGGCAACCCTGATGTAAGCAAGGAATGGATTCAGTCCTGGCATCACTTCCATGTTTAAGTCTGTAGTGTTTGAAAAGCTGTGCTCTTTTTTCATAGTGAAGAGAATAATACTTGCATTTCTAAAGCATGTCTTCATGTATGGTTTAAAAAAATGAAAAATATATTTACAGTCAAATGTTTTAGTTAGCTTTTTAAAGCAGGTCACTGAGTTTTTTTGAGAAAATCCTGTTGCTCTTTTGCAAAAAAAAAGGTGGAATTAAGTCATCTGTATCAATTTATGTTAGCTACCTCTGCCAAATGGCAATGTGAAACAACAAAAAATTGAGAGGATAAGCTAAGTACATGGACTGCACTGATAATTATTCTCAGATGTTGTTTACACACCAAAATTTTAACACAATACAAATTTTTAATCTTCAGGGATCATGAAATGATGTATTTCAAATCAGATGAATATGGAAAATGACTCACCAAGTTGAAGATGATTTATTCTGCTCTCCATGAAAATCAGATGATATGAGAAACATTCATTTTGTCCCATGCATAAGCACTGCAGATCAGTCCTTTAGTCCATATTTGTGGTAAATAAAGCTATGTTTAATAAGGTGCAGAGAACAGGAAGGCTATCTCCGTGACAACAAGACAAAGACCAACGGTCCTCCTTCCAGCAAGCCCAGACATGTCTTCCAGACAAGATTACAGTGCAGGCTAGAAGTTGATTTTTGAAGCTTATTGAACTCAAAACTATAAGTGCATGTAAATTATTGAGGCTCAACACAATTTTTTGAGTTGAATAAGCTTCAAACTGCTAGTGTACATATAAATCAAATAATGTCAGTACCCTACACATATCAACAACACTTTACCTATTTTACAGAAACTAGTCTGGGTTTACAGTGTGTGGAGCTGTTGATAACTTTCACCCTCATCAATAAGGCCCATAATTGTTCTCTGCTGTTGTACTCTTTTAGAAAGCAGTGGAACACACCCATCCCATCAAGTAGCCGACTGCAGGAGTGTTTGTTTAAACCGAGTTTATATGCGCCCATACTGTGCAGTTTTCAAATAATACACCGTCAAAGTCACTCGCATTCATCTGCGTAAATGGGAGCAGGCGCGTTATGCCCATTTAAGCAGGTGGGGCATAGGCGTCAGTTTGGGAGGGGGGGGGGGGGGGGGGGGTCCCCCACTTTTTGTCAGGGGTCGTTTTGTCTCCACCACACAAATCCTTCACGTATAAGCCATTGTAAACCTAGTTATTTTCAGTAGTATAGAAAATTCGGACGCTCCTGAACGCACCACCCGTATTAGTCGGGGAGTTGCTGAGAGAGGCAGCAAACGTGCAGGGAGATGCAGAGTGCGCTTTTTCTCCACCCGTGGTGAGTTAGAAAACCTGTTTGCTTGTTTAATTTTAACCCTATGACTATCCCGTTTACTAAATATATACGAGGGGGCTTTAGTTGGTTCCGGGAAATACGTCTACGAATTTTACAGTCGCCGACACACGCACGCACGCACGCACACACACACACTTTTCGAAACAAACTGACGCGCCTAACGTATTTTCTCTATGATTCTTATCAGTAATAGTATTTTAACTCAACAGAGGTTTTCTTCGCATGTCCTATATTACACCACAATAAAACAGAGTATTCGTTTGATCCAAAAGACGCTGCATGAGATTATCAAGAAAAAAAGGGGAAAAAAACAGTAAGAAAGGAGAGGGAAAAAATACAAAGTGACTGGGGGGTTAATACCAAACTTAAGGTTAGTACTAAACGTTGGCAAGTCATTCGGGACTTTGCTCTTGTTTCATACTGTGCCAATGTTTTCTTCTATAAGAGTTTTAATTAAATCTTATCAATCAGTAAACAATGTTGACGTGTAGTTTGCAAAAACTTTCCAGTATCACATAAGACACAAAAAGGCCATGGTTACATGCATCTATTGACAATCTATCCACTTGTTAATTTTTTTTATAAAAACAACATAAAGATTGACCAGTTCGAACTCAGTAGTCTGTCAGATCAGGCCCATTTGATCATGCAACAGTTCTGAGTCCAATAGTCCAGTACAATTAGTTTATTAGGCCTATTTGTTGGTAAGTTTTGGTTTTCTTTAAAATTCAAAATTTCCAGGTTAGAACCCCTAAACTTTCCTCTAGTTGCTTGTGCCTAGCCATGTTTGAATGACCCTATACTGTATTAAGAGTTTAAAAATTTTGTTAAATCCTGTAATATACCAGGTCCTTACTGCGCATATTATCAATCTTTAAAATCTAACCATCCTGCCCTTATTTTTGACTGCCTAGAACCACTGCAGTTACGCAACAACCTTAGGATTGCAATACACTTGGGACAGATAGAAGAGCTTCTAAAATTACCTTCAAAATGCTGAAATACCACCACTACATACTGTTGTAAGTTATAATGTTATTGTAATATAGGAATATTTAAATGATTACTGATTCCTATTGATTTTAATATTTCCATTTAGTGTGCAGAAACTTTATCACAGCCTTAAAAATGCCACTGTCCAGAGATAGCCTGTTGGGGTATTTAGCTAAAGATTCATTTTATTTGGGATGCACACTTCCAAAAAAGCTGCTTGTCCTGTTCTATGATGGGCTGTTTCTATTAATTTTCCTGTCATGTTGGACCCGCAAATTTGGGAACCTGTTGAATGGGAGTAAGAAAAATGTAAATAATGTTTTATTTTATTTGAGTTTATTTTATTTATTGATAAAATAGCAGAATGCACATATTTGCATTTTTTTCAATTCTCAAGTATTTTTACTGGTTGAATTCTTCAGGTCGACTCAATCCATGTCAATTGATTGAAGTAACAGTATTTGTTGTTAAAAATTTTAAGACCTACACATGACCATTAAAACCAACAACACACACTCACACACACACAAAAAAAAAACACTCAGGCTAAGATCAAGTCGACTTCCTAGTCATTTTCAGAACTTCACTATGACCTAGATCACACCCTTTTGTGTGTGTGTGTGTGTGTGTGTGTGTGTGTGTGTGTGTGTGTGTGTGTGTGTGTGTGTGTGTAAGAGAGAAAGAGAAGTACGTGTGTGTTTTGCTTTAACACGATTACAGCACTTTTTCTTTTTATTCCCTTACATTTGTTTAAAAAATGGGGCACTCTTAGTTTTTAATGGTATAGATTAGATTATTGAGTAAACATGAAACACTCAAAAACAAATGTCATCTCTCCAAGAGAGTGCTGCCTCAGACCTGCTGAGAAACCGAACAGAGCTACTCAATCCCACAAATGGGACTGAGAGAGATCATTTACAATCTGACTCTGAAATAGTACAGTTGAAAAACACACTGTAAACTAGTTCATATTCATATGTAGAAGATCTAAAAGGATGAAAGTGTCCTTTATTTACTGCATGTTGCGCAAGTTCCCGAGTAGGCCTACTTCTGCGGGTAGTCTGTGAAATATTTAGCCCTGTAGTAATTTTTCTCTTTTCCATATTCGAGTTAAAAGACATACTCTTGTTTTCTAGAGGAAGTTTTCACATGAGGCTTATCCAAAATTATCCTGCATTGTACTCATCCGAGTGCAGCTGGAAAATGCACCTTGTCAAAAATATAAAGCTCATAAACTCCTTGGTAAAGAAATGTGCTTTACTGCAATTTGAACTGCGCAGATATATAATCTTGAACAGACAATTGGAGTAAGACGCCATGCCATTCTTTTAGGGATGTATTGTCCACGTTTCTGATATATGTGTGATCATGGTAAACCTTGCGCACAGAAGTTAACCGCGTCAATGATCGTAACACGTTAAATATTTGACCCATGGCGCACTTGGAACAGGGCAGCTGACTTAAACAGTGGATGAAGAAGCCTATTTATTGCGCACAGTGCAGTTTTAAAGTAGCCTACTTGTGCTTCTCTGTTTTACAGCCATTTTGCATTACGTTGTAGACGTGAGCTGTGTGCCGCTTTTGTCTATGGATCAAGGCAACGAGGCTTCAGAATTTTACGCAGCAATACCTCATTTGGTCGTGCTTACTATGAGTTTTCAAAGAGGTAGAGTAGTAAAAACAGCAGTCAGAATTTCCTTGATGATTTTGTTTGAAATAGTGTCTTATTGCGCACATCTGACTGAACACTCATATTTCGCTCGTATATTTACGGTCTGAAAAAACCTGATGGTAACCATTTGACTAGATGAAACGGTATCGTTTCTATTAGATGAATCATTTTGGCAATACAAGTTTGATTTTCCCCCCTTGCTATCAGCCCTGAAAATGAAAGTGTTTTGATCTCGGCACTCACCATGATCGTACACTTATGTCATTACGTCTCATTATGTGTTGACCTCATGTGCCATTATTGTGCCATTAAAGACGCTGCGGGGACTTTAACAGACATCAGGTTTGTCCAAAGAAGGTTACAATGGTAATGGAAGTTATGGTCCTATAGTCGGGATCAAGTTATGCACAACTTTGATGCAAAAGTTGGGGAGTTACGAACTACGCCATGACCTCTTTTGTTGACCAAAGCGCAGACTATCTCAAAGCCTTGTAATAAGAGGCCCTTTTGGGGGTTCTGTAGGCCTTGAGCGAGGCTTGGTAAAGGGTGGGCGGGTAGTAAAGACAAGCGTCGACTTACAAAAAAGGAGGAGGGGTCAACCAAATATGGGCTGTAATGCAGAGCCGTTCATGACGTGCATATTTGGTTTGGATTGGCTGGACAGTGAGTAGGCTGGACCACAAAGAGACCTGAAGAAGTACGGGGGAAATCAATGACAGCACAACAGCCTACTCCAGAACTTATACATTTTTCAACAGACTCTTTCTAATTTCTGTTCTTATAATACATATATGGGGTATGTTTTAGCATTTTCCACGCTTATTAAATAACATGTGGCCCACTTCTGAATGAAATCATGTCGCCTGATAAAAGTACACAATACTCATCTTTTTCCACAAAGAAGTAGGCTATATTTTGTGCTTATTTATTATTTTCATGACTGCAAATTTTGATAAATGTCATGGTGTTGACTATAACTTTATTAAATACAGGCTTTTTTTCTGTCTTACAGACTGATCGACAGCAGGAGGAAAAAGATGCAGCCGTCCTGTACACCCTCGGGCTCTGTCGTTATTTCTACAGTGACTCAATAACTGAACAGTGCTTTGGACAACAGTGACTGAATAAACCTGCACTAACAGGAAGTGCGTGAACCCGGCTCTTTTGACTCGGGATTAATACAGGATTAATGCGTTTGGAGACCTATTATTATTAATGCAAGCTTTATACTCCATCTCTATTGCGTTTAAGTGTTCATCTTTGTCTGTTCTGGTGACAGACAAATGAGAGGGTAGGCATTACATATATTTAAGGGGGGGCACACTTATTTAAACCTGTATTTTACCTGCTTCAGGCTTATCGGCAGCTCTTGGCCACTCCTACAGTATTGAAATGTTATTTTCTTTCAATAACAGGCATTTCATCTTTTAAATATATAGAAATAAAGCAAACAAAAAACAGCATTGACTGTAGTGCTGTGTTCATTTATTATCAACAAAACAGAGGCCAGGGGCATTCAGAGAGCAGGGTCACACACATACCTGCCAACATTTGGGTTATAAAATCCGGGAATTTTTGCGGCGTGGGCCAGGCAGTTTTGGGGTTACCTTGTTAATATGGGCTAATTATGAGGGTATTTGTAATGAGATTACTCTTCCAAATACGTATAAGTGAAGCTGCACACTTTTGTTTAAACAATAACAAATGGTAACAAAAAATAGCTACGATATGCCTTGAACTCATTTAGTCCACTAGTATTAGTGTTAAAGTCCTCGATTGTTTTACACGCTCTCTTCCATATGAGGCTCTCTGAAAATCTCTTTTATCTGAGGCTGCCCTGAACGCATCACTCCAAGTCAAGACGGTACAAGACTATCAACGTAAATGTTATATCTGATGTTTGTTTCCCTTTCATTGAAGTGCTAATTTTTTTAACAAACACTGCTTAAATAATTTACAGCTCAAACCAACCTGAATCATCCCAAACTGTAAAGTCAAAGTATCAATTCAGAGTCTGTGGGACTCAGCAGAAACCTGGAAACTTTGGACAAATATAGTGATCCGATTCATGAAGAATGTGGACCATCAAACTACGGGAGATCCACGGTAGGAGCGACAATACGGGAGGTGGGCGGGAGATAGGTCTAAAATACGGGAGAGTCCCGGGAAAAACGGGAGTGTTGGCAGGTGTGGCTACACAGCTCCACTTCTAGGAACCTAAGCACTGAGCCAACAGTCACACCGGAGTAAACATTCATGCTAGAGGATGAGGTACAGCAGCTAGGGGGCACCAGGAGCACAACAAAGCTGCCTTGCTGCTGTTCCTCGCGGCTGTAATGTTTCCGCGAAGTTGTATGTATTGTTGACATCGGCGTCATCACTCACGTTTCCGGGCAGGAGGGTCTCGCTGTTCGCTGCTGTTCTCTAGCTGCTGTTGCTCCCTCCGCTAGCAGGAATGTTTACTCCGGTGTGACAGTTAGCTTCGGTTCTTGACCTCCTAAAACTGGAGCTGTGTGGCGCTGCCGCTACTTCCTGCTTGCTCTCGTCAGTGTTAGTTGTCCTTTTTTGACAAACAAAAGAACTCATATATCCATTTTTCGATGCTTACCGGCGAGTCCGGCTTCTGCCGCGCCGAGTCCTTCTATGAATATTTGAACTTTAGCGGCCCGCCCCCCTTTACCTGTAATTGGCTAACATGTTGCCTTCGATCGATTGGATTGGTTGAAGTGATTGACATGTCGAGAAAGATGGGATTAATTGAAGATGACTACTCTGATGGAAAAACAAAGCCCAAATCAAATTAATAGAAAATTTTGCTTTTAGCCCAGGGCGAGCACAGCTGACTCGGTGGGCGGACACGGCCCCCCAATGCCCGCCCATGCTGCCGGGTCTGGCTGGTGAGAAAAAGAGAGTCACAAACAGATTTTTGGCAGCAGTGTAGGGACTCCACCAAGTTTCGGTTTTGTTTTAGGCCTAATGTCATCCAAAAACAGACCAGCGCGTGTGTGTCCTCTGACAGGTGTGCAATTTGTGCATGCGTACACAAATTCGTGTTTTAAAGTGTACGCTCGAGCGTCCAGTGGCGACAGCCGCCAGTAGATCCCAATGATAGTGGTCAAAAAAGATGAGACTGGGTTCAAAGTTTAAAAAAAATTCAATAGGCAACATGGCGAAAAAAATCGGCTAGATAAGCAAAGTAAAACGAACAGACTGGATTTGGCAGATGTTGGGCTTTTTCATTGCTTGTTGTGCCAAAGATTTCTTCTTGTATTAGTACTACAACTCAATTTTCAAATATGAGGATTATCTGTTGAAAATGTTGATTTGGGTGGTTTTCCTATCATTTAAACTTTATTTCACTGAAAGCTGTTATGTACCAAAAGATGTAAAGGCGGATGAAGGTAGTGACAATGGTTAAAAAAAGAACCAGGGTTAAGTAACGACATCCAGGGTAATTAATCAAACGGAAAAGTTCATTCTTTGAGGTTAAACAACCAACCTAATACAAGCACTAGACGGAGAAAAACACCAAAACAACAAAAATGACAGGCTAAGGTAATGAAGGAAAACAGCAAATGCACTGCAGGCTCCACTGCCACCATAGGCCTGCTCAGTCCAGCCACTACTGAACCACACCATGAGTCACACACTCTTCAACCATTTCCACACAGGAGCGCTGATAGGAGGGAATGTAAAGAGAGACCACATTTACATATTCTGCTGCTCATCAGCCGCACCTGCCACAACTCTACTGCAGTGGAGAAAACCTGCAGGAAGAGAGAGAGAGATAAAACAGCACACAAACTGTTTTTAAATGTTTTTATTAACCCGTTGTTGCCTGATAAAAGGGTTTAACTGCTCATAATGCCCCAAACTGTCATAATGGGGGACAGTTTGGGGCTTCAGGAAGGCATGCTTGGAATCAAGATTAATCTATTACAAAGCCATGGTGTTGTAATACATGCAGTATTTTTATTAACATTGTCTCAAAGAAATTTCAGTTAGGATCACTTTAGTCAAAATTAATTATTTATTACAAGCAAACATTTTTACTTTGGTGGTATGGCTCTGTTCTGAGGGTTCCCCGCCCTTCCATGCACTTGCACGGAATGGCTCTAAGAGGGGAGAGCTCCTCCCCTCCCTTTCATATGCATACATGAGGAGCCAGGCAGAGAAGCAGCAGCAAATAAATATGATTTAGATAAATAAATAATAAACCCAGCACAGAACAAAACAAGTGTCAATGACAATACATATGACACTGGTAAGATCAGACACAACATAAACAGGAGGAGTTGGGGTGGAGGTGGGTTGCAGAGTCGTTGCAGCAGGCAGAGTAGGCAGGAGAAGCAGTTTAAATAGGGCGCCAGTTTGACATTAGCCAATAGGATGTGAAGAGGGTGATTACCTGAGCTGTCAGCTGACTGAAGGCTGGCTTAAGATCACCTGACTGTAGCCTTTAGCTTGATTCCGTGACCTGCCTGAACTACTGCTATGCGTCATATCCTGTCACTGAAAAAGTTGGCAGTCCAAGTTGCTCCCAAACCTGTTTGTGGTTCAGTTGATGGTTTTCCCCGATGAGTGCACTACCCGTGATGTGCACACGCATCCCTAATACTGGCTTTTGAGCTGTGTGCCGATCATAAGCCAAATGGTTCCTCTCCTTCTTGAAGTAGAGGACACAGCATCATGGTTTCCAAAATTAATGTCAAATCTTAATTTGGACTGAGCTCCATTTCTTTTCCACTTACAAACCATCATATTTTGTTTTTGATAACACAGCATACCAACTTATGGGGAATTGGATTTGAATACAGAACTGAGCCAAAGTTAGGATGACGCTGTGGTCTTGGAGTTCCATGTAACATCAGTAGCCTACATAAGACCAAGTTGTTCAGAAATACTGTACCCTAAAGCTTCATATGCTGCTAACAGTACATTAGAGCATTACACTGAGTTGACCTCTTGAACTTCTCATTAAAAGATGCTGGTAACAGTAAAAGTGCACGAACCACTACATGAGTTGGATTCATATTTTTGGTTTGTTTAGGGGGTGCAAAATTAAGCCACACAGATGAGTAATCAATCATGAAATTGAATTTAATTGGTACCAGATCAAAAGTAAGTAATGTTGAGTATACACTTTGTAGCACAGATTATTATATGCACTAACACTTGACAACAATGACAAGAAACTCAACTTCAAACAAGCTCATTGATAGACATCTGCAAAAAAAAGTAGAACAGAGGAGGATAACACAACATCAAGGACAATCAGAGATTATGCAAATTTATAGCCGCCATATAGCAATTATGATAACTGAAATATTACACAAAAAGTGATTATAACTCTACTTGTATGAATATGGCCAACAAATCATTGGTGCTTTCATCTGAAAAGAAAGGAAAGGTGTCCAAACATAAACGGACACCATTCACAAATGTATTCAAATGCATTTAACCCTTGCGCGCGCGTGCGTGAGTGTGCGCGCGCGCGTGTGTGTGTGTGTGTAAGAGAGAAAGATAAGGGTGAGTGTGAAAGCAAAGGAAATGATGCGCCCCCATCATTCAAGGGCGGTTACAGATTCAAATAGATGTCTCTCCAACGGCCTACAGTCAGGGTTGGAACTCAAGCAACTGAAAGTCCCAACTGTTATTGTGTACAGCTGTGTTAAAGGTTGAATGGTAGGCCTTCAGTGCTAAAATATCTATGAGTCACGCCTGGGCAGAGAGCAGTGTCTCATTCTGCACTGTAAGCATGTTAGCTCACAAGAGCCCAGTGTCACAGCTTTCACATGCAGCTTTGAAAGGAGTGAATTAGTAAAAGTTTGTAGATGCAGTTTTTGGTAAAACTGTGGAACCGATGGTCATACAGTGCACACTTCTGGGGAAGTCAGTGAGTCACAGCCGGTTGTCACGGTCTCTGGAATGTGTTGGATCCACAGGGAAACCAAAGGTCATAAGTTTCTCGCTCACAGCTTGATACCGTTGGTGAGTTTTTTGATTGAATCTTTTACAATAAACGTCTTTTTGTTTAATGTGACTGTGTTTTCATTTGCTGTAAAGCCTTTTCTGATTACAAAACCCTCTCAAGATATACCATATCATACAGTGTGTCTTTTTATGTGATGCATATATACAGACAATACTGATGCTCTCAAAATTCTGTTAATTTGTTAATCACTTTCTGCAGCTGAACCTAAATTTCAAAAGTGTGCAGTCAGGGGTTTTCCATCTTCAGATCTTTTTTTTCTTTCTTGGCATTTCTCCCCACTTCTCTCTAACACATGATGTGGTTTCTTTGTGAAATCAGGCCTGCTGTCTCATGCACTTTCAGGGCCTTTCAGGGGAATTTATGTGACTGTGGCTCTGACCTTGAAAGCAACAGAGTTCATGAAGTCTGATTTTGAAATACAGATAACAAATTGCGGATCCTACTCTAAGCCATCTGAACAGGGGGGCATTTTATGGTTCATTTGTTCAAAACAAATAAACAATTCTGAGACAACTGAGAGCACAAGGCAAATAAACTATCACTAACTGATTCTGCAATACGAACCAAACTTATCAATAATGTGTAAGGCAGCTCAGAAATGTGATGTGCAATCATGCTCTATTTTATGTGCAGTTTTAAGTTTTTATTATTGTGTCACACATATATTTATATGCACAGCTCACATGGACTGACAGTACACAGTGAACTCCCATATCCCAGGGTTAGAGTGCTTACCAAGTCATTATCATAGAACAGAAGAATAACATCAAAACAGTGTAAACACTAATACACAAGTACTAATCAAAGAGATGATATTGACATTGATATTGACCTCTTTTCAAGCATGACCTCTTTTCATGCTTGAACACATCAAACTTGAACAGCCAGTTTAGTTTCTGCTCATCTTGCTGCCTCAATAATCCAGACTTTTGACTAGTTTTATAATGAAACCATCCAAATCGCACAACTCACGTGTTTTCCTCTGAAACCTACGAACTTCAACAGTCAGAGGAAGAGTACCAGATCTTAACTGTGGAACCAGACGAGTCATTTACAGTATCTCATATGACAATTATTTACTCTTTGAAAAGGGAGACAATAACACACATGTGAAACTAGTGTGGCGGGTAAACACGCCGTCTTCAAAAAGAGGAAGAACCAGAATAAGGCGTTATGAGGCATGCCTTTGTGCAGTTTATCAGAAGTTGTGACCGTCTGCAATTACTAAAAGTTCCTGTTTCCTCTCTGAAGTGAAGGGGGTTGAGAGAAACGCGAGCTGCTCAATCACATACCGCCCACTTGGAATGATACTCTGGTTTATTTTGATATACCACAAGGGTGTATGTATGGGTTCAACACAAGTCATGCAGTGTCTGACTGGAAGCCATACACTGTATATAGTATATGGGGATTAGGGGTTAGGGATTGAGTGATTCATTTCGGACACAGCCATAGACTGTATATACAGTCTATTTCACTATATAGCTGACTACGTATTTAGCTAAATTACTGGATGTTTCGGACACTACATGGCAAGACACAATGCATGCCGGGATGCCCACCACTGGTGAGTGACCGTCGGATGGTCACTACATTTTGCGATGCTCTATGGGAAATTTTGAGTCGCCTATATGGGGCACTGGCAGTGATTACTCAAGTTTCGGACACCCCTCAAAACGGCGCTAACCCCCATATAGTAAACTATATAAGGGCAAGGGATCCATTTCGGACACAGCCAAAGCTGGAAGGTGGTTTTGTGAAAAAAAGAAAAAGAGGGTGTGGATAATTTTCCTATGTTGCTTTGCCTTGTATGATAAGTCAGCCAGCATAATGCCAGTCATGAAATGGAAAAAGTGATGTGGTTCTGCCAGAAAGTTCAGTGGTGGTTATAATCATTTCAAGCGCAACCCAAGTGACGCTTTAGCTCAGTGATGGCTTGTGTTAGCTGTACAGCACTGTCAGAGCACTGTGCTCAATTTCAGGCTTCATGTTGTCCATCTGATTGCTTTGATTATAGGGGAGAGAGGGGTAAGCTGAGCCATTTTTCATATGGCTTCAAATCTGTAAACAGGCGGTAGGAGAAACCAAGTTGTCCATAGTATAAACAGTCTATGTTGACACCTAATACAGTCTTTTGGCGTTCAGGGCAATCATAGTTTGGTTTGTAACTACTGTATCTGCATATATTTCAAGATCCCTGCAAACCAACAGAATGAGTGTAAACAGAACTGTCTTGATAATAACTGTCAACTGTCAACCCTTGGCCAAATGGCTTAACTTACCCCAGAACTACTATGATGACTTTATTAGTCCTCTAAGCTAAAATGGTGGACTTTTATGCTGGGTTTTTGACCTCATGTTGTAGCTCATAGATACCACATTTGATGTATAAAACAAATTTAAAATGATCTTTTTTTGTCTAAACACAATTCTAATAAAACTGACAGACTAAATTCTCTTTCAAGAGTGAATTTTTTTTTTAAAATGGAAATAAATGTCTAACCCCTTCACCCATGTGCTTCTAACCTTCACAGACTCCATGAATTGATGCCCATCTCCTAAATATTTGGTCACGTGATCAATTTCTTTTACCATTTCCAAGCAACAGGGGGTGGCTCAACTTACCCTTTGGCTCAACTTACCCCATTCTCCCCCTATAGTTGAGTAATTGTTTACTTTTCTCAGATTGGTGTTTTAGCAAATTCTTATTTCAGCTTCTCTCTAAAACACTCATTTGGTCTCCTCAAGACCCCCAGTACCCCAGAATCCTCCTCTACTGCTGCCATGTTACAAAGCCATTGTCATGAATTAACTAGTGTTTCTCAATCTTAAATGAGAAACTTTGAAATATGGCCTAAGTTTTGAAATTCAAATCTGGCCCTGACCCAAGGTTTTTGCAAAGGACCAGGGAAAAAAACACTCTGCATCAAAGAATAAGGAATTTCCATTTGGTAAGTTTATTATGCTCTTCAGCGGAGATGCCTATTAGTAACATCACCATTTCAGTAGATCTTGTGATCCTCTCACATAATTCTCCAATGATTTTTTTTGCCATTTTGACTGACTGCCTCTTTCTTATGACTCTTATGACTCCAACACACGTCTTTACCCCACAATTTGAAACTTAATGATTTTTTTGTATTGATATCCAACATAATATTAATACCTTTTTTAAAACATGAAAAGTTATGAGACTATAAGTGTAAATATTCTCATTGGGCTGGCAGTTGTATCCTTAGGGGATGCACAGATTAACAGTATTTTGACGTAATCAGCATCAGAGTATTGTTTAATGTTGTTTTTTCTAAAAGAAAAAAAAAACATTTTTCTAATTACCAACTGCAACATATCAAATCTAAAACAGTCACTGGCTAGTGTTTAATACAAATTCACCAATGCACTTTTTAATTATGAGCCCTGTTCTAAAATCTGTGGCATAACCCAAATGATGAGTCTTTTCATTAAACCATAAAATATTCACCTTGCACAAACATGTATGTTACATTTTAGTGTGCATGGAACGATAATCTTAAAAGATTTTGAATTTTTCTGTATTCACATTATTTACTCTACCTATTATAAAAAGGTCTTCTGACAATGTTTTACTGCAGCACATATTTGCCCATTGTTTTTTCCAATGTTTCCACTTATAAGAACTAGCTGTGCTATCCTGGCTACAGGAACAATGAGGCAACTGTTGTAGAGGTCAATTCGACGCTAATGCCACTGAGGTACTGCTGAACCGGGGTTAAATGGCTGATGCATGTAAAAAGTTACATCTGATGAATGAAAGTCTTTATGAGATAACCTTGCTGAAACGGCATGGTTTTTTTTTTAACTTCCATAGGCTCCAAAAGTGTACAATTAAACAAGACAAATAACATGCTCCAAACTTTCAGTGCATTTGTGCAATCAAAAAAATTGTTCCCTCTTCAGGGCGGAGCACCTGCACAGACACAAGGTTCCAACTAAAAAAAAGTCACAAGTCCCCATGTGAAAACAGTGATAACAAAACTTGATTGTTTTTCATTATCCGCTCCTACAACTTTGTTCTGAGAAAAAAATGAAGACACAACAAACCACTTACAATTTTTATTTATTAGTTCAGAGACAATGTTGCTGAACATTATTCTTGACACACCATTTGTAGTCTACTTGACATGACATGTACAAGGACAGCTCAGCAGCAGCATTGGCAGTCAAAATAGTTTTGTGTCCAATCCCCTCATTGTTTCTTGCAGATTACGCAAAGATTTCTCTGATTTTAGCAGCTGATTCAAACCCTCATCATGTGTAACCCAAGGCCATGAGGCTCCACCTCACTGATGGAGGACAATGTACAACAGTAAAAGTTACATAGATTAAAGTACTGTGCAAAGATTAAGGTGCAGACTGCCATCTCCACCACCTGATCTTTCAGCAACATACACACAAAGGCCATAGAGCCAGGTACAAACACACACCCTGGTAAAAACACACAAACAGACAACAAAAGGCATTTTTGCAAACTGTGTTGGATCTGCATCATGTTGGGGAAATCATGTGATTTATCATTTCCTGCATAATTCAAAATCTTGCTGACTCACTCACTGGCCGAAATTAGCAGGGAGAAGCAAAACATGACTGAATAATTGTACTACTTTGTGCTTTTATAGTAAACTTGGTGACTTGGATGAAAGACATTTTACAACCTCGTGAGGTCATTTGGATTGAGGCCTTGAACTGATGTGAGGGAAAATAAAAACAAATATCATTTTTAGGTTTCTATACGGAGAAGTATGTCAGCATAAAAAAAAAAAAAAACACTCATTCTGTTCACATTAATTAGTTAATTAAGCATCTTCTGTTACGTCGACCCACAAAATATCCATCTTTAGGTCTTTATGACCTGTGTCCTTCTCGCAGCACCTGCCAGTCTTTTGCGTCATTGTACTGGAGTTCTTGTTCTGTAATTACGAAACCATTCTTTTAGAAAATAACAAGGCCATCAAATTTAAGATTTCTTAATTTCTTTGATTAACATAATAATCCAATAATAAATCAGTGCAATGGTAATGAGTAAATAGGAAACGTAAATCACACACATCATTTTGATATAGTTGCTGAATGCACAAGGTCAACTCTTGTCACAAGTCTGATTAAGAAGTGCAAATATCTCTGATTTGTGTGAACTGGTCTTAATGTACTGTTCAATCGATTACAAGAGTCTGAAATCTCATTGTGACCAAGTCAACATTTTGACAGCAATAGCCATCCATCACATCAGCGGCTGAAATACTGTATTACATTTTGCCATGTCCGTGCTGTTGGTAGACACTGGTTCCACAGAGCCCTTATGCTGACTGACAAAACAAACACGAAACAGATTTTCACAAAGCCACAGGACAATCGATTAATCCACCTATCAAACTTATTCATCTCAGAGGACATCTATACAGCTTCAGGCCTGGGTGCCAAGAACAAGTGATATCTAGTCTTTTGTCCATCTCTGGCAGTCTTTAAATTGTATATCTGCATGTGTAGCAGTTTTGCAGCAGATATGACTCTGGAGCAGACAGCTGTGTGGAGCCACACTAAAGCATCTGGAATTTCACTCCCTCTGTCTTGTAGATTGATGTTATAATATTTAGGCTTCAACAGTCCGACTAACAGTCTGCAGCTTGATCTTGGTGGTGGGCAGAGGTCCTTCTTCCTGCATTCTGTCATTCATTTTAATGATGGAGAGGAAATTGAAAAAGTGCAGCTCGGCTCGCTTGTGTGTCCATGTGTGTAAAAAGCAGATCTTATAAAGGTTTCTAAATAATATCAGTTAACCATCATCCGTTCTCCTAAGCTTCCTCCCATTATTCTCTTCCTCTTCTTGCGATCCAGCTCCTTCCTTTTCATCTAAACCACCAGCTTTGCTCCTCTCGCTCCGATCCTGTCCAGCAGGCCAGCTGAAGAATTTTTGAGGCACTCAAACACACACACACACACACACACACACACACACACACACACACACACACACACACACACACACACACACACACACACACACACACACACACACACAGCGTCCTAAATCTTTTTGAATCCTTTCAACTGTCTCTGCTTTGTAAGGCCACCTCACTAATCCAACAAACAGGTTAGCAAGATGGAAGTTGTGTGTATGCCTATGTGCATATTGTATTGTGTGTGTGTGTGTGTGTGTGTATTCAGTCTGCTGTAAGTGAGTGAGTGAGTGTGTGTGTGTTTGTCAGTTGGTCTCATAGGAGGAAAGCAGCGCGGCGTCCACGGGTTCCATGCAGGAGGGGCAGGTGAAGGATCTCATCAGCCAGTCGTCTATACAGTCCATGTGGTAGATGTGCATGCAAGGCAGGAACCGGATGGGATCTCCGTACACAAAGTCCATCATGCAGATAACACACCTGTGAGGGTGAATAAAGACGCTCGTTACAGCCTGAACGACCAAACAGCTGATAAAAATCACAGAAAACAATGATAAACATTACAGCTCCTCTGCCTTCGTTAAAGGTGGGGCTGCTGGGCCACTACCGGTTTTTCTGGCATCTGCCCTCTTTCTGTTTGCTGAGTGAAAGTCTGTGTTAGTTTAATATTCCTAATTATTTAATGGAACATCATAAGACAGTAAAATTCATTTTTGAGTGTGAAAAGAGAATTTTTTAAGGGATCAAACTGCCACTTAATACTTACTTGACAATGTAAAACATGATCAAAATGAGAAAATGCGGATGTCTCACCTGTTTGCACAATGTTTTTATATTTAATTTTCAGCTGCTGCCAAGTGCGTTTTTGTCCCGCTGGATTGCACCTACATAAAATAAATAAATTTGCTCCATGCAAGCAGTTTCCCCTGCAACAGTCTGTCATTGTGATTGCACACGACTAGATTTAAAGTTACGCATTGACGCGAGCAGCAATTTCCTCCCATGCCCTCTCCCTCTCCTTTGCAGCTGCTGCTGTATTGCACTTTCTTTTAAAAACGTGATGTAATTCGCCGTTGGCTTGCTGCTGCCCCCTCCTTCTCCCTGTTTCCATTGGTTGATCAATGAATCTGGGCTCCACAGATGCTGGCTGTTTATATCTGGTGTGCACGTGCTTAACTCCATGTCAAACTACTCGGAGTTGCTAAAACTGACTCAAATCAGGTGTTGTGAAACCGGAAACTCAGAGTTTCCTATCTCAGAGTAGATTAACTCAGAGTTAAGGATTTAACTCAGAGTTTGTTGAACCACCTACGTGAAACGGACCCCTGGGCTCTGTACTCACTCTCTGATCTTTTTCTCTGAGCCGTCCCGGCCGGGGTCGTACACGCCTTTAGGAAGGTGCTGGATGAGTCCTATTCGCTGGGCAATGCGGACCTGCTCTTCCTCAGTCAGCTGAGTTGCCAGCCGGGCTTGGCTGGGTGTAGGGTGGTAGATGGGTACATGAATCTGCTCCTGTAGAAAGAGGAAGAAAACAAACACAGTGTCAGACTTACACTTTTTATCTTACAAAAACTATGCCTAACACTCAGTGGGACAAAATGAGTATGTAAGTGTGAGAAGACACCAGAGGGACACCCCCTGGAAATTAGAACAAAATACTCGAAACACATCCTGATGGTTTACCACCGCCAGAACACCTCACCGCCAAAACGTATGTTTATTTCTCTCTACAGTTATTGAAGAGGAAAAGGAAACACAACCCACTCATATTTTTGGTTCCTCTTTCAATCATGTCAGCTAAATTTTCAAGACAAAACTGAAGACCCTTGCTCTCGTTTTGTTTTTTTGTTTTTTTTTGGTGAACTCAATCGAAGAAAACAAAGGCCAACAGTGGACCACAAGCTCAATTTAAACTATAATAATGTCATAGACACTCATTACATGACCACAGGTTTGTAATAATGATGTGGAAGGATAGGATTTCAAAGTGAAATACAGTTAAACATTAGTACGTCAGTGAGTCTGTCAACACAGAATGAAAGAAGTCAGTTGACTAAGAGTTTCACAACTGTACACACAGTCCTGGTTTGACGGTGAAATAACGTCAGTCAAATATGAGGCCTGCAGGGTGGAAACACTAATGCTATTGTCAATAACTGATGTAATCAATAACTAATTTCAAGCTGACAATGTTTCCAGTCATATTGTGGGGTAGAGCAGCAGACAGTAGGTGGTAGTGTTTCCCAGCAGCTTGTCCAAACTGCTGCAGCACAGCCACTATACAGGAACCCCACCTTACACGACTTTTCAAATATGTACATAATGCAAATACTTAACTGTATGATTTGATTGTTAGTGTCATACAGGTGAGTTTTTTAAAAGATAGTTTACTATTTTACTTGACTTTGATTCTAATAGCACAGGATAAGAAATTTAGTGAAGCAAAGAATTCACAAACAATATCCTGTCTTAAGTTTGAACAGACTGATAGAGAATAATGGTTTATTACACGTTCAGCCTTTCATTATGTCTGTCAGCATTATTTAAATCACACATTGGGACGAAAAACAACAAGCAAAGGTGTCCAAAGTGTACTGAAAGCACACATCAAAGTAAGGTGTCAAATGCTAACTGTGCATCAGAGAGCAAAGAGCCAAAGGACAAAAATAGTGATAAATAAGAGAGGCGAAAGACAAGGTGATTTTATTTAAGAATTCATATTGAACTAATTTTTTAGGCAAAAACAGAAACCTTTGCCAGATCTGGTTTCTTGCGTGTCACTTCATGCTCCACATTTTCTGCTCTGTATGCCGTCCTGTCCCCTAAATAAAGGCATGAAAAAGCTCAAAAAGAAAAATCGAACAGATGAATAAATAATTATTAGTTACAGGCTTAATACAAATACCCTGACCTTCACAAATTTTGTTCTGCCCTATTGATTTTGTTGTTTGTGTCTTGGGACTTTTATTTCAGACCTTATTCATGCACCACTGAAAAGTTAAGAAAGGCACTGATGTGTTTCGCTCCTCAGTGCAGAACAGAGGTCTCTATTTACTCAGCACACCCTTTTTTGTGGTCTGCATGAATGCTCCTTCATCTTTCTTTTCCTGCTCATGCATTCTTACACACTCACTACAGTTTTTTGTGGTGTGTATACTGGATATTGCAGATGATTCTCCTTCATGTAACAAACCTTTGTGTCATGCAACTGAAAGGATCACACAGCCAGGTCAGGGATTAGGCCAGGTTCACTCTAATGCTGTTAAGTGAGCTCCTTCATTAACTGCCTGCATGTCCACATGCTGGGTCAGACCTTTCTGTAACCTCAAATAAACACTTTTATCTCATAAAGCCCAGGTCACCCTCCTCTTCCGGTTGTGACTTTTTAAACATTCAAGTCTGTAAACTGAGCTGACATGACAGTTGATAAAAATGCACGTTTTTTTTTTCTCCAACAGAAAAATAGAAGAGTGATTGTATAAAAGGTAAGATCAATAACAGAAGCCTTCCGTGGGTACTGCACTACTCCTCCACTTTCAACATCTCAACTGAAGAGCCAGAACAACTTTAAAAGTTGAAACTGTCTACTGATTATCTAACAGCCACTCCTTTCAACCATGTAAAAAAAAGAAAACACACACAGACTACAGCTGGGGACGAAAATGAAAGAGGAGGAAAAAAATGCATCATCCGAAACGTCCTCAGGGATTTTTGGAGAAATTCTGTACTTTCTCTTACAGGGTCCAGGCTCTATATTGAGAACAAGGGACATAACTGTGCTGACAAAAAGGTCTCTGTTTTTGGCTGGTGAGACTAACAGAGGGTATGAAGAGTTTCGGATTGTGAATTGTAGCATTTTGAAGAACATTGCAGCAGGAAGTGGTTTGATTGTGTTATTTTTTGGTTTCGCCATGTTCTGCCCTGAGGTGTCTTGACTGAGCTCTAAACATGACCAATGTAAATTTAATCGAGTAATTTAGGAGTCAATGACGTGAAACAATCACAAGTTAGTCAGTAACACATTAACACTTATTAGTAAGGTTTTTAAAAAAAGATGGCAGTCTGGTAAATAAAGCCTTTTACACAGGACAAGAACAGCATTTATTTCTGTCATGTTGGATAAAAGATAGTCAAAGCAAGATGTCATTAAGTCTCTCACTGCATCAGTGAAAGCAGGTCGCAGAAGTTTCACTATCAGTTATAGCTATCTAGTTTTTAAGCTATATAAATAAAAGCAAAGGTGTATCATAGTTACATTTCACTTTTCTACCAGTATTTGGTTGTACCTTTAGTAGGAAAGCATTAATGAGCTTGAGGGACCTTGTACTTCCTTGAAAGTAGCTTGTCAGACTCAAGACTCAAAAGTACCCTAAGCAGAAATGCGGTTAATTCTTAGAGCAGGGTGTGGCTTTGTGTGTGCCGGGCAGGATCGAAGAGAGAGGAGCAAAGCTGGTGTTGGTTGTTTAGGTTATTCCCCCCTTCCTACATGAATGAGTCAGCTGGGCTGTAACAACTGTCATTAACCTCAAGAACAACAAGCGAGACAGGAGGTAAAGAGAGTCGAGGTGAAATGGGGATAAAAGGTGGGCTAGGCAGGAATCCGTTAAAGACGCATCTTTTTTGTGGTGTATATAAAAAGAAGCTTTTAATATCAGGCGATATCTATTAGCCATTGATGACATTTGGTAATATCACGAATTTCAAAATTTCAGAGCGCTCCGCTCTTTCTGACTGTAAACAGAGCCATTCCCCGACTACCCCATCCTGATTGGTTGCGAGGTGGACGCTGCTCCCTAGTGCTGATTGGTTGTGAGGCAGACGCTGCTCCCTCATGTCGTTCAGGAGCCCAAATAAAGTTAGCGTGCTACAATATCAGACAGTAGAAACCAACCAAAAAGTAAAGAAAACTGTCTGAATCCTCCTTTAGCCAGGACTGCCAACACAAGCAAGAAAACAAAGTAAATACTGGAGACTCCGGTCGGAATAACCGGCGCTTAAAAAGGAGGTAGACACCCGGACAAGAGGTAAAAAGGCTGGGTCAACAATAATAGGGGACACTTTGGGATCTTTCGGACCCTGTAACCTTTCAGCTGGACAGGTAAACCGCTTTAACAAAGTAAGCCAAGTGTAACAGAAGTGTTTCTTGTTAAAAGGGGACCTGCTGTGTGTTGTAGCGCCGCTAAACTGTTTAGCTCAGGTCCTGGACTTTGTCACTTTATCCTAGTTGTAGAAGTCCTGCAAACATTGTGTTTGCTGGTAGTCTGTTGGCATCTACAGTAGCACCAATGCTTTTTACTTTCACGTTGACTTGGCTCCATTTGTAATTATCTTAAGTAATTATCTGCATTATATCTGAATTTAACTGAAATGATACAAGCGAGGACGAGCATCTGTTTGTGGGCGGGGCTTGCTGGAGCAGAGACGGAGGGGAGAGGAGGAGCTGAGGGGAAAACTGTTTGGGAGGGGTAGATTTTACATTCGAGATTTCTCCCAAAAACTGTCAGTGAATCATAATGCGGGGTACTTTATGACACACTAATGTAAGCCTGCTTGGTCCTAGACGAGGATGGCTGTGAATTGAAATTAAAACAAGTTCCAAAAATAAATCCCACCTCTAAACTTTTCAAACCGCTCAATGTGAAATGTGTGGATAAATGTTTGTCAATCACAGAAGTATTTGCATTTTAGCAACAAATAAATAATCAATAGTTTTCCAACTCTGATGTAAACAATGCTGATTTGGGCAAGAACTGCCCCGGTTGTGCATGTTGACTCAATTGTGCGTGTAGTGAAGCAAGTTTACAGACACGAAAGGTAAAGACTGAGGCTTTTCGGTATTAAATCTTCATATTGGTCACACGTGAAAACACCCACTGCCAGGTTCAACAACAGCTAAAATACAGCGACGAAACTACTAGCAAACCACAGACTCTTTTTATTTAAATGAGGAAACAGTTAACGGTTTCTTTTTAAGCCTGCTTGAGTGTTGAGTATTTGGTACTTAAAAACACACATTCGGTGGATTATCACTTTAATTAGTCTGATCACTTTATTGTGTAAAATTAACCTGTTGCATATCTGTGGTCTGGGAATATTACTGCTTTATTTCCACCAAAGCTGTGATATGACTGTTAGAAAATGTGGCTTAAGCCTGCAGACAGCTAGAGTATGAAAACTATTTTAAACTCATGCGCCCAGCTGTGCTGACATGATGCCCACATACCAGAGCTATAGTGTATGGAAGAGCAATGGCTGCAAACAGGCATCATGATGACATTGCAAAATCCCCCGTCTGAACACCTGCTGTAAGAACAGCTTGATGACGATACATTACAACTACTAAAAATTCCTCTAGATCATCGTGGGCTTTTTTTATACGCTCCATTGTGTCTGTAAGTCTTCCTCAATGTGATCATATCCTGTTCAGGAAATGTCTGCTTGCCTTGGCTGTACTTTGGATAAACTGAGCTGTGCTGACAATGCTCTTAAAGGAAACAAAGACCACAAACATAAGGTGTTCACAGTCTCTGAAATGTCAGTCCTGAGCCCTCTGCAGACATCTGTAAACAATACAGGCAAGTAGTTGAACACATATGAACGCATGTAAAAGAGACAATGACGGGTGAGGGGTGGACATCAGCACCACAGGATGTGTTTGTTAATGTGATCACAGAAAGGCTGACAATGTGACGGCAGTATCACATTACTTCATCAGCTTATAAAGCAGGAAGTTGGGGGTGTTGCTGCAGGCTAAGAGTATTAGCTAAAGTGTTTACACCTAACACATGATGAAGCTTACACAAAGCCTTTGCTGAAGCCACACATAAACTGCAAATGAATGTCAAACGAAAAAAAGGGAACATAGGGGAAACTATGCTGAATTAACAGAAATAGTTACAACTGATTTTGATTTACATTTATCAGTTTTTAAGTAGCATTGGCCAATAAAATTCAACATGGCAGACTGATGTTATCACATGTTATGATAAAAACAACCACAACCGCTCCTAGCATCAATGGTCATCAACGGTCTGTGAGGTAGACCATTGGTAATTTCTGTACGCCTGTGTGTAAAATAAAGACAACAGAATAAACATTAGCTTGACTGTCCCCCAGTTATATTTGTCACCATATCACGACACGGTATTGTTAATCTGCCACACGTCTTCTGGGGGGGGGGGTTTCACTGCCATAAGAAACTTCAGGCTTGAAGTCAACTTATCTTATTTAATTTAACAACATCTGTGGCAAACACTGCAAGTTAAAATTACCTACTGACACATTACTGTTACCACACACCGAAACAGGGAGTTTTTTTTTTTTTTTTAACTTTGTATTGTTTTTGGAGCACATTTTTCCCAACAATAACTTCCACCAACTATTCTGTTATGAAACAGCAAACATGACATTTTATTTTATTCTAGTTTGAGGCCATCTTGTTAATTTTTCATCCAGAAGTGACGTACTTGTCAGGGTTTTGAAATGGGCCAATTCATAGGCCTGCTAATTCTTTTTTTTATTTAGGACATTGTTTTAGTTTTTTTTTTTTTTTTTCGCATTGAACTACATCAGTAATAATGTGTATGGTGACAAAAGTTATGCAACAGTGTTTCTAACAGACTGAAATCCTATTTGTGGTTTGAGCAGCAGACCAAAGTTGTAACTGACCCCTATAATATAATATAATACCTGTTGATATGGAAAGCAACTGATCCTTGCTCACGATGGTTAATTAATGCAGATCTAAAAGCAGGAAATTTGAATTGAAGCCAAAAGACTCTTTTTGAGTACTCCCTTGTCTCTCTTCCAGGTTTGACAGCTAAATATAAATCACATTCAAAGCAAACTTTTTCTATCCTTTTCTTTTGAGCTCAGCTAAACTGAACTGCTGACTGCAGTGCAGTTGGATGTACCACACTCACAGACTCTCCTCAGTTGTTTTCGTCTGTCACAGTCAATGGTGTGCAACTCCTGCTCTGCTAGAGCATCTGAAAGGAGATTCAGCTTTGTTTTTGACATGAGCAGCAGTTGCTTCTTTGACACATTTTCAATCCAGTCTTACCCTCTAGGCCTCATGTTCACACAAGAGTGAGACAAACAGTGAAAAAGGCTGAAAAGTGTATCAAGAAAGACAGAGTTCAGCTTTATACAAACACACTCAGATACAGTGAATCTTCTGAAGTCTGCAGGCTGTACCAGCCAATAAGGTCTGGCTATAAAGCTAGCTGACAGCAGCATAAAAGCCTTTGTGCCAAAACTGAATGTGATCAATAAAAACCCCTGTCATTGCCCTCATCTCTGAGGCTTACGATGGGAGACAGGGGCATAACAAGCCATACCAGGGGGCTGAATGCACACACACACACACACACACACACACACACACACACACACACACACACACACACACACACACACTCGCACAAACACAAGCTCTCTCCCTCTCAAATGCAACCACACAGGGGTGCCTTATCTCGCGCAGCCCCATCCCACAGCAATGAGTCAGCATTCATCTCACCAGCTGCTTTCAAAATCACCACACTCGGCACAAACCTATTTTATGCAACTCACAGACGTGAGCACACGCACAACTATGGCCCTCACAATGCTAGGAGCACAAATAGCTTACAGGCTAATCCAACCAATATAAATAAAATATGATAGCCCATCTCACAGCATCACTCATGATAACATTATTTTGATTTTACATTCGAGTGTAAGATGTCTCGAAGTGTCTACAAGCCAGGTGTCTTCAGCTGTTCAGCTGTAACACGCACTAGACCATCAAGTTAGCCGGTATGTGGACTGTTAAGTTCTTATACAGGGTTCATTTAGACTGCATTAGCATCACTACTGAGTATAGGGAGTCAGACAGTGCACTTGACACAGTAAGCTACACTTTTTGAGGCGTATTGCAGCACACAGAGCACAGTTTTTGTTTGGCAACACAAACTGTATTATTTACTGTTAGGCTGGATTCTGACAGACCCAGACAGATTAAAGAAAAACTGAGCAAAATTCAGTATACCGATGTATACAAATGCATGACAGCATACAGCATTAGTTTTTTAGCTGAGTATGAAACGTGAAATTAGCACTGACGCCTCTTCGAGACCTGTAAAAGCCAACAAAATCATCAGTAACAGCACTGGCAGTTTCTAAATTGCAAATTTAAGTGCCTGTAACATCTGTGAGGGGTACAGGATGGCACGACACACGGGAGGGCACACTGAAACTGCGAGCCAAAGACCTGCCTCAAGTCTGCTTCTTTGCTTCTTGCTATGTTGTCTGAAAGTTCAAGTGAGTCAGCATTTCCAATATGGCAGTCCCCATTGTTTGACTTTAAAACTGTGCTTTAGAAATCAATGGATTAGGGCGTCACTGGCCCAGCGCCCCACGCACAGCCATGGTTCCATTCGAGCCTCTGGCTCTTCTCCAATATGTCCCTCTAAGCTCTCTCTCTCCCCACTTCTTGCTCTATCCACTGTCCTGTCCTGTCGACTGCACCAATCTGTTTTTGAAGAATTAATACTAACTTACTTTTTGTGTGAGCGGGTTTTAAAGAATGAGTTAAATTTAGGCAAAGAATTTCGTTAACTGTTTGTGAGTCATCCTTTTTATTTGACTGGAGGCCCTTGGCTCTTGAGCCTTGCAGATGCTGATCATTGCTACTCCATTTATATTAATCAACAACACAAAAATGAGGCCTGTGGCAAGCAAGTGTATCAGCTCCAGAGGCAGGAATGCATCCTCCTCTGATTCACCGCTGACTGTGGATTCTTAGGATTCACAGTCTGATTGATGTCGACATGATGGACCAACTCTAACAGCCGCAGACATTTATCATCCTGAGGGTAAAAAAAACATCTGATGTGTAGCATGCCATTCATTGTTGCATGCACCGAGCACGTGGTTGAAGATGTTGTCTAGGTTGGATAGGTTACCACATCTTAGTTGTGTAGATGTTAAAAATGTTTACACAGTTCCATTCATTGTTCTACAATGCACTGTCTCCAACAACTTACGATTTGAGCGCATTCTCAGTTCTCCATCTCTGAGTCTGTTTGATAAGGTCTGGTTTGGAGTCATTGTCTTTCTGTATTGTTCTTCTGAGCTCATACAGCCTTTGTTCTGGATTTCATAGCTGAGATTCATTTTCTTCACCATGGATAACACACGTCACCCTCCCCAGTGAAAACCCTGGCATTTGTGCTGCCGGGCCATACTTAAAGGCTTCTAACAAAATACCAAATTCAATTTCAGATCGAGTATAGTGGAGCCTTTAGTCCTTCTCCTAACACACACAGCCCATCCAAATCGCGTTAAGCCGATCTGCAAGCACACAAAAAATGTGTAGTGTGTTCTCAGGCTGGGTTCAGATGGTGAAGGTGCTGATTACTGTGGTCACCAGGGAGAGAAGGGCTGGCAGGCCTGAAAGAGCCTTTTATAAAGAGCTTTTAACTAGTCAGTTAACCCTCTTGTTAAACTGCGTAAGTATAAACAAACTGCACAGAGGAACTCTCAACACATCAGACAGCTTACGTCAGAGCTCTTCCAAAGAAAGCGATTATTGTGTTGTTTATTACCCCATCACTATGATATCAGAGCTGGCTGCTTTGGCCTAATTACACACAGCTGACAGCCAGACATGACACACTTATAGTGAGCAGGGCACAGACGCATAACAAGAGCTTCTGGCTCAATTATCTCTGCAGATAAAACTACCAGGTGACGTGCCATTGGAAAAAAAAAGATAAAGATCATTATGAAGGAACGTGAAATAGTTAACTGTGTGACGTTACAGGAACGTTTTAATGTTGCATAAAATGAACTTGCCCCAGTTTGTTGATCCTCTGTATAAGCATGTATTAAGATCACAGGTCTTACTGTTTTGTGGCTATAATGATTTTTAATGTACTTTCTTTTGGAGGAGTCCCTTATTTTTTTGTGATATTTTTGGTGCAGGGTTCATGTTTTGTTCTGTTTTTTTCCATGACAGTTTTTAAACAGGCGGATAATACTCTTTAGGGAAACTAATGCTTACCTCTGTGACCTGAATATTTGCTTAAATACAGTAGAGGCACTCACTGGGGCTAATCCTGTTCTGAGGGCCAAGCACACAGGTTTTTAATAGGTAGATCATGGTTATTCAGTAAATGACATAAAGTTACGCTTAAAAATTTAAATCTTACATAAATGATAGACGAGCAATTAGATAAATCTAAGGCAATGATAAGAACACAATTATGATAATAATAGTTATATCAAAAAATACAATTAATCCAATCAGGTGCTTCCAGACGGGTGGCACTGGCCCTCTATAACATCTGATTGGCCATCCCAGCTGCTCCCCCTAAACCTTCAGCTATGTTTATAAAAATGACAGTTTGGGTTGTGTTTGAAGGCTGAGACTTTTTCTCTTGTTGTTGCCATTTGTCAACTGTGATTTCAGAAAAACATCCTCTTTTTAAGTCCTTACAGAATTAAGCAGAGGGGAAGTACGCGTCACAACTCTACTGTGCATGTGCATTTTAAAGTAAAATATGACACACAAGAATATAACATTTGTATGAAACTTAAATTATTGTTGCTTAAGTAGGTGGTAATGACAATAACACCCAAGCCGACCCTGCCTAAATCAGTGCCCCAGTATGGCTACCCCAACACCAAATATCTGGACATGCCCCTTCACCCAAGGCAATAAAATGAGTTCGTAAAGGTGCATATTCTTTTATAAATGTAAATAAATAAATTTTCAAAAAAATAAAAATAAAAAGATTTATCAATGTTTTCAGTCAATAACACCAAAGGGACTTTATAATCTATAGTTTATAATCTAAAGTCTATCATCAGACTTCATAATCTCTCTATTGCTATATATAATGAAAAAAGCTAGCATTTATGAATCCAATAACACAACAAGTTATAACAAAATTTGCTTCTGAAATGGCAGAAAACATCAAACTGACTGATCTCAAAATTGAAAACTTCTCTTAATGTTTCCAACCCTGTTATAAATACTACAGAAAACAAGAAAGGACAGCCTTGCTTACAGTTTTGAATGAAAAACACAGAATTAAGTGTCTTTTTTAAAACAACAGCTCTCATTATGTAATGACCTATTTTGTCCTTTACTTTCCCATGCTTTAAAAACACTTATCTTAAATCTACAGATAAGGCCTGGCTTAACCCAGTAACATGCAAACCCTGTGCCAAAGCCTTACATAACGCATGCCAGACAGCAGCGTGTTAACTGAAAAACAAGAGAAAGACAATATCCTGATAATATTTACAGCTGCAATTTGGCTTGGTCTGTTTGTATTTGATCTTTTTATGGGAACAGGGCTGGTACAAAGCTTCTGGCCAGGTAGGGGGGTCACTTCAAGAGGCAGGAAGGACAGTCAGTAGCTGAAAGACCTTATGTCTTGCTTAGACCTTGAGAAGATTCGTTACTCGGTTTCAGGCAATGACAGGAAAAGATCTGGGGACCTTTACTAGACCACATTCAGAAACTTTCATCATTTTGAATTAGCACTCTCCTCTTCTAGTTGTTTTCTTTTTGAAATCATACAACTCAAATTCTTATCTCTTTTATGGACTTTTTCATTATTTAGCAACTTGTCTACATATGTATTTCTCTTGATGCACAGTAGTTCATTTAACTTATTCTCTTTTTACTTTTTATTTCTCAACATCTTATTTATTTCAAGATCTATAAAACCCGAATTCCAGCACTTACTTGTATTTTTTATTTGATTTATGTACTTATTCATATAATTTTTTATTTTTTGTTATAGCTCCAGAATTTGTTATTTAAACAAAATAATAGGAATATCCAGCTGTAGATGGGGTTTTGAGGGAAAGGGGGTGTTTGTAATGTGTTTCCTGTGTATATCTGTATAAAACTAATAAAAAATATTGTTGAATTAAAAAAGAGGCAGGAAGGAGGGCTGTGCCTGTCACTCCTTTTCCCAAAACTCCTTCCTTACTATACAAGTAAGCTAATGTCAAGTATACTGAATTATACAGTTTAAATGTATGACAGGACATGAACCACAACCCTTTGCTTGACTATAGACTGTATGACTGGAGACAGGCTCTTTAGACAACAGAGAGGATTAGTGCAAGGCATGAAGGGGTCAGTGGGCTAAGGTTCCTGGCCTAACAAGTTATTGGATCCAAACGCTGATCCAGACCCAAATTATGTTTATTCTTTCTGGTGTATTCTCACTTTCTGTCTACCACTAGACCGGCACTTTAAAATGACATGGTGATTGAAATAACTCCACAAAAATGCTGCTCAGCTGGTGATATTTGGCTTCAACACTTTGGGCTAAAGTACCTGATAGGGGGGTGGTGGCTCCTGGTCGGGGTCCGTACCGTCTCCGTAGCTGGCCCGGTCCGACTGGGATTCATGTAGCAGAGAAATATCATCCGAGGTGGGTGATTTCAGACAGTTTCCCATCTCCTTCCTCGTCCGTCTTTCTCTCTCTGAGTGTCCTTTCTTACCTTAACCTCTTCACAGCAAGGTTTCACGCTCGACCTTCACATACAATCTGAGTGGGCGTCAGGGTGTCAAGAAGACGTTTTTTTCCCCCATACACAGCTGATAAATCTCCTCTTCCAGACGACGGCAGGGCTGCTTCTCAGCTCAACAACAACAACAACAAAACATCCCTCAGCTAGCAGCTAGCTACACAAAGAGCTAGTCTGCTAACACCAGCTAACACTCACCAGGAACCATCGACTCGGTTGGCACAAACAAATCACCGATTAAGAAGAACTCTGTGGGTTTCACGCCCGTAGAGGCACATCGGCGAGTAAGACTACGATCAGCCTCATTTATGAAGGAAAGGCTGGCTGCTTCTTGTCTGACTGAACCCTCGTAGACTGTCAGGGACTTTCCACAAGGTGGTGATGTGGAGACGTAGAGCATGAAAGATATAGCCAATCAGCGTTCACCTACGTGCAGGAACAGCCAATCAGATCTGAATCACGTTACCTTTCAGTCAAAACGTAAACAGAGGGCTACAATCGGCATTATAGTCTTTGTTATTGAAAATTTCAGATGATTTAGTGTCAGGCAGATTATAATGAAGTTTCCTACCAGCCTGGTGTCCGGTCGCATGTCCTGTTTGATAGTTTTTCAACTGAATAAGATGCAGGCCTAATCCAACACTCCCAGTTTTCTCACCCGTGGCTGCCATCGCCTCGGGGGAGAGTGGGGTAAGATGAGACATTTTTCATATTTCTGATCACTAGATCAAGGCAATCATAGATTTATTTCTAACTAGTGTATCTGCTTATATTTCAGGATGCTGTGCATTCATGCAAACCAACAGAATGAGTGTAAACATAACTGACTTGATAATATAGCATGCCAAAAAAAGTGGTCTCCTATGGTCAACTTACCCCATGTATGTAAGTTGAGCCTTATCCCTACTACCCCTCCACTCTCCACCCCAGCCCTCCCTCACCTTCTCTCTCCCTAAATGACAGTAACTTCTTCACATTCATGTGTATTTTTATCTATTATACGCTATTCAACTGGTACAGTAATTCTTTTTATTATTATTGTTGCATATAACTGCTAAAAAGTCTGTTTTGTAAAAAAAAAAAAAGCCATTTAAATATGAGAATGTCGTTAAGTGATTCAGAACATTCACAGCTGTATTTATGAAAAGAAAAAGTAACACATTTCAACAATCTGAACTGAAACTCTGATTCTCTCATCAGACTTCTTTATGGCTCAACTTACCCAAGAACTACTATGATGACTTTATTAGTCCTGTAAGCTAAAATGGTGGACCTTTATGCTAGGTTTTTGACCTCATGTTGTAGCTCATAGATACCACAATTGATGTATAAAACAAATTTAAAATGATCTTTTTTTGGTCTGAACACAATTCTAATAAAACCTATGACAGACTAAATTCACTTTCAAGACTGAAAAATGTTTTTTTTGGAAATAAATGTCTAACCCCTTTACCCATGTGCTTCTAACCTTCAGAGACTTGATTGATGCCCATCTCCTAAATATTTGGTCACATGATCAATTTCTTTTACCATTTCCAAGCAACAGGGGGTGGCTCAACTTAACCTTTGGCTCAACTTAGCCCACTCTCCCCTATGGTCTTTGTTATTAAAAATTTCAGATGATTTTGTGTCAGGCACACTTTAATGAAGTCTCCTACCAGCCTGTAGTCCGGTTGCAAGTCCCGTTTGATAGTTTTCAATTGAATAAGATGTAGGCCTACTCCAACACTCCCAGTATTCTGACCCATGGCTGCCATCGCCTTTTGTATTTACATATTAGGAGGGCTGCTGTATGTGTACTGGATTAGATTCATGGATTTGCATGCAAGGTTTGCTTCTTCATCCTGTTAATACAATCACGTTGATCTGTGTGTAGTGCATTTTTGTGGTTCAGTTTGTGATGCATAAATGACAACACAAAATGGGATTAGTTTAGTTTTTAGATTAGTTTAGTTTCATTATTTCATCTTAAATTACAATAGAAACATTCACTATGTACAGGAATGTCATTCTCATTCTAAATAGTAGCCTTGCCCGGTATATTATTCTGATTGTAAACATTACAATTTCACTAAAGTTTTCAAGAATTTCTTTCAGATAAAACTGCAGATCTATAAGGAAAAGACAAACAGCCTTGATTAATAATTATAAAATCAAGTATGACTCTTAACTGGAATATACCAGAGTAGTTACTGTTTCAACAGTTATGAAAGTACATTTCCTCCACCATTTGAAAAAAACAACAACATTGAAATCAACTCCTAGTGGTCATACTGAATCCCAAACCTTACTCCTATCATGAATAAGTAAGAAGGGGTCTAATTGCAACACTTGAGACACCATCTGTGTTTCTACTCTTCGGACACTCTGTTGCTGGGACACAGCCCTTCAAATAACCTCAACACTGACATAATTAAAGGTGACCCCTTTCTCTTATGCCCATCATTAAAAGAATTTGTTCATACACAGGTTATATATGTCAGGATCATGGTTATGACATTGAATCCTTCTATACGCAGTTCTAGTCAAGCATGGTTGATAAAAGGAGTAGAAGAGGATGTTCACAAAGCAGTGGGAGTTGGTGGTTGCCATTCAGAGCTACAGCACTCACTAAAGATGCAACAGGCGGACAAGCTCGCAGTCCTTTGCTGCTCTGCCTGAATGGCCTGTTTGTTCAGGCTCAAGTACTGTTGGAATCTGTCCCACACACCAGGAGGAAAAAAGGAGGAAGTCTGCCTTTCTAAAAGACACATTCATCTGTCCTCTTAAAACGGGACAATTTTTGTAAAAGATGCCATTTATAGTATATAAATGTAAAGAATAAATCCAACTGTAACTCCCATTTATTTACCTCGGAGACTTTCCTTGGCTGGCTAATGACATACCTCTGTGCAAAGATTTTTATGACAAAAACTGTGAGTGACACTGGAAACAAAATCCTGGTAAATTTTTTATCATTTCTTTCTGTCAAATCTTGTGTCAACATTTCATAACATAAGAGAATATTTAAAAATAAAGCTTTTACTTTCTTTGAGAAACTTAATGAACCAAGGCTTGTTGTAGTGTGAAAGTGAATCCCCAACAGATCAATTCATGTCAAATCAGATACCAGTGACTACGCCTGATGACGATGATGTCAACACATAAAATATGTATCATCCCTCATCTACTCAGGTCATTCAGTCGATTATCTCTCATTTACATTTCATAATAAGAGATGAGAGAGCTTTGCAGCAAAATGTTGACCGAGGGGAGTTGATGTCAGTTATTAGGGGCCCATTGGTATGAACTAAGCTTTTCCTGGGCTAGCAGTTGAGGTAATCCACACCATATACTACAAAAGTGTTACCTTGTTTTCTGTATTTAGTGTGCCATTTATGGCTGGCCACAGCGCCAGACTAACCAGCCAGCTAAAAGCAATGTTTCATAAATATAGGCACATTTCTCAGCTTGTCACTCTTTGATAAAAAAAAAAGAAGTAAAGTTCATGATCATTTTTACTCCAGAGGAAGGCATATCAAACCCACCCATCATAATCAAGGCCACATAGAGCTTCAGTGGCCCATAAGCATGGCTCACGCAAATATAAGTAGCATCACTCTTCCTCTACCTTCCTGATGAAAAAGATGACAATAAAAAAAATATTCCGCCCGAAAGGGCGAGGCTGAGCTTGGCTGTGCTGAGAGTTGAATTGTGGACTGCAGGAACAGAGAGCTGCTTCTGCTGTTCTGTGCCCTTCTATGTCTGTTATGGGCTGGAGGTAACATGGGTGCCATTCTCGCCCACGGTCTTTGCCTTAAGCAGAGCAGCCTGAATACGGAAGTGTGTCCGAGATTCCATTGAGTAGTTCTTGTAATTTTGCCTGGAACACAACAAAAAGAGTCATAAACTGATGTGTGGCCCATTTTCTATAAATGTACATGATTTCTTTATTTCATTAAAAAAAGGCAGTAGTTCACATGACATTTGTCTTGAGACTTACTTTGCTGTTTCAAGCAGTTTGATAGCTTCCTCTTTTCTGCCTTGCTCTAGACACAGCAGGCCGTGCTCCAGCAGAGCATTAGGAACCAGATAGTGGTCGAACTTGATCTGAGACTCACTAAAATCAGTGTGAAAAAGGATTCATTTAAGTATATGTCAATGTTTGGACAGTGTGAACACAGTCAATTTAAATTGATAAGAGAGTTCACAACACCTATGAGAGTCCCCATTTAGCTCGCACACAGCCCACCACGCCTGTGTAGCTCTATTAGTTAAGCATACAGCATCAACAGTACATGTCCATCTGTATTTCTGAATATATGAAGGAGGCTTACTTGCAGAGGACCAGAGTGAAGTAGTGTTCGGCCTCTTCCTGGTGCCCCAAGTGTTTGAGACACAGTCCCTTCAAGAGGCTCAACAGACACTGATCGTCTATTGAGAACTCAGTCCCTGACAAATACACAACAAGGACAATAAGAACACAAATGAATGCAATTCAAAATATTTTAATTATGTGATACATAATTATCTAAAATAAATGCAACCTGCCTTTAAATAATAGTATGAAAAATATTATTTAAAACTCAGAATCAGAATCATCAAAATGACCCCTTTGTCAAGCAAAGAGATGTTAAATTATTTTGCATACTGCTCTGAAGTTTCGCCTGAGCCTCCTCCAGTGTTTGCAGCATGCCCTCTGTCAGGTCTCGGTGTTTGCCGATGACTGTATAACCGTTCCAGATATACATCATCTCCTATAGAACATAAAATCACACACAAATACAAATAAAAAATACGTGTCATTTTCATGAATACATGTGCATGAAAATGTGATTTCTGCAAGCAGATATCCACCAAACCCTGAATGTACTAAAACCTTTCACCTCATCCTCTCCTTTCAATCATGCAGAGCAAACCATCGTTGTTGAAAAACTCCTACCAAAAAAGGCAAAAAGCCCTCCACGTTTGTTACCGGGTAGCTTGTTTTATTACAAAACATCTAATAACACCATCAAATTCAAACAGGAAAAGAAATCCAACATGTCTGTAGCTTCCTACGGTACTGACCAGTGGGGGAGCAGGAAGAGGAATGGGGTTTTCTGCAAGGTAGCGGCGAGCTTTCCTTATAGCAAATTTCTCAGTGGGTAAAGATTTCCCGGCTATTTTCTGCTTCAGCCCTGGAACCTGCCTGAAATATAATGAAAAATAAAAACAAACAAAAAATGGTAAGTAGATAATATGTGAAAATCCTACTTATTACATCTCTTAAAGTTTTCTTATTGGAGGCTTTTTCAAGCCACACAATCTTTCTGAGAGGAATAACATTGTATACAGTAGCATCTACACCAATGTTCTTCCAGAAAAACAGGATGACGATATCACAATACCACAGTGAATTACGTCTGAGTGAATCATGTGCCAAAGCTCTTATTTCATACCTGAACAGTGTAATTGCAGTTTCCCCAAAGGTTAGACAATCATCTGGAGTCAGCATGCTAAGGTAGGCCGCTTTCATATACGCATAGGTAGCCTGAGGGTGGAAAAGAAAGTGGTCACCACTGCAATCCTGTCTTTGTTTTTTAAATGAGATGAGGAGAGAAAAACTACAACCATGCAGAGCTTCAAGAGTCAGAGCAGGACTGCAGACCTCAGGTCTGCTTTCAAGCCTTGCTCTGCTGTCAGCCACTGCAAAATGCTGACTTGGCTTGCTGTCTATCTAAACAGCATAAAATTTAATGTGTTATTTTTTACAATATCTTTTAAAAGCTAATGTAATACACCTCCTGTTTTATGTTTGCAAGGTAAAAGTAAGGTAACGGAAGCGGGGCTGACTGCTCACAAAGGTTTTCTACTGGTATATGACTGCAGTACTATTTCTGCACAAGAAGTGTGTCATAACCACAAGGCCTCAAACACACTCACCACTGTACAGATCTTTATGGTGTTGCTTCTTTCCAAACTTAGAACCATTTTGTCTCTCTGTGCATAAGTGCTCACACATAAGATTTCTAATGAATCTGCTGATTTGAAATCAAGGGTTGACTCAACCCCAAGTCACTCACCAATGTGACTGTAAAGAAAGTTTTTCCTCATTTGCTTTTACTCCTCATAATTTGGTAAGAATTTATTTGAATCCCACTCTTGTGCCACCCACCTTGGACCAGGAGTTTTCCTTGCTGAGCAGGTCTGCATAGAAGTAGGCCATCTTCCAGTGCCTCTTGTATGTGAAGCACCACATGAGTTCCCAGTAGCACATGTGATGGAACTGCTTCCACTGCTGCTGAGCTTCACAGCACTCCTCAAATCGCTTGATAGCCTGGAAATACCGCACAAAATAAAACCGGCTGAGAAATCCCCAATTTGTAAAATTTTTCATATGACCATGTGTGTGGGAGTGAAGCAAAGTTTCACTGTTGTGGTTTCTTTATTGTGTTTTAAGATATGACAAATGCATCCTTAGTGTATGAATCATTTACTCATTGTTGTTGTAGTGGTTGAAAAGCCTTAACAATGGTTGAATATGCAAAGTCATCATTTTCACCCAGTGAAAAAAAAAAGTTAACTTTTTATGTGCAGTCTATTGGAGAAGTTTTAACATTTGAAAATTCAACACAGAGCTTTAAATTATGTTCCTTGAGTCATGTAATCTTAGACCCACAGGAAGAGCTTTGTGCACTTCCTCATAAAACGTTTTTTTTTCTGGTTAGTAGAGGCAGCACGGTCTGATAAAAGAGTCTGCTATTTGAGACAGTCAAGTTCTCTTGCTTTACAGACTTGAACTGAAAGTGTCTACATGAACCAGGCTGCATGGCATCTTAGCAGCTGTAGCAATTCAATCTGTCTAATATAACTGTGGCAGATTATCTGAAGGAGAAAATAATTGCAAGAGTTTTTCACATTTTGTATTTCAGGCAACAGACAAAGATAAGGAAGACAGTTGGAGAGATTTCCGGTTGATGCAGTTGTCTAAGTCTTTTGGGGGGAGGGGTTTAATAATATGATGGGCACTCACTGCATCCAGGTTTCCTTTAATCTCCTCGATTCGACCAGCGAAGAACAAGAAGATGGATCCCTGGAAGAAACAGCAAAATCAATGATATGTTCGGGAAAATTTCCAATCATGCAACTGTTTTTATTTACCAAAAAAAAAGAAAGAAATAAAGAGCTCTGTAGACTGACAAACCTTAGGATATTTTTTGAGATACGGCTGCAGCAGTTTTTCTGCATCTTCAACATCTCCCTCCCCAGTCCCTGTGAGAAAAAAAGACACACAAAAAACCCCAGCTGCATGAGTGTGTGTGTGTGTGTGTGTGTGTGTGTGTGTGTGTGTGTGTGTGTGTGTGTAGGAGTGCTTGCTCACCCAGTATGAAACTCATAAAGGTGTGATAACAAAGCAGCAGCATGTTACATAGGAAAGAGCGAAATGTGCTTTCTGCAGAGCCCTCCTGAAGCTGCTGAAGGCCAAACTCCTGCATCAGCAAACACAAACAGAAAGAGGAAATGCATAAATGAGCCGAAAGAACACACTTGTGCATTTCTGATACATTTTCAGTGCAAAGAAATCAGAGAGGCAAGATTTACATTCAAGTTTTTGGTGCTAAATCTAAACTGAGAACAGTAACTGACATAAGCAAATTTCGCAAGAGCATAATAAAAGATATACCGGATATGAATGCCTGCTATGTCAAGATTATTAACTCTTGGATCTCCAGACTGGATAAATAAGACATACTTAATATGCAGCTTAAGGAAGAGTTAATTTACATTAAGTTTTATTATTAATATTTTGTATACTGGTACCACAAACCAAATTACTGGGGTCATTGTTAGAAAAAAATACAATCTGTGAAACATTACACATCATTATCTAAAAGACAGCCATGTACAAGAGAGTTGGGGTTAGAGTTAGGGTAAGGGTTAGTCATTCATTCACACAATCAAAGAGTTGTCTTAGTCATCCACTCATAAATACAAACAGCTGAGATAGTTTCATATCATGATTTCACTAAACCTGTCAGATACACTGCAATTCAATTACAGTCAATTTCACGAGTCATGGGTTTCACTATGAACCACTGGGAATATTTTACTTTAAATCACAGATGCGGTGAAATGTGAAATTTTACGCAGCTCAAAACAATCCACACTGCCAAACTTCTCTCTCTTGATGCTTACCTTATTACCAGAGAAACCTACGAACTCCAGCAGCTTCAGCGTCCGCGTGGGCAACATGGAGATCATCTGGTGGAAAGGGACACAAAGCGGAATCATGCGATTTTTTAAAAGATAAACACTGGTTTTAAGTTTGTCTTATAATTACAATTAACATCAGACTATACAAGAGTCATGAGTGGTGTTTTTCTTTCTTTTCACAGGGTTTCAGAGCATAAAGATGAGAAACAACTCACTACAACATACGTAGAACCAAAGCCTTTTGGTCGGCAATGTAAAATAAAATATTAAACATACGGAATATATTGTCTAGACCTTAAATCTATGCATGTCAGGTAATATAAAGTCTGTAATGATAACCTGAGCTACATGCAACTATTGTTTACAACTGATAATCTTCTGCAAATGCATTAACCATAACCTAGCACACCTTTTATTACATTTCACATAACTCGTTATTACATTTAAATGATCTCTGGAGTAGTTATTAACGCTAAAGAGGATTATACTGTTTTAGATTCTCACCTATATTGCGAGTCCCTCTTTCAATCTAACCTATAAATTTGACTGAGAATCAATAAGGTACGTCTAATTTTGGTTTAACAGTGTAAACTTGTAAAAGCTGAAACATTTATTTTTTAATTTTGTTTTTAATAATTAAGTGGACAGGGGTGGAGTCCATTCAAACAGGATTTATTCCCCCTGTATGCTCATTAATGACGGTACCAAAAATGGAGTTAAAGGACTACAATCGAACACTCATAAAATCTAGCATTTGATGTTCTGCTGCAAAGAGTTTCAACTTTTTATTAAATACTTTGTGTTGATGTGTTTTTATTGATTTTACTATTCTACTGATGTGTCTTTTAATTGCCCCGTAAGGTGTCCTTGAGTGCCCTGAAAGGCGCCCACAAATAAAATGTATTATTATGATTATTATTAAATCTGTCTGCATAAGACCTACAGGAACTTATTGATTGTTGTCTTTGAGTTTTAAGATCCCCTGTTTCCTTACACATATTTCAGGCATCAACACATATGAAATGTCAGTCAGTTGTTTTTAATCGTTTTGAAATTGACCTCAGGCTTGAGACTTTCTAAACTCCTTTTTCCCTATCATAGAAAAAGAAACACACACACACACAAAAATCCTCTGTAACCACAAACTTTCCCAAATTCAATTGTGCCTTGTACTTACAAGATTAAAAGCTCCTACTCCCAGTTTAACACCACCCTCAAAATGGCCATGGTTGTCCCCATGAATGTATCCAGAGGACTGCAGGACTGTGTGAAGCTCCCTGTGAGGTACACATAAAAGGAGCAGATAAATACAGGCTTTGAGTGAAATAACAAACACAGAAGTCGCTTAAAAATGCAAGCAGGATATGACGAAATTTAAATTCTCACTTGTATGTCTGGTAGCTGTTCCTCACTTTGATTCCTCCTTTGATGAAACTGATCATGTTTTCATCCTGAACAGAGAGAGGGGGGATGAAGTAGAAAGAGAGTTTATTTTTTTATTAAAAATACAAACATTCAGTCGGCAGCTGTGGCAGATTCAGAGGCATCTCGCTCCTGACCTGAAGGAAGGTGAGCGCTGCCCTCTGCAGGAGACACTCGGCAAAGCAAACCTCCGCGTGGAGCTCCTCTGACAAACCAAAGATTAGCACAGTTAGCATTAATGGGGCAGTCTTCCAGCTGCAGCACACACACAGTTAATATAATACTCTACCATAGTAACTATCAGCTCAAATGCTTCTGATTTCTGCAATCTTCTGCTGTAAATATTACTACTCAACCCTTTAAGAAGACTTTACTGACCTTCTGTGAAGTTTTTGGAAAAGGTGGACTTCCTGCGATGCCTGGTTAAAGAAACACAAAACAATCATTTGTTATTAGTGATTTTTTTTTAGATTCAAAACCACGGTGGAGATTATTTATACAGATGTGAAAGGACGGAGATCAGACAGTAGATGAGAACATTCAAATCTACAGTTCAATCAAATATAAAGAATAAGTTATGGTGCTGATATTATATTGCTGTGAGTCATAAAGAAGGTCCCTGTCATGGATTTGCTTGATTCCAACTGTTATCAATACTATAATGTGACGGCTAGTATTATTTTCACCACTATACAGGACATTATAGTCATAAGTCTACATCTATTGATGTTGCTATTCTTTATTTTTCTTAATTTATCTCTATTTGTTTGCCTCCACCTTCACAGCCTACCAGTCCTGTCAGACGATTATTCACCATGAGTGTTGTTTGGTCCATTTCTTAACCTGCCCTATCTATTAAGTATCTGTTAAAGTGAAAGATGATAAATAAGTCTGGTCTTGGATTTAAGCCTTTTATTCACTCTGCTACATATTACATAGATTTACAGTGGTTAGCATTTATCAGCCACTTTGTCACGCTGAAAATAGCCAAGATAATGTTTCAGCAGCTCTATTCTCCTGCATTTCTTTGTGTCTCTTGTTTCTATTGAAATCAGTGACTCAGCCTCTTGTCAGTGGAGACAGACAGACAGACTGCAAGCTGAAGTTACCCTATGGCGCTGAGCGTGCATGAAATTTCAGTCAAAACAGCAAAAAACAGTGAAAGTGCAGCCATGACTCCTGATACATGGTTTTGGGGGATGTGTTTATCATGTTGGGCTGGTCGGTTTGAGCCATGACAGACTGTCACAGGGGCTCCAGGACAAATAATCACAGACTGTTGCGACATGCCTTTGGTCAGTGAGTTTGGATGCACCCTGGTTTTAGCAAGATATTGCTAATGGACACTAGCAGTAAGAAGAGACATAATGATGTCCTGAGTAATTGAGTGTCTAAAACTATATTCTAATCACCCCTTCTTTATCATTTTTATTTCCTTTGATCAAATATAATGCTGCATTCAAGCCATCTTGTTTCCACCTCCAATTTTGCTTTTTTTCCATTTGGTAACTGAAACGTTGGTAACTCGGGTGTGATGTCATTCCCAGCTCGTACATCTGACTTCCGAGGTTACTTGAACGCAGCATAATGCCTTGGGACAAACTGGCTGACAAAATCCCCTGTAACCGTTTACTGGCTGGATTTTGGAGAAGTTGCGGTAAAGTCATACCGCTGACAGATAGCCTGGGCTTCCTTCATGGTGTTCCCAGCAGCCATGATGTGTTGGGGGTCAAAGGTCATCATGGCCTGCATCTCCAGGATCGTGGCATAGGTCAGAGCGTGGTACATGCTGTCTTTAGTTCTGCAGAAAAAGGAGACGTGATTGTTTTCACTGATGCTACTATAGCCACAAATGGTCAGAGTTCGACAGTGCGCTGTTTCTGGTTTATAGGAGGTGAGGTAACGATTCACACAGAGGTTACGTTACAGGGAATAAGAAAGCTAAAGCGCAGGATATCCAAAGACAGTTAAAGGTCTATTAATACCTGAGGTTGTTGGTGTGTCACGTTACGCCCTGTGTTAAACTGAATTCTTACAGGTATTAATGGGATGAAGGAGGAGTCAAAGTCTCCTCTGTCATACACATTTTTCCAGTGGATTTACTTGTTGCTCTGGCTGTAAAGCTCGTCATTCCAGATATAAACCAGTATTTAATAAAGAAACACCCACCAAACAGTGAAACCAAAACAACACAGAGCCTTGTCATTAATACGCCGTCTCACTGTGGTCACCTTTAATGGTTTAAAAAACTTTATGTACTCTGCAATAACCTTTGCATTGTATGTTTGTTCACACATGCTGACTTTGAAGCAGAAAGGCAGAGGAGGTGTGTAGTGAGGAATGCTGCCAGTCTGCATATCTGACGTGTCGCCAGTGTTCACTGCAGGAAGACTCATGTGACCAACCATGCTCAATGTTACATCCAAAGTTATCCTGTTCGGTTTTACTTTAATTTGCAGACAGCCTATTTATGATGAAAGAACTCTAAATGCACCATAGCCGCAGAGTTTAAAAGCATCATCTGAGAAGTTGTTCTTTCGCCAGGGTCATAAATCTGCAGCAATAAATCAGGATTTTTATGGTACACATGAGGTGTCAGCTTTAAGTTCCTGTGAGGTGCTTTCTGTTTGTTTTGTTATTGGAGTATCTCTATTTGCTTTTTTTGTCTAGTACATGTGAAAGTAGCATTTCTGACACACATGTACTGTAAATATTAGGCTGTTTCAGCAGAGTGCAGTTGAAATCATTTTTATTTGACTCCCACACCATGACAGCTGTTTCAGGCATGAATAATCGCCACGTAAAAATCGTCAGTTTTGTTATTAATGGGCTTCTTTCAGTCTGTTTATATTCAGCTAAAAACTCCTCTGAGAAGCTTTGAGGTTTTTAAAATTACTTATACGAATCAAGTGACAGATTGTTTGACAACCAGGAAGTTACAGCAGTGACATAAAGGAGGAGAAGATACGGCTTGAGCAGCATTCAGCAGTCTCACAATTCAGTTGCATCATACTTATGTAAGACTTATGTCAGCCCAAACTTAAGCTGTGACACCTTTTAAGACAAAGCTGTGAGGTAAACTGAATGCTCCTGGCTGAAAGTGGCGGAGAATCCCAAATATTTCACAGCAGCATTCAGGTATTTTTCAATCAGCTTCATCTGAACGATTCAGGGAGACAAAAGTCTCCTCCTTATTCTGAAGCCATTTGTCCAACAAAATTTCACCAAAACATTTCACCATAAAAGGGTAGAGCTGACTTGTACTTTCTCCAAAACACGTGCATGCATCCACACCTTGCTGCCAGTGCTGCACGTGTAAGAATCAACCAGGAAGTGAGGAAATGGCCGGGGAGTCCACACATGCAAATCAGTCAGTTTTTCTCTAGCAGTATGATTTTTCTTCATGTGAAAATCTCAGAAAAGGGTCCAGACTGCAGGTGAAGTGACACATTTTTGAAAATAAGAAGAGAAAACAGACATGAAACTTTGACACTAACAGCGAACACACCCCTTCCCCAATGCAGGAGTTAGCTGTACGTCATATGTCTACAGTACACCTCCTCCTGCTGCTACGGCTGTGAGGAACAGGGCAGGACAACATGATGAGAGAGTCAGGCTGTGCTGTTCAAGCTGTACTTGGTCTGGCGGCGTGTTTGAACAGAGCGCTGGCAAATAAAGCTTAGCCTTAAGTTAGATACCTTCTGGGTTTGAGTACTGACTGAGAAAAAAACAACTCTTGTCTGGTTTTTAAGAAGAAGGCATGTTGGTACAGTGTTGGAGTTGAGTCTGTAGTTACACCTTGCCTATGGGAAACATATCACCTGGGCCTTAAATATTTGAATCCTATAAGGGCGATGGCTTCACCTATTGATTTATGTAACAGGATATGAGTTACTTACTGGAATAGCTGTTGAAAAATGGGCAATAGTTTGAACTACAAAACTTCACATGGGAACAAGCAACAGGGTTATTTGTAAGGCTGATATAAATCACAGCAAAAGAGAGATGAATTATTTTCAAACATCTCACAACATTCAGAAACTTTTGTCTACGCTTGAAAAAGGGTCATTTTTAGGCAACTTGATGCAGATCTCCTGGTGGTTAGGTAAACAGGAATCCCTTAAGAACCAGACAAGACCCCTTTATTTTGCATCACACTCCTGCCCACCCAGTCAGGGTTCTAATTTGAATAACCCCCTCCTAACCATAAAATAACTCTTAAAGTTATTTAAAGGGATATTCCGGTGTAAAATTAATTAATTTAGAGTCAAACACACCGTAACACCGAGTTAGACACCCCCTCGAGAGATGAATGTTGCCGACCGCTTGGTTCACTAGTTATACCAACTTTAGTAACGACCACAAGATAGCAATACACAGCAGTCTGAGGAGCCACACACAAATGTTCTTCCTTGAGCTGCGTCACCCCGCAGCAGTCCATGATGGACTGGCCTGAGGTCTTGTTACAAACAAGCGGCTGCTGGAAGAGAGTAGGTGAGTTGTGTTCAGTCTCTTTGCTAAAGAAATCAGGCAAAGTTAAAAAGATGTTTGGTGGCTAGTGCTGTGGCTGGGACCCTATATGTACTGTTGATGAAGTTAGGTGCTGTTCTGAGCATTATTTGTGGCTATAGAGTGGCGTTTTGGTTGAGATTTGTGTGTGGCTTCTCAGACCACTGTGTATTGCTAACGTGCGGTCGTTACTAAAGTTGGTATAACCAGAGAAGCAAGCTGTCGACCATATTCATCTCTCGAGGGAGTCTCTAACTCCTTGTTACGGTGTGTTTGAGCATAAATTAATTTTAGAGCAGTAACCTCAAGTGATGGTTAAATGTATAGTTTACAGTAAAGATTTTATATGTACATTTCAAAAACAGGACCTTCCTCAGCTGTTCAGCCATTACTCTCTCACACCAGTTTAAAACATAAGAATGACAAGAACATAAGGAGCAACCTTTGACTTTTGTATCTGCATGTCTCTTTGCGAAAATATAACTGACCGACCAGTGGATTTCTGACCCAAAATTGACAAGAGGTAGGAGTGGGTTAGGGTTAAAAAAGAAAATGAAAGCCCTCTCTAAGAGACACTCAATCTTTTCGTGCATTTGCGTGTGTAACGTTTATGCTACAGAGATTAATCTGACACACTGAGCCCAACTGGAGGAAGAGACAAAGTGACCCAAATTTGTCAAAGGACGGAATAGGAAAGGACACAAGGGCTAAAGCAGAGGACGCACACAAGCACAGAGCAGGATACGGAAGCTTATGTTTGTATTTTACATCCCCGGGGCTGATTGTTCCTGTAGTCTTTCAGTGAGCCTTTATCAGAGCAAGGGCATGCTGTCACACCTTAAAGTGTATTACATAAGTCTGATGCCTCAAGCTTCCTTTTCAGAGCACTCCTGAAAAAAAATTAAAGAAGGTGTTGCTTGGCCTGTACAAACAGAACTACATAAAAGTCTGGTTTCACTTTGAATTAAGTGCGGATTCAGACTCAGAAGCCTTTAATCGCGTTCTATCTCAAAACAAAGGAGAAGCTAAACGAGAAGAAAAAGCGATTGCCTGAAAACTTATAGAAAAGTAAACAGATTTTTCACATTCCTTCTAGGTACTGTGCAGCAAGCAAAAACTCTGATCCAATCTAAATGTTGCCCCTAGATACAACCATTTGCCACAAAACAACAACAACAGGCACTTGAAGAGGACAAGATAGCAAATATCGAACTCTTGGAAGGATATTACTGGAGAAAACAAGATGCCATAGAGCTGACAGAGCGCCAAGTCTCAGGTAACAGCACCTGCAGGGTGCTACAGCAGCTTTTTCAATTATCCTCCATTTTATATGACTTGACTGGAGGAGAAACCAACATACGGAACCACTTAAAAACACTTAGAACACTTACAACAACATAAACGGTGAACAGTAGCTGTCACTCTAGATTAAATAGAAATTAATACAAAGAAAGTTATGGCTATCAGGTAGCTTATCTTTCGGCTTGGTGTAAGACAGTACTGAAAAGACGAAACTGGGGCTAAGGAGTGGCCCCCAGCCTCAGAGCGAGGATAAAAGAAGGAGGATAATGGCCAAACTGTGTTAAACACTGATAATAGAGCGAGAGAATAAGCAGCGGACAATGGAGTAACTTGATGACACAAGTATTAGTGGTCAAAACTCATATCAGGATGTGAACCAGGAGGAGGGTGTTGCATTTTTCACCATAAGTGGCAGGTCAAAGTGATAGTTCGGCTGTTGGTTTTGAAATCAATAAAGTCATAATAGCTGTCAAAATTTATGTTGATGTTTTTATGTATGATTTTTTTGGGGGGCTACTCCGAGAGTAAAAATCGGAACAGAAAGGGTAATCCATGTAATAATAACAAAACTATTTAGATCGTAAATGGTGATTTTACAGTTCCTGTGTGTTTGTTACCGACTTCACATCCAATGACACGCGAGCCACAGCTTCACTGTGGCAGGATTCCACCGAAAACCAGCCACTGTTTGACATGTTTATGATAAAGTTAATCTGCGTGTAGACTTCTAAGACTCAGGGGACCCGCTGATCCAGATGCTGGTTTCTGTTCTTGTCCCTGGAGTGCAATGTTGCTGTTAAGAGCAGAGGAAAATTTGACTTATGCTTCTTCATCACGCGGGGATGTGACCAGATACAGCTTGGATTGTTTCATAAAGTCACAAAGTAATTGAAGAATATGATTTAACAGAGCAGATATAACACGGCCTGTAATCTAGAGACCCAATGCGTGAAAAAAAATGGTCATTTATTGAAGTGAGCATGTAAAATAACCAATTTACTACTCTGCCTCAATGTTGTACAGCCTACATTGAAATCTCTTCAAGTTTTATTTTTGTACGGCATGTTTTGAGGAAAGTGATCATAATTATTCTCACTAAATTCTCACTTTATTATCCCCCTGATTTCAAGACCCTGTACCACAGCCTACCATTAAGTGTCCAAAGAGGGATTGCAGCCTTCTCCTAATCTCATGTTTGACTTTTGTACACAACTATCTATGATGCTTATTGTGCCATTTGAATAGAATAAGCAAAACCCAAAAACAAATGTATTTAAAAGATGTTTATGTTCACTTAGATAACCATGCTTTCCTCAAAAAAGATATTAGTAAGATACTTTTATTCCTGGCAAAATTCTTGTCTTGAGTGTTTTTATGTGCCTAAGTGTCTGTTGGATGTGTGTGTGCGTGTGTGCGTGTCTGACTGTGATTTTAGCTGCTGTAATGGTGCAATTTCCCACGAGGGATTAATAAAGTATCCATTGATCTATCATGAAAAGCTAAGGTGTCATAATTAAAACAGATAATGGTTTTGTTTAATTCAGATATCCCACTAGGCCAAATAAAGGGAAAGAAGTGAGACAGCATGTATAATACGAGACCTCCTCACACCTGGGCAGAAAGCCTGTAAAAGCCTTGCATAGCCATATAACAGCAGCTGTTTGTTTCTTGCTTTGTCATATCTGTCTGTAAAAGCATAAATCCAGGTGATCCCTCCCTCCCCTTTAGAGCCGAGAATAGCAGCAGTATTAGCATAAGGTTCAGGTTTTTCTCCCACCTGGATTTGAGTTGGGTCTGTGCCTCTTCAAACTGGTTTCTGAGGAACAGATCCAGTGCTGCCATGCAGTCCTCCAGAGCCAGCGACAGGTCTGACCGCAAGCACCTGCACAACAAAAACACACACAGCGTCTGGATAAGTAAAGACAGCACATTATCATCTCACAACACATCTCAACGTTTAAAAGACCAAAACTTCATTTGAAATATCGTGAACAAGTAATCAAAAGTCATCAGTCAAGTTAAAGACAAGTCTTTACAGGTGAGGGATGCAAACATCAGAGGGAATCAGAGGGACATGGAACTTAAAAGTTGACTCATATTTGAAGATCCACGTGGTTCCACATTGCCTCTCTCAATTCCTGCCACATCCTCCCACCCAACCATCCCTTTGTCTAATGCAGGGACCCTGTTCTTAACAGACACAATGGCCCTCTCTCGATAGTCTTGGTTTATTCCTGTTTGATTTAATGTTTTCACTCCTACTTCTTCAGAAGAAGAAAATCTGAAACACATATAAGGAAATACACACAAATGTGCTGAGCTAATAAAGTCATGAGCTCCCTTCCGGTACTTCAATTAACACAAACCTTCATTTCAAAACAACAAAAAAAAATAAAGATGAGTAAGAGATAGGTTAGAGATGTTGATGCATCCTCAGATAGATTGTGTTCCAGCTTGTTTGCATACTTCTTCTTTCTCAGCTGTCTTTGTTAAACCGACAAACTTCCATTTATTCTATCTAATAATGCAGCTGTGTATTCAAGACGTGGTGCACATGATCCTCACACGACGAGTATAAAGCGTTGCCAAATGAAGCACAAGCCATTGTTGAGGATCCTCCCTTCATCAACAGACTTCTTCCTCTTTAATCTCGCTCACTGTGGGCTGGTAATGGATCTGCTCAAATGAGTGTTTTATTTCTCCAGAACAGCATGAGAAAAAAACATTAACATTCAGGATAATGAGCTGAGGGGACGTGTTGAGTTGATGGATCTGAAATGTTCTTCAACATTAAGTTGATTAATTTCCTTCATTTGGACTGAGACTTGTTTGTTTTATACAACAAAGTCTATTTTTAAGATTGATATTACAATCACTTGTATCATAAACTGTTGAAGAAATGACATATTTTCTCAAGAACTCATTTGTTTTAATGCCGTAGATATATATCTAGGTAATAGGAACCCTGATTTTTATTTCATGCAGTTTATTTTTCCTCTTTGAAATCTTTTATTTTGATATTATTCATAGTATTGAGGGTGTAAGCATGACAATTGTTCCCTATTTGCATTTCAACAGCCACAGGTCAACAAGTTAGCCAGTAATGCACGTTATCTGGAAGAATAGGATAGCATTGAATGAGCTAATACAGCCATAGCAAATGTGTATGACAGCAGCCACTTATTGACAGCATTCACTTGACATTCCTGCCCATTAGAAACACAGTGGAAACTTATCACATATACAAACACCCACCACAACCACAAAAAAGAGCACACACACACAGACACACACACACAGACACACTGGCTCAGTTCTTGCTAATGACATGCGGGTGACTGACTGCTGCGTTCACCATATGACCAGCAGCAAGCCCAGCTTCCTCAAAACAGCACAAGACAACTCTTGTCAGACAAACATGTACAATCGGGATACTTTGTCTTCATCTGGGAGTACACGATAAAGACGCACACAGAAAAGAACAGGCACAAACCTCGACAACTGACAAAAGAAAGAATAATCAATAATGAGAAAATGCTAATGAAAGCTTGTGTGAGAATATCAGTATCATATTGTAAATCTAGTGTGTGTTTTTAACAAGGCCACAAAATGGTAAAGCCCATCTTGGTTAAGTGTCATAAACCATTAAAATCATACTTGGAACAGAGCGGCTTCTAAAATTTTGCCACATCATTATCATTGATGCATCATGCACTAAGCCCAGGTTACATCCTACATCCTCAACAAAACAGAAGTGTACTGACATAGGATATTATCTATATCTAAAGGAAAGAATCACTTTTTATGTCTTTACAGGGGTGTGCCCAGAGGGTCCTCAAGGAGTGGCATAGCCCCCCTTCCATTCACTGGCCACCCCAGGTGTTACCCTAAAATCCCAAACATCAAACTATTTGCCTCTTCAAAGGCAGGACTGATGTAAAGCCAACTATTTGGGTAGTGTTGCAACAGACTGCTGATGTTCTCTGAATTTCCAAAGCCCTTTTAATTTTGCTAGGTCAAAATGTGATATCTATGTCCCTGTAAGGTCTCCAATATGGTAATCACATTGGTGTAATGGCGGGATAACGTTCTACCACTGCTGTAGTAACAGAAGCATTGACAGCACTGTGTGTGTGTGTGTGTGTGTGTGTGTGTGTGTGTGTGTGTGTGTGTCTATCTGACTGAGTGTATCATACTTTTTGCTACACAGTAAATCACACTCTGGGACACCCATAATATACCCTTGTGGGATCATGGTGATGTTGAAGCTTAATTATGGCGCTGTTGCCGACTTGCAACATGAAAGGAGCTTAAGTGCGGCATATTTGGTTTTGTAAGTTGTGCATTTGGACCAATATTTTATTTTAGAGTGATTTCAGAGTTGAGTTTGGATAGTTAAAATGTTGCTACACGGCTGTATTTTTTCAAGTTAAAACAATACACAAGGCTGTAAAACATCTGTAACATACTTAAATTTTAGAAGAAGTAAATCAGACATGATTGGTTGAGGCAGAGAAGGTGGAATGCCCAAAATGTTCAAGGATAACAGCATTGGGATGGTATTGAATCAACATTAACAGATGCATGTAGCTACAACAACACAATTCATATTCAAGTGCCTTTCATAAATAGACAATGAGCCGAGGTGAATTAATAATATAAACATTAACAATGCCAGGAGGATACTGCAACAAGGAAGCAAACTGAATGTGTGTTTATGTCATTGATTTCAAGGATACTGCTGCAGAGTCACATGTCTGCTCATAGAGGCCTCTGACCGAATTAAACTGGAGATTTCTCTACTGCGTTGTTACAGTTTTCTATCTGTATGAATTTAGCTGGCTGGCTGTCTGCTGAATATAGAAAGATACTCAAAACATGAGGAATCAGGAGGGTGAGGATCTCTGCTGACTTGATGAAATGCAGGTAGTGACATTTTCAATACTTACACCAAAGCTAGCGGCTATCTCACTGTTTCTGTGCTGACTACGGCAAAACTATACTTCCCCGTGTGCTTTCACTTTCAATGACTTTACTCTGATTCTGACTTTTCAAAGAGTAACAACACGTCTGGAGGCTGGTTCAGGTGAAGAGCATAATTTATAAATAACTAGAATAATATGTCAATAATTGTTAAGGGAGGGTGGCCTTTTGGAGAGTTGTTTGCTTAAGTGACAAAAGCGGACTTAGCAAGCAGCAGGTACAGGAAAGAAAAGTGCCCTCAAACTACGTTCCTGTTGGCCTAATTTTTGAGGTCATGCAACAACAAGAAAGAAGATTAAAACAGGATGTCGCAGGAGTAACAGCCACTTGCTTCATCCTTTTCTTAGAGCTGAAAACTAACTTGCTCATAACTAGCTTGTACTGACTGAATGAATGACAGGATTTTGTTTGGTTTGCTTGTTTAAGACAACCTGAGGCGAAACACAACAGATTGATCACACAGAACTGGACGCTGACTTTAAATATGAAAATAGCTGACTAATCTAAGAAATAAATAAGGGCATGATGACCAGCACAATGAGAGGAGTTTAATAAGTTGAGGATGTGAATACCACGCATTGTCCCGGTAATTTAATTGAACTTCAAGTCAGCTGAAATCCTGAGTTGATTTCTCCAGAGAGCAGCTTACACAAAGATGATAATTATGACAGAGGCACACATACACTCAGAAAACCACTCAGCACACAACAACTTCTCATATACACACCTCCTTTATGTCCCTATGAAAACCAGAACACACATACACACACACACACACGCACCCCTTTAACAGTGACGAAGCATTACTGTATGGCCTGTGGCTTGCTGAGCTTTCACCACATTCGTTCCAGCAGCTATAAGTTGTTCTTAGTGTTTAGCCGTGACACAAAAGAGCCGAGGAGCTCCTAAAATAAACCCAGCAAGTTTGTCCACATGCCTGACTCCCACAGCTAGAACACACACACGCTTACAAACCATCTTACAGAGACCAAACACACGCCATCAAAACAAGTAGCAAGTCCCTTACCCGTTTGACAGAGTCTCTTCCTCCTCTGACATTTTCATCTGGAAAACTATGCGTGCGTGATTGAGCGAAAGAGAGATGGAGAAAGAGGGCTGAGAAAAGGGAAATTGCAGGAGTGATTGGGGAGCCTGGGGCCTTTCCAGCAGTGCAGTGTAATGGTGTGTGTGTGTGTGCGTGTGTGTGTCTCAGCAGCAGTGGCAGCAACAAGAGCAGAAGCAGCAGCAGCAGCAGAGAGGCAGGCGGCTAAAAGAGAGAGAGTAAAGAAAGAAGTAGAGAGACAGAGGGAGGGAGAGAGAGAGGAGGAGGAGGAGGAGGAGGAGGAGATAGGACGCTCACTGAGCTAACAGCTGATCTTAATAAGATTGGGATGACTATCACACATGAGGGGAGAAAACAGCCCATCTGTGATGCAGCTAACACACACACACACACACATTGACATACTAACTTGTAAAGAAAAGGCTGTCCCACCTCGTCTGATCATCATACTACACACTGCAGTCCTGGCTCTGATTGGTTAATGCAAAATCAGGGGTGGAGCTAATGCCCACAATTCATGGCCTAAGGGTTTTTATTTATGAAAGGAAATAAGAAGGGGAACAAAAATCACAGGCGGGGTGAGTGATGGCCTGATAGAGAAAGTAAGTTAATGTCCATAATTCATTCAGTGGTATAAATCTATCTACTGCTATAAAGAAAAAAGAAGAAGAAAATTTGGTTTTCGAACAGAAAAAAAGAGAGAAGGTAATCTCAGCGGCTCCAGTGTGCTGCGGTGGCAGAGACTAAACGCTGCAGCGACTACAGAGAGTACAGAAATAGAACACATAGATTCAGCTCATAATATAGAGGTCTGGTGTGAAATGTGTGAGTGAAGAATAGCTACACAAGTACAGTGTGTCATCACACTAAACTGCTGCTTGTCAGTCTCTCTTTGGCTATGTGTGATTTTCGAAATGTACAAACACACTCCTGGCGTATTCATAAAGGACATACTCCATTTGGTTTTATTAGCTCCAAAGCTTTGCCACCGTTGGAGCGATCGAACACTAGCTGTCACATCATAATCAAACTAAACAAGTGCTACAGGCTTTTAATTACAGCTGTTTTATTCTTGGTTTGACTTATCAAATATCTGCCGTGAAAAGGTCCCATTTTCCAAAGTCAAAAAACTGCACTTAACCACACCCACTGTAGCATTCACTCAGGCCTAATTCGATTGTCGTTCAGTTCACTAAAATCTCATCTATTGCAGGGTGCAATACTCCTACAATAATCAATAAACTATTTGGATAAAAATATGACAGAAAAAGGGAAAAGTGCCAAAACAACCCGAGGTGATACCTTCAGAGTTTGTGAACTCAGGTTTGTTATTGCAGGAGACAAAGAAACTGCACACAAGAGAATCTATTAATGGAGATGCTATATCAACACAAGTGACAAATCATTTCATTGATAAATGAGTTGTTTTAGCATTGCGCTGTATCACTAGAGACTGGTTTGTTGGAATTATTTTGGTTCATAGACATCAACAAAAGTGAGCAAAAAGGGACGCAGTAAATACTTATTTATTATATTACATTAATAGTCCTTAGCACATATAGGCCTACATAACCTATATGCGAAAAATTAATCAGTAACGCCTAAATCAAGAGAGCATAAAGATTGGAGTCATGTGACTGTATCACAGCCCTCATCACAGTTCACATATTTCTCTCCTCTCCGGCAGCTCATAAAACCGCAGTCACAAGAGCTGAGCACTCTGACCAGCACAGATACAAAGGGGAAATTAAACTCTATGTAGACAGAAGAGTATTAACAAAAAAACAGAGTAATTGTTGCTTCCATCTCTCATGAGTGTGCTGTGAGGAGCACAGAGAGTCACGGGTTTAAGGTGGAGATAATTAGATTTGATATGCTGCTGTCCTCATGGAGGAGAATTGGATTTGGCGACAGAAAAACAAGGATTGTTGCTGTTTCAAACTATGTAGGCTTTCAGCTTAATAAGATAATATTAAAATATCTGCTGTTTTCATGAATCACACCATAGTAAATCACCCTGAGTATCCCAAGTTACAAAGTGGTATCAGTCTTTTCCTTCCACAGTTCATCAATAAGAGAATATAATGTGCTTATTATATAATAAAAGAACAAGAATTGAAGCTAATAGACAGCACTGACAACATTTTTGTTTGAAATAATCTATATTTAAATGATCTTATTTTATAACGCAGCTGTAAATAAGGTAGGTGTTTATTCTGTGAAAGGTTGTAGATATTGTTCTTTGTTGCTTATTGCTGTGACTATGAAAAATTATGATGTAATGCTTATTGTTTCAAACAAGTAGCCTGAAGAAGTAGTGGTAAGGATAAAGAATAAAAATTTGTGAGAATTAAAACCTTCGATGGGCAAACTTTGTTATCATAAAAGAGCTACACTAACTGTTTTCCCTTATTTACAGTTTTTGCGCCATGCTAACACTCTCCAATTGTAGCTTTGATTTTATGATACGGAGGTAAACCTGCACTAATCACCTACTTGATGTGTATTGTATGGATATCTACCATAATTTTTGGAGCTCCAAAGTTTGTCAGGCAAAACAACAGTGAAGTGCTAATGTAGAGTCCCTCAACATTGACCCTTAACATCTAAAAACACCTATCAGCAATATTTCTTTTGCACACAATCACTGCGATCTTCCTAATTGTCTTCCAAATGGTGCATATCATTACATACACAAGCGAGTTTGACACTAATCTGTCTGGACTGTGCTTTAGTGGAATCATGTTAGCCTTTCAGCAAGGAGTCCTACATGCACTTATTTAAACACAAGTACGCAAACTCAATTTCTATATGCAAGTCTGCTGATACAAAAGTCTAGAGAACCAATGTTTAGAGGCAAGAACTCAGAAAGAAAGCAGAACTTTTGTAATCTAATGTCAGGTACATTGAAGTGACTTTTTTGAGAGTATGTTCTTATTTACTAGAAGTCAAGTGCTGTGATTTACAAGTAGCCTTGAGTGACTGACGACGTTATGTAGCTCACAGTTAACTTTTAATTTTAAACTTGGTGTAGCTAATCAACCAGCACAGACCAAAGTACCTCAGGACATTATATAGAGGTGGATAATGTCATCTTAATACCTTTCAGAAAGTTTTACATTGTACTAAGTAATACTGTAATAAAAGTGATGGTTGGTTTAAAACAATCAGCCATCTTGTCTGTTTGTAAAACAGCTCTTCACAGCACTTTTAGCTGCCCCACATAAATGACTGTGATTGGCCTGATCTGATAAAACGTAAATCTGTGAATTTAAGAGAGGCCCCCGACAGTCCTCGAGCCTCGTCCTTGAGCATGCCAATAGTTGACTGGTTTTATGTATGTATGTATGTGTGTATGTATGTATGTATGTGTGTGTGTATGTATGTATGTTTGTATGTATGTATGTATGTATGTATGTATGTATGTATGTATGTATGTATGTATTTTTATGCTCCAAGAGATCATTTCAAGTGCCACAATTTGCACCTTTAATCTTTGTTCTTCAAGTTATACTTCATTTTGCCAGACATTCACACTTCCCCCCCTTCAGATCCAAACATACTGAACTATCCTCTTCCAAAAACAGCCAATGAATGCTTTGCATGCCATAACAGAGAATGTGGAGTTGAATAATTTAATAAGAAACTTGTTCACTCTCATCTAGTCCTGACTTGGCAGAGAGAGATGATGTTTGATTCTTGCTGCCAGAAGTATTTATCGGGTCTGTTGGTCAGCAGTGTTGTCAGTGACCGTCTCGTGACCTTTATCGCCACACATGGCAAATATATCAAGAAGCTGCTTTTGTCAGCTGTCACTAGAAATCTGGTTAAAACAACGAATTGTCACAAAGGATCCTAAAATAGTAGAGAAACAACAGCGGTGAGAACTTCTTGTTGGGACTTTTTTTTCTATCAGACTTTGAAAGCTTATCGTATGTTCTTACCCATTTGATGGACTTGTTGATTCCGGATCATTGTTGTTACCTGGTATTTGTAACCTGAAACAGAGGAACAAGAAATGTGTCTGCTTTGGAAAATAGAGGGACATCTCAAGGGGTAAAACCAGCTGAAAGGGCAGCTATTGTTTGAGGAACATGATCATGAGAGCTATAGAAACACAGGCACTGATACATGCAGACACTCCCAGGCTAGTGATTCACTGACAACGACTTATTGAGTACATTACTGCAAACTTTACATGAACATTTTGGGGAAAATTCTTTGAATTAAAGAAACAATAGAAACAATCTGAAAAGAAAAGTGAAACTGCTGCTTCACTCACCTGAGGTCTTTAAAGACAGGATCCAGTTCTGGACTATTTATGACTGACAGCCTGAGAAAAAGACATTTATGTCAGTTAAAGAAACAATAGAAAACAATGTCAGTTTGTGTAAAGTACCATGTCAGAAAAGAAAGAAAAACAAAATAAAATGGTGTGAGAAAAAGTCTCAGGTTTACTGTTAATAAGCTTAAAATTAGCACTGTTTTGTTTTATTTGTGTGTGATACAGCAGATTATTCCAGGCATTCACAGTTAATGACTGTATGTACTCAGTGTACATACTGGCTCGGGGAGACTGGACTGTCGGGTATGTCTTGCGCCTGTGCGGCATCCCTGTGAAAAGGTCAGAGGTCAATTTAGAGAGAACTTTACAGTAAATCTCATGATGGTGAGAAGACATCAGACATCTGACCTGATGGTCCGAGGAAATTTGTTCGGCAGAAGTTAAAGGCTGTGTCCAAAATGGATCCCCAACCCCTATAGAGGCGACTATATGGGGGTTAGCCTCATTTTGAGGGGTGTCCAAAACCTGAGTAATCAATTCCAATGCCCCATATAGGCGACTCAAAATTTCCCATAAAGCATTGCAAAATGTAGTGACCATCCGATGGCCACTCAACAGTGGTGGGCATCTCGTCATGCATTGCGTCATGCCATGTAGTGTCCGAAACTTCCCGTGATTGCGTTCACTACATAGTCAACTGTAAAGTAAAACCCCATATGGGGATTAGGGATTAGGGATTGAGTGATTCATTTCAGACACAGCCAAAGATTTTAAACACACCCAAAAGTTTTGTGTGATAAGTAATATAAGTCCTCACAGGTAAGTTACAGGTTCATTTTCTGTACAAGGAAACACGTCAGCCTAAACAAGGGTTGTATGGAGTGACACTGTTCCTTCTTTTTACTCGATGTTTTGTCAGTAGTGACCACTTTGATAAAGCAAATATGAATATGCTAATCCTCAACATACCCATTAAATACACACAAACCTCCTCTTGGGTTACATTGAGTCTTTACTTCTTAGTTTATTGGATGTTTATCAGATTTTACAGATCATTCCTCGTGATAATAATAATGATGCGCGTCTGTGAGGATTGAAAACAGGTTAAAGGTTAAGTTAAACAGGTTTAGTTAATCATTTTGAGATTTCAGTGGATGAACAAGCATAAATTATAAACAGGTAATGCTGATTCAGTGCTGCTTGTTCACAGAAAGCCTGCTTGGCCACATCATCTTGACAACAATGTAATGTTGTCTAACAGGCTGCAGATTGGCATCAACAGACAGCCATAGACAAAATACAAGAGCAGTAAGAACTCATAACACTATAACCTCATCTTCACATAGTATTTTTCTTTAACTGCTTTAGCCTTTAACACCATGTACAGCTCTTATAATCATCAGGGAAAACATGTTTTTACCTTTTTGTCTGATATTTGAAGGGTTTTAGCTTTGTCATATCTGACCCATCTACAGGACTGAGTTTTACAGATTAGGTTTCTAATACTCAAAGAGGTGATAGTGAGCTTTATTGCGGATCTTTGAGGGTCTTAAAACGACGATGACAGCCCTATCACAGAAAGTACAAAACACTGACAAACACAGACAAGTACCGACATGGCTTTGGCTTGCACTGATTTTCCAAAGCTTTCTTCTTCTACTCACTTTTTGCTTTCATTTTTCTTCACGCTTCGTCTCCAATTGATAAAACTCATTCCACACAGATCTAAGGTCCGGTGAAACAGCAAAATATCCCGGACGAGGCAGGTTTACACAAAAGACATGGATGGACACACACACAGAGTCAAAGGGACAGACACACACAGACACACACAGACAGGGAAAAAGCTCACACTGAGTTTGCACTATCGGGACTGAAGGCTGAGCAGCTGCTGCGTCTTCCTCTTTTTGACGTAGGAAAGGTGTGTTGCCCTCATCATCATCATCATCATCAGAATGACTTTCCTATTTAAATGCACTGCAATGTGGCTGCCGCAGGTGCTCGACTCATGGTCCTAATGCCCTCAACACCAGACACGTCGGTCACTTACAGAGGCGCTGCGTACTGTCGCTTTAAGAACAACTTTTTACAGTAAAAGCGACACAAGATACTCAAAGCGAGTAAATTAAAATAAATACGTAACGTTTAGTGCTGAATTTTAGCCATTCAGAGTTAGGATATGAATATTTTTATTTTTTATTTACTCTTTTTTGTTATTATTTGTCTTTTTTTTGTATTCACGCCCCCATAGATCACGTGACTTGAGTAGAAACTAGAGAAATGCTTCAAGATAAACCTTTGTGAGATGATAAAATTATTCTCCAAGCGGATTTTATTTTAGTGTCAGGGTTGATTTTAAAGATTTGTGCAGTAGGGGAGACTGGGGCTTGTTGTCACACTTTTCACACTCTTGTATTTGTATTTGTTTATTTAGCACAGATTAAAAACAGTGCAAGGTGGGAATGAAGCCGATAGGCTTATACAAAGTTGCACTCCCATCAGAGAAAGCATAAGGTGCAGACAACTAAGTAACAGACAGGTTACACATGTACAATGATTAGGGAAAGGTCAAACATAAATCATCAATCCATAAATGGAACACAAACTAATCATCAAACAGTGATAAAGGCAATAAAGTATTCATAAAAAGGAAAGAAACATGATCATAACAAATAATGATGTATTTAAGACATGATTAGTTGAGATTTTAATGATATTTTAAAGGAGTTAAATGACTCTTTTATATTTCTTGCAATCAATATATCATATATAAACAAAATGTGTACCAGATGAAAGACAAAAGTCTCAGGTATATATTTCGTATTCATGTCATTTTCATATCTTGTGTCAGTGCAGAGTTATAAGCAATTAAATAGAGAGTGTGAACATGTGACATGTTGCACCACCATCAGGTAAGTTGTCTGACTACATGGGGTAAGATGTTACAGTGGATTTTGCAGCTAATAAAACAAGGACAAAATTATTGTTGTTCTCAGTTTTTTACTTGAACGTGAACTTCAAAGTCAGGCACAGAAAATATTTATCATTGAGCTAGAAAAAGTCATTGAACAAACGTTAACATAAAATATTATGCAACATGCTCTGGAGTTTGGAGAGCTGTCTGACTCTGTATTTCAGCTGGGGTGAATGTTTTGCAGTACCAAGCCAAGGTATTGTAATTGACATTAAAGTCCTTTATTTTACTCCAGATTGATTTATTAGCTAAGGTCACCTGCCTGACTGCCCTCAGCATCATGTCAAGCACTGCACTGCCATGTTCTTTTTTGCTTTTGTAATTCCTGACCATGTCTTCTCTTTCTCCTCTCCTGTAAACCAATTTTTTTTTCTGTAAGAATAAAGTCAAAATTTCTGTATGACAACTGCTGATAAACAGACTCTCTTTGTTAATTTTAATCCCTTTTAAACATGTGACAACTAACCCCAAAATGACTGAAACATGTTGCCCCAAACTACCATGTTTGCTAATTCTAGCTCTAGCTTAAAGTTATCTTAAAACAGAACAATGAATGAGGTATGACAGGATGTCTTAATCTCTCCTCTAACAAGTCCACATGTATCACTGCTAGGATTTTTATCTGGAAGAAGCTTATTTTAAAATATATAAAGTTAAATTTTTTTACTTAGGTTGGACAAAATGGTTAATTGGCTCTCCTCTTCTCAGACAGGATTCAACCCCTGACCATGTACAGGAAGAAAACTAGTATTCCACTTTTTAGCTGCGCCCTCCGGTGGCACAGATAATTGCAATGTGACAACTTACCCATGTGACAACAAGCCCTGGTCTCCCTTCTTACTGAATACAATCATCTATAACCTCATTTAAAGCACTGTAGGTTAATGTTCTATAAAAAGAAATTAGACCGTTAAAATGACTCTGCTCCTCTTTAAAATATAGAACTATATCACAGTAAACGCTCTACAAAGAAAGTTTGTGATTTGAGAGAAAATAGAAAAGTAAAAAATTGAATTTTTTTCATGATACTTGTCAAAACTCACACTGCCATCATCCAAATATAAAATAATGGACAACTATTTGCATTAAAAATCATAATTATATATTATTTAAAGATGTATAATTATCTTAAAAGGCCACTTTGAATAATAAATACCTACACATTTACATTATTTCATCAATAATCCTACTGAAATTGGATTAAGTATCAAGATTATTTGCAAAAGCAAGAGTAGCAGTTGAATGGCACAAAAACAATCCCAGTAATGGGTAAAAATCTTGCTGTATGTAACTTAAAACAGTTAAGTACTAAAAAGAAAACGGCACTTTTGTCAATGTTACAGTTTTATTAATGCAGAGTCTATTACATGTGTGTATAATTTTTGTGCTGTTTGACAAGATAGATACTATTCCAGTTGCTTTATGGACTGCTGGGTCTTCAAATCAGTAGCATTGTATTCAGTTGTTTAGTGTAATGCACTAAACAACTGAATGACTTAAGTGAAGCACTTAGAAAAATGGAGACTCCTTAAACAGTACTGAAGATGTTCTTGACACTAACAATAACACTAACTTGAACTTATACAGTGTCTTTTGAGAGACTCAAGGACGCTTTACAAGTGTATACTTATAAAGGTTTTTTTATGATATGATGCCAAACTATAACTCATTTAAAAGGATCCAAAACTTCATCTATCGCTGGTTCTTTGAAAACAGTAACATGATTTCCTCAGAAGACAACACACAAACTGCAAAACTACATGTTTAATATTTATTCTGTTTCAATTAAATGCATAACATATTCTGGCCAAACCTCCCATTAAGGTTTTTTTTTCTTACATTTTAGAAAATACAAAATAAAATACAATTAGAGTTTTAAAAAGCCTTTATGAGTAAGCCTAGAAACATAGCAAGTGGTTCTTGAGTATTTAAAATATGAAGGAGTCTGTACACTTGAAGTAACATGCCGGGCAGCTTTTTGAAGCTAGAGAATGAAGCATGAATCGGAGCATGACATGAGACTCAGCTGTGAAGGTCCAACAGGCAAATGAAACCTTTTCGAGTTACAAATAACTACTACATATGAAATACGCCGAACGGGAGAGGAGTATGACCCACGGAAAGCAGAGCAGTTAAAGATGCGATGAGGAAATATGGGGATATCTTGATCAGACAAGGCCTATAACATAAGATATTGTTGGATTAAGTCAGTGGTGTCAACGATGTGCATTGTTTGATTAGAAAAAAAAACAAAGAAATTAAAACAGAGGAGTCTATCGCAACTGAGCACTCCAAGGGTTGAATGACGGGGTAATACCAGCATGAGGAAGAAGAAAAAAATTCACTGGCCAACAAGTGCTGTGTGGGCGTTTACATTATACCCTCCTCCTGCTAGACGCCTTCTTTGCAAGTTAAATCCCCACAGAGTCTGAAGAGTACAGACTGAAGACGAAATGCTTCACAGAAATGCTGATCGACTGCGACTTCGCTTCCTATGACTGAGTAAGAGAGGAAGCATCTCCTGAACAGAAAAAAAAAACAACCTGGAAAAGATCAAATTTGTTACAAATGCTCACAAAAAAAGCCCAACTTCAGCTTTCTTCCTTTGAAATGGGAAAATACATCTCTCATAACAAAAAGCGCTTAAACCAGCACCTAAACTGCTGAATTTAGAACGACTGCAAAAACTAATAACAATCTTAAATTCATCTTTTATACGGCCAAACCCCCAGTGAATGCTTTTTTCGTGCTCATACATTCAGTTATGCCAACACTTTTTAGTTTTGATCTCATGTTTGTCGCCACATTTCTGCAAAAATAATACATTCTTCATCTCAGATCACCTCCATGAAAAGTCACAGTCGGTGTAAGTTTTCACACTAGATTAAAGATTAAGTGTTTGGATGATCATACAATTTCGAAAAGCTACATTACAATCTCAGACATCAGATGTTGAATTTTTGTTAAAGCTGTCACAGTTTTGTGCAATCCCTTGTAGTGTGATCTGATGCTTAATGCTAATTCATATGTAGATGTCTTCCTTTTAGTATCCCCAAAAATAACATTTAAAAACAAAGGCAAGGGTGAAGCTAGGCTGAACAATGAACTACAAAAATCAGAGGACGTGAAAGTATCTAGAGCTAGAGGGGTGTAGCTGTGATGGATTTGTTCATAAATCTGCACATGCATTTCACATATCAAAGGACAAGTAACTTCCAGTTAGAGATGAAGAAATGTTGGTGTCTATCAAAAAAAAAAATCTCTCTGTCTTTTTAATTTTTTTTACTTTTAGACCTTCTGCTGGAAACCTGAGCGGACAAGGTAGCAGCTACGAAATGTTGTTAGTGCCTCCACTTTTGCATGATTTCACAGCTGGAAGGATCATTTGGGGTTTAAAACAAGCAAGTCTATTTTTAATTAAAGAAATATCATGAATTTTTCAGTATGACCTCAGAAGCAAGACTGAGCAGTTCTTTATGAAATGTGCGAGTACTGTTAGTGGATACTGACGAGATTTCTTGAGTGCATGTTTAAATAAATTACAATCTAGAAAGTTAATGCAGGATTTGTAACCTGGTACTGAGAGCAACAGTTTTACATTAGACAATCTTGAAGTCTGTCTTCACTGCAATTCAATTTTAGCCATCTGTATGCCTTCTCGTGTTCCTCCCCTCCAAACAAAACAACAGAGACATACAAGATGGGACAAAACGTTACCGCAGCGAAGACAGAACAGAGTCTGAGGACACGGGTGTCGAAAGATTGAGAGATGGGTTTGTTCTGAGAAAGTCTCTTCATGGGGTCAGCAGCTGCTGCTGATTCAGTCCTATACAGTCCCCACTTTGCTTTGGTGCTTTCTGGGCTGGTCCAGGCTGGGCCAGGCCAGGCCAGGCAAGGGAAAGACACGGGGAGGTAAGGGGAGTGACGAGGAGGAGGAGGGGCAAGGAGTTCTTCAGGAGAGTTCAGACTTGCTGAGTGCGATGGCAAGCTCCAAGTCTTCTTGCTCCTGCTGGGTGAGCCGGGCAAGTCGCTCCTTTTCCTCTCGCTCGCTCTCGCGCTTTGCCCACTCTATCATGTCTTCTTCTGTGGGATACTGCTCCATGAGTAATGACACATACACACACACAAACACACAAACACACGCACACACGTAACAGGGAGGCCAGAAGGACCCACATATGGACAGAAAAACGAGGGAAAAGAGAAACAAACAGAGACAAACACATACAGTTAAACACATACAGTTAACAGATTTTCAGTGATTTGTATCACAGAGTCCAGTGTTTCCAGATACACATCATAATCTCCCTAACACATCAGGCCCTGTTGGAGCTGTTGTAATATAGTTGACAGTGCTGTCGTTCTCTTTGTTTGGCACTTTGACATCTTTGTCATCCTGATTGAAGGGAGAAGATGCCACAACAGAAACTGTCTGTATAGATACTTAAACCAGGAGTGCTTTAGTTTAAATCTAAGTCTAATACTGCTTGTAATGTCTTGTTGTTTATCTCTTAACCTCGTATGCTGACAGTGATCCATCAATGATCGCTAAAGCCAATTAATCTGTTTTTAACAGTGGTGATACATAGAAATAGGCCCTCTACAGTTTAATGGATCTTCATTAGAGAGATAAAATCTAACAGTGGATCCACAGTGTTTGTGGGTGGATTAAACAGACAACCTGAACAAACTAAGCTACATCCATGCATGGTGAGACCAAATGTGATCTACAAACCATTAACGTGTGATCTCCTCGATCAGTAAGGGATTACCTGTATTTTTCTCTTAGGTGTGTGCCATTACATGAACTCAATCTACGACATGGGGAACAAGCATTTGAACTATCAGGGTGTCCACACAAGAGTTACGTGAATTGAAGTCAGCTTTAAAGGTTCACAACAAGAGCAAAAGGTGAATGTTAGAACACAGTAGCCTAATTCATTGTTATCTGTAACAGAGAGGACACAAACAAAGAAGAATTACAGGTGATCTGGTGTGATTGTAGCCATGCAAAGGAAAGTTGGCGGCAGCAATGACAACATTCACTTGCAGGTATTTTAGAGATGATGATTTAGCAAAACATGCATGAAGAAAATAAATCCAGAAACCTCTAATGGATTGAGAAGAAAGCATGCATTTATATTTCTTTAAAGTGTATATTTCCATTTGTAAATCCTGCTGCTGCTTTTAAGATATAAACCGATCCTAAAAGCACTAAAGAGGATGAATGATGTGTTTGAAATGTAAACCAAAAGAAAGCCTACACATATTTAATACTTTTGTTTTAAGTGATTTGATAGAATTTGATTTAAAAAAACCTCTGGCACTTGAAAGGACCAAACAGGTATTCTAACGTGTTTTAGATTATTTACAACAAACCCTCTTCATTTTAAGTCCTTTAAAATGTCTTTTTACAACTTTTTTAACCACTTTGAAAGGAAGACAGCTTTATGAATATGAATGTGCAGAGACAAGGTAGTGTCAAATTACACCAACACCTTCATCGTCTTAAAGTAATGCTATTAAGGTGTAAGTGGAAGGTTTGTTCAGTCGGACAAAATTCACAAATATGATGCTCTGCAAAAAGTACCTGCAGCTATTTTCAAGTATCTTCACAACTTGTGGTTATTGAACAGCAAATGCAAAATCTTTATCTGGTCCTTCAAGAACCTGAGCATTTGCAGAGAGTGATGTCATGGATGCATATAGAAGCCAGAGATAGTGCCCTTGATTCAACTCTTTATTTAAACTTTTTTTGTTTTGACAGAAGATGTAAAGACACACACACAAAGAGAGAATACAGGCCATTTGTTTTTTTCCACAACACACTGCTGACCAGACGAGGGTTAGAGGAACTGGTGAATGAAGGGATGGCAGGATGAAGAGACTCATGGATGAATAAATAGTGTATAAAGGAATGGCAGAGGGGTGGTTGTTTGAGTGGGTGGGTGGGTAAGCGTGTGCAGGTCAGAGTTTGATATGGACATGCAGGGTGCAAGCGTGTGGCGGGTGGAGAGAGACTAGAATCAAAACTGCCTTTTAAAAACAGTCGGCCCAAACTAAGAGTCCTTGCAGTATTACAAACAGAAGAGCTGATAAGAGTTAAATACTGTTGTTGGTTTCTTTCTTGCCAAAACAACAGATGCACAGACTCCTTTTCCTTTTTTGTTGCCACGACAGATATACTGTGATTTGGCTTTTTTTTTTTTCAGTGTTAGATACTGAAATATTTGAACATTTCTTAATAAGTGAGTGGAAAAACACATTTAACAGTTGTCCCCTTTTTACTGTGCTGTTAGAATGTCATTTTTATTAGTTTAACTACTCCACTCTCAGTCTTTACAAAAAACATAAACTTCTCAAAAGACCCCTTTAAAAGAAGCTTTACAAACGTTTTCTAAAGCTGTGCAATCACCGAGCTTTTTAAAACACAGCGAGCGACCTATATACCTCCATCGTATTGGATCTCTCTTATGACGCAACAGGCATCATACTGCGTCATGTTGGTCAAGGTCAGCGAGTGGAATTCCTGCGGGCGTTTGTTGTGCAAGCTCAGCAATATATCGACTGTTAGCCCAGTTACTATTCAAACAAATTAATAACCACTTTGCAAAAGTGGGCGCTTAAAATGCACCTGAAATGATGTCTCTGAGGAAAAAGGTGCATTAAATAAGAGATTTAACCTTCATAACACGATTTTAATATTCAGAAGTAATATACACATATACAGGATATGATGTCAGTAAACTGAGTTGGGGTACTGACAAAGGCGAAACACAAGCAGCCTCTCATCTCTCCATTCACTGCCAACCATGAAGATGCAATTCACCAATATTTACTTCTTACAGGATATCGGTCTGCTCCTTTGCATATATTGCAGAGGTAATATATCTATTCATCTTTTATTAGCGTACTTACATTTCTATACATTTCCACCATGAGTGTGACTTCAATCATAGGAATTAAGTGCAGTCCCAACACCCATTAGCATTAAAAAATAATTACAAATATAGAGCGTCTTTCTGTGGCATTATCGCATTCAGAGTACAAATCTAAACACAGACACTGTCAGCATACAGGATGCGAAAAACCGAACTCATATACTCAAGTGTTAATCACTTAATATCAGCTTCACTTCCAAATAAGGAGTTATTTACAAACAAACGTAGCATCAATAAGTCATGCTACTGAGCGAAAAGTAAATCAGCTGATCGGTTCGCTTCTTTGGGACTTAATAATGGCAGTGGATGGAGTGATTACAAAGCTGGCTTCATTTGCTTTGTGTTTGGAATTGAATAAAACTTCATGTGTTTTGTTAGCAGGGAAATAAAAGAGAAAAGGGCATGACTACTGAGAGTCAGTTGAAGGTGAGGGAGAGGGCGAGAGGGAGGTGCTCACTTTGTCAAAGCTGGCAAATCGGTCAGCTTCCCGTACGTTGTGACGAGGAGGGGAGGAGGGGGCGAAGGGGTCAGCTAAAGGATCCTTAGCAGGTAGGGAGGACGAGGAGGAGGAGGAGGAAAATTCTCCTGCAGGGAAGTGCCCTCGCCGCTGGAAGGAGTCAGACGACTCCGTTCTGGAGATGGATGATCTCTTACCTGGTGCAAACAGGCACGGGGAAAAGAACTGAACAAATTTTCTTCACTTCAAACAGCTAAAACTTGCTGGCACTGAGTCCTGAAATCATCTCTGAGACCAATTTTGACTAAATTTATCTTTTTGCTAGGAGACATTTGATTGCTATCTCAATTGCTTGTACTGACCTGGAGGTGGAGGAGGTGGTCTTGTTGGCGTACCCGTTTTTGGGGGCAGAGCTGGTGGGACATCAGGGCTGGTAGACTGACCGTCTTCCTGAAACAGGTTCTTATTGTTGATGCCAAACTGGTCAGAGCCGTTTGACTGAAAGAGAAGGTCAAAACACGAAATCTGTGACACTCTGGGGTTACTTTTGATACGATGTGGTTTGGTGAATATTTCCTCCGCAGGGTAGGGAGAGTAGAAGAGAAGTGTTCCCGCTATTTCCTTCCAAAAAACCACAACGCACTCAACAACTCACTCACACTCTTCCTGTATGTTCTGCTTGTAGAAGTGAATTCACTGTTTCGCAACAGTTTATACTTGCACCATCACATCAATGGGCAATAAATTCAACACTACACTCTGCGTGTTTAAACTCCCCAACACGAGAGAACTGAATGAACCACAACCCCCGCTTACCTTTGACAAGGCACTGAAGTCTGCAAAGCCCCCTCCGAAGGACTCGTTACCAAACACAGCAGCAAATGGATCTGAAGCACAGGAGCGTGTCAAAGATACTCTTCATCAAGTATTTTGTACAAAAGGACTTCAAAAAGATAATATGATAGACCACCCCGCAGTAAGATCTACTCCCACAAGGTGGCACTATAGTACACATCATACCTGGATCTGAGTTGGCGCTGACTGTAGTGCCACCTGGAGCAAAGGGGTCATTGGATGCAGCTGAGTCCTTCTGAAAAAGAGTTAGAGGGACTGAAGCCAGAAAAAATATACTGACAGTAAATCTTCAACATATCAAAGAAACTGCACATTGTGTTTTCTGTCTAAGGGGTGTTAATAGTTATTGTGCAGAATGGCCCACTTGGGGATATATATTATACTATTTTATTATTTCAGTGTAATAATTAATGCACTGCCGTGTCGATCACTTTATTTTTGCAGTTGCTGAAGCTGGAGTACATTTTAATGAAGTTGTATTAGCTCAATTTTATGTATTGACTTACATAATGCTCGGTAACCTGTAAATTCTTCTATACAGTAAAGACACTGTATACTGTTCCATGAACCAGTTGTTCCATGAATACAAAGAAGTCTCAAAGCAAAACTTTTTGCCTTTGAGATGAAGTTTAGTAAAGATATACATCAACGAGACGGAAATAGAAAATCTCAATCACAGATCAGGAGGATTACTTGAAAACACAAACAGAGCCTGAGTAGGCTAGACTTTGTGACATCCCATCACTCTATCAGGGGGATGCAGCTTAGTAAGCTTAGTGCCAGCTTGTGTAGCTACCATAACATATCTAACAGGTGTTGTTTGTGTCATGTGTCAAAAAGAAAACCACAAAAATAGATTTTAAAATCATGTAACATTAAATAGTGTAGATTTGATTAATTTTAAAATATCACTTTGACATCTGAAATCTAAGTCCTCTCACAAGAGAAAATAAGACCTTTAAAGGGATATTCCGACATAAAATTAATTTAGAATCAATTGATTAAATTTAATTTAAAAAAATTTAATTATTTAAATCATTACTTTGTCATTTCCTTGAAGTAATAATCATCATATTAATAATTTTGCACTGCAGACGCAGTAGTTCTTCTGCCTTAGCATCTCGGTCTGATTGCATTTCCATGAAAAAATGATCATAAATGTTCTTCCTTGAGCTGCGTCACCCCACAGCAGTCTGTAATGGACTGGCCTGAGGTCTCGCTACAAACAAGCGGCTGCTGGAAGAGAGTAGGTGAGTTGTGTTTAGTCTCTTTGCTAAAGAAATCAGGCAAAGCTAAAACGATGTCTGGTGGCTAATGCTATGGCTGGGACCCTATATGTACTGTTGATGAAGTTAGGTGCTGTTCTGAGCATTATTTGTGGCTATAGAGTGGCTTTTTGGTGGAGGTTTGTTTATGGCTCCTCAGTCTGCTGTGTATTGCTATTGTGCGGTCTTTACTAAAGTTGGTATAAGTAGAGAAGCAAGCGGTCGGCAACATTCATCTCTCGAGAGGGGGTGTCTAACTCGGTGTTAGGGTGTGTTTGACCCTAAATTAATTTTACGCCAGAATATCCCTTTAAGACAATCTAAGACCTTAAACTTTTTAAAAGGATCTGGGGTTCCTGATTGTGGCCATGTCACTCACCACAGCCACGTCAGAGTTAGGTGAAGAGCAGCTAAAGGGATCCGCTCCTCCATCCTGAGATCCGAATGGATCTGCCTCCCCGATGGCATTTGTTTGGCCCCCAAACAGGTCAGAACTGGCCACATTGTTCCCTGTGGAGCTAAATGGATCCTTAGCTGCTGCCGTTGGATTTGTAGATTTGGAGGTGAAAGGATCTGGATCAGCTGCTGCTGCTGGTGGTGTGGGTGCAGCTGCTGTGTCATTGGGCCTGGATGCAAAGAGGTCTGGTTCTGGCACTCCAGTAGTGGTACTGAATGGGTCAGCTGAGGCAGAGAAGGGGTCCTCTGAGGAAAAAGTTGCGCTGGGGTTCTGTTTGAAGAAAGAGTCTGCAGCAAAGGGGTCTGACCCTTTGAATGGATCTCCCCCGAACGGATCTGAATTACAAAATCAAAACAAAAAGTTACTTGATGTGAACGTTGTTGTTAATTTTGGTTTATGGCTGAAAGATGCCAATCAGATATCAGTTAAAACAAACATCAAGAACTGACCTGCTGCATCTGCTTTTCCAAATGGATCATCTTTGAACGGATCTTCTGTAAGGACAACAAACATATCTTCACTTTGACCAAATTGCATTAATCTAACAAGCCTCTGGTACCATTAGCCACTCACACTGGAAACCCACTCACTCTAAAGATACACAAACGCTTCAAAATGAACAGTCAAAACTTCTTAAATCTATCAAAACAATCTTGAGATGTTTGTTGGGACTCACGATCAGTGAAGGGGTCTGAATGAAAGAAGTCCATCTCAGGGAGGGAGGGAGGATCAGTTTGAGGAGGCTGAGACTGAGGGCTGCTTTGAGGGGGTAACGAGGGTGGATTGGTTTCCGGGGACTCTGCTGGCTCCTGTTTTCTCTCTGGTTCTGGCGATGAAACCTGATGAACAGAAATGCTGTGTTTACATGTAAAATTTGGAGAAGTAAGTGAACGTCAGGACGGGTTTGATCATAGATTCATACTGCATTTTTACAAAATTTAAATCTTGTAACCTATGATCAGATTTGGCATTATTTTATCACAGAGCTTATGTCACAGTCGATATTTAAAGGCCATCTTTGACGTGTGTAAGCTCTTAAATGCAACATTAAGATCAAATCAAATCCACTGATGAAGTGACCGTCTGCTCAGCTGATGCAACACAAGACAAAAAAAAGACAAAGACAACACAGACCTGCTTTTTACCATCTGTGTGACACACGCCTCCTTTACCTTTGGTGAGCTCTCTTTAGGTGACTCCTCTGCATCATCTGTGACCTCTGAGGAGACGTCAGGTGTAGTGCTACTTTGTTCCTGGAGATGTTTTGAGAAAACATGAACTGTCACTTATCTTGGGGCTATGTTATATTTACTAACACTGTACCATGTGTAAATTAAGTGTGATACACTTCCAGAAGATGAATATCGAGTACATTTTGTTGTTTCATTAAATTTTCAGAACTGAAGAGGGAAAAAAGCTCTGAACTGTTTTTAAGGAAGAGATATGTAAGAGCTTTGAAGAGCTTTTCTTCTTGGATGTTTTACCTTCACTGTGTTTTCCGGGGACTTAGTGAGCGTGGACACATTATTGTACAGCTCAGATGAGGCTAAACTAGTGTACAGATCATCCAGGGCATCAGGCTTCTGCTTCTCTTCCTCTGGGATCTTTAAACTCTCTTCTTCCTTCTCCTCTCCATCATCTTTCTCCTTCTCTTCTTTCTTCTCTTTTTGTTGTGAAAGTTCTGTCTGCTGATTCCAGATACTGACTGGATCTTCCTCTTTCAGCTCTTTCGGTTGGTCCTCCTGGAAGAGGTCCTGCTGGAAGGGGTCCACCTGGTTCAGCTCTGCAGAGGGGCCTGCTGATCCGTTCATCATGACAGGAGAACTGTCTTCCAGGGCCCTCTTCCAGCTGAGCTGAGCAGTGACTGACCTCTCCTCTACCTGAAGATCGTTCAGTTTCTGCTGGACCTAGGAGAGCCGAGACAGGGACAAGTGTAAGGGACATAAGAATAGGGGTTGCATTAGGACTGGGATCCTGTGGGAGGCAGTGGGTGGTCTAAAAATTACCTTCAGATCCTAAAAGTAGCAAGTACTAACAAGGACGGAATCAACTTTGGATGTAGAAAAAGTTCTGATATAGCCTACAACAGACAGTAATCGGGCACCAACAGAACCACGGATCAAATCAAGCATCTGGATTCACTGTCAGCAGAGAAAGAAAACTTGATGAGCATGAGGCTGACCTGTGCAACTTGTGTAAAGGAGTCCCTGACGGACTCTTTCAAAGGTGTAAGCTGCTCCTGAGCTGCCTGGACCTTCTCCTGCAGCTTCCTGCTCTCCTCCTGCAGAGCAAGGAGCTCCTCTCTGGCCTGGACCAGCTCCTCCTCGTACTGACAGATCTTATGCTCCTGCTCCTCATGCTCCGACTGTAGCGATGAAATCTGTGATACATTTGACCAGTATGGATTTAACAGAGTGACGCTGCAGGATGAAATGTGTGACTTTGCTGAGATTTATGTATCATGTCTTTTCTCTATTGCACTAAATGAACCTGCAGTACAAGAAAATAATTCTGAGGGACCTACCAGTTGGGTCTCTTGGCTGGTTTGCTGGCGAATATGAGACAATTGCTCCTCCAGGGTGCTTTTTTGCTGGTCCAGCTCCTCCAAGGCCTCCTGAACCTTCTGACGCTGAGTCTGGAGCCGCTGCAGATCCTCACTTTCCCTCGCCACCTCATCTTGTAAATCCTGCAAACATCAAACCAAAGAGGAGAAATAGTGTTGGAAAAAAAAAAAGACCAAACCTGGGCAGCAATGACAATTCATATGAGTAACAAAGGAAAGAAAGCCCTCAGGAGACCTTGTTTTGATTCTTGTAAGCCATCTCACCCCCTCCTCTGTCTCACTCCACTGTGCCAGGGCAGAAGTTCGCAGTATACTCATCAAACACAAGAAGTGACTCATGAGCAGAGTAGTGGTGCTTCAAAACAATCATACTTTCAGTCCACAGAGACAGGGGGTATTTCACCGAGGTTGAAGGGACGCAGATTGTTAAACAGGTAAATTTGATGCCAAGTTGACGTGTATTTAACGAGAACAGTGACCAGTAGGGATGGATGATAAATTATTGTTCACGATTTATTGTCAGAAAAATCCTCCACGATAAATATTTTGCCATCTCGCCATAAAAGTGATAAACTTTCCTTCAAGATTGAGGCTTAAAAAAGTGCAAGCAGGTATGTCTGACATCGAACTTTGGATCTGCTGCTGCTGTTCACTCTGTGCAAGAAGAGTTTTGAATTAATGTTGAAAGTGTTTTCACATTTCAGACTTGTTTGATGTCACTAGTTTTCTCCATAATCTACAACCTAAATTTGTGGTTAAGTATCTTATTTGACTATTCCAACTGGTAAGTGCCACCCAAGAGCAATGGTTGTGGGGTTCTCAAGAAAGAATGAGTTAATTATAATATTGTTTATCGGGACTTTTATCGTGATAAATTCTTTAGCCCATATCGTCCACCCCTTGTGACCAGAATATATTTTTTTATTTGAACATTTTTAATTTCTGAAAACATGTGTTGTTCTGTTGTTAAAAAATGAACAAACACTGGTCACATCTACCGCCTTCAAATAAAGTAATAAAATAAAATAAATAAAACACTGAAATTACAAAAGCGGGTATTAAAATCAAACAACACAAGTTTGAGTAAACCATTGCAAGGTTGGCTACAAGATTTACTAAGTATTACACAAAGACCGACTAAATCTAACACTAGAGTATTTTAAACTGACACTTCCCTTTAATGTAAACAAGAATGACTCCGCCAAAGTTTGTTGAGTGCTTTTTTTTTATTTTTTATCTTGGCTGGCTAGTGTCATACTTGACTGTGGATTTCTGAACGGTTCCAATCCTTTTTATTTTATGTGGTGCTCAATTGGCAGACGAAACAAGTTAGCAGTCGAACACTCTGTTACACTGGTGTCTTTTGAGCAGCATCCGCCTTTTCAAAGCCAAACCACCTCCATGCACTTGAGAATGATCCATGTTTAGCAATTAAATGAAATGTGGATTCAGAGGCTGGTGGTGTTGGTATTTTTGTCTCCTGTCACTGTTTGCTTATGTGTGTTTAACTGAAGACCTGCATGCAGCTCGCTTCATTTGTTGAGGTGTGTGAATATTGCATGAGTTCTCCATGCACATGCAGAGTAATCTGTCCTACATCCTGCATCTTGATTATATGCATTGAGTGTGTGTGGCTCTTTAAGCATCTTTTTACTTTTTTTTTTGTTTTGTTTTTTTTGCAATAAGAGTGACATACTTAAATTTTCATGTTGCACAATGTTAAAACTGCTGTTTTATTCTCTCCACACCCATCATACATGTACAAATTTATTCTGATTTTGCACAAAGTCACCTGTTTTTCTACAGCTGAGAGGATGTGCTGTAAAAACAAAATAATGCTTTTAGTGTAAATATCTTCACCTGAAAATTACTTTCCTGCTCAGGATGTAGCCCTAGTGTAGATTTGGTTTGTTTGTGCCGGATGTTTGCCTTCCTGGCTAAATTGCGCAAGTGCCACACAAATTCTCGGGCTTTCCGACTACTGCGCAGTCTACGTCAAAGACGTAACAAGGATCTTGACAGTGAGTCATTTTCCAGGATAATGTATACAAAACACGTTCAAATATAGACATCCAACAGCAAAGGCTACTCTGCAGAGCAGCTGAGAAATTCAGCAACATCAACATGAGACTCTCCTGAGTTTCACCCTAAAGCTCCAAAATCGGACTGAACTTCAAAAGCGGGGCAGACTAGCCCTTTAAGCCATCAGCTCCCAAAATAGAGCCCATCTCTCAGGCTCAGAGCAGACAGACACGCCTACACAAGGACACCAGCCTTCCCCTCTCTGCTGAGGAACATTAACTGTGTTTCTGAACAAGCGCCTGAGACTGGCGGCCAAATGTATTATTGATCTCCTCCAGTATATCCATTACAACAAAAGTGGACGACTCCTTTAGCACCTGCTGTCTGGTCCAGAGATTTATTTAAAATGGAGGAGACGCTGAAATACATACATGAGCTCCTGTATTCATTTGTATGAGTAGCAACAGCAATATTACAATGATTTCACGGACATTCTCCTAAATATGTAGCGTGCCCTTGATTTTGTCTTCCCAGAAATCCCACAAACAGACAAAGAGAGACATGGAGACCTTACCTGCACTTCGCTGCTGCGTTGTCTGATGGCCTCCTCCTTCTCCTTGATCTCCTCTTCCACAGTGCTCTTCTCCCTGGGGTCCCAGCAGAAGAGACACGAGTATTTAGCCACAGAGGACAGAGAGGGTAGACCCGGTACTCCAAACCCACCCAGTCCCAGCCAGTTCTCCACTAAACCTTCTTTCCCCTGCCCCTGAACCCCAAAAGTCTCCTCTCCCTGAGCCACCATGATGTCCTCAAATCACAAACTCCACTTGCACGGGAAAGAGAGAGGAAAAAGAGGACGCGAGGCGCCTGCAGCTACAGCAGGTGTGTGAGTGTGAAGTGATATGGTAAAAAAGAACATAAAATGGAGTGTGTGCAAGACTTCAGCTGCGGCTCTGTAAGCGCGATGAGGGTGAGTGATGGAGAAAGTGAGCATGTGCTGGCTCAGTCAAATGTGTGGGAGATGAGGAGTGAGAAGCAGATGGCTGCCTTGAGGATGGAGGGAGGAAGTGAGGGAGGAGGGATGAGTGATGATGAGCCAACCTTCAACTTCTATCATTTGTGCCACACGAATGTTCATCCTCTCTCCTGCACTCTTTCATCCGCCCCGCCAGAGAAGAGAGGAAGTGGAACGGGATGCATCATAACTCGCATAAAAAACACAGTTAAAAATGTGTGCTTCGCTTTTTCACAAATACTCGATGGGAGATTTTTACTTCAGATTGGTGCTTAACTTTTGTGCACTACAGTGAAAGTGTTGATGCTGTACGAGTCCATAGTTATTAAATCTATAGTAAATGTAAATCAAAACTAAAGTATTCTCCTTATCAAAGCTCTCACTGTTTATGTGATTTCCTTTAAGCTATGCAAATACATGCTCTGTTATAAAACACAGAACAACACGACTGAGAATAAAAAGATCTGGCATCAACCTTAAACCATAACATCGTCTTTGCCATCTACTCCTACACAGACTAAAAATATCCTCAGTCGTCTTTACATCCTCTCTCTCTCTCTCTTTTATCAAATGACATAAAACTGTGCATGTCCCTGCAGTGGAGCATCAGTCAGCTCCACCTGAGTATCATTCTTATTCTCTAACACTCACCCATTATCACCCTCACCCTCCCTCTCCTCATCATCATGGACAGGAGGGTGTTGCTGCCAGATTTTGAAGCAGTTACAAACATGAATCATCTTTTCAAGCTCCTCTCTTCTGATGCCCGTCTGAAGCTCTGATCGCGGTGTCATACCGAGTTTCCTTTTCTTTACGTCCTTTTGCATGAACACACAGCTGTCAGTGTGCGTTTTCTCACTTCTCACTCTCAGCTTTCACAGCTGGGAACTATTGTGATAGCTCTTCGAGTTAAACTTTGAACGCCTGATATCAACAACTGAGTATCATTCACAAAGAGATTGAAAGGTTTTTGCATTGGACTTTTAAGACAGAAAGAAAATTTTAAGGTAAAAGAAACTTAAGCAAAAACAAAAAAGAAGTGTGGTGCAAAAACATCTGCAAATGTATTTTAGAATAAAAGAGGAAGTGTGGCCAAAGCCTGTAAAAAATAGACGAAACTATTTAAGAACATGCTTGTGTTGAAAATGTTAAAATATCTTTAGAACTAGAAATACTCCACTGAAGCGATACTGAACATAAACAGGCAGTGAAAATGTGCTTTAAGTTTCATAGATGGTCTAATTACATTTTCCTCTTCCATCCAGTCATCTGATAGTGGCTGCCTAATCCAGCTAATTCTGCTGCATTTGGTGGCCAGAACAAAAATTCAAGTGTTGTTTTATCAATTTTCTCGGAAGCCGTGGGAGTAAGCATTGGCACAAACGTCTGAATGTGTGAAAGTGACATAATCCTGTAGACTGGAACCAATAAAAGGCTGACTCTACCAGACAAACACACTGCATCCAGACTTATCAGTACAGGATACAGAAAACGGTCCGACTGAGAGCAGACAGCTCCCTGATTCAAATCCAAGAGTGTTTCATGAATCTGACATTAAGACGCTGAACAAAACTCAAGACATCTTTTTCACTTAATACAGGGGTGTCAAACTCAACCACAGCAAGGGCCATAATCTGGATTTAGGTCTAACCTGAGGGCCAAACAGGGTCAACATTTCACCAAAACTGTCAACCTCCTTTTCAAAATATATATAACAAAAACAGCAAGGATTAAAAATCATTTGAAAGTTTAAAGGCAAACTGAGATAGAAAAAATTATTTTATTTTTTATTTTTATTTATTAGTTCAAAAGATCAGAACATGATATTAAAAATAGAAAAATAATGCTTTAAAGAGCGAATATATAAGGAGAAAGTTGAAACCATATTTAAAGGTCAAAATATTAATTAAAAATTATAAATTGGAATCTAAAGTATAAAAATGACACAAGTCTAATGTAATGTTTGACTTGTAATCTTTGGATTCAAAATTGAAAATTAGAAATAAAATACCAATTATTTTTTACCCCACATTCTTGACTATTTATAAAATCTTCCTTACTCTTTACTGTCCCAGATTTTTGTGTTTTTTTAAGGATATTTTAAATAATGGTGCTAAAGTTTACAATATTATACTGGAGGAAATCTGCAGACTTCGCACTGGTGGGCCAATAACAATGCAAATACAATATGATCTCTTGGGCCAGATGAAATTGTTCCACGGACCAGATTTGGCCCCCGGGCCTTGAGTTTGACACCTGTGACTTAATATAGTCAAAAGATACATAACATAACTATATCCCTCTGGAAATAGCTGTCTGACCTCTACAGGCAATCTTTTGGCCACCTTTTGTCATTACTAGAGATATAAGCTGCAAGACTTGGGAGAGTTTTCACAGTTTCTACATGAAGAACAACAACAACAGTGTACCTTTGTAGCTCCACAATCTCGTTGCTGAGGGAGTCCAGTTCCTTGATGGCAGAGAAGTCAGCTGCAAGGTTAGCCAGGTTGTTCTGGAGAAGAGAGGTGGGAGATGACAGAATTAAATGACGAAGAAAGACGAACGCTGACCAATGTTCAAGGCAAAGAATAACCCCTAAATCATAAATAGAGGGTAAAGACATATTTTTCACACCAGACAAAATTATATCAGAGAAGAAAGGCGATGAAGCATCAGCCAGGCAACATATCTGTACAGATTTACAGTAATCATACATGAAACAACAAATGGAGGCATAAAATGTCAGGGATGGGAGGGAGACTGACTTAAGGATAATGATGTTCTAAAGGAAAAAAATTAATGAAATTAAGGCTGCAACGATTTTGTTTAAATGAACAAACTGTATCTTTTTTCAAGAATTTAAAAAAAAAAAAAAAAAAGACAACTTGAAACTTTTTTTGTCCACTGATCCAATATGGTGTTCTTGGATTCATCCCAAAATACTTCAAATATCCAAACTTGTCAGCGATCTACCTCTATAGGATAAGTCCACAAACAACAAGCTGCTCTATGTAACAAGACGCCACCAAGTTGATCAACTACCACACACACACACTCACACTCACTTAAGATTATCCTGCGGCATGTCTGAGGTGGATGGCATGAATATAACAAGCAGATAACGGGATAAATAGACACACAGCTGCAAGCTTAAAAAAAGGTGTACAGCTCACAAACAGACCAAAAGGGACAGAAGAAACAACATGAATCAAAGTTTAATCTAAGAAACAAGCAGCATATGGTTTGAGATAGTTTTTAATAACTAAAAATAACAACTATAATCACTAAATAACATTGTTGTTCTACTTCTCCGAATATAAAACATCATCAGCCTGATTATGAAGGATTTTCTGGTTAATGTTTTGACGTTCAAGCTTAACTTCTGTCCCTTGAGGCACATTATCATATTAGACTGAGACTATATAAATGATCCGGACACCCAGAGGATTTAGTTATATACAAAGAGCGCTCTGACCGACTCACCTGCTTTATGTTTAGTCTGTCAGATGGAGGGATCATCTCTGGGGAGAGACTCTGCGGAGGGTCCAGGCCTTTCGTCAGCTTCTGATTGATCAGGTAAAGTGCTAGGGCAAACTGCTCTCGTGTCAGTTTTCCGATGTCTCCAATGTCACAAAGCTCCCTGAGAACACGAACAAACACGTTACATAAGAGAGTAATGATTCCCACCTCAGGCAGCGAACACTATTTTTGATAGCCAACTTATTGCCATGGCCGTGGCTACGGAAACCAATTAACAGGACGACATGCTGTGGGGACATAAAATCCATATGGGTTGATACTGCCTGGTTGCATGTGTCAGCACTAACTGCAGTTGTATGAATCCTTTTTTTAATGCACCAATATGAGGCACTGCAGTTTAAATGAAAATCATTTTGTTCACACAAGTTGAAATCATATTTAATAACCAAAGGGATTGCATGTTTATTTCCATCTTATCATCCTTGACTACGTTTTGGAACTCTTAGTGAAAGTGACCTTGAGTGAAATTCGATATATTTTCTTAAATCCTGTTCTGCATGTTATAACTCCCAATTTGAGTGGCCTAATGAAATCCGCCAGATGCGATGATCATCGTATTTGTTTGCCCTCTTTTAGCCGATATTAACCTTCTGTACTCCATAGATTCAGTACTGCTTTAAAATCATATTTTTACCTTTATTTGACAGGCAGCTTTTAGAGAAAGAGAGAACATAGGAAAAGAGAGAGTGAACGACATGCACTAAACAACACCAATCAACCCTAAGACCGGGGCAGCAAGGCCTCCGTACATGAGACGCCTGCTCTCTAACATTTATGTCCCTGTCTCCTGTCTCCGGTCAGCCTTTTTCACTCTACCTTTAGCTGTTTTCTAGTTTTATTTGTAAGAAAATATGTTTTTGGAGAGAAATTTTACCAGCCAAAGAAAGGTCCAAAGACAGAGGGTTTTCTTTCTGTGTTCAATTTCAAGTCACTGAAGCAAAAAAGTGTGATTCACTGATGAGACGAAATTGACCTGACTTTACTACTGAACAAAGACTGAAATAAAGACCGATGATATTTAGATGAAGACAGTGTAGCACTCGTTAAAAGAAAACTTCACAACTAGCCGATATACTTTCTTGAAGGTTGATGTGCCTGCTTACCAGATACGTGCAAGTGTGGCAGAGGGCAGCCCCGTTTTCAGGAAGATGTCTCTGACTTCAGGTCCAGACACAAGTCCATCCATGTCACTGTCTGTCTTGCTGAACAGCTCATCGTACTTTGCTTTATCTGCTGGCGACACCACCCACTGCACAGGCAACACAAAGACTCAAATAGCACCAAAGAAGCTTCATGATGACATTTATATAGTATTTGGACATGGAGGTATCTCAAAGCATACTTACGATCATAAAGCCTTTTTCCTTTCTCTTTTGAAAAACACACTGAACTAGCCACTCTGAGATCATCCTAAATGTTTCTGTTACAGCTGATTGGTACTAAGAAATTAAGCATTCAGAGCACTCCTCCTGCAGGATCAGGATAGGATAGACTGGTCAGGTACTCACAGGGGCAGCTGCTGGTGTTGGGGCAGGAGCTGGAGCGGGTTTAGGGGGGTGGGGCATGGTCTTAGAGCCAGCATGGGAGGAGCGACTGTCTTTGACTGAGGGAGGGGAGGGTAAGAGGGGCATCACAGGAGGCACGGAGGGTTTTTTCCTCTTTGAGGGTGGAACCAAAGGGGGTGGTAGGGACATAGGAACAGGCTCCCCCTCCAGTGCTCTGTACACCAGATACATTGCCTGGGAAAGGCCAAAAAGATCAATGAGAGAAAAATTACCATCCTGTAATTTCAAACTCTTCACTCGACATCCAAATGTCTGGAATCAGCACCATTCGGGGCTGTGGAAATGATTTCCCATCTCATGAAAGCTTCACAGACTGCATGTAAAACATACGTTAACACAAAAACATGGACATAGTTTGTGTGTTAAAACAAATATTCCTACACAAACAATTTCCTGACGATGATGCCTAAAGAAAAGCTCCTTTCTTTAAACAAGAGCTTATTTTAATATGACTTTAATGCCAGAGAGATCAACACTGTAACACACTGATTAAATCAGAACAAATGTGAATATAAAAATTCAAAAAACGCATTTGGATGTAATTATTTTCAGACTGTGAAAGCATCTTTGTGATTTTCTTTCTGATAGTAAAATATTTTCGCATCTCTTACCACAGAAAACTCGTCTTTGTCCAGCATGCCATCTCTGTCGAGGTCACTCAGTTCCCAAACCTTCAACACACACACACACACAGACAGACACAGACACACAGACACACAGACACACAGACACACACACACACACACACACACACACACACACACACACACACACACACACACACACACACACACACACACACACATTATTATTCAGTATGTATGATTACCAAACTTCCCACAAAACCCTGACTCACTACTTTTCTCACTTCCTCTTTGATTTCATTTTCCCACTCGGCTGATTTTTGATTTCAGATCCTTTATTTTTTTTAATTTTCTGCATGGTATGATTTCCTTTTGTCATTCACACAGTTTGATATAAACAAAACATCTTATCTGGGATAATGATCAAGTCATTTTATAGCTGGAAACAAGTTACTTCTTGTATAATTTCTAAGGGTATTAATGATCATCAAGCGTCGTGTTCTGGGACCATACCCTGCCCAGGATGTCCACTGGCAGTTTGGAGTTGAGTAACACAGGCTTGACTTTGTCTCCAGTGAGCATTCCTCCTACTGGACCCAAACTTTCAAAGATGGAGTCGAACTTCATCTTCTCTTCAGGCTGGAAAAAAAAAAAGTTATTTAACTGAGTAAATACACTCTGAATCAAAGCAGAGTCCTGAGCCTGGACATATTCCCTATGTACCCGAGTTTCTGTAAGATAATTACATTCACAGGGAAGCACAAAAGGCAATGTTTGAGAATGAACAACACAAGAAATTACAAGGAATCATCTGTGAAGACAAATTCACTTTCCGTACAATTACAATTTGTTTTATGGGTGTCAAACAGATCAGTCATATTAGAAATCAGAATAGGTAGTTGTGTTTATGGCTAAAAATGTCTCAGTCTCTATCGAGCCTGGTCGTTATAACCAACATTTTATGTGATCAAGATACAAAAGACCAGATTATGTGGTCTATATATGCATGCTCTATTTAATTAATGCAGGATTTATATTACTGAGAAGGAAAGTATACCGCTCTACAAATGTAAAAACATTATTTTCTTGCATTAAAGAATGAAAATGAAAAATAAAGTTGCATGTGCCTCACCTTGACAACCCATGGAATGTCAATAGCCACTCCTCCTGCTAACAGCGGGCTGCTTGTATCATGCTGGGAGATAAAAATAGTTATTGTAGCTATCTTTCAAAGTATGTACGATCCCAAAATCTGAGTTGGACATAAAAAAAAACAACTAAGTAATATATTTCACTGTGATGGCATTGAAGTAAAAAGATGTAGAAAAGAGGTTAGGGTTCAGGTTTTGCTATAAACACCTCTGATTACACAGAATGTCAAAGGCTTATTTCAAATTACCAAGAAAATAAATATTATATGACGGACAGAATATGTGGTGAAATGCAAAAGGGAAACTTACAAATTTGGGGGGAGGAACAGCCACATTAAGGCTCTTGAGTGCCACCTCCAGGCCATTTTGAGCACAGGCTACTAACCGTAAGGCTATGAAGAATTGCTGAGGAGAAACACAGTTTGTGACAAATTGCAGTGAGAATTCACACTTTTTGAGCTTTAAACAGACAAATTAAGCACGATCTGACTCATCTATTCACCGTTACCTGTTTGTTAAGAGCACCTTTGCGTTCAGAGTCTGCCAAATCCCAGATCTATGGAGACACATACGGCTTATCCATTTATTACCATCAATATAAACAGCGAAGACAAGAGAACAGAAATGCTGCGACAGTGATTTTGGTCACTCGTACCTTCCCCAGGATCAAGTCTGCCAAGCCCGACCTCTTTAGGAACAGAGCTGCATCTGCTGCTGCCACCCGCCCACTGCCAGTCGGATCAACCTACACACAGACAGCCAAAAAAATATATAGATCACCCGAGACTATTTCATCCGAGTGCAAAGAAACAACAATACGAAAGGTCATGAATTTCTAATTTGCTGGTAGCTTTTAAACATTATACAAAAAGCTCTTAGTGCAGTTTCAATCAGGAAGACGTAGGCAATTAAAAAGTTACTGAAAAATATGTGAGGATTTCCCCTAAGGAGGAGGATCCACTTAAATCAATACTGGTGATAAACCAAAGCTATTTCCTCAGCAGTTGATTAGCCTGACATTGGATCTGTGAGTAGTCTTTCATGAGGCTAACAGCGAGCTCCCCTGACATGTTGGGCAAAGGGAAACATTAATAATTCATAGGGAGACTTCCTTTACTGGACACAGAGGTTAGAGCTGATAGAAGAGAAGAGAGATCACTGTTCACCAGAACGCTACAGCTTATTAGGAAAACAGCAATGATGAGTTTAGAGTTAGAGTGTATTCAAGTGTAAAAGAAGTATTGCCTCGATCACAAAAGTCAAATCATCTTCAAATTGGTCTTTGATACTAATTCCTAACAAAAAAACAAAACGCTGCACCTTTTTAAGCAACATGAAAGACGTAGTACTTCATAAAAGACTTTATGGTTAATCTTGTCACTAAACTTCAAGGTTTGAGGAGGATGTTTTCCATACCTGCCGGTAGTATTTGTCATAAATGGGATTTCCACTGGAAAGCTGTGAAGACAAAGAAATAAATATTATCATAAAAACAGTGAATCTTAAGAGTTTACCAAACTCTTTCACATACCATATCTGGGATCACCTCAAAAACTTCGACAACCCTACTTGTGCCCAGTTATTTGACTGAGTGGTTAGTTACACTCAAAATGATCAGACTGTGAATATACAAACACATTCAAATCCTCTCTTAATTCTGCACTTTTAGTAGTTTAAGCTCAAACGACGAACAAGACTCCCACAAGCATTTCATCTCTTGAGCCGAGACAGCTGTGAGGGAAAAGGAGTCTGATCCATTACAGATGGAGAATGAAGGACACAGACTTTAACCAATATCTTCAAATCATCATAACTCATCAGACCCATACCCTTTGCTTTTACTACAGCAGCTATGAAAAACATTTGCTTGTGAAACATTAACACGCTGACTTAAATCAATGCTTAGAAAAAAATGTGCAAATATCGTCTAGTTTGGTCTGCCCTACAGCTCTTGTAAGGTCTGTTTAACATTAAATAAAGTGACATTTTTTCCACCACGTGAACAGTTTGGGAAGGCTGACCACCATATAGAGTTAGGCAACACGACAAATAATAATTTAATTATCAAATCAAATCAATTTTTTTTATATAGCGCCAAATCACAACAAAAATTGCAACTTTTCTGAATCACCGCCTCCAGAGCTGTAGGTGTCCACGACTGCAAAGCACTCCAGATACAAACAATTCACAACAATACACTGCAAAGAAAAGCAGTAAACAGATATTAACTTGATGACACCAGTAAATGTTTCTTGGGTATCTATTGTTAGCTTCTTGCCCAAGCTTTTTCCAGAGAATTATAGTGTCTGTCTTACACTGAGTCAGGACAATACACTTCTGCTAACTCACACCCTAACTTAAGGACACAAACCAGAGCGTGAGCTTCAGACAGTTAGTACAAGGTGTCACTCCACAGAGAGCAGTCAAGTCTGTGTTCTCTTTTCCTCTCTAAACGCCTCCCTTTCCTCTTTCTTCTTATTCTATTGTCTACAGCTAGGCTGAACAGGAACGGCATCAGCATTTCCTTCTCCATATAGATGAAAATTATACTGGTTGTGGTGCATTTAAATCGACAGGTGCAGGAAAGGAGGAAACAGGTGGAGCAAAATTGAACTGTGAATCAATAGGGGAGTGGCCGTTCATATCAAACAAACTGCCAAATCTACTGAGTGTTAAACAAAAGCATGAGTACAGCGGTGATCTGTCTTCGTGGAGAAGAAGACTTGCAGAAACAACTCTGCCCCAATCAGAATAGTTATGTGTCAGCTTTGTCAACTGCCATCTACCACCAGATAACTGTCCACACACTTATCTTCGCGTGGCCTGTACAACTTCTTTTCTGCGACACACAATGGTGTGCCTGGAACTGTTGGCGGCTGTAACACTGTCGTCATTGTACTGGGGATTCTTTAATTGAGCATTGAAAAAACAAGCCTCAAACACTGCCCAGAAAGCCCATACATGAGTGTGATAGACAGCAAAGAGAAAAACATTACAGATAGGGGAGAGTGGGGTATAATGAGCCATTTTTGTCCATATACATATACAAAAAATGTACATATATAAATATATATAAACACACGTACATATATTTACTTTTGATATTTCTTTTTAGTATTTATCTTTCTACTTTATTCTCATACATATGTTTTATTTTACTGTTCTGTAGAATTCTTGTCTTGTACATACAGTACCTTCTTTCTTAGGACTATTTGTTCTTTTACTACCGTATTTTTACTTGTCTATTGCACTGGAAAAGGAGAAGTGCTCCAATCTTGTTGTACTTTTAGTATGATGACAATAAAGGACATTCTGATTCTTTGATTTTTCATATTTCAGATCACTACATCAAGGCAATCATAGTTTTGTCTCTGACAAGTGTATCTGCATATTTCAAGATGTTGTGCATCCCTGCAAACCAACAGGATGAGTGTAAACATAACTGTCTTGATAATATAGCATGCCAAAAAAAGTGGTCTCCTATGGTCAACTTACCCCGTGTATGGGGGTAAGTTGACCATACATGGGTACAATAATTCTGTTTTTTATTATTGCATATAAGTGTTAAAAAGTGACTCACCTTACCCCAGAACTACTATTATAACTTTATTAGTCCTCTAAGCTAAAACGGTGGACTTTTATGCTAGGTTTTTGACCTCATTTTGTAGCTCATAGATATCACAATTGATGTATAAAACAAATGTAAAATGATCTTTTTTGGCCTGAACACAATTCTAATAAAACTTATGACAGACTAAATTCACTTTCAAGAGTGAAATGTTGTTGTTTTTTAGGAAATAAATGTCTAACCCCTTCACCCATGTGCTTCTAACCTTCACAGACTCCATGAATTGATGCCCATCTCCTAAATATTTGGTCAAATGATCAAATTCTTTTACCATTTCCAAGCAACAGGGGGTGGCTCAACTTACCCTTTGGCTCATCTTACCCCACTCCCCCCTATAGTAAAGAGGGTTCAACAGGACAGTGCAGTTTAAGGAGTCTCAATCTTTATCCACCCTTTGCAATGAAACACATTAATACCACTTGTAATATCAAGAGGGGAAGTTGACCGCCTGCTTCACCACTGACATCAACACAGGTTTGTAAGTTAGCAAAGAGAAATGTTGTGGGTGGCAGACAGTTCTGCTCTGTTGATAGAGGCAACAGTGGCTCAGGTAACAGGTCTGAGACTGTGCCATACCTCTGGGAGCTGCCTGCTAAATAACTTCCTTACTGAGCAAACAAACACATTGGAGTGTTTAATTTAGCTAGCAATAGTTGGAGGCATTTTGTAACTGCAGTGCTGACTGGTGACTACCCAAGCTCACTTCCTCTTACTGGGTTGCAAAACAACAGACAGCATCGGTTTGGAGTTTCACATGTTAACACTGCGGACAGCACACAGCCCAGCAGCTAACAGATATGTAGTCCACTTCAGAAAGGTCACAGAAACCACAAACCCAGTCAGGACAGCACGTTTGCCTGGTTTAACAACCCTAGAGTGGTTAGTCGACTGGTCCAACACTTACGCATCTTGTAAATTCATAACAAACTCTATAATGTTAAAACTTGCTTGGTTCATTTGTGCTAAAAACAATGTGAGCAAAGATATGACAGATAAGCCACACATGAGTTATCTCGTACTAACATCTCTTCAGCCTGAACTAACTAGCCTGCAGTAAAAACGAGGCTGCACAAAACGTGATTATACGCACTCCCTGCCGAAATGAAGCCAATTTACACAACGAGGCTTATCTCAAGTTTGACAAAGCGGCTCTAAAACAGCACAACACTTCACACAAACTGCTGTTAGCAAGCAGGCTAGCTAGCTAGCTACGCCCTTACGCAGTCCCCAAAGAGATTAGGCAGAAACTTTTCCCAGTCAGAGCAGCACTCAACTTCCAAAAAGGGGGATCAGGCTCGAGATAAGCTCGCCTTTCAGCCCACATACTTTCATTAACAATACTAAAATGTCTCCGAGCAAATCAGACAGGAGCCATGAGACGTTTGCTGTCGTTATATTTGAGTTGTAAGACACTGTTACCTGAGTAAGAGACAGAGTGGCAGCCATAGTGTTTCTGTTTCCCACTGCTCTCATGCTGCGCTGCTGCCAGACACAGACAGGGGCCGCTGTAAAACCTGGCACTGGACCCACGCTACAGGAGCCACCGGAGCCTGGGGTTTTTGTTGACTAAAACAGAAAACATAAACCTCAACAAGAAAATTATAGGGGAGAGTGGGGTAACATGAGCCATTTTTCATATTTCTGATCACTACATCAAGGCGATCATAGTTTTGTCTCTAACTAGTGTATCTACATATATTTCAAGATGTTGTGCATCCCTGCAAACCAACAAAATGAGTGTAAAGATAACTGTATTGATAATATAACTTGCAAAAAAAAGTGGTCTATTATGGTCAACTTACCACATGGGGTAAGTTGACCATAGGAGCTGGGTAAGTTGAGCCATTTCCCTACTACCCCCTCACTCTCCACCCCAGCCCACTCTCACCTTCTCTCTCTCTAAATAACAGTCACTTTTTCACATTCATGTGTATTTTTATCCATTATACACTATTCAACTGGTACAATAATTATTTTATTATTATTGTTGCATACAACTGCAAAAAAAGCTGTTTTTTAAAAAGCCATTTTAACATGAGAATGACTTTGAGTGATTCAGAACATTCACAGCTGTATTTTTGAAAAGAAAAAGTAAAACATTTCAACAATCTGAACTGAAACTCTGATTCTCTCATCAGACTCCTTTACTTTCTCAGTTGAGCCACTGGATCAACTTACCCCATAACTAAGATATCAATCAATCAGTGTTTATTTAAATAGCACTTTTCATACATATCATGTAGCACAAAGTGCTTCACACAGAAAAAGGAATAAAAGAAACAAAGAATACCCAATTTTACCCCAACCCAAGATTAAAAGAATACCCAAATCAACCCCAGCTCAACCCCTCATTCCCACCCCACTATCTACTTGCAACAGAAACAGTATTAAAATGCATGAACTTAAAAAGGGCTTGATTTCGTGGAAACAGGAATGATAATGACTTTATTAGTCCTCTAAACTAAAATGGTGGACTTTTATGTTTAGGTTTTTGACCTCATGTTGTAGCTCATAGATACCACAATTGATGTATAAAACAAATGTAAAATGATATTTTTTGGTCTGAACACAATTCTAATAAAACTTATGACAGCCTAAATTCACTTTCAAGGGTGAAAAATGTTTTTTTTTTAAAATAAATGTCTAACCCCTTCACCCATGTGCTTCTAACCTTCACAGACTCCCCGAATTGATGCCCATCTCCTAAATATTTGGTCACACAATCAATTTCTTTTACCATTTCCAAGCAACAGGAGACAACTCAACTTACCTTTTGGCTCAACTTAACCCTCTCTTCCCTACTAACAATAGCGCCAGGATGGGAAAATACTTGGACCACAACAGGGGCAATCTAACAGTGAAGGTTCGAGCAAGGATTTCAAACAGACTCAAAGTCATGTGGAAAAAAATCGTCCAGGCCACCTCACTGAAAACAGTTTTCTTTAATATAAAAATTTAAATACTCTCTCTGGTTTATTTAATAATAGAGTGGTCTAAATTTTAAAGCACTATCCACTCTTCAAGAAATAGTGATAAGAATAGAACTACAGTTTCTTCTCATGAATATGCACACAACTGTGAAAATAGCATTAAAATTGGTGTTGACAAAAAGTGAAAAAAACAAACATAAACATAATGGTTAGTATTTGTCCAACATTTTAAAATAAAGAGACACACTGAGGACACTACTTCAAATATTGTCAGCAACAGCAATGGCTCTGACAGCTATGTAAAAAATGTGAGTATAAGTACATTGGTAACCTGAAAAAGCGTTATTTTGATATTTGCTATTAAATTATGACAACTTTAAGTCATCTTTAATTACCAAAAATCATTTTAAGATGTTTTAAATTACAACAGCTAAACATTTAAAGTGTTTTTTAAGTGAGATCTGACATCTCAAATCTTTTTGTAAACTAAGCTGTCACTTAGATTCAGTTTTAAAGTTGGAGTAGGTAAATAAAGTAAAAAATAAACATGTCAAAAACATCTACATTTTTTCCCAAGTAACTTACACTACTATAGTAACAATTAGGAGACATATTTTCTCATTTTCTTCTGGTAATTTTTATTGGACAGAACTCCTGCATGTAGTTTTTTCACACAGCAACATTAAAATCTCCCCACTTTAATTACTACCATTAGTAGAAAATGTGTCTTTTACAAAAGAGTCCTCTTTTAGACTGTATTTGGAACCGTTTGTTGGGGTACAGCAGTGCAGAAATATTAGAATCAGAAATCATGAAACTGGTTGTGATCACACCATCAATGAGTTAACCTAAAGTGAATGGCCACCACATGAAAGGAGGCTTTCCTGCTACTGGAGTGTTCTTGATGTACATCTGAATTTGAGCAGCTTATGTGGCACACACACAAAGAGGACTAGAGTAGTGTTGTTGAAGTGTAAACGTGTAAACTATACAAAACAAAATTATCCAAAGATCTTAATCTTATAGCATCTCATTTCACCATCCTATGCACAGCAGCTTTAAAAAAACAAAAAACAGGTTTAGTGTATGTCAGTCTTTACACACCTTGTTCCATGCCATTGACCTTTGCTTCAACTGGAGAGACTTAAATAAGAGCAGTCAAAACATCCTGCATAATGACATTGTACCAAGATCAGAGTGATGAGGAGATTTGAGAGAGACAATGAGACAGTCTACAAAAATTATTAAAAAAACACAAGTTAATGAGAAAACAGAAACACATGAGGTAAACAAAACAATTTCAAGGTATCATCAGCAGACTGAATATAGCTTTTCATGTCAGCACAACATCATACTTCATAAAATCCAGATTTTTCAAAACAAAAATGACAATTTACACATTTGTTAGGCATGAACTGCATAACAACTTTAGCTTTCCTGCTTTGACATTCTATTTGACACTTTATCATAACTACTCCTCGTATGATAATAATAACTATTATTACAATATTAATAGTAGTACATGGAAACAGTAAAAAGAGCAAGAGTTGCCCCTTTTTACCCACTTTCTGGCTTTGTAAACAAACAAATACATGAAAAACCCCATCCCACCCAACCCCACCCCACCCCCGGGTGTCAGTCACGAGGCTCCATCATTTCTTACTGCAGTTGTTCCAATGGCTCATTGACACAGGCAGTCAGACTTTTATCTGAGCAGTTCCTGCATAGAGTTTATAACTCATCCTTGAGTTGAGAGTCTGTGTCTCCATCATCCTCTTCTTCCTCCTCCTGCTCTATGCCCTCCTCCTCTTCTTCATCCTCCTCTTCTTCCTCCTCCTCATCTTTTTCCTCTTCCTCCTCATCTTCCTCCTTGGCCTCTTCTCTCCTCATTTTGTCCTCCTCCTCACGTTTCTTTCTCTCTTCCTCCTCTTGGCTTTCCTTCATCTTCTTCTCTGCATCCTGGAGACAGCGCATGTTTGAACGATAAATTCGCAGAAGTGAGAAATGACCACTGAAGGGCAAAGCTGTTTGTAGATGAACACATCTAAAGATTTTTTATCTACATATAAACCTATCAAGAAATATAATTTGGTGACATGAGCTTCCAAAAAGGTAAAATTCATGATTGGGCTTGATCAATACAGTCTTTACCATACTGAGGCAGAACTATTAAACTCACCTTAGTTTTACCCCAGGTGTCATTGCCCACTTCCTCTGCCATGGCTGGGTCGTTGGTGATCAGGAAGTTATCAAAGATAGTACCAGACTTGACCTGCATTAAAATAGGCAAAAATGTGTATTATAAATCAGGTGATCCATGCAAGTTCAGAGAGTGAGAGCCCTTTTGTGAATGCTGCCTGAGTACAATCTCTGCACAAAATTAAATAGCAAACCATGCATTTAATAAAGGTCACAGAAATGTCTAGTTTGTTTTGTAGATACTTTGTAATTTTTGTAATTTTCTTTTCATTTTTGTAACACTTCATGTTAAATGTGTGTACATAGGGGGCAAAGTTTACTGGATTCAAATTCCTTGGAGGTGTACACATACTTGGCCAATAAGGCTCATTCTGATTCAGGAGACAGAAAGTGATGTTATCTCCTTACCTGCCACAAGTCGAGTCCAATCACGCCAATGCTGTCGTATTTGTAGATCTCGGAATCAGCAGTGTACTCTGGGTTGTCGATCTCCGGGTGGATCCACTTGCCTTTATAGGCAGGATTACTGATCTCTCTGGGCTTCCACTCACCCTGTTGACAGCAAACATAGAGAGAACGGTTAATGTCAGAAGACACACACATGCAAACCAACTGTTCAGTCAAGAAGTGTACCTGGACAGAGTGACAGATAATCTAGTTTTACTAGAAAACAAGGAGTAACTTCTCCATGGAAGTAGACCACTTGCTGTGGAAAATACTGCATATTTCAAGTACCACTAAAGAAACTTTTTTTTTGTTGGTTCTTTATCTAAAATGTTACTCATGACATAGCTGAGGGGTTGATTTGAAAACAGATTTCATTATTTTCTGTTCACCTTGTAATCCGGGTTAGAGACCATTGGCGGCTCCCACTCTCCATCCATCTCATCATCCCAGTCATCAGGCTTCTTAGCATCAGGATCTGGGATGTTTTCAGGTTTGTCCCAATCCTGCAACAGAGATACAATTAAAGGCACTGCCTCACAAAGGCGTACTGTAAACATTTTGATCTATTTGATACCAATTAAGCACAGAAAAAAAAACTCAAAAGTGACAAAACAGACAATTTCTAGATTGACTAGAGCAGACTGACCTCTGGTTTCTTATCATCAGGGTCAGGAATCTTCTCTCTGTCATCCCAGTCTTCTGGCTTTTTTGCTTCGGGGTCCTTAATTTTCTTAGGAGGCAGGAAGTCCCAGTCATCCTCTAGATTGCCAGATTCAACCTTCTTATTGTCGATCTTGACCTCGTAAGTGTTGTCAGGGTTGACAATGAGTGTGTACAAGTGGCTGTACTCATCATCCTGCAGAGCATGAAAGAAATGTCAGCAACCTGTCAGACTTGGTTTTATTTCCCCACAATTTACATACAATTTGTTTATAATGTAGGACATGTGCAAAGTGTCTTTGAAATTTTCATTTTAACATGGTGTGGACAACAGGAGCGATACGAACTAGGAAAATTAAAGAAGTCTAAATACAACAGAGAAATTTGCTTGGGGTGCAATAATCCTTTAGTAAATACAATACCAATAAAATGGTGTCTCACCTTGCATCTGATGTCCTTGTTAATCAGATGGTTCTTGCCTTTGTAGTTAAAGATGACATGAACTTTCTTTGTGCCAGGGCCGCAGATATCAGGACCTGAACAAACAAACAATTAAACACTTAAATAAATAAAAGTATGAATGTGATCCTTGAGTGAACAGTTAAAAGAAGCAAAAAAAAAAGGTAGACAAAGGATAAGAAATATCTTAAATCCATCTTAATAAAAGAAAACTATGCACTCCCAGTAATCGATGTTTAGAACAACAACAAAAAAAGATTAAATGTGAAAGAGAATACATATCATTTCATTCTGTCACTGATAAATCATCTGCACTTACCAAACATGATGTTGTAAACTGAGTCTCCATGCATGTCCTCCTGATTGAGGTCTGAGGGAAAGAGTTTGATGTAGCCTCCGCCACAGTCGATGCTCTGCTCATGTTTCACTGTGAACTGGATGACTAGAGGCTGACCCTGGTTGCTGAAGTCATCAAAACGGGAAGACATGGCATAGAAGCGGGCATCCTGGCTTGTCTGCAGACCTGTAACAAAAAAGTTAGATCATCTAAAGTTAGTTTATTTCACGAAACTATGAATCTGAATCTGTCTCTTATAAGGTTGTACTACAGAGACAGCTTTGTGGGATGATTTCAAATACTTTTCAGATAAAGAGTATAGATTCCTACATCCAGAGTACTCTCATCTGGGCAGGATATCTCAAACAAATCAGACTCTGTCTCATCCAAACTCTAGTCCAGAGCAAGTTCAAAAAGAACCATTCATTTGTCTCCCATCACACTTCCTAAACAAACTTGAGACAGAGGATGCACCTGTATTATAAAAAAAAATCCCAGCTCAATGCCTGGGACAATGTCAGTGATGACAGTCTGCACAGTCTATGGTGATAACTGTTTTAACATTTTCACACACCTTTGTCTTTCTCAGCATCTCTGTAGAACTTCCCTGCCGTCAGAACAAACTTGCCATAGTCTGACTTGTGCTTGGATTCCACCCAGCGACTCTTCCAGGCATCTGCAAAAACAAGTGGAGGTTCAGTCACTCACAACCTGCCAATCCCCCACTGGTGATGCATCAGTGCAAGAGCTCTGGGATTATGTTATACTGCCAAGAAGGACCAGTCTTTGTGACTCCATGCGCTGTCTGCCTTAAGACTGGAGTCCAAAGATAATACGACTGCTAAGGAGAGGGGTACAGTGGGTGACCAGGGGTGGGCTGTGCAAATGGGGGATGGGTAGACAGACAGGGTTTGATGATGGCTGTGGGGAAGAGGATGGTGAGGAAATGAGGGATGGGAGGGTCAAAAAACAAATGGTGTTCATTTTGACTTAATACATCTGAAATTGAGCAGAAGGCAAATGATGCATCAAAGAGATGGGTGTAAAATCAGAACTTGTCATCCCTAACAATCATACCAATACATCCCAACATGAAGACCAGTTCTGCCTCTTAATTTGACCATCGTTTTAATCTAATAGACTTGCAATGCAAACCAAAGAATAGCAACGAAACAATCTCGGCATGATTATAAGTGAAGGACCTCACCCCCATCTTCAAATTGCTCTCGGAGATACACAGTAGACTCGGCCAGCACAGATGCGGCCGACAGAGCCAGCAACAGCAGCGACAGGACTGTCATTGTGCCAGACAAGACCCCCCTGCTCAATAATAATGCAAACAAACAACAATCCAAATACAGGTAACTTCAAATTACCTATCTACACTGCACAGCAGCTGCTATTAGTCAGTCTAATCTCTCATACAGTAATGATACAGTGAAAAATGCTGAGACGCCGAAGCCGCTCTCCTCTCGCCTCGGAACAGATGTCTGAATCTGATTGGATGTCAGCCCCTGTCCTCAATCAGGAAACCTTTTCTGTTCTGGCCAATGGGAGAAGAGACTATCTTGATGGAGCGTTGCTCTCGCCAATGGAAGCAGACCACGCGTTTGCTTGATACACGCCCAAGAGGGGGCAATGCGCCGGCGATGAATCATGTATAGAAAATCGCAAGAAATACGGATAAATCGAAGTAAATCAGTCTTGTTGTTCACAGATGTTTTAAAAAACATTATTTTACAAATACTGAAATTCATTAGTATGCCTCTTGAAAGGGCAGAAAGCAAAATAATAATAATAATAACAATAATAATAATAATAATTAAAAAAATCAAAGCTGAGAAGTTGAAATATTTTTTAGCTAATTTCATTGCATTGTACGGGATAAGCTTCCATTATAAAATAAAATGTACAGATGAAAGGTTAAAGCTCCAGTAAAGGGTTTTAGCTAGTTGTTAAATGGACTGGAATTCATATGTATGTGTCTTTAGCATAGACTGTGTATACTATGGACAACTCGGTTCCACCTTCTGCCAATATACAGATTCGAAGCCAAAAAGCTCTCGTTAATTACGTGTTTTCGCTCCATCTCCTGAAACCAACATTGGGCAATAACATTGTACGTACTCCACCACTTGCGCAGTAGCACTGTATGCATTCGGCGGGAGAGTTGCAGGGAGTCACTGTGATGATGCTTGGCTCAAACAGCGTATCTCCCGTGTGAGCAACGCAATCCTTGTACGCCTGTAGGCTGTATCAGGTGTCAATCATAGAAAACATGAACCCCCTAATAACTTTTAAAAATGGAGCTGTACAGAAAAAAGAGGACTTGAGCACAAACCAGTCTAATAGTAACTACATGTCAACATCGCAAGCAGGGGGGAAAAATGTATGTTCTGTGTAATAAATGTATAAAGTTTGTCCACAGCTTTATTAGCTTTGCTGGCACAGGCGGGATTTATGACCTATACTGGGTGAGTGGCCTCACCCAGCAAGGATTCTATGTTCAGTCTATGGTTTTAGCTAGTTGTTAAATGGACTGAAATCCATATGTATGGGTCTTTAGGTCCTAAAAAGGAAACATGGCCATTGAAAAGAAGAAAGACTGTTTCTGGGATGTGATTTTAAATGTCTGACACAACTGGCAGGGGCATAAGTGTCAGACGATTAGCAGTATAAAACAGAAAGTTTTACAGAAAAAAATAACATATTTAGTGATGTGTTTCACTGTTAAGAGAAAATAAAATGAGACTTTTTGTCAGTAATCATTAACGGCACATGCAAAATCAGCAAAAACCAGCAACTCCAAAAAGGGTGACAAAATCCTTACAAATCTACAGTTTCTCACAGGAGCTTTAAATATCAAAATATTACAACGACTCATTCTTTGACAGAAAATGCAACAGATTTTGTGGGTTTGGACTTAAGTGTCAATTTTTATTTCAGCATACACACAGGCCCAGGTGAGAGTGTGTGACAGTGAGTGATGAAACGATAGTGATAAAGTAGGTTGAAATTATAAAATTATATTTGAGAACTTTCCCTAAATTCACAGCAGTGTACACAGAACTATGATGAAACCCAGATATGTGTCAGGTAACAATATAATCAAACTGATATCTTTAAAAAATATTTCAACCAAGTGTCATTAACCCTTTTTTACACAAACTCTGACAAAGATTTACTGCTTTTAACACACTTTATAATCTACCATTTCTGTCAAATTTGAACCACATACCTATATTCATTAGTTGTTCACATTCCACACTGTCTGCACTACAGTCGTCTTCCCTTATGTTTTACTGTGCCACAAAATGTGCATTGAAACACCTCCACAGAAATAACCTGGCCAGGTCAAGTGCTAAAATAATGGCACAATTCTTATAAATAAATAATCAACGCTTACAAAAGAATGATGTCTGACATGCAAATAATGACACATGAAGTAGGACCCTATCTAAACATAAAAATATGTTGCGAACATAAACAGTGTGACAGCAACGCATCAGTAACCCTCTATGGCACATTCTACCCCCATGTGTGCGTCTTTCTTCAATTCCCAGGGTTTGTACTGTAGGAATTCACACCAAGCAGGTGAGGAAGAGCAGCTGCACCTGATGAGGGTCTTCAGCTTTTATGTCTGCAGGCAGGGTCCTGCTGCTCTACCCACTCATACAAGTTCCGCCCTTCTGCCTGGCATTCTCTGTGAAACCTGGACAGACACATATTGCATCTGTGGTGGGTGGGGCTACGTGTTGCAGAGCAGAGAAGACACCTCTTCTCTGCGGCTCTGTTTGCATGGGTTGGAAAAACGTTCTTACACCTCCTCCAGGTCTCTCTTTCTTTCTGTCTGTCTGTCTCTTGTTTTAGGGAAGGAAGAAGTTGATCCTCTGGGGAATGGACTTGCAACCCTGGGCTGAGAAGAGTCTCTCCTCTTTGGGCACATACAGCATCGCCTTGGCGACTTCATCCAGTGTAGCTTCATCCATCTCTAGATCTCGTGCTGCATAGGCGTCCCGTGCACAGAGTTTGACATGCCGATATTCAAGAGGCAGAAATGGCACAAAGAAGTCTATAAGGTGGCCTGACATCAGCTCACTCTGAGCAAATCCACCTGGGAAAAACAACCATAAAGAAAAATGAGGACTATAAGAAAATGATATCATCAATGGATTTTACGACAGATTGTGAAGGGATTATTATACCAACAATCTAGGAATAAAGATGCACTGCAGATCTCTTCTCTTTGCAGCTCTATTCTGACTACCCAAAGAAGTTAAAATAGTTGAACAACCCTCACACCACCTCCGCAACCATGGAAAAATTGATACATCAGTTCCCACCCAGGCCAAATGGCAGAGAGCCGAAGTAAACAATTCCAAAGACCACTATAGAGAGTTAAACATCTGGTCACCAGCTGAGGGCTCAAATCTAACATCTGCAGTGTACCTTGAGACTCCATAGTTTCAGCTCGAAGCCGATGCTCCAAGTCCTCCATGCCAATGTCCTCCCGATTTTGACCAGAGTGCCAGAAGTCAAGAGCTACATCATTGATTGTTGCTCCACCAATGTTACTGTGGTGAGAAAGAGAACATGCAAAAAAAAAAAGCGTTACGTCAAATCTCTTCAATTATTGACAGCTGTATTTTCATGATGTCTAAATATTGATTATTAAAACTGTCTGCATTACTGAGACAAATGTGTTATAAAAAGGGAAATTATCTTTTTCACAAAATGTCCTGTGATATTTACTGAGTTACTTTGTGTATGTAATCATAGAGTTACCATGTCTTGTAAAATACTTAAGGACCACAACTGTGGAGTGGAAAATATATTTCTAGAAGAAATATAAGATCAGCAAGAGGAGATAAGTAACCAAACAATTTATTCAGGAGGGAAATGTAGGTTGGAGAAACATCACAGAGCAGCCAAATATCAGGGCCAAAGATGAAATATACTCTGAGGTTCTGAATCATCTGACAGGATGCTCCTGCTATAGAGACCAACCTGAGGAAAAGGAAGATGGCTCTGCGATAGCTGACGCCATCTACATTGTCATAGTGATCCATGTAGGGCTTGATAGCATCAATGAGGCCTGGATGGAGTTTCTCAGCCTCGTCAAAGATGAACAACGTCTGAGGGCAGCGCAGCACCAAATCCCGGATTGCCTCTCTCAGCTGGCCCTGGATACAGAGAGGAGGATTAAGTAAAACTGTTACTGAGAGTTTTTAACACTCAAAACAAAAAAAGTGAGAGGTAGAGGGATTTAGGTTAAAGGGCTTCTCAGATTTAAAAAAAAATTAGGTTAAAGGTAATCCTGTGAACTATACCCTTTTTTAATCTGAATTAGATTGTGTAATTATGTTGAGTCAACATTTTGTTTTCCATGCTGAAGTAAGGATTATGCAAAACAGTGTTTAAATTGCACCAGATTGGCACTTATGACCTAGTGGGGCAAACACCAGGCAATGCATGTGAGCGTGTGCAGGATTAATGTTTGATTTGATTCAGCCGCACAAACATCGATCCAGACCATTCCCCAGCCAAATTTCAACACACAGACTAAACATCTAATGAAGCAAACAGAGGATCCCAAGAATAATGCCAACATAATCCTAGCACAGAACATCAAAACCTGCGCCAAGTAGGGCCCTGCAACTCTCACCTTGTACGTGTCCACTAGCCTGGCATGTGGGAAGTGGAATGGTGCAATGAACAGGCGAACGCACTCACTCTTCACCCCGTCACGGTACAGGTTATCTGCAATGATCCTGGCCACAAAATTCTTGCCTGTTCCAGACCAGCCGTGGAAGGACAGAGTCAGCGGTTTGTTGGATTCTGGGTTATTGATAAAACCCTGAATGGCTTTCAGAACCACAGACTGAGCAAGGTGTTGTCCGTGGAGCTTTGTCTGGAGGTCCCTTGCCAGACCTGCACGTGCACAAAGAGGAGAAAGCATGCTAAAGAATAGTAGTAGATAAAGAATATTCCTGAATGGGTGCAGTGCTTCCACTTAGTAACTCTGCTGTAAGGCAACAACGTTCAGTATTTAGGTATTATACTCAATGTCAAATGGAGCTAATGAACAGCGAATAAGTCTCTAATTACAGCTCAAGAAAAGCAATGCACCTCTCAAGTCCAAAACTGTAAAACATTGAAAACCAAAAACCATGAGAAATGTTCACTTTTAAATGATGTTCTCTGCATATCACCACTATGAGGAATACAACTCTTTCACTGATGTGATAATTTTAGAAGTTTTACTCAAGTTTAATTGAACTTGGAGGACACTGACTGGTAGATCTACAACTAAAACAGCAAACAATAAACAGGTTTTATTCTCTTTTTGAAGGGGAGAAGAAACTAAAAGTTTTTGACAACCTGTGTGAGCTAAACAGGAATCTGAAAACACACTTTAAATCATAAAAAAATGCATAATGAAGGGTTAATATTTTGAGTACACACTGTAGAACTAAATGACACTGTAACTGTAAGGAGGCTGGATTGTGATACCTGTGATGTTGTTGGTTATCCTGCAGTCTCCAGAGTCACAGCACTGGCCCAGACTACAGTACCACTGATGGAGCAGGCTGACATAGTCTTGAGAAAAACCTGCCCAGATATCCCTGGTGGGAACTGCTGAAATTAACAGCAAAATCACAACAACAACAATATCATAAACAAATTCAGACAGCTTTTCACACTAAGCTTTTGTTACTGAATAACATGAGTCGAAGTCAATGCCATAGTCCAGGCTATAAAACAGTAAAGCAATAAGAGTAGAGTCAATTATGTTCGTCTCGTGACAGGCAACAAATTTGACTAGCATCACAGAAATGCTTTTGATAGCTTCTTTTAGCACTAGTCATTTTTAATCTTCCAATATTATATGCGATGTTTCATTCCCTTACCTTGCTGTGTAGCATCATCTTGGTTAGGCTGACAATCTCCCTCCCATATATTGCAATAAATGTAATTAAAATAGTAAGTGGAGACATTAGAAATGCTGTCCAAGTGGAAGAAGTCAGCCTCTGCAGACAGAGAGCACAACACGGGGAGCAACCACCGCACAAACATCGGTGAAGAGGCTGGTCCTAGACGGAAAAAACAAGAAAGTGCACCGTTCCTTGATATTTCAGTCCCATTTATTCAGACCTGGACCTTCGCTGGTGGTCTGGATTGGGGGGGATCCAGAGCACCTCTCCCCGTTTCACCGAAGGGGCGCTCGTTTTGGCTTCCTGTACGGCGCGGTTCGCTGTCCCTCGACTCCGCCCGCCTTCGTTAATCGTCATTAGACTTTTCAAGAGTGTCGGATATTAACAGTCAAAAACAGTAATATGGTAGTTACATGCTACACGCAAAACAGGAAAGGGAAACCAGAAAAGTTAAAAAATAAAGCAACCATCTGGCTAAACCCGTTTTTAACGATCTGCGAGCAAGAACGGCGTCATTTCCGGTTACATGTATTCCCCCACACAGTGAGGGATTGCCAGAGCCGTTTAAAGGGGGGGCTTTTAAGAGGGCCATGGGTATTGCTTCAAACTGTTTCACTTTAAAGCCAACTGTTATTTACCATATACACTGATACCGAGGCATTGGTCAACCAATTTTTAACAAATGTGTTCAAAAGGGATCAAAGGCTGTGTCCGAAATGAATCACTCAATCCCTAACCCGCATATGGGGTTTCACCATATAAACTGACAATGTAGTGAACTCAATCACCACAGGTTTTGGACACTACATGGCAAGACGCAATGCATGACGTGATGCCCACCACCGGTGAGTGACCATTGGATGGTCACTTCATTTTGCAATGCTTTATGGGAAATTTTGAGTCACCTATATAGGGCACTGGAATATATAAATGAGGTTTCGGACACCCCTCAAAATGGCGCTAACCCCCATGTAGTCACCTATATTGGGTTAGCCTACAGACATATGGCTATTGCTATAAACAGCTGCATCGAGGGATTTAGCCTCTGCATAGCCACTTCCCCTCCTCAAAACCAGCTATTCTCTACAAGTCCTCCTGGTTCTTTCAGCAGAAAGATGCATTTCTTGCACATGTCCTGATACTTACGACTATGTGATGCTGAAACACCAAAGGATTTCTTTGTTTGTGAAACCAGGCTACTTAAGTTCAATTCATCTAAAAGCGCCAGTGCTCATTAAAAGTAACAATAGATTTGAATAGCCATCGTCTACAATTTCATTCGTATAAGTAATGATTTTACGACGACTTTATTCTCATAAGTAATTACGAAGTCTTAAATTCTTTTTCTAAATGTGGCCCTAATACTCAGTCGTACCACTTTGTTCGTGGGGGAATGAAAAAAAAAAACAAAAAAAAACAACCACAGACAAAGAAAATGCGTTTTTACTTTTATTGGCAAATAATTCAAAACATTTCACATGTTCTTCAAGCTGCAGATGTCAAATGGCCTCCAAGAACAGCATACAAGATGCAGCACCTGAGAAGAAAAAAATAATAAAAATCAATTAGCGTAGAGACCTATGAGGCCTTTTTAAAAACTACTGGGAATGAAATTGTCATTTTCCAAGCACAATCTTTTACATTGCATTACAGGAAAATATACTATTAGTATTCAGTTTCATACTCACTTGTGCCAATATTGTCAATGTGGGACACTTCACTCCAAGGGTCTAAGGGCTGAAGACACATTCCTGAGGGAACAGACAGATTTGTTTAAAATCAAAAGCAAGTGCCAAGAGCAGGACAGAATCAATGTTGAATTGACCACATGACCTCAGATATAATGGAACGGTAAGGGTTATAATCAACGCAATTCATTTGGCAGAATCTTTTCATCACTGGTAATGTGGCTGATTTACATTCAGTTAAAACAATCCAGTCTAGTTCAAGAACTTTGCAATTCTTGTACACCAGACTAGGTAGCGCAAACCCTCAGGCATTTTAATGTGTTAAACATCCAAACTCTTACCTGTCACTTGTCTTCCAAGTGGTCCTCTACCGCAAAAGGGTTAGCCTTAAGAAAAACAAAAATAAAATAAGTTTAATATGCACACCAGACATGAGGATGAACATTAGCACACTGACCAGATCAGCTAGAGCTAATATTGATAGACTCCATGGTTTGTTGTCAGTGTTCAACAAGTCATCATACAGGTCAGTCTTAGTTAATTACAATATTCCAACTAGCATGCAACTCTCAGACCCAGATGGTCAACTACAAAAAATAAATAAAAAAGTACAATTAAGATAAAAAAAAATATTGGTCAACTGAGTCTGAGGTGCTGCTGTCACATTTCTTACTTACCATGCCTTTGTGACATCCAGCACATGCTACCAACGCCAGCTGGGTCTGCAAAGTCAAAAAAAGAGATCAAATTAAATAATGAAGATCAAAGAGTGAAGAAATATTCTGAACAAGTCAGATCAGAAAAAATGACAAAATATCCTCAACTGGATCAGCGACCTGATTCAAATTCATCACATCTGAACATTTGAGCAGTCTCAGAATACAGACTCTACTTACCAACACAGGGCTTTGAGGAAGTGCTCACAGCCAGGTTTTGTGTCTGTCTGCAGAGAGACAGGATATTTGTTATTCAAGTACCCAAACCACTCCCAAAAGGGGTGAAGTAGTGGAACATATGACACGTCAGATAGGAGCGAAAGACAGTTTATTCGTCACAGTATAATCTGCTGAACTATGCAATCATCACTGTATCAAATGCAAAGATTAATGTACATAGTACTTCCTACTCACCTTGACTGGACCTCATTTTACACCAGACACTTGTTCCTGAAAATAGATGAAAAATTGTTAAATAAAAATAAATACTACGATTTGCCTCAATGACTATTGAGGCTGATACATCAGCTAGGAGCGAAAGACAATAGCTATTCTTCATTGTTTCATCTGCTGAACTATGCAATCATCACTGTATCAAATACAAAGATAAATGTACACAGTACTTTAAACTCACCTTGACTAGACCTCATTTTATGCCAGACACTTGTTCCTGAAAATAGATGAAAACTTGTTGAATAAAATCAATATAATAGATTGCCTAAATGATTATTAAGGCTGATACATCAGATAGGAGCGAAAGACAACAGTTATTCTTCATTGTTTCATCTGCTGAACTATGCAGTCATCATTGTATCAGGCCTGTTGGTTTGTAACAGTTTCACTTGATTTAACTCACCTTTAACTGATCCAGGAACATGCATAGTAGATCCAAGGCTGTATCTGCATCATCTGCAAGTTAAAAAATGACAAACACTTTAGAGATTCTTATTTAAAAAGGTTGCAGGTGTTACTGAGGCTGCACTGTATCAGCAAAAAGTTCTCTTTCACTCTTTTCAGAGAGATTCCCATTGTTTAATAAACAAGATCATCATTCACAGTTGGTTGAGGGAGAACACAAAGTAGAGGTTTGATCTAGTACCTGTTGTGGATGTAGTACATCTGTTTGAGCCAGCGCTGCACACCTGAGGGAATAAACCAGAGATGAGCGATGAAGAGTAATAACCTAAAGTTTTGACATTAAATCCTGTGCCTCAGCTTAACAACTGGTGGGTTGAGAGTATCGTCATCCATCTTGTCAAGAGTAGCAAATAAATGTCATCACAGCAGCACGTGAACATACAAACTCAAGGGTTGACTGATGCTTGTCTAGGTGTGGCACTGTGCAGTCTTAACAGTTTGTGTTTCGACTAATGCAAGTCCCGACCACATGATCTTGTTTCCAAGGTTGTCCAAGAACACCCAAATGTCAAGATGCATCAGGACACACTAGAGATGCATCAATTTCCCAAACTGCCTGTTCACTAAGCCTTACCATTGTTTGGCTTTATCAGCTGCTTCATGTTCTTGACTTCTTGGGGACCTGTGGACAAACACCATTTAGTGCCATACTGAACAAGACAATGTAAAATTAATACTTGCCAACAAAGTCTCAGTGTAAAATTGCTCAGAAATCACTTCTGTCCACTACTCTTACACTTTGAATCATCACCGACTTTTACATGGAATAGGCAGAATAAACCATGTTAGAGAAACTTACAATAGTACTTGTCCTGGCATTCAAACCTCTGAAGCCTCCAAGACCTGAGTGAGAGAAAAAGAAAAAAAGCATGGTCATTTTTCTGCCACGACCAAGTGTACCACATGATGAAAGAGCATCCATGCAGCCTCAGTTAAGGACTTTAAGAAATCACTACTTTTATCTACTGCACTTCACAAACATAAGTAAAAGCAAAGATTAACAAGTGATTTCCAAGTCATTTCCATGTGATGACTACCAGAAAACTGCTTAAAACCAGTTCACAGGACTATAAGCAAAAACTACTCAATAGCATGAAAAAAAAAAAAAAAACTCAAACAGTAATAAAAAGACAGCTCAAGATTGGAAAAAGGATTAAGACCTGTCTTCATATAGGTGAAAATCAGAAAACAATCCTTATCAGATATTTTACTGAGCACAAGAGCAGATGGTAAATCTGAAGGTCGACTAAAACTCATTTTAGATGGTGTCCCATTCAGTCAGAGTTGTTGGCATTTCCTCACATTGACTCAGATGTCCCTACCAACATTTACTTCATCATTTCTTTATGGGACAACATGTTAAGTCAAAAGCTAGCATTTTGGCTAACAGGCGCCTCAGCATGCGCAGTGATGCACGTGGTAGAGGCCTGCTGCTAGCGCGAGCTTAAGTTCGTCTTATCATCAAATAAAGCATTTAAAAAAAGGAAAAAAAAGAAGCAGCACTGAGACAGAACAACAAATATAACATGAATCTTATCATCTGCTTCCAAAGATAAATAAGTCATTTCTGCCTGTGCAATACCAAGTGACTCAATGCTAAGTTTGGTTCTGATAGTTACCTTCGCCACAGCAGAGGAGTGAATGGGAGCGGTCAGAGGGTGCAGGGCTGTTTTATACAGCATGTCGCAAAGGCTGATGGGAGTTGTCAGCAGCGCCCCCGCCGGTTATTTGTGTCACTGAGGAAAATTATATTGTTATCCTAAAACAGTAGTTTGGCTCAGTGCTAATAGTTTCAGGTCTTCATGATGACAATTGTTTTTAGTGGATTTAAAAACAGCGTTTCTTGTTTTCTCACTTGGTATTGTCTTCTCCATCTTTTTAGACGTTTGCACAAACTGTGTGTAAAAGAAAACTGTGAAGTGTGGTTTTAAAATCGATAAAAATCTATTTGGATTTTGATATCCAATGGTTTGGCTACAAAAGAAGACAGACACTCGCCGAAATAAAGCAGGTTTCATAAGGATGAAATAGACCTGATGATTTCAGTGAGTCAGTGACCTACACCTGCAGAGGCCTCAACACCTCATGGCATTTAAACTCATATGATAAACGAAAGCCCTATGCTATTGCTATTAACAGCTGCATTGACGGATTTAGCCTCTGTACAGACATTTTCCCCTCCACAAAAGAAGCGATTTCCTCAAAGTCCACCTGTTTTTTTTTCCTGTGGAAAAGATGCCTTTCTCATACTTACTTTTTAAAGCTCTGATACTCATGACATTGTAATGCTGATGTACCACAGTATTAAGTATCGCCATGTTTGTGAAACCTATACTGAAGTACAATTCATCTAAATGCTCCACAGCCCTCAAATTAATAACTTTATTCTCATAAGTAATGACTTTACTCCATGAATAATGACTTTAGTCTGGTAAGTAACCTTTAAGTGTTTGAATCGGATGAAAAAAATATACACACTCACATCAACTAGTTTGTCAATACACATGCGCCTATGTCATCCATAGAAAACACCCAAAATGATTTTAGTTGACCTATAGTCAGTGTTTTATCCATCAGTTTAAACATAATTCTCTCCCACAATGCCTCTCTGCAAACTTGGAGAAATGGCAATATTTGGTGGTGATTGTTTTTGATGTGCAATCTTCTTGCCTCTGAAAAACATGGATAAGACACAGTTATCAGGATTTGGCAGAAAACCGCACCACAGGACTACGAGTAAGGAAAATATTCAATAACGTGAAGAAATCAAATCGTCATCAAAGCCATCAAATAGTCATCAGCTCAATCCTGGAAAATTGATTAAGACTAATTATTTTAGGGGTGAGAAAAAAAAAACAGAAAACATCAAATAATCAGATTTTTTCTGCAGTTAGGAGCAAAAGAGCAGAATGGTAAATGTGAAGGTCGACTGAAACTTATTTTAGAAAGTGTCCCGACACACATAACTTCTTCAGAAGACAACATTTAGAAGAAGTCGAAAGTTAACATCTGGCGAATAGATGCATCGGCACGCGCAGTGATGCACGCGGTAGAGGTCTACTGTTCCCGCGAGTCTACGTTCGTACTTTTATCAAATATCATCATTAAAAGAGGAAAAAGCAGCAGAAAAGTGAATTAAACGTGAATGTTATCCTCTGCTTCCAAAGGTAAATATTTCTGCCTGTGCAATATCAGGTGACACGGTGCTTGGTAGGGTTAAGGTACTTACCTTCGCTCCAGAGGAGGGGAGAAGGGGAAAATTGGAAACTATCTTTTATCTTTGGGAACTTTTAGTGCAGGTAGAATGTGCAGGAGTTCGCAAAAGCTTCTTCTCCTTCTCCTTCTTTTTTTATGATGGTTGGCAACCAGTTTGAAGGTGCATTACCGCCACCTACTGGACCGGAAGTCCGAGCAGTAGATTGGCAGACAAATAATATTATTAACAACAGAAAGAAAAAAATATATAAACTCAGATCTTGTGACACACTTCTGTTTCCTTTAAGATCACAATGAAATTTCGGTGTCTCCAATATTTAAACCCTATATAAACCTTTAATAAATAGTCCATTAATAATTAATTAAAATTTTTAATCATAATGTCATTGCTTTTTAATGGTAAAGTAACTATTAACTTACATTAATAAACTATCTATTTGCCATTTATAATTGGTCTATATGTTGTTTTTAAATGATGATTAAACATTAATAAACCATCTATTTACCATTTATAAATCATGGTTATTGTAAAGTGTTACAGAAATTTCTTTAACAAAAGGTACTAAGGGTTCCTATACTAACTCTTATTTTGGCTTTTTGCTGCTACTTTTTGTACTTCCCTTTCCTCCTCATACATCCTGAATTCAAATAAAACATGCTGTACTGTTGTAGATTTCTCAATCAAATCCTATGTTCTGCAGTGTTTAATTTAACCCAGAACGTCCTATTCTAATGGGAGAAATCACAACCTCTTCTTTCCTATTCCAACCTTTCACCCCGCCCCCCAACTTGCTTCCGTACGCTGGTATAATGGCTACAAATTCAACTGTGTAAACTGCTAAATGATCTATAGTTCTTCTCTTGATAATTACTTTATCCTCTGGGGTAAATACTGCAACTCCTTTATGTCCTGTTTCTGGCCCTTTGAACCATCTGTAAATATTTTTGTTTGGTTGCTCCAGATATCTTTGAGCCACCATCACTGCAGAGCCCTCCCTACGCCTTTTCTTCAGCGCACTCTGAATCTCTAACACTATCTGGGTTGTTATAAATAACCAAGCTGGGATGGATGGGAAGTGTCAGCAGCACCCCTGCCGGTCATTTGTGTCACTGAAATATTTCCATCTTGAAACAGTAGTTTGGCTCAGTGCTGATAATTTTAGGTCTTCATGCCAACAATTTTGAGGATCTGAAAACAGTTTTCCCGGATTTCTCGCAGGGTATTGTTTTCAACATCTTTTCTGACACTTGGACAAACTATGTAGAGGTAACTGTGGAGTGTGGTTTTAAAATCAATAAAAATCCATCTGGACTCAACTGAGTATTCTACATCAACTGAAAGAAATCAATAATTACTCTGTATTGAGCAGTTGTTCAAAATAAAGCCACATATTTTTTTTTAATGGACTGTAAAGCACTTTGTGTTACATCCTTTCGTATGAAAAGCGCTTTATAAATAAAGTTTGATTTGATTTGATATTTTGGGTATAACACCATGGTACATAATTTTTTAAATGGAAAGAGACACATCCGTTCACCCAATATAATCTTGATCTGAAGAATGTAGCTCCTCGCTTTGCCAAGACTTCAAATGTAACATCAGTAACCCACTCTTTAAAGGAAGATTTCATCAATCAGCTACAAGTACAGGAATCAAGTTGTGCGCTAACATGTAGCACCAGAACTAGGTTTTCCTTTATAAATCATCTGATAAGACAGAATTCTTTCATCTCTCAGACAAGACTACAGGGTCTTGAATGTTAAGAAATCACAAGCCTTCACTCTGAGTGACAGCAGTTGAAAATATTCATGGGCAATTTCAGGTGAAAATAGTTTATTTCTGCATTTCATCCAAATATCATTGTATGTAGTTCCAACCTATGTAGCTGTAAATAAGAGAATGAATGGTGGTTCAAAAAGCAGTGGTATGTGGGAAGATAAATATTGCCTTTAACCCTTTATCTTAAAAGAATTGGACAAAAAAAAAAAAAAAGAAGTCTACAAGAAAACTGAATTGGAGGGACACAGGCTGGAGTCTGGCAGCACTCTGAAACAGCAGTGGCGTTTCAAAAGTCTACACTGGTTGCTTGTATTCTTGCTCCTCATCCTCCAACATCTCAAGAGTGAGACTTCAACTCGTCTGAGGGTTCGGAGAGGATACAAGGCCAGGTGATGTCTTTACAGTCTCGACTCCAACCTGATGTCCTCATCAAGGACCAGCAATCCAGAAATATGTAAACAATCATTTGTTCATAAATGCCTTCAGGTAACATGGAAACATTTCCAGAGGATTGTTTGTTCTCCGCCCAAATAAAAGTCCCCTTAGCCTTTTATCTAAACCTTTTTGGCATAATGGACATGTGAGTTTGTCCTTTGATGATCTATATATTGCATATATTCCACAACTCTATCAGCACTCTCCCAATCAGTGTGTTCAGATGCTATGGCTTATGTGGGGCTTGGCCTCTGATTAACACTTGAAACACAGAAAAAGTGTAAAAGACAAAAAAAAAAAAAAGAAAAAAAGATGTCAAAATTAACTTTAAATGGAATGATTCCTAAAGATGTAAAGCCATTGTTCATATTCTCAAATATGTTACACTATTGCAAGAATGAAAAATAAACAAAAAGCATTGAAAATAAAAAAGAATATATTTTTATATATCCATCATATGTATATCTATATATAAACAACAGTTACAACTAGTTGCAGGCAAGCGGAGAGTTTCTTCCCCGCCTCTTTAAGACTCATCCATCCCACCGTTATAAGGCTGTCAGACTCTCAGAGGGGGCAGCAGCTTTCTTTCCTCAGACACCGGATTCCCTGAGATGTAGAGCGTGGTTTTTTATTCGTCAAGGTTTGTTTGATCGGAACTTTTTCAACCACACACACCTTGCCCCTCCCCCTCCGTAAAGCGTAAATGTAGGGAAACAAGTGCTGCTCGAGCTCGTCCCGTGGAGCTGATGGAGGGTGTGGTTGTGAGATGAGACGTGACCCTCTCGTCTCCACTCTGTGCTGCTGAGTCTCATGTTGGCAGGTGGTGGGTTATCAGTGGCGGTGGAAGCAACATTGCCCAAATCAGAAGGGGAGCTTTACTAATTTCACGATACATCTTGGATGCTTTTCCATTTGATTTCATTCATTTCTGTATTATGTTACAGTCAAATGCAAAGCTGTTTACATACATATTCAATCATCAGTCATTCCAAGGCTTGGAAAAGAAAAGGCTTGGAAAAGAAGTGGTTTTTGCAAAAGAGTTCTTATTAAGACTCTGTTGTGTGTGCATTTCTTTCTGCATATGTATCAGTGTGTGCTTAGTCTTCTCAGTGCCTCTGAGAGGCTAATCTCTTTAATAGAGGCTCATCATAGACCCAGCACTCTCCGTCCTCGTGGAATAGCTGCACAAACAAACAAACAAATAATAATGATTACTTTTAGGACTGATAATTGCAATTTTACACTGCAAGTTATTTGACAACTACGACACTTAAGATCAGCTAAAATTCTTAGAATTTTAAGTCTCACCCTAGTCTCCCACTGCTGCTCGTTCTCCTTTCTTTCTCTGGCTTCGGCTCGTTGTTTCTCCTCCAGTCGGTGTTTTGCGTCTGTCGCTGCATCGATGTCTTTCAGCTTCAGGTTCAACGTTACATCTCTCCACAGTCTGATGAATGATAGTGGTAAAAGTCAAACACATGGAGACAGGGATCATTTCTAACACAGGGCTTTAGATCCTTGCTTACAGCATTTTTTTTCGCTCTCACCTTCGTGACTCATAATCAAGCTGGTCTTCCAGCTTTCTCACTTTCTTCTTGATGATGCCCATCCTCTTAGTGTCTATGAAAGTTGTGTTCTCCTGAAAACACAAACAAAACACAGTCATTCATGCATACATACATGACTTTTCTTTAATTTAAAAGTCTGTCATTAAGCAATAAACGGTCTTATTTACTCATTTTGTTTTGAATTACTTTGATATTCTTCCCTGAAATTCCTCCAATACAGCCAAACATGAATTATGGTCTACCATTTTTTAAAGATAGAAATGATGCAACTTTAGCAAACAACTCCATTGCATTGGTGGAGAAAACTTTTTTAACATCACAGATAACAAAACAAAAAAATAAATTAATTTGAATCCTTTATGTGAAAGAAAACTACGTTTGGATAAGTACGACTAAGTTTAGATAATTGCATCATTTCACATCAATGTACACAAGCTTTAGTAAAATTTATATGTCTGTTTTTAATTCCATTAATGCTCAGGAAGAATTTGGTATTATCAAATATTCAAATCGAGTTACTGAAACAGTTTTGGATAGAAAAGCTGTATGATAAATTTCCAGTCTCTTTTTTTTATTGCAAACTATCATTTTTCAAAAGTAACTATTGTCTCTTTTGATACTCCTGCTCCCTTCAAATTTCACAAAGAAAAAAAGAGCAGAAAAGAAAAGGACTCACTCCTGTTGCCCACTTAGCGTACATCACTCCATTCCATTCCCCCTCAATGGAGCAGAAAGACTTCTTGTCATTGGGTGCACTGAAAAAAAAACAAAAACGAAGAGATCTCATCAGAAAGTCAGCATTATCAAATTATTAATCTTTTTTTTTTACTGTAAAAATTAAATCTGTCAATAATTTTTCTCTTACAAAATCTCAGCAGTGATCCTGTGCTTCTTCCCTCCGTAGAAAGGTTTGGTGTGAAACACAATGTTGGCACTGTAGCCAGACTTAGAGCAGGAGATGTTGCACTCCCCACCCAGTTCCACCCAGGGCACTGTCAGAATCGACCTGCACACACAGACTCAGGTCAGTGAAGCACATGTTTAAGACTGGAGGTGAATGTGACAATCAGAAGCATGAAAAACAACAAAACACACCTTCCGTATCCATTGGGGAAAGTAAGGATGTAATGCTCATCGTGCTCCAAACATGACACACAACCTGGAAGGAGACCAGTGAAGAACGATCATGAAGTTATCATCCAAAAGTCTGATTATACTTTTAAAGCATACAAAGCAGTACTTTGCTGCACCTTGGCCGATGTTGTGGACACCTATGGACATCCCTAAGAACTTCGACTTGGTCCAGATGTGAGCGTTGAACTGGATCTTCTTATTTAAACACTCTGCGTAGAATGCAGAAACTGGAGGAGAAAAAGAGAGAAGCATTTGAGGGTTTGTAGAAAAGTGGCAACGTTCACGTAAATGCCCTAAGAAATACAGCAAATAGTTAATGAGCTAGTGTATAAAAAATTAACCTTTTGGGGTTTTACATACGCTAACTCGACATGTTAGCATCAGACTGTATTTTCTTCAAATGTGTTGGTCTTACTAACCCTGTGTGTCAAACAGCTTTCACAGTGTTGTGAATACAGTTAAAGAATTGACACTCACTGGGTGGGTGGTGAGAGACCTGCTCTGCCACAAAACGCACACTGTTGGCTGAAGACCAGGGAACAGGACCGTCTGAAACCGTCTCCTGAAAGGTAGAGGAAAAGAGGAATTAAAAAGGAAGTGTTCCTGGATATACAACATTTAAAACTCTATAATACGTGTGATCATTTTATCTTTTCACTACAAAAACTGGTCCGTAAGAACAGGTTAGGTCTGCCTAACACAAAATAAAGATGCTTTGCTCAGTTAAGTGTTCGCAAATGTGTCTACACTTGTCAAAGAATCATGTGGTCTCACTGTGTTGGGGATAGATTCCTCTGTTTCACTGGGCAGATCCCAGTGGCAGTAGAAAACTTCGCCCAGTATAGGGTTGTAAGGTTTCTTGGCCACTGAACCTTTCCTCCCTGCATGGAAAGCTGACAGGTACCACTTCACCACATAAACCATGCGCTCCCTGGGCTCCAGCTGCTCAGCGATACTGGTGAAAGCAACATAAACACATTTTTTTTGTTTTTTACTCAGCATCAGATGCTTTTTGATATCTTTGTGAAACACTGATGAGAGAGAGAGAGAGAGAGAGAGGACCATTACCTTACAAATAAGTCAGGGTGTGCAAAGAAGTCTGCATACATTTCTAACAAAGACCTCCTTTCGAGGATGAAGGTAGGCAGGACCACCTGTGAAATATAATGAAGAGGAAAAACTGTAAAACTGGATCTGTGTGGGCTGTTCAAGAGAAACAGCTCGCACAGAGTTAGAGGGAAAAAAAAGGACCACAGTGCAGAGAGATTTTCAGACAGAACAAAGAAAGATACTCGCACTGAAGTCTAGCATGAAGAGAGTCTGGTTCATTATACTGGTTGGAGGTCTTTACCTTTGTGAGGTCCATGCCCAACCGAACTTGAGAGAGAAGATGCATGATGACGCTCTTGTGCTCCTCCACAGACTCGCCATCACCATCATCGTCGCGGTCTTCATGACTGTCAAATGGATCTGAGGGCCAACACAGAGGACAGGTTTCGCATTTCTTTATATTCATGTTTCAAATAAGACTTATTTTGAACCACTTAAAGGTGGGGTAGGCAGGAATCCGCTAAAGAAGCATCTTTTTTGTGGTGTTTATACAAAAAAGCTTTTAATAACAGTCAATATCCATTAGTTATTGATGACATATGGTAATATAACGATATCTCTGTGTTTTGTTATGTTTGTGCAGCCAACATTTCAAAATTTCAGAGCGCTCCGCTCTTTCTGACTGTAAACAAATCCATTCCCCGCCTCCCCCAACCTGATTGGTTGTGAGGCGGACGCTGCTCCCCTGTGTCATTCAGGAGCCCAAACAAAGTTAGCGTGCTACAACATCAGACAGTAGAAACCAACCAGAAAGTACAGAAAATTGTCTGATTCCTCCTTTAGCCATGACTGCCAACACAAGCAAGAAAACAAAGTAAATACCGGAGACTCTGGTGGAATAACGGGCGCTTAAAAAGGAGGTAGACCAGACAAGAGCTAAGAAGCCGGGTCAACATTGATGGGGGACGCTTCGGGATCTTATGGACCCTGTAACCTTTCTGCTGGACAGGTAAACCGCTTTAACAAAGTAAGCGAAGTGTCTTTAACAGAAGTGTTTCGTGTCAAACAGGACCTGCTGCGTGTTGTAGCGCCGCTAAACTGTTAGCCTCGGGTCCTGGACTATGTCACTTTATCCTAGTTGTAGAAGTCCTGCAAACATCGTGTTTGCTGGTAGTCTGTTGGCATCTACAGTAGAACCAATGCTTTTTACTTTCATGTTGACTGGGCCCCATTTGTAATTATCTTAAGTATTTATCTGCATTATATCTGAATTTAATTGGAACGATACGAGCGAGCAGGAGCGTCTGTTTGTGGGCGGGGCTTGCTGGAGCAGAGAGGGAGGGGAGAGGAGGAGCTGAGGGGAAAACTGTTTGGTATGGGTGGTGTTTACATTCAAGATTTCTCCCCAAAACTGGCACTTCCTCAGATCCTGCCTACCCCACCTTTAATAAAATCATATGTCATTGATACTGCGGGGAGGGTGTAATATTACAGGAGAAATGAAGCAGCTGAAGGTATAAACAGCCAGATGAAAACAGCGGCGTAAATCTGGAGTGGTCTCCCTTTTACCTGCATCTGTGGTGCCGTTGGACATGGACGAGTTAAGGGACTCTGTGGTGTCTGGTCGTTTCAACGCTGTTCCTTCATTAGTGAGGGGTGAGGCAGCTGGCGCCCCCGAGGGACTGTGGGCAGATAGAGAGAGGGGGAGACAGGAAGCAGGAGAGATAAAGGGATAAAAAATGAAAAAGGTTGCAGAAGCAATTTTACTGCAAGCCTTTCTGAACTGGCAGCTTGATTTATATTTGCTCTGAGCAGAAATTTCCCATCTGACCGGCTAAATTCTATTATTACTGTGCTGCTGCTTTCAAGCTATAAAGCATGAGTTTCTGTGTGCAATGTTGGTTGCAGGAGGGCGGGGTGTTTCTTTACTCACTCTATGCAGTGTTTGGGAGAAGTGCTGCTCTGGTAGAACTCATCAGCATCGTAGAACTCATCCTCGCTGGAAGAATAGGAGAAGTCTGGCACTGAGTGCGAGGGGAGGGGCATGTGAGCCGGCGAGGCAACACCGCTGCTGGGGCCAGATGGGCCACCCCCTGATAGACAGATAAAAAAAAAAGTGTAATTTAAGTTCCCCCTTGCAGTGACATCCTTTCAGATTTGATCAATCTATCAAGTCTTCTTCATCACTTATATAGAAGAGGATATCTGGTCAAATCAACATCAAAAATGCTCAACTAATGCGCTCATATCTGAGTGCAGTCTAGCAGGTTGCGTAATGTACCATCAATCTGTCAGTAACATAGGATGGCTTCCTCTGCAGAGAATATTGACAGCACACTCAAGCATGCAGGAGTTTCATTTTAGTGCACAGCGCAGCATTTCCATACTGCTGCCTCAGCTCAGAAGACAAACAGGCATGTACCGCTCTGCCTTCACTTGCTTTTTATTTACTTTGTGTTCCTGGAAGCACTGCACAGTGTGGAAAAGCGTCCTAATAATTTATAACACCCATTAATTTTGCTCCTGGGGTGGAGTTCCTGAAAGATAAGCTTCAATTTGGAGTGCAAGAAAAAGCCTAAAATATATCCCTTAAGATATGTGCAATATGCATGACTTTCTATGACAACTAAAAATGGATCCTTAGAGCTGTAAAGATGACAGTCATCAGCTGGAGAAGTTGAGTGACCTATTACCTGTGCTGTTGGGAGTTGGAGTCTGAAGACTGCCCATCACTGTGACAACGGGGCCAACAGGTAGCGTGGAGGGCCGTTGGTCTGATTTACACACCTGAGAAGTGTCTTTAGAAGAAAAGAGAGAAAAAAAAAATCACGTGTCAACACAAAAGCTTCAAGACAAAGCCAACACACAATCAACTCCTGCAGCAGCATCAATTCAATTCAGAGTGCTGGGAAATGTTCTGAAAGGCTGCAGACAGAGGCGTCATCTGTGGAGGGGATTACACAGTCTATTAAGTGACTGAAATTAGACTGGCCTACTTTGCATGGTTCATTTCTGCAGCATTTTTAACTGTCTAGTCACAGTCTTCAGACAGAAATAGCTCAAAAATACAGTCAGATCTGAGTAATGACATCAAATGTAGTCTAACATCAGCCGACTAAAATCACCTTACAGCTTATGTACACAGAAAAACAGGAATCTGCGTTTAAACAACATCAATAACTTATTTGTGAGATCTATAACTCTTACAAACATGTGACTGTCATGGCAGATCGCACATATTATTTCAAACGGGTATGGACAACAGGGGGTGCTGTTGTCAACCTATCTAAATGATGCCGCTGCAAATGTCAGTAGAGATGTTGACAAATGAAGCGCACAGATCCATGGTTTTAAGAGTCGAATCAACAGCAAAAAGGTTAGGCGTGTAGAACCTGTGGGTAGTGTGGTCTGTGTTGGCATCGTGGTGTTGTCTACGGGAGTGTCCAGAGGGGGCTGGTAGATCCCATCCACAGGGTTAATGGTGCTCTGGGGGAAACAAATCAAAACAACATCGCTGTCAACGACAAAAACAGCTCTCTTAAAGCGACAACAATTGAAGCAACAATAGCACACCCACAACACTGCCTGCTTTGCTAATCTTAAGGGGTATTTACAGGGAAATGGAAAGAGTACAATTGCAGAGGTGAATTTAACAATGTACAGCCAGTAGACTTTAAAAAAAAAAAAAAAAAAAACAGGCTCTAAAAAACCACATGTAAAATTAGATATGCCAACCTACCAACCACACTGACACATTGTTTCCCTTCACCCTCAAACCAGATGTCAGGTTTGTTCTCACCCTCAACTGGGAAACAGTTTCGCAGCTTGTGAACCCGTTTCAGATCAGTTTGAGGATTGACCAACTCAACAGCAAGAGGAGCGAAATCAAATATGCGCTCCCCACACTGAGCAGATCAATTCCCCCCATCCCATTTCCTGGAGAGAGAGTCTAAAGAGCGCAGTTTCCAGGTTTCATCCTCGTCAGATCAATATGAAACCAACAACACCAGCAGAAGCCTTATGCAAAAAAGTAACAGCGCCTCTTGAACTCTGAGAAACCGACCACTGGAAAAGGGAATTAATCAGCTCCACTCAGCTGCAGACTCAACCTGTAACATGTTTTAACTCTCTGCCTCTTGATTTCCCTGAAGTAAAAACCTGCGGGGACTGTCTTGTCTGCAGTCACAGCTGCCTGAACATTACTCACAACACATTCAAATAAAAACTAAAACGATAGCTTAAAGGAATGGGTTCACCGGCACCACTGAATCAAAAGACAAGCGCACCACAAACAACTAGAGCTAGAGCTAAACCATATCGACCATTACTCCACAACAACTTACCCTCAGGGATCTTAGCTGCTCTGACATGAGAACCAGTCGATGTTATGTGTAACCTATTACTCTATGGATGCAAATTTGCATCATAATTCAAATGAAAATAGATTAATAGAAATGCATTTGCATTTTTAGAATGTACCTGCACTTCTTGACTCATAAATATATATTTTTTTAAATAATGCAAACTGCCATTGCTTTTTCCTTTTCATAACTGATCATTCTGTAACTTAAAATGTAAACGAAAAAGCTATTTGAGATTTAATTTTCAACATATGCCCCAGCAAATTTGTAACAAAACTCAGTTTGAAATGTCAAATCTGAAAACTCAAATGATTTTGCAGTATGGCTTTTTTTCCGTTACGAAGTCAAAACTGCATAATTTGACTGAGAAATAAAATGAAAAATGAAAAATACAAACTGCATTTTCATTTTCTTATTTGAGCTGCACTTTTCGTGACGCAATTCAAAAGGGAAACCAAACGGGCAGTTGCTTTTTCATTTCCATGTCCGCCTGTCACTATCCGAACTGCGCAAGTGCAAGTTTACTTCAACTTAAAAACTTTATTTAAACTATGTGACAGGCTAGCTAGCAGGAGGCTCCAGAGCTAACACCGAAGCATTTGCCGAAACTCCTGCCCAGCACGGTGAGACCTTTCGGGCAACAGAGAGCGCCGCCACCCGGTCAAAATTATAGTTCTCTGACTTTTCACAGTATCAAGGGGCGATGCTTTTGATACTGTGCTTCAGCATCGGCGAGCATTAGCGTGCTCGCCTGTCGCTATCCGCAGTTCGGACATGAAACTGAAAAATCAGTTGCCTGTTTGGTTTTTCTTTTGAATTGTGTTATGAAATGTGCAGCTCAAGTAATAAAATGAAAATGCAGTTTGTATTATTGCGTTTGAATTTCCAGATTTGACATTTTAATTTGAGTTTTGGTACATATTTACTGGGTCATATTTTGAAAATTAAATCACAAATGGCTTTTTCTTTTACATTTGAAGTTACAGAATGATCAGTTTTGAAAAAGAAAAAGCAATTGCGGTTTGGATTGTTTTATTTTTAATCTTATTTATGAGTCAAGAAGTGCAGGTACATTCTGAAAATGCTAATGCATTTCTGTTAATCTATTTTCATCTTTATTATGATACGACTTTGCTTTCATAATTACTCAAACTTGACCTGCAGTCTGTGATCTTTTCTCTCTCACCAAGTTATGATGAACTTACTTCATATTAACCGGAACAGTCACGATGAGTCAGAACATGACTACATATACATTTGCATGGGCTAAAATACAGGACTTTGAGAGAGATGGACACATTTTGACCACAGATCTGCACAATTCAGGATGCAACACTGAGCATGCTTCATCTAAAAAAAATTGTTAACAGGAAGAGCCACTGTCTTTGGTCAGAGTGGGACGGTTTTCTTCAAACTGTAACTCTCACTTTGTTAAGAACAACCATAAGAGCAACGATAACTGTTCACCACCACCACCAAAAGTCCAGTCATGATCAGAGGTAGAAAATATCATGCTGAGGAGCTTGGTCATTCCTGCTAAACATGCCCTCCTATACACACACCTCTCTTATCTTCTTGCCTTGAATCCTTCCTCTCTATACGGCCTAATGCTTTCTCAAATGCGTGCTTCTAATGAAAGTAAGACGAGGGAGGGCTACTTATTACAGAAATAGTGGCCTGTCATTGTGGGATCAGACGGTAGCCTTGCAAACAAAAGCTGAAGCCTGAAGTCGTCAAGGGAGAAGTGACAGCTAAAAACAGCTTCAAGTGTTACGTCATCATCAGCATATACATTTTTCAAACTGCAATATTAATGCAGTAAAGAGCTCTTAATGCAGAACATACTTAGAGCAGCCATTGCCCACCAGGATGATATTTAAAAGGCTCAGATTCAGTGATCTCTGCACTCATCAGAGATCCTCTAGTGCCACGCCGCATGACAAGTTCAAGCACACATAATGCTCTCCACGCAGGTCTGCAGCACATCTATCATTTGCGTCACATTACAGACATATGGACGGCGTAACAGACGTACATACATGTTCTAAAGCTGCACTTACATCTTTGGCACAAAGCTTGTTGCATCAAGAAACATGTGCTGCTGGATGTTGAGAAAGAGCTTATGCTGTGCTATTTATACCACATGATGCAGTACTTAATGATGGTGAGATTAAAGGAGCTATAAGAGCAGCAGAGACCTATGAGTAGTACGGACCATACATGACTGGTCTTAAACATCACACCAAAGGTCTTCTATGTGTTTGTCTACTATCTACGAAACATTTGCTTTTCCGCTGTAAAAAAATCCTAGTCAGACAAAAAGTTCTAATTTGTATATCTATATTTTGACATTTGATTTACACATGTGGTTCAGATCTTTGTGGGTCTTCAAGTGAATATTTTGTTTGAACCATGTTTCTGTAGCACCCATTGATCTTTTTCCTCTTTTTTTTCTACTCCACCTCCTTCTTAACCTTTTGCGCAACTTTGGCATTAACGCAAACTTCTTTGAAAACTTTCTTACAATATACAGAAAAACCTTCAACTGAGAAATGTCCTTTATCAGAATCCTTATTCTGCCCAGTATTTTACAGCATTTTTCATCAACTGCATAACAAAATCGATGTGATCATTTATGTATCAAAAGGATGTTGGTGGTAAAAATATATAAATTTAAAAACTTTTAGTAAAGCTTTAGAAAATATTTGTGAGTGATGAAATTATGCTTCATTTGTGGATGAAACATGCAAAACTCCTGGTGTAGTTCTTAACATAAAGACAGAGACTTGCAGAAACACATCAAGTGCTCTCTAGGAGGCTTTTTCAGCTATTTGTATTGTATGGTTCAATGAGCAGGCAGTGTGTGTCCAAGATAAATCAATGGTGAATTAGTTGATTCAAAATTATTGAAGTGAAGTGAAACAGTTTTTCAGACTCAGGCATGCAAACGAAAGCATACTCAACATTCACACACATCTTTTACATGAATGTAATGCTGCAACAGTTTATTGTCCAAAATTGATTGATAGATGAACAGTTTAAAGACACATTTCTCTGATAAAGAAAATGTCAATATTTTCAGTTTTTTATACTAGTCCGACAGTTTACTGCTGCAGAGAAATCAAACATTTTACAGGGATGCGATATATTACCAGTGAATTAATTGCATAGGCGGATCAAAGCTTAAAAAGCTAATTTTTCCATCATAGGCCGATTATGTGACAAACTGTTTTCACACACATGACAGGACCTTTTTTGGCAAAAGAACAAGCTTCAACCTGTCTGCTATACGAGTGTCCCCAAAAGACAGCACAACAGCTGTTTAATATGCTTGTGATGTGAGGAAGAGCAAAAAAAAACAAAAAACTAATTCCTCAAACACAACTAATTCTAAAGTGCATCTAGGGACCATACTGTCATTTTTAAATAGGCTGAGAAATACAGCGTGACCACCCACAGCTGTAAAGACGCTGGGAGGAAAAACCACTAAGTTCATTGCTTATTGCTTTCAATAAGGTGGAAGATGCAGGCCACCACAGGCTAATGATGTACTCAGAGCCTCACTGTGCTATGCTTGACCAGCATCACTTCTCTGATGAAGCCTCACCTGAACTGCGAAGCGTCACTCGTGCACAGAAGCTTCTTGTTAATGCTACTCATATTACTCTCACCACCAACATCTGGACCTTTAGTCAAAGTCCTGTGAGCATGTTAAGCCCCACTACAGTCCACGGATCTTTTTTTCCCCCATTGCCGAATTTATAGTTTGTAGTAGGATCAAATGCTTGTCTGTTTCTAAAAATAAAACAGACTTTTACAATAAAAGTAGCCAGTAAAGGAGGCTGCAGAAGAGAAAGAGTGTGTAAATAGCAGTGTCTGTATCGGCTAAATGGAGTTTCAAGCTTTTAGGAAACATTGGCTGATATATTTTTTTTTAGTTTTTTGCATTTCTTTTTTTTTTTACAAACCAATAAAATGGCAATAAAATAGTTGCAGCTCTACAAAAACATGTATGTTAAAGTTGTCAATGATCATTTATAGCCTGATGGAGAAGACAGTACCCAACTTTTGATAATGAATCAAATCGTAGGTGAAACCAGGGATCATTCAATCAGGAAAGTGGTGCAGAAATAAGGAAAAGAGCTTGATAGAGAGTATTTCCAAATAAGAGGGCATGCACTACACAGATTTGATTTATCTGATACGCTACAGTGAAGAGTGAATTAAGCAAGAAGAAAAAGTTAGCAGTTTGATTTGATTTGAATTTGTTTTTGTCATGGACGGAGAACATCAAACTTACTATAAGTCCGTTTGCGTGTTGCTGTTCGTTACTTTGGTCCTTAAAATTTCGAGAAGACAATGTTAGACTATTTTTGTTTTAGGAAGGCTGAAAAATCATTTCAAAAAAAGCATCCTGAGAATCTGCAGTGTACAGAGCAATAAGACGCACCCCTCTCATCACATGGAGCTTTGATATGTTCACCAACTTTTCCTAATGCAGTAATCCTTTCATCACATGACCAAAGAAGTACAGGGCGGCACTACTTTTGAGTAGTTTTTATGTTTCCTGGATCAGTATCCTGATTGTGTTGAGTTTTCAATTCAACAACACATCTCACCTAACCACCACATGAAGCAGAAACGATTGCTCCACTTCCCTTTACAGATTGGAACATGTGATGAAACGAGTACTGGGCAACTCCCTCATCAACCACCGACCCAGATAGCAACTGTAAGCAGGGAACTACCCCAGAGACATTCACAGGCCAACACACAGAGCACACAGACATGGTCTCACAAGCACAGTGGCTATGGTGGAGAGACAGACCCAGCTACAGTGAGGTTAATCAAACATAGGCTGGAATTGTGTTTACCTTGGCGATTTGCAGCAGTACAATACAATGCTTGATGGACTCTACCATGCTCTGCAAGAAGGAGACAAAAACAGAATTGATTTATTTACAAGGAAATGACCCCGAACCTCAAAGACAGGAAGAAGGAAATGAGGGGAATTTTAACTTACACATGTAGTCTCTTTCAAATTTTCAATTTTCTGGGGAAAAAAAAAGAAGAAAGCAGAGTGTCAAACTCGAGGGAAACAGACTCAAAGTTCAGTAGCTTTAAATGCTGATGCAACCGGTTTAAGAGCAAATAAAGAACAGCTGGTAGAAAACACCAAGGTGACAACAGCTGCAACAGCTGTGTTGTTCTTTACAAGTCTGTTTCCCATATTGCAGGAATCAGGGACAAACAAGTCAAAGGGACCGAACAGAAACATGACTGTGAGGGAGGAAGTGAATCACACAGCTGCTGGTAAAACACTGAGACATCCTGAAACTTACCTGTGTGCTCAACAACTTACTTGGAACTAAAACTCAGTCTCATTAGTTCTGTTTAGTTTGAGCTTTAGAAACTAAAGAAGTGCTCTCGTGTAAATCAATTAAAATCTATATATCTAATCTGTACTCTGGTTAATATTTGCAGTTAGACTTCCTCTATTAACAGCATGTCTAATGTGACTTTAACAGGTTTGTTCACATTTATATGACTGCAAATGGTGTATCTTCGGATCCTGAAAGTTTTTGAAAAGGCAGATAAAATTCTCAGCACATATATCAACAAAGATTAGAAATCTGTCAGGTGGTCCCTCAGTTACACAGCTGATCAAATAATCAATCAGAGTTCACCCTTTCACATTGAAACATGATGCTTTATGATAACAAAATACAGGGGGAACTCACTTTCTCACACTCTATGTTAAAGACAAATTATTAATGAACATATGAAATAAGAGCATGGAGATAGATCTCACTAATCTGCACGATACAGACAGGTATCATATTTGTTCCCTGCTCTGTGTCAGCCTGCATCCTCCTTGTTAGCCTCAGCTCTAATGTCTGTAAGAACAGCTGGCCGGTCACGCACAAGGACAGAGCAAGCACACTGCTGGTACTCACTCTGCGTGATTCATCCTCTTTGCACTCCTTGATCTTCTCGTCAAACAGCTGTGAGAGAGAGAAAAGAGGGCATGAAAAAGAGGAGCGGAGTTGACGTGTGTTCAGGTGGATCTTTTCAGGGGAGATAATGATGTGGCACTTCTTCACACCCCAGGAGAAAATGTGCATCGACATTTTCTGCCTGAGAGAGTGTGCCGTTGCGTCTTTAAATAGTTTGTTTTCTGCTTTATCATCATACAACAACAACAAATCTTGATTGTAATCACTTCTGCTTTGAATCAAAGAGGTGTGCGGATCAGTAAGGAAGAGAACAGGCATGTCTACAGGTCATGACAAAAACTCATGCAAGTCATGCAGTATTTATGACAACATTTAAATGGTTTTATTACAGTCAAATATAAACTTGATACCTGTCTAAACTGGCTTTATTACCCCTTGATGTGAGACAGCAAAGAGGTGATGCCACATTAACCCCTACCTTTAACTGGTCAATCAGGATCTGTAGGTAGGCGTCAGCCTCGGCTAACTTCTTATCAAAGTCTTGAACACTCGGGACAAATCCTGTCTCAGCCTCCTGGGGATGAAGAAACAAACAGAGCTGAAGATTAGTGCATCCCTGCTCAAACCAAACACCCTGTAAGTATTTGCATATTCAAAGTAAAAAATAAAAGAAACACACACATATACACACAGCCACAATTGATTATATTACTCATGTATTCATCCATTCATTAAAAAAAAGAGCTTGTCTATGTCACCTCATGGCCAGGTAGGCTTTGCAAACTGTTACACAAAATGGGCGACAGAAACATCAACAGTGCAGGAGAATCTTCCAGTAGTGTACTGTACTGGGAGAGATATGAATACTATTGTTTAAAGGCGAGCCTACATAAAAGGCCAGCAGGTCTGTCTATCTGACTAGAGGCCAACAGATTTCAGGCTTCAACGAAACCGAATCAAGGAAGAACTCCAGGCTGTAGAGCATTTAGTTACTGACATATGAGCATGTGTGTAAATGGGCTGAAGAGTTCTTAAATTCATTGTTTTTTAATTAGCCCCTTTAGAATCAGAAACACGGGCTGCACACACATTAAGAAACTCAGGCACAGATAATTGCATTACATAATGTCCATTACAAGGTAATTACTTGACCACTGCTAGGACAGACACGCATCTGTCTATGTCTGCACAAGCTCACCAAACCGAGAATGATTCAGTTTCGCTGAGAGACACCAAAGACAGGAAAAGGAGGAGGTTACTGTATGGATGACGGAGAGATTTCCTTAACAAAATACAAAAATCCTGATATGCTACAAACAAGCCAGATAATCGAGCTATCTGGCTTATCTCAACTTAACCCTTTAACATGTAAAAAAGCACAAAACAACACGTCTATCGAGAGAAGGTATAATGATTGAAAGTAAGGCTGTAAGAACCAGAGTAGTCCCGTTCTCAGATCAAGCTCTTCTCACACCGTTCTGGGGGCTACTGCTGCTCTGGGTTTGCTGCGTCTCATATCCTTGCTGTGTCCTGAAGCATTTCTAGCTGTTCCAGACGTTCTCACAGGAATGTGAAGGAAAGCCATTAAACAGCAGAAAACATACTAGCTTTATAGAGAACAAAGTCTGAGTGAGCTCAGCAGTCTGCATTTAACTGGACAAACTTCCTCAAAGGGATCAAAGGTGATTTCACTGGTGGCATGACTGACTGGAGGATATAGCTGACCAGGTAAAAGCCTGTGCTAAAATCTCAATCAAAACACATACCAGTGTAGAAGTTCATGTTTGTGTGCACATATCTGGATGTATGTTTCCATTTCCAAGTGTGAGCAATTGCTCTGTCTGCTGATTACTCACATAGCCTGGAAAATTATATCAATCCAGACTGGTAGGAAAAAATCTGCTGTTTCCTTTTTCAATTCACAAGAACACCAAACATAATTAAGAGGATTTCCAAAAACCTTTAAGAGTGCTTGTGTTATAATACAGAGTGTGGACCATCTTTTTTTAATCTTTGATTTCTTTGTGAAGTTATGCCGCTCAAACTCTGAAAAAAGTAATGATTAACTCGTCTGCCCCACTAATCTTACACCAAAGTCTTCACAAAATGACACAACACCCTCACATGACCTCCAACACCTAAATCAATCTGTGTAATAACACTGTAAGAGAATAAAATGTTGTATAAAGCTTTAGTGTTTACATTTACAACAAATAAGGATTACTCTGCATATTCTGTACATTTTAACAGGTCACATCCGTACAATGGTTTACATGAAAGGGAACTAGATAAACTGATTTAGAGCAGGAAAGTGAAGCTGACATAAACAGCAGAGAAAGATAAGTCAGAGCCCCTATTATTACCTCCTGAACAGTAACTTATGTTTTGTCAACACACAAAATGCAAAGTTTGAAGGAGGGTGTTGGTCTTTAAACATCCAGTGTACCACCACGTCATAGTTTTCCTCTCCTCATATCTGTTCCTGAAATATTTCCAGACGTCTGCTCCTCCACTCCCACTCATTCCCAGCACACACAGACCATGTGTGTCAAGCCGTGACATAGTGGGAATATTTCAGGGCAGCCTGCAAAGTCTTGCCCATAAAAAAAACACACACAAACCCACCCCAGAATCCACACTGCCCTCTCATCAACCCCCCCACCCCTTTCTATTTGTCTTTCCACGCAGGGTGACCCACTTTAAAACGCTGCTGCCCCAGCAGCGCACTGCAGCCGTTAAAGTTCTCCTCGCTGTGGTGCAGTGGCGTGTGTGTGTGTGTGAGTGAGTGTGTGTGTTTACTTACTAGGTGCCTCGCTCCAATGGACATGCTGCGTTAAACCTTTTTTTTTTTTACCACTACTATCAGGCTATATAGCCTGACATATGACTGTTTTCTCCTTCTCTGTCTCTCTTCCTAAAGCAACAGAACTAGCAGCTCTGATGAAGTTAGCGTTCTTCCTCCCTCCTCCCTTCCTCCTCCTCCTCCTTCTTCACACAGAAACTGAAAACAATCTCCTCCTCTTAGTCTCCTCTGCAGTGTGCCAGCATAAAGCACAGCAGTCTCCAGACAGTTAGTTAGCAGTGAAGCTAGTGTGGCTACAGTATATCCTTCTACAGCAGCTGAGCATTTGGTTGGGTATGAGGGCAGACAGAGCTGAGTTAATCCAGGACCCTCCCCTGGCAGGAAAGGCACACTTCCTCTCACGCAGGCAGAAGAGAAAACACACAAAGCAGCAGCAAGTGCTGACAGGAACACGCATTAACAGCCTCACTGATTGGCTGAGGCAGCAGAGGCAGATGTTTGGTTGATCGAGCAAGCAGGTCTTGGATTTGTTACATCGGGTCACATGGTGCTACGACAGCAGCGCGCAAACACCGCAAGAGTGCGTGTATGTGTCTGTGTGTGCAGGCACACGTAGCACGTCATAAGGATTTGCCACAGGGGGGAGGGGGGGAGAGGCAGGAGAAAAAGGGAGGACGGAGGGAATGAGAGGTTGGTCATGAGGTTGAAAGGGGAGGAGGAGGAGGAGATGGGTGGAAAAGTCTGGAGGTGGGTGATGGGAGGGGGGAAGGAGGAAGGTTTGCTTTAGGGGAGGAGAGTAGGAAATAAGGTTGATCAGAGGAAAAAAACTGGAGGGCAGAAGAAACAGGAAAAAAAAGCTGGCTGAGGGTCAAAATACACATAAAACAATTCATAAAAAAAGTGAAAACACACACTGACAGCTGGACAGCCATGAGTCAAAGAGATAGTGGTAGTTCTATTAAACTCAGCCTGGTCCTGACACCAGTTTAAATATGCCACATGTTGCCATAACACCCTTAATTTATGATGGCATGAATGTCACCATAATCTCTATTTCTGCTGACAAGACTGTTCTCTGACTAACTGCTCTACAGAGCAAAACAAATTGTTCCGAGAGGGACGGACTGTGCTACTAATAGTTTAAACAACAACTGAGATGCAAAGACTAGGTCAGATTCATTTCACTGCGATGTGGAGACACATGGCAAATGGTTTTTGAAATACCCAAATGCATATAATCCGAGCTGCCATAAAAAAAAGCTTTGATATCAGGGGTGAGAGTCATGATCTCTTTACAGTTCTCACATTTGCAAACTAGTTGACCTTTGGCCTCTAACCACACCGGCTAACAGCTCAGGCATGACAAAAAAAGACGAAACAAAAACCAGCATGTTTGTTTAGGACAACAGAGAGTAAATAGAAAACCCACATAGATCCTGATAAACACTGACAAGCCCTACAGCAAAACGACTTATGCTTGTGACTTAAGAGAGCAGATTAGATACACAGATGTGGAAACACAAAAACATGCATGCACAAATAGAGAGAAAAGTGCCTGGTTACATACTCTGAGTTGGAGGGTGTGACGGAGGATAGTTCCCTCTAAGGCATGGATCCACTTCTCCCGCTCGTCTGCATCTCGGGCTGAGGGCAGAAGCACACAGACACACCCAGTGAGTTTCCATGTTTCCATGCAGACACCCTCAGTAGCTGTTATTCACTAATGGCACCAACACTGAAATGACATGAGTACTGGGGACACAAGGATGGACGCTGTGTGTTCTACAGCAGATTCAAAGCTCCCTTTATCTAAAATGTGCCTGACTGGAAATATCCACAACCATCATAAATGTAACTTTAAAAATAAAGCAGCCAAGCTTTATTTGAAGAGCCCATGTTATGGATTCGAAAAGACAATCATCTGCTTTACAGCTGAAGGAAACAACACAGATGCCAGAACCAAGAAGAGATAACAAAATCACATTAGAAAAACAAAAACAGACTCATATGGGCTCATGGCAGCTTCTGGACTGAAACTCAAATGCAGAAAGACAGTAAGAGGTTTCTCATACGAATACGCTTCAGTGCTGGAAAAAAAAAAGGCTTTTCAGGTATTTTGGGAAACACAATGTTTTTATTAAAGTTGATGAGACAATACCAAGGATAATATTTTATTTTCTATTCCTTTTTATTACAGCTAGTAGCTACTGAGCTGAGCATTCACATTTGAAGCTTGCCTCATTTAAAGGTTGAAAAGAGAAAAAAAAGAAAAACTCAAGGTGATAATGATTTCAGCCACACCTCCAAAGCACCGAACATGATGTATTATACCTTGTTTGTGTTACCCACAGATTGTGAATCCTCAGTGAATGCAAATCCAAGAGATTTAAAGCTCCTTGTACTGGCTGGCTGCAGAATAGGTCATAAACCCCGCCTCCCCATGTTAACAGATGGAACATGGGTCAAATTATCAAAGTGAAACAAAGGTCAAATAAATGTTTACTTAACATGGTTTCTGTCACTGAACTTAGTTTTTATCACGCTGACTTAAGCTTTAATGTTCATCTTTATGAGAGTTTAGTTTTTATTAGTTTTATATTTTTTTAGACGACTGCAGCGGTTTTCACTGGGGCTGTACCTAAAGATTATTTTCTTATCGATTAATCTAATGATTACTTTTTCGATTAGTTGACTAATCTATCGACTAATTTATTGATTATTCTAACAATTATCTTTTATTAACCGATAAATATAACAATGACTATAACCAAAATAGCAATTAAAAACTTGTCCTATTAGTATTTAATTCAATGATTTATTCAAGAATCTCTTGAAATCAAACAAAACAAAACATTTAGGTTATAAAATCCGGGAGATTTTTGCTGCGCCTGCTGGACGGGTTAGGGGTTACCTTGTATGGTGGATCTGAGTTAATTATGAGAGTATTTCTAATTAAATTGCTCATCCAAATAAGTATTAGTGATGCTGCACACTTTTTTGTTTTGTTTTAACAATAACAAATGGTTATAAAAAATATACTAGCTATAATATGCCTTGAACTTATTTAGTCCACTTATATTAGTGTTAAAGTCCTAATATATTATACATGCTTTGCTGTATGAGGCTCTTTGAACATCTGTGTGTGCAATACAGCACTCTTTTATCTGAGGCTGCCCTGAACGCATCACTCCGAGACAATGCAAGACTACATCGACGAAACGCCCCAGCCCTAGTTTTCACCAGTTAGAATAGTAGAAGAGGAACGGCTGGAGAACATGTAACAAAACACTGACACAACGGTCACTGAACTTTTAACAGCTGTACGTGTCTGCTTCAGATCATCAAAACAATCTGTTTTGCAGTTGACCGTACCAACATTAGGAATCTTTGCCGATTCATTAGCAGGTTAAATGCCGACAACTGACAAAGCCGCACAGTTACCGTAGCTATAACACAACATTAACATTGATGCCAAACTGAGCTCATAAAATGATGTAACTTTTACAGTCAAACATATTGAAAATCCATGCCCTCTGGAACATAAACAGGGCTATTCCGGTGGTCTGCAAGTTAGTCACTATGACAAGCACCATAAACAGTCTTATGTTGATGATCTAGTTTGTTTTGAGGGGTTATACAGTTAAAAGGCATCAGTATCATTATCAATATCAGTCTGTATCATGACCGGCTTACAGGAGCTTTAAAGTGAAGCTGATATTGAGCAGGACTAAACAGGTCTGGACAGGGTAAGCTGTCTTCTGTTAGAGTATTGTATAAAACGGCTGTATTTCAAATGGTTGAAATCACGTTAAACTTTGATAGCTGATGGTTGTGCTTCAAAAAATACTCTAATATTTTCTATGGTCACGTCAGACTCCTCAGAGTGAAGATACAGATTTTAGGGGTTCTCGATGAGTTTTTTCACTTTTGTGTGAAATGGAGCTTGGCAATGTTGCACCCTCAGAGCAAAGACAGAGAACAAACAGACTGCCAGTGACATTAAACAGTGACCCAACAGGCTGGAACACACATACACATTCACACACACAGCTTGACTTGAAAGGCCAACAGAGAGGTACTGTATTTTGTTCTCATCCAACACACAACCAAGGCAGGACGCACTTGGTCAGGGTGTGGCATTTATACAGATCCTTCATATTTTTCCATAGACGACACTTCAGCGGCAGAAGACTTTGACTTTATGCATGAAGAGTGGCTTTACTTCTGCTTAACTGCGCATGTGGACCTCAGTGGGAGAACACTTGAGCTGTAGCTGTGAAGGGAGAACTTAATAAGATATATGCCATCAAATTAGCTGGCAAACTGTATCCTGTGAGGGAGTCATTTTTCATAGAGCTGGTAACGAGACAGTCGAGCAGATGAATGGCTGTACTTGCACAGAGGCTGAGTGGTGCTACAGCAGAAAAGCTTTTAAAGACATTAAAAGGCAGCCGAGGCTCAGGCCAATCCACTCAGACAGCGCCTCGCTGCCCTCTCACTTTCCCCTCAGCCAAACAGACTCTCCAGAGGAACAGATCACTGCAGCTAATGTTGTTTAGCTCTATTCATGACGGGGCCTTTCAACAAAAAACTGCTACTGTCTGAACTGTGTGCCACAAAGTTCAATCTTAGTCCTAATCTGTGGCTCACATGTAAACCGTGATTTAAATACTCAGGCAGGTAAAAGCAGACTCCACAGATCTATAATGTTTCCCATCAGCCTGTGTGTCAGTCACATGAGACCATGACGGCTACATTCTTGAATACGCAGTGAAGTGTTCGGCAGTTGAATATCTTAAAAGGGGAACACACTGAATGCATATACTATAATAAACAGAAGAATCTACTACTCTCTGACTACAGCGAAGTAACAGCATGTATCTATGAGTGCTACTAGTGATGCTCAGACTTTATCATAAGATTCCTGTATAAAACAGCAGAACCTAAGAGGGTTAAAAATATCTAGAGCGAGCATTTCTGATGTTCTGCTCAATTAATATGAAAGAAAGTAGATAATTTCTCCGATAACAAGGTTAGTGCCGCAAATGGGTGCAAAGGGCTCATTACGTTGCTGTAGTTCTCTTATTTAACAAGGACACAAAGGGGGCAAAAGTCTACAAGTCATTAAGTTAGCTTTTTTCTCTTATAACTGCACAATCTTGACAAGAAACCACACACTCTGGAGTTATAGGACGTACTGTAGTTTCCAACCTTTGAGAGTGTGACACAGTCTGAGCTGCTAAGTGAAGTCATATCACACACATACGGGTGTGAACTGAACCCCTTAATTGAAGTACCGTATTTTTCGCACTATAAGGCGCACTTAAAATCCTTTTGGCTTGTTGGAGCACTGCAGCTACCGTAGCCTCGTGGAGTTATTGAGTGAGTTAAATAAAGTTTGACTTATCTGACTGTTTTGTTTGGCTTAATGCGCTTCATAATCCGGTGCGCCTTATGTATGAAAATAGACGCGTTCATTGATGCGCCTTATAGTGCAAACATACCATAATGATAAAGAACCAACACAAAGATGGGACAAGAGTCACACCCCCTCCTCTTATCCCACCTTCATCTATGTATATTTGTATAACACTTTGCAGCATTAAGTAAGTTACAGTGGCAATAAAGACACTTCAACAGGCAGAAACCTTGGGCAGAACCAGACTTATGCTGGACAATGATTGACTGTGATGCAGAAAGAGAGAGATGGATAGAGAAAAGCAACTACAACAGCAATAATACAAACAGATGTAAGGTTACAATACCGGAGATAATGGAACAAGTATGTGTATGAAACGCTGAACCACTGGTATATTGATTGCTGTTCAACTAATCTATATTAATTGTGCATAGAGTTAAAAGAAGCATTGACATCAACCTGGAATCCTTTCTATTTGGAAAAGGAAGAAACTCTGCCCTCAGTTTTTAATGAGAGTCACTTCACAGTCACATCATGTTCCAGCCAGGTAATTAGGAAATGAAACGACAGTTTATGAAGCCACTTGTAAAAAGACTCAACAAGGAGATCCAAAAGCCTTTATCTATTTAAGACACATCCAAATTCTACTTTTCTTTTTCTACAGTCCGTCGGGCAGCCATTATGTGGTCTTCTGCTCCATCGCTGACTGATTATATGCTCCTTATCTTCGATACTTTTTAAATGACACACATCAAATCTATCAAACTATCATTGTGCCAGACAAACGGGAAAAAACACGAACTAGTGGGTACATCAAACCTTAGGCTTATACTGCCCCACCACAGTATTTATGTACAGTATGTACAAAACTTTGAACATTTCCCTTTATAATACATAATGGTTCTCCTATAATATAACGCTGCTGCTCCTTTCTCCAAAAGGCTTTTGTGAATAATTCATCCCTCCCCTCTTCTTTCTCCCCGAGCCTGTCGTCTGCAGAGAAGCTGATGAAATGTTTCAGTACATTCCTGCAGGAGGATGGAGGCACTGATGCCCAAGACTGCAGAGTGTCAACAAAACAACATCTAAACTTGTGTGGTGGGAAAGCTGAAGTACAGGATAAATAATACAGGGGTCAGAGTGTTTTGTAACCTCAGTAGTGTTTTTTTTTTTTTCATTAAATATGGTAGTCCTGAAAAAATGATGAACATAGAACATTTGAAAACAGATGACAAAAAACAGTGCAGGTGAGATTAAAGTGAGAGAAGACACTGGAGACAGCAAAGGGAGCATGGGCAGGGTCTACCCTCCTGGACTGATGCTAAGAGCAGGCGGGGTGGTCTGACAGAGAGGAAGGAAGGAGGTTGGTAGCTACTGTATAAAAGAGGAGGCAAGTGTGGTGGGGAGAGGAAAATGGGAAGCAAAGGGGCTCTCAGGCAACTCTGATGCTCCGCCGGGGGAGAGGGGCTGATGAATAATGAATGCTCCTCTAAATAGAAAGACAGTACAGAGATGTACCCCAGGCTAACACAGTGGCCCAGTCTGAACTAAATTCAACCTGTGAACTGAGCTGTCACAACTCTGAGAAAACAACACTTTTTCCAAACTTCGACGAGGAGCTGTGGATCTGCAGGAAACGTGGCATCAGTCTGTCTGCTTTAATCATGACTCCCTCTATCACACAGCCAGAACCTGAGACACACATCAGCCCATACAAAACAACAGCACACGAGCATATAGAGAAGGTATATGAGAATCCCGGGGGGACTGACTGCTATACATGCCGGACCTGGGTTCAGTTTACAGCAGCAGAAAGATCTCCTGCAGCTTGACATCCGGTGCACACTCTTAATATCCACACCAACAGCTGATACGTCCTGAATCAAGAGTTCAGCACTAGTTCAAAGCTTATTTTCTAAACATTCCTCCAGCTGTAGTGAAACATGAGACTACAAAGAGCTCTGACGGCGTATCTGGAGAGTAGATGCATCCTAAGGTGCCATTTCATTGTTTCCTCTTCGAAAAAAAAAGACAATCAAGTATACCTTGTAAAAGACAATGCTACTTATAAACACTGTTAATAAAGCTGATATAAGTTAAGCTGAAACCTTTAGTAAAGCAGGACCACAGTTTTACACATCTTCATCCTTTTTGCTTTCTTGTACAAGTTTAAACTTCTCAAGTGAGAAAGGACATGAACAAGTTTTTTCTTTGCTTTAAATTTTGGCTCAGTCGATGAGAATACAATTTCCATACCTTGTGATGCGATATAAAGTACTCTTAGCAAATTCAGCACAATTTCTACGAACAACTGATTGACAATGAGTAAACAAATCAATCCTCTGAATGCACCTTAGGCTCTGTGACGCACAGCAACTCCTGCTGGTGGCTAACTTTGGTACACAAAGTCCCAGAACACACCAGGCCCAAGATATTATATGCAATTTAGATTTTCCAAGAAAACCTCTTTGTAAAAATGGTCAAATAATATGAACAATCACAAGGGAAAAATAACAAAGATTGAATGAACGTTTAGCCAAACCAGCGTCACTTGTAAAGAACAGGACAAACATCCTTTCCTGAACAACGCACTGACTCTCTTCAAACATTTGTCTGATTAAGGACTCTGCACACATGTTTCTCTTAACACTTCCTCCGCTGACAGCTGACAGACCACATGACTTTATGTTGTACTGTCCTTGAACCTTGATAACAAACCAGTATACACCCGAATGCTATAGAGCAGACTGCTCCACCCTAAAACTGCACATCCCAGAAGACAAACAAACAAATGCCTCCTCTCGATCCTCTCTGCCCGGGACTGGCATGCATGCAGACCACGAGACGTGCACAGTTTTCTCCTTACCCTTGCGTTTGTAGAACCACAGCATACAGCTTCGGAACACAGACATGGGAGAGGGCATGGAGGAGGTGAGAGGGGCGTGGAGCCCATGGACTGTGGCTGGTGACCCTCAAGAAAGGAGGTGAACGGTGGGTGGTGTAGGGAAGTGTGAGGAGGGGGTTGTCAGGGTTAAAAGGGGTGGGGTACAAAAAGACAAATGGAAGGACAGAGATGATGGAAAGGTGGAGGAGGTTAGTTAAAAACCTGGTGGTGTGTAAGCGCGAAAAAAGTGTCTGCAGTGTAGTGGACTGGGCAGCTCCCTGTCAAAAAAGAGGGAAGGGGGAAGCAGGACAGGGAGGGTGGGGGGGCGATGCTGTAGCTGGTAGCCAATCCTGTCCCTATGAAGTGAGTCGGTTTGGAGAAAGCAAGCGGCAGTGGTGATGTAGCAAAGGTCGAAGAGCGGCAAAGACCTGAGCTTGGCTTCCAGCTCAGCAGTATTCCCTCATTATTCCCAGAGGCTCGACTGCAGAGACACACAAGCAGTTATCTTCCTCCTCAGCCACAGTCAGGAGGACTGAGTGGGAAAAAAAAAAACGCTTTACTTGCTCTTGCTGTTCCAGAAGAATCTGTGAAGCTTGAAGTGGAACAAATGGCATTTATCTACAGAAAAATGTGTCAGTCCAACTTCACAGAGCTCTGCAGGAAGGGAGGGTTAAAAAAAAGCGAAGTCGCAAACCACACGCTTTGACATTGTGTGGATGCCTGCGTGCATGTGTTTCCTGGCATTAGAGCAGACCAATCCAAGTCTTTAAGAGGCAGGGAGGGGAAGAGGAGTGAGAGATGAAGAGAGTGAGTGAGGGAGAGAGTGAGGGAGAAATGAAGAGCAGGGATGGACTGCAGAGAAAGAGAGCCGGCGGCTGCAACGTGGGGAGTGAGGAGGACTAAAAGGTAAAGGGCTGGTCTTACCTTGGAAATGAAAAGTCTTCTGGTCCACAGTGATGGTGAAAGTGCTGTCGTCCTCGTCATCAATGCCGATCACAGCTCCCTGGGCAAATAGAGAGAGAGAGAGTGAGAGAGAGAGAGGGCGAGAGAGCGAGAAAGAGAGGAGGGGGGACACGTCATGCTCCACTTTCCATTTCTATTCTCATGCTCTCCACATGTTCCTCTCTGCATCCTCTTTTTTGTGACCTCTCTCTACAACGTTCAATCTCCTCTTACCTTATCGCGTCTTTTACACAATTAATCTGTGTTTCTCTCAAACACACAGATATCTGATACCAGCCTTTTGGAAACATGGGAGTGAAAAAGAGAGGAGGAGGAGGAGGAAGAAGAGGTGGGATTTGGGAAAGAGAAGGAGGAGAGAGGCAGTGGAGGGTGGAGAAAGAAAGACACCAGGGACCCACAGCCAGCAAGCAGCCAGCAGGAGAAAAAGATCCGCAGAGAAACGGCCTGCTGGCTAGCTGGGACATTAGCTCCTAGCAACAGAAACAGGGCGTGTGACTCATAGAGCAAAACCTGACAATAATAAAAGACACCAACTACAGGAGCTGTGAGGAACACCACAAACAGAGCACATTTGGCTGTCCAGTGTGTAAGCTACTACTAATAACAGAAACGTTAAATCAATATTTAATTACAGACTCTCAGAGGGACTTGAATATAACTCTTAAACCAACCTAATTTTATTGACAAAGATTCATTTTACAGCTCCATGGATCACATTCTCATGTCAGCATGCAGGTGTCTTACTGATCCACCATGAAGTGAAACCTCAAGCACATGACTACCTGTCCACACAGAGCACTGAATCCTCTTTTTTTACAGTAGTTACAGGAGATAGTTCCTCCCTTTGTTGAGTTTCCATGACACATTCACATGGTACTCTGCACAGCTTTATGGTATCACAAAGGAGTGGTGTTTAAAAAAGGAAAATTAATCATCATGATTTTGAAACACTAACAGCACTCACTGGGCAGGTTGGAGATTAATGAAGTTTGGTGACAAAGAAAAGTCCAACCCCTTATCACCTTATGCAAAAAGCCAAGAAGCTCAGAAAAGGTCAGATAAGCTGTAAAGAGAGTGATCATAACATTACTTCAGTTAGCTGACTAACCGCAAAGATGTGTCAACACACACAGAAAAACAAATGTTTAGTAGTTTGACAATTTAAGCCAATATATGATTCTCTGTGTGCGCTCCTCTTTAATTTTCCTTCAAGCAAAATGACATTTTAGATTTTCAAGAAAAAGAGCTCAATCTCACAGTCAAACTGTTTCAGACCTTTAAACATTAAAGATCCTCTATTTGTGTCCTCTTTAGAAGTAGTACAACAACAACAACAGTTTCACAAGAGTGAAACTGCTACCACCCAGTGGACATTATTTTAACTGCAGACACAGAAGGAGCCTGTGCTTACACAGCTTCAAAACGCAGGATGGGTAAGTTGTGTACACAAGTGCAGAAAACTGTATTCACCTTTCACACTGGGGTCTTTTATCTCACCTATTTATAGTAACTGCACAATGCAGTGTACGGTGGGCCAGCCCTATACTGTACAGAGAGATTGCACTGACAACACATACCAACATGAGATAAGACTCAACTCTACTCTGGACATAGAAAATGTTAATGTATGGAAACTATTTAAATCAAACAAACAAACAAACAAACAAACCTGTCAACTCAGGCCAGCTCAGTCAATCATGCACATAACACATTTATTAATCATATATGGAAACTTTACCCTGAGTCGCACACAGCCTCTTCTGGATCCTCGCATCATCTTGTCTTTTGACTGTGAATAAGCAAATAATAGCAGAGATTAGGCATCACTATTTGCATATGTCAAGCTAGGTCTAGTAACATTTTCTTAAATTTATGTTTGTGCTGGATGGTTGAATAGATTCATTGGTAGTTAAGTTTTGTTAAAAATACAACAAAAACAAAAAATGCCTCAATAACATTGAGTGGTCTGACTCAGTCACTTTGCTTTCAAAGCCATCATTAATGATATCAGTGAGAGATGCACTTTCAAAATGATGAGTTCAGTGTTCAACATGCATGTGAGACGTCCAAGACTGTAGCTATCATCAAGTTTGTTTTTCTTATAGACAGAAAAATGTAACATCACCTCTGAGACTTTTGACAGTGTTGCACAAAAAGTGACTGAGCAGAAACCACACAGACAAGTTTCAACTTGTGAGTGATCTAATCAAACTTTAGTTCTGTATTTAGATGTAGCGGTGCTTTGAAAATAGAAGACAGAAACACTTAGACTGAAGTCTATATAAAGGCAGACACTCTAACTTGAGTTCTTCAACCCCATTTAATCTACTTATAATGAGTAACTCATGATAAACTACTATGATGTATGGCTGACCTTCAAAAAGTACTTCTTCTATCAAGTTATGTAAATAAAATTAAGGTAAATCTTGTCAGATACCAACTGAGGGCTTTAAGTGCTTTGCTGTCATCGATTAGTCCAATAATTCTTGCAACAATGCTGTCACCAAAAGACTAGACATTAGTTTCTATTTTCTTATCTCATGGTTTAAACACTGAGCACAATGAATTTAGCTTTCAGGCCAGTCAGAGTTTGAACTGGGACTGAACTGACAAGACTTGTCTGTAGCAGCAGGGATCTGTCCAAAAATAAAACTTTCTTTATTCTCACACAGGGAGCCATCCCTATAAAGGTATCTGAGGGAAGAACAGCTTCAGACTTCTGTAGAGTCATAAAAGATAAATTAAAGCTGATATTAGTGTTAAGAATAAGCATTAACAGTGACTGCATCTTATCTTGTTTACATTGGCAAACACGGTGAACCACAGAGCAGTGACCTGGTTGCCGGTGTTTCGGTCTATTTGTTAACCCTGTTAATTGGCGACTTTTAGCCAAATGTGGTCCTCGTATCGACTACATCAGCTATTTCAACATCACTCGTGAACGCATCTTGTTGTTCCCTAAATACTTATATAACGATATTTGACATGGGGACTCTTTTCGTGTTTTAACACCTGTTGTAACCAGGATAACTGTCGAGACATTTGACTTAAAGTCGTCAGCCAACATGGATACATATACAGCCGAAACACCGGTGAGTTCAAGAGGGATGAACTGGGACACTCTCCTTTGACGATTTTGTTAGCTCTTGCTGCTGGCAAGCCATCCATGTCAGACTTATAAAAGGAGTTTAGGGGACACGAGTCGTTTAAGCAACATTCATTAACCTACCCCTTCCCAACTTATCTCGCAAACTATTCTCAACAACGTTTTAGTAGGTCTAGTTTTTTCCCCTCGGATTTCAGCTAGCAAGCTGGCTAACTACAACAGCGGAAGCGTAGAAAAATACTGTCATCTCATTGGTCTGTTGGTCTTCAACGAGCATTCCTATAGGTCAATGTAAGAGTCCGTCATCATGTGGACCTGCCTTCAGTGCCAGCTGAGACTCCCAACTCCTGACTAACACAAGGCCTTTATCCTACTTTGATTTGACAGCCAGCGACCACTTTTACACTCCACTACACCTAACATGTTAGTTAAGCCTTTATACACCATGGGGATCAACTTACCGTGTAGTATGACAGTAAACCGGCATTGTAGTCCAACACGAACCAGCGGTACTGCCAACCTTTCATAACGTTGGTCCACTTGCTAAGCGGCCCCTCCATGATGGACGCCATCTTTACAATACGCTCCGGTTGGGGAGGAGTCGGATAAGGTGTGGGCAGGCGTCACGGGGAGGATGCTGCTGGTGCACCCCACACAGTGAAGCCAAATGGAAAAAGTAATTCAATTCAGTTCAATTTAATTCAATTTAGTTGACCTTTATAGCAATGAAACTCAGAAGTATATTGCCAAAGCATAAACAATAGTACTCCCTGATCAATAAAATAATTAGTCAATGAAATATATATCTGACTCATACAGTTTCAGGGGAGAGTGGGGTAAGTTGAGCCAAAGGGTAAGTTGAACCACCCCCTGTTGCTTGGAAATGGTAAAATAAATTGATCATGTGGTTCAGATTGTTGAAATGTCTTACCTTTTCTTTTCAAAAATTCAGCTGTGAATGTTCTGAATCACTTAAAGACATTTTAAAATGTTCTCATTTTAAAATGGCTTTTTACAAAACAACTTTTTAGCAGTTATATGCAATAATAATAGAAATAATTATTGTACCAGTTGAATAGTGTATAATAGTCACTTCTTCACATTCATGTGTATTTTTATCTGTTATTTAGGGAGAGAGAGAGTGAGGGAGGGCTGGTAGCAGGGATACGGCTCAACTTACCCCGCTCCTATGTTCAACTTACCCCATGCACAGGGTAAGTTGACCATGGTTTTATAATAACCCTGCAAGTTGGGTTTTGTTAAATTGTAAACTGTGCGAAAGCAGGTAGTCTAGCAGGAAGGGTAAAATTAACAAGAAGAAAGACTTAGATATTATATTTTCCTATTTATGCACTATACAGTTAGTTTTTATTTAAAGTAAAATATTTAGGTTCAAAAATTTGTTAATTTACATATGCTTCACTGCAGCTAATGGGTCTAAAGTTGAAATATGTAGAACATGCTAAATTTACCCAAATAGTTATTAATTAAAAAAAAAAAAAATCTAATCATTTGTGTACTGTTTTACATTTTCCAAGTTATATCTAATTACTGTGCCATTCATATATTTAAAGGACCAGCCTGCATAGACTTGGCATATCTTTAAAATCCTAAAATCAACACCAAATACCAAAAAGTACTCATCAATATCTTTATTATTTACAATAGGCTTAACACTGATAAGCAAAACTTCACAGTAATATAACGTGAACTTTAAATAAAAAAAACCTGAAACAACACAAAATATATGTTTTGTACAATAAAAAAAGATAATGTTAACATCTTTGCCCTGTTTAGATTCACATATTTCATTGCTGTATGCGTTGGTTTACATTGCACTCATACAACTGAAGAAGTGGCCTTTGGTATAATGATGTGTACACACAGTTCTTCAGAGCTGTTCTCCTAAACAGGGAGACTGGAGGAAAAATTTAACTGATATACAGAATAGATGCACGCAACATAAAGACAGATGATGTAGAAGACTGAGAATGAGCAGAAATTTGTGGTCAGGATAAATATTGATATGGGAGAATATGTGGGAAAACATTGCTATCAAATTATTTAAAGTCTACAACTTTATTTTGAAAAGTCAGGACTGGAAATGTGTTTGATTCTGTGAGGTGACACTTTTTCTTTCACGCTGATAAGGCTTTTTAGAACACCTGCTGCAGGGAGTGGCAGGACAAAGCAACTGAAACCTACCAGGAAAAGAGGCCAGACTGGTGCTAGGTATTTTTTATGATATTTATTTTAGAGAGGCGTCCTTGCAAGTTAAAAAAAAAAAAAAGAGAGACAACAGAGCAGCTTGTGTTTAGTGCAGAAGACGTGTTACAGAAGACGTGTTACAGAAGACATCTAACCAGGTGTGGCTAAACTAACAGTGTTGTGGCCTTTAACGTATGGCCTTTGTTTCTAAAGTAAGATTCATAATAGACAAAGTGCACCTTTTGGTTTCAAGTTTGCATCTGACCTTCAACATCCAAATCAAAGAAATGTATGCTGTAGTGACTCCCTTATCAAGATGTCATGGAGAAATGAGAAAACAATTATGATAGATTTTGCCATAGCTGTGAATTTTTGGGATGAAAGTGTTCTGTACATAAATGATTTCTTCACAAAAAGGCACCAAGAATCACAAAAAGCATGATGGCATTTTTCAGTCTGTGTTACTCGAAACTCACAGTGAATAAAATTAGTCGTCAATTAATCTGAAAGGTTACTGTTTGGCAAGAAACTGGACATTTATATTGACACACAATAACTTATAATGACATGAAATTCACAAGGAAACAAGTTTACTTGGTAATCAATCAAGTGTCATTAACAGGCATTTTGAAAGTGTTATGGACCTGCAGTGTTTACAGATTACATTGAGTGTCATTACATGTTTAAAGGAAGTGATGTGTCTGAGGCCTTATCCAGTGTACATAAAGGTGTGAGCCAAAGTGAAGAAAATCCTCTCATCTGTGATATGTGTCTCTGTACACAGTTTACTGGTGCTCAAAAAACAGAGCAGCTGTTCTAGACTGAAATATTGACGTGACCAAAATTAAAAAAGTTTGGGCCAATAAAATATTCTAATAAATAAAAAAATAAAATTAATGGCACCATAAGATATCAACGAGTCATGCAGATGAACATTCGACCGATACAGAACGGAAGAATAATACATTCATAAAGCAGATATTCAGATCTGGTTGGATGAGCCTCAGTCTTGCAATACATCTCTTCAGTCAAAAACAATGTTCTTTATGTTGAAAGCACACATAAATCGTTTGTTTCCTGTATATGAAATAAATCAAATATTTACATAACTTTCTCTCAAAATAGGTCTGTGCTTTTAATAAAAAAACAGGAATAATTTAAAATTCAAGTTCATACATAGACATTATAAAAAAGCATTTTTTCTTTGAATCAAATTATGTACAAATTGCTCATGTGCTGAAGACATACTGCAGTTTGTTGAGAGATCAGTACTGTGTGATTCATGTAAAGTAAGTCTCTGCATTACGCAGAGTTCATACATTAAAGTATTTGAGGCACTGAGGCCATGACAAGGCTAAAGGGAATCCAGCACTGTCCATACTCAGAAGGACACTTATAGAAATACTGTCCCAGTTCACCTGCTCATGTGCTACCCTGTGCTCTCCCCCACCCCTCGCTCTTTTATACTCCATGATACAAGGAAGAAATGTAGTGTGCAAGGACAACTGGACACCAATATTGAAATGCTTTAGGGGGCTGGGGTACTAGGGTCCCCCCACCCCCCTTTGTGTGGCACTGTGACAGGTTGTGAACATCAAATATGTCACTGTAGCTAAGACAAATGCTGTGCATATGATAAGATAGCCCACATTCAATTTCTGTTCTTTAGCTATGTGGGAAAAACCAAAATAGATTATGTTGATCTTTTTAAAATGATTAGCCTGTATTTGGTTTTACTGTGAGTCAACATTTCATTTGATCATATTTACATGCTTTAAACATACACAACTTTCAATGATGTAAATGATCCCATTATTAGTTCTCTTCTTAACAGTCTCACCTTGTGTGGACATGGGAATGTCAGTGTCTGAAGAGTTGTTTAGTCTCTAAAGGTTACTCTTAAAAACGAGGCTTAAATCTGTCGCAACACAAGCAGGTTTGGCTGAATTTATAAGCTTGTGCCTAAAAATACTGTAAGTTACAATCTACTGAATGAAAAAACAACATCTGCACAAAAATTAAAAAGTGTTGAGACCCCATAACCTTGAATCATACTGAATCCTAATACCAATGTTATTTTCACTCATCTCCACGCTGAATGGCTTAAAAATGGCTTATGGTCGCTCAGTTCCTTAGACATTGATCTGAATACCTCGACCTGATAAATCACTCACTTGTGAAACACTGCCCAGGCTTCAGTCAAAACAGTGAAGCATTCTTTCTCAGTATAATCTGGGATTAGCTAGCATGTTCCTCCCTCGATATGTGACGGACTGACAGATGAGCAAAATGAGCTCCGACTTTATAAACCCTCAGAACTGGCTACGCAAAGCTGACACATTCGACATTAATTTAACAAAGAGGCCTTCCACATTGCCAGGTAGAGACGCGGGTCTTAACATTTCATGGTGACGATAGAACCACATTTGGTAATAAACATTTCTCAATATGTACAGATCAGAGCAAAATTAGTGTCCACACTGGCGTTTTATGAAACGGTTGTCTGTAAACAATGAAAAGATTACATTTTGTAGTGATTTCTCTGAGGTACGGAAGAGATTCTTCTCATTTCATCCCCCAAAATCTGTTGATAAAACTGGAAACATACAAAAGGAACCAAAGCAATCTGTTGGGTAGTTGAAGGTGACAGTTGGCGTCACAGTGGCTACCTCTGCACTACGTCGCTAATCTCTTTTATACAGCTGTGCAGGTTGTCCAGTACAGTGTTGGACCCCATGCTGCTCAGCCCTCCGCCTCCAGACGACGAGGCCCTCAATTCCTGAAGGCTGAGCTCCAGCTTCCCCACCGCCTCTCGGAAGGCAAATTTGTTCCTCATCTGAGGAATGCAGTCCACGTAACCTGAGCAGTAGTCGAGCAGCTGATGGCCGGCGTCCAGCACCTGGCTGCTGGCGGGGCTTTCTGAGCTTGCGTGTAGCACGCTGCTCAGGCACTCGGCACACTCCAGTAGGGCCTCGCGGCTGACCCGCTCCAGGGGCACGCGCTCCGCCTGCTGTCTGGTCCTTCGCAGAGCCACTTTGGAGCCCGCTGTGTGTGTGGAAGAGGCAGTGGTGGTGGCTCCATTGGCCATTTTTGTGGGAGTTGTGTTTGTTGTAGCAGAGCAGGACGTGGGTAAGAAGGAGGAGGATGCGGGAGGCACTTGTGGTGGTGGCACTGATGGTCTTCCCGTCGTCACCCCCCCTGTCGTCCGCCCTGACCTGTGACCTTTCAATGTGTCTCCATTTACTTCCACAGGTGCTCCTACTACCTGCTCCTCGCCATCGCCGCTGTATGAGTGTTGCAGGCTGCGCAGGGTGGGAGGGGGAGGAGGTGCGCATTTAGGTTTCACGAGCCGCGGCCTGTCCCGTTCTGCTTGGTGCTCGGACAGCAGTTTGAAGCGATTCCCCTGAGAGTCTAACCCGACAAGGTGCACATCAGCTGGGCTGTGCTTCAGAGTGGGAGAGATCAAGACTGGGACTTTGTGGTTGTGAGTTGGTGCACCAGCTGATGAAGCACTGGAACTAGGAGTCTTAGAGGGGGATGGCCAACTTTGCTGCCTGTCCAGACCTCCCTGGCTCTCCTCTCTGCCCTCCCTCAACCGAGAAAGACTGTCTGATTCCCCCACCTCCCCCCCAACCCCTGGCACCCTCACTCCTGCAGCAGTTCCCCTGGGTAGCAGCTTGGCTTTGGGCCTTTCCCTGATCTGTGCAGTGCCCTCGTCCATCCTCCGCAGCAGAGTTTCTGAGGGCCGTGCAGCCCCGTTCTCTGGCTGGGATGTTGTAGAGGCAGTCCTCTCCAGAGGGGGTTTAGCGCTGCGATTTCTGGGTAAAGTCAGAGCCATTCGCTCCAGGTCTGGCAGCCCGGCCGACATAGAGGAGGTAGAGTTGGACCTAGGAAAGGGTTTTGGCCCTCCAGATATACTTCCACCCTCCTCTGAGGAGGCTGTCTTTCCTGTCCGTAGCCCCAGGGTCTTTTTGATAAGTCTAGGTGTGAAAAATCCAGCCAGCCCACTCCAACTGCTGCCGCTGGACACCTGCGAACCAAGTCCCCCACTAGAGGGTTTCTGTCCAAAAGCAGCCCCACAGCAGCGTGACTGACCCTGGGCGGGTTCCCCATGAGAGTGAGAAGGAGAGGCAGAAAAACCACCAAGACTGTCCGACTGGGGTAAGGGTGGAGGGGCGCTGAAATCAGCAGTAGGCTCGTATTTTTTATGAGGCTGCGTTTCCATCTCTCGAAATGAACTGCTCCTCTTTGGGGGTGTCGGGAGGTTTTGTTGGAGTTGAGAGGATGGTGAGGAAGAGGAAGATGAGGAGGAGGACGATTTCTTCTTTATGAAAGAGCTAAAGAAGCCAGTCTTACGGTCTCTCGTAAATGTGCCCATATCCTGTGCATCTTCTAGAAGGCCCACAGAGGACTTATCTCGTGGCTGCTGTTTTCTGGGCAAGGCTGGGGAGCTGCCTGATCGACCCTCCCCGCCTAACAATGAAGAAGCCCAGCCTGGAAAAAGAAGAGAGGATTTGTAAATCCATGGAGCACAACAAGAAGCAAAAGAAACAGACATCTTTGTAAAAAGGCTGGTTAATATCTCATGAGGAACAGGTTACCATCAGATCACTGCTCTCAGTTTGCCTATACATTTATGTCACTCATTCTAATCAATCCCATGCTGCAGGGATGAGATAGACTCTTCCTCCTCTCTCTCTTAAAGCTTTTCTCTACTCCCCTGAGAAACCTTCTGAATAATGAAAAAGCATTTTAGAAAAAAAGGAACAAGTTTTAAGACATGCCAGTCAGACATATACATGCACTGATTCAACAAGTCATAAATTTCTCTTGTAAAAGACAGTGGTGATGAATGCACTTCCAGGACTTGTTCAAACATGCTGATCAGATACTGCCCAACCCCTGTCATGAGGGGAGCTGTTACTCATACAGGAAATATGTCTTTATTTTTGTGCTGGCCAGCAAATCAAGAGAAAAGTGCACCTTTTTTTTTTTTTGCATGCTTGCATATTTATACACACACACACAACCCAAATTTCAGATATTACTCATTCATATAAAGCAAGAAGGTCAGGACTTTGGTTTATGGCATCAGATAGACTCCCTTTGATCTTTCACTTGAGTTTTGTGCTTTATGACATTGTGCAACATTGTGTTTATAAATATCACATCTTTTTTTGGGTTATGAGTAATGTATGCATGATTGAAAATAACTGAAGTTCAAAGACACAAACAAAAAAGAAAAGAAATTGGACACAGCGGCGGAAAAAGACAAACAGAGGACACGACAAGGACTTAAAAGAACAGAAAAACAAACAAGACAGATTTTTATTCTTTAAATAAACCAATAAATAGTCAACAACAAACAAAAAAGACAAACAACACATAACATTGTTGGAAATTTAATTGCAGGGTTGGGTTAAACATAAGTCTAATTAAGTACTGACGGGGAAATGACAATAATAATGCAAGATATAGGACAAAAAAAGAGATGAACATGTGGATTTAACAAGGACTAGTGGTTAGGCTACTACATGTTTATAAATATTGATATAGTATACATATATTCTGGTCTGACATCGATAATTTCTTTTATGTTTTGACAGAAATACCCAAATCTTTGAATGATATGCACATGGGGAACTTAATGATACTTCAGGACTAAAAGACGCCTGGGCTAGACACAACACCGGATGATGTCAGTCGGGTTCCTGCAGAAGTGGTCAGTTGGGAAGGAAAATGACGGCTCTTCTTCTCAGGCGGCGGGCTCTACGGCGCTGCAATGTGCTCTGTGCATCGCTGACCTCCCGTATACCTGCAGAATTATAATGTGGTGCATTTGACTGGTTGGCAGCAAGGTAGGCATGTCGGGCTGTACCTGAGTGACTGTGCGTGCTGTGGTCGGACCGTCCGTCAAGTCCACCCTCGATGTTTTCCTTGTTTTCTGTGTGCTTGTGGAGTGTGCGAGATTTTGAAGGCAACAGGGGCATGTCGTGGCTGAAAGAGTGCAGAGGTCCACAGTGACCAGTGGAGGCTGTCTTACAGAGCTCTTCTGCCACCTCTACACACACAAAAAAAGGAAAAACTCAATTAGAAGGTCGTCATGATCAAAATTCAAGCAAAGCTACATTCTAATAATAAATCCTTTTTCTACTTTACTGACAATATTTGATATGCATTGTTTCTGCAGGGACATCACATAGATGGAGAGAGTGTTCTTGCTATACTATAAAAAGAATAAGAGCCAATCTCTAAGACAGCTGTGAAAAAATCCATGCTGCAATACCTTCGGAGATGCTGGAGTCGTGGAACATCGTTTCAAAGGCTTGGTGGATCTCTGCAAATGAAGGACGGTCTAGTGGACTCCACTGCCAGCCTGGAAGAGAGACAGTCAAAGGGGGCTGTTACCACATGGAAGTCATCATATCATCATTAGTAAAATAAATCCTTATGAACCCTGTAATTCCATATCTTTTGTTTTAATAACATGATGGAAATTTCTAAGACAGTATGAAGGGGATAAAAAAAAGGCATAATAAAGAAACTCTGTCTTCTCTTTCTCTTGCTGTTGAACTGAATCCACTTTATAAACAAGAAAAAACATGTTACTCACATGCTCTCATGAGTTCATAGACTTTTGGTGGGCATCCCTCAGGCTGTTCCATGCGGTACCCTTTCTCCAAGAGGTCATAGACCTGAGACAGATCAATGCCAGGATATGGAGACATACCATATGTGGCAATTTCCCACAGCAGCACCCCGAACGCTGTGACAAAGACATTTTTAAAGGATCAGACATTAGCATCACAGAAATAACTTACAAGAGAAAAATGAACACAATAAATGTTTGTTTTTGTCTTACCCCAGACATCAGATTTAATAGAGAAGGTGTTATATGCCAGGCTCTCTGGTGCAGTCCATTTAATAGGGAATTTGGCCCCAGCATGGGCAGTATAGGTGTCACCAGTCATCAACCTGCTCAGGCCAAAGTCAGCAACTTTCACAACATGATTTTCCCCAACCAGACAGTTCCTCGCCGCGAGATCTCTGAGAGACGGAAAAGGAAACACAGTGGGACAAATTAGACTTCTCTGTGCGTTCATGTATGACCCTGTATTCCTGTACACCTTGTTTATATTCCCTTACCTGTGTATGAAGTTCTTCTTTTCCAGGTATTCCATGGCGGAGGAGATCTGTGTGGCCATGTACAGCAGCACAACAGCGTTCACCTCCTCCTTGTCACAATCTCTCAAGTAGTCCAGCAGGTTGCCATGCGGCATGTACTCTGTCACGATGTAGAATGGTGGCTCCAGCGTACAAACACCTATGAGAGCAGAAATGAATGGTTATTGGTGAGACTTTTTTGTCAGTTATTGTGTCAATCAAAGCTAACTAAAGGGATTGTTTAGTACTGAAAAAAATATTGTATTGAAACTGGTTTAAATCAGTGGTGTGTGTAAATACCAACCTAGCAGCTGAACGAGGTTTGGGTGTTTCACCTCCTTCATGACTGCAGCCTCTTTCAAAAACTCTTCAACTTCCATAGTGTCCTCCTGCAGGAAAAAAAGAGGGATTTAAAAATGACTGACAGAGGAATTTCATCTATGTATTGAATGCACTCTGCATCAGAAGTGATAATCAGATGTAATGGCTATATTCCACCAGCAGGGGGCAATCTATAACCATCATTCTGCGCATGCCGCCACTCTACAGAAACACTGGTGCTGCTGACTGAATCATCAAGATCATAAAATCCTTTTTGCACAATTCAGTTTGTGAAATCAAACATCCCAAAGCCGGTCTTCTTACCTTTAATGTTTTCACAGCCACAGTGAGGTTGTATTTTTTCCACACTCCCACGTACACCTCCCCATACTGGCCTCCTCCCAGTTTGTGCTTCATAGTGATGTCTGTGCGCTCCATCTCCCACTTGTCATGAATAGGTGACACGCCATACACTGTGGGTTTGTTACATTTGGGTGCAGGGTAGTGCAGGGTGGTGACCAGGCCATCTGCTACGGTTGAGTGGTGGTGGACGAGCTCAGCTAAGGTGGCAAAGCGGCTTTCAGATGTCACATACACCTACGGGGGAGGAGGGAGTTTAGAAATCATGAGTGGGTTAAAACACCAACGAAAGAAAATGGTGTCTCTCTAAAAGTCTCATTTCCCTCTACCTTTCCATCAGAGGCTGTGTTGATCCGATAGTGGTAGACCCTGCCCTCGTAGCGCAGAGAGATTGAAAGCTGCCCGGGGCTGCTCTCGCTTTCCCGGACCAGAAAACTGCCATTGATAAGGGATGAGAGCAGGTACTCTGCGGCACTGCGTGACACAGGCCCGTGGTACCAGCTGTGTTTCTCCAGACTGTTGACTGGTGTGATGTAGTTGGAGGGCACCCAACCCTGACCGTTCTTAGAGCGCACTTCACTCCATTCTCCATTCTGGTTGTAGCCTAGAACACGCAGCTTCTCACCTGGACAGAGGAAGAGCAACCTGTGAGAACTGATCCAGTGATTTAAGTGATTTTAACACCTGAAAGAGGGATCAGAATTAAATTTTTTTTTTTTTCTTAGAAATGAACAAAAGATTACTGCAAGAGGATTTGATTTGTCCTGATTTCAAAATCCTCAAAAAGACAGAAGCTAGAATCAAGTTTCTCATTATGTCACATCTTCAATCATAATGCCTTAATAAGAGGTCGTAAATGGGAGAAACTGGTCATGTGGTGAAACTGAATCAAAAGCAGAGGAACAATGATAGAGCTGGAACTGCATATCTGTCATAGAGGGCTAGGCAGAGCGAGGCAAGTAGAGACTTGGTCCGCTCTCTCTGTGTGACGTCAGGTCAGGAGACATGAACAGGCAAAGACGCGGGTGTGCTGAAGAAGACGGTGAATGAAGCAGATATCAGGCCAGCTAGATAAATGGATGGATGGAGGGCGGAGGACAGAAAAGCTCGAGAGAAAGACCTGCCCCTGCACCTCCATTTCTTCTTTCTGTCTTCACACGTTTTTCTCCTCCCAAAAGTCTTAAATCCTCGAGTATTTTAGCATGTATGACAACTACATGGGAGTTTTACCATTCAGGCTGAATCGCTGCCTCATGTTAAGTAAAGAAAAGAGGCTTTGACTGTAAAGGCGTTTAGCTTTAGATGCTGCTGAGACATTTCAATTTGATCCAGGTTTAGTAACATATTAACGTGATTAAAGGCTTATGGGACTCCAAGTGGTTTATAATACTCAGACGGGATTTTAGCTATCACAGTGGTAAGTATTCGATGGAAACCCATGGTTGGAATTACAAAGCAATCCAACAGCAACGTGTGGCTGCATGTATTTGGCTGATCACTGCAGCGCCATATTGACCTAGGATCAATTTTTCAGCTCAGGCTCAAGCTGTGTCACAGTCTTAAACAGATGAATGAAGTGACAGCAGCTTCCACACAGAACCGCAGTTCAATATGTTTACTGCTGTTTGTTTCCATGATTGGTCATAATAATGTCTTCAACAAAATAGCACCAACAGTAAGTGAAGGTAAAAAAAAAGGCTTCTAACATGTATCCAGGCTTTTAAAAATCTAACACTCAAAGCTAACATGAACAGGGTGACACGAAGAAGTGATGGTTATTCCCACAAAGACACCAACCACTCAGTCTGTCTCCTCAGTTTAAGTTTTAACAGATAAGAAACAGTCGGCTGAGTCGTTTGAGTTTTTAGTAAGACTCTGGCGTGGTCTGGCAAAGTATGGAGGCAGTTCTCAGCTCTGGACACACCCCGCTGAGCCCCTCTCTGTGCTCAGCCTCTGCCTGCTGTTGGCATCCACCTGTTATTGTTACAGTTGAACATATTCCATATTACTGCAGGGTTTCAGGCATGCTGCGGTGGCTCCATGTGCTGTAGCGAAGAGTAAGGAAAGAGCACGGAGCATGGGAGTGCACATGTGCTTGCATACATGTGGGCAGAAATCCTAGATTCAGTGTATGAGTCAGGGTCTAAGCAGCATTTCCATCCTGCGCTGTACAGTGGAAGCTTTAAAGAAGGATCAGTAACACACTATGGCACATTTTTAGGGGAATACCGTTCTGAAAGTAGGGATGCACCGATCCGGATATCAGCTCCAATGTTGACAAATTAACTGGATTGGATATCTGATGAATGATGCCAATCCATTCTTCTTTGAATTAATATCATACACAGCAACACAGTGATTCTGTTGGCTCTATATAAATGTAAGATATTATTATTATTATTATTATTATTATATTCTATGTCTGTCTATCCGTTTGCACTGAATGTTTACATGGAATTCTTACTTCTTTTTGCTCTGTGCTAATATGCAGATTTGTTATCTGTTAATAAATAATATTAAATGAATTTATATCTGTGTTCATTTGTTACCGTTTTTTGTTAAGCCTGATGCCTTCAGTCACAGGGCAAGGTATACAGTTCACTCATTCAACAGCAGTATTGGATCAGTATCGGATATCAGCCGATACCCTCAGCCCAGGTATCAGTATCGGAAAAAAAATTGATCAGTTCATCTCTGTCTGAAAGCCTTAACATTATGTCCCACATCTGGACAGGACGATAATCAAGAATAGAATTTCTTGGCTCCAAATGATGTGAAACATTAAGCATAATGTTTCTAAGGAATTTGAGGTGTGGGAGGGTGGGTGACAAAGGCTGGGGCTTCGATACCTGATGATGTCATAACAGGGTAAACTTGTAGTAGCAGCTCTGTTGACACACCGCATTCCTATAGCATAACCGCACTTTTACTCATAAAACACTCTTCCCCAGAGAAGCTGACCTGCCAATCACTTGTCATGCCCACAAGGATGACATCAATGAGTCGCCCCAGTACGTAAGGAAATCCCTCTGCTCTGACGCAACAAATGTCAACCGTTTTCCATCCGGAGGGGTGGAGGATCAATGACTAATTGAAACAGGAGTATGATTACGTAGCTTAGCAACAACCTTGAGTGATGAGTGGACTGGGGAACAAGTTTTACAAGTCTTTGTCCACCAAATGATGAGAAATAAAAGCATAATTACGCCAATCATTTGTTAATCAGCTGTTGGATTAACTGACAGTGAATCAGAGATATTCAAAAACACAATAAACAAGGTACCTTTGGTGATGCTGAGCGTGTTGTCTCCACTGGCGACGAAGTCATAAAGTGCAACAAAGAGGTTTGGGTCGCTCTCGGCTGCCCCTAGTAGGTTTTCTTTGGAGCTCCAGCGCACCGCCTCCGTCAGCGCAGCAGAGTCCAGGCCGAACGGCCGGTGGAGAGCTTCTGAAAGGACATGAAGGGGAAAAGGAGAAAGGGAGAGAAGAAAAGCATTAGACTGAGAGAGGAATTTTGTGTGGGTAGCAGAGGGTAAGACTGATGATGTCCCGGAGCCAAAAAGTGGGATTAAATTCCCCATAATCCCGAGCGTCCGTTTGGCAGATGGTCTACCTTTCTGTCCAGGCGGTTTCCCCTGACTTAGCCCCGTTTGGAGATGATGGCCGCTCAAAGCCGCCCACTCTTCCTCAAAACTGCTGTTTGCCTGCAGGCACCTCAAAAGCATTACTTTAACCAAACCACTCGCTGAAGAGAACTGTTACCACTTCATACAGAGGCCTGCTGTGTCTAGCCTGAATCAGGTGAGATCTGAGGTGGGTGTGTTTTTGTCTCAGTGTATATACAAAGAGAAAGGGGGAGGAGCAACATTCACTGAGAACAGCGAGATTCTCTCTCTTTACATAGTTCGCAAGTGATTACCATAGCTACACAACACACCCACGGACACACAATGATGAACAAGTACATGCGTAGCTAACATGCGCTACAGTCAACAGCTGCTGCCAAAGTCCCTGCATGTCTGAACAGCTGCTGAGCGGGTGGGAGAGCAGGGTGGTGAAACAGAGGGAATGGAGATAGGGAGCTGTGATACAGACAACTTTTTACAGAGAGGAATTCATTCGAGCTTTTGTTACAGAACGTGTGTCTTTTTACTTCAAAATAAAGTGAGAGCAGGCTCAAAAAGTGACAAGGGAACCTGAAGCGCAACAAACTTCACAGCATACAGAAGGATTTAATTATCTTCTGTGTCGACACGGACCACCAGCTGCAGTCTAACAACTCTCTCACTCTATCATCTGACTGTTTAGGATTGCATTGTGTCGAGTCGTATTTGTATTTAAAACTACAGTGAAAAAAGTAATATAAAAACAATATGGAGACAATAATCAAAGATGATACATCTACATATTTGTAAGAAAAGTGAATCAGAGGTGAACTTCCTCAGTCATGTTACTAAGACAGTGTTTTGGATGTTTCCCTGCTCCAACACACCTGATTCAAATGATCAGCTCGTTATCAAGCTCTGTAATGGCTCAATAACGAGCTGATCATTTGAATCAGGTGTGTTGGAGCAGGGAAACATCCAAAACATGCAGGACAGTGGGCCTCGAGGACTGGACTTGAGAGCCACTGTACTAAGATATACATTTATTGTAACATTGAATCTTGCTCACTGATTTATATTTTGGTCAAAATTCAGTTATGCAGCTTTTAGATCATGAAGCTCAAATCTGGCTAAGTACGAGTTTTCCACCGACACACATGGGCAGAGATTTAACAGGAGAATTGATTCATAAGCTCCTTTCTCTTCTAGCAGTTGTACTATATTCTGTTCACTGGCAGGTCTGACCCCTTATTTCTTTTCATATAAATTGGATTATGATGACAGTCACTAGTTAGCAAACATACTACTTAAATATGATTTATTCTTTGAACCACGATTCACTGGTTCTTTTGTTGTAATCCAAGTAAGCAGTGAGGCATTGATATAATTCATTCCAAACTTGTTTTATATTTACTAACAAGGTCAGACTTTACAGATACTCTAGCACCAGCACTCCTGGGATACAGTCTTTAAAATCTGAAAACAAGCTGTTAATCTCAGACAACACAACATATTTCATTATATATCTTATACTGTAAAAATGTAAACATGAAATTAAACAGAGAACCAGACTCACACACTTAGGAGTGATGTCAAAATGCCAAACTAAAGAGAAATCCGTTTAACCTGTTATGAAAAGATGACTTTGCTCAATTTTTAGCATCAGATTTTCAATCTCGCATGGATTCAGATTTTTTTTATCTTGAATACTGAGAAAAAAAACTGCCAGACAACATTTTATCACCAGACAATATTAAATAAATTGGTTACATTCCATCAAGAAAGAACCCTGCACCTCTTTGACTAAGTCTAAATGTCATAACACGAAGACTAAGGTAGCAAGAGTGAAGCATTTCCACTGTTTTCTCACACCATGTGGCCAGCACATGTCACTCGTGCAGATGAAAGCTGGACCAATGTACAAAGAAACACGTTCCAAATCCATCTCTTATGCTCGAATTTCAGTTTGATATATCATGTCCATTAAACATCTGCATAAAAGGTTTTCCCACCTTTGTTCTGGACTAGCATACACTGCAGCGCCGCACTAGCTGTGACCTGGCTCAGCCACAGTTCCCAGTACATTTTCTTTCCTGGTCTGGTCACCAACTGGTCCCAATATCCCCCACAAAAAGAATTAAAAAAAAAAACGTGGCTTCCTTGATCCGCAGTGCTGACTTTAAACTGCTGTTTTAAGATCTGACTGTGTCTATGTGGACACAGGCAATGGAGACTGAAAAGCGCAAATGTTCATTCTCCTGGAAAAAAAAAAAAAATCAAGGGAAGCATACGCAACGTCTCTAAAGCATCTCTGTACTCGTGAGAACCAATGCTGAATGTAGAGCAGTCTGAGGGAGATGGAGACCCCCAGACAAAGTTTTTGCCCACGTCGTCCTTGAATCAGACCTCGCAAACCTCTGAAGTAATAGTAGCGACTGGCAGCCTCCTGCTGGGAACTCCCGGCTAGCTTTGATGTGGCCTCAGGGAGTCAAGATTTCCAAGGTCCATCTGAAGAGCACAGACACCCATGACTGATGTTCTCTCCGTGGTTTAATGCACAGTAAAAGATGGCAAAACGTGGCAGCGAGAGGGAGCGAGAAAGCTGTGTGGTGAAGAGAAGGGGTTGGGGGGGGAAGTTGAGATGGATGTGACGTGTGTGTGCATGTGTGTGTTGTTTATGTGTAGTGTGAGGCCTGGACCAGCGCTGTGGCGAACAGCAGATGGTTGGTCTTGTTCCCTCAAGGGGAAAGGGTAGGAGGGTGGGTGGGGGGGGTCGTATTGACCCACGCTTTTCTTCTGTGTGTGAGTCAATGTGTGTAAATGTGCATGGCTGCAACTGCTGCAGCCAGGCTGGGCCAACTGTTAGCACTCCTCTTACACAGCTACATATCCCACCAGCAGCGCTATCCTCAGGAATGTTTTTAATGAAATGGAGTTATCATGCCCTTTTCAAACGTCCCATTTTGAGGAATCACAATCCCAGACATCCCCAGACAAACACTTGGACACAAAGAGAAGCTCAAACGCAGATTAGCGAAGTGTTCAGAGCCTCCAGTGTCCTAATTGCATCCAATTGTTTTCAAAACATGATCCAGTTTCCTTAAGCTGATCATATTTCTTAAATTGCTTTCTAATCCTTCGTACGCCAGGAAAAAAAAAAAAAAAGCAAGATGCTGTTCCACTTGGATGGACTCGAACCTCATGTGCTTAACGATTTGATTGAGGAGGCAGTTGGTGTGTTCTGGGTATGTCGTGTGCCCGTGCGGGTGCCTCCGAGTGTGTGTGCGCTGTCAAGTGTAGCACATGTACGCTCCGAAGAAACCACGGCTTTGTGTCGAGCAGAGCAGAGAGGGTATGTGCGAGTCTGAGGGGCATGCTAAACCTTTGCCCCATAAGACAGCTGGGACAGAGGTGACCCTGGCCCTAAGACACACACATGTAACATGCAGACACACATCAATGGTGACACTATCTCCTTGGTTATCCTACTACCCGGTTGCCTCTCCTGCAGCTGTTTGTACGAGGTTTGTGACTCCACCAGCCCATAAAGCTTTCACTCAAACACCCACCGCCTCACGCCACTGAATTAAACAACACAATAACAACACTCACACGCCCTTATCAAAAACAATACAAATCATATCTGAAGCCTGTGACCAGCGAGGTAAGTGTGTATTTTTAGCTGTTGGAGAACAAAACATAGCAGCATGACATCCAGAAATAACTCTGGAGAGCACATAGCGGTGCTAGCGGTGAGGAGTGGATGGCAGGCTGCCTGCAGGAAGCCCTGACAAAAAACCTGAGACAATGATGCGGATGAGACCCATACACACAAGACATTACATAAGGCAAAAGGACAAGCCCAGTCAGATCCTGTGGTGGACTCAGGAGACAGAGGAGCTGAAGAGTCATTGATATTAACAAAGATGTCTGAATTCTGGGAGGATTACATCTTAATTAGGTTGTTATCTAATACCAGTAACCACAGGCCTTCTGATATTCACTCAAAAGTACACTTATATAGCTAACTGTTTTCAAATGGTTTCATAAACATGATAACATGGGACTTATCAATGATGCCCTGGAAGAAATTAGCGAAGTCAGTAACTGTAAACGTACAGTGATATTAGGGTCTCTGTAGCTCTTGCTCACTTTTGAGCTAGTTAAAGAAGCACTCAATGAAATAAACAGGAGAAATTGTCGCAAAAGAAACAAGAAAACTTCTTTATCAGGACACAAATCCAATCACTGATGCATATGTAAGTAGAAATTAGGGCTGGGTGGGTGTTACCACTGATTCCCTGAATCGAGGATATTTCAGCAACAGAACCAGTTTTGCTTGAAGATGAAAGGGAGTCTTAGAGAACTAATAGCAGAAATAATACTTTCAGCTGAATTGTCGATAAAAAAAACTTCTAATAAAAGATCAATCTTGAATAAAATGAAGTAATCTTGAACATTTTAATTAAAAAAAAATCAATATGAATCTAAAAACCTTTTTTTCAACCCAGTCCTAGTGGACATTAGATGAAATTTTGATGTTAAGTTGGAAAACAGAGTCCAGCACAATGGACCTGTCTTGATACAGTGCTTTTCTTGTCTTCTGACCACAGAGCTGTTTTACACTTCATGCTACATGATTCCATTCACTCACACAACCATAAACCAATGGTAGAGAAAGCCTAGGAAGTGCCCATCATGTTAAACCAGTCCCATTCATTCACTGCAGGCGATGCACTCAAAGCAATCTGGGAATCAGTGTCTTGATTCAGGACACTCCAACACCTAAAGCAAGAATGGCACATCCAACTTCTGATTGGAAGACAACTGAATATTCCACCTAGCCACTTTATCCACTTCATACTGTTCTTACATGAAGAAAATGTATCAATACCAAAACAACAACAACAATACATTTAAATTTTCTCAGTTGTCTAATGGGGGTTTAAAAGGATTTCAGTAAGGCACTTCACATTTAAGACCTTTAAGATTCATCCATTCTGTTTAAGTATTTGTTGAAATGTACAGAGGCATAACTTTGCCCCATATATCACTAAAAGTACTTAAAGGCCGCCTGTCTGAGAAACAAACAATCGTGAATCTTAGGCTGGAGAGGAGAGACCGGAGGCAGTTGATGTTCATGAGGACCAGACAAAGAACAATAGCCTCATTAATGCAACATCACAAGCACGTCTGTGTGTATGTGTGTGTGTGTATGTGGGATGGGGTGGGTGGGGGGGGGGTCGTCTGTTTGCAAGGACAAGGACATTTTTCCCAAGCAAACCCCTCCCACAGATATTCTCAAACACTCACTGAGTTTATACACTTACCACTTGGTAACCTCATCCATGTTAAAACTTGCCTTGCGGCCTTAACTCGTGTATGTCAACACTGTCAGATTCAATTGCCTCCATCTATGAGACCAGTCTTTTAACACATCCTGGTGTTGCAAACCTCTCTGAGTAAGTAATTGAACATGCACAAACAGGCCGCAGCCGGAAACACCTGTGAATGTTCTCTATCCATACAGCCTGCATGTCTGCCGCCTACATGGAAATACACCAGTGCGGGAGTGGACAAACACCAGTGTGGGCCTGAGGGGCCTGTGGATCATCCCGGAATGGAGAGGAATGAAGCTCTAACCCATAGCTCACCCTGCCCTGCCTCTCTCCGGGCTTGTTATGGGTTAATAATGGGCTCTAAGTGCTTCCCTTTAGATGTGCTGGCAACAATGTTAAGTAGTCCTTTATGTGACAGCAAGAGAATGAATGGTATACAAAGGCTTGATGCTGGAGTGGCCATTTTCACACATATGGTAAATACTAAACCGGACAGTAACCTGAAGTTATCCTGCTCTCTCGGTTTGATCTAGAATACAAAGCATCTAGGTTCACAAAATACCACTCAGCTCTTGTGAAACATGCCGTTGGTATGTTAGCGAAGCAGAAATGTACACAAAAGTACAAAGAATTGAAAACATTAACCTGACATGACTACATCTGGAGTCAGACCAGGGTCCTGACAGCAAATCTGCCCGCTCTTGTCCAGTGTATTATGTAACAAATGTGAACGATGTCTAACGAAGGTGTGTATCAAAACAGCTACCTCCCAAACTTTTACAAGGTGTGTTCCCGTTGCACCCTGCTTGATCCCCTTCTGTCTTTGCAGTGGAGATTTACACAAGAAGGAAAGGACTAATCTCGGTGTCGGAACAGTTAATCTGTTTGGTGTGTTTAAACCCTGCTGGATCGATGTTTAAGAAGCTTTACGTGAGCTCAGTTTAAAGAACTGACCAGGGTCAAAAGAAAAGATACTTTTCAATAGAGCCTGATGATATGGAGACCCTCATGTTGTCAAGACCCTCAATGCCATTGTAGTTGGCTGTATGGTAAATTTCATCACTTGGAATGAAAAACAGACATTTCCTTCATGAACTGCAACAACCTTTCCTCAAAATTTGACATTAATTTTGAAAATAATAACCAGTGTAATCTTATCAACCAAATGCAGTGTGGAAATTGTGTAGAAACTGAATCGAAACCAATTCATTTCCACCAACTATATTATGATACTTTGTCAAAGTCACCCAAGACAATTCAGTATATGTTCTCTTACGGTGCACTCCACTCACAGCAGGACGAGATAACCCGACTCATAGCATGCCATGGTATGATTGTCCCCCAAACCCCTCTCCCCTGCTGGCCTGCACCGAGCACGATTACCGACATTATAAATAGACATACACATGGATTTTTTAGACTGTGTGATGTATTCAACTTCAACTTAAAAGAATCACTGTACAGTAGACAACAGTGGAACATGACCATAACTTTACTGACTTTGTGACATAGGATAGTGTGGGCCTGAGAGATTGTGATTTCTAACCATGTACCAGTGTTGAGCGTTATTGAGCTCTGTAATGATTTTACTATATGTTTTTATTTGTTTTTATAGAATGCATATGTCCCACCCTAGAATATCCTGAAATGGTGTTCATTTGTACTGAATCTTTCACATTGAAGTCCATTGATTAGAAACCAGCACAGTCATCGGAGTTCTCTCTATTCCTCCTGTAAGAATGTGGTGTAAATTCTTTTAACTTCATCCTGGTCAACTTGTCGGGGACCGTGATAGCAACTGATCATGTCTTTTTGTACTGATTCACTTCTGAGTGTGTTAAAAGGTGAGTACCCTTCTTCTGTCAGTACAGCAGGCATCTTCATACTGTCTCCTCTCTAATTGTTTTAAGTAAGGGGGACGCTTCTTTCTGCATCTTCTAAAGCAAACTGGACCATCTGACAGCTCTCATGCTCTGCTGTTGTCTCTGCACTGCTATGTCGATGTGATGTGTATCGTTCTGGTGAAAGAAAAATAAAATCAGGTGCTTCACCGCAAATGCACAAGCAACTGAACCATGCCAAAATCCACCTCTTCCAACTGTTGCCTAATGTGTGCACCCTCAAAAGGTTACATATAGATGCCATCACAGGTATGTCTGATGTTGATGCTCCAGTTTTGGTTTGTAAACATCGGCTCAACTTTTTAACTTTTAGTTGTCTCTTAGAATAATCACACACATCAGATGGGATAGCTGAGGTGCCACAAGGAACCTGGATTATGGTTTTCTGATTGACCAGTCATTTGTCAGCCAATTACACTGAGGGAGTGTGACATACTAGATAATCTCTCACCATTACAACTAGAGTGACAAGGAAAGAAAGAAACTGAGGAGAGAGAGGGAGAGGGAGAGAGAGAGGGTGTGTGTGTGTGTGTTAGTGTGTGTGTTTGAGTATGTGTATGTATGAGCATGCATGTGTGGGTGTTTACAGTAAGTGTGCGCAACAGCACGTTCCAAGCCAAGTCTCCAGCCTGGAACCCAGCAGATAAGCAGCAATGATAATGCCAGCAGCAAAGGACTGATCCTGGAAGCGAATCCATGCTTAACTAGCTTGGCAGAGAAATTGCCCCCCTTTTCCTAGCTCATATCAGTTTTGTTTTTTTCACTGCTGCACCATCGCGGCTTCAGAGTGAAAACTGTGACTTTGACCAGAAGCCACTTCAACAATTTGGCAAGACCTTTCTCTACTGAAGCAAAAAACGTTTGGTGTTTTTAAGCTGACAGATGAAAGGGATGAATTCATCATCTACACAGCCAATCACTAACCATTCTGATAACTTCTCAGTTTTCAATGATATGAGCCACAGAAACTGAGGGGAGACTAGAGATTAAAAACCCAGGCTGTGGTTTCAGGAACAGAAGGCTGAATGATAGCAGATGCAAAAGCTCAAAACGGAAACTAAGAGTGTTGGTGTCGAAGCATGCAGTCACAACAACAAAACACAAACACAAAACTCAGCTGTGTTCAAGTTTCAGAAAAATCCCATTCTACTATTATTCCCAACATTTCTCCAAATATATTACTATTACTATTAGACAAAGATGACATTGTGGCACATTCAGCTAAGAGGAATCATGAATTCAAGGACCTTCTAGATTTGAGATTGAGGCTTGTTGGAGCAGACAGGATTCAAAGAGACAGGGCTGAGCAGGTCAGCCTTCAGGGCTAAAGGCAAAGATCAGGTCAGAGACAAGGAGGCTTGGCAGCTGGTAGAGGTGGAGGTCATGCTTGTGAAGAGGGCAAAGGCACAGTGAGATCTTAATTATTTAGCACTCAACCATTAGAGTGCACAATGCTCCCTGCAGTCTGAGACATAAACTATGTTTAATGAGTTAAAATCATCTGCATGAATCACTGCACTTTCTTAACACATCCATCAAAACAGATTTACTCACATACTACTAGACTTGTCAGTTTTGCCCCAATTTCCAGACTGTTACATCCAGAGGAGGTGTGGTCATGGCTCCTCCTAGTGGTAAATAGCAGTCACTAACTAAGTAGTTTTTATCAACAGATCATCTTCACTCCAGGATAGTATCTATTAAAGCTGATTAAAATCTCATTCATAGCTGCTAGGGCACCCAGAAGTCCATTTTCTTTAGATATCACAGTAGCTGCAGTGTGACTTATCTCCGTGGTTAGGGTTTCAGCACATAGAGTCCACAGAAAAGTGGATTTGTCTCTAATCTAATTTCACCCATGATGCAAATCAGCTTAGGTCCTCAGATCCTGGATCCAGGCATCTCTCCTCTCCTCTCCTCTTGGTGGCTTTAACAGTGCTGCACTTTAGGTATGACGGCTGGCTTAAATTCACTGTCACTACTGATGCCAAGCGCGGTTTGAATCCACTCATCTGCCCCCATTTCTATGAGCTGGCTCACTGTTTATTTTTACACCTTTTGATGTGTAGTTACTCGCTCTCTGCAACCAGGTCAATTGATAGATTTCCTACTGAACAAGATATCTGCAAGGTTTCAGTTGAGAAAGGCTTAAGGTAAAGCGTGTGATGGGTTAAAAAACACTGTGGTGAAATCTTACGATAGCCATGGTTTCAGCAAATTGTCTTCCCTCTTTTTTTGCTGCGGTGTGCGAAGTAAATGAGCCCATTGCTGGAGATCTCTGAACTCCTAACGAGGTTTAAGGGGTGGAGCCATCAATATATGTCTGCCACTGATTCACCAATTCTCCACCTCTTTCAATACTCATGATCGTGGAGAACTGGTGGATCAGCATAAAGGCTCGGTGCTCTCCGTCTGTCCCTGTTTAACTTAGACTTTATGAAGCTGACCTGGCAGAGGCAACAACAAAGAGGAAGTGAAAAAAAACTACTGCAGACCTGCACAAGGGATAAGATCTGTCTTACTTAAACTGGGAAATGAATAATAAAACATCCAAAAGCTGTAGTAGGGAATGATAAATGAGGAAAAATTAAAGGGAAATGACATCAGGTAAGAGACACTTATTACCAGTTACACTGATGTCCTCCAGCCTCTAATTTGACCTCCTGAAATGACTAAGTGAAAGAAACTTTAGTGAGGGCATGTGCAAAGATGATGCTCACTGATACTTACTGAAAAGACAGGCAGAGACCCACAGGCACGAGTTCAACAGACAAAAACACATTCCTCATAGACTGGCACTTTTCAATTACATACCAAGAGGGCATCATTTAGCCTCAGGACCACGCCAGTCAGTTATAAAGCAGTTATGAGACTGGATTATTAAAACCACTTTAACAAGCTGAGCTCTGATCTCTTTAAATGGAAAGCTTGTACTTCCTTTTGCTGATGTGCCACTTTAAAGTTCCCTGCTGGGAATCAATGAAGTTCCTCTTATCTGGACTTCCTCTGGACGAGACCTTGTCACATGATGTCATTGTGAAACCAGCAGAACTATAATAAAACTGCTGAATCAGTTCAACTAAAACTAAAATTATCGAATCATTTCACAGAAATTAAGTTGATGCTTTTTGTCGTTTCATCCAGCAGTAACTATTTGATCAAGAGGTTAGTAGTTTAACGTAGTTAGTGGGTTTTATTTACGAGCATTTGACAAACTAAACACTAAATTGGTTATCAGGGAAATAACCAGCTAAATAAAATATAAGGTGATAAGTGACTCAAACAGAAACTGTTCAAGTTTCTACAACAATGACAGGTAAGAATCGGGTGACGCTGCATTATTATCACAATTATGTATGACTTAAAAAAGGGTCTCTTTGATAGTCAGTATAAGACTGAGTGCACACTACCAAGCTTGCTCACTTAAGGATCTTTGTTCTATTATTGTGTGCTTTGAAGAGCAGTAGCAGTCTCTCAGGAGCGGCTCTGTGTGACTGCATCCTGGCTGCTATAAAAAAAAAGCCACTCCTGCCTGAATGCTGGAGAAAACGGGATGATGCAGTCGCTGAGTGGTTGGGCACTTAGCAGGTCTGTCTGACTGTACATGTACTTCAAGCAGAAGAGGGCTACTTTTCAGATGAAGCAGCCAGGAATTGAAAATGTGTTCCATTACCCAAGCTTGCACTTTCTGTGTGTCTTTGCACAGCAAAATTAGTGCTGGGACATCAGTGGAAACAAGCTAAGTTATGCCAGTAGTTCTACATCAGTGCAGCACATGTGCAGTGACCTTCCACTGGAGGACAGAAGGATCATTTGCAGGCAGAAAGACACTAAATACAAGAAAGTTTGTGCACAAATTTTATAATTAAGTGAAGCACAAGATCACAGACAAACAGAGATGTCTGGGAAAATAAGTTGTGACTTTGAGATTGCCATGCAAATAGGGATGTGCCGATATACGATTTAATCGCGATATGAGATATTAAATGGCCGCGATGATAAAATCGTAGGGTACTGTAATAATCATTCCACAGTTATAGTTTAAAGACGAGTGGCAGCGTCACTCAGCAGAGGCAAGCGAGGGCAAGTACTTACCAACCTAACACGCTTGTAGTCTTACCCACGGTGTCAAAGCCTCGGTAGCAAAAAGGACAAACAAACCACCACAAAAGTAGTCCCAAATCCAAAACAAACTCTCGAATCACGTACATTAATGCCAGCCTCACAAAAACAGGAACATTAAAAGAGAAATTAAGAAATTTTACAACAAAATGTGTGGCAACCCACAATGCATTGCGGCCACCCAAAGCACTGTTGGAGCATGTCCACTCTGTGAACTGGAAACAGTTTGAAGAAGAAAAAAAAAGTTGACGCATACGTTCTCACTTCCAAACAACGTAACGATGCAGCCGGACCAAGAACAGTCAGAGACTGAGAATGACGAAACGCTTCGACTGTATACTCCTATTAAAAAGGTTTCATTGGCAGTATGGACGTTTTGTTGTCATGCTGTGCACAGAGAGGGGAATTCGCAGTTTTTTTTGCCATTTTTAATAACGTTAAAAGCAATCCGCTAATATTGTGATAATATCGTGAATCGTGATATTTTGGGCCACCAATATCGTGATATCAAATTTTTCATATCGGCACATGCCTACATGCAAATCAAACCCTAGTTCTAACTAATAAAGCCCTTCTACAATTGAGCGCATTATGGTGATGACATTATACACATCACCCGGTAGGCGTCCTGTCATCGCCATTAGTAGGAAGCCCATGTCAGCCACTCATAAACCATACTTAAAGGGAGGATGGAGGCAGGCCATTTAGGGCATGGAGAGGTTACTGCTGGGTCATTTTTCATGACTCACGGAGCAGATAGCATTATCAATGCTTGGCTATTACGCCGAGGCAGTAACATGGGAGAGACTGCCACACCTCTGTTTAATGTGATCTGTTATGTACATGGCGGAAGAAGTCACTTATCACGCATGGGTATAACACATGATCATACAAGAGGAGCTTTAGTCTTTGATTTTGACATGACTTTATCCATGTCATGAAAGAAGGTGACTTAAATAATTCACACAGACTTCCCCCCAGGACCAAAGTCTGCAGTCAGCTTGCTGAGTGTGTTGTAACAGTAGACACAATCAGACAGAGGATGTAAGTGAGCATGTGAAAAGCACAAGCTATTGTAATGTGAGCCTGTGGTGGCTGCTATAGTGAGTTAATGGGGTGGAATTGCTGCTCAACCTCCTGAGGCACGAATCACTGTTTATCAAAGCAAGTAATACACATGGACGCCTTAGAGGAAAAGCTTACTTTCTAAGTTCTTCTTGTCATGATCCTCCAGGCAGACTCACAAAAACACTGTCTCTCCTTCGGGATCACTGGGTCACATGCAGCACGCACACTGACTCCAATATACGGCGATAACAGTGCCAAATTTGAGCAACTCTGATATCCATCTCTTGACTCGACAACATCCTATCAGATTCCACTCAAACAGACAAATTATCTTCATTTATCACTCATGGAAAGCTGTGGTTTTGTGGAACAGCTATTTCCGCTAACGCGTCGTTGTCAAACTAGCATAGACTCAGCTAGCGGCTAAAGAGCACCAAACAAATATCAAAGTAAAGCGGACCACTTCACCCTCAAACACACACACCTCGTCTTATTATTAATGTGTCTATGTTTCTTACCTGAATGCTGCACGAATATATTGATCCCTGGGTCGGGCACGTTGACTGCAGCAGCTCTTCCCGGCGGTGTCCCGGTGCTGCTGCCGGGTTCTCGGGGTCTCCTCCCGGCGCCGCTCCCCCGGTTCCCCTTCCCTTGGTGCGGTTGGGGCGCGTGGGGCTGTGGCGGCTGGAGTCCGGTCGATGTGCCCTCACCGACGCGGCCTACCTGCTGTCCCATCCCGGTAGTTTGATGCGAGGACGTCTGGGACGATGCGAGCAAACCCCTCTCTCTGCGCACCTCTGGCTCACATTACCTCAAGCTGGAGCGGCCTGGCCCGAATAGTCTTCCTCAATCCCCTCCTCACTCTTCCTCAAGGAGCTAACGTTAACTAGCCCGTATTAGCTCGTTTAGCGAGTCCGATCGCTAACGTTAGCAGCTATCAGTGAAACCCACCCACCCTGCCTTAACAATAAAACCGCAACCCCAGCGTGTGACAGCGATTCTCTTGATCCCGGTGGTCCAGATACTATCCGAGTTGACACAAGTGGCACCCAGCGAGGGATTTACGGTCAGATATGGAGCTTTTCACAGCCGTTTCACCGTTGTCCGGCCGCTACGCGCCCCCTCTGACGCCGCCATCTTTACCGCAGAACAGAAGATGTGTTGCACAAGGCGGGGGGGTTCACTGCGATCCCCCCTGTCACCGTGCGCCTCCACCTCACCATTACCAGCCGGGTCCCAACAGCCTCTGAGCACCGGTTCCTGCGTCCTCGAAAACAAACCAAAGCTTTTTTTTATTCGACAAATCTCAGTTTATGACTTGGCAACACAAATGCAGACATAAGACATAGATTAATGACTATTAAAGTCTTTGCACTCTTATAAACGGGCAACACCAGCAACTGATAAGGCAGAGTAAATAAACTTTTGAACCTTTTCTAAAAAAAAATAGTCCAACCCAAAATCCATTAATTTTCTAAAGGATTTATAGGACCCTAGAACAAATTTGTGCACTGTAGCTTTAGTCCACTCTCCTCTGAAATATGCTGAATTATGCGTTCTCCTATAGGGGAGAGTTGGGTAAGTTGAGCCACCCACTGTTGCTTGGAAATGGTAAAAGAAATTTATCATGTGACAAAGTATTTAGGAGATGGGCATCAATTTATGGAGTCTGTGAAGGTTTGACACACATGGGTGAAGAGGTTACACATTTATTTAAAAAAAACAAAACAAAACATTTTTTACTCTTGAAAATGAATTGAGTCTGTCGTAAGTTTTATTAGAATTATGTTTAGACCAAAAAAGATCATTTTAAATATGTTTTATACATCAATGGTGGTATCTATGAGCTACAACATGAGGTAAAAAACCTTGCTTTAAAGTCCACAATTTTAGCTCAGAGGACTAATAAAGTCATCATAGTAGTTCTGGGATAAGTTGAGGCTCAACTGAGAAAGTAACGGAGTCTGTTGAGAGGATCAGAGTTTCAGTTCAGATTGTTGAAATGTGTTACTTTTTCTTTTCAAAAATACAGCTGTGAATGTTCTGAATCACTTAAAGGCATTCTCATTTTTAAATGGCTTTGTACAAAACAGCTATTTAGCAGTTATATGCAATAATAAAAAAAATATATTGTACTGGTTGAATAGCGTATAATAGATAAAAATACACATGAATGTGAAGAAGTGAGTTATTTAGGGAGAGAGAAGGTGAGGGAGGGCTGGGATGGAGAGTGCGGGGGCTGTGGAGATATGGTTCAACTTACCCCATACACAGGGTAAGTTGACCATAGGAGACCACTTTTTTTTGGCATGCTTTATTATCAAGACAGTTTCATTGGTTTGCAGGGATGCACAACATCCTAAAATATATGTAAATATACTAGTTAGAGACAAAACTATGATTGCTTTGATGTAGTAATCCGAAATATGAAAAATGGCTCATCTTACCCCACTCTCCCATATGTAAATCACATCTAAATATGACCAGCTTAATACTCTACATCTGTAATATGGGCCATAATATACAGATCTTAGTTGGAGAAGACACAAAGAAGTTGGACAACAGAGAAGGGGTTCATATTTCATACTTCTTTTATTCTTCATAGTATATGTGTCGATAAAGAATACATTAAGCATTTGTCTTTGACCCAAAATATACAAACTTGTAAAATTGTCACCTGACACAATCAGACTTCCATGGCCAGAAAAAAACATTCCAGTGAACACAAAAATGTGACTAAGTAGGAAAATCTTCTCCCAAAATAAATATTTCATTCAAATACAGCAGCATTTCTGCTGCTCGACTCTTTTCACTTTATAAATATCCTCATTAGCAACGTCTCCAAGACAACCAAGGATAATTCAAACCATAGGCATTCTCACTTCCACAAAGTACCCCATTAGCTATGCTGTTTACTGTACAACTAAAAACTAAGTTAGGTTGCTGGTAATTATGTTTCTCAATATAAAGCCTATGAGAGACACAGGCTGAAAGTCTCCCCTGCTTCTGACAGCCTAACTCAGCCGGGAGAGGATCAGAAGTAAAAACTATGATTACAGAGCCCCCCAGTGGTCATACAGTTTTTGGAAATGTTCTCCATTGCTGGTTTTAGTGTTGTGCTGTGCATCTCATGATTACCAAATAAATGCATCCTCTCAGCACTGCAATAGATCAGAATTGGCAACATTGACAGTGCATTAGCTTTGATATTATTACCTCAATAATACACAAATGTGTAAACACAGTATTCAAAGATCACAGGATCCATAAACACACAAAACATACACATTCCTTTTTCCACTTGTATGACAAAATATAGATTTCTTTTTTCAAGGAACTTTGTGTGATTTAAACCAAATACTGTCTTGTGTAATGTACTCTTCAGACTGTAGCCCTTATTGCTAATCAAGTATAATTTCAATGTTATAACATTTAAGCAGCCAGCTGCAAAAGTATCAGTTATTATTCCGTAGTGACTTCACCTTTATATTAATAGTTAACGCACCACAATGGTAAGGAAAACAAAATAAAGCATGTCCAAACTTGAAATGTGTCAACTGAAAAAAAAAATCATGAAGACATATCAAACACACAATATATTAATTTCACTCAGCATGATAACCTTCTCTATTTTCCCTATCGAAATAGAGTTCAGTGTCATGACTTACAATGAATACCCAACATTCTTGCAGCTGGAGATAAAGGGAAAAGTAAGTATACACTTGGGGGTTTGGAAAGTATTTTTTTCCAAGCCATTAAGCACTGTAAAAAAAAAATAACTACTCAAAATTTCAGATTCCCATAAAATAATTTCCCTACTGCATCACCACAACAAGTGCAACTCTTCTTTCTCGCCTCAGTGTTGAGCTGAGGCCACAGCTTCTTAAATGGTTATACAAACCTTTTTACTAAATAAATGTTATTGGCAGTGAACAGAACTCGAGAGTCTTAACTATCTAATTTTCTGTGTGTAGTAATTGTGACAGTTTTTAAATATTAAAACTGTTCCTTCATTGTAAATGTTTGTATTCAGCTGCCATGTCATGGTTGCCCCTTTCATTATTGGCACAAGGAGTAGTCATAGTTGATAAAGCCAAGCATTGAGGGAATACATCTGAGAAATAAATAACACATAAACATAAAAGTGTTCACATATGGTTTCATGTGAACTTGCAATCGAGATTATTTTTGAAAACAAATGTGTGAGCATGACATCACTTTGACTCAGCTGTTTGAGTAAAGGACGTCTCACGCCCAAGTGCAATTAAATAAAACAAACATGAAAGACCAGATGTTATGAAAGGCAACAGAAAGTCTGGTCAAATGTGTACTGATCAGTTATGGCCCGAGCAGGTAGTCTTAATGCAGATCACAGCCTGTCCGAGTCCAACACAGGGCTTCTCACACAGCTCCAGGAGCGAGGTTTCAGTAACTCAAAGAAAGAAGCCTGAAATAAAGGATGTCATCACAAGAATATCATTAAAATTATTTTGAATCTAAGCTTTGTGTTGACACAAAAACAACCAAACAAACTTGAGATGCTACCTCTTTCAAGGGGCAGTAGCGCTGGGCATACCACTCCTGTGAGTACAGACAGATAATAACTCCCTGACCCAGGAAAAGGGATGTCCACATGATGATGTTCCAGATGGGACCTTTCCTCTGGTCATGCAGAATGAAGTTAAACATCACTGTAAGAAAGGAAGTAGATGAAAAATCGAACATTCTGAGAAGGGCCAGTACATTTTTGTCTGTTCTGGGAGCACTAATGTCTTTCGTCTTACTTCCAAAGCACATAAAGAGGCAGAAGAGCACAGGATAGAAGAAGCCAAAGCAGACTGCAAGAATGTACTCATGGACCACTGCAGACACTGTAAACACAAACAGCATGGCTGCTGGTCTGAAACGTTTCTGAGAAATCTGGAAAGACAACAACAGAAAAACAGACAAGTTCATATGATCCATGTTTGTTTTTTTAATCAGTCATAAATTGGAAAATATGTTAAATTTATTTATAAATGGCTTTTCACACCGATGTTCACTCACCCACAGGAAGTCCCTGTACACATAATAATACAGCCAGTCATGGACCACTACATTCCAAGTGCGATAATAATTGGCAAAAGAAGTTGAATTCCACCAATCCTGTGATGTTAAATTAAAATCATGTAATTATTCAGTGTCATATTTCAACCTTATTCAAATGTAACTGGAGCAACCAGTGACAGCACGAGTACCTTATAAAACATCCTGTCAGCAAAGCGGAGCATCTCAGCAAAAGCATTAAGCCAACAGTGGAGGAAGGCAAAGAATCCCAGGAAGAGAACCAGCACCCCTGCAAAGAGAAAAGAACATTTCCTATCTTAAAAAGTATGCTTATGTGTCTCATTTAGAGTGAACTTGTACTCAAGGGGAGTATGGAAGGGTAGCTGTAAAATGGGTAAATCTTACCAGGCAAGATGGAGTTAAAGACACAGAGGACCATGGCCTTAAGGTCAAACAGCTGCAGACTGATGCTGTGGAACTGAGGGATGCAGAGCCGTACGAACACATAATAGGCATAAAACAGGCTGCCCAGGACCTGTTCGGTGGGAATTGTTTAAATTATGAGTGCAACAAACTTACATCTTTTCCTTTCATATTGAAGTATGTCTAATTAAGTTGGTACCTGGAGCAACTTTGTAGCCACGTAGCTCCACCTTATCACTGGATTTCTGCATTAAGGGAGAAACAATGTTTCATTAAACACAAGAACTACTATATAACACAATAAACAAGCGATAGTTACAGTAGGTCTGTTTACCTGGGGTATTTGTCTCTGTAGATGAGTGTGGGTGCAAACAGAAAGTAGAGATACTGAGACACCTGAGGGACCACAGGGCTGGGGCCTAGAGATAAACAAAGACATCGTGAAAAGACAGAAGTTAGTGGCAATGAAAAGAAAATGTCAAAACAAATGAACAGAGAGGTAAAACAAGGATGAAAATCACTGAATGCATCTTATGAGTTACATACTGGTCTTTTCTTTTGCCCAGGTCTGGACTCTTGGTACATTCTCTCTGACAAAGGAGTGGGCTTTCATCATCAGACGCACCTAGAAATAGACACGTTAGAAAACGGCGCTCTCACCACAGCGATTCATCTCTCAGTATGTATGATTCATCTTTTCTTCAATATTGTTGTGGTGGTGTAATTTCACAGAGCCATACTGAGTGATCTACCTGTTCCAGGATGATGATGAAGCTGGATGCAGGTGGCAAACTGTTAGTCACTGCCACATACGTAGGCAGGAATCCCAGACCCAGACCCTGGTAGAGCAGGTATACAGAGCCGAACAGAAAACTGTACAACCAGGGATGACTTAAAGTCCCAGACTGAGTCTGTGACCAGAGGTGGAACAGGGAGTAGGGAACCACCAACACAGACAGAAACATGCAAATCCATGTGCACACCACCAGAGGGAACTGTCCAAATGCATAGACTAGCAGGTCAAAGTCCAGCACCAACCTGCAGCAAAATAGACACAGTACATCTCTGAGACAGTAACAGTATCAACAAAAGCTGGACAGAAAAAAGATGTTAACTTTGTGACTTAACTTAAAAGCCAATTAAATCAAGGTTTATTTACAGCAATCCTCCACATTACCTGCCTTCATCAATGAAATCTACCACCAATGTACTGAGGATGAAAAGAATGAGAAGCGCGATGAACATGTGGTAAATGGTCCTGATGTGGTTAACCTCGAACAGCTCACTGAAAAAAAATTATACATATATATAAATTTAATTAATAAATTCTCAAAAAAGCGCACTGCAATCCATAAATGCTGTAATGCACTTATGCTGTCATGTCGTACTATTTACACCTCATTCATATCAATGCGCACACTTACTCTAAGAGGGACCTGCGACTGACGAACTGTTTGCCCTGGCCATGAGGAGGCCGAAATTGCCTTAAGGGAAAAAAAAAAAGAAAAAAAAAAACAGAAAGTGAGTGACTAGTAAATTTCATTTTGTATGAAAGTACGAAGATTGAGAAAGTTTGCTCACATTAGCTCAAATCCACGTGTCTTATATAATCTGCAACTTACTAATGCATAAACTTTGATAGATTAGAGAAGCTGTAAGGCAGCACCTGAGTTTGCTCCTCTCTTTATCTGACAGCCGAGGTGAAAAGACAGCAGGTAGAGGTGCAGACTCCAGGCTGGCCGACTCCTCAATAAGACTGTCCATGAAGTCATTGACCTGGTTGTCAAACTGACGTATCAGGTCACTCTTCAGGTACTGAGAAAAAAAGGACAACAACAACAACAAAAAAAAAACCTATGAGTTTTGATATTAGAGTACCAGAAAATGTCAAAACATTTAAAATATTTTGAATAAAAACATGGTCAAGCAAATATGTTTGTGTTAGGCAGTGGAGATCCATAGTTAGTTGCACTGCTATTGGGAAAAAGTCCCAAAGAAAACAGAAAAAAGGTTTTCTGGAAAAGCCCACTGAGGCATCATCACCTTAGAGGAGTGTTGTATTCATTTGTTTAAAGAGGATTTATTCTTGAAAATAACTAGTTTTTAAGCATTGACCAGCGTGTGAGACTTCGAACAAACAAACAAACAAATAAATAAATAAATTGTATTGACTGACAAACATTTTTACACATTGGCCAGCATACATGGCCTTGTAATGAAGAATACATTTGCACCACTGGAACAGTATAATCACATTTTTCTATGAAGACCAATCCAAAAAAACGTTTCTATGCAGCTGTGTGTTGGTATTGTGACGTGTCTTTTGACGGTGTGATTTATATAAAACAATAATTTTATAATACACAGAAGGCACTGCTTATTTTAAGAGAAGCCTGTAGGCTTTAGGAGACAACTTGAAAGCACCAAATGCGTCATAGGTTAAAGACTGTAAGAATATCTTACGGAGAAGAACAAGTAAAACACCTCATTTTATACCTCATCTGATATTTACATCATAAAAATTATGAAAAAAAAAGAATTTTGTGTAGCAGAGGATCATAATAATATAAACCCGATACGAAAATTGATTTCAAAAGGTACTAAAATGAACAAAAACATTACAAACACAGACACTATGTTATATTTTGAATTGTGTATGTGTGACTCTAAGATCACTTGTATTGAAACTTCATGTCAGTTGAATTTGATACCATTTCCTCTTTTCAAGAGTTGCTCAATTCTGCCTTTTTCTGAATCACAAGACGTACTAACCTCTGCTTTCCTTTTGAGCTGTAGCTTTTTGCTGATCACCTGCTCCACTTCAATTTTACCTGTAATTTCAAACAGAGTGTACAATTAAAAAAATTATTTAACAAAAGTTAATACACTGACCATCATCCACCATTAAATAATGATGCAAATAAGTGTTGACACACCTAAATTAGAAACAAAGCAAACAGAGTTGCCTGTCCGCCGTGATTGAACAGGACTTTGAACTGATAGATATTGACATCAATTCATGCTGTTATGTTTCATTATATATTTTTTAATAAATGAGAAAACCTACAATGTAAACCTTTCATTTTTGACAGCGGTTAATACACTAAGGAAGAATATTTGACAAGGTTCAGAGAGAGCCCTGTAAAAATAATCTAGGAAATAGCAGAAGTTAATGGTGAAATCCACGATTGCAACAGCGAAAAAAAAAAAAGACACACCTCTGACACCGAGTAGCAATTAAACTCTATTGTCCACAAAGCTGAGCAAACTCAGATGATTGATTACAGGGTCACTGTAGGTTATCAGCAGAGCCAGATGTCTCATGATGAAGATCGGAAAGTTAATGAGGTCATACAGACGCACAAGGGGCAGTAACAAACCACCCATCTAGTCAGATGTTGGACTGAAGAAGTTAATAAAACAGATTAATGACAGGATAGCAGTTTGGTCAGCATTATGTCTTCACTTTTTTCAGGTTCAAATTTCAGTACTTTACATAGATAGACATCAGACAAGACGTCTAGTCCAGAGACATGTCAAGCTGTCCTTTAAATAATCTTTTCAGCTCCTTTTCTGAAAAAAAGAAGCAAGGTTTGAAGTATGGATCACTCACAACCAGGTGAACCACAGCTGTTCTCCTTACATCGCACAACATGCATCAACCGGGACATGCTTTCATTGGTTTGCATGTCACGGATAATAAAATCACGTTCTTTGAGAAGCTAAAGCCGGCACGCATGTTGTTGTAGAAATGCAGATTCTTTCACATGTCTACTAGGATGTTTTCTGAGCGTCAAGAATTTCCACTATACTTTTGGTAATCTTTGTTATAGGACATGTATCCTTTACCAATTTGAAGATATCAAGGCATACTTTAAAGAGCCTTTTAAAGTTTTTTGTATTTCTACCTTAAAGTTTAAAAACATCATAATTATAATAATTGTTGGTCTTTGTTCATTAGTATGTAGCACATCTGCTTGAATTCATAATTGCTCAAAGAAACAGGAGCGTGGAGCGTGATCAAATAAAGGCATTCATTTGATTTAGTTTGAAATTGGAGGGTAATCGTGAGAGCAGTGTGGATTTCAAAGATATAACAAACTAAGTTTTTATATTACTGTATATAATATAACCTGAAAAGGGTGGTAAAGACTAAATTTAGTATAAACTGAATCTGCAGCTTATTTGTCACAAGAGGTCATTGTCCTCTGTCTGGGCTCTGCTGATGAGGAAATAGGGATTTTCTTACCATTGCTGGTGAGATGAGCGTCCCCATTTCTCTGTCTATGTTCTTCCTCATTATTTTCCCCTTCCAGAGAGCTATCAAGATCAGGAAAGGTGGGCATCTGAGGAGTAGCTCTGGAGCGAGACCTGAGGACACTGTCATGCTCCATCCTAGAATAAGAGGAAAGTTGAATTTGACAAAATAAATCCATGTCAGACAGAAAAAATCACAATAATCAAAAACGAGAATGAGGGACACATACAATGCTGCTGCTCCTAATACCTCCACACAGTATTTTCAGTGAGAGACAAAGCAAACCCTCTCTGACAACCGCAATCACTCTCACATGATGCCGCAGACACGCATTGGAAAAACAGCTAACACTGAGCTAGCTTCCCCCGGCTGGTTTAATGAAAACACTGTGACAGACGGAGAGTCACTCATGAGCTGACACACAGCTTCAAGCTCAACAACAACGTGGTTTGAAATTAATTCATCGTCTCGCCTCTACCCGGTTTCCCCCACAGCTGCAGGCTCAGGTAACATGCAGTCAAATTAGCCAACTTATTGACGTCTGTGGTTAGCTGAGCAAACAGGTTGACAGAAACACTCACTGACATTGTCGGAAACTTAACATGATAACGATGAACTTCTCGGGTACCTACTCGCTTCTTCCGCCGGTTGCTTTCTCTGTGAGTCCACCGCCGACGTTGGGAAGTGAATGTATAACTCCTTTAATCGCTACAATCTGGGCTGCCGCTCACCTTTCCCATTGTATTAACAGGGAGAGATGAGGAGCAGGGAAGCTGGCGCTGATTGGTCAAAAGTCTCTCCTCCTTTTGACGTCACCAGCGCCCACACGGTTGGTCGTCTGTCATCAGACCCGACACACCGGTGGTTACGGTGAGTTTGAGAAAAGAAGAAAAAAAAAGAAAGAAAGAAAAAAAAAGATGGAAAATGAGGAATGATTATGAAATCTGGTGTAATTTTATTCAAGAATGACAAAATAAGTCAAAGGAGCAAATATGTGAAATTATGTTTCAGTTTACACACAAAACAGAATAAAATGTGTCTTTAATCTCATTTATGCAGTTCTTTATCACTGCTTTTTCTTTCAAACCACCTCTATTGCCATCATTTCCTTGGTGTAAGTGTAACTGTAAATAAAAGACAATCAATGAAGGTCCTGGACCAAGTTTCGCCTTCCTGGTAATTCAGTCTTTATTAAAACAAATGCTCCTCCCTATGGTACTGTTTTCTTTGGTTTATGTTCCCTGTTGGTTTTTTTTTACTGTGTACTGCAAATTATGGATAACATCTAACCATTTGATAGATCTAACTAGGTTATACTTCAATGGCACTTTTTTCCTTTTGCATTTGTGTTATTTCATATGTATTTTATTTATTTGCCTCTTGTATTTTTATTATTTATTTATTTTATATCTTCATTTTTTATGCTTTCATAATAATAATAATGATTACAATAACAACAACAATAATAATAATGAAAATAATAATAATAATTATTAATATTATGATTATTATTAATAATAACAACAACAACAATAATAATAATAATAATAATAATAATAATAATAATAATAATGACAATACTACTACTACTACTACTGCTACTACTACTACTAATAATAATAATAATAATAAAAATAATAATATTCCGTGTGCACGTACATTGATACGCACATGATTTTAATTAACTTAACTTAACTTATCAAAACTTGATAACAAAAAGAAAAAAAAATGCTGGAAAGATGCATGTGAACATATGTAACCACTGGTTATATAGGTTAAGTTTAATCAATTTAAGCTTACATATAATCTTTCCGTGCATGACTAGTTCACGTTAAAATTTTATGCTACAGATTTAAGACCAGATAAGAGCTTTCATGCTAATTATGTGCATAAATGTACACTGTTTGGAAATACACTCTAAATTCCATGAATGGGTTCTAACATGTTGTGAATGCTACAGTGTGTGCTCATCACTAATAAGACTCATCTTATGACTTTACTGTAGCAAATACTATTAACTGGAAGACACATGAGTACATTTACGAAAAAGAAAATCGTAAATGACACCATGGAATATGATATCAACCTTTGAACAGAGGCCTTTGCCTGGCTGCAGGGGTTTTCTCTCATAACAAGGCCCTTCATGATGATGCGATTCCACTGTGCCTTAAAAAACAGTCACTGGACACACTGGTGCAACATAACACATTTAATAACTATTTACATAATGCGCAATATGATAGAATACAGCAATTCAATAAATAACCAAAAAAACAAACATAGCAACAACCCAAACTTATCATATGTCCACTTTATAAGAAACAGATATTTACAGAGGTCACTTACACACAGACACACACACCCAAAACACACACACATCCTTCAAGGGTCACAAGAAGCAGAGGGGTCCCAAAGACACAGTGACCTCAGGGATAAGCAGGGATAGTGATGTCATGTCTAAACCCAGATCTCTGATAGGGAGTAACTCCATATCACCTCGATGCAGCTCTGTGCTTCCCCAGACCATCACAACCAGCTCGCTCTGCACAACAGACAGAAGAGATATGAAGGGGACATTTGGTCTTTGTTACATAATTCAGTGACTTAACACTTTGAACATGGCAGCTTGTTATAAAATGATGAGAAAAAAAATCTTTAGCCTTCATAACAAATAACATTGCAAAATTACAATGATAAAGCAAAATTTGTCTATATTACATCAGGGATTGAATAAAGACATTCAGCATCACTGTTTGAAGATGAAATGCTCAGATCGTGTTTGATATATTCATACTTCTGCTATATAACTGATTTATTTCAGCTTTAAGTCTATTCTTTTCTTTTATTAAACATAACAGGGATGAATTTGAACTGAAAATACAACACCATGACAACCTGCCATGTGCCTGACAATCTGTGTCATTTTTAAACACATTTATGTCACATGTTTATTTGTACAGTAAGAGAAGGGGGTAAGCTGACCAAAACTGTTTTTGTTTTTTTTAACAACAGTATTATCATGTCATCTTACCTCACAGCCTTTGCTGGACACAGTGATAAGGTGAGATGAGATTTCTTTACCAGAGTCTGCTAGAAGGTGAATACTTCTATTGGATGGATTAGATGTGCCAGCCAAACCGGAGTTTCCTGTACAGCTGATTGTCATGCGCTGGAAAGATTTATGGCTGTGTAACCGCAGAAACCGCAGCTGAACAACATCCAGACCAGCATACTCAAGCTGTCAGAGACAGAAATCCTTTCATAAAACTCAGAGAAATGGCCTGCTGATTTCAAATATTGTGCTCAATGATTAGCAGTAAAAAAAATCAAATATATGACACTCATACCTTGTCTCTGCCATGATGCTGACTAAACCATTGAACGGGTAATTCTGATGATTTTCTCTCTGGTTCCAAGAGGAATTTTATCTGCAAGATGAAATATTACTTTTTTCATCAACATAGACAAATCAACACAACATACATAAATAAAAACTATGGAAAGGAACACTTCTCCCTCCCAGGGGAAATTTCAGTAATGGCACATGAGATGTAAATGTTGTTCTCATACCAGCTTGGCTATGACGCAGGCAGCCTTATTCCTGTCACTTTGAGCTGTGCTGATAATTAATTCACCAACTCAGCCTCAATTATAATTTGACTTTTAATATATCTTCTGTGTAAGTGTCCTTGATAGTTACAATATAAAATCATGCAAAGCTTGCAAAGCTCAACAAATAAACAACCTAAAATGTGCCCAAAACTTCCCATCTGGGTACCGATAGAAAGCCTCAGTTGTGCAAAACAGTGTTGTGCCAACCTGTTTAGTTTGCTTTCACTTTGAATACTTCAGTATTCAGGACTTGTGAAGCAGACTGAAAAAACAGGGAAGTCGTTATTCTCGTCAGCACCCAGAAGTGCTTTTTGTCTGGCCAAAATGCTTTCTCAGAATTTCAGTTGTACAGTCTGATCTAGGTCCACATTGCCTTGGGTCGAAGAAGACTTTATGTAAGCTATTCCCTATTCTTGATTTCATGAAAAACCTATCACATTGCAAACACTGTTTCTCTGTGATATTCAAAATAGTCTTAAGTGGGCAGTCTCGCTTGACCACCACTGTTATAGGCCAAAAGTATTTCATATGACGAATATATGGGATCATCTTGTGCTGTTTTTTAGTTGCAAAGGAGAGACTGACATGATACCTCACACTAAAAATGTGTACCTGTGACTGCAAAGGGTCAATGCAGGTCGTTCCTCCTGCTGTGAAATTACAGAAAACCCTCACAGCATCGTAGGGACAGCCTTGGTTGGGATCCATGTAAAAGAAGCCTAAAATGGGTAACACAGACTTAATTTGGAGAAAAAAGTATGTAATCTCCCAAGCACATTGAAATCATCCTATGGATGAAAGCATATAAAGACCCTAACCATCAGTCAGATGCGGGCGTATGAGTCCCAGCTCATAGCAGGTAGTGGCAGGGTTGTCTTTGGTACCCCAAGGCCAGCTGTAGAAATCCTCAGAGTCGTCTCCTTCAGACCATCTCTTGGGTCGCTATAAAGGAATCACATGCAGCCTGTGAGCTAATAAGTCAGTCACACATGACACAGCTTCGAGGATGTGTAGCATGACACAAGAACAGTGCAACTTGTAAACATGATGTAACTGAGTAAACTGTACATACTCTCTGTTTTCCTTTGCTCTGCCTCTGGGGGTTGAGTGTTGGTTTGGTTCTCAGCACATTTTTCAGACCAGATCTTGAACTTGGTCCTGTTTTAGGTCTTAACTTATTTCCTTGAGCTGGTTTTGGCAGTGGTTTTGACTTCAGCTTTCTGTGCCTGCCTGGTGCACCAGGCTTTCCCTGTAAAACAAGTGACTCTGTGTAAAGTGTATGTTATAACCTCTCTGCTATTGATTTTATATACATCCAAACTCTAAAGTATGATTCAGCCAATTTGCAAATTCTTACTGGAAGTCCCCGCTCTCCTTTTGTCCCTTTAGGTCCTCTCCCGCCTTGAACACCTTTCATCCCCTGTAAAGACCCAAATATAATCAGCTTTCAACTTGAGACAACTCTACATAAAGACTTATCTCACATTTTTGCAATCAAGGTAATAGCAGAGACAACTTGAGAGAAGATACTCCTTACCATCAGCGGTTTGATAACCTGCTTTTTAAATGACCAAAACAATTGTTTTGATAGAGTCACGCTGAATAAAATTGTCTTAATCTGTGACTAGATTACCATGAAGACCCACAGGCCTGCATGAGCCGTAAGTGAAATAAGAAACAGTTGCTCACCTTTTTTCCAGCCTGGCCCTGAAGTAAAGAATAGAAAAGAGATAAATCAAGTGAAAAGGATCAGTTAACTATTTTTTGTATGGAATTACAAGGCAACATACTGGGAGTCCAAGGACGCCTTTTGGCCCATATGGACCACGAGGACCACGAGGACCAGTATCCCCCTGTGAAATTTAATCAGTTGATTAACGATTTGCTGTCTCTTCAAAACAAAGTCAAACCAACATTTAAACAGACATTACCTGCTTCCCTTTAGGACCTCTTTGACCTTTCAGCCCCTGCAAACCAGGATTCCCCTGAAAAAAAGTTAGAAACCTGGAAAATGAATGACAATGATCCTATATTTTTCCAACTTTAATGATTGTACGTTTCAATTAGCATTAGCTGACCTTTAGCCCTGGTGGCCCAATTCGTCCTCGTATTCCTGAGTCACCCGAAAGACCCTGTAAGGGAAGATTAGAACAGCTTACAACTTTTCCTCCACCAACCATGCATAATTCTTAGACTCTGTTGATTTCTGCACTTTTGAACCCAACACATTTGAATATTTTGCCTTTGGAGATAACTGTTTTCAAGGTACAGATTTTAGAATAAACCTCTCTTGTTTAGTCAACAGCTGCAGATTATGAACGCAGAAATATGACAGTATATGAAATTTGGTATATACTTGAAATAAAAGACAAAGAAACATTAAAAGATATATACAACATTTTAAGACATGGTATCTTTGCTGTGAGAAGCCATGAGTGTTAGGTGTGTTAATGTCCTGAATTTTGAGTCTGACTTTTACCTTTAGGCCAGTTGTTCCAGACTCGCCTTTCTCTCTTCTAAGTCCTGGAATACCCTGTATTGACAAAGACGCAGACACTTAAAAGAAAAATTGATTTGAAGTATTATATCAATCTTGTTATCAAGCTGATGAACAAAACTTACATACCCTAGGCCCCACTGGTCCAGGTGGCCCTTGTTTCCCTTTTGGACCAGCTTTACCCTGAGAGTAAGTATGGTGCAAAATGACACAGTGAAATACACAAATATTATTGGATAATTAGATACTGCAAAAAAAGAGCGCACATTTCAGTGAATTAAAAAAAATAATCCTATACCTTAAAGCCTGGTGATCCAGTGTTTCCTCTGATCCCAGGAGTACCAGGTTTACCCTTAAAGAATACATCATTATGGAAAAATGCAGTTTTCAAAAGATGTAAAATACCCACATTCAAAGGGTGTCCTATTTTACATGCCTATTTTGAAGCTTACTGTTTTTCCAGGTGTTCCAGGTGTTCCAGGAGCTCCTCTGAAACCAGCATTACCCTTTGAGATGAGCAGTGGAGGTGGGGGGGGTTAGTTAAAATGCTGAACAACATTCTTACTTGTAATGATGCAACAAATTCTTACCGGATCTCCTTCATTACCCTCGACACCCAGTAACCCATCCTGACCACTGAGGCCCTGAGAAAAAGACAGCAAGGCAACAAACTGTTACATCAGGACAGTTCTTGCTGTAAAACATCAAAACTTATTATTATTATTATTATCAACAATTTGTGTTTCAACCAATGCTTGGTTATTGGTTTACATTTGATTTAATGTGAGTTGAAGTAATGAACTGAAATCATAGGCAGCAGAACACTGTTAATATACAGTGCATATGTATTTCAATTTCAAAAGGGGGCACTTGCAGGTTTTCCACGTCCTCCTGCAGGCCCAGGTTTACCCGGCTGGCCCTCTGCTCCCTGCAAACATTTCATTTAATGAGACAATAAAGTGCAGCCTAGGAAAAAAGCATTGAGTACTATGAAGTAAATGGAAACTGAAGTCAAAGAGTATATTGGACTCACAGCCGGTCCCCTCGCTCCTTTGTTTCCTTTATTTCCAGGTAGGGCACCTTTCCCCTTTATAGAGAAATTATGCTCACCATCAGCTTCTGTTTTTCCCTGGTTTAAGTTTCTATCTGAGTTTAGCAATTTCTCCCTCTTACCTTTGGTCCCCGAGTCCCTTTAATTCCTGGGAGACCAGGAGGTCCAGCAGGTCCAGAAGGACCTTTGCCACCTGCAGTGCCAGTGGGGCCCAGCTGTCCCTTTGTCCCCTGAAAAGCAGTCGCACATATGAATGATGCCTTCATGAAAAATCACACTGATGAATAATTAAGATTTTCAGCGGATACAAGCCAGACCACTGAGCCACAGTAAATGAATGAACTCCAAATCTAAAAATATTGTAAACCCAGCTCTGGAGAGAGGAAACATCTCACCATTGTCCCTTTCGCCCCGGGCTTTCCTTTTGTACCCATTTCACCCCGGATTCCCTGTATATTAAGGAAATATACACAGAATCACTGTCACAGTAATGACATCCTTTGCAACCATTAAATATGCCTATCAAGGCATATTTGATAGGCATTAAATATGCCTATTAAGTTAAATAATGCCCAGTGGAAGAAACACACAACCCACCGTGTCTCCTCTGATGCCCTGGGGACCAAGTTTCCCCTTCTCACCGTGACTGCCCTGAGTTTTACCGACACAAAACAAGAAGCAGAGACAGCATGAAAACTATAAAGTGAACTCCTGTAGAGTACTCTTACTGCACTAACTTACAGAGCCACCAACCTAACTACATCATGGTACATACATAACACATCATACCTTCAGTCCAGGAGATCCAGTCTTACCCTCAACACCTCTCTCACCTGGCAAACCCTGAGAAAAATGAATTTTCATCTGAATTTATATATTTAAAAAAATGTAATAATTGAGACCATTGAATCCAAATATAACAATAAATTGGGATTAGGACATGTATTTAGTACTACTCATTATGTACAGCAGCCATTATGACTATCAATCACATGTGCATGAAAAATATTAAATCATACTTTAAAAATACTTTTTCCTATTTTAGTGAAGTATAACCAAATTAATTGGATGTGTTTCTGTCACAAGACTGAAATGTTTCATAAGTAGCATGCTGCAGAGGACTTTAATATCATATTAAAATTTATTAAATGAAACACTATCCTGTAAGATGTAGGATATATATCTGCTTTGGAGTTTCCTTTGAATAATCAGTCATAAATACATTTAACCCTCATGCCAGTTTAATAACTCATACTGGTGTTGATGGCCCAATTTGTCCAGGAGGACCCATACTGCCAGGTGGTCCCTGAAATGAGAAGACACAAGGGGCAAGTATGAACCAGATAAAATAATACTAAACTGCAGCTTTGATAGCCTGAAGTCAACAACAAAAGCAGATCAACATTAAAAACTCGACTAAAACCAGACAAAATATCATGACATAAAAAATGTAAAGAAAGAAGCACAACATCATATATTCATCAAATTTGGTCCAGGCCTTCATCAGACTTCCTTTTACTAATCAGGTATCCAACTGCATTACTCACAGTGTGTCCCTCAAGCCCTTTCTGACCTTTGACCCCTGTCACTCCCGTGTTTCCTCCTGGTCCAAAACGTCCAGCCATGCCTGACGGACCTCTGGTACCTGGCCCACCCTGTGAAAGTGTTATCACAAATTTCAGACTCTCAGCCAAACTTTCAGGATTCACTTTGCTGATTTTGACCACATCCTCATTAGCCTGGTAAGGCTGACTGAACATAATGACTCACCTTGAGTCCTGGAACACCTGATTTTCCTCTGTCACCCGGTGCACCCCTGTACCCCTGCACAAAAAAGGCTTTTCAAATTCACAATTCAAAACTTAACTGCACACAGGTTACAGAAGTCTGCTGTATGAATCTAGGCATCAAGGCTTAAAAGGCCGCAAATTAATGCTTTGTCTATTATGGGGAAAACAATCAAGCAGAAACTCTTAGGAAGTTTTAAGGATTCCTTGAAGTCACTAATCTCAATAACTCTGGCTCACCTGTTTCCCTGGAGGCCCCTTTGTTCCCTGTGGCCCTTGGTTGCCTCTATTGCCTTCAGCTCCCTTTGGCCCTCTTTGTCCTGGGAGACCAGTGCCTCCCTTGTCCCCCTGAGACAGTAAACAAGTTTATGATTCAGGTAAAAAAAATCTAAAGATGATGATTGATAAATATGTTGTACAGTAGCCCTAACAGTGATTTTCAATAAATGTAACAAAAACAACACGTTTATTAACACACATTTACTCACAGAGCTGCCTTTAAGCCCAGCTGGACCATTTGATCCCCTCAGTCCAGCTGGACCCTGAACATAAAAGCATGGGCTTGCTTATGCATATGATAAATCATGACATAAATGTGTCTTTCTGAAGGGTCAGCTAAATGGACAAAGGGCCATCAGCCGTTTTTATTTCTTAGAAAAAACCATCACAGCACCTTTGATTTAAGTTCAATGAAAAAAAAAATCTCAATCTGTAACAAACACATTCTAATCAATCTACCTCCTCACCATCGAGACCAGCAACCCCCTCCTGACCCAAAACTCCTCTGGATCCCTGAGAAGATAACAGAGAATAAAAAAACTAAACTGAAACAGCCCTGTTATGGATGATAAAACTGATTGGTTCTAAAATGGATGCACAAAAAATCCCATCACCATGCTGTCTCAATTAAGTTATCTCTTTTTTTATTTTTAGGTGTTTCATCTTAATAGCTGAACAGAAACAGGAAACATGGGAATAGACCCACACTAAAGGATCAAGGCTGAGAACTGAACCTGTTATCCCTGTGAGGAGGACTTCAGCCTCAGTAGAGGGGAGAAGCTTTGGCTGCTAAGTCAAGCTAAAAATTGGTTGGAACTGTTTTTTTGATAGAAAAGTTTTACCTTATCTCCTTTGACACCAGCTGATCCAGTTGATCCTAGAGGTCCATCTTTACCCTTAAAAGTTAAGCATCAAAAAAACGAATTTACTTCTTACCGCTGCCTTCAAACCAAGTCTTACAGCATGTGGGCATATAAAACACTGAAAGACACCGGAAAAAGACTCGTCAACTTTGATGCTTAAATCATAAACTGATGTGGATGAAAACATATTTTATTGAATGTGCCAGTGATTGTCTAAATGATAACATGCATAAATACTGTTTTCATTTATTTTGTGTCGATTTTTGGTTTGAAATAACTATCGTTCACATAATCACATCATAGTCACAGTTCTTACGATATATGTAGCACAAGTATTATGTCATGATGAATTTCAGATTATTCATTGAAGACTAGGGGGCAGCTCTGTTCAAAACATATTTTAGTCTCTGAAGTTTTCATAAAAATTGATTATTTTCTGAATTTTCTGAAGTATTTCTGAAACAGAAGGATTAAATGTTACTTCGAGGAGAGGTGCTGAATTCAGTGATAAAAACAGTAGATTATTGGCCATCTTGAAAAAAAGGTAAAGCAGCCATAAAACCCCCTAAAATTTTATGATGCCATACATACCCTGTAACAGTTCGTGTCGAGGATGAGTTCACTTATAATAAAAACTAATATGAAACCCCCTGGTGTTGAATAATATACAATACTTCAGATTCAGGATGAAAACACAGAGGGGTTTCATGCACTACAGCCCGCACCAGCATCCTGACACCTAGGCTGACCTGATCTGCTGACTAACATGAAGAGAAAAGTCTTATGCCATGCAAAAATGACAAGAAAGACATGTTTTGTTCATTAATGAGATCAAGATTCAGTCAGCAGTTTTCCCAGGAGGCAGGCCAGTGAATGGATAACACTCAAAGCACTCAAAGTCTGTGAAATTTGACCTTTTTCATGGCTAGCACTTTGATACACTTGATTTGATTTTTCCTGCCTTGCCCCAATTACACTGTCTGTCTCGTGTGGTTTATTGGCATAAACACCCTCAGTCTTTAAAGTTAGCCACTTAAGGAAAGCAGTAGCTGTCTCAATAGCAAGGTAGAAATATGTAAGCAGTGGTCAGCGTCATAGTCATTTTGTACAATTATGCAACTCCTCTCTTTTTGGCTTGATTTGGTTTTTTTTTTAGTTTAGCCTACTTTGCATCTTGATCTGGGGTTTGAGTTTTAATCATCCTGGTCAACATGACATAAAAGTTGTGAACTGAAAAATTAGGCTGCTGTTCAGGAAAAGTGCGAAGGAGACATGATAATATTTAATTAGTCAAAAACAAGACAGGTCCCCATTTCTATGTTTATAATTCACAAATAAAACAATTGAAATAGACTCACTGGGTAACCGATTACTCCAAAGGGGCCAGCTGGTCCTACTGGCCCCTGGTCACCTGGAGGACCACGGGGACCAACCTCACCCCATGGGCCAATGTTGCCCTGAACACCCTGGATGGCAGAAGGTGGTATTTATCTCTTTTTTGTAAAAAGGTATTGATTTTTTTGTGTTTCACAGTACAAATGAGAATTTTCTTGTAAAATTTTTAAGTGGTTCAATAAACACAAGAAAATGAAGAAGTCAAGAGACAGAGAGGGAAAAAGGGGACCATAAATCTTCAAACTTGATTTAATTTTGCTTTTAGGGCCTGAAGAAGAGGTGACTATCATCTGCATAGAGGTGCATGAAAATGATTTATATTGATACTAAAAGATTTTCATTTAAATTTCTTTTTCATGTTTTTTGTGTGTTTATTGGAGTGGACAGGACAGTGCAGAGAGCAGAAAATGAGGAGAGAGACACCTGTAAACACAAGGCACTTTAACCACAAGGCCAGTAGTGCACCAATGTTCAGAAGTTTCTTTTTATATTTGATTCTTGATTGATGGGTAGACATGTACAGACTTCATGTGAGAACTACTTACAGGAGGCCCTCGATATCCCTTTGGTCCTGGTATGCCCCTCTCGCCCTGAAGGAGAGCAAAACTTGAGTTAGGAAAGACAGCAGGCAAAGTGTTGAACTTATAATCTAAAGGAATGACTTGTAAAATAACAATAAGCACCACTTGTAACATATGCATAAACAATTAAATTTTAACAACACAAAATATTCACTTACTGGGCTGCCTTGTTTTCCCCTCGGTCCTTCCTCACCTCTCTTACCCTTAAAAACAGAAATTACAGTAAACTTAACCTATACAGTTCATAGTAGTGACATTTACTGTTTATATTCTGATTTAAAGTATAGTTAAATAAATACCTTTGGGCCCATACTTCCTGGAAGACCAACTGGGCTTTTTTGACCTTTAACTCCCTGGTAAAAGAAAAGATACCAACAAATAATTCATCTCAATCTGGAAACACTTATTTCTCAATCATTCTAATAATTTATTCTGTAATGCCATGTTGCAGGGGTGGGAAAATATTGAAACAGACATAAACTGTTCTCCTGATTTACGTTACACAATCATTGTATCAGAGGGACCAAATATTGTATTGTTGTGAGGGCATTCACTTGAGTATAAGGAGAGTTTTGGTCAGGAGTCTGAGTGCCTGATTGGCGTGACTGAAGCTGATATAAACCCCTGAACTTCAGCGCATGGTGCTGACTCATTGTCTAACCAGTAGAGATAGTGAGAGGATTTATCTCTCTGTGTCTCTTTGAGTTGTGTCTACAAAAGCACTTTTTACTTTTAAGATTTGTCCTCTGTTTTTTTTATTGGGCTGTCGACCCCTGACGTCTTAGTGTCCCCTTCTTCTGTTTTATATCTTTGAGTATCTTTGGCAGTCTTAGTGCTTTGGATAAAGAAGTTCAAGTCAGCTCGGCAGCAGTGGTTTTTGTTTATTCACTTTGTCTCTTTGGATAGGAAGTCTGTGCATTCAGATTATTATTTTCTCCTCTCCCTTTATCGCTTGTGATTTAAGTGGTTAGCCTGTGGGGCTACTGTTTCGATCGGCATTTGTGCCCTACTCCCCCTCCTCCAATGGCCTTTTATAGACAATGGTATAGTTTGGCATGGTATGGTAATTATTGTCCACTACTGTTGTTGTGTTGGGGCAATACAGCAACTTAAAGCCAAAATAGCCAAAACCAGAAAGCAGTTTTGAACCCACCCTCTCTCCTGGCTTTCCTGTTGGACCCCTTGCTCCTCTCTTGCCAGTTTCTCCCTGTCAGTTGACATGAAGGTTTAAATAGATGAATCAACATATTTCATCACCGCCAACAACTCATACAGAACGACTTACTGAGTAACATTCACTTGTTTGAGATAAACACTCACACTCTTCCCCACAGGTCCTTGGAGGCCAAGAGCTCCGGTCTTCCCGGGTAAGCCCTGTGGAAACATTTAGTTTGACTTTTGTGACAAATTTACCGGTTCAGAATTTATCATAGAGGGGTAAACTTACTTTCTGTCCTGGAGATCCAGTGTTCCCATTTATTCCATTTTCACCATTAGATCCCTGAAAAAAAGAGTTATTTGTTTATCTGCCCTTAAGCTGGTTACTACATTAATAATGTCACAAAGTGAGTGTCAGAAAAATTTGGATCATGAAAAAAAAAGCCTTTGAATATAAATTTATGGGATGTAAACCGAGGCTTGTTAAGTTATGGGATGGGATGACAGAATAATCACTGATTTACAGAGTTTAGGGGCTCTTTGAGGAAGACAGAAATATCAACACTATCAGCTGGTCTTACCAACGCTCCAAGAGGTCCATCCTGTCCCCTGTTACCCCCGACACCTTGAAGTCCCTACAGCGGTACAAAGAGTCGTTTGAACAGGTTTGATTACATTTCAAATTCTTTTTCCTTACTGAAGTAAAAGGTGATATCTAATTTATTGAGCAAAAAAACAAATATTTCAACAAAGGTTCATCCTCTTGGGACTTAAAATTTCAATAATTTTATTTTCGGATCACCTTCAGGCCTTTGGGTCCAGCCACTCCTGGAACACCAGATACTCCCTACATTAAAATACAGAAACATACAGTATAAAAGCACGTTGTTGCATTAACACCAAGATTCACTTCAGTTCAAGCTGTTTAAAGACAACTAAAAGTGAGGGCAATAAATCACTCATGATGAAAACACTGAGGCAAAGGAAACAGTGATTATCCATTTGGACCAAACATCCTAGTCGCATGAATGATCATATAAAGTGCAAAAGTCACATAGGAACCTTGATACCAGGTTCTCCTTCATTTCCTCTCTCTCCAGATTTTCCCATCTCTCCCTGCAAAAAGAGAGCAACACCTCATCAGTGGTGTAGATCTACACCTACTAAGAACCAATGCCATCCCCATTCATGCTCACTTACAATCGGACCTGGCAATCCGGAAAATCCAGCTCGGCCTTCCCGGCCCTGTGAAATTGAAAAATGATCACAGTTGATTATGGCTATAAGCTGCTGCAGGAGATCTGACTTTAGGTCCAATATTTTACAAGTATTTCCAAATGTAACTTAAACAACGCGTCACCTCATTCACTACCCTATGTTAAAAGACATACTGACACAAGTATGGTGATTCAGGTGTATCATTAGACTTTTGAACACCAGAGTATACTTGTAACAGTATTTCCTTTTACAGCTCCATATACTAATACGAACAGATCTTCAGTTTCTTATTTTTGGAGCCAAGTCAGAGCATTTGTGACAATAATCTGCTTTCTTTAAATAAAATCAATGACCTATGCATGTGAAGTTAGTACTCATTTATTTAAGTTGTATTCCAACCTTATCACCTCGAGGCCCAGGAACTCCCTGTACACCATACGGCCCTCTATTACCCTAGAAAAACACAATCATACATGCACACTGATTAAGTCACAAATAAACAAAATTTTGGCAGTTTTTAAAAATCAAAAGTGATTTTTTTTTCAACTTTTATAAAACTCACCTTCAGTCCATCTTTTCCCTGCCTCCCTTGCTCTCCCATGATGCCATCGGACCCCTGCAACAGTCAGAACAAGTTCTCAACAAAAGGCAATAATCACAAGCACGCTGGTGAAAATGGTCACTGTTTCTGTGTAAATTTCACTCACACTTGGTCCAATAAGTCCTGGTGGCCCTACTGGTCCATCATGTCCCTCAAGCCCTGAAGGGCCATGGCGACCCTTAAGTCCTTGTTTACCTGGAGGGCCTGGTGGTCCCTGTAAAAAAACATGATCAGACAACCGATCAGATCAATGATATGATGAATCACTAAACAGACAGAAAGACAAAAATAAACTCACCAAGTCTCCTTTGAACCCTAAATCACCTTTCTCACCCCGTCTTGCTTTGGCTCCCTGGTAGAGGAACGTGCGCACACACACACAAACACACACACAAACAGGAAAAACACTGTCACATTTAGTGTAAGGTCTAGAATGTAAGGTCTGAATTCAGTATTATCAATTTTTCTAAATATTTAGCTGCAACCAACACTGAAACTGCTTTAAGTAATCTTACTGGGTCACCTGAGGGTCCAGGCGCTCCTGGATTTCCATTGGCTCCCTATAATGAGAAAATTAAACATTTCTTAATCTTCGACATTAATCATTCATCATAACACACCTGATGCATGTCCTTGAGTCATACATTAAGTCCAGGTGGTCCAGGTTCCCCTATTTCCCCCTCATCTCCGGGAGCACCCTGGTGAAACACACACAAGTAAGAGAACAGAGCTACACTAAAACACATCTGCACTGCTGCAATCATGAGTTTTATTTCTATTTTTTGTTCTTTTGTGCACTCACAGGGTCACCTTTTGGACCTGCAGGTCCATCTGGTCCTGGGTTTCCCTATAAGAAAATTACATTTATGAAGTTTTTCTTGATATTCATGTTCTTTTCTTTATTTGACAGATCTAAAAAGTGTGGTTGTTGTGTAGTATGTAAAAAACACTTCAGAGACAGCCACTACTCTTATCTCATAACAACTTGTTAACTTTACGGTATCCTACTCATCACATGACTACTTATGTTAGAATTTTTTACATGAATTTAAATGATTCAAAAATAATCTACTCCTACACTTGCAGTTTTAACAGCATGTATAGTAATCGTTAATTCTGCAGCTTTTGTTGGAAATGTCTGTCCAGTGAAAAGTATCATATTATGTTTCATGACTAAATTAAATTATTACCACTACATGAGAAATGTTAGCTGTTGTTACTCATATTCAATTGAAAATTTTCACTGGTGGTGAAGTAAGAAGCATGTGATTCAGTAGCATAACCCACTGATTATGAAACATTATCTTTTTCACACTTCAGTTCTGTTCAATGCTCATGCACCAGCTTTAATTTTGTAAATTACGTCATTAAAGTCACAAGATCTTTTTGTCTTAAACACCAGGCTAACAAGAAACAGTAGACTGATAGTATGAAATGATACTTTGCAGTGAGAAATCAAGATCAAGGATTTGACACAGTCATGCAATAAAAAGCAGTCAGTAATATCTCTTCTTATTTTAGAAAGTAGGTTTTGTTTCACCTGAGGGCCACGGACTCCTGGGAACCCAACCAATCCATCAGGTCCAGGCTCTCCCTGACACATACAGGATTGTATGTTAGACATTTAAAAGTAACTTTAATAACTTTTTTTAATTTGCTCTTAATGACAACGAGTCAAAAAGGGTCTTCTCACCCGCAATCCAGCAGCACCCCTGGCACCCATTCCACCTTGATGACCCTGATTTATGGTAAATTATTATAGAAATATCTTCTGATTAGTCAGTTTGGGACAAAAAACTCAATGATCTGACCTGACAGCTTACCGGAGGTCCTGTGACTCCTGTGACACCTTTTAACCCTATGGGGCCCATTTTTCCCTGAAGAGGAAACAGATTAATGTTTATCTTGCAACAAGAACAGCTCATGATTCAAGTGTCATAATTTCCAGTATTTTTATGTAGACTGTACTTAATTATCTTGTTAACAAACTTACAGGAGGGCCTGGTGGTCCACCAAAGCCCAGAGCTCCTTTGTCTCCCTGCCAGAAAAAAAAAAAAAATACAGGTATGATAAAACAAAAAAATCAGATCAATGTTTAAAACAAAAAAAAATCAGATTTATGTTTGTCAAAATACAGAGTTATATCTGTAAATATGTATGAATGTTAATAATTAAGGATTAGCCATCTTAATCTTACCAAAGGCCCTGTGGATCCTGGAAACCCCGGAGGACCTCGTGCTCCGGACTGTCCCTGTAAACACAGAGCAGTTCAAATGTTGAATTTTTGTCATACATTTGGTAATTAGTTGAAATTGTTAATCATCCTGAAAAGTAAAGAAAGGATACTGAACTGAATAAAAAAAATAGACTTTTGTATTTGAAACAGCATCTTAAAAATAATCTTATGATGACAGGTCATCAAAACATTGTGCCATTAAACTGGAAAGTCATTCAAGCTTACAATGTAACCTGGAACACCGATGACTCCAGTGACACCTTTGTTCCCCTGTTTACGGCAAAAAAAGGAATTAGAATCACAGAAACCATCCACCTGGGTATTTGAGGGTCTGTGTGATTATATGTTTATGTGAGATAAGCAGAATCAGACCTTGTCTCCTTTGTGTCCTCTGTTTCCCTGTGGTCCAGACTCCCCTTGATAACCCTAAAAACAAAGTGAAAGAGTAAAAGACAAATAATTAAATAAAATGCTCCGGTCTCATGCTGTAGTTACAACTTACATTTTTCTTAGTAGTCAGTTATGTGGCTTTAACAAACTGAGAGACATTTTTGACAAAGATTTTAGCAGTTGTTTAACAATTTGGTGATGAAAAGTACTCATAAATCTAATAAGATGACTAAAAAGTATAGGACACCTTACAAGGCTCAAGTTTAAACAAACTCCTATAAACTCATGTAGAGATCTTAAAAGCACGCAGTGACAGCCCTAAAGGGGTTCATAAAAATTGTTTTGTTTGCCTTAACTTAGAATGAGCATTTTATATCTACAGAAGGAGATATTGCTTTTCACAAAAGCTGCCATCTTGCTCCTCATGTTTATACCTTAACACAGAACAAACCAGTAGCTTGTAATAGTAATAATAATAATAATAATAATCTCTTCAACATTAGAAATCTAGGCAACTCTTACCCACTCACCCAGCTCCCCTTTGCTGCCCCTCTCTCCTCTGTAACCTTTTGGACCCTGCAGGGACAATCAAAAAGTTCATTTATCAATCTGAAATGGGACTGCAGTTGAATATTCAGAGGCAAAATTTACCTTCAAGCTTAAATCAAGAAAAATAGCATCTATATGAAAGTACAGCCATGATAATGGATTTACCTGTTCACCTGGAAAGCCTGGAGAACCTGGATCAAAGTTTTGCCCTGAGGTCCCATCTCTTCCAGGTCTACCCTGGGGACCTGGCATACCCTGTGGTCCAGGACTGCCCTTAAATATGGCACACTCATTAGTTTATTTTGCCACATTTTGGTTTATTGCTTTTCGCTTTGTGTCCTTGTTGTGAAAAGATGTAATGAAGATGAAAAAGAATTTTTCTCAGTAAGATTATATTGTCTTATATTGTGACTCCATGATGCATACATACCTGCATGGCAAATCCAAAAAGCTTTTCAGTACCCTTGTTTCCACCCAAAATCCGCACAATTTTTAACAAAATACAGCACCAGTCTACTTCAGCCATTTGATTACACCATGGCAATAGCAGCGGAAAACTGAGACCCACTGAATCACCCCAGGAAACCATCACAATGAATCAACTCTTATGAGTACCACCGCCTGATGTAGCTTCATGAGCAGTGTTTTAAACCAGGCTACTGCTCTTATTATCTATTATTTCCCGTTGTTTAACACACTTCAGCTTCAACTTCACAAGCAACTTCTGGCAAGTTTGATCAGCAAAGGTCACAGTTCTGACTTAAATTCTCATCTACAGAGACAGCAGAAACAAAAACAGTAAAGATTAGGGTCTCCTCTCTGAATGTTGAACCCATGAAAAGGTCACCTTAAAGACAAATGAAACATATGTCACTAAAGAAAATATTGAAATGAATTGGAGATACCTACGATTTTTCCTGGAACTCCTTTTCTTCCTTGCTTCCCGGTGATTCCAGGTGGCCCCTGGAATACAAAGTTAGTCACAGGGGTTTTTGTCATTTCTGTGTTGTACGTGGTTTTGATGAGATAAGATAAAATGTCTGAGCTTTAAAGCTTTTTCAGTAAGTCACAATATTTTGGCTCCTTACAATCGGTCCGTCATCTCCCTGAGGTCCATGCGGTCCAGGTTGTCCCTTAAGTTTCTAAAGATAAAAAATCAAACCAATGTCTTGTGAGTCATTCACATCGTTTCCTCAATACATGCATGTCAAATTTATTTCTTTTTCATCAGAGTCAACAACTTGTTGGTGTGTTGAAATCCAGCAGCTGTGCATGCGTCCAACACACTGGGTTTCAGCTCTCTTGTACAAGTTGGATGAAATTAACGGTTCCAGGTTTATAACAAACACCTACCGGCCAAGAGGAAACCAGCTTTTTATATATCTTCTTTTTCTGGGAGGATATGACAGAAGTTTTTCTATTAATTTGTAAATCTGAACATCCACTGCAATAAGGAAATTGTTGGATATATAATTACCACCTGATGAAAGAGGACTTTGAGTTAAATATCTGATCAAATTTGCAATCATGTTGTTGAATCTTTACTTTTTTGTTGAGAAAATATAGAATCACTCTGGCAGTGGAGTATTCAGACTTTCACCATAATCTGGAAAAAGTTAGAACTACAATGTCAACAATGCTTACTGATGCAGGTCCTTCAGCAATTACCTTGAAAGCCTCCCACTCTTCTTCAGAGTTTTTGAAGACAACAATGGCAGGCATCCCAGGAGGACCAACAGGGCCCTGATAACCCGTCTGCCCAGTCCTTCCCATAACCCCTTGATAACCCTGAGAAGACAGATGATTATTTGTCTCATTTCAATTTGGAAATATTGAGCTTTATGGTACATCATCTTCAGTCACAAACATCAAGAGAGATAAGAATCTGTCTTACTCTGTCAAGGCTGCATTACGCCCTTTTGACCACTAGAGAGCAGAAGAATTCCATAAAAGCTGATGCAAATGAGCTCTTAAAAAGGATTGGGTTGTGTAAGCTTCGCCTTAGATAGTTTATCTTGGAGAACAGTTTAATTTAACCTGTGTCAGTTATAAAATAATCTTAGTTTTGCATGGAGGCTGAAACTGTAGAGGTCCAAAAAGAAATGGTTTGTCTTGTGACACGGCAACAAAGGATTACATATTAGAAGTTTATTTGAAAGTGACTGTGTTGTGAAGTAAAAACCGTGTACCAAAAATCACATGTGAAACAAGGTAAGCATTTTTGTGGCCAAGTCCATTCACTCAGTTAAATTAGAGCTCACATTCACTGAATGTGACCTATTACCTATATTATATATATATATATATATATATATATATATATATATATATATATATATATATATATATATATATATATATATATATATATATATATATACCTGTTACCTATTAGCATCACTTTAAGATTGGCTAACTACCATTGACTGTATATAGAATGGACGCCGTCTGTCTCCTTGCCGGGTGAAGCTACCGCAAGAACAGCTCCCTCTGGTGACAGGCTGCAGTATAGGTCATAAATCCTGCCTCCTCTAGAAATCCTTATGGAGCTGTGGACAAACTCTAAAAATTTATTACACAGAATATACATTTTTCTCCCACCTGTTTGCAATGTTGACTTTAGTTACTGTAAGACTGATTTGCGCTCAAGTCCTCTTTTTTTCTGTTCAGCTCCATTTTTAAAAGTTATTTGGGGGTTCATGTTTTCTATGATTGACACGAACATTGCGTAGCTCACCCGAGGGATACGCTGTTTGAGCTGAGTGCCTATTTTGGCAGATTTTTCCTCCTGCTTGCTAGCTTCTGACAGACTTCAGTAACACATGAGGTGAACTCAGAACATGAATTAAATCAAGACATTAGCCAAAGCAACGACCTAATCCACACTCAAAGCATTTCAAGCTAATTCACGCTGAAAAGTTGGAATTTAGGTTTGACACTTATTTAAGTACTTAAAAAATTTATCTTATCAAGTTTTATTTAATACTTGCTTTGTCTCCTTTAGGCCCCGGTGGTCCTGTTTGCCCAGGTGGACCCTGCAACCCCTGCATAGAAGGTCAGGTGAAACAATCAGCTTAAGTCTGCAGCTCTGCTCAAACTCATGCTCTGGAAAAACAATTAAAATGAATATATAGTGATACAATATGATTGCCCTGACAGTAGATGAAACTACAGTAAAGTGGGGATATTTTGATTGTTTCAGGTTGAAATTCTGGTTAATCTGGAGTTGAATATTTGTGACAACTACTGGAATGCAAAGTTTAGGCCTACAGTACCCAAGTATAGCCAAAGGAAGGATGCTTGCCCTGAGGAAACACTTCCATTTATCCACTGCCTCTCTCTCACACACAAATGTAAACAAAGTTGCACAGCTGTCCAGGTGCTAATATTGACACAGATATATGTTTCCATCTCGGTCATCAGATCATTTCCACAATAACTCAATTATATCCAATGTAATGGCAGAAAGTGAGGTAAAAATAGCATTCAAATATGATTATAATTCCCTTTGTCATTTGTTTATGCTTTTCAACACCAGCAACACTTTGCACTTAATGTCACTTTACATAAATTATATGTTTTATTATGTATACCAACACCACAAACAACAACATCTTATCCCTAAAAGGCCATAGTCAGCTTAAGCAGCCACTGTTAAATATAAACTATAGCTCACCCTTTGACCTCTGATCCCAGGTCTGAATCCAGCGCTGTGATGTTTCCTCGTGGTTGTAGTTGGTTGATTTGTTGGTGTACCTTTCTTCTGAGTAGGTCCAAGTTCTGATTGTATGAAGGAGTCTTGAGCACCAGACTGGATGATCCAATCAGGTGAGGTGAGATTGTCCTCCACAGAGATGTTTGTTTTATTCTCTGCACTTTTATCCTCTGTCATATTCTTACCCCTTCTCTTCCCATTATCATTCTCTACACCAACTGATCCTTTTTGTGTTGGTGTTTCTTTCCCTGGTGTAACAAACCCTGACTTTTCTTCAGTTTCTTCTTTTTCTTTTATCTTACCAGCCAAAACAAAACCCGTCTGGACCTCTGTTTGGTTAGTGTTTCCACTGAAGTTTTGGGCTAAATCTTTCACAGGTACAGCAGTGTCCTTGGTTGAAGATTGGTTGAGTGATGTGTTTTCTTCTGTTGATGTGGGACCTGAGATGAGACTAGGCATAGTGGAAAAATATGAGTTATGTGATCCATTAAAGAAAGATCTTTCTGTACTTGTAGTTTCTTCATCCCTGCCGGTCCCTCCTGATGAGACACCTGGAGCTGTTGGGTTCTCAGGTTTAATGTTGGGGCTCGAAACAGCCGTCTCCATGTTTTCAAAGGCAGGTGAGTCATCTGCTCTGGAGAGCTCCTCTGCTGTAACAGAGAGTTGATGGTCTTGCCTCGGGTACTGAACAGTTTGATGAGTTTGGACAAAAGGAGTTTTGGTTATGATACTACTTTCTGTGCCCCTCAGGTCTGTAATTGTGCCTAATGTGTCTTGGTGAACATCTAAAAGGGGATCATTTCCTGTCGTAGAGAAAGACTGTGTTTCGGTGGTTCTGAGGTTGTTTACTTCCTTACTGCTAACTGTTGGTGTCACCTCCTCCCTCGGGGTTGTTGTGCTGCTCAAAGAATCCAGACCAGCTGTAAATTCAGAGGAATCAGCAGTAGGAATCGTGTCTTGAGGTAACTTTTCAGGTCTTGATGATACCTCTATCACTGGCTGAATGGTCTCATCATCCATAGTGCCTACCTCCTAGGAAAGGTTTACATCAGAAAAATTGCATTAGCCCCAAGTCTTTAAACAACCATGTACACTTTGTAGTTTTTCTTGCATTTACAGATAGCACTTTCGTTAGTACCTCAAATTGCGACTTTCTTTGGGCATAAATCTTTTTGAGTAGTTCAAGTTTTAAAGTGAAGAAGATTTATATGTTACCACATGTTTTGCCATTTATATGTTTTTACTTTTTTTAATTAAAATATAACCTACAAAGGAATGTAGCATCCTTATGATTCTCAATGTATATGCTTTAAGTAGATATGAACCAATAGAAAGGGTTAATAAACCTAAATCATTCATGGGTGCTCTTGAGTGGGCAATATGAGATATTATGACAGTGTTTTCAGTTTCACAATCATGTTTTATCACTATTGTTTGTTGTGATCATTTTCAAGAGTATTTTGCAACTTACTGAACAGAACTAGATAAACATTTTAGGCCCAAGAACCTTTGTGGTGCCACATAAACTGACATAAAGCAACAATGTTGACATGGATAAGAATTGAAGTGCACTCAGTTTCAGACATTTCCACTTGATTCAGAAATTATCAACGTTTTGAGAAACAGCAAAGTTCTCATTCATCCAGGTTACAATTGACTATCACCTGATTACACACCCCATCTGTGCATGTAAACGTCACACCACGCCCTGCACAAGTCAGTTCTCCTGTTTGGCCAAAACGGTCTGGCTTTGCCCCCTAGAGTCAGACCTCCCAGAAATCATTTACTGGTTGTCTCCCCGAACACAATGTGTTAAGGTAACCAATAATAAGTTTATGCCAATTTCAAAACCATACAAAACTCCCTTAGTCATACACAATGTGCAACTACTGTGCTCCTGCTGTGTGCTTGATACAACCACTAGGGGGCACAAAGACCAAAAACATTCAACTCTCACAGTTTTATTGAACTTTGCAAAAAGCAATTTAAGAACACAGAGGTAGCAGATCACTATCTACAGCAAAGGAGGAAATTCAGTTTTACAACATCTGCATTTGATTGCATAATTCTGCCATTTTAGTCCCCCTTACTACAGAGAAAGTATTTAAAAGAAAGAGAAATTAATAAAAACGATTGGGATCTCTGAGTTGGTACTTGGCTTGACTATGGCTATTGTGGTGTGAAAAATATTCTCCTCTATTAGTTCAAGAAGGAAGAGTAGAAAACAACCATTTTTGAGGCAATACCTTGAATTTTACAATGATGAAAAAGAGTGGGACATTTTTACAAGGCACTTTATGAGATTTACTCACTGATGTGAAAATTTCCCCCTACCTCTTAACCTCTCGCATGCTCATGCAAGAATCCCACAAATCTGATGCATAAATATTTGAGCGACTGGTGATATAACATTTCAAAGAGCACACAGAGAGTAAGTGTTTCACCGCCAGAATTAAAATCAAGAATTACACAAAAATTAAAACAAGACAAAACAAAAACTTGCTTGAACCCCATTTTATGCAAGAATGAAGTTATTATAAAAGTGAAGAAAGTTAAGTGGAGCTCATGAATGAAGACTCTAAGGGACATTTGAATTGCCTGAATAGCTTGACTATGCAGAACATACTTTCGAGCACAGCATCTTCTAGTTATAATTGATAAACAAAGTCGTTCTGCTTCTACATGTCACTTGAAGTTCCCAGAAAGTTGGAGAAATTGAATCTCAATCTGCAACACTTAAACAGAACAGTAATAGAAATGTGCAGACTTACGTAGCACAGCAGCAGTAGCAGCACCCCGGCACCCTGCATGGCTTCTGAGAAAGGAAACTTCTGGACTCTTCTGACTGTATCCGCTCTACACACACTCTTTCTGGGGCTGCACTGGAAAAACACACACCCCGCCCAGTACAGTCTTGACTGTCCGGACTGACAGTACAGTACAGCACTGAGAGATGATGAAATAAATGGACTAAGCCAGAAGTCTCAAATACATATCTGAGTCATATTCCCAGTCTCATCCACCACTTATTAAAGAAAACTCATAAAGAGTTGTTTTATCTCCTGGGTATCATTGTGTCCAGTTGGTTAGATCCCTTCCTAAAAATTCCCATTGAAATTTTAACAACTCTAACAACCTTAAAAGTATCCCTAAATTTATATAGAAAAAAAGTTTTGTTTAAAATTCACCTGTTTGCTTTCAAGTTCTCTCAAAATTCCATTAAATGGTAGATTACAAAAGTTTTGAGTCAAAAACCTGAAAGTTTGCAAAGAAGTTAATTAAGCTTTCCCAAAATTACCACTTGATAACTAAACCTCACTGAAATTTCTCAAAAATACCTGTAGGTTCTCCAACATATCTAGTAAAACTTAAACCCACTGAGCATTTTTTGGTCTAAAAGAGGTCTAATAGATGTCTAATTGTAGTGTAGATGACTGGTCAGGCTACCACAGGTCTAAAAATGAACGTATTTCAGATGTCTAAATTTAGACCAAGTTTAGACCAAGTCTAAATCTGGGCTATATCTATACTACACTGTATATTGCTCAACGGCTATCATAATTATTTTGATTAAGTACTTGGAGATCAGTTATGCAACTCACAGTTGCTTTTTGAAATAAATAGTTATCGAATAATGGGTTAAAATGCAACGTCTAAATTCTATCTAAAAATATACAGAATCTAGACGGTTGAAATTAGGTCTAAAAAACCTAGACGTCTAATAGCCGTTTATTGCTCAGTAAGAAGATTTGAGATCAAAATTTTAACTGAAAATTCCATAATTGTTAATCTAATTCCTTGAATCTCCAATGAAAGATTCTTGAATTTTGCAAAATTACCCACAAATTGCAACCAAAAATTCCACTGGAAATCCTCTGATATTACGAAAACTACATTCTATAATTTCCTAAAATAAGTGTTTTTGTGTAGTTCAAAACATCCAGACTAATACTTGTGCATATTTATGGTGAAGAAGAAACAGTAAAACACAGCCGTCACTGATGAGGGTGTGGAATGAGGAGTGAGCATCCAATCTTTTTCTTATCTGCCTTTTTTTCATCCCAATTCTGAGCTTATTTGTATTGGTATTGTTATCAGCTAACATAAGGTAGAGAAAATTTGAGAGTGATTTAATTTCTGAAAAGGTGCCTCTAACATGAGTTATCCATGTGTAAAAACTGTACATGCTGTATCTCCTTCTTTGAGCACTTTTGCATGGACATTTTTAATTGAGTTCTTGAGATTGATGATATTACAATCTTGCATGTATTGCTATAGACTTGGCTCTCCATTAGGGACTAAAAATGAACTGAAAACATTTCCTTTTACGTTTATGTGACATTGAACTTCACATTGAGCCCCCCTTTTACTTTTTTTTTTCTGGGGTCAGGAGGGAAGGTCTGTGGCCAGGGTGAGGAATGTAGCATGAAGATCAGAAGCCTGAGAAGGGTTGTGTCAGGTGAGGTTGGGGCTTACGGTAAAGGGTGTGTGGTGAGGAAGTTGAGCCCCTCCCTACAACGTGAGGCATGCATATCTGTGGTCCTCTGCCCTGCCACAAGAGGACACTCTCGTGCAAACAGTGGTCTAGACGCATCTCCAGCCTGGACAGAGAGATGGACAGGTAAAGCTTGTGCTAGAGTCCATCCCGTTTCCCAGTCAGCAGCGTCATCACCTCTTACCGCCACTGATCCCTACACAGACGCAACGGTACACTCAGGTCTCCTGGAAAACTGACACACAAACGTTAACACATTCACGTATACAAGACTCCCCCACACACATCAAACACACGCCTGTACATTGGCCCAAAGACACCTTTTTTTCTGAATCACTCACTAGACACGGGCATCTGTATAGATTATAAACCCACAGTGGTGGTGTCGCAGAAAGACTGGTGACTTTAACCACAGAGCTGCTTCACGTGTGAACGTAAACTCCATCACAAAACTGTCAATTCAGACGGCAGCAGTTCTCTGTGTGTGTTAACAGTCTGGGTCAATTTCAGCGCTGAAGTCCTTTGAGCCTTAAAATTGTGAGGAAACATCCTAGACAAACAGAAACACTGCAGCTGCACATGGCCTTGTCTCTGAACAAGTAAAATAGTCCCGATGAAAAATCTGTTTCACTTATGTTTAATTTCACAGTCATTACTCTCCTGTTGAGTGGCTATTTGTGGTCATTCTTATGTTGCTGACAAACTTTCCTTCCTATAGAGATACATGTCACCAATACTCACCAGGTAAACAGCAATCATTGTTTCACACACATTTTCCTTCAGTCTTGGGTCAATTCATAAGATGCAAGCAATTCCTTTAAATAGGTGCACCTGATTTGCTCACCTGGTAATGCCTTTATTTTGAAAGGGAAAAACCTATTTAAAAAAAAGGTTCGGCTAGTTAGGTCACCTGAAACATGCCTTGTTCAAGACAGCATAGACCTGGGTTCAATTTCTGCCAGCAGTAATAGTTCAAACCAGGTCATTCTTTTTTTTAATCATTAAATATGCATTATAGTTGGTTTATTTGCAATTCAGAGTATGGGTTTTTGTCATTAATACTGTTTTAAATATAAGATTCATTGTAGTTTATGTACCTAATTTGCAAAATGAGAAATTGATATTTTCAAAGTAGTAACATCATTCATTTCAGAAAAGTCATGTCTTCTCCCTTTAATAGTCCTTTCAACAGATACATTTCACCCAAACACTTTTTTTTGTCAAAGTCATGGACAGGCATCATGATTGAAAACAAAATATAAACAATGCAGTAAATGACAAATGGGTTTATTTTACACAGTTTATATACTACATATTTACCAGGAGGCTCCTCTATCTATGAAATCCAGGCTTGACAGGGAGCTCTTTTGGTGAGTTTCCCCAGGCACAGATTAGGCTGTTCCATACAGGCATCAAGGTAAGGTCCTGCGCTGCAATGTAAACATTTAGCATGGTCCCATAAACTAAATGATGGAGCCTGATCCTGACTGATACACACTGTATAAGTCAGGTCTTTTAGGACGCATTTAGAAGGAAGTTCCTCTGCTAAAAAGTTGTTTTAAGTCCAGGACATCCAGAGTTCTTTCTCTCACACTGGCGGTGTCATTACTTTTGTCCTCTCTACACCTCCTCTGCTGTGGTTTTGTTTGTAAAGCCAACTTAGTGTTTGATTTCTGGACCAAACCTGAGTGTGAGAAGAGAAAGCCTATCCTGAAACACATTTTCTTGGCACATTTTTACTATTTCAAGATATTTGACTGAATGCTTTCCAGTTGGACTAACATGTTAACATGTGTCTTAAAGTTCCAGTTTTAGTCAGACGGATGCAATGAATAATTCTTCAAAACATCATGTAAACATACTGGGTGATGAGCCTGAGTCGGGACTCCAGCTGGTGAGTTTGACCTCTCCTTCTGTAGACTTGTAGGTTCACATTTCAAAAACTTGTCAAACTCAACACACTAGACTAGCACAACAGCATGTGACCTAAATATACGCCATACTTCGATAGAACAACAAATTAGGGATTAAGTTGTTATGTGAAAAGATACTGACAGTGAAACAGTGAATGCTGGGACAGAAAAATCATTAACATTGCTCCACCTTTTATAAGCCAGAAGAACTTTAAAAAGAACTTTCAATCACATCTGGCTCACAGATCTATTTTAATCACTGAAATCATGATCATGCACATAAAAATACCCATTACTATGGAGCACAGGAAATGCCGTGTTCACCATATTTACACAGCAGCCATTTTGCTCGAACATCATGCTCAAGGTCTTGTACGTTGATATTTGACTATAGTTAGCATTTCATTGCTTACTGGTGAATGCATAACACAACACCACTCAACAACTAATGCTATCAGCCTGCTGCTTCCCATCATATTAACCTATTAACACCGCATTCATAGAGGCTGCTATGTAAAGCACCCATCAGTATTGCCTAATCCCATTCATACAACGTTGGATGCAGCCTACAGGAGCGGTTTGGGGTGTCCAGCTCAAGCACATCTCAGAATGTAGACCCTGATCTTGACCCGCTGATTTAGAGATGAACAACTTTATCACAAAACTACCCCTCGTAAGTGGCTGGTAAATGTTAGCTGTTTCATGTCTGTAAGCTTTGGTTACCGTGAAGCAAAGTCAGGTCTCCCTCCAGATTTTCCCTGTTTATTCTCCTTTGCAATGGAGATTACTATTTGTCAGGTATTTCAACCCAGACAACAGCAGTCCATTACCATAACAACATTTTAGCTTCCCAGGAGGTGATATTGGCAAAACTTGGCTGCTGTCTGGATATGGTCATGTGTGTTTCTACTGACCGAAGCAAAAAAACAACAACAACAACCTGTTAATAACCTTATGAAATCCCTCCACACTTTGCATTAGAATAAAACTAGCTGGTTTAAAAAGTGATGTTTTAATTTGACAGCTGCTGTCTTTCAGTTGTCCAGCAGGGGGAGACTTGACTGTTTGCCGAGAAGCCAAGGAGAAAACGATCCCACCTCTCACTCGAGTTGTTCAAAATTGTTCCAACAAATTTCATCTCTCAATCCCTGCTTTCACATCTTGTTAGATACCGCACAATGTCCATTTGGTAAAATATAGTTACACTTAGAGTAACATGTTCATGTCTTAAAAATCAAAGTAGACAAGTTGAGAGGATGTCAAATTGAAAGTTTCTGTTGGGGATTTTTTAAACCATCAGGTGAAGTCTTGGTGCCTTTTTAAAATATCTTATACAGTCTATGGACGGACCATTCTGTGCCTGTGGTTCCTCGTTTTTAAAAGCATCCATGTTGCTTCGCAAGTTAAAAGAACAATAAGTTCTTGACGCTTTTTCTTATCACATAAAAGAAGGCAACACATCCTGAAGATTGTTTCTGGCTCTGTGTAAGGGAAGTAAATGGCTTCAGTAACCTCTCTGACACAACATTAGCATTTATCCAGCAAAGACATGTGAGGGATTGAACTTCCATTCCCTACAGACTTAAATCTGTCAGAGAAAGTAGCCTGTAGAGAGTCTCCTCAGATGGCCTTTTCACGTCTGACTCACAGGGTTGAGACAAACTCGTTGCTCACCTAGTCTTCATTTCGACAAACATGTTTCCAGAAGGTTTCAGAAAATAATTTTACACAACAAATTAAATGGTTCATTAACCTGAGACACAACATCACTTATTCTGTTCAAATTCTTTTTCACAGCACTAAATGAACATAGACCTGCACTGTGCTGGTTCACTGTAGGGAATACCGTCATCGTTTTCAATGAACAAAAATAATTAAACTAACCATCACTTGAGGTTTTGCTCAGTTTAAGCTCTAAAACTGGTGTTTCTGTTTATCCTATGTTTAATAATTGACAGTAAAATGCCCATGAACCATGTGGATACTGTTGTATTAGCAAACAGGAACTGTGTGGGAATCATAGACTGTATATACTATGGACAACTTGGTTCCGCCTTCCGCCTGTATACGGATTTGAAGCCAAAAAGCTCTCTGTATTTCCTGGATTTTCCTTCATTTCCTGAAACCAGAGCTGCGCAGTAGGCCCATAGGCTGTATCAGGTGTCAATCAAAGAAAACATGAATCCCCTAATAACTTTTAAAAATGGAGCTTCACAGAAAAGAGGACTTGGGCACAAACCAGTCTTACTGTGACTACATGTCAACATCGCAAGCAGGGGGGAGAAAAATTTGTGTTCTGTGTAATAAATTTCTAAAGTTTGTCCACAGCTCCATAAGCTTTGCTGGCGGAGGCGGGGTTTATGACCTATACTGCAGCCCGTCAACAGAGGGTGCTGTTCTCGGAGTGGCTTCACCCAGCGAGGAGGCAGACTCTGTCCATTCTATATACAGTCTATGGTGGGAATATTAATTAGCAAATTCAAAAACTCTGACAGAACCCCTGTTTTAATGCTACTCTCAACTATGCTCAGTAAAGGCTAAACTCAACCCTCGGAAAAGACCAGATCATTGGAACTAAAAGCTAAAATACATTCATTGTATAACATTTGTACATGCTACCTCTATGTTCACATAAACAAAACGCACTTTTATCAGTTTCTTCGATTCACAAGAGATTTGGACGTCTTGGTTCAATGTTTCACCACTTTTTTTGTTCAAATAACAACAAAACATACGTGGGAAGGCTTGGCAACTTGTTTTCGCCTGCAGTGTTCGACTTTTTACACAGTCAGTCTGCTGTTGTCTTGATTTGGCAAAGTTTCTCTGTTAAGAGTACCCCCACTCACACACACACCTCACACACACACACGTTCACGCATGTAGCTTTTCTTGAGCTACAACAAACACACAAAAACATTGCAGAGTGGCAACCAAGTGTCCAGTCAAACAGCAGTTTAGTCCTGCTTATTATGCTACTGGAGCTGAGAACAACGTTTCTCAGAGCTTCAGAGGAGCCAAAGCCTCTTCGGTGCCCAGTCTCTCTTTGAATCCACTTCATCTCCTCTCTGTTTTAGCAGCGGTCATCCTCATCTGTGTCACTTAGCAATTCTCTAGCTCCAGCCGGACTTGTCTGGTTAAACTGCTTACGGAAGTGCCCGTTAGGAACCTGCCAGGAGTGTCTGAGCTGAGGGGCGGAGAACGTGGCGTTGACCCGACCCATGCTGGTCACCATGGCACTCTCAAAAGTAAGCGTGTCCTGCTTGTCCCCTCCTTCACCGCTGGTGTCCTCGTGGAATGGGAGGTAGGGCTCTGAGATGTAGCGGTGAGGAGAAGGGTGGCTTGGTCCGGAAACCTGACCCCTGGAGGACCCCTGAAGGAGGTCTTTGTCGTTCTTCGAGGAGGTCTCTGTGGAGCCACTGGGGCCCTCCTGAGGCTGGGTCTGTCCTTCAGAGGAGCTTGCTGGTGGAGGTGAGGTGTGGGCTCGGCAGACCAGAGGGGAGTAGGAGATGTATGGTCGTGGACGAGACGGGGTCTGTGGCAGCTGCCGCCGATTACGAGGAGTACCAGAATCTGCGGCTGAATGTGAGGGGCTGCTTGATGTGTTCATCTGCGGATCACACAAGTCAAGATCACATAAACCAACAAAACCACCTTCAACGCAAACCAAACACCACTGGGTCATAAAACCAAAAACTCTTCTGTGTTTCTTTTATCGTGTCGAACTCTTACCTGTCTCTGTAAGGTGTGTTTCCGTCCTTCACTCGGTGAACGGGACTGTCCACCCTCACATGACGGATCGCGGCTGCGCTCTTCAGAGTTGCAGCGTGACATATCAGGAGACAGTAGATGGCGCCGTTCCTTTGATCTCCCTCTTTCATGACTACATGTCTCCCTGTGGTTGACTCTGGGACCTAAATAAGTGTGTAGATTTGAGTTTAAAAAGGCTTGAAGGAAATGTAGGTACCAATGTTTAATTCAGGAAGAAAAGGAGGTTTATTTTGACTTCTGGGACAGAAAAATGTCTTTCTGTATCTACAGTGTTTTCCTCAGAGGGGGAGGCATATGTGAGGAAAAAAAGTGATACTTGGAGATGGCAGTAAACCTCATAAACAAGAAGGATGGAAAGTCCGGCCTCTTGCCCTTTAAAGGGGTTAGTACAAGAGCAACCTGTTAAACCTCCATGAAGTGGCATAACTTGACAAAACACCCATGAAAGGAGGTGCTCAGTGCTCACTTGAAAACCCTGGTTATGTTCTGGCTTTGCTGCACAGCTATTTCCATGCTCAAGTGTGAGTTAAGTGGTGGGTGTAACTCATAGGTAGAGGATGTTGGGATCTTGACATACTGGGATGGGTTTCTTTACCGAGTACTTTTTTCATTACAGCACAAATAACTTGTGTTTTATTGAAATTCATTATATTGGCTGTGACGGTATTATTCCATATCAGTTACAGATATAAATGAAAGAAGCTGCTGTAATGAGACTGTTTCATTTACTGAATTACCGTCATAAAATGTCCCGATTCAATAAAAATGGGTACCTGACACACGATGAACCTTCTCATTTTAAGTTCTAATTTCTATTTCAGTTTAATTATGCAGGAGATTCAGTGTGCGATGACATCAGTGCAGCAAAATATCTGTATTTGCACGCATGAAAACAGCTAAAATTCATGCACATTTACTTGAAATCTTCTGCAGAATCTGTACATGTGCTCCGTTCATTTCACAAAGTGATTTCTTTGGAGTTTTATAAATTTAAGTTTTCAGGGTTGAACTCTGTTGTGAGTGCAAAACTGGCGTTAAAATGGTGTTAAAATGGTGTGATGTGTTGTTGTGAGTGACCTCTGAAGCTCCTCTGACGAGGTCTATACGTGTCATCAGGACTGACTCTCTCCAGTGAGTGCTGCTCCTGCCAGAGACCGTTCACGCACTGGTCTCCGATGGTAGAGAAGGAACGCTTCATCAGCTTATCATCAGCCGACACCCCCGGCTGCACACACATAAAACAACCAGAGAGAAGAAAAACTCAAGTTACCAGATATCACTTCCTCACAGCCACATAAACCTAGACAAAAACAAATACCTAATAAAAAGGTATGTGCGAGGAAAACTCAACAGACTGTAGAAGCATTATATGTGTGTGTTTAAGCATCCTGTTGATTTCAAAGCATTTTCCCACCCAGAATTTAATAGAGACTGAATAGCACTTTCAATAAAGGTAAACAATCCTGATTACCTGTGGGTCAACAGCCAGCCTGGGCATTGAGGATGCTCTGATAGATGCTGTCCGCTGGGGGGATTTTATATCTGTTGGGTCCTGCTTGGCCTGCTGCATCACTTGGTTATATCTCAATACATCAGGCACCTGGACATTTACAGTGATAGGATCATATTTTCTCATTCATTTCAAGATCCCCCTGAAGACATTTATTGAAACCAACTCTCTACAATGATGTTCATATTATTTATCATCTACAGAAAACAACAGCAGTGTGACCATGTGCAACGTGTGTACAACATCCCCCAAAAAGTTCAACCTTTCTTCTAATTTCATAGCAGATTAACTTATTTCTCACAAGGCTCATGGAGACTGGACATGACATTTTTGTAGTTACCAGAGTGTGTAAATGGTGGTGGTGGTGGTGTGGGTGGAGGTAGGGGTGGTAGGGTGAACGGTAGTCGTCATCCTCCTCTTCTTCTCTCGCCTCCCTTGACTGAGAGAGCGGCTGCAGGAACATATCTTGGGGAGAGATGGGGCTGAGAGCCATAAAACCTCCTCTGGTGCTGAAGGCAAAAACGCAGACAACAGCTTTTTGTATACACACATAGAGTAAACTACGGTGATGAAAAACAGTTGGTGAGCAGACTTTGGATTTTTCCTTCCAAACATTTTGAACAAACACACAATGGGTAGATAAATATGAGTGATAAATTCAAGCTTGATATTTACAGAGCAGATCCAGCACTGTGCCTGAGGAATGAAAGGGCTTTGGCATTGCATAGAATTTCTTGAGGCAGAGAGGAAGCATCCATACGCTGGAACATGGGAGCATGTTTCTATGGTGAGAAGAGGAAAGAGACCGAGAAGTTAAAACGAACGATACTTGAAGTACCATAATAACATTTCCTAATGTGGACATTCCTGATCTTACTGAAGATGTCAAGCTGGTGATCGGATCAAAATTTAGTCTTACAAATTTGGTGTTGCAATAAATGCTTCTTGACATTTCAGTGGGAAGGGTTCTGATGTAAACAAATCTTGAGATTAAAAAAATGGAAAAACTAAGAAAAATGTGTCATGGAAATATCATCGAGAAGAAGCTCAGAGGTACCTGTTCTTCAAGTTGCTGCCGCAGCTTCTTGGCCTTGCTCTGCTTGTAATAGTCCATGATCATCATGGCAGCGTAGATCTTTCCTATTGTCATGTCACTTGCTAAAAAAAGAGAGAGTAAAAAAACATTACATCATACAAAACGCATGTATCTTTGTTTAAATGTAAGATTAATTACCACTCAGATATGGATTATTTTCTTTGAAGAAGAATTAGTGTGCTGTTTAGCTACAGCTGTGAGGCTGGTGTCACCTTTGACCCTCCATACAACCCCCTACTCCCACCCTGCTGCACTGTGTTCCTGTTTTTACTATTTATTCTGTGTAAATCAGAACATTTATCTTTTTATATACACTTTTATTTGTTTTTATTCCACTACCACTCTACCTCCAGAAAGCGCACTAATACTCACCATGCTGCTCTTTTACCCTTCGTTTTTATTGTTTTTATTCTTGCGGAGAGGAATCACTGCTGTGTTTTATTCTGTGCAATGACGATTAAAGAAAGTCTAAGTCTAAGTCTACCTTTGTGTATTGGAACCAGAAGCTCTAATGTCTTCTGTGAAAGATGGGGCCAAATGACACCAATCTCCTTCTGCAGGTCCAGGTCCATCTGATTTCTATCTTCCCCTCCTAGAGACACAAAAAAAGCAGTAAGACATGGTGTTTTTTTTATACGGTATCACAAGACCAGATAAGACATATGATATAAAATGATGTAGCACAATACAAAATGACATGAAATCCAATCCGATACACACAACAAGTGTGTGTGCATCTGTGTTTATACTCAGTCAAACCTCTGGCTATCTTGATCTCCAGAGCGGTGCGGATAAGAGCCATGAGGGTGGAGGTGAAGTGAACAGACATATCCTCGTCCACAGGCATGTTCATCAGGACGAGTCTCTAAAGGCAGCAGGGACATTATTTTAGTCAGTTATAACTATCAGATTGAGAATTACTAAACATATCACAACGCAAAAGTGGAAGCCCAGGGTGGCTCTGGTGGCGTATGGTGTTCCTCTGATCATAATGACTTAATGCTCATTGTTAAGATAAAAGATTACAGATTATGAACATTACAAAAATGAATTTTAAAAAGTCATCAATAAGGGTGCTAGTATGTTTCTTTATTTGTGTATCCACTGGTTAAATTCAGTAAGAGGGTCACCTGTTAACCTTTAATAGAGATGTGTAAATAAATAAATGACAAGCTTGAAAAATGGTGCACTACCACGGCCTGACTGGGCTTCACAGCAACAGGAACTTTATGACTGTCATTTAACGTTTCTTTTAATATAGTTTATCCTGTTTAAAGAAAAAAAACCTGTGATACAGAGGAATGAAAGGACGTGTATCTAGTTTTAGGACAAAGTAATTAATAAAGACAAGAAATAAATTCATTGTCTTGTAACTGTAACTCATGATGGAGAAATAATGAGAAAGAAAAGATTTCTTGGGATCATTAGATTTGTCCTTTCCAGACCTTGGGTAAAAGGAGCTTTAAACAGGATATGCTGTGCGGTGTAACGTTCTATAAAAAGAGACAAAACTCACACAACACACTCTGCAGCAGGAGACTAGCATTCATCAGTGAAGGTGCATGCTTGCAGGCTAACCAATAGCGCACACATACACTTCATTACATGTTACACTCAGGCGGAGGCTGGAGGAGCATGCAGACAGGTACATGTAAAAAACAGAGAAGTAGGTATGAAAGACGTGAGAACATTTGACACACTTTGACAAATGACAACATTTAGCATGTAGATGTCTGGTGACTCTCCGATTTGGTGCCACTGACTGGTTTACAGATATAAACTCCAACAAAGACTCTTGTAATACACTTTTATCAGCCAACAGGTGGTGACATCTTATTGTTTCTGCCAAGATGCAAAGCAAAACAGGCAAATCATTACTGAGCGTTCATCATCCGCTTATAAAGTCCTGATTCAAGAAGCAATACTGCATCAAATGACCAACAGAAATAAATGCCTTGCTTTTCCAATATGTGACACACAAAATAAGCTTTTACAGTGCTTGTCCTCTGCGGCGCCTGTTAATCTGCGGTGTTTAATCTACCTTATATGCCACCTTGGAGGGACATTTCTTGCCCAGGCCGAGAGGCGGCGACATGTTGGTCAACATCTCATACATGTCAGTGTAATGGATACGACCACTGGGGGCGCCAGGTAGCCATGAAGATGGGAATGAGAAAGAGGGGGAAAGAGGAGGGAGAGGAGGAGGGAAACGGATGATTAAAGTGGAGGGGGAATTAAATAATGGAGGAAGATCAGAGAAAGCATGAGAGAGTAAGGGGTAAGGGGTAAAAGGGAGGAACAAGAATGAAGGAGATACAAAAGAAAGGATTATTTTAAGTCACGCAGGGAAGAGAGAGAGAGAGAGAGAGAGAGAGAGAGAGAGAGAGAGAGAGAGAGAGTAGGAAAAACAAAACAGGTTCTATACTTTCTATGCTGCCATCAGGGCATAGAAATCTGGGAAAGGAGAAAAATATCAGACAAGATGAGCAAAGAAATGACAGCCTCTCTGGATCTGGTAGAACTATCAAATACTTACTTTGCCTACAACATAAGACAGGACTAAAAACATCATAAACCAGATCCAAAAGGTAGAAAGAGACAGGCGCAACCCCCTAAAAAACTCTTGGAAAATCCTAATCTGAATCTTCTCAAATTGAATTTAATTTTATGCACTTATATTTCTGAATGGGGGATGTCCTGTGCCTTAGTACCAAGAGACTGGAGTGTCGTCATTCTTTGACCTGAGTATCACACCCCTAAATACAAGCAGGGCAGAGAGGGGGAAGAGAAGGAGGTCAGGAAGGATCCCACTGTTAAGAGTGGACCGAGGGGCAGGGACCAAACCTTGCATGCCACCCTGTGAGGGCAGTTCTTTCCGAAGCCCAGAGGAGGTGAGATAGTGCGCACAACTTTGTACATCTCCTTATAATGGACCCTACCACTGGAAAGAACATACATGTCTTTAGTTAGGTGTCACTGACGCTTTTTACAGCTGAGGGGGCCTGAGCTGTAAAAGGAGGTTTAGTCCACTTGTCGCTTGTTACAAAAGATTTCAACTTTGTAACAAGAAAATGTGTAAAAATAAGACGAGAAATCCTAAAATGCTGTTTACATTAGAGACAGTTTGTAGCTGTTATTTCAATACACAAACAAACAGTTAATATATCACGAAACTGAAAAGTCTTTAATGTCTTAAAACATATTTTTCAAAAATTCATTTAGGCTTGTCCATTTGTATGTTAACTGATATAAATTCAGATAAAAAGCAGTAAAAGAAAATACAGCACTGACCAGGCAGCACGGTCATACTCCCCCCAGATCCGAACAAACTCATCCAGGTGGTGTGGACCCAAGATGGAAGAATCTCTCGTCAGATACTCAAAGTTATCCATGATCACCGCAACAAACAGGTTCAGCATCTGGACAGAAAATTCATGGTACAGTCAGGGGGGAGCAGGCATGTTTAGTTATGGTAGGTGGAGTTTGCTTTGTTTTTAAAGTAAGAAACAAAGACTGGGGTGTTTGTTCTTTCACTCTGCAGTTTCCCTTTCTTACCAGAAAGGAGCTGAAGAAGATAAACGAGACAAAGTAGAAATAGGCAAAGTCAGAGCCGCAGCCCCCCTCCTGGTCGACGCTGGTAGATACTGCTGGGTCCTTCTCACACTTCTGTCCCCCCAGACATGACAACATGATCTCCTGCCATGACTCCCCTGTGGCACTCCTGCACACAGACATTGCATAACACCATAAGGAGGAGGAGGAGGAGGAGGATGAAGGATGGTAAGGGATCAAACAGTCCAGCTCACAGTTTATTCACAGTTTTGTCTGCCATCTGGAACGTGCAATCAAAGCTTGAAGACTTGCACCGGATGCTTTACAGACGCAGAATTTGAGGTCTAGTTGTGCAGCAGTGTCTGCATTTTCGGTACAGTGTGTGTGCGATACGACTTAGCAGTTAACGCCTTTGAATATTAATGTAGATGTTACAGACGTCTGCAATTTTTTTCTGTTGTTATTGAAGGCTTCCTGCCATCTGCAATTTCCTGCATTTCATACATTTAAAGCCAAACAGATTTTGCTTTTATCATGTTGAAATAAAAGCAATACCAACAATTAGCATGTTGATGTGAAGAGCCAATTCATTATTTACCTACCCCAACAACATATAAAAATCTTAGATGAGTCCTACCTGAACAGCAGCATCAGAGCACCAGAGAAGGTCCTAAAGTTGTTGTGCTGGGTAATGTGAGTCTTGTCGTTCAGCTTAATATTCCCAAACACCTGATTTTAAGCAGACAGACACACATTCGATAAAAAAAAAATCATAGAAAAACAGTTCATGGTTTAAAACACTGTGACTTTTGAAGATTTGATCACACCAGAGAAAACATTTTCAGTAAAATGTAGCATAATCCCCAGAGAGAGATAATCTGTTAAAGCATCTGTCATCTAACCTGCATGCCAATGATGGCGTAGATGAAGAAGAGCATGGCGATGAGCAGGCAGACGTAGGGCAAAGCCTTAAAGGACTGAACAAAGGTCCACAGAAGGATCCGGATGGTGTAACCCTGTCTCAGCAGTTTGATGAGACGAGCTGCTCTGAACAGTTTTAAGAAGCTCATGTTGAACGTATCAACAAACTGGAAAATAGAAACAGGAGAAGGTTTTACACAGGGACGGGATGATAAAGTTCACATCCAGACTTAAATTTGGCTGAGAACCTGTGCAACATTTCAAAACCTCTTGATACTCATTCATAGTTCTGAGGTTTCAGTACCTGTAGGTCCACTATGATCTCTGTGATGCTTCCCAAAACAGTGATGAAGTCAAAAATGTTCCAAGTGTCCCGAAAATAGTTCTGCAAAAACAGAAGAGATGCTATTGTACACTTGAAAACAGGAATAGGAATAAAAACATTCAGGCTGCTCTGTGTGCCTGTTTTCTCTCACCAGGAATCCAAAGGCCATGATCTTGAGGACACACTCGACAGAGAAGAGAACAGTAAATGCTGTGTTCAGGTGCTTCAGTACAGCCTCATACGCCGGCGGGGCAGAGTAATACTGAAAACGGCAAGGCAGCAGGGGTTAAACTATAAGAAATGTGCAGTGTGAGGAGGATTAAAAAAAAAGGTCACAGCAGTGTTTGACACCGGTCTGATGTTAGTGTGAACTCCAGCCCACACCCTGCAGATCTACAGGTTGATGGAAGATTCCTCCAGACCCATAAATAGTCCTCCAGTCTCTGTACCTTTCATCCACGGCACTATAAAAGGAGTCATTCCTCTGGGGGCGGCAGCCACAGTTAATGAGGTCATGCTAAATAGCAGCCCCTGGACATTATGGATCAATATTTAATACAGGCTGAGTCACCCCGCGCCTGTCTGTCTGACAGTCTGAACAACCTGTACAACCTTAGAAAGGACTGATATGAGAAATAAATAATGGTGACCTAGAGCTGGAACATAACTTAAAACATCAGTCGACGAAAATGAAATGATTACAGTATGTTGAAGTGGCACAGCTATGCCTAAGGGACACAGATCTCAGTTTACTTTAGAAGTGGGGTGTTAACAGGCACAAACTGGGCTAAAAATATGTTACTGGCAAGCAATGCAGTGTTTGTATAGAAATGAGGGTGAAAAATAGCCAATGTTCAAAGTATTCCTTTGAGCTAAATGTTACATAACAATAAGAACTGTCATAATTGTTGTTTCATAAACGTTATTGTGCTCTAAATCAATCACTCAAGTTTACTTCTTCTTACACAACATTGCGGTAAAAGTGAAATCAGTTAAAATGTTCTTCCACCACTCCCTTCAATGTGAATATCAAAGATCTTCCTCACCTTCATCATCAGCACAATGGTGTTGAGAGCGATCATGGCCAGGACGGTGTACTCAAAGGAAGGTGACACCACAAAATGCCACAGGCGGTACTGGAACGTGTGCCGGTTCTGGGGCATGTAACGGGTCAGGGGTTTGGCACTGATTGCAAAGTCTATGCATGCTCTCTGAAACAGAGAGAACAAGAGACAGAGAGAGAGACGGAAAATGTAAGGAAAGAAAGAAGGAAAGAAAATCATCATGGGATTGCTATTATGGAGGCTTCTTTTAGCGCTTTGGTGTCATTTGCTTCAACAATTTTTGACTTGAAACTGATGACCCTTTCCGACTAGAACATCTAAGAACATCATCATCAGCATGTTGAATATGTATCACATTTTTGTTAGGATCATTGAATTGGAGTGACACAGCAAAACTTTCTTTCCTCACCTCATTCTTTTCCAGGCTGCACTCCTCCATCATCTTATCCCCCTGTTCCTGGAAGGTGATGATGATGAGCGCCACAAAGATGTTGACGAAGAAGAAAGGAAAGACAACAAAGTAGATGACGTAGAAGATAGACATCTCCATCCTGTTGCCGTGGCTTGGACCTCTGTCCTCCTCTGTCACGTCGACTGAGTGCTGCAGAACCCTGGAGGAGCAGAAAGCGGGATGCCGATACTTTTACAGATGTTGAGAAAATATATCAACCCCTTTCAAAAAACATTCATGAATTGAAACCCTTGAATATCCAAAGAAAGTTTCTTTAAAAGCAACATACAAGTGCTGTGTGTGTTCATGCTACATGTACCAGCACTGAGTTTAAGTTCAACCATATAAGTGAGATAAACTAACCATTTAGTCTATAAGTTAAACACATTATATGTTTCCTTCAAAGGTCAGACTTGTTCACCGAAGAAGAAGCCATCAGCTAAAAGGTTAAACTGGTCATAAAAGAAACAAGGCTGAAGAATTCGAAATGATAGGAGGTAAAGCTTCTGCAGTTTTCTCATTTATAACGACAATGAGCACTTATCCTCCAACTCCACTCACTGAGGCCAGCCTTCTCCTGTGGACACCGTGAAGAGAGTGAGCAGAGCCCAGACAATGTTGTCATAGTGGAACTCATGTCTCCTCCACTCTCTTCTCTTCATCTCTTTCTTATCTTTCCCATAGTCGATGTAGTAACCCCTGAGGAAGACAGCAAAAAGAGGGAATGAAAAGAAAGTTATGATGGAAGAGACAAAAAAAAAAAAGCAAAAAGCAAAATCACAAAAGCTCTGAAAGAAAAGGTGATGCTTCAGGAGGTGTCAGTCCATGACAGAGATAAACTTTAGGGCTGAGGGAAATAAGATAAAGGGCAAAGAAAGAAAGACAGAAAGAAAGAAAGAAAAATAAAGAAATTGGAGAGAGAGAAAAAGAGGGAAAGAAAGAAAAATGGAAAAAATTAAAAGAGAAAGAATGTAAGAAAAGAGGAAAGAAACAAAATAAAAGAAAGAAAAAAGAAAGAGCAGGAACTTTACTGATAATAGAAGAAATAAGAAAATACAATATAAGGAAAATGTAGGGGGAGAATCCAAGCAAGAAAAAACAGAAAATAGAAAAAAGGAAACACAACAAAAGACAAAGGAGATGGAAAAAAAGGAACAAAGAGGACAGAAAAATATTTGGGAGAAGCAGGAAATGTAAGTGAAGATTGGAGAAAAAGAAGAAAGAAAAGGCATAGAACGAAAGAGAATGAAGAAAAGAAAAGTCATGAAAGAAACAAGGAAATAAATAGAAATTAAATGATCAGTGAAAAATGGAAAAGAAGAGAAGACAAGGAAAGTAGGAAAAATAAATAGGAAAAAAGGAAGAATAGTGTGAAGAAGATCTCAATGAGTGAAACAAATCAGAAAACAAAGGAAAGAAGGATTAAAAAAGAAAGAATGATAGTGACCAAACTGATGCAGGAAGAAAAGGAAAACTGAATAAGGGAAAAGAGGGGAGAGTTACTGGCAGTCCTTCTCGGTTGTCTTGGAGCTGTCCGTGCAGTAGAAAAACTTCCCCTTGAAGAGCTGCACGGCGATGACGGCGAAAATGAACATGAAGAGCTTATAGACGATCAGGATGTTGAAGACGTTTTTCAGGGACGTCACCACACAGTCAAACACGGCCTGAGGGAGTTTGAACATACACCAAAGAAAAAGCATGATATGAGATTTGGGAGTAAAAGTCTGACATATCTTTGTATCTATCAGTCTAAACGTCACATTTCTGCAGTCACCCATAGTAAACAGTTGAAAGTAGTGGCCCAGTATCGCTGTTTTCACCATAGATTTCTAGAAGTAGATGGAAGACATTAGCGTGAATCATGAACATTTGGCGCCCCCTTGGCTGACTGGCTGGAGTATAGATCATAAAAGTACCTCCGTTATGTGAACAAATGAGACATGAGTCAAACTATTAAATCAAAAACTGACAAATACATTTTTCTCAAACACGGTTTGTGTCAATAGTTTGTTTTAACTGGACAGATTTATGCAGTAATATCATTTTTCGAGGAAATTTGTCTAAATTATCTGTCTGGTGTTAAAAATGTGGTGCTTTGTTTACTGGTTTGGTAAGATAAAGAAGGTATAACAAGAAAAACAAGGTAAACACTACCACAAAAGTCACTGAACTTACTGTAAGCATGTGTTTACACTTTTAACTAACATAGCGCTGTGCAATCCTGTTTATTTTGGTATAAGGATGGATTTTTACTCCCTCACTCAAGGAACAAAGTCAACAAACTAAACAAATAGATAAATCACAAAATATGATTTGTTAACTGCAATCAAATGAAGACCTGTCACCACACTCTGACAGTTCTCAAGCTGCTTCTTGAGCAGCCTTGTCTATTAACCCTTGCATCTCCTCTCCGGTTTATTTATCTTTCAAGGTCTCCTCTCTGTCTCCCTGTTCAGTTTCCAGTGTTTGCATGAGCGTTAATGCTTTGAAATATCTCACCTCTTCTCCTCCTCCTCGTTCTCTCCCTGTAGGCAGACTATGTTGGAGGTTTTAGGGTCTCAGCCCTGACAACATGCCTTCATGCTCTGATGCTCACAGTTTGTCACTTCATGGCTCATCGCCTCATCTGTCTACTTGTTCTGTCTCTGCTCTCAGATCTGACGCTCACAGCTATGAATGATTTAGGAAGAGTAACCTTAAAGCTATACTGTATGTTTCTATCACCACAGAGTGCAGAGAGCAAGTGGCGACTGTTTTATCTGATTTATAACCTTCTGCCTGTTCACAATCAAAACATACATTTAGAAGAGTGAATCCAAATCATTTCTCACCTTGAGTTTAGGAAGTCTCTTGATGGTTTTTAAAGGTCTGAGGACTCGTAAAACTCTCAGGGATTTGATGGTCTTAATGTCTCGTCCTTTGTTGTTTCTGTCCAGAAAGAAACAGAGAGTTAGCGCTGCACCATTTTTCACACTCCTAGAGGTAGTCCCCAACTGTATATATCACAGTATGTTTAATATGACAAAAGCTGCTTTTTAAAGCATTTTTAAAAAGGCGTTTGTTTTAAAACAGGAAGAATTTTAAGTTTTTTTTACCCCATGACATTCCTGATGGTCAGGTCCACAGAGGCAATCATCCACAGACAGAGACGAACAGGATAGAGGGAAATGAACACAAGAGTTTAAATTAACTTTTACGAATAAACAGTAATTCACAGATGGCTGATACATGTTTGAAAATTTGATCAGTTCATGGGACATGTTACTGACGAGAGGGCAAAGGCAACCAGTGCTCCCACTACAACAATGAAGTCTAGGATGTTCCACAGGTCTCTGAAGTAAGAGCCGTCATGGAGGATCAGGCCCTGATCGATCATCTGCAGGGAAAACAAATCCTTCAGTAACAAGAAATTTTAATATTGTTTGCTGGTTTACTGTTATGAAATGAAAAAGAGCTAAACTACTGAACAAAACTGTTTGTACTGGTGAGATGGAAGAGTAGCTCCTGACTTGAGGAACACTGTTCCCAAAGAGCTTCTTTTAGATCTTTAACAAGTTTTCAAATGGGCTGCAATCAAAAGGATTACCTCATTGTGAGCTCTGAATGCAAATGAGACTATAATGAACAGTTATGATGTTTTGATTTTGTCTTTTTAATGCTAGAAACAGCCGTGGTGAGGTAAGTGTCAGATGAAGTGATTAATTGTAGTCTTTGTTTGCAGCTACCATGGAAAAGATTACTGATGAGTGGTACATTACATTGTTAACAGACAGAAGGATGAAATGTTTCATTTGAAAGTACCACTTGCACAAAAAGCAGGACAAATATCAGTAAAGAGATCAAAGGTACACAGACACCAACACTAACCAAAAGTTCCTAACAGGAGTTTTAAAGAATAAAGAGCTTGCATGGCCCAACAAAGCACAATAACCACAGTTTACATCAGTCTATTACAACAGTGTCTAGGGCTGGGCGATATGGCCTCAAATCAATATCACGATATATTGAGCAGTTCACCTTGATAACACGAAAATGGACGACAACCACTCCATAAGTTGCTCACCCCACTCTCACATTAACTTCTTCTACTTAAGCTGCTACAACTTTTGAACCATCCTCCATCTCCTCACCTGTTTTTCCCTCTTTGTTACTGACTGGAAGGGGTGGAGTCACGTCTCTGACAGTGTCTTAAAGCAACATGAAACCATAGCCTACCAACACACATCCAAAACCAACTTTTATTTATTTATTTTTTTGACACTGAATATACCAATATGGGCAAAATGACGTCAGTTATTGTCGTAAATTTTGGTATTGGTAAATTTTCAGTTTATCGCCCAGCCCTAACAGAGTCCCACACCATTACAAACACTATCTCACCTTAATAACCATTTCAAATGTGAAGACTCCAGTGAAAACGTAATCAAAGTATCTCAGAACCTGTAAAATTGTGACAGGAAACAACAAAGACAAAATTAGACACATATCCTGAATATAGCACACAAATTAAGAACCTAACTTTCACAGAAAAAAGGTGACCCTTTATGCTGCGCAGAGCTGTGCTGTGCGCTCTCATCCTCACAGAGCTCAAACCTGTCCAAATTTTCAAAGTTTATAACAAAAGCTCCCTCCAATCAAAACACACAGAAAGTCTCCATGAACTGAAAATTACAGAGTGCCAGAGTGAAGTCGGGCACAGTCCTGAACTGATTTAACTCCTGTTACCGCAATGATCGTTACATCATGGTGATGCTGACAGACAACCGGTGCAGATATTTTATTTTTAGGTCACCCAGAGGTGGAATCATTATTATGATCATTGGAAAGTTTGAGCCAGACGTGCTGTGGTGCAGTCACCACCTTGACAGACAGAAAAAGTGATTGTGAACTAAAAGTTTGTTGAAATAAAGCTCATTTGCAGAGTGATGGGTCGGCTCTGCCACAATATAACGGCTCATTTAGATACAGGCAAACAGCACAGAGACTGCATTTGTTCTGCTGCGTTGTTTATAGTGCGTTTTACCCTTTGTGGGTGCTTACTGAATCAGACTCTATCTTTTTGTCTCATCTGAACATGTTAAGGAGGAAAAAAAAAGCTGTGCAATCCTTCAGTGAATCTGTCTCGAGTATCTAGCTTAATCTATCCTTCAACAATCACGCTGTGTAGTGTCTCAGACTTCATTTTCCTCGCTCATCGGAGGTTTAACTTCCCCCCATCAAATCATATCAGCAGCCTTGTGCAAAACAATTAACGGAACTGCTTGTTAGTAATGTTTTCTTTTATCTTTGTGGGGTTTCTGCTGCTTAGAGAAGATGAAGGGAGCCATTAGACCCGTGGCAGTGATAACGAGTGATTGAAATCATATCTCAAGAGATGAGGATCAGTAGGAATATGCAGGCTCTCATAAAGTCATTCACTCTGCAGCCGGCGGACAGATAATATATGAGTGTGAAACCTTATTCCAGTCAGATGAGGTGGCCACAGGGTCTTCTGCTGCCAGTGCTATACTGCTCGCAGCTATGACCAACAGGATGGACATCTCAAAGTACCTGAAGTTGACCACGTAGTGACACGCTCGACGCACCCTGAGGGAGAGCAGATGGTGGAGTGAAGATGTGAGGCCGAGGTCAGACAGCCCATCAACAGAGAGTTTGAAATCTACTGCCTGCAGTGCTGAATAAGATGGATGCGAAACACTTTAAAGGTTAAACTCTGTGAAAAAGTTGAAAGGGTCTGAGCGGTGGTGTTTTTTCCCCCCATAATTATAAAGAAATACTCCTCTTGGTCCTAGCTTCCTGTGAAAAGGGAGGGTGTTGGAAACTTACGGGTTGTCAGGTTTGAAGATGAACATGCTGTCCGGCGTCACAGTGTTAACAGGCTTTGTCTCCTCTGCTTCCTCTATCTCTGATTTACAGGTGTCAGGGTCTTTGTTGTTCACTGAGGAAAGTTGGAGGGAGCAAAAAGAAAGGTGTTAGAAGTGGAAGATGAGAAGAAGAAGAATAGGTGCTTTGGATGAAATAAAAGGAGGGCGCAGAAAGTTGCCACAAAACTAACAAGCTTACTTTTCCAGAGAAGAGTTTTATCTTAAAAATAACAGCTGAGAGTAGATGGAGGCCGGAAGTGGCAAGACGAATCATAGAAATATGGGGGCTAGCTAAAAGATGACATGAGTCACTGAATCTCAAAATGCCTAAACTGTGGAGGCAACGATTTACCCAAGGTGCAATAGATTTAAAATGAAACACTGTGGTGAAACTGCGTGACCTAATTTTCATCTATGATTTATTTGGAAAATATATTTTCTGACAGATCTGGAGCAGTTTTACATTTCTAGATCATCCATGCTTTCCTCCAGTTTTAGACCCATCTGTAGGAAAGATGTAGGTTGTGGAAACTGATGAGTAGTCGAGCATAAGCTGATAGCAAAAATCCAGCAGATGTGTTACCTGTGATTGTGGAGAGCTCCAGAGCAGACTGAACATTTGGCATGTCGATAATGACGCTCGAGCTGAGCTGAGATTTCTCATGCTCCAGCTCGTTGTCCTCCTCCTCCTTGTTGTTCCCTTGGACGGCAGGAGGAGACGGCTCTGATTGCTGAGGAGGTTCTGGACATGGGTCATCTGTGTGAGTCTGGTTTTCTGCTGGCTCATTATCTCCCTCTTTACTCTTCTGACCCTGTCTGGAGACAAAGAGAGTTGGATTTTACAGTAATACAGTTATATTGGAACTATGAGATGGTGAATCTGTACTACCAAAGCAGCAAGAAACAAAAACACTGATGCGCATAGATTAATGAATTAAAGCGGTATTCTGGCATAAAATTAAGTTAGGGTCAAACACACCGTAACACCGAGTTAGACGCCCTGCCAGGAGATGAATGTTGTCGACCGCTTGGTTCTCTAGCGCTCAACCAAAAAGCCACTCGATAGCCACAAATAATGCTCAGAACAGTACCTAACTTCATCATCTTACCTTTTCTCTTCCAGCAGTCGCTTGTTTGTACGGAGACCTCCAGGTGAGTCCATCGACTGCAGTGGGGTGACGCAGCTCAAGGAAGAACATTTACGACCATTTCCTCATGGAAATGCAATCAGACCGAGACGCTAAGGCAGAAGAACTATCGCGTCTGCAGTGCAAATTGTTTAATATGATGATTATTACTTCAAGGACACGATAAAGTAATGATCATAAATGTTATTCCTTGAGCTGCGTCACCCCGCAGCAGTCTGTAATGGACTGGCCTGAGGTCTTGCTGCAAACAAGTGGCTGCTGGAAGAGAGACGGTGAGTTGTGTTTAGTCTCATTTCTAAAGAAATCAGGCAAAGTTAAAAAGATGTTTGGTGGCTAGTGCTGTGGCTGGGACCCTATATGTACTGTTGATGAAGTTAGGTGCTGTTCTGAGCATTATTTGTGGCTATAGAGTGGCTTTTTGGTTGAGCGGGTACCTCTCTGTATTGCTATCATGCGGTCGTTACTAAAGTTAGTCTAACTAGAGAAGCAAGCGGTTGGCAACATTCATCTCTCGACGGGGTGTCTGACTCGGTGTTACGGTGTGTTTCATCCTGAATTAATTTTATACCAGAATATCCCTTTCACATAAGTTAGCTGAAAGAGGCATGGGCAATAATCCAAAAAAACAAGCACATTTCTGGATCCATAGGGAGAAACTATATGCATATGTGTGACAGTAACAGTGCCATGAATAGAGCAAAAATGAGGCAGCGTGACAAAGAGGAAAACTGTCAGGTCTTATGGGACAACAACTCAAGTTCTCGTCAGGAATTGGGTACAAATATAACACTTATAGCCAGCAACTGACAGAGCATTTCTTTTTTAATCTCCTCTAAAGTTTTGTTTGTACGTATAGTTGATGCTACCTGATGAATGCTGAGTTACAGTGTGGAAACTTAGCTGAGAACAGGATGAAATTAGGACAACCAATATCTGGATTCAACCATTTTTTCAACAGGATTAAAAGAAGTTACAAAAAGCACCACAGGGGGACACTCTCAACCTGAACTACCTTCCAGAAAACAAACAACAAAACAATACAAAAACTTTGTTAAAATTGTTTTCGAAAAGTATCAATAACTAAAATGCTCCGACAGAAATGAAATGTTCAGGGAGATGAGAGAAATGAGAGAAACTCTGATCAGTTTTTCTCATCTCTAAAATCAGAATTATGTGAAGCTGTTCGTCCAGCTTACCTGCTCCCCTCCGGTTTGGATTCCTCCTCCTCCTTTTTGACCTCTGTCTCCTTCCCCTCTTCTTTCCCTGGATTCCTCCTCCTCTCTCTGTTTAGTGGGAAACTTGCCAGGTGGCTTCCATTCCCAGGTGAAGACCCCTGACTCCTGGAGCCTGTCTGCAGGTCACAGTGATGCCTCCTGCCTCTGATTCCACCATGACTCCCAGTCTCAGGAGTCAGTGTGTCGAGGTTATCTGGGGGTCTGAACTTCTTCACTGCCCTGTGTTGGCGCTCGCCGTTCAGTCTGGGGCTCCTGTGCTCACTGATGGTGTTGTGACTCTTGTTTAGAGTCAGCTTTCCGCTCTCGGTGATGGACTCAGGATTGGCTCCGGTAGCATCTGTTTGTGGGATATTTGTAGGATCCAATGACTCCGGCACAAGAACAGACAACGGCGGCTCAGGTATGTCCCCACAGAGAGCAGCATCTACGGACATAGAGGAGCCTAATGTTTGACTCTTCACTGGCGAGGCTAAGGGGTCAGTGAGGCGCTTCAAACTCCCTGAGATCGTGTGCTCCATGGCCTTGCGGTGCAGCGACAGAGGACGTCCAGCGGCAGACGGCCCGTCCTTCTCCTCGCTCGGGCTGTTGAACAGGATCTCCCGGCTGGACATCTGACGGTGTCTCCGCAGCTGGCTGGTCCTCTGCTCCCACACCGACATGGTCATCCTTTTTCTCCTCTCTCTCCTGGACATGAAAGAGTTAGAGGGGTTGAGTGGTGGGGGTGGGCGACCCTCCCTGATGCTACCCTGGGCTTCGTCCAGGGAGCAGGAGTAAGTGGGCCGGCTGCGGTGGATGGCTCTTTTTCTATACAGGTAGGGACGCCTCCTCCTGCTACCCCTGAGGAGAGAAAGAAAGAGGAAATGCTGGAATAAAAAAGCAAGAAACTGGTCAAACTCAATGAATATAACTTTTAAATTAACTACCTAATGCGATGATTGTAACATAATTCTGCTTTTACACCTATTTGATTCAATCTAAAATGCTTCAATCTACATTCCCTTTGTCTTTTTGAATGTAAATGTTCATACATAAAAATAAATATCACAGAACACAGCAACTGCTTTGGGCTGATGTTCAATGAATGGAGTTTTCATCTCAACATGAAACAATTTACTGGATCAGTGACGATGTTTGGTGATATAAACCAAGCCAGGAGTTATTTTGCAAACTCCAATAACAGAAAGAATGAGATGCAGAATAGAGTCAGTGAAACAGAAAATGTGGAATTGAATTATGCGTGAGAGGACAGAGGAGAGGACAGACTGTGGACAGAATACTTAACAGGATGAGTATGAGACATTTACCAGTGTTTAGAAAATCAGACAGGCATTAGGCAGAGAGAGAGAGACAGAGAGAGACAGAGAGCTAAACAGACACTGTTACTTACTGGAGCGAGGACTCTTGTGTGGTCCGTGTTATCAATGAGCGATTGGTTGAAAACAAGACATTAGTGCTTTTTCTAGCAGAGACAAAACAGGCCAGGAGACACACAGCAAATCAGTTGTCCTTTGTTGTTTATATGCCCGTTCCTCATGTTCAAATCTCTAATGGAAAAACAACGCTCCTTAGCACACAGATGAATTATACACGTCTTATATGCTGTGGTAGCTGTTGCATCAGGATATTTCCACGTTGACATCTTTTCTTTAAACTATTTATCAAATCCTTGGACCTTTCAGTTTGTTGTGTGTCTCCATTTGACTAAGCGAAACAGCGACAAACAGGATGGTATCAGTATTAGAAGCAATCAAACAACATTAATAAACATTAAGCGCAACATTGATAAAAAGACATTTTAAAAATACACTGACATTTTTGACAGTCTGAGCTGCAGTATGGGTACAGAGAAGGAAAAAACACACAGAGAGATGGCCTCCATCAGCAAACACAGGGAGAAAGAGCGCATAAAGGGCGCACATCGATACCCTTTGTGCAAAGTTACCACCACAGTGGGATGCAGCTGCAAACACACTAGCAAACCTCAGAGCTCTTTTTTTTTGACATGCTAAAAGTGCTAAATAAGGAAAATTACTGTGCCTAGCTCCAGAGTGTTCACTCAGTTTATTCACACCTCTCAAGAGCATTTGGAGGAGGCTTTCAAAACTTCACAGTGGAGGAAAAACTGTACACACACTCAAAACTCTTCTCAAATCTGCAGGTCTGTGGAAATCTTGTTTCACAGCTCATGAGAAGCATTTTAGTTGTGTGTAGTTTCTGTTTTTCATCCTTTAAATCATGCTCGACCAGATTCATGCGTTTATAGGGTGAAATCATAATCAGCCTCCAACATGCTGCACCCTTTTTTTTTTTTTTCCTCGAGCGAATGCTGTCATGCAAGTTTCTCCGAGGTCGGCAGGGTCAGAGACCACTGGGGTTTTAAAGCTGACATCAGGAGATGAGACCAGAAACCCTCAAAGGTTAGAGTGTCCTCTCTGAATATCGATGGTGGCCTGGATGACCCCCTGGTATTCCAGTCTCTTCTATGGGCTCTGACAGGAGCCTGACCTTCAGCTGGCTACTCTTAAACTATCTCCATTTTTCTTTCTCTGACTTTAATTCACTAAGAAAATTCTAGGATAAGTAGTGAGAGCAATAAAACACAAAAATTGAGAGAAGAAGGTGCATAAAATCGTGTTATTGAGTGCTTTCTTGCAAATCTTTCCACATGCCCATGCAACAAACCGCATGTTTCTTATTACACAGCGTGCACACAGAGGTCCCCACTCTTGTGCATGCACATGCACCTCCACCACCTATGAAAATAGTGTGCAAACAATCCCTGAGGAAAATAAATCTTATATGTGAGCTGGAAATCTGAGCATTGAGAAAACACAAATTAATCACATTTTATACAGAGAACTTCAACAGATCAACACGCTCTATTCGACTGTCTTCCTCCTCCTCCTCCTCCTCCTCCTATTACAGTGTCCACATTGCAGAAAACTTAAATACATTACCACAAAGGACACACCATGTTAATTTTGACACAAAGTAGCCCTGTCTCCATAACAACAATCGAAGAACCTCCCATCTTGGAGTGGAACCAGTAACCATGGAGACATACATTTGACTTCAGTTTGAAGCAATGACAGTGCTGGGAGCAGACCGAGGCTAGATAGGGAAGACGTACTGGTAATATGTCTCACAGCATAAAATTATGTCAAGAGGCACTACACTTAAATGCACATCTCTGTGCTCCTCATTGACAGCCTTTAGCCTTCATGGACAAATGCTCTGCATGTGCAGGTTTCATTAGTAAGTCGACATAGTGAACCAAATCATAGACTTGCTCTTTGCTGGAGGCCACAGAAATCATATCTAGTGTTGGCATAGTGGATGACTTATGCTATGCTATACTGATAATACCCAGAGACAGGAGGGACAGAGCTGGTTAGGCAGAGAGAGTGGATGGACATAGCACTTACTCTGAAGACATGAAGGAAGACAATGGTCCAACCTCCTTTGCCTTTTGGAGGGCATGCTTCTGGTTAAAAGCAGCCTCTGCTTCCTCTTCATCCTGTTAAAAAGAGCAAAATGTGTGTTTTTAAAAAACTATAACAATAGTGAGTTTTAAAACCTTACTTCTGTTCATTTCTGTTACCTTGGTAAGTTCTTGTGCATTGGCGAGGTTATCCACGGCAATGGCCAAGAAGACATTTAGCAGAGTGTCTGGTCATAGCTCGGTTAAGGACCAGATGAAAATGCAACCAGACAACCATGAGAAGACTCAAAAACAGATAGAAGTACTGCAGCACTTATGATCCCACTGAAGATAAAAAATCCAGCTTAAACCTCTGCAGCTCAGCTGGTTGGAAACAGACACACATTTAAGAGGGAAACTCACTAAGAATGGGTTGAGGCCACTGATAAAACAAAGGCGTGGACATCATTTACCTCACTATTTGTTTACTATTCACACTAATTATGCCAACAGTGTCTGCAGCTCTGTGCAGTTTGCTCCAGTTTTGCATCTGATTGAAACTGAGATGAGCTGTCAGCATCTCTCCTAGCTATACTGTGCACTCTCATTAACTTCTGTCCACATATAGGTTGCTGATGGTAGGTAAAATCAACGGCATAGAAAACTATTAAAAATAAATGATAAATCTTTAACTGTAAACATTTTCACTCAGAAAACAAAGGATACAGTTTCCAAACAGCGTGAGCACGATAAAGTAGATAGAGGACCACATTCCAGACTTCACTCCTCCTTGAGAGCGAATGCCATATAAGTTGCTGATGTTAGGTATAATAAATGATAAATCTTTAACTGTAAACATTTTCACTCAGAAAACAAAGGATACAGTTTCCAAACAGCGTGAGCACGATAAAGTAGATAGAGGACCACATTCCAGACTTCACTCCTCCTTGAGAGCGAATGCCATTGTACATTACTTCATTCCAGTCCTCTCCAGTCAGGATCTGAAAAAAAAAAACACTCACCAATAATACTACATAATATCATCTACAAAACCATCCAGAAGAAAACCTTAGCTGTGCTATATCATCTCTCCTGGACATTGTTATTTGCTGTAATAAATGTGTGTGAAGCAGAGAGCAATAAATTGTCAGAGTTTATTTTCAGACCTGAAAGACGGTCATGATGGCTGCAGGGAAGGTATCAAAGTTTGTTGGAGTGTAGTCTTCAAAGATAAATCTGTGAGAAAGACATGACACATACAGTCAGTGGAAAAGCAGAGCCAGGTATAGTTTGTATTTATTTTTTTGGATTGAGAGAAATCAATTTCTCCTCCTCCCTGGGTGGATGATTTTCTCTTCTTTATGTGCTCTGTATTCTGGAGGCTAGTTTGTGTCTACCTCGGCCAGAATATATATAAGTGACAGCTTGTGGGCAACAGCCTTCGACTCAAGGGAAACCAGGCAACAACAGCTATGTGCGACAGAGTCTGGGTCTTAAATCTCAATGTAGCTCACACACTGTCTCTATAAAATGAAAACAACAGTAAACAGAACCCAGGACGATCTATCTTGACTTCAACTGTGTCTTCTTCACGAAGAGTAAATCTATCGATCCACAAAGTCTACTTCAGCTTTGTTTTAATGTTTGAGAATGTCCCTTCAATAGAGCTCCAGGGTTTGTGCATCCAGTCAAATGGGAGAGATAAAACAGTCTGAATTTGCTGCTACGCTCATTAGAGTTGTCTCTCTGCCTCAGCAGTTTCCTGCTTTCCTCAGTTTCAATAACGACTTACGTGGAATAATGCAAGGATTAAAAAAAAAACGTCAATATTTCTCTCAAAAGACTGTGGAGGAGAAAATTTGATGTTACCTGCCACCAAAGAGCTGCATGCCGAGGAGTGCAAAGACAACTATGAAGAGGAAGAGGAGGAAGATGAGGGAGATGATGGACTTCATGGAGTTCATCAGAGAGACGACCAGGTTCCTTAAAGATGCCCAGTACCTTAACAGACAAAAATATTACAAAATGATACTCATGTAAAAGAAATTTGAATAAATTTAAGATGTAAAAGGTAACAGCAAACTTATTTTAAAGCTGGTGTGAAGCTGAATTTTAGTCAGCTCAGTAGGCACACACCTGCACAACCAGGCGATAAGAAAGCCTGTTTTCTCATGACACAATAAGATCATGGCAATCTAGAGAATGAAATAAAAGGCGGGTAGCTGTTACAGCGCAGACCATGACATGCCATAAAGGCAAATTTAGCCTCTTTCTGCATTTGATTTGTGTTTTTGCAGCATGTCCAGAACCTGTTTGAACTAAGGGACTCTAATCACAACCTCAGAGGCTGAGTCTTATTTGAGTAACCAAAAGGATGAACAAATGTCAAAAAATTTTGTGTGTCTGTAAAAGGGGTGAAAATATGGAATGACTGTCTGGTAGAAATTAGAAAATGTAGTATTACTCTAGTGAAGAGACTTTACAAGAATAATGTTATTTCTCAGTACTGTAGAGAAATGATGTCTGTTGATTTATTGTAAATTATTAATGTAAAGTGTAAAGCATGTTCATTACTCTACCTGATTTGAAGTGTGAATATACATTAAAGTGTTGATATTTGTATGAAGAGTGTATCTGTATAATGTACTTGATGTATGGTATAAGGGGCCCTTTCAGTCATACTATACTGAAATAAATCCTAAAGTCTAGCAATACCGTTTTTGATCATCTGGTGTGATGTTGACATCTTGAGAAAACATCTGAATTTCCTCGTTTACATGAGAAAACAGTGGGAGGAAAACACGTATAGATGCAAGTTCTCTCTCATACTTTGTCTTGTTTTAAGCTGGATGATAAAAGTGTTTGATATACTTGGTTTTTTGCTTCACAAAGACATACAGAAAAAAAACTGTATCTTGAACGTTCCTTTTACAACACAGTTTTATCCTTCTGTTTTAAATACAAAAAAAAAAAAAAAAGGATCACCAGCACAGCTATTTTACACGGCTGCTGGCTTCCTAACAGCGAAATGTCCCTTGTGAATAAAATGAAGCATCTCAACAGATGGTAAAGAGTGAGGAGGGCTGCTGTACGAACTTGGTGATCTTGAAGATTCTCAGCAGACGGAGAGCACGCAGGACACTGATACCAAAAGAAGTGCCTGGCCTGAAGAAACCCCACAGCACCTCAAAGATGCTGCCAACAATAACCTAAGGAGAAATGTGTCAAGATATAAAAAGATGTATTCTTCAGAAAGTATGTAGGCAATAGAGTTGGATCTCTTATAAAATAACAGAGAATAAATGAGCGTTCAGAATATTCTGACATCATTTACAGGGTGACAGAGAGAAAAGATAACGCTGCACAGACAGATATAGAGCCAGAGATGCTTATGCTGCATACAAACTAAAGCAAACACAAAATATCTGAGAAATAAAGATAGGGAGAGAAAGCACTGACGCTGCAGTCAAAGCAGTTAAAGGAAGAGTGGAAGTAGAGCCGTGGTCCGAGGCTGTACATCTTCAGAAACATCTCAGTCAAGAAGAGAGCCAGGAACAGGAACTCTGCATAGTCTGAAACAGAAACGAGAAGCGAGGTCATTTTGAGATGTAATCGTTGACTTTATATGGAGTCACAGGCTACACGTGTATCAACAGTCAGACCGCTTGTCAATAAGTAAAGTGGGACTCACAGAGGAAGTTGGACAGCCACACAGGCTGGTTGTGGTGCACGATTGCTACACACAACGTGTTCAGAGCCACAAGGCCCAGCACTGTCCAGTAGAAAGTCTGTGTCTTCACCACACGGCGAATCGAGATGCGAAGGAGTCGTTCCTTGCGGCGAAAATATGCAGTTGGCCCCCGCTTGGCACTCCTGATACTTGATCTGGCCATGGGGATGCCTGTGGGGATCAGCCCGAGAGTATGAAATGTACTTTTCAAAAGGCTGCGGCAGGGCTCAGTGTGTTCAACTGGAGTAAAGCTTATTCTTTATGAGCTCATATTTTATTTTTCTGTCCAGACTCCCACTCACCCACAGAGGAGATGTCACCATATTGTTCCTCCCCTGGTTGCCCTCGATGCACCACATCCATCCCTCTCCTCTTGATGGTGGTGGCCCTCTTTAACACTGCAGATCAAAGCGCATTGACAATAAAATGTCCCACAACAAATTGTTTAAACTGCATATATGTACATTACATCCTGTGAAAACCAAGGGAACATACTAAAAGGTGGTGATACAGAGCAGACCTTTGGGCAACATTAGCACAAAACACTGTTCAGTTTCTGCCCTGATCGTGTTTATAGGACACTTTTCGACTTTTTTGCCGGTTGTTTGTGCACGCAGCCCAGAGAAGTGCCTTTTGTATGGACACCCTTACATTTAAAAACACTCACAGATAGACTCAGGCAGTGTTCAAATGTGGCATATACTGTAAAAACAAAGAAAAGAAAGTGATAAAGCAAATGACAAAGAGAAATCTCAGCGGCGATTATCAGCATGAAAATCGAACGTCTGCGAAGTTTTAGCCGAGAGGTGAAAGTTAAAGTTATTACCGCTGCAGCTGAATGAGATAAAAATGAGAATTTAATGTTTGTGCAATGATCCAACAACTAAATATATAACTTCTGCTGCTATTTTATGATCTCTTATGGCAAACCATGCTCAGAGGCGGCTTGACGGCCCATGCATTACTTTTAATTGAGCTGCGTTCAAGTGCTGCTGTACGGGAAGGGGGACAGGACGTGCCGTGCACACATGCTGCAATGGGTGCAATGAGTATGCATTGACCTTTTTCACTGACAGATGTGTTTATGATTACTTTTCCAACCCTCTCCCCCCCTCAAGCACCTTCCTGGTAACCTGTGATTTCTGAATCTTACTTGCAGTCAATATTTGTCAGGGGAATTTTTTTTAATAAGCTGCTGATCAAACACACAGAGAAACACACACGTACGAAAATAAATGCTGCTCCCATTTCACACACATACAGGACTATTTGCTAAAGGCGGGAACACCGGGTCCTGCCGACGCATACACACACTCGCACATTGCAAGCACATGCATGCTGCTGCCTTTTCAGACCAACGGTTGCCGAGGCAACCGCAGTGCACCACCTTTCTTTTGAGTCAGAGCTTCTGCATTTATTTCCATGACAGCAGCATGAGATGTCTATTTTTACTGCACATTCGAATTGCCTTCGATACCTAGTTTAGGTCATCACTATTGGAAACTTTCTGAGCAAGAAACTTACTGAAGAATGTTTTACTTTCCTTCGTCTGTGTACAAGGGTTTGCTCAAGTGCATTTGAGTGGCAGTGTGTGTGAAAATGAGGTAGTGTAGTGAATGAGGGAGAGAGCAGAGCAGAGCAGAGGGCGGTTCTCACCATATGCACCACCTGTACTCCACTCTGGGAGACTCCTGAGAGCTGCCAATCAATGAACATTTAATAAAAGCTCTGCCAGTTGAGTGAGGAGGAAAGATCAAAGTTCAGCAGAGTAGAAAGGGTCGAGAGACTTAAGCTGTCTGTGTGTAGAGGCAGATTAACACTATCAAAACTTTTTTTTTATGTCTTCAGAATTTTAAAGAGCATTTAGATCTGCGCTAGTGAGTTAATGCACCACAGAAGCACAATATTATCCTGAGTTGATACAGGGCTCAGCATAAATGAGTACACCCCTTCAGTTTTGTCAGAAAACCTTTCGTCTCCTTTCAAAATCAACATTTTCTATGTCAGATTATACAACAAAACACTCCCCCAAATGTAGGGCCATTGATTTTGAAGTTGCATACAAACAAGTATTTTTTTCAATTTAAAATCAGGATGCAAAAATGAGTACACTCTAATCAAAGTTCTGGGAGCAAAGCTAAATTTTAGTTACCATATCACCCTTATTTTCATCTTCTGGTAAATAAAATGTTCTGTTAAACTCAGCTTTGTCAAAACTTTGGAAATTGTACTTTTGCTCATCTGGATATTGAGTAATACATTACGTTTAATAAGGGTTTACTGACTTATGCTGGGCACTGTATTCTACATGCATTTGTTCTTTTTGAGACCGATGTCAAATTAGGTTTCATTGGATATGTTCCTGCTCTGGAGTGAAATTTAAGAGCTCTACGTCTCCAAAGTCAAGCAAGCAGCTTTTTAAAGCTGTATGTTTAACAATGCTGCAAGCTAAATGCTAACATCAGCATCTGGACATGCTTACAGTTACAATGCCGAGACTTAGGACAGCACAGCTGGACATTCACTACAAAGCCAACAACACTCCCCATGATGGCACTACGCTAACAGTGTTAATGCTTTCTTTACCTTAAATGTGGACATTTTTAAAGGGATCAGTATTTACCATAATCATTGTATAAGCTGAGCACTTTGGAATTGTCAAAATCTGTTTCATTTGAAAGAGTTTTTAACATATAAAGGGCAGTATTTTTTAACTACATGCCAGCGTTAACCTGACTGTGTGGAATAGAGACAGAAGGTAAAGCAGAGTGAGGATTGCAGAAAGACAACATGAACTATGACACCAGTGAAAAATACAGACAGATCTTTTCTAACTTACCATCTAGAGCTGAAGGCCCTGAATTTTTATTCTCCTCTGCGAGCATCACTTCCTCTGAAAAGGCAAACCACAGTCAGGAATTCAAAGACACTAAGAGAAACAGGCAACCTTAGTTACAATATTTACGACTCAATCAAGGAAGAGCAAACAAAACAACAACAACACAGAAGAACTCTGTTCAACAATTGACAGAGTTTGTCTGAAAGCTAAAAGTGAAATATTGATTCCCCATTTCAAATCCAAAGCCAAGTCCTCGGTTTCCTAGAGCTGTGTCTGAGACTAAAGCCACCTGCTCTGTCGATCCAGGCCCGGTAGCCATTCAGCTCTCTCTCAATCTGCTGTTGACGTCTCAGCTTCATGAAGGCCCTGCGGTTTTCCACCCTCTCCCTCTCCTTGGCAAATTCCCTGCAAAACCAAAACCAAAGCACACGTATTTGCTCTTTTAGAGTAAAAGAGATTTATACTTACACGTACAAAATACATTTCTCTGAGACAGTTAGTGGGGAATAAGCTGTTGCTGTCTTGAATGCAGCTGTTCGCTTTGTTCATTCAGCAACAAAATAAGAGGGGAAGAGAAAAAGAAGCACGGCAAACAAGGCCTCTTTTTTCACTGAGGAGATAATAACAATGGATCCTTAATTAACCTTTCTATAAAACTAATTAACTTGTATAGTCTTAGACACTGTGTGCTGAAGCAGCAGAGCTCAGACTGACAGTAGCTAGCAACTCAACCAGTCAGGGAAAAAAGTAACACTGAGTCATCTTCTGAACAACAAATGCAGACGGACTGAAAAGCTGAAGCTAGTTTACTTTCATTGGACAGTGTGTGCCTTTTGTTGTAGCCTTGGGAGGACTTGAAGGCTGAGTATGCACAATTTGCAAAAGATTCAGTCTAGCTTGGCGGCGTACAAAATCAATGATGCAACTGAGTAATACTTTTGAAGATGACTCTTTTTCTGTTGCTGCACATCAGGGAACCAGCACCAGAAAAAGCATTTATAATGAGTCAAAAAGACAAAAATAATCATGTTTATCACTGATAATCTGGCATAAAAAGGAGAGCAAAGAGATGAATTTGCACAGGTAGTAACATAAATATTCATATATTTATCATGATAGATAATGTGATCTAAATTATCATGGCAAATGCAACTTAATGGCACAATTTATACCAACTCATAAGGCAGAAATAACAATAAACAAATGACCAAAATGTGAGGGATTGCAATAGAAAATGGGGCCACCACAGATATGCAATACCAGTTTTGCTCTGAAAATTTACAAAGTGAAAAAATAATCATAATTCAGTGCCAAAGATTTGTAAACCTCTGTCAACGAAGGTAAGCTTGAACCTGAAAATAAACAGATGAAATGAAATTAAGACCTACCCAGACAGAACTCCTAGCACCAGGTTCAGAACAAAGAATGAGCCAATGATAATGAGAGGGATGAAGTAAAGCCAGTTCCAGTTTGGGCCCAAGGCATCGTCGGTCTGAAACATCAAAAATAAAATCCAAATTCAGTAAAACGCTAAACAGAAATACCAAAGTGTAGGTGAGGCTCCAGTCAGATTGCAGGCGGGCCATCTAACGGAGACATAGTGTTTATTGATCTACTCTGGACTCACAAAGAGTGTGGAGGAGAAGCTACTGTATGAAGCCAATATAGAAACAGAGTAGACTGTGTTTGCTTTATTTTTTTAACAGTACTCAACCTGAGAAAGTTTCTGTGTATTTCAGTGATGACAGGAAACATCATCACAGTGAGTGAAGAGCAGTAGCAGTCATATTACCTATTTGTCATTTATCACTGTGTGTATATTCTTATTTGGTATGACTTTAGATCAAGGGAGTAGGTTTGATTTTGACATTGGTGGGGACACAAAATTGTCCTCCTGAAAGTTTGTTTTTTTTCTTTGACAACATACACTTAGCGGTTGCAGATAACATGCACTGTCTGCCTCCTGTCCAGTTCAACTAGCAGGTAACTTTTACAGTAGTGTTGTGTCATTCACGAACGATTCATTCAAAAGAACTGAATCTTTCATTTTTCACTTAAGTTGAGTTGTTAGCAGGGCAGATGCTGTAGCACGCAGCATTGCCAGGCGAGCAGCCGGCGAAAGAGGGATCGCATGCACCGACGCCTGAATCACTTGGTAAAAGAATCACGCATTGAACTACAATCTCTACATTTTTGTAGGACAAAACTAACTTTTTTTATTCTTTACTGCTAAATTGCCACCACAACAACTTGCATACAATAGGATACAGCATGGAACAAGTAGTGAATAAAGCCTGCAGCATCTTATCATTGCAGCGAGGGAACGGTGCATGTTCAGTGTGAATTCTTCTAAATGTTTAGTGAACAAATCCCTCACTGAGCCCAATTAACCGAGCAGACCTGATAAATAGCATACTGTAGGACAGTACACTTAAAACATCATGACTTATAAACAAGTTCATTTTTACAAACCTGTTTGCCAGAAGCTATGAATTGAACTGAACCCTGAACCGTTCAGCTGTGCATCAGTTCAGGAGGTCGGAGTCACGGGCGCCTCCTGCCAAAAACTGAATGATTTGGTGATTCAATAAATGAATCTTTTGAACGAAACTTTTAGTGAACTGATTCTAGTGATTTAGTACATCAAAAAGAACTGCCGTGCCCGTCACTATTTTACAGGCAGATGTAGTGACAGCGGGGACAGCCAATCACATGTACGTAAGCGATATTTCAGGTTAGAGGTGGGACTTCTAACATAGACCGACTGTTAACCCTTTGTGTGTCATAATCACTGATTAAACACTACGGACAGCGGTTGTATTGATAGGGACTACACTGTAGCAGCTGATTATTGGTAGGGACATGTCCCTAGCGTCCCTACCCAATTCTACGCCCTTGCTTTAAATCATTTAATACAATCAGTTTGAACTCTTTCTACCTTCACTATCCCAATAACACACTGTAGGAGCAGGCAGAGGCAGAGTCTGGTTACAGATTACACTGTTTCACATTGTTTACTGTTGCTGTCTGTTGTGTATCTTAATACTAAAACCCTTTTGCTAAAGACTTGATGAAACATTTTGTGTTTGTCCTTGAAGATAAAGTTGTCACTTTGTTTTCTCAATTCAATTAAAACTTTCCTTAACCAGATTTGGCAAAACTCCACACGAGTTCCTCACACCTTAAGAAATGGATCGATGCGACCCTCAAAAGCTGAATACTTGCTCTAAAAGCTTTTAGAAACCCAATCCCCGTATGAATACTTGTATATTTTGATTTTCCAGCGACTCTTTCTGAGCAAGAAAAGTGTGAACACAGTTTGACATGTTTTATTGGGTGGCTTTGCAGGCGGCAGATGCAGTATATCAAATTAGCAGATGGTACCACTACCTGCCACTGCTGCCTTCCTGTCTCCATACTGTCTGCTCGCCTAACCCCACCACTCTGACAGAGACACTTATAAAGCACGCTGCAGCATCTCATCGCCATGTGACAGAGACTGTATAGCAGAAAATGACTCTGTGTCTGGCTACAGCACTCACTCTCTGAGCAGATTTTCTCTTGCACATTTCTTTCAAACCATTTTCCATTTTAGTATTACATAAATACAACTTTATTACTGCTGTGTTGTGTGAACCACTGCTTTGAAGATATAAAGGATATTTCAACTAAGGTGGCTAACATGGAGATACAATCTTAGGGAGATGAAGTTGAAATCAATATTGTTATCTCTTTTTATACTAATAGAAGTGAAAGAGATATATTTCTTTACAGCTATTATATCTGAACCACTGGTTGGGAGGAAGGTGTCGGACCAAGCGCTTTACTGATACAGCTTTTTGTTTACAAGTTACACAGCAGAAGTTCTCCATAAGTAATGTATTTGACTTTTAGAAAAAGCCGGGTGATATTTTCTGTCGATAAAAACTAACAGCACATACACAAGCAAAATAAGCAAAGACTGCTGTGTGCCAAAAATTGATACAGACCAAGAGCCCCCCCACAGGAGCTTTTAGAACCGAAATAGATTTTTGTCCAACACAACAACTCAAGTGCTCACGTAAAATGGAAATGTGAACATGGAAAAGCAAATACTGGCCAACTGTTGCAGCACAGTCGAAATAGCTCAATAGATTTAAACATAAGTTCTGCCTCTAATAAAGCAAATGGCCCATCAGGTCAAGATTTTGGGGAATCTCTTTGCTTCATTATCCAAGGCGGGTCTGTGCTGCCCTTAGCCATCCATCTTTACCTCCTCCTACAGTCAAGCTTGGTGACAAACCCCTACTATTGGTTGCAATATAAAAAACAATTATCTTTATTGCATTGATACTGTTTGAAACCTTGGTTAAGTAATACGCACTCTTAGCTCTAGGTGTTTAATTCTGGGCAAAAAGCACACTTTCATCTTCTCCTCATACTTATTTTGGGGAAAGTACAAAAATGTCCACAGGCACTACACCCTTATCGCATCAGTAATAAGTTCTCAGGTGTGCCATATTTTGTAACCAGTCGCGACAGTGGGTTGTTGTTGTTGTTGTTGCTTATTCAGGTCTTGCAAGCCAGCAGAAGCAGGTAATGCATTTCTCAGGGTAGAAAGAATGAAATTGGCAAGCAGACAGCAGACCAGGAATAAAGAAACCACTTTGTAGTTTCACCTCTCCTACTCCCTGTCCCTGAACCACAGGCACTTTGGCAGACGGGGGCTACAGGGGTTGCAGACCTCCAATCAGTATCCACCAGTGTGCTTGAACCCAAGACCCTTTCAGTTTGTTTGAGTTAATGGAGTCTTAGTTAGGTCTAGACCTGCTCTTTTGGAAAACATCATGTGTGATTTGGCGCTATATAAATAAAAATTGATTGATTAGTTGTAGAAAATCACTGCTGCACTCCAATAACTTCTAACAAATTGAGGGAAATATCACGGAAAAGCACAAGTGCACGGATATGTATGTGTCTGATGTGTTTGTGTGTGTGCTGTCTCACATTGTAGAGTACAGTGGTCCATCCCTCCATGGTGATGCACTGGAAGACAGTGAGAACAGCAAACAGGATGTTGTCAAACTGCGTGATACCGTCGTTTGGGCCGATCCAGGTGTCACTGCATGTGTATTTGGGTGGGCACTGACGCACGCCACATGGAAACTCCACTTCAGAGGAGTCCACCGTCTCATTTGCTGAACACAAAGAAGAACAAACTCAGTATTAACATATTCTCTGACCAAATAAACACCAACTTCGAGGAATCAATAAAATACAGACGCACAAAATCTGAGCAGATGACGTCTTTTATTCTCATGCAAATGGTTTTTAAAGTTCAAACTTTCCTACATGACTGTCACTTTTGTTCAACTGAGTTGTGCTACAATGATTTCATTGCCTTGAACTTTGGCCAAATGTCACGTTGTACTTAAAAAACTGAATCCAAGTCAATAAGAACTCTCCAACACAGCAGAGTGTCTGCTTTTACAGTGATGTGAGCGCTCGGTGACATAATACGGACTCTTCAGTCTCTTTGTTATCCGTCCATTTAGTTTCAGTGTGACAGGAGAAGCTCTGAATGTACAATGAGGTATTGTACTGCATCACATTGTTGATTTTAATTATGATGGAAAATACTTCCAGCACGGTTTGATCGAGTCACCAGGTGCAGCTTATTGAGAGTGCAACTACAGAGGCACTACAAAAAGCTCAATCCATGCCAAACACACGTATCAGTATCAAATGACAGCATTGACTCTTTGGTTTTATGTTTAGCGCTGCAGTTACCTATGAAAAATAGGTATAAACTAATCCTTCCACTGTTTAAATTTATTAATCATTCAAAACCATAGCAAACGCTTTCTATAAATTGCTCCCTTCGGTGAGTAACAGAGGTGTTGACACTGTTTCCTTCTTTGAAAGAGCAATTCAGATCAAATTAGATCCAACAATGAAAAATATAACTATGATATGATTGGCTACACACACCTGTGGAGATGTGTGAGTCACATGTGGAGTCACAAGAGGAGATGTTTGTAATTGCGCTGATCTTTTTTACATCTGCAAACTTACACTTCATTAACATTTATAAAATATGCACAATTTATCTGCGTGCTTCATGTGTGTGTACCCAGTATGCCAGGCTGTGACTCGCAGGTGTTGTGCAGTTTGCCGCTGTAGAATTCCAGGCCGATGATAGCAAACATGAGGATTGCAAAAAACAGAAGAAGGCCGATCTGCAGCAGAGGAACCATGGCCTTCATTATCGACTTCAGGACGATCTGCAGACCTGGAAATGATCACACAGAGGAATATGAATGTTCATGATACTTAACTGTTTAACAAAATTTTAAAATGATGAAAAAATCAAACTAATAATGGCTCACATGACTGAAAATGGACCAGTTTAAATGATATGTCAAAAATATGCTGGTTCTGGTTGAAGTATTTATCTGAAGTTGAACGCAGTCTCATGGAGTGGTGAATCTCCTCATATTTTTACCTCTGAGACATTCAGCGTCTCTGGAGTGCCAGGTTTATACCCAGTCATGTTATTAACCTTGTGCAAATTTACCAAAAGAGTATAAAGGTGTTGCTCAAAGTGATTTTTTAGTATAACATATTTTTACAGTTTTTTGAAACATGTTGCTGGCATCAGTTTTAACATTTAGTTAATTATTTTATGAATCAGTCTCAATATATATGTTTCCTTTGCACCATCTTCTGCTTTTATATGACACCATCAAAATGAGATTTTTTAAATAGTTGTCCCAACTATTTTTAATTTGGAGTTTCATTTTAATCACAGACAAATTAAGGGATATAAAAGTGTTGATAAAACATGCATGATGTTTATTCTGCTGATCGTTTTTAAATCACAACATCAGACCAATACCTCATGTTGATTTGTGTCCCATGTTTAATAATTCTCAATCTATGCATTTATTTGTTGAAAAGCTTTGCAGACAGTTTTGTTTAAATCTTTGTATAATTACTTTAAGCCCCACAAACACTCCTAAGCAAATGAGAATATTTAATTTGTCTGCAAACCGCCCAAATCCCTGTGGCACAAATGAAGGTATTAAAGTAATAATGTGTGTTACTCACTGGGGATGCCTGAGACCAGTTTGAGGGGGCGCAGCACTCTCACGGCCCGCAGGGTTCTTAGGTCTACAGATATGTTCATGTGCGCACCAGCTGCAGCCAAGATCCTACGAAGATTAAGGTTAACACAGACACAAGTGTATTAACTGATGCAAACCTGCGTAAAGAAGAGTACAATACACACGGGGATTGCCACTGCACATAAATGCTTTAATTTTATGCTTCATAGCCTGTCAAAAAGGGAGGCTTAAACACATACTGTATGATACACACAAAGGCCACCGTACAATGTGCTGAAGGATGGCTGCAGTGGTAAGATATGGAGAGACAGGACACAAGGGTCTTAGGAAAAGCAGAGAAAACAACAGGGATATATTTAGGGGCTTTTGGCTGCTTCCCTGTGTGGGTGGACGGCCGTGACAACTGCTATTTAAGAAGAAACAAAAAAAACAGCAGCTCCATCGAGGGACGGCAGGACACCATAAGGCTGCAGGGACATGAAGAAAATGGACAAGCACATGCCTGGACACACAATCAGCCTCTTTACAGCAGCACAGAGTCCTTTAAAAGTTTTTTATTTCACTTTGTTTGCCTTGTTTTGTCTCCTCTATTCTTCCTGGCTGTAAATACACCTCGGTGGCCTTCAGGCCCCGGACTGATGAGAAAAAGAAAAGAAGCATCTGCTGATCCCTCGCCCTTTGTTTCCTCATTAGTCTGCCCTCCTACCTACCTTTCCTCTCTCCTCACATCTTTCTCTTCGTCCATGAATCTCTAATCTCTCAACTCCCTCCTTCTCCTTCTTTCTTTCCAGCCTTGTTCCCAATTACCCTGGCACTCTGTTTTTCCTCTTTCTGACCCTAAAACCCGTTTTTCCCCTTTTCACCTAAATGCTCACCAAAAACATGGACAGATGGAAAAAGCTTAAGAAAAAGAGGGATTATTTTCATGTCCAAACTTGTGTCAAACACCCACATAATCAACCAGATGAACCAAATGATAACTCACATATCACACGTATTTAGCTCACTTTGATCATACATAAAACAAAAACATGAAGTCATCAACACATCACAGAAGAGTTACTCAGGTCAGGGATTGAATGACGTGTTTTTGTGTGATTTACACCACTAACAGCAGCAGCAGCAACTAGCAGAAACAAGAGTACATCATATATCTGGAGAAAACACCAGCACAGACCCAATTACATTCCTGTGATTTTGTGGTGAGAATTAGCTCTGTCTATAGTGTTGAAGACCCAGCGTGTCATTTAATTAACAGAAGAGAGAGAGAGAGAGAGAGAGAGAGAGAGAGAGAGAGAGAGAGAGAGAGAGAGAGAGAGAGAGAGAGAGAGAGAGAGAGAGAGAGAGAAAGGGAGAGAGAGACTGAAGAGGAAGAAGGGGCAGATGGATTAAAATAGCTCGTCATCAGCCACACAAATATAGAAATAGAATTGTTCTCATGAGTTTAACACCTCTTACTGTTCCCCCCTTTGGTTTTCCTCCCCCTACCTTTCTCCAGTTTTTTTCTAAGCTTTTTGTCTTTTCTCCTTTTCCTCCCATCACTCCTTCACTGACACCTCTGTCATTTCATCCGCCGCTTCCTCCATCTCTCAATCTTTCTTCAGACCATTAGTCAGTTCTGGCTGCTCTTTAGTTGTTATGGAGACTAGAGGATAGAGGGTCTAAAAATGGCTTCCTGTGGTACTCCTCTGGTATTGGGTGGAAGTCCTAGGTCATGTTTTGTGATGACTGTTTGTTAAGTGTTTTCAAATAACTGGGGGGCCCTTTCAAGTCCTTACAAACCTTATCATGTGTTTTTAAATTTAGTGTTTGGTAGCTGGTTAAACCCAGTGTGCCAAACAGGTTAAGGAGTATCCATGTCCCCAGATAAGAAAAAGACCCATTACAGTCAAGCAGCAACATATACTGGAGTGTTCAAACCTGAGGCCAATGAAAAAGTGCAAAAAACAGCTGTGGTGAAGTGTCAACGTGTCACTGACTCCAAAAGCTTTCTAAACCTGGACATTTTTAGGTGTTGTGCATTACTGCTGCATATTCTTCTCCATTAGAACATGTAGATAAACATCCTTATGCAAATATGAGAGAGCTGTTGAGCTGTCCATGGTGCTGAACTGTGTGAGGAGGTCATATAGTAGAGGAAAAAGTTATCAGACACCCCATTCATTCATGAAATATTACATCAAGAATCACTCTTAGGTCTCTGAGTGTAGTTTCTTTTAGTAGTGACAGAAAAACACTGAACAAATCATATTGCTTATTCATTTTTTTGTTCAGTTTTTAACACATCCTCTGACAGTCTCAACATGTCAGTTCTCAACACTGACTGTATCAAAGTCAACAAATTACAAAGATTTTACTTTTGTTAGATTTTCTTGTTAACATCAAACAAAAAACAAAACAAAACAAAAAATTTGCATTTCTTTGTGTCTTGATGATAAAGCCACACTTAAAAAAATTCTGCAAATATTTAATAATATTTGAGATTATGAAAAAATTTGAGTGTATTTTCCACTACTGTATCAAAGTAAAAGAGACATTTTTTCAGTCATTTTATTCCCTTGTGTTTAACTCTTAAAGAAGCACTAAATGTAAAGGGAAAATGGGACGTAGTAGACCCTGTAGAATGGGTAAATAATACATCATGCAGAAAATCATCTGTTTGTCTGAACTGCTAGCTTACATTTCTGTTCCTTCATGTAAAAGTAAAAAGTACACAGACTTATCCTCATGAAGAGCCCTTTTCTAGTTTTTTTTGGACCATAAAAAGTGATTTTCTGTGACTTTTATCTTTCACTTATTCATACCATATTCATACACTGATGGCAGCTACATCTATAATATCTATACACTGCTGGCTATACCTTTGGGAAACCCAGAAAAGCAATCAGGGGTTCAGTGTCTTGTCCAAGGATACTGTGAACCTTGTGGATTGTGAGTGTTGGAACTAAAGCACCAGCCTTGAGATTGAGAGATGACCAGCTCTACCACAGCTGTTTCATCATGTTCTGATTGTTGGCGCTCTCTCCCTCTCTGCTACTCATGGAGATACACTCTTAAACATGAAAACAAATTAAAATGTAATTGATATTTTCAGACTGATTTTAACTGATTTCACAGTTGAACAGGCCCCTCTTTGGTAGGGATTGTCAAAAACAGCTGGAAATCTCAACTGAAGCCGTAGAGGAACGAAAATTTCACACGCAGTCTGGATGCAGACGATAAAAGTTTCATGAATTCACTCTTAAAAATATCCAATAACCTCCACTGTCCTCCTTCACAGAGCTTTACTCACATTGCTTCGTCTGGACATCGGCTCCCTCTGAGATGAGGAAGGTGAAGGTTGTTCTCAAAAAACTGGCAAGTCTAGCTCAGCTGAGGGAAGCACAACACATGGCTGATCTGGCACAAATAAAGACACTGGCAGACAGCTTATCTTCTCCCTGTCGTTTCCTTTCTCGGTAATGAGGGACGTTTCATTTATCCATGTGTTGTTATTTTACCAGCTGAGGCCTATTTTATGATTTGAATTAAAGTACTCATTGCATTTAACACCCCTGTACTAAACCACATACTATACGATATTAGTGGTTAAACCGACAGTGTAAACTAGAGTGCAGTTTTCCATTTTTTATTTGTCAAATACTTTTATCTGCCAAACAAATCTAAAATTTACATTATACAGATTTCATAGCCCTCTGGCACTCTCATCTCTCTTTAAAACTTTTTATCCCCCTGTGCATCACTCTCTATGCTAATCCAAGGTTACAAGGATACACACACATCTGACAGTTTTCCCTGTGTGCCCACAAGAAAATAAAGTCACTTTAAGTCCACACCAAACTTGCTTGTATGTGAAGTTTAGTTTATAATACACACACTGTGAGACGTACAGCGTCGTGAAGTGAGCTGATGCCTGGTCTGAGCTGTCAGCCATGATAAGTGAGTAACAATGACACACCCTGCAGAACTGGCATCCTCCTGCTGCGTGACGAAGCTGTGGTGACACCCATCACGCTGTGATACTGAGAGCATGGTGACGTACGCTTCATATCACTGTCAAAGTGCTAATTGATGTGATAGGAGCTCACCTGACTATTTTAATGACATTAATAACACTGACTGAGTTATCTGGACCCATGGGTCTCCGATCATGAGTTTTGGTGCATGATGAGATACCGTCCTTCACAAAACTGTACAAAGTATTCATGTTTACTTGTTATTATGATCAAACACGTGTTACAATCAAAAAGACTTAGTACCAAAAATAGCTTTTTTTCCTTATAGCTTTACACTGAAAAAAGCAAGTTGTAGTGGGTTGACAGAGGTTGTCTATATGAGTGTTTGCCAGCCAAGAAGTGTTATAGAACCACAGAATTTATGTGTATGACTAACACAGAAAGCTTAAAGACATCTATGTGGGGGTGCAGCTTCTAAAGGTGTCCCAGTTTGCAAGCATGTACAATTTAGGGGCTTAAAATGTTTTCAATGACGCACCGAAATGATTCGTCAAGTGTCAAAAATAAACATTTAAGGGGATTCTTTATCTTTAAGGAACTCTGTTTAATGTGTTTGAAGACAATTGGTTCAAAAAACATGCTTATGTCGAGAAAAGAAACCCCGTGGGAGGTTTTCTACAAACAAAAAACTATTGTGCCTTACAGTATACAGTCATCTAAGTTTTAGTGAGTAAAAATCAGCAGCATTACTTGCAGCATGTTGCATCAGGTGGGGAAAATCCAGCAGTACTAAGCAGTATGGAGGAACACACATTATGAGATGGATTAAAACAAAAGAATGTGCGTCATTTAAGTATAGTCTATAAATTAAATGCTGCAGTATGACATTACATCACTTTGATTTTCAAGGACTTTGTTAGGCATGGATTTGGGACATTTTTGTGGCTTAAACTACATCCTTAGAACCAGACACTGCAGCAGCTTCTGTACACATGAATGACGTAGTTTTCACTCCGTCTTCACTTTCATATTACTGCTCTGTTGAATGATTTGGGGTGGTTTTTTCCCCTAAAATGATAGGACAAAGGAATCCTTCGTTGTTGTCTTTAGCTGTGCTGCCATTTCATTTTTAGCTCCAGGCTGTATTTAGTAAATTCCTGATTGAATTGTGGATCTTTTAATCACAGGCTATGTTTGTTTGCACCCTGAAACCTTTTAGCCTCAGTGTCACAAACATTCCTGACTGATGAGATTAGTTGGAGTGAGGTAAATGGCAAATCTCAATGTTACACAGCCACTGTAGTCCTGCAGAAAATGATTTTTTTTTCTAGAGGGAACAAGAAAACTATCGAGTAAAAACTTGTTCGGTAAGTGGTTATGTTTCCTGTCTCTTTCCATGTGTGATGAAAACAGAAAATACCTTTTTTGCTCCATCACAATTAACATATTCAGTAGCATAAAACACCTCTGTTGTAGTAATAAGCTAACGAAAATGCTTCAACATCGACAGCATTGATTTAGCCGACTGTGGGATAGTGTTGCTACACCACAGAGATAAAAGCTGTTGCTATGATTCAACTATAAAAATATAATGTGGCTGCAATTACCCACAGCATGCCATCAGAAAAGTGTTTGCACATTTTCTCAAACAAACCACATGATGAAATAGCTCTTATACAGAGAAAACAAGACTTCAAGGTAAAGTGAGTAGAAATGGGAATATTAAGTCATATCTAGCAGTCATAGTCTACATTGATGAGCTATATTTCTCATCCATCACATCCTTGAAACCATGCAGGCCTTTGAAAACAAGAAGCTCTTGTGATGCATGTTAAGTATAAGCCTCCATTAGCCAAGAATTCACCATCAGAAAGTGTAAACAGGAGAAACTCTTTGTTATCATCATGTGTGTGGCTCTTACAAGTCCTATCTGTGCTACTGTGGTTAGCACAGCTGCTCTGATGTAGATAAGAAATGCTCAATCCAATTTAACAAAAGCTAAACTAATCTTGATATTCAGGTGATTATGCACTAATTGAAACATGCTTTTAGATATTATATTCCATTTTTACCAAGTATGTTCTGCTAATACCACGCACTCAACCTTCCAAAAATTTATGTAATAAATCAACACAGCAACTCTGTCTTATATCACACTAAAAAAATACTGGTCCCAGTGTAACACAGATAAAAATACACTTTCTTGGTGAAACAGAGAGAACATTATTCACACAATCAGAGAGCACTTTACTGTTAAATTGACCAAAACTAATGCTGATCAATGTCAAGTGAAGTTATTATCAATGCTGTATTTACAAAGGTTAATAACATGAGCGCACAGGGTGAAAATGATCAGTTTATTGGACTAAAGGTACTCTGTATGTACCTTAAAGGGATATTCCAGCGTAAAATTAATTCAGGGTCAAACACAACGTAACACCGAGTCAGACACCCCCTCGAGAGATGAATATTGCCGACTGCTTGCTTCTCTAGTTATACCAATATACCATGATCATAAATGTTTTTCCTTGAGCTGCGTCACCCCGCAGCAGTCCATAATAAACTGGCTACAAACAAGCGGCTGCTGGAAGAGAGTAGGTGAGTTGTGTTTAGTCTCTTTGCTGAAGAAATCAGGCAAATCTAAAAAGATGTTTGGTGGCTGGGACCCTATATAGTGCTGTTGATGAAGTTAGGTGCTGTTCTGAGCATTATTTGTGGCTATAGAGTGACGTTTTGGTTGAGGTTTGTTGATGGCTCCTCAGACCACTGTGTATTGCTATCATGCGGTCGTAATCTTACGCCAGAATATCCCTTCAATATCATGCTTTTTGACAGAACTGCTCACATGCACATAAATAACTGTTACTGTGTAATATTCTGAGATTTATTCAACGAGAAAAATTCAGTTTAGTATGTTAATAAAGTTTTTACAGCTACAGAAACTCACAATATGAGCACTATAGGAATAGGCTACATTTTCTTTAAGTGCACCTATTTTCTGCAATCACACTTCTCTGAATCTGTAAGGGAAAAGTCAAAAGAGAAAATATATCATACAGTACATCCCCACAAACCTGCAGGATGAAGAGTTTATATATCTACCGTGGTGGCCCACTGCACAGTGGGTGGTAAGCATACAAGGGATTGTCTTGACTGAATAAGAGGTTGTGTGGAGCAACTCCTACAGCAGCGCTCTGGATGGTTTAGTTAATATAAGCCTCCCTGCCTCCCACAGTGTGCTTTCTCATTTTTCAACTCCCGCCTCATCCTTTTCACTCTCTCTTTCAGACACACACACTGAACCCCCAATGTTCATACACAAGTTGTTCAAGTTCTGACTCGAGCTCAAGTGTTACTGCTGCTCATGTTGACAGTTTGAGATACTGACCTTATTGATTGAATATCAGCATGCATGTTGGTTTGTAAGTCAGTTTGCTTAATTATTGCTCTTTGGCTAGAATGAATAATTGATTTGGGTAAATGATCTATCCGCCTTCTGTTAAAAAAGAGAGATAGACAGAATCAATCAGTATCAACTTTTTAAAATTCATCGATTCACATAGAAGTTATTTACATTTTCACCACTTTTTAACACTGATAGTCACACACTACAGCGCAACTGCGGTGAGTGAAACTCTGTTAAGACATTAAGACAAAAGTGATTTGAGAGTCCTCTGGATGAAAAAGCTCCCACATTTTTTGAAAAGCATCCAAATTCCAATACCTGAGCTGTGATAAAGTGAAACACTTACTAACAATCAAGCCTCTGTTCTTTTCCCATTATTTTTCTTACTGCTGAGACTAATCGCCAACTTTGGTTGACTAACAAAGAAATTAAGCATCCAGCCTTTTTCATCTTTTACTTTGAAATGTTCTCCAAAAAATGTCAATGAAGTACAAAGTGTTCAGAATTATGACTTCACTCTGTGCTCTGTTAGAGACACCGTATTTCAAAGGGCAAATATCTTAGACAGCAGGATTCAACACAAAAACAAAAACAAATGCATTCACAGCCAAAGTACCATACTAGAACAGTATCACCCTAGATTATACCGTTAGTACAAGCTCTAATGCATGTCTGCTAGACCTCTCTTTTTTCTATTTGAGACCTTTACACACTCATGATGACAAAGCTTTTTCCATTCGCAGAGTTCAGCAGCATCCAGACTTTGCTTCCAGTAAAGGTCCCAGTCTGTCACAGTCTGTAAACTTTGGCCTGACTGACATTCTTTGGAAACAATCTGTGTCATCAGATGTTAGGTGTCTGTTACACAACAACATATAGAGCTCTGTATCTGATAAAGCCAGAACTATTGTAAAACCTATAATACTGTTTCTATCAGTTATTTGGTTTCTTTGTGATGCAACCATAGACTGTAGAATGGACGCCGTCTGCCTCCTCGCTGGGTGAAGCCACCCTGAGAACAGCACCCTCTGGTGATGGGCTGCAGTATAGGTCATAAATCCCACCTCCTCCAGCAAAGTTTATGGGACTGTGGACAAACTTTAGAAATTTATTACTCAGAATATAAATGTTTCTCCCCCCTTCTTGCAATGTTGACATGTAGTTATTGAAAGACTGGTTTGTGCTCAAGTCCTCTTTTTTCTGTGCAGCTCCGTTTTTCAAAGTTATTAGGGGGTTCATGTTTTCTATGATTGACACTTACAGCCTATCGGCATACAAGGATTGCATAGCTCACCCGGGGGATACACTGTTTGAGTCGAGCGTCATCACAGCGACTCTCGGCAACTCTCCCACCAAATGCGCACAATGCTACTGCCCAAGTGGTGGAGTGCGTACAACGCTCCTGCGCAATGTTGGTTTCAGGAAATGGGCGGAATTACCGAGAGCTTTTCAGCTTCAAATCCGTAAACTGGTAGAAGGCGGAACCAAGTTGTCCATAGTATATACAGTCTAAGGATGCAACTGAAAGAAAGTGTGCAAAGCATTTTTAAGTAGAATTAATGGTCACTACCACTAGAGGTGGAAATGCAGAGGGGCAACTTTTGGAACTTTGCAACAGTATGTGCCAGCACTCTGAAAATGAGACTGTGGACACTGCAAAATCAAATGGATTTCGTAGACAAAGACCTTAAGGTTAAAATCAAATTTATGTATGTGTTAAAGGAATTGTATCATCATAAATATGTATTGGTTATACGAGTGTTGGTATAAAGTAGAGTCTTTTATTTGATTGTTTTAAGGTGTAACAACAACACTGGTTATTGGCACTAAAAGGCCTCAGAAAACAGTGCAGTGCCCTTTGTAAACCCTCATTCACCTCGTAATTGTCTTTATTGGACTTCTAAAAGTAGTCTACATTAGCGCCTGATAAAAATGCTTGATTCATTTTTATTGCTTCATGGATCAGGCTAAAGGATGATTGCTGCATGGTTACATAACTGTGTTAATGCTAATCTGTGGTTGATTGATGGGAAGATCCTTTGATGATGTAATTTTTTTCCCCTGCTGCTCTCCTGCAGTGCTCAAAGGGGATTTTCTGTAGGTCAGGGTCTCCACAGGTAGACCAACTGCATCTATCTGCTGCAATTCCCTGATTGACACTGTTTCTGTGTTAAAGCTCAGGATTTGATTGAATCTCTGTCTGTTTTTGTCATTAGTTTTACATCCTTACATGTCCTGCCACTGATGAAACACCACATGGCTCCTCAATGATCAGAACAGAAGCAGAGTTTTTTTCGAAACTACCTGCTGCTTACCAAGTTTCTCTCTTTTTCTCTAAACATTTGTCTTGGACACTCATCTGTTCACCTGAGCAGCCTTTATGAAGCAGTCCCTTCGATGATTTTCAATACTTTCACCTTGTAACCAGCTTAAAAGAGGAGAAAAAACTATGTCTGTGCTTAAGATTCGCATGGCCTGTGGGAAAAAAATAACTCAAGCTTAGCAGAGAAACCGTGGAATAAAGAGCAGACTCTTTCTTTTGCCAAAAAATAAAACCTGCTCATGAATTTTGATGCTTTCAAACCACATATAATGGTGGTTTAACAAACAAACACTCGAGAACTTATAAACACTGCACCTCCCAGTGTTTTTCATTCAGCACCATCAACATGCCTGACAAATAGCTTTTGCTGCATTATGCATTTTTTGGGAGAGTAGTTTCTCCGAACCTGGCACACCAATGTAGGACACCGTTGGGCATAGATTCCCTAGTGGGGCCAAGCAAATTCATTCTCAGCTTTCACTGGTCCATGGTCTACATTTATTTGCTCCAGTGGGTCAATAAAGCATCATTAATGGTCCTCATATATAGCCAACAGTGTTTGGAAGTAGCCCATTTGGGACCAATCCATTATCCTAATTCAGTCTCTAAATGGTAAGCCTATTTCCATGGTACATGCTTATATGTTTTCAGTATTTTCTGGCTTGCTTCTGAAGACGCAAACACCACCAGCTTTAATGCCCAATTTAAGATCATCTAACCCACTCTGATGTGGCAGCTTTGCTTGTAGGGATCGTTGTGGATTTCGTCACATACAGCAGCTGTATGGAGATGGGTGATATGTCACTTCTCTCCTCTGGCAATACCAAATACTCTTTACACAGCTGCTGGGAGCAAAAGTCACTGATTCTAAGAGCCATGGTATTGACACCCCTTCTGCAAATTGCACGTAATAGCAATTCAGCAATGTTTTGCAGATTTTGGGAAACATCTATCTGGGTAACAACAGTCTGCCTATCGGTGACTTTTAAATGAGACCTATTTTACTCATTTTCACCTTTCATGAAGTCAGTCTCGGACAACTATTAAAAAGCTTTGCATTAATTGCTGCTCAAAACAGATTCTTATTAATCCTGTACTGGCATTGTAATTGTAATTTTAATGTCTTTGTTAAGAATTGCTTGAAGTGCCCCTCACAACAGACTTTCCAATCAACATATCAGTTAATCAGCATGTCTAGACATCAACAGACAACATCCTGCAGGATGCTTCAGGTGTCACCACCACCCCAGGGGGGTGAAGTAACAGTCCCCACAGACAACAAAAGGTGCCAACACCTAAGCCCCATTCCTTGCCCTCTGGGAGGCGGTCCTAAAAGTATAAATATTCTGTATTCCCCTAGATTCGGGGTCCTTTCTGATCTACCCGCTCGGATCCAGATCGACCTTTTCTTTGCAAAGAAAATAAAACCTTGTCGGCCGGCAGAAGTCTCTATTTCATTATTCACCAGCAGCAACGGAAAAGAAAAACTTCCACGACAGCATCTATGGAAACCCTCATTCCAGCATGTCAGAAAAAATATACTGCATCTGACTTGCAGCCAGCTGAGAAGAACAACAGAGAGTGTGGTCTTCTTTGTCTTCAAAATGTTTTACTTGCAAGGAGTCAGCAGCTTACAACAAAGGCAGCTTCCTCTGACTGAGGAACTCAGATTTTTACACATCCTTTATGCAGTGAGAAACAGACTCCACTGCCCACTAACATCATCTCACAAGTGGCATGACAGTATCCAAATATGGTAAAGGTTGCAGCTGTAGTCTGTACTGGGAAAACAAAGACAGCTTAGTTCATCATCAGGTTCCTGCTGATAAGTTCAGTCCCACACTGTTGGGAAAACAGTTTGTGAGGGAAATTCTAGCACTCATCTAGTTGCATGGCTTCAGCGGAATAGTATCAGTCCCAACTCCAAGGCCACACTTCTCCTTTCCCATGCTCATTAAAAAGAAATATATAATCCTGCAAGCATTCACACCAAGGCTGTGTCTGAAGTGTGCCCACTTAGCTCCCCATTTAGCCATGCTAGCATATTTTAGCTATACATCACCAGCTGTTATAGTGACATACAGTGTGTGATTATAAGCATTCATCGGACGTCGTCATGTAGATATTTTTTAACGGAACACCCCCAGGTTTCAGAAACAATTCAGTTTCAAATTCATCACGTACTTTCCTTTGCTTGAAAAAAAGTTATTAGTGAAGTGGTGGGCACAAACAGCTTTGTTCTTTTTCTGAAAACATAAAAACTTTCCAATGTTTCCTGGTGTTTTTGTCTTTGGGAAGAGAAAAATCGCTGTGACTGTCCTTCACATCCAAAAAAACCCTTACAAGCAACTTTCTGAGACATCAATGAAGTGCAAAACACAGAAAAAAGATTATAACAGACTTTCCAGCATCTTATCACCTCCATGTATCTTTTTTATTGTCACTGGATGATTTTTGTGGTAGGTGTTGTTTATAATTTTGTGTACACTCTATAGTGGAAAGCCAAGACTAGCAATCAGCATGTCATACTCCACTTACTGATGACTGAACTGAACTAAACAGAAGAAAGCTACCTCATTTAGTCATTTAACTTATATTAAATATAGTTTTTCAAGTGAAAAGAAGATTTGCGTCATTGTAATGTATTGGTGTAATTTTTGCAACTGATATTTTTACATTCATCTGGCAAGAAAAAATATCAGTTGCAAACACAATTGAGTTTACTAAGAGTAAGGTTTAGTTTCAGGGAAAATATCTTACCATAATAAGATTCAAGTTTAAACCAGAGGTTCAACACTGATCTAAATTCCTCCAGATTTTTAAGTAAGTTCTTGAGCAGAGCTGTTTAGAGAACAAATGCTGGATTGAAAACGGATTAGACCCGAGCAAACTTTAATCAAAAATATTCAGGATAGATCATCTGCCTAAACTTTAATTTTCAGCGAGAAACTGCTTGTTGCTTTTTGAGAAAATTTGAATTTGAATATTTCTTCTCCTTTCAATTTGTCAACCTTTACTGGTGCCAGAATTGATTTCAATTTAGCTTGAGTTTCATCTCACCGCTTTCAGCGTAAAGTAGCTCCTCATAATTTGATTCCTTATTGGAGTGAATAAAGGCATATAAAGCTGGAGAGAGAGAGAGAACGATGATAGGAGGAGGTAAAGGAATAGAGGGAGGGCATGCAGGAGCACATGGCTTTTCAGACTGTCAATTTCCTCAACACCGTCATTATTCGCTCACCTTATTCACGATCACAATTGAAACACCATTTTTACTCTGAGGAAGTCACTTCAGTGTCACAAGCTACACAGTGCATATCCATCCTCTTTTTTGTGTGATTTCCACGAACAAAAGCTCACTGAGGAGTGAAGTGAAGTGTTACCCGCCCCCTCTTTTCATTTTTCCTGTCAAACAGAAAGCAGGTTTATGGGTACACTCCCCCAAAAGACAGTAAGTGAAGACCTATCCATCTGTTTTTAGCCTAAATGCAGAGACACTGAACAGAGAAGTCGCAGGAAAAGAGCCAGTGACAGCTTGACCTGGGGTGGGGTCTTCAGTCACCACGGTAACAGCTCAGGGGGACATAGATATTCCCGCTGTGTCGGAACTCATCAATTGATCAGACAACAGATGGAAAAGAGAGGAGGGGATGAGTGTGTGTGTGTGAGTGTGTGTCCGTGTGTGTGACAGTGTGTACAGCTAGTTCCAACAGGTGTACAACAGCCAAACAGACAGACGGTGCTGTTGGCTACAGAGACATGCAGTAGTGGCACATTTGGTTCTTACACATGAATGCGCGTGCACACAGACACACACAAGACAGGTTTCAGAGAGTGTGTTGCGCTGAGATCATGTTCACATACCGATAAATTCTGAGATGACAAAACTGAAACTCGACCAGAGCAGTGTTGCTACAACTTGAAAAGATTTGGGATGAAATAACTTAAAACATAAGAGTCAGAGTGTTTCATTCTTGCATCTGTCTTGCTGACGGTGTTATGGTGATGATGTTATAAATATATATGTTGCCTTGCTGTCTTTAAACCTCATCATGATTGGTCAGGATCCCGTAACAACATGACAAAGTGGTGCAGCACATTTCACCTCAGCCTGTTGACACTGGGACAAATTGTTAGTTAGTGGTATTTAGAGCTTCTGGGCCCCAATAATCTCTGTTATGGTAAAAAGGGGCAAGATCCTGACCTGCAATTCAAGCAACAGCAGCAGCAGCAGCAGAGCTCGGGAGTGTACCTAAGCTGCGAAAAATTGCAAAACATGGGAAAAAGTCGAGCTGAATGAGGATTTATTGATTTACATGCTATCACTTGAAATGATGACCATGAATTTATAGGGTTTCTGGTCTGAGTGCAACTGGGGATCTTTTTTGATCATCATTCTTGATGTTTCTCCAGCTACATTTACACTTCATTTAAAAAAGCCAGGTAAAACATATTAAGATAGAGTATCAAGAAACAAACCTCAGACGTGAAGGATCCTTTTTATTGGCCACTATCCTCCGTTTTCCGCTTCCCTGTCATTTCCCTGTTTGACTTTACAAAAAAATAAGCTTACAGAGGTTACAGTTTTAAAATAAAAGGGAAAACACCTGAACTTGTTTGTGAAGAATTTGGAGAATGCCTGCTCCTGCCGAAACCGTAAGCTTAAATGCTTTTTTTATCCTCCTGTCTCCTTGTCTTTGTCCTAACTATATCCCTCTAAGCTAACTCCATCCCATCTCCACTCTCTCCCATCCCCCCTCTAAGTGTCTGGCATACAGCAGTGACACAATCTCTTGGTAGGCGTCTCCCTCTGCCAACTGTTGCCAGTCTAATGGAGGCCCTGCCAGCGAATGAGACTGCCATGGTGCCAATTAGTATGTACGATTACACACAAAGGCATCCCTCTTATTTCCTCTTCTCTCTATTTTGCTTCACTTCTGTTGAGTTTTCCTTGTTTTTTTCGTATCAGCATTTGTTTTCTTTCACAACTTCAGCAGTAAGCAGACTGCTGACGCATGTGTGCTGCCGGCCCAAGAAAAACCCACAGTCTCTCTGTTTGAACTACAGTCAAAACAGTCCTTATCTACAATAACAGCTTTTAAAGAAATAGCAAGCACCATCTGCCTTTTCATCCTTCCCTCCCACTCAATCTCTCTCTCTGTAACACAGGCTATCTTGTAAAAAAAAAAATGAGGCAGCTTGCTGAGGTAATCATGGCCTCTAGCGTTGACACTGTGAGCAAATGGTTCCATGATTACACATGTTCACAAATAATGACGAGTGAGTCAAGGGGATCCACTGTGGAAAGATTCACTGGCTTTCCAGTCGGGGGTAACTTACTCTACAATACGATTGAGTTAGGGTGCCCGCCTATATGACTCACACTGTGATGTAAAAACAATGAAAATCAGTCAGCTGAGTGCACTGTTGTTAGCTGAATCAACACATCCTAAACACGCTGGAGACAAAATGGATTAAAAGGTCGTGGTACGGGAATGGAAAAAAACGCAGATTTGACCATAGATTATATGAAACGCTGTAAAACATGACAGCTCTCTAAAGTAAAATCATCAAGTTTAATGCTCTCTCCATGGATCATAAAGCCTCCTCCATGTTAACAGATGGCACATGGCTAAAACTGTATATTCAAAATACACATCAAATACAATTTACCTCAGCAGAGTTTTACTATTTAAGTTGGTTTTCATCACAATGATTCATTTCAAAGTGTTAATTTTTGCAATTTTTGTTGAGCTGTAATTAGTTGCTTAATGCTAGGAATAGTAATGAACATTATGGTTGACATTTCTGCTGATGTGTGCTGCTTGAACAATGCAGCATGCACTGGATTATCGTAGTATAGGAGGACTACTTATAGCCTGAATGGTTAAATCACATCCATCCAAAAATCACTCATTGCTTGGGACCTGCAGGGCTTGACAGTGTGACCGTCTCACTCGCATCCGTGACTACAAATTGATGTGTGCGAATTGTAAAATGTATTAGGGGCACATGAGCTCATAAAAATTAAAAAAAATCAGCCGAGGCAACAAATGTTTTTTCATGTAAATACCAATGGTGAGTTAGTTTTAGGTTAGATATTCTTCTCACTCAACAACCGGGAATAGTACCAGCAGCGTGGTTAAATCTACTCGGCACTTCTGCTGTTAACGTCAGGTGTTAAATAAGGGACCATCAATAAATTACTGTTTGAAAGTTCTTTGTATGCTCCTTACTTTTTCAACTTTCACATGTGCTCCTTGTGAAAAAAAAAGTTGGTGTCAAGCCCTGACCTGACTGGGTAAATGATCAAAAGTTACAGCTGCACAGAACCACTTTGAAGGGTGGTTAAATGGTTTTTTTTTTTTGGCACTTTTGAAGAATTTCTTCAAAAATCCAAGAGAGAGTTGAGCTGCTTTTTAATCCTTATATGTTTTCAGGGCCTGTTCTTCAAGCAGACATTCTATTAAATTGTTGGTATCAGACTTAAGACTAAACTTGTTTAATGTCTTACATGTTCTTTGACCTGAAAGTTTTAAGTGTTTGTGCCTTTTTTGCATTATTCTGTTCATCATATATTAAAAAAATGTCTTTCTTTTGCTTTGTTCTCAAATTGTTAGAAACTTCTAAAAGGCCTGCTCTTGTTGTGCTTCAAAAGGTCTGGTGTCTTTGTTTCTCCCACTGTCGGGTGGCGGGAGCTTTTTAACAAATTAACTGCTCCACCAAAGTAGAGGGACTCTGATAAATTGACAAAAACAAACAAATTAATACCTCTGCTGATGATTTTTGTTAATAATCTTTTAACCATATTTCTAAATGTACGCTGTGCTCGTGTAAGTAGAAGGTTGGGGGTCTGTTACATATCTGTAACAGAGTGTGTGACCGCTCCTCTCTGCACAGACCTCCTAATTACTAACTGATAGACAGCACTGGTGACTCATCTAATATTATAGGCAGTCCTCATAATCTTCATTCACTCTCTAATAAGGTTGCCAACCTCGACTGATTGCTTGTAGGTGAGTGAATGAGCCTATATGAGCATGTGTGTGTGTGTGTTTCAAAAAAAGAGAGGGGGAGACAGAGCCAGAACATTTTCATTAATTTATCTTTGCTGTGGCCAGAATGATAATTTAGAGAGGAATCTATCTGCAGCTCACTTCATCATGCTGAATATTAATAAAATGAGACCTAGAAGGCTATTTCATCCACATCAAGCATGTCTCCTCCCTTAATCAAAACCAGCAGTGTATGTTCAACCGACTGAATGCAAATGTTGGGATGTGTTTTTAGAGTAAGATGCCTCCTCTGCTCCTGTCTTATAGGAGTAGAGGAAATTGGTTAATGTTTGCCAAGCCATTTTAAGACAGCCGTCTGAGTAGTGCATAGGTATTTAGATTGCTTTAACTGGACATGTGAAATGACTTCAGCCTCACAGGTACTGTTCTCAGTTCAAGAGGATGCTAACATATGAATATGTACCTTCTGCGTTTTATACACAGACACCAGAGAGAAAGTGTGATCACAGCATCTGTCAGCCATGATAGACCTCATTCCCTTTTTTTCCTTTGCAGGTGAGATTACAACAATCCATTAACATGACTCTGCCATGCTGTGATTTAATTAAGCTTCTAATTTTGGTGGTTTAGTTACACACTATGGGGTTGAGTGTCCTGAACCAAATACAAAGTAATCAACAGGCCAGAGAGGCAGGAAGCTGGCGGGGTTTACATTTCCTTAAAATGTTTATTAAACCCTCCTTTTCTCTTGTTTTTTCCTCAAACCTCACATCCTTCCTCTCTCCGACAGTGTGTGGAGTATCGTTAAGACGCCTGAGCTGGGCTCATCAATAATTGAACAGTCAGAATCATGAAGAATTCTCTAAGAACCCTGTCTGCCACCCTTTGTACTTCTGGGCTTTGAATTGATTAATATTTCATCTGTGTGTGAGCAATAGAGAGAGAATTGTTAAGGTTAATCTGCTGTCTCATCAAGCTTATCCTTTGAAACTATAAACATTTCCTCCCTGCGCTCTGACAGTGAGAAATAACATCGCCTGTGAAGATAACTGCTGTAAAATGCCCTTTAATATAACGCCACACCTTTACCTCACACATATCAGACTAACAGGTAAATGTTCACTTGTCTGGGTTTTCAAACGCTGCGTAATTGATGTACTGTAAGTACTAAGATTGAAGTGATGCTTTACAAGCTGTAATCACCATGACAATCCACAGCTGCTCATTGAACAACCTTTCATGATGTTAAGTAGTAACAGGTGCTGGTCAAGGAGAATTTTATTTATCTAATGGATTATATTCATACACTTTCACATGAAGACCTTAACTTCTCATGCAACATACATTAAACTATTGAGTGTTTTTGTCAGTGTCCAACAGGGACTGTTTTAGAACCTAGTTTGCCTTTTTAAGTAGATTTGGTGGATGTATCCCACACATAGACTTTATATACTATGGACAACTTGGTTCTGCCTTCCGTCAGCATGCAGATTTGAAGCCAAAACCTCTCGGAATTGCAGAGTCTTTTCTCTATTTCCTGAAACCAACATTGAGCAGTAGTGTTGTACGCACTCCACCAACTGCGCAGTAGCATTGTACACATTCAGCGGGAGAGTCGCCAAGAGTCGCTGTAATGACGCTCGGTTCAAACAGCATATCCCCTGGGTGAGCTACGCAATCTTCGTACGCCCATAGGCTGTATCAAGTGTCAATCATATAAAACATGAACCCCCTAATAATGTTTAAAAATGGAGCTGTACAGAAAAAAAGAGAACTTGAGCACAAACCAGTCTTACTGTAACTACATGTCAACATCACAAACAGGGGGGAAAAATTTTAAGTTCTGTGTAATAAATTTCTATAGTTTGTCCACAGCTCCATAAGCTTTACTAGAGGAGGCAGAATTTATGACCTATACTGCAGCCCGTCACCAGAGGGTGCTGTTCTCGGGGTGACTTCGGCCATTGAGGAGGCAGACGGCGTCCATTCTATATACAGTATGATCCCACATTCACCATTTGATCATGTGTACCAGTTTATTTCTTTTATTTTTGCCTGCCATTGTTGAGAGGAAACTGTTTTATACACCACATAGGCATAATGAGGACTAATGTTTCCTTGCAGCAGCTTTGCAGATCAAAAATTCAACGTCAGTGACTTCTCAGAATGAGCCAAACAGGGAATCCTGGTGACAACTAAGTGCTTTTCACAAAGGCTGCCTCTCTGTCTGACATTACCGGCTGTTCAGGATCCAAACAAAGAGAGATATGACAACAACACTACAGAACAACCTCCTCTAATGTCAAGTCAGAGGAGTCTGTACCATTTATTTGAAAAGCCCCTAACATATATTGACTAGAATATTTAACAGTTTGTGGATCACCAGTTTTTTATAATTGCCATTTGATTAACTGGCTGCTTTATTTTATGACACATTTTATTATTAATTGTGAAGTGCTCTTAACTGCAGTTTAAAGTCCTGTTTTAATTGCTGTTAAGAGCTTTTCAATTTTATACTTATAACATATAAAAGTTTGATGGAAACTTTTATCATGGTTTTACTGTCTTTATTCCATGTCCATAGAGATATGTATCTGTGATTTTTGATACTGGTACATGGTTATTCAACACCAAAAGTACCATAATATAAACGTTTTAAACTATAATCATACCCATCCCTCTTTGCCAGAAAATCTGTGCTGAGAGCTTTTTACAAATGTTAATTACACTTTTAGAAAAATGTTATCAAAAAAACAAAAATGGGAAAGCACATGTAAATGAAAAGCTCATAATGAGACACCAGTTCCCTTTACATAAATTAATAAATTAAAGGAAGTGGAGAAAAAACCATAGAAGGGGAGTATAAATACCATAAACTAAGAGGCTACAGAGAAGCAAACTGTCAAACCTGTGAAATTGATCAGCAACAAATAACCGAGATCCTCAAAGACAAGCATGATCAGTTAAAAAACAAACAAGCCAGCGAATCTCCCAGAACCATCATCTCTTTCAAACACTAATCCTGTTTCACAGATCTGCATCCTCATCTACCGCACAAACACACACATGAACAATCACAGTTTAACTCACCCGCTAAGGACCACAATGAAGTCCATGACGTTCCATCCGTTCCTGAGGTAAGAGCCTTTATGAAACACAAAGCCCAGAGCAATAATCTTTATCCCAGCTTCAAAACAGAACATCCCGATGAAGTAGGGCTCTGTCTTCTCCTGAAGACGCAAAGACAGAGATAATCAGAGTCGTAATTAGCGTACCAAAATGGTGGTGTCATGTCTGGGTTTTTTGAGGATCTCTAGATCCTGTCAGACACAGTTTACACAAAATCCATAATTCAACAACTTGACAGACTAAAGGTTAAAAAGATTCTGAGTGCAGGTGTTAAAATATGTGCATTTCTCACCAGCCTCTTGGACATGGGTGTTTTGTCCTCCCCGGGAAGGTGCTGCTCCAGAGCCAGGACGATGCAGTTGGCGATGATGGTGGTGAGGATCATGTACTCAAACGGAGTGGGAGGCTGGAGTTAAGGTACTTTTGATTAACATAGAGGGTGTCTGTTAAGTTTGATTGTAAAAGCTGAACAGGACTGCATGATCACATACCATATATTGTATGCTAAACCTAAAATATCAAAACCAAGCATATGTCAGTCTTTCAGCTATCCTGCTTTTCCTGAGGCTCTTGGCCCTGGCCTGTGATAATTCAGCCACTCGTGATGAAAGTCCTTCTAAAAAAGTTCACCCAGGTATTAAAAGGCTTTTCTAAAAGCTGTCAGCCACTGTATTATGAAGCAAACATTACTCAAAAAGAAAACTGTTCATTATAAACCAAAGAGCTGCTCAGACTGTCAAGTACAGTTCACCATCCCCACACAGGAGGTCAACAGCCAGTCCATTGGAAGGACTGAGGTGTATTAATACCATGGCACCACTTTTAACATCAAACGATATTCGCGAAAGGCATTCACAGCAATGTCAGCAATATCTCATTTTTGAGGAAAGACCTTTTTTTATAGGAAAATTACCATTTTTAAAAGGAAAATGAAGGTCTGTCAATCAGCTCTGTTGGATTATACATGTTTCATTAAATCCATTGTTACATTCCAGCCTGGTTATGTGCTATGACCTGCGAGCAAAATACACTTAAACTCTCTCAGCAAAGTAGTCATATCAGGCAAATCATTGTGCTGGCCTTGGAGCCCCTGAGCAGCATCAATAGTAGACGGACTAAAGAGAAATGATAAGAAAAGCTTCTGACATCTCACATACTCGCCCTGAACCCCACAGCCACTTACCTTGAGGACGCAGGTATAGATCTCTCCCTTTCAAGACAAAATGAGCCATGTCTAGCTTTGAGACACCTTTCATGAAACTCATTAACACTTCAGCTGTCTAAGTGCTAGACCCACCTCCAATATTTATATTCATTGTAAGGACATTTATAATGTGATTTTTAATTACTTGTGTTATTCAAAGCAACAAGTTAATGTTTATTTGTGTTGTAGGTGCCTAGCTTTATGTTGTATTTTCAGCTTTTTTAGACGTCTCTAAACAAAAGATCTTTAAATTAAACTGTATTTCAAATGAGCTAGGGTCTGTCAAACGCCTCATGCCTTATGGTTTAACAATTAACTGACTAATAGGACTCGCTGAGTGCAGGCATGTGACTCTAGCTTTCATGCAGTGACTAGAGGAGTTCCCCAAGGGTCAGTACTGGGACCACTGCTTTTTACTCTTTACATAAATGATACAAAAACTTTCATTTCTACGCAGATGACACTGATGTACTGCCCTGCATCTACTCCAAACCAAGTTATATCCAAGTTACAGCTTGTCCTCAACAATGGACAGAAACATTTTTTATTCATTTGTCTTTATTGTAGTTCAGGAAAAATGCAGTGTAAGAAAAAGCACTAAATCGTCAACTATTTCAAACAAATGAAAAACAACATGTTAAAGTAAATTATGCAATAAAACAGATAATACCCAATTAAATGAATCAAAAACAGACAAGGATCTCTCTGTATGAAACTGACAGGCTGTTACTGATCCACAACAGATAGCGACATGCACATACTGAACCACACACAATCACAACAAGGCACCTGGAGGCTTTTGGAGGAGAAATGAGTGGGTGGGCCTGAGACATGACCCTATAAACAGGGTCACTCTTACTACAAGCTTCACTGCCTGCTCTATTGGTTGTGGGTTTAACTCGAGCCGCTTTGGGGTTGAGTTATAAGCCAGCAGTGTGCTCTGTATCTAATGCTGTGCGTGGGTTGTCCTCCTTTCTCCTGGTTATGTAGAGAAGATGTAGGAAGCGAGGGAGCTGAAATGTGCAGAGTGGAGACAGGGAAGAAGCGGGGAGAGATAACAGAGGCAGAATGACACAGGAGAAAGTGATAAGGAGGATGAAGAAAGATGCTGATAGTGGTTATATAGGGAGCTAGCAGAGCCAAGAGGTGAGGAGGAGGCAATGGTGCCGTATGAGACTGACAGCGGACAGATCAATGATGCGCTGGCAGGTTCACCCAGGGTTACTCAGGGACATGTGAGCGGTGAGAAGCTAAATAAACTGAGTAAATACAATTTCACTCCCACCGGCCTGCAGGGATTCTGACTGACTCAGTGTTTTCTAAGTGAAATATGAGGTTTTTAAAAAATTAAACAAACCTGATGATTTAGAAAACAAATGCTAAAAAGTTGTCAAACTGCGTGATATCCATCCAAGCTCAGGGGAAGTGTTCATGATTCTTTTTTTTTTTAGCTCTGTCAACAAGTGAAGTTCATTTTTGATTCACTTTTAGCATCACTGGGAGGTCACAGCATCACCCAGTCACCACACCCTGCATTCCCTCAAACACAGAAAACAGGAGGAGGAAGCAGATGAGATGAAGGGAGAGAGAGAGAGAGAGCAAGGAAAGAAGGAGGAGAAAATGAAGATGGAGAGACGAAGGTATCCACGGCAACAGGCATCTCCTCCAGCCAAAAGTCAATGATACAAGATGGTTACTGGGCAGCTGAACTATCTCTGTGGTAATAAACATACACACACAAACATACATAAACACGCACACCACACACACTGAGGCTTAGTGTTGTTTATCAAGCTAATTTTAACCACTGCCTGCGGGAGCTATAAAAAGTTAGTACCACCAGCATATAAAAGAAACATTTTCAAACACAACCAATAGAAACATTGTCTGGGTGATTGTCCGAAATGGATTGTAATTCTGTGAAAATGAGAAAAAGTGATGCATTTAAAATGATTCCATTTTCGCGACTCGTTTTTCTTTCATGATATATTTAGTTTGAATCATTAAAACTATAATATGTGCCTCTGTAGGTTTTTTTTTATATAATTGTGGACAGTTTAATTGGTTGATGGAAAAGTGTTGATGGTGTTTTATCACAGTGAGTAACTAACAAAGGGAGAGGAGCCATGTGCAGACTGCCTAAAGGAGTTATTCAACACACACAAAAGGAAAAACAAGAAGGCTCAAATGATGAAAAAAAAGGTGTGATCATAAAACACGGAGAACCAGCATATGAAACAGCATAAACGGGTAGAAAATGCAGAAGAAGACACACTGAACTGATGCAGAGAGACAGAAACTCAAAAACTAAATGCACACACAGAAATGAGCAACCGGTGGGGACACAAGACACAAGTGAAACTAATGCGGTTAATCAAATGTGAGGGGAAACACAAAGATTTGACAAAGATCACAAAGATACAACACACTGAAAAAGACAACTTAATTACAAAACCAGTAAAATCTCAAACACACAAGAACAACTTGTGACAAAAGGAATCCAGGTAAAGGAATTGTGGAGAAGTCCCTTAGAAAAACAGTAAATCCTGAACTTCAGACAGAGATCTTCACATTTCAAAAGTGCTTAAAAAATAAAATACTTTCTGTCAGCAGTCTTTCTGATGTAAAAATCCCCTTGAAGGTGCAATGACTGATTTTAAGACCACTCTGGCTCAGCAGAAAAAGGCTGTAGGCACAGCTCTGGCATGTTACCACTTATTAAACTATCATTGTCTGCTCATATTGATGGCCCCTGTGGTCACTAATAGTAGCCGCCTTTGTGATGATCTTCATTTTGGTGGCCTGGGGAAGTATTCCATCAACACAGTTTAAGAAAGCCAAACTCACCCCAAAGTCCCAACACTATGTCCCAGTTAAGCCTCAAGTCTTTCCACTGACCGTCCAGCCTCACATACTCAAGGCTAACTCAAGACAGACATGTATAGTCTCGCTGTAAACACACACTCCCGGGTTACTGACTCTGATCTGTGGATCCAAGAAAGGACAATCAAATGGCCCAAAAAGCTGCTGGCATGAATGAGGCCATGGAGATGTCTTTGTGGTACATGGCTACATATTGGTGCTTCAGGACAATTTGGAGGTATTCTCCACTATTTTCTCTCTACAGGTCTGGGTCTCTTTATTGTTGAGACTAATGAAATGCCTCTAGCTGTCAGTGAGAGGAGACACCACAACTGCAGCATCCCCAACCACAGGTACACCTAACCCACTTGTGAGTGGGTTCTGTTTTTTGCATGTCATACATCATGTTTTCTCCTATTTTCAACAACCTATTTTTTTCCTTTGAATTATCTTCTTTTAATCTCAGTCAGATGGACATTCAGGGCCTTTGATGGGGAAACACTGTCTGCTGAAATACCAGAGCAAGATCCAAATGTGAAATGTTTGTTGTGTTGATATGCATTCACGTATTTAATGTTTTCTTCTGTCTCACCGCATGATACATTTGCTGACTAATAAAGAAATTTAAAAGACTTTAACAAATGTTCTTCTGTTTCTTTCTGTTCTTGTCGTTCTTTAGCGTGTTGCTCATTTTTTTTCTTCTTAGTTGTAGTTTTGGAGTTTGGAGCTTGCAGTGGCAAAGTTAAAGTGCACTAAAATAGCCCAACTGTGGAAAAACAGCCATACAAATATGGTAAAAAGTGCAAAAACACAGTCTTGTGGCTGAAAAGCCTTTGAACAACATATGGCCCCTGCTACTCTGCTGACACTCCTTAACTTCACAAGACAGTAGATTTCCTTTTTAAAAATTAACATTTGTTCTTGAATTAACCCTTAGTTAGGGCCTCAACAAGTTTTTTTTAAGCCATAACCCTCTCCCCGTCACTGCTCTTGAGTATGACGTGGACCATGGATACTCGCTTTGGCAGCAAGGCATCTCATGAGCAACCCAATGAGTCACAGTGACGCTGGCACTCTGCCTCTATTCCTCAAACATGCGTGTAAAAATAGACATGGAGAAGACAGAGTGTGATGCCCTGTGCATGTGTGAATATGCTTGAGCCCAGATTGGATCTCAGCCCCTGTGATTATTACTGCATTGAGGTACAAATCAAAATGAATCACAAGCATCTGAGCCTGCCTTATTGGATATCTGAGAATTATCAGCAGCTTGTGTGTGCAAAAGGAAGAGAGCCGCATTAAATACACAAACAAACAAAAAGGAAAGCCAGGGCTGTCGTCTCCATTTGGAGTAAAATTAATGGTTTTTAAGCCCAGGGAATGAAAACGCTAACACCACATCTTTAACTCCTATTGAGAATTCAAACTGTGTTGTTTTGAAAGGATAAAAGCTAGATTTAATGGACTTCTGCATCAAACAAAGTTCAACCATTCTTCAGTAGCACACCTCTTTCGCTCCTCAGCTGCCTACGTGAGCAGGCAAATTGATCTGTAGGATAAATGTGGCCGTAGTTTGGTCAGTCCTGTGAGTAAACAGTATATTAACCTCTCTGTTAGGACCAAGAGACAAAGGGTTGTAGTTAATGTACCTGAAGGAAACCTGACGCATACTCAGCAGAGGTCCGCTGGTTAGTTTTTTTTAGCATGTTTCTGCAACATTTTCACTAAAATATCTGCTCCCATTAAAACAAGAGAAAGAAATGGGTGTAAAATATATCTTTGTTGGAATAATTTGAGCTGGACCCTAACTACACAAGGAACACCAGAGGTTATTCCCCTTTTAATCTACCATTATCCGTTTTCATTCAATGTTGCAGTTTATTTACAGGGGAAAATGGGCCTTTTTTGAGTATAAGTGGACACAAGAGACTTCTGCTAAGAATTTAATACCTGAAATACAGCACTTTAAAAAAAAATCTGTTAATTTTTAATTCTCCTAAAGACAGTTATAGGCGTCAAACACACATTGAGATCTTTTCTAACATTTAAAGTGTACACCTACATATCCGCTAGACTAAAGGCTAAATCTGAAACTCAGCAACCCCATGATTTTCCTGTTTGCCCTGATGAAACAAACTCGATTAAATCTAACAATCAATTATTTAGAGGTGTAACCTCTCAATGGGAAACTTCCCACAGCAGGGATCCCAGTGGGGATCAGACGGGAGGAGCAGCTGCTCGTTCCCACATGGCCTGCCACTCTAAACTCAGGCAGCGGGCTTAATTAGCCCTGACTCTTCCCTGCTAGGCCTCCACCAGCCTTCCATCGACTGCAACAGGTAAGTAGGCACACATGCAGTTAATGTACACACAAAACTGAAAGGCCCACACTGAAATGAGGCACAAATCTGATAATCCGCATGATAATGTGCTGCAATATTCACACAGGGGCCTGTGTACAGCACTCGGGCTCTGGTGTCACACACTCAACCACAGAAATGTTTGTATGATCCTTGAATTGATCACCTCCCAATAATTGAGCCCTAGGAGGGAAAAGAGCCTCTTACGGAAAGGTGACAGCGGCAAGTTGTGCTCCGAACACAAGGCTGACCTTTAACAGATGTCCTGCAGAGATTGTGTGTGAAGGAGAGCTTGTTTTTCTATTCCTGTAAGGACCATTTTGAGTGTTAGACAAAGAGAGCAAAAACATTCATGGGATGAGAGGATATCGCCGCAGTAACCTTGTATCTCCAAAATCTCTACTCAAAATAAAGTACAAACAAAATCTCGTTACACATAACTTAACACTGTATGAGATTCAGCCACAAGCAGTTTTGAACACTTTTTGATCTAAAAAATGTAAGAAAGCTGGTAATGAACGGAGATGAACTGCACTGACTACTGCAAAAAAATTGAAATGATGAAAAGTTGAGATATGAGGTTTCTGCCTGGTGGCAACAATATCTAAATCTTAGTGCCATTGTCGCTTTTTTAGAGGACTATAAAAATGTGAGAATAATGATTCTGTTAAAAGTCTAAAGTTTGTGTTAAGGGCTTAGGTTAGAATCAGATAATGGGGTTCTACAAACTCAATTATTGAAAATTGACCAATAAATCAAATTCTCCTTGGTTAGACATGAAAGCTTATCAACAAGTTTGCCTTTTTTTAAGGTGATTTAGATGTTGGCCTTGAAACTTTAATGCTCTTCAGACTCATGGCATATTAAGTTCATTCATTGAGAGTGAAGCCAAAAGATTTAGAGCTCCCCCTACTGACTGGCTGCAGTATAGGTAATAAAATCTGCCACTTGTGTTAACAGATATAACATGGGTCAAACCAAGTTGAACATAAATTTTCCACAAACATGGTTTCTATTGCTATAGTTTCGTTTAGGCCGCTCATTTTTGATTTGAAATTGATGACTGATTGACAGCTCTATTGAAAATGGGTCTCCTGCAGCCTTCTGCACAGGATACGCAGGCTGCAGGAGAAACAACAAGGTCAAACAATAATGTTTGTCCCACAACTGTAGCAGCCAGCTTGCTTATTAGCATGCCTTGACTGCACCAGCACGTTATGTCAGCAACTCTTGAAGAGGTAAATCTCATATTGAGTGGAAATACAGGAATGCTGTCCAATCTTTACACGGTCAGTGGTTAGCACTGAAAAGATGACCGGCAAAATTAGCTAGCTAACCATGGAAAAACTTTGTTGATCAAGGGCAAGACAACTCCTAACAAATAGGAAACTAGAGACTATGAACAGAGTCAATATTCACAAAAAGATGACCAGAATTAATGAAAAAAATCACAATATTGATCATCTTATACAGTACCTTCTAATTGTTAATGGCCAAGTGTTTGCTAACAGGTTAGCTACGTTAGCTAAAGTTAATGATTTCCCTGCTGTGTTAACTATCTGTTTTCGCTGCTCTGAAGAGGTCGAAGTGGACTCAGTTCTTTCAGGTAGAAGGATAAATCTATGCAAACAAGTTATTTTGAGGTATTGTGACTAAAAATGTTCACCTGAAGTCTAAGGGATACCTTTTAAAGGAAAGACATTAAAGGTGAAGAAATGTACTTGCTCTTTTGAACTGTTTATATTTCTTTAAATATTTACACTGTGTGTACTTTTTTTGATAATCAGTGTATTAACTTTGGACTCTAGATGTTTCCACATCCATTGAAAAGCACTTCTCATGACTGTTCATACTGACCAGAGCACAGCATTCAGCTCAGCATCACTCCCTCTAAAACCATATTAACTAACAATATAATATAGTATGAGTCAGTGAGTAATGGCTTCTTGTAATAGCACTTGACGCAGCGATCAGACATCATTACATATAATTTCTGTTAATGTCTGTTAATCAGATACAGTAGAGCTCATTAGATGTAATAAGACACTCCCTCCACAACAGCATATTAACCTGGAGGTTATACAGTCTGCTTGCTTTCCCTCTGGTCACTGCAGAAACACACAGGATTCAAAGCCAGCTACAGTCCTGAAACAGTGTCTAATATGTGCCTTTAGGTGCAGCCATAGAAGGGGCCAAAGGAGCATGAAGATAAGCAATACAGTGAGAATTACAAACACATTTTCACATCTATTTTCCTCGACTGTTGATTTAAATTCGTCTTGTGTCCATTTTCCATCAAACCCAGTGAAAACAACAATAGACAGTGATCAACAATGGAAGCACACTCATCCTATTTGCCGGCTTTTAAAAATCAGCAGTAGGCCAGTCAGTCAGCCAGGAAGCTGCTGAATGGAGCAGAACAATAGCAGTGGAGGGGCCACACCTGGTGTAGACACCTGGTGAGCCACACAGCAGCACACACTCATGCCACACGCATGGCCATCTGCGTGTGTATGTGCTTCCCGGCAACAGGCGAGGGGATTGTAATAAAGACCTCCTCCTTCCAGTAATAGAATGAAGACAGTCATGCGATTTGATAACACGGCAAAATGGAAATACAAATAATCAAGTGTTGAGCGACTCAGATTTGGATTATGACACACTCTGATTTGATAGCCATGTAGGGCAGATTTATTTAAATTGATCAGGGTTTTGATAATTGCTTAGACTTAAACAATGCCCAATCTATTGTCAAAAACCAAAAGCTACCCACTTGACAATTTAGATAAAATCCAAGGCTGCACAAAAAGATGTTTCTTATCTCTGCAAAATAAAGGCCTAAAAACTTTAAAATCAATGCCAACCACACTTGCTGATTAATATTCAGCCCACAGACAAATCAATCAAACTCTAAAATCTTCCACTGATCTAAAGGAGGGGCAGTGAGTGTGGAGCTAGAAGTACTTCTTAGCCATTTCTTAACAGACAGATTCAAGGAAAAACAGCAGTGGGATCCTCTCATCCACTCTGAACAGACAGCTTCTCCTCTGCCTTTCTATCTTAGTACAGCTATTGTCAAACCCAAGTTGCACAGATCCCTCAGTTAAAAATTACTGTTTTATAAATTAGGCCTTATATTACTGACTCTAAATGTCTCACAAAGGACTTTTTCTATCTTTCCCCTGATTTAAATCCATTTAAATTAATCAATTATTTGTTATGACTCACTTAAACAATTCCCTGTCTGAACTCAGGCTTTATGTACTTGTGTGTTAGGCAGTAGGATTTGTGTGTTTACATGAGCCTCTGTGAGTTTAAGTGTGTACTTAGCTGAATTCCCATGTATTTTACTCTCCATGTGACAGGAACTGTGGATGGAGAGCTGTCGTCTTATGTGGGCATCAATACACATTGTGTTGGGGGGCAAACATAGGTTTTGATTTTCTTTGTGTTATTTTGTTAAAACAGTTTACCCACCTTTTACTCCAAAACGATCCTTGCACATCTCAGAAGAGTGTTTTTAACCTGCTTTATTCATTTGAACCATGAAGCAGAAAAGGATATGGCCACTCAATGATTTTCTTAGCGTACTTCCTGACCACGTTGTCCTCACCGAAGATGAAGAGGGACCTGTTGACGGTGAAGCAGTTCTCCCTGACCGGGATGGGGTTGTACAGGGCCATGGTGCGGGCTCGCTGCGCTTTGGTCTGCTTGAAGGCTGGGGAGATGCCACCTGTAGACACAGCCGCCCCATCGCGGTTCCGGTTGCGCTCGGACCCTCCATCCCCTGAGCTCAACAAGCCCGGGACATCGTCTCCAAACCGGGCCATTCTGTTGAAGGCAAACCACACAGGAGGGAGGGAGGGAGGACAGGGGAGAAAAAGGAGGTTATGGTCTCCTGGAAAGCAGGGCGCGGTGCTGCGCTTGGTGTGAGGGAGGCAAAAGTGGAAAAATTCCGATCAGTTTAAGTCCATCGTTAGTTTTACTCGGATAAACACCGCAATCAGTGTCTTTAAAGTTCAAGATTCGGTTCACAGAGGAGCCAAATAACAAAAGCAAGTCAAGTCTTCCCTGTAGCGCGCTCTGCGTAAAAAAGGACTCAAATCCAAAAGTATGCACTGCTTCCTCATATCACAGTCCGTCCATTTAAATAAAGCCGTAAAAACGGATTCATTTTGCTGCGTCGTTTCTATCCAAACACGAAGAGCTCCAAGAAAAGCTGCAACAGGTCACGTCTCCAGCCATCCTTAATGCCCTGAGCGAAAAGCAGCAGAGCAGGTTGTTTCATGCATTTCAAATTATCTAGCGACAGTCCACGGTGCGAATACAGAGCACATCACTCCTTCCTGTGTCCTCTCTCTCCTCTTCTCTGCTGACCACCTACCACAACATGAGCCCCGTCCTACTCAATGCGTAACAAGAAGAGGACGCCTGGAAAGAAAAAAAAAAAAAACTTTGGCATTTTCCACGACATTTCCCCCGAAACACCGCGAACAAAACAAGCTGTCAACTACGTGTCAAGGGGGAGGGAAAGAAAAAAAAAACCTCAGTCCTGTTGTCTGCAGCGGGATAGATGGGGAAAGCATCATCCTTCATTCCATACTGGATGAACAGGAGGAGAGGAGGAAACGGTGTCTGCAACAGCACACCTTTCCTAACCTATGTCAAAGCCTACAGATCATAGATCTAGTTAACAAACCTGATGTTAACAGTCCTTTTATTCAACTGATAAAGCCACCACACCACTGAAAAGACATCCAATTTCCCTTGTAATTAAACTGTAAACATGGAATACCTGAAAGCCTGTTTACCAATGAAAGCCTCCACTGACTTTTATGCCTCAGCGTTACTAGAGGATTAACTCTGCCTTTTGAAGAAGGGGCCACACTGTGCAATTGGCTTTGCCTCGTGTTGTTCCCCCTTGCCTGGTCACGCCTCAGTCAAGGCAAGCAAAACAGAATGATGGTCACGCTTCACATCTTGAGAGAAAAACCACACACGCACCTGTTGTGAAAAAGCAGCAGAGGCAAGACACTCAGGAGGACGGCAGAGCATCTCTGGCTAATTACAAGGTTCAAAGCCTACTATTGTGAGACTTGATAGTGAGGGGGAGAGGAGCGAGCTGCTGTGAGCATGCTGCAAATGAGCATTAAGAAGTGGTGTTTAAGAAAAGGACTCTGACAATAAGCTTAAAGTAATCTGCGTTTTTGTTCACAAATTCCTACAAAAACACAAAACCAACATTGTTTATAAAAATCCCTGACACAGTTTTTCCTTGTAGGCCTCGATTAAGACAAAGCAATCTCCAAGAGTTTACAACAGTGCCTGTACTGTAGCTTGGTACAGTAATGCTTTACACGAAATCATGAAATGCTGAGCACAAGCAGATTAGAGTATCAATAAACACAAGGTAAACCATAGAGGGTCTGTGTCCCTTTTGGAGAAGATAGAAAAACGACTGGTTATTTGATTTTTGTTGTAAAATAGTAAAACCAAAATTGAAATACAGCTTGATTTTCTTTTTTGTTGTCTGGAACGAGTTAGGAAAAGTCACATGATGGTTTGATTTTCAGTTTTAATTTCTAAAAGGGAAATAGAATATCGCATAAGACACGAATCGAAAAATAGCCTTTTTTTCGTACATTTGAAAGAAAACTATTTTTCAATTTTGGTTCAACAATGGACAGTAGTAGACAGGCTGGCTTCTGTAAAGCTCAGTTTAACCATAGACTGTATACAGAATGGAAGCCGTCTGCCTCCTTGCTTACAGATGGAAGGAGATCAAAAAGGAGCTGGAGATACTAAAAAAGTACAGCTCAGAGAAGACCCTCTTCAAACACAGAATTGCTCTGAAGGTTAGGGACACGAACCAACAGATGAGGAGGAAAGATCTTCATGTCAATTATCAGGAGCTGAAGTTCGGGAAGTAACTGAAAAAAAAAAAAAAAAACAAGATCCTCCATAAAGAACTGGAGAAGATGAGAACCTCATACTAAGAACTGAACTTCCAGTATGCAACTGACCTCACCACTGCGAAACAGGAAGTAGAGACCCTTCAGTGTGAGCAGCAAAATCAGGCTCGCCATGATGGACTCTTACAGGAACAGGCTATCCAGATTCTGAGAGCCGAACACGACGCCATGCATCTGAAGATGCCAGAGGAGATTGCTGTTCTGCAGCAGGCAGCTTTTGAAATGGAAAGGAGGTACTGGACTGAGCTGGAGGAGCTGAAACAACAGCTCCACATCCAGAAGGCCAGCATGATGGACAACGAGGAGCTTAAAGTGGCCCAAGAAACCAGCTTTAAGATGATGACAGCAGAGCTCCAAGAAGAAAAGACCAGAAGCAAGTTTCTGCAGGAAGATCTGGAGCAGATCAAAAAATAAACCAGGAGCTCAGAGAGAAAAATGAAACTGATCTCCAGACTCTGAAACAGCAGGATGAGAGTCAGCAGCAAGAGCTTGGGGCTGAGATCAAGTTGCACCTAAATACTATAAGTGATGACCAGCTTGAAATCTGGAGTCTGATGACCGTCAAGAACGTCATCCAGCAAAAGCTGTCAGAAGAGATCAGTGCCCTGTGGCAGAGCAGCATGGAAAAGGAGAGCTCTTACAACAGAGAGCTTGAGGAGCTGAAGAGTCAGTGTGCCCTCCTGCTCTCCCAAAACAATGAACTCTAAACTGAACTTCAAGGGACAAACAATGAAGCTTGAGGAACAGGACTGCATGGATATCGAGCAGCCCCCCCCCCCCAAAAAAAAATAAATAAATAAATAAAAAATAAATAAATAAATAAGATAAATAAATAAATAAATAAAACTGAAGAAAAAAAAACTAAAACTGAAGAAGGCTGAAGAGAAAAAAAAAACATCCAATGGTAGGGTTTTTATTCCCCTCCTTGAGTTACCACCTTACCGTGGTGGGGGGGTTTGTGTGTCCCAATGATCCCAGGAGCTATGTTGTTGGGGGCTCTATGTCTCTGTCGCAAACAGGTCTTGGGGGAAGGATCAGACTAAGCGTAGCTCAAACAGATCCCTTATGATGGACAAAATATTTGGCACCAAGCTTCCCTCGCACGGTCGTGGGTCACTTTGTGATCAGGGTTCTCACAAATGACAAAGAAAAGCAGCTACTAATGATAGTGACAGAAACAGAAGACTAACAAACCCAAACTATGGTCACTAGTTACGAAGTGAGGAAAACAACTTCAAAAAACCTCAAGGATGTTCGATCCTGGATGAGCCCCCATTTGTTACACCCCACCCGAAGGCGGCCCTATGGGGCTAACAACTATCCTCACCTTTCGACCCATTGAAATAACAAAACACCTTCAAAAGTTTAACAAGTGATTTATTGTGACAAAATTACGAACTAAACACAACAAAAATGAGAGGCAGCAGGGCAGCAGTTCCCCGCCAAATGCCTCTGCAGACTGCAGGCAGCTCTTGGTCTTTAAAGTCTCAGCACTAGGTGAGTCTGATTGGCACTCCGTGACTTTACCTGGGCAGCTATGAGAATACAAAAGGGGAAAAAACACATACACAACACACAGCTGTAACAGTACTTACATCCAAATGTACAAAGAGGCTTTTAGATGAACTGGGAGGAGCAAAACAAACTCGTAATTTTCCCAATGTGCCTAAATCAAGTACATGCTTCTCCCAGGGATGCATCTGCTTTGAAATCTAGGGTTCTGCCTACAAGTTCCTCAATGGATTGGTTTTTCTAAATCGGTATCCTTGAGGTTGAACATCACCATTTACATTTTGCACTCAGGAGACATACTGTCTTTGAAGTGGCCTTGTATTGTTGCTCTGCTTTGAGAAAAGGAAATTACTGGAACAAACCCTTGCTGTTGATGATTCTGCCCCATCCTTCTGGTTGACTTTACAAGAAGATAATGGATCTCACAGGTGCTAAAGGCCTGCAATGATACCATAAGTTCTCTAAGTTGTGACAGGAGAGATGGTTATGAAGCATGGCCAACACCACTGGTACAAACAAAGGTCTGTCCTCATGGCTACCTTTAATGCACGAACAATGTTTGATGATTGTGCCAGGCTTAGGGTGTCATCATGACAGGACTAAGGCTAGATCTGTTGCAGGCTTTGGCCACAACAGCACGGTCTGATCAAATTGTCTCATTTCTAAATCCAGATACAGACTACATAAAAGGATGCAGCACAGATGGCTGAATGTGCCATTTGTATTGTATTGCATGTTTATGAGTTGGTTTTAACATTCACTGGTATATATAATTTGAATATGAGGAACAAGAAGATGACAGTTTAATAAGCCACTGTGCAGCTTAGTTTTATGCAGCTAAAAATATCTGATTCTGAAAACCTTGAGACAACTTCAAGTTCCCTGACATGTGCCTACTCAGCAAAGACAGAATGGCCCTGACACACTCTGTAAAAGAGCAGCTCGGAAAATAGATTTGAGTCAGAAGATGAAAAGATATCCAGTCGAGCACAAAAACCCTGGTCTTCTTGAGAATAAACAATGCTGCAAAATAACTGTTTCTCCTGAATCATGTACACCTTAATGATGATGGTGGTGTGTGTCTACTTTTTGTTCCTTTAAGGCAGTTTAATTTAAAAACCAAGTCAGGTAGTAAAACAGTAATAGGCAAAGAAAAGAGAAACATTGATCATTTACTAAATGACAAGCGGTGTAATTGACCAAGCAAAAGTGCTGGCAGCTAGTTTGGTGTTGAGAAACATCTACAGCATGAGAGAAGTTATTTCAGACAGACAGACAGACAGACAGGAATGTAAAGGAAGGAATCTGTGAGTCCAAGCAAGGCATGTCAACACATTTTCATAAATGTGAAGAGCAGACATGATGACAGCCAAGAGGAGGGGCTTCAAATGTATAAAAGAGCAGATTAAACACACCAGACTTTGACAACACTTCACTTCACCCCCTCTTCCACTGCACTGTTGTAACTAAATTAGTTATTTAACTCAAACTCTGTATCAAAATTCCTCATAACTAAAAAAGTGAAATACTATTTATGACAAAGTGAATCTTTGCACCTAAAGATCTTGGGTAGTGTAGTGTGTTTAATGGCTTTGTTGGCTTTTACTAGACAATTCAATTTACAGTATTTGTTGACATATACTTTGTATAACCTTAGCTTTCTAACCTACTTGAATTTGCCTCAAATCTGAGTAACAACTTTGAATACATCATTGTAACGCCCCACCCTAAGGCAGCTCTGTGGGGCTAACAACACACCAACCCATTAAAAACAACAGAAAACACAGTCAAAACTTTACTATGGGATTTATTATCGTAAAAGTCAGAGATTTAGATAGTTCAGAAGAACAAATTACAACACAAAGACCCAAGACACAAGAATCCCCTGAATGAGAGGCAACAGCAGCAGTCCTCCTTATAATGCAGAGCTAGAGAGGACAAAAGGGAAACATACAGCTGTAACAGTCATGTGTTTCTCAATATAATATCTAACTAATCCTGCTTAAAGTCACATATAAAATACTCTTGTTGTAGAAAACACTTTTGTTTAACACTCTAGTGAGGAACTGCCTGTTTTTCGTGATTTTAGTGACATATTTGGACAAAAGATTTTCCAAATATGTCACAATATCAGGAAGAAGAAGTTGCTAACTCTAACAAACGTCGCATTGAGGAAGAGAAAATTTAGTTTCGGTGGACTGCATAAACAGAAAACTTGGAAAGAGTACAAACGAAAAGTCACAACCTCACAACCTTTTAAGTTGTAACTGGGGTGATACAAAGGTCTGGAACTTTTGAAAACATACTCTACATGTAACCATTAGTGAGGTAGCAGCAGCTCATCAAGCACCAAATTAAGCTTCAAGCTGAGGATTAATGATCACAGAGACATAACTCCCTGTCTGCTCTTTCCTGATCCAACACCGTCAGATACTATGTTAGTTCATTAAAAGGAACTGCTGTCTGCCTCTCTCTCTCTCAGAGCGAGACCCTGAAGAACGACTGCTGATCACTTTTTTTTCCTGCCATATCCTAACCTTCTCTCTGACCTGTGTAAATTTGCATCTACTTTCTATCCGATGTTTTAACACCCAAACCAACCAGACTAAAAACCAGCGACTGCATTTCATCCTGTAACCCATCTGCTAAAATATGCTGCCTAATGGAGATTTTATTACACCCCGATACATACTTGCAATCACTTTTATTTAGAATTAAGTTTCATTCTCGCTGCAAAGAGATAATTTAAGTTAAACTGTGCGCATTATTTCAAATGTGAGGGTAAAAACATAAAACTGATGGAAACAAAGATCAATCTATCCACACAGCTGGTCAGAAAATGTTAGACAGGGGAACAACAATCGTTTAAAAAATGTACAACAGACCACTTTTAAATCTCCAAGCTCCCAAGGGAAAATAATTTACTGTTCAGCTTAAGTTTTAATCCACTGGCACAATAACTGCATTTATGTTATAAATCTTATTGGATATTATCCCTTTACAATGAATCTACTGGCCAGCTGTGTGTCAAGCTTGTCTAACTGGATGTGTCCAAATGTCCAAAACCACAAAACCTGGTAACTTCCCCAAAAATGACCTGTGCTGGGTCAGACCCCAAAATCCAGCCTGACACAGACACGCTGAAGGCAAACACAGAGGGACAGAGAAACAGATGGACGACAAAGCCAGACCTATTGATGTGCAGAGATGAAGGGGCTGAGGGACTGGACTATATTTAGCTTCATTGAGATGGTAATGGTTCAAACATGAGAAGGCTTTTGTGTATGTGTGCGTGAGGATGTGTGTTTTGTATTCATCCATGTTGAGTTCAACTAGAAACCCCTCTTTGTAAATCTAGAAGTTTGTTTGATCATAGAAACAGGAATAATAATCACAAGTGGGGTTTGGTAGAATCAATAGTCATCTCTGTGTAATAGCACATCATTGAAATAGCAGCACTGTTTGCGCTCCTTTCTTGCCTCGATCAGCGCCCAAAGGAAATATGATGAAACATATTTACCCTGTGGTACGATTTCTCTGCTTGTCTCGCTCTTTCTCTGTTACCCTCCTCCATTTCTCCAGCTGTCTTACCCCCTTGTCTCTTTTACCAACCCAGATTTCTGCCTCCAACTGTTGTCTTCCTCCCACTTGTTTCCTAGCAACTGAACTGACATGGCCCCTATTCTCAGCCTTGTGAATCTGCAGCTGTAACCCTAGATTTCATAGAATAACCTATATATAAATCATTGTTCCCTACGGGGACCTGAGTTATGATTGGATCGTCGAAACAACCGACCTGGTCCACAAGCATGTTGTTAACCTGGTTTCTGAGATATTACAAGTTTGGGGTGATAACAGGAACAGCTGGGCGGTGAATGGTGGACGAAAATCACTTAAAAGAAAACAAACCTACATCAGAACATACACTTTTATACCTATACACCAAACTCTTTCATTTGTAAGACCTGATCAAGGAATATTAAGACTGATCCAGAATTTTCTGCCTTCCCTTTTCTCATTCTGAGTCTGGTTAGGTGAATTTACAGACCAAGAGATAATCAATCAAATTGAAACCACTTTCAAAACCTGTCGACCTGCAACTCTTACACAAAATGCACCAGGCAGCTGTTCATGTGTGATTTGGAAGACCTCAGAAAATCATTGAATAATAGTATTTTGATTTACAGCCCCTTCTCCCTCTATCATCATTTGTGCATCTATATTAAGTTTTCATCTTACTATATGCTCTTATTTTCATATTAGTTTATGTTTATTTAGTTTCACACATTATTTATGATGAATTTTAAATCCTTAACTCTTGTGATTCGAGTTAAATGTCATGTAAAACAGCTCTTGTAATATTAGGTGGACTAGCTGGACCTGCATGTCAAGTAAACTTAATTTACTTGACAGCAAGCTGACGTCAGTGTTTCCTTTATCTGTGAAGAAACTGGACATTGTTACAATTACACAAAGGCTCTGTCTGTTTGTGTTTGTGCGTGTGTCGTGTATGTTTTCTGTATTTTTAGGTTTCATTACATATTTAAGGTGAAGTTGCTGTCTGCCTTTTTAACTGTTCCTCTGTGGGAGAGAAGCTAGAACAAACAGCGGTGCAGAAAGAAAGGGTCACAATAAGATTATTACCAATCACAACAGACGCCCCATGATTACAAAAAACAAAAAAAAAATGTGGAAAAACTTTGTAGCTGGATTTATTGTTGCTATACTTGATCTATTTTTCAGTTGTTTACATTTAATTTCGCATACAGAAAATTACTTTAAGTATTAAAGAGATTTTTAATCTTAATTTTTGATTAGAACCATGGTTCAGAAATAATCCCAGAGCTCCTGTGAGGAGGTTTTTGTTCATAAAATAGACTGAAATTCATATCGCATGATATCCAAAATCGAACATGACCATTGGTGACAAGATTGAAGATGTTTATGAACTTAACGTTAAGGGGTAGATGTCAGCTGCAGGACTGATTGATATAAATGATAAATGAGCATCTGGCCTTCCAAATTCAGCAGGATTAGATTTTATTCATTTATTTGGTCAAAAGTCACCACTCGAGCATTTAAAGGACAGGTTTAGCACAAACTTCTCCGTCCACTGGGGGTGTCACAACTGACGCAAACCAAGTTTCTCCCCAGAGCTAAAAAAGTAGGCTTGATTTGCAAATTCTTCAATTCTGGTACTAAAAGAGCATCTCATTAAGCATTACAAATGTAATTCAAGATGTATTTGGATCCTGTTTTTTTTTCAGTCAAACTAAATAAAAATCAATATCTTAATTGGAAAGAATTGCCCACCTTGTGGTAACTTTCTGAATGAAATCAAAGAATCTACCTTTTACTGAATCACAAACCTTAGAGAAACTGGGTTCAACTTTGAAAGACATGATCAAACAGTTAATTAAAGAATGAGTTTCTCAGTGAAGAGTTAACTCAGCCACGAGTCTCCATCTGCACAGATAAAATTTCAGCTGAGCTCTTAGGTTCAATAATTCGAACAGAAACAGCTTCATATCTAGCATCAAATGTAGTTAACATGTGTGTTAATATTTCTGTCACACCCTGCATTATGAAACACAACCCCTGTACTCCATTAATATCAAGCAGCATGGGAGGAAAAATCAATAGCTGCAATATCATCGCCATCCAGTGATGAAAGGAGGTACTGCAATCTGGATTTATTTGAAAGATTTTAAAGTCTAGAAATCTGGTGACTTATTTTGCACACAAAAAAATGTCAGTTTTATTTCCTGACTGTCTCAGCTTAGAGTGGCCTCATGTTAGGGTGGATGCCGCCTTGCAGCCTTTCACATAAATCAGCTGGACAGACTGGGTGTACTTGTACCATCATAAATTTCATAAGTAGTTTTTAAGTTGAAACCTGTATTTTTCTGCAAGATTATGATATGAGCTGTTGTACATTTTTTTTTTCAGTGACTATGTTGAGTGATTTATTTTTAAAATCAAATAAACAGAATTTAAAAAAGGAAACAAAACACGTCTTGTAATGTAATCATTTCTTAGGGTATATTTCGAGAACAGGAATGCAGCAGATGTTTGAAGAACTTTCTTGGCCAGTAATTTTAGAGATTTTAAAGGAAAATAATATTTTACAAGTAAACCATCACTATATAGGGGGAAAAGGAGGCCGGCACCATTATATTAAAAAGACATAACTAAGGATTGATCAGTGACTGCTTCGTGCTGCAGCCATTTACTTTTTAAATTAAGCCACCCTGCAGTCCATTTATCTTGCAGGTTTGGAATTGAAGTGAATAAAATGAGTGTTAATAACCAAACTGACAGCTTGACAGATCAATACTGTGGCTATAAATTTACCACAGAGGTGTGTAAAGGCACGCTCTTCATACACAGGGAGCTGGTGAATGAAGTAAGCAAGGTGCAGTGTGTGGCAGTAGACAGTCTTTTAAGGTTTTAACTGATTTCTCTGGATTTACCCAGAATTCCTCATCTTGCCCATATTCAGATGAGTATCAGGTCACACTATGATTTAGTTTGAGTGTCTTCATACTTGGCTTAGTCACAGAAAAGGGCCCAAAAGAAAACAAACAACAAATCTGCGTAAATTGAGAGGAAAGTGCTTTCATTTTACTTTGACAACTACCAACTGTAAAAGCAGCTTAAGATCTGCTGTGCCTGATTTTTCACTCAGCAGGATCGTATTTCTTCACATCATTACCTAACAGCTTCTAAAGTGACATCTGCTCCGTTTTGTAAAATATACTGTGCAGAAAAGCTCAACTGAAGCTTCTCTGAATCATCATGAATGCCCTCTGGTGGGAAAAATACCACGAACTTATCACAGACAGTATCAAATCAAACATCCAGATTGGTTCCAGGCTACCAAATTGTACCTAATGAGAGTGTTTAAACTTTCAAGTGTTAAGTATCACTTTCTTTTGTTTCTTTGCAAAAATCTATTTTAATTATACTCTTGCTCTGTTAAACCCACCAGTTGGATTTTGAAGCCTCTTTCAATTCCCCTTTAATTTCAAATGACATCCTGATCTAAACAGGTGATTACTTTACAGGCTAAACTCCATTCATTGTCTCATGAATGCTTGCATGAGTCTGTCAGAGCACTTCACAGCAGCTCCACTAGGGGTCACAGACATGCTACTTGAGTACCACATTGCTGCTATGCTGGCTATTGATGAGGACTCAGTTTGCTTACCCAGCATCCTTCTCCCTATTTGTCAGGCCTACACCCTCCTGGAGCGAAATAAGTCAGGCAGCTGCATCGTTTCAGCTCCCTCTGGTTTTAGAAGGAAATGGGAGTAATGAATTTCTCAGTCACTCACTCACATTGCAGGCACGTCTCTGGCTCGTTTCCCTGCATGCGTGCCTCAAACACAGACCAACATGTGAATCTTGATGTTTTCCATGAACTAAACAACCTTGATCTGAATTGTAATTCCAAAATAAGAGCTTGTAAAGGCAATGTGGATAAAATTCAAGCTCCCTGCTGAGCTCATTTGGCTTGAAAGTGTCAGTGGCTGAGAGAAACCCTGTTGCACTACAAAGGTATTATTGCCCCAACATGCTAACAGCATTGAACTCCCAGAGCACAGCACAGTATAATCATCTTTGATATTTAAATCTGAAGCTTTGAATGAAGGGATGGGAGACAATCCAAGGTGTATGACGGGGCGCATATTCATCCTGCAAGGACTTGAATGTCCGGAGAGGCAAACGACAGGTTAGCGAGTTTCAGCATGTACGCCAACAACACATAAACAGACTGCCTGCCTGTAAACACAAATCAATTGATATAAATTACTCGAAATTGTGCACTAAAATGGGGAAATCACCTTGAAAGGTACAGTGTGCAGAATCAAGCAACATTTGGCCAGAGACTTAGTAGAAATGAAAATACGTAAAGTAGGTATTACTCACTTTAATGTGTTGACAAGTGTATCATCATCTGATATATATATATTTTTTTACACTTTGATTCTTATACTGAAATACAAGAAGCACACCCCCTCCCACAGAAGCCCCCCATTCACACTGTAATGTTGGAGAATGGAGAGATTATACACCTTACACACTCTGGTATTCTTTTGGGTGGCCACCTGTTGGAAGATGAAGTAGAAAAAGTGGTTGTTTTGCACAAAAGCATTTATATTTACAGATTTTTTTTTTCTCGTAAAAACTTCACAGAGTATCATTCTTATCAGACAGAATCACAAGAGCTTCTTTGACACAAAGGCCTCAGTTGCTTCAATGATGGGATACAGGAGCAACAGAGAATTTTCAACTAGAGTCTGACTGATACATGTTAACCATCAATATCACCATTTATCCGCACTGTACCTTTTATGCAACTCAAAGACACAGTAAAAAGAAGCACTGAAGCCTGTGTTTTACATTTTAATGTATGTAACTGAATAAATCCTGCATTTCAGATGTAGATTTGCCTTTATTTGTTTTTCTGTTTTTCAAAACATTCTTGTAGCTTTTGAAACCTGATAATCAGTTGTAACAATCCACATCCATGTTGACCCTTCCTAATGTTAGCGGCCGGACTGTTACTAGTTTAAAAAGCAGGTTACAAGTGACACATCTCTGACTAAACACCATATTACATAAGTATTTTTTTATTTGTCTAAAGGAAACAATACATCACAATCAAGCAGGCGTGCTGCTTTCTCCAGCAGAACTTGTTCAGCAAACAAGCTGCGAACAAAGATGTTTCGCTCCACCTAATCAAGCGCCCTGCCAGTCAAAAACAAATTTCAAGCATGAATATGTTTCTATTTGGACCCAGAGTGATTGAAGAAGCTTCAGGATCAATAAAAGATGGATTCTTTCATCAAGTGCTGGGAGTAGCTCAGATTTTTATGCTCCCTGTGGAGCTCTCTGTTTTACTTTCTAGAAATACAGTTAAGACAACAACACATCTTTAAGCACACTCACTTATTTAAGATAAGATGTTAATGGATACAAGTGTTCATTCATTAACAAGCAGTAAATAACTGCAATGCTTGCATCATGACGATTCTAAGCATATGGTCTTTAAATATTTAACAGATATTAATGTTGATCTACACAAGTGCCTGCAAACCAAATGCAGTGGGACTCACAGCTGCACAGTGTTTTCTGTGCACACCCATAACATTGTGCAATAATAAATGAAGGAGCATTCTGCCGTCATATGGTGTTGAATGGGAGAGCCAGAGTCCATATTTCACAGAAGACATCCCACGAGACCAAGCTGGTGTTTGTAAAGCAGGGCAACAACCCAGAGATGCATGACTGTACCATTTAACTCTGTATTAGTGGAGCGGTGTCTATCAGGGAACAGGAGCTCAACACAAGCATCGAATTCATTTACTTATTTACTCATGGGGAATTATTGAAGAAGAGTGAAGTTATGATTATGAATGAATGTAAGGGAGAGTTGCCAAAGAATCCACCAGGGGCTCGTTGAGTGGTGCTTCCCGAACAGATTGTTACACTAAATACTTAAAGAAGTGAATGCAAAATTTATTCACAGTGTTTTATGTTTCTACCAATAATTTAACACATAAAAAGACAGATCAGCACATTACTTGGCAGCAAGGTATCATTAAATATCAAACATCAGTACAAATGAGCAACCATGGTGCTTAAACAGGGGTTAATATACAGAATAAAGATGATTAGGCCTTTAGCTTATTAAAAGGACATGAAGGATGAAAATGAGACATGAACAAGTTTGGTTAGCAATCATTTTGAGCTCATGATGACGCACTTAAGGTGCCGTCCTGTTTAGCAAGTAGAAGTTCATGTCTGTGAGCTAGGGCGATGACATTTTTGAGGTTGAATACTCTCAAAATCAAAAATCTGAAACTGAGCTTGAACTCCTGCACGTTGGTAAACTTAGTAGATGATTTAATTTACAGCTACTGTAGGTCCTGCGATAGTAGAGCCTGTGCTGGCATTTTTCCCATGCAGATAGGGAAAACACTAATGGACAGATAATGGAGTGAGACAGAGAAAGAGATCCACCACAAAAAAGTCCCCAACAGACATCAAATATGGGACATATGCCAGAAACTAATGTACTTCCCTTGAGCCATTTTGGCTCAAAGTCAAAAACTTTAACAGTTAAATTAAAAACAGTGAATTAAAAACAGTCAATACAAGGCACAAACTTCATATCACTTCTTCTTCCTGTTTGCTGTTTTCCTCAATTCATCCCTCTGTCTGGATTTAATACCCAAGAGAAACATTTAATCTATTTCAGACACATCGTCTGCTGTCAGATCAAACAGCCTGGTAACTCTTGATCTTCCTCCATCTCTGTGATCATCATCAACAAAGTGACATGACAGGAAATGTTGGAGACGCAGTCAAATCCTAGCAAATTTGTTTTGTCATTACTTAAATGGAAAAAAACCCGATATAACCTAAAAGCAGGTAATTGGCTCTAAACTGCTGAAAGAGCTAATGAGGAAAAGTGTCACAACATCGAGGGACAACCTGGATTTGTTAAATTACACGTCTCAACCTCACCTGTGCTGACGAGCTCAAGTAACCAAAGAACTCCTGGTGACTACAAAGCCTACAATGCGCCCGTGAGGCCCATTTTTCATCCAACCTTTCAAAGCAGAAAAAGAAAAGAAATTTTAATAATGTTCAAGAAAATGTGTGTTAAATTGGTATTACAGAAAAGCTGAAACTTTAGATCCAACTGTTTTCAATGTGGTTATAACATACTGTTCAAACAATAAATCTTTTTCAATACCATGCGTGATATAACAAGTTAACTTTCATTTTCATATGCAAACACGTTTAATGGGCAACGCTGAAAATCTGTCTATGAAGACTGAGAAGACTAGGAAAGCTACATGCTGTTTTCTTGTAGCACAGCCCAAAACCTAGATTATATTACATATGCCCTTCCTCTTAACCTGTGTCCTAATTCAGGGGCTGATGCGTCACAAAGGCCGTGTATCTGACTAAATGTGTCAAAGGCTGTCACTTATACAACTGATATAGTGTACTCTCAAACTAACAAGTAATACACCGTTGAATAAAAGTATTTGTTTTTAACTTGGTAGCAAGCTGTACAAATGTTTTAAAATATGGATGCACTGAAATTTGAAATGATCTTGAAAATGTTGGTGATGTTGTTTAATTTAGGTGATGGTAGCTACAGTAGCTGCTTAGCTGAGAAGCCAAGTGACAACTGTTGCCAAGTGTTGCTAAGTGACAACAGGAGTGCTACGTGACGCCATGGTAAGGTAGTGACGTGAGCGTGGAATTCTCCACAGGGTAGACCATCTGTATTCAATTCAGACAGGCAGTCACAACAGCTGAGTCCTTTTGAGGCTGCAGCCTCTGGATCAGGACATGCTGTTGGGACACATGATCCAAGGCCACCCCTGGATCTGTCCCTGCCTATACCAACTTTTTTTTTGTTGCTGAAGGCTCAATTTCTGTGTTTTTAACCCTTTATTACTTATTTGATGATCTGCTTTATTACACCTGTTTCTTTCTGCTATAATCTAGCAATACACTAACACTTCTCTTGCTATCATCAACGTTCTATGGGATAACTTGCCACATAGGTTTATTCATAAACCAAAATAAGCAAAAGCAACACAGCTTTTTCCTTTTGTTTTATTTTTTCCCCACTTTGCTGCAACCCTAAACTCTCCCCTAACCCTTCATTGTCTTCACCGTGCGCCCCAGAGCAGCATCAGATCAAACTCGGATGTCATCTTTCACTGACAGATCTCACATCTCAGTAACTCCTGATCCTTTTCCATCTTGTGATGGTCATCAACTTTGTCAGTTGATAATATTTTGCTCTGGAGTCAGACAGGAGAGAGCACAGAGACGGACACTGACTATGGGGATGAGAGCAGCACTGTCTCATTTTGTCACTTAATGGATACTCTCAGCTATAAACCCAACGCAAACAAATACATCTATGTCATTAAACAAATACGCCTGCTTGAATTGGATGAAAACATTATCATAGCGTGCATGTAAACAATAGCTTCTACGCTGGTCTCACGACACTCTTTCTAAATAGTACCGCCTTTGCCATTCTGCATATCACTTGACAGATGCATGGTTTTGTGGCGTAGAAAATGGCTTTTCAGCATGTCATCATTAATAATTTACTTACAACAAACAGTGCTGACATTTACAGTGCATTGGGTGTCGGGCTGACACTGGCAGGGAGACAATGGTGGAGGAGAAGGAAAGCAGCATAGAGAGAGAAAGACTCTCTCAGTTAAGTCCTGGGAAATTAGACAGGGTCAGGCTCTATTACAATGTTTCTGTCAGTGAGTAAGTAAGCTGAGCGAGCACACTGGTGTCCAAGGCATAACAGAATAAATAAATTGCATGACTTGCCATTGAATTCTGCCTCTGTCTGAAACACTCTCTGTTTTTCAAGAGACAAATGAGACAAAAAAATGTGTAAAAGGAATCTGCTTGCAGCTTAAGTTACTGACTCTTCAAGTCCCTGTCTTTTCTTCAGAATAAATCTGGCTGTCTCTCAGCTCAACAGGTTGATAATAAACCCATGTGTGAGGCATTCAGAGGGCAGCAGGGTGAGGACACTCTTTCAGAACAAACACTTTGTGGGTCGACCAACACTGAAAGAAGCTGGCTGTTTGAAACCACAGGTATTATCAGAATCTTCCTGCTGGATTTGAGCTACCCCATTTACAGAACAGCTCTGAACAACAGAGGCCCAGAGGCAACAAAAGGGCTTGTAGATATTTTTCTTTTGTTATTTTGAAAAGTAATGAAACCCACAATCTATCAGCGTTGCAAGCAGAATTTGCCGAAAAACAAGCAAAGAATGAAAAATGAGCAGAAGAATATGAAGGTCTAAATTCTCCTTGAAGCAGATATCTTACCAAGTTTTTAAGAAGTAACCTTGACTCCAAATTTTTCATGGAGCGTCTAATGTACTGCCTTTTGGAAAAGATGAATAACAGACTGTAGGCATAGTGGTTATGTTAGCCCACTTAACACAGTCACCAATAAAAACTAAGCTGTCAGCACCTGTTAGTATGTAAAAAAAAATACATTGATGGGATGTGTTAAGCATAAGGATAACTTCTTTCCTGTCTTGGTACATGAACGCAAAGAGGGGACTGTGAATTAACACTGTATGATGCTTTTCTGTCCCTGGTTAGACATCAAAACTATGGAAACTGTCAGATTTCACACATCTTTGCAGTGATTATTTCATTCATGGTAGGTTGATGCCTTGTCATTAACGCATTTGTCTGTAGCTAAACAAAAATATGTCACTTTTTTCACAACCAAACACTTTTATTCTAACACGTTGGTGATTAAGTGATCCAAGGTAAGTTGAGGAGAAGAATAACTTTCAGGACTTACTTTCAAGACTCAACAGTGAACTTATAGAGGGGACAGACAGATATATTACTCTGCATGAATGATTTCCTCCACCTTTGCTTTGATAATGACAAATTTCTTGCCTGTCAACTCTCTATCGACCCAGCCAGATCAAAAATACACTTAACCGTTTGCACTTCTAGGCTTTCATCCTGGCGTGGTAGGATTCTCGCTTAGACATATGCAAACATCACCAAAATCAATTTCTGGCAAGAACTTGGCTGTTTCAGGCAATTAAAACTGTGTCATATCTACTACAGAATGGTCACAAATGCCCAAACTCAAAGTTTCTCTTCAAATGTCTGTATTTCTGTGGTTGTCAGCTGATGCAAGTATGCCTCAACCTGAGGAGATGTATAATTAATAATCCTGTGCTGCAGCTCCACGGAGGGTCTAAAGGAGCCAATTTAGCTTTTTTGCCCGCTGCAGGTTTCCTCACCAGTCACCGCCAGTAAAATCTTAGTTAATGAGCAGATCTTGAGTAACTCCCACTTGGCAACAAAGAGTTAACAATAAAAAGAATTTAAAGCCAGTAAAACAACGGTTCAGTGGTAGCTCCTAAATGAGTTCCATTGAGGAATGAAAGGGGAAATAAATACTTGTTAACCTCTAGTTAATAAGTAAATTACCATGCTGCATAAGGTAATCTACTTGAGGGTTATTTGTTACTAATTTGTTTGTTACTAATAAAAACGCATCAGACTTTATAGCGCTTTATCAGAGACCCTCAAAGCACTTGGATCCATCATTCATTCGCTCACACAGTCACACCCTGGTGATGGTAAACTACCTTAGTAGTCACAGCTGCCCTGTGGCCAGACTGACGGAAACATGGCTGCCAGTTTGCGTTTACCGCCTTTCCGACCTCCACCACACAATCATACACCAGTGGAGGACACACACTAGGAGCAAGGTGGGTTAAGTGTCTTACCCAAGGACACAACCGCCAACCTTCCTATTATCGGACAACCGCTCTACCTCCTGAGCTACTGCCACCCTAATGAAAATGATGAAGAGTGACTAATGAGCAGGTTATCATGGAGTACTAACATCGTACCAAGTAGCTACTTAAAGCTTTTGTGAGGAACTTACAGTTTGTGTCCATTTTGTCACACCCCTGTGGACAAAGCAGACTTTGCTTAGCTTGTTACTTACATGTTGAAATAACATCTTCTGACAAAAAGATTTTATCCTTCTGACATTTAACAATCCTATGTAGAATTTATTGTAAAATGTTAAATGTTAAAACAGAGGCTTCTTCTTCAGCTGCACAGCTATCCTTTGCACTGGTTTTTGGCATTAAATATAAAAAAACTGGCCGATCATGACACTTGTAGTCTTGTTTGCTTTTGATTATCATAAAACGCATCAGTAGAAACTTTTGGTTCATTTCATTTACAAGGCAAACTTTTGCATACCCCGTTGCCAAGGGTTGGCTGTGATTCTGTTTGGTATGTCTACATGCTAATATTTGCTAATTTGTGCCAGCACAAAGCTCACAGCTGAGCCAGCTGAGAATGTCATTAGTTTTGTAATATTTAGGACACAAAGCAAAGTGAAGTTCTGGCCTTGTTACACTTTCAATGCTCTGCACAATTTTTGACTGAAAGGAGAAGTCTGACCCGAAAAATAAAGCTGTAAAAAAAAAACCCAGCAGCTTATTTTTATTGCTGGATAAATAATGGGACTTCTATTTGGTGTGTCAAGAGTGAAAACACCAATGCTACCGTAAACAAGCAATTTTCCAGCTGCAGCTGAGAGTGCTGGTGGGCACTTTCTGGATGGCCAGCAGCATGGCCAGAGTTTCAATCAGCTTTTGATCAGAAGAAATGAAGATCACACACGGTTTGTCCAAGTCTGTAAACATCCCCACTGAGAATATAGTCTGCAAGGATGTGATCCAGCCTTACAGAAATAAACACAATGCACATACAAAGATATACACATACAGTGGCGGCAGCATTGTTGATGTGCTTGTGTCTTCATCCTGGATCTCAAACCACTGAGCCCTGCAGCATTTACAGAATACATCATCTGTGAGGTATTACATGAATTGTTGATTTGACATCTTTCAATATATCTTTAGTGTGCAGGTTTTATGAATGCGTGTTCTGTGTGTGTGTTTTGCCAGTCAGCGTGGTAGCAGTAATGCCACATCAACACACAGACAGTATGTCAGGCCATACACAAAGAAAAGTATGTGTGCTTGACTTCCTGCAGAGTATTTAGTTAGTAGTTTTGGAAGCAATGTGAACATTTTAATGACTGAATTTCTAAGGAGGTGTCATCATAAGAAGATGAGAATAAGTTTGGAAGAACTTTATTGATCCCTGAAGGGCAATTCAATTGTCTGGAGCCACATGTCTCATGTCATCTGCTATTTACGGAAGAATTTATCAGTCTGATGGCTGTGGGTACAAAAGATCTTCTAAATCTTTCCACCACATTGGCCCTTTGGTCCATCAAGGTGTTGTGAAGTGGATGATCAATGCTCTCTAGAATAACTGATGTCTCTATAGAGAAAAATTCAGCTTTGATTTGAAGAAGAGAAATCAGCAGAGCACTGATATGATGCTAAAGATTATTAAGTAACTTTAAAGAATCTTTTTTTTCTGCAAAGATTTTTTTCAAAAGGAAATTCTAATTTTTCTAAATTTCATAATGTTTTTTTTTTCTCACATTACAGGTCTTGTCTGGTGCCAAACCTAACCACACAATGCCTACATTGTGAGTGTTTTTTATTTCTTTAGTCCAAACATTCAAGTTAATTTTAACTTCATGTTTGAGAGGCAGAGAAAATGAAAGTGCCGCCTTCTCTTTCTGATATCTCATCTGAAAACACCATGAAGATGCCTCAGTAATTACCTGTCCGGGGTGCTGCTATCGCATCATCTCTGCACTCAGTCACTTTGGTCTCATTAATTCCTTGTCTCTTTACTGTAAATGTGTGGCGGTCAAACTGAAGAGTGTATGAGAGCTCTCAGACAGACGAGTTATTCAGAACTGAAGATGGCAAGCACGCAAGTGCACGTCTGACACTGGACCTATAAGAATGGAAATCAGGGCAAATCAAGAAACTAATCCAAGGCTGATCACGGGGCCATCACCCACTGTGAACACCATGTGATACATAATTCACATGTTATAAAATGACCAGGAATTCTTAAGGATACATTACAAATTCCTCTGTGTTAAAGCCCCATTAAAATTACAAGAGAAATAGCCTTGTGTTTGTGAAAGTTAGTCTTTCCTCAAAAGTCTCCTTGCAAATGAAGTGTAATGACTCGAGGATTAAGCATATGCCTTCAATTTAAGAGCTGTGAATGAATCTCTGACATGCAATTTTTAATTTTCCTGTTCTCCAGCACAGCCAGCAGCTCTGTTTTTTTTTTCTGTTTCTGTCTTTATTTCCACAATTCTAGAAATAAGACCTCTGCCCTGCAACAGCATGACAAGAAACTGAAGAATCTACCATGATGCGTTATTGTGGACCGTGATTATTATTCAACAGCCAAAATAATGGTACTTTGTCCTTCAGCAGCTAAGAGGGAGTCATTGGATTCAGCAGCACTGAGAATGATGGGCTGAGGACATTAAGAACAGTGACCATGCTGGAGACTTTTACAGAAATACAAAATGAACAACTACATATCACAAATCTCATCTCGAATCATAGTTGTGGTGTTTGAATTTTAATAACCCTTTTATCATTTCTTTCTTGGAAATTTTTGAACAATGTGTGCTTAAGTTCAAGGACACATCTCTAACTAATGCTTTGGCTCGACCCTAAAAACAAATTTTGCAATCTCATATCTCTTTTTCTACATCATCTTAATTCTCAAAAAAAAGAGAAACAAAAAAATGTAACACGAAATACATACAGCACAAAGGCTAAACAGCAACCGAAACATATCTAGTCCTCTGCTCTAGTTGCATCAGTTTGATTACTATCATTTGTGCCATTTTAAACATTGTAATTTCATCAAGCTCTCCCTTAAGTAAGATGTCTTTATCCGGACAGCCACCTGTCAACTGCAACAAATGTACACAGAAAAATGCAGAAAAAGACATGATCAGTGGAGATGTCATTGCTGATTTTACGATACATGTTCGTCTTTTCAACATATCTTTAAAGTGTAGCTCTATGTGACATGACTCCTTTTTAAGATCTCTGCTAAATGCAATCAAAAGCTGAAGTCTAAAAGCAAAGAAAGTGGCTCTAATAAGGTGGATACCTCATTTAAATGAAGAATACAAAAGGACTCAATAGAAGATACCATGCTGTTAAATGAGGAAAATCCCCTACACATTACTCTTCAGACAAGATCATGAGAACACAAAAACTCACTTGGGGAGTGTACACTTAGCAAAGCTCATGGCTATTGGACCTGAGAGTATCTTCATGTATAACCACATGTCAGAACTCTAGAGGTCTAAGATGACCACAACCCCTCAAGAACAATGAAATTGTCTTTGGAGAGTTATCAAATGTTATGGATATCCATCAATCCATTTTTTAAAGCTCCTTCTCATAATTGAGAGCATATAATGGTGAATTATAGGATATAAGTGGGGTTTTATGCAGGTTGTTGCATATTTAAAATGTAAAAACACATCAAAATTTCTTCACAATGTGTCCGACAATTAATGGGATTCCAAGTAAAGCACAGGACAAAGTGAACGATCGGCTTAAGTCTATAACCATACCTATAGCTGTTTAGACAAAACCAAATGTAAACTTTTTTAATTTCGGCCTGTCAGAAATCCAGCTTATATCCACCGAAAAACAGCTGCAGGTGCACACATTTGCTCAGGTGCAACATCTCATTTTCCATCCTCCTGTCAGGTGGCTGTGGGTCTGCCTCTAAGTGGCCCTGAGAGGTGGATATGCAAGGTTGTAATTCATCCTGACTCACTTTAGTCATTGTCTTCTCAGCAACAGAGGCTGAGATCTGTCATGTCTTACTGTAATAATTATATCAGGCAGGGCTGAGAATAGTTACCTGGTAAACAGCAAAGTACCTCAACAGGTCTGCTGATCCAGGAATCAAACACAAACACATCAACTCTACCATCACATGGCTTTGAATGTCAAGTTCAAATGAAGCAGGGTGAAAGTTCTCACTCTGCAAACTACTTCTAATTTTTCTGATTAACATTTTGTCCAATTAATTCCTAAATCACTATTAATTCAACATTATCTGTCTTTCTCCCACATTCACTTTCTCCCTACTATCACACTCTTTAAGCCTTTATCTTTAGCTGTAGACATTACCCAGCATGAGACACAGGATCCTGAACCTGTAGCGAGGAAGGAAGGGGGGACACAGAGGGTGCCACTGCCACTAGAGATGAAGCCCCAGCTTTAGTGGGGAAACAGAGGGGGGTATCACAGTTATAATCATCTAGAAATTCCACAGCACCACAGGGCAGGAAACCGATGAATGCACACACACACACACACACAACACAATTGCGCACACAACGCATGTTGATGTTCGTACACGCATGCACGTGGCATGGCATGTGAATGAGCATTTACAGCACACATAACAAGCACCACCTGTGTAAAAATTTTAAATGTTTAACAACATGAGGTTTTCATAAAAATGACTTGATTGTTATCCACTCCACAGCAGGATCGAGCAAACATCTTCATAAATGTTTTCATGTTTCAAATAATTATGCTTTCATTTCAATAAGCACAACACACGTCCCACCTTTGACAAAGAAATAAACTCTGGGTAGGTTTTTGAGGTGACACCTGGGTGGCCAATCAGTTCACAAGGAGAGCCTAGGCCACTCCCACTCACCTGTCTGTGCACCCCCTACACCTAGGGCGCAGTAGAACCCTTAAAATCATATGTTTGTAAACACACCGACATGTAAAACTCATGTTCATAAATAATGCATCAGATTTCATATAGCGCTTTATCAGAGACCCTCAAAGCGCTTTACATTGGATACATCATTCATTCACTCACACAGTCACACCCTGGTGATGGTAAACTACCTAAGTAGTCACAGCTGCCCTGGGGCAGATTGATGGAAACATGGCTGCCAGTTTGCGCTTACCGCCTTTCCGACCACCACCACACAATATTCACAATCATACACCAGTGGAGGACACACACTGGGAGCAAGGTGGGTTAAGCGTCTTGGCCAAGGAGACAACAGACAGACTAGGGTTAGGGGGGAATCAAACCGCCAACCTTCCAGATATTGGACAAGTGCTCTACCACCTGAGGTACTGCCGCCCACTGTTAACACTGACACTTTTAATGAGAGCATATACATGTTTTCAATATGCTTGTGCATCTCCTGCACACGGATTTGTTCACTTACACTAAAAGGAGAAATCTGAAGAAAGGTGTAAACAGCCAATTTGACAATAAACTGTATATTTAAAACTAATATTCGAGAAAATTTACCATCTCACACTCTGCCCATGTATATGCTATATTGCTAAAGCATATAGGTCTACCATATTTCCATTCAATAAGATATTACTGTATACAGCTGTGAACAATGTACCAAAACAAAAAACAAAACAGCCTTGAAGAAAAGTTGGGTGTTATTGTCAATATTCAGAGTATAGTTTGAGTTCTCTTACCGATAAGAGACACAGAGGCAGAGATATGCATTAGTATCAGTATTTCATACTCACTCCCATTCCTTCCGTCGCGCCTGTGGTGTGCTCTGAATCTTGTGAGCCTGGTGGGCTTTGACGATGTCCCTCTGCTCAATCAGGCCTCCTCGACGGCGCTTGATCACGTTGGGACTGACGGCCAAATCTCCGTCCACCCCCGGCAGTCCCCCTCCAACCTCAAAGGCTGAAGCCACATCCAAAGACAGGCCCAGACGGTTTGGGTGTAGAGGAGGGGTGTGGCTGGACATATGAGGGAGGTAGAGGGTGTCATAACTGGTTGAGAGGCTGTGGGGCTCCAGGAGGGACTCAGGAAACAGGCTGGACCCTCCAGCAAGTCCTGCACGATGCTTCTGCCAGTCCTCACAGTCTTCTGATGATGAAGGGAGTATGTGGTGCCTTGGAGTGCTGCTCCCACATCTCGTCCCGACTCCCAGTCCCACCCCTGGACACTCTGGCTCGGCTGGGGCTCGAGGTAGCCCCAAAGCATTGTGGTCCCCTGTCAGAGACCGAGAGCTGACAGAATATGAGCCCAATTCCAACATGGTAGGAAGGCTGCCTGGGATCTCAGCATAGTGCTGTGGGAAAGAGAAGGAACAGAGAAAGAAGAGTGGAAGGAAAGAAAAAGATACATGATATTAATGTAACATTAAAAAGGCACCAGAAGACTCAGAACACATAATGTCCACTGCAACAAGACTGGCTGTACTCAAAAACCCTGCCTTCTTCGTGTTAAAAGGTGGAACTTGTCATACTGACTACCACTCAGTGAGCAGGCTATTAATTGATGATATCAACAATCAGTTGCCAGTTTTCACAGTACATGATATCAACTTCAAGAATTATCGCAATAACAGAAAAACGGAGTGTAAAAAATCAGACACCATCAAACACCATTTTCAAAATTGCAGACCTGTCTCTTTGCTACCATAATTCTCTTAAATACTGAAAAAACGTTTTCAACAAAAGATAACAAAAACACAAAATACGATCAGTCAATATGGGTTCAAAACAGATAGATCAACATTATAACCACAACGTATTGATCAACAAACTGGAAGTGTGACATCAGGGGGTGAAACTGGATTGAGGAAGGAGCTATGTGGTGGCCTCAACAACCATCTTGTGTTAGTATTTCTTTGTCTTTAGGTTTCAGTAAATTAGTTTCAGTTTAGAAAAATCACATTACACACTTTTTTTATTGAAATAAATTCACTTTTATTGCATTTATGGCAGTTGTTTCTAATTTGGGTGCACACAATTTAGTTTACAAACTGTCACATAGTATAATTTTCTACATCATGATTTAATTTGCGTTTATGTCATTTCAAAGCAATACTTACCTTTTTATTTTTCTTTGTTTGAGCTCACCTGGCAAAAGACTGTCTGAAGCTCCAAGATGGCCTCTTAAGCCCCACCCACAGGAAGTGGGACAGACCATCAAGGGGGAAGCAAGGAGAAGCTTGGACTTTTGATTCTTTATAAAACTTTTGTCTTTATTCTTTCAGTTAGAACAGAGTTTTTAGTTTTTCTACAAAAACATTGGTTTGGATATTTTGATGGTGTTTTTCTGAGTTTGTCAGATGTTTAGTTCGTAGTCACTTTGGTTTCCCCCTTGTGTTTATATTGGACTAGACCTTTGTCTATTTAAACTCCCTGATGTGTATCGCTTGGTAGGTCTGTTTGATTATGTTTGTTAGGTTGTAGCTTTAGTTCTTTTTTGCTGAGTTTCTTTTAGTGTGGGCCCAGATTTTGTTGATTTTCTACCATATTAAGTTGGAAATTTTGTTATTGAGTTCTGTTTTTTGAGTAAAATGAAAGGATCAAGATCTTTTTCCACACCTCTGTCTTTTGCCTGGTTGCTTGGTCCCTTACAAGCTACTACAGTCACAGAAAACTGTTTGTGAAACTCTGTGATTTTGTTGCCCGTGTTTAAACTTTGCATGTGGTGTACCTCAGGGATGAGTATTAGACCCTAAATAGCTTATTCTGTAATAGCTTATTCTTATTCTGTAAAAGTTTGTAAATGACATCTAAAAAGTATCGAATGTATCACATGTAATCTTATCTGCAAATGACACCAGTCTTTTTTTGTACTGGTAAAAATCTGCAAAGATTACTGAAGGACATCCCCTCAGAAATGTGTAGAATGAAACTGCTGCTACTGCAGCTTTTTTTACTGGATTGGCTGAGTCAGAGAGGAACAGTGAGAGGAAATGAAACAAACACTGACATGAAAGTCATTGAAATTTCCTGAACAGTGAGGGTCTGCTTCAGATTAAAACAAGCATTTGTTCTGCTGTTGACTGTACTTTAACATTTGGTGTTTAGGTGAGCAGAAAACACTGAGGCTCCATCAGATCATCGGATCATCGGATTATCAATCAGTTTTCCCCAACCTGACTTGGGGAAGTGAGGAAATGCTATCATAACATCATAACAGCTAAACTAAAAAGGTAGGTCTTGCATTTGCTTTTGAAAATATTTGTGCCATCCTCAGGTCCACAAAATGGGTCTTTGTTTTGATGCACAGTTGATCATCTTTAGAGTCTTTTACACGTTCGGGTCTTTGGAGATAAGGGCTCATGTTTTCACATTTTTCAATAGGCACTTTTTCTTTCAAATATGGTGGGTTGCAAATCAGTGAACGACAAAATACTGAAAACTTGGCGGTGGACATGACTGGTAGAGACAGAAGTTATTTAAAAACCATCATGCAGACTCGATAAAACAGCATCTTTTTAAACTTGCAAGTGGAGATTCCACTATGCTTGAATATTGGATTATAAGTCAAACTCCTGAAGACCTCCTGTGTCTCCTGCTAACCCTTAGAGGCACTTTGCCATTGGCCCAATATTTCTCACTGTCCTCCAACATTTTAAGTATAAGTCGTCCTTTGAGCATCAGAACCAATTAGATAAGCTATAACACAACTCTCAGAACAAATAATCATGCAATACTACCCGTGCTGTGGTTAATGGTGCAATTAGAAAGAGGGAAGAAAGACAGAGAGGGAAATTTTATTAATTTAGTGCCTTCTTTAATAAGAAACACTGATGACTAGTCTTGTTATGGGTTCCCGCGAAGCAAGACACGCACATGATACATGTTATTGCCTGACATGCTGCAAAAATCTCTGCTCCTGCTGTAGCTTTATGGAGCTTTCTGCATTTAAGCAAGCCGAATAATATATTTCTAGTTTTAGAGTACCTTTGAGAGAGGAGGCTCTACACTAAATAACCTGTGAGGTGAAGATATTGAGCAGCAAAAAGAGGAGGTTGTTGAAGGTATAGCTCTAAAGAGTAGACAGGATGGCAAGGTCGAAGCTTTTTCAGTGTCTTGAGCATCAGCTCAAAATCCATCAGACCACTTAAACATCCTGAGAGCTATTAATTAGACTGCTGTCAATATGTGGACAGCAGCTATAAATGAGGTTTTAATGGCCTGATACTCTGTCCGTGATAATAAAGATTGCATCAATTGGAGAAGAAAAGCTGTACCACATTGATTTGAAGAGGTCATCACAGAAAGACATTTTTGTACAAAATGAAATGACACCCTGCTTGATTTGCTTGTGTAGATGGAGGACAAGGCCCCAGAATTACAACAAGCCCTGAGGGAGAGGGAAACAGCGGAAGAAATTAAAAAATGAATGTTTTTTTTTTTTTTTCCCTTTGGATTTTGTGCAGCTACAAACTGATTCATCAAATTATCATGCAGAAGTTAGAGAAAGAATTTAGGATAAAAAAGAACAAATGTTGCAAAGAAAATGAGTAACTGCAAACTGAGCTTCACATTTTTTTCTAGGGCAAATATAGCGGGCTAGCCTAGACCCAAAGAAAATGGATTATTGTGTTTACATATGATGGAAAGTATCGTTTCACTGAATAAGTCCCACACCATCGACTGTCTTTTAATATTATTACTTTCAATGTTTTGGTTTAGCAGTCATCAATTTTATTCAATTGCTTTTGACCTCTTTTATTATCAATCTGTTTTAGAGAAAAAAGTCCTAAAAATCGGTTAAAAATCTGCGACCTGCTCATCACCAAAAAGCAGAAAGAAAAAAGTTAGCATGTTAGAGCTAGCTAAAAGCAACAAGCTTAAAAAGCCTGATTTATCTCTCTCTGGAGTTAGTGGACACAAATGCAAACTCACCGCAAAAAACACGACTTCTTATCAGTGCTAATGCTACTCTGTAACTGTGGTGTATGTGTTCACCGTCCGCTGTTAGCTGGCAGCCCGCTACTCACCACACAAACTAACCATTAGCCTAAAAAGCTGATGGTGTCTGAATAACTTATCATCATGTATCAAAGAGACAAAGTTTCCTGCAAGATTGACTGAACAAACTTCAAAAACAGAAACATCAAATTTACTCAGTCAAAACAAATCTTTTGACCCCATTTGAAGGTTTCTAATTAATATAAAACTTTTCACGAGCAGTAACACTGTACTTGGAAAAAAAATTAAAAAGCCACCATCATTTCTAGAAAAGTGATTAAGTTAAGTGATTAAAAATTCCACTCAACTTTGAAATGTCAGCTCTTATTTCTTCATGATGAATCTTTGAGTTATGTAATTTATAAAAGGCCTTATCATTAGAAACAAAAAACCAATAGTGTACAAGCATGAGGCAGGTTCAATATTTACTATAGATGAAGTTACACACCCCCTTGAAAGAACAAATCAAATTAATGCAGGACTGAACATACTGCACTGCAGGTAGCCATATAAATATGCCCTCTTTGGAAAAAGGACACATCACAACAGGGACCTCTCTGATTAAAATGACCTTCCCTGCATAAAATTAGTAATAAGTGCATTATTAAAGCCCATTTTGAGGGTTTTTAAGGCAATCAGTGATTATTGTAGTGATATCTGATTGACCGAGCAACCATCTCTGCAGACGGTGAACAAATAAATAATGAAATTCTCGCTGCTCAGGAAACCTGAGAGCAACAGGTCTGTAGGCAAATTGACTAACTGCAGCTAGTTAATGAATATGACTCCAAATGAAACATAACACAGCTGATGCAGCTGAGCCCTGCCCTCCCCAGCTTTGATTGCAAAAAGTAATTTCCTGCCAGTAAGACTCATTCAAAAGGGCCAGCAACATAGACATGAATATATGTATGTGCTGTACATACAGTTGTTGATTGTACGGTTCCTGGCAGAACAAACTCTGTCCGGGTGATAGCAAAAGAAATTCCATTGATCCTGTGCTTTCTAAATCCATTTTGTAAATTATGTTTCAAACTGGCTGAATGGGAGTGCCAACACGATTAGCTGATATATTGGGATGGGTGAGTGCAGACAGTTTTAGCAGATGATAATACTCCCAGAAAAACAAAGCAACATGAGGAAGAGAGGACCAAGAATAACAAAAGATGTGACTCTGTACTGGGATCATTAGCTGTTGTTGGTATGTGGTTTAATGGCAAACAAACCTCTTCCAGAAAACAAAAGCTGCTACATCTGACACCGAAATGGATGCTGGAGGAAAGGGATTAACAGCGATAAACATTTCGTGCTCTATGCTACCAGCACAATTATGCTTCCATTAAGTGACTGCAAATCTTAACTGCAAACAAAGACTGAATTTGGCCCCTATGGATGCACAAAGCTATTTGGAGTGTTATCCATAAGCTGCCATGTACATACAGCATATTCTAATGTATATTAATGTGACATGTTTATGGTCATCTCTGGTCTCCTACAGACATTTGTTTGTTTGCATAATGAAAGACAAATAGCTCCTCTAAATAGTCCCCTGTGTGATTCTCCCGTCGTCGCGATGCTAATGCTGCTTGAGTGATCTATCTAAACTCTAAACAATTTGCATAATTGCTTTCTCGCAAAGACTAAGACTAGAGGACCTATATCACTCTTGTGTGTGATTGTTATATCTAATATTACAGCCAACAGCTAGATTGCTTTGCTTAGCATAAGAGCTGGAAACGTTGGGGAACAGCCGGCCTCCGTCAAAAGTTATAAGCATCCACCTTAATCTTTAAAGGTCACAAAATAACTGGTTGTATTTTATTTGTGTTCAGTGGACTTGAAAGAAAAAGATAGAGTGGGTTTTTTTGTACTTCTGGACAGAGCCAGGCTATATTCAGCCATTATAAGAACAACCACACCCATACCACCACTTCAAACACAGACCTGCACCACACAGCTCTGATAACGCCTACATGCTTTGCAAAGTCTCAAACATCAAGACTCAGCTGCTACGTCTGCAGTCCACAGAGTCTGGTCGCTCCACACATTTATCAATATCACACAGCCAAGAACTGACTGTGGTTTGACATAACGCTGCTAATTAGTTGCCATTATCTGTTCACAATCATCTAATGTGTTGAACACAGCTGTATGATCCCTGCCATTAACTTACTGAAGAGAAAAAGCTGACCACAGACAGGGGGCCAGAATAGACACTAAATCACAAAATTTTGAGGAGCCAAGCTGCTTTAACACTCTTTGTTGGAAAGCCAGGTGTTTGCAAGGTTACTAATGAGGAGTGAAGAAGAGACTTGGGCAGGCAAGCAACCTTTCAAACACCTGCTGCCCCTCAGCAGCCCACACAAGTGCGCGATCACAAGTCATTTTTCACCGTATCCTTTCCTCAGCATAGACATCAACCTGGTAAGCAGCCAAATACATGTCAGAAAGTGTTAGCTATGTCACCTTACATTGGATTATGATGCTCAATGAATCTGCAAAGAAACAGGGCATGAAAATTGACCTGGCTGAAAACAACCATCATGATTTAGCAGCGTACAGGTACAATGTGAAAAAAAAGACAGTTTCAAAAGTCTGAAGGGAGACTCAGAAGCACACAATCCACACCAGAGAAATCCAGCATGATCACAACTGCAGGAATCTAGCTTTGCCATCTCCTAACTATTAATAATGTCTTTACTTATTAAAATTTCTATAAACTGAAAAATTAAAAAATGTAGCAATAAAAAGGCAGGGAAGAAATTGTATTCATCAGCAGCATAAGAAATCTTTTTTATGCATGTGTCACCCAGAGGAGTGAAGCAGCACAATGTAGAAGAACAGAGGGCACAGAATGCTTTTCTGAACACCCATATAACCAATGAATCATTTGTGGTTGAGCTGTATGCTATGGGTTATTGTACTGTGGTAGCCTATCTGCACAGTGTATGAATGACTCAAAAATGAAGCAGCAAACAGTTATAATTCTGCATCAAACACAGTGCACCATGTGGTGCCACCATATACATTTTAAATTTACAACTCTATATGTTATTGAGTGGTACAGTCAGCAAATGACTGGGAAAATATGTTAATGTCTAGACTTCTGAGTAAACTGTGAATGAGGCTGAATGATGCAGCACTTTACAAAAAGACTGAAATGAATTCTGCTAACATGCTCACAGCCATTGTACCGTGTGTTTACCTGCTGACGCAAAGCAGGCAAAACGGGTACGATGTGTGTATTGACACTGGCACCGCCACTCGGTTTTAGGTGTTTACTAATGGAACAAAGTAATGGGAATTTTATATAAATGACCCTGTCCATTTGTTCATTCATTACCTTACAGCTTATCCCTTCTGGGGTGGGGTGGGGAGGGGGGTCTCTCTAAGCTGTCAATTGGTGAAATGTAGAGTACAAAGGTCACCAGTCTACCCCAGGGCTAACAAAGACAAAGAACCGATTACACAAATACTCACACCTATGAGCAATTCATAGCAACCAACCCAATTTACATGTCGACTCACCAATGCACATGGAGAACATGCAAACTCCATACAGAAAGGCCCCTGACACTCAGGTATTTGAACCAGAAATCTTGCTGTGAAGCAACAGCACGAACCACTGTGTAGCTCTAATTGACATGATGGTTGAGGTAGTTTCTGGAGAGAAAGGGAAAGAAAATTCCACCATCTTTTTATTTACACATCTGTTCATAGTCTTACTCACACCAAGTCCAAATGGAGTACTTCTGCATTTGTAGAACCATGGACAGTACTTAGCCATGACCCAAATTGTTTATAACTGGTAGCCTTGATAAATTAAACCTAATCGCTGTCAAAACAAGCTCATCCTTGCACAGTATAAATAGGCTACAAAATTATAAATATATTTCTGAACAATACTGTAAATATCTTTAATTATGCTGTTAAAAAAATTGCCTTTTAATATATTTAACCTTTTGAGGTTTTCTTGACTGCTAGTCCTTCTTGTTGAACTGCATTGGCTTCATTTTCCAACCATCAGTTGCCACTTTTGTAAAACAAGTTCCAGAGATAATCCTGCATTATCTCAAGTGATGACAGTTGAATCACTTTGGGTTTAAAGACAACAGCTTTCAAATGAACAATTCAGAGAAATTTGCAGGAAAAACTATCTCAACCATCAACAGTTGTTAAGTTGCATTGTGGGTAATAGAGGCCTCAAACATTGCTTGTCAACATTGTGATGTTCCATTAAAATCTGATAAAGTTCATCTTAAAAACTTTTCTTCAGCACCCTGCCAGTGCTTATTTCACCTACAGCCATATCCCCCTGCTTTTTTCTTATCTCTACATCATTATTCAATCTTCTTTCTAGCCAAATAAAAACATGATGTTCTCTGTAGACCAGAATTTATTTATCACAACCTATAAATCTGCCATACCAATGAAACGCATAATGTTTGTATTCTAATGAAAATCATAATCTAATGCAACCTTTCTCTTTTCTCTCTTCTGCTCTTTTCTCTGAGTTAATATTGTTTTTAATGTTTACGTGCACTGTTTGGATCCGTGTCATAAAGACTGTTATATATTTCATTTTTATTTTATTTTCATAGATTTTTTTTAAGCATACATCTCATTTGTTTGGTTAATTCATACATTTCTGCTCAGTTCATAGTGCTGTGATGTGTCTGAATCATTTTTTGAATAAATTTGCTTAATTCATATTCATATCTGTTTTTTGGGCTGCATCCCATCACTATAATGTGTTATTTTTTAACAACAGCCACCTAATGTCCCTGGATCTATTGGTTTATTAAAGTTTCATATTAGCATTATGTAACAGCGTCAAATTACCTCAGTTTGATTAGATGCCTGTTTCAGAGTACATAAAGCGTAGTCTACAGGTTTTCAGAGCATTTAATTTTGCACTGATGGTATTTATGAGCTTTAAAAAGCACTCAGTTACTATTGAATTGGCTTTCTGCATCAGACCTGCTGTTAGATAAGAATTAGTTCTTAATTTTTCTTCTTTGTGCTAATGTCTGTGACTCATTTTATGAAGATATATAAAGTTGTCTTTTAAATTTGTCTTTGACTTTAATCAGGTATACCATGACATGCAGCCTTCAGATGATGAAAAGACACTTCTCAAAGAGATCCTGCTGCTGTGATGACCTTCTAAGAAAATTACATAACAGCACTGGCACATCAACTCAGTAATGATCAACACTGCTAATAGGACAGCCACACTGTTATGATCCGATCACTTGAAGGTAAAGTGGCCTCATGAGGACAGCCTAGAGGTTGGGCAATTTTCTGCAGCCCTGTGCTGTAATTATATTTTGGACATCATATACTGGGACCTAAACATTTTGAGAAAGTGTTAAAATAAAACAGGAAAGTAATGCAAGGAGAAAAAAACTGAAGCAAAAGGCATCAATCACTCTTTTGGGTTGTTTTTCTGGCCCACTACTCTATTATGAATGATTTGCCCCAAAGAAGAAATGAAGAGAACAAAAAGGTGAAATGTAAAACAGAATGCAGTTTACCTTTTTTGTGAATGCCTTATGAAGGTTAAGTAAGGTTTAGATGATTATCATCTTTTATGCCTGGAACCCAGTGAGAAATATGAGATTATGGCCAATAAAAGAGATTAACTGTCTTTTATAGGCTGTAGACGGCATGTTAATTATACCAAGTACTGAGTTAGCCCTAAAATGTGTGAAAGATAATGAAAAGGACAGCTTCGCATTCAGATACTGGAACTCAGTTGCAGCAAGCACAGTTGTTTATTACAAATCAATGCTTCACTTCACATTTTGTTACTTTTGAACAACTTGCCTGATTCTTTGCAATGCAAACTAAATAATAAATCGGTATAAACCATAAATAGTCGATTTAGGTTGATACCACCACTAAAGAACAGTAATGGAGTTGGGTGAAAAGGAACAGTTTGACATTAAAAAAGAAGACGAAACGGCTTTGGGTGCATCTACAGCCTTCCATCCCTGTATATGATCTTTGTAAGAACATCTTGCATGTTCACATAATGACTGCACAAAGTTTCCAACAGGCAAAACACAGTCGTAAAACCATTAATTTACATTTTTTAAGTATAAATTAACATGGCTGAGGGAAAACAACATAGGATTTGGAAAAGGGTAACGTGAACTGATTAAAATACTCTACAAACTTTTCTATCTTTCATGTTTACCCTTTTAAATCAGAACACATCATTATGCACAGAGCCATAAAACAAAACTTCAGTAATTGAAACTTGTAAACTGGCGCAGCTTCAGAAACATTATTCAGCGAGTCAAACCACTTCAGTTTTGACTATCAGGAGAAAATCCACAAAAACAAACAAACAAAAAACAGGTATGTGTACAACTGGTTGATGTCATTTTTTCAAGTTTGATCTCAGCAACAGTCATAATTCCTGCCAAAGTATCACAGAGAAAAGGCTTCAGAGTGAGGCTGACTCACTTGTTCAAGATAACCACAGCAGCAGCAGCAGCAGCAGCACTTGGGTAACCAATTAAGAACCCGCTTTATATAAAATGCTTTGCTGTTCAATGCAGATCTGGTTATATCAGAGGATAACATCTGCTTTTGTCAAGACACCTAAAGTGCAAAAAAATGACTCATATTTATTGGAAGAGAGAAGAAACAAATGTTGACATCTGAATAAGGCTCATAGTATAAGATGAGTTCTACTTTCTTGACAAGTTACATATTGTGCAACATTATGCTGCATGTCAATAACATAAGTGTGCATCTCAGATTCAGCAGATTTATTTCAATTCATGCCAAATTTCCATTTCAAGAGATCAGACACAGTAGGAATTATACAGCTCTGGTGTTCATTCCCTAAAGGATTTAAGGATTTGTTAGTTTTCAATGCATTTGCCCGAAGGATGGTACATTTTTTACACTAGCTTAGAATTTCAAAGGCAGACTGACAGTATGTAGTAATTAGACATGAATGTAGTGGGCTTCTTCAGTGTTGAATAGATAGGATTAATCATCTTTGTTAATGATGAATCACTATTAATAATTCTCTTATTGTATGAGGTCCAGAGAACATACTGCTTGTTTCGGTTCAAGAGGTACAGTCAGGTTCCGCTTTATGCTGAACAGAGGCACTAATTTATACACTATGAAAAACAATTTGCACCCTTTCCAACGAGAGTGGTGTTATTCAACCGGGACAATCAGAGCACTTGACAGGAAAAGATTACCACAAGACAACAGCAGGCAAAAAAAATGTAGCCTAACTCGCCATAGGGAGGTGAGTGACAAATGTTAATGTGATGAAATAATTAAAGAGACAGCCCAAAGGAGTCAGATTGATCCGAGTAACGGTCCATTTGCCCTGATTCAAAGGAAGATCATTCAATCAGTTCTTTCACAAAGCTAATCACATGCCTATTGAACGGCTTACTAGGTGTAACTAGATGATGGCAGGATTGTAGTTTGAAGACCTAATTTTCAGGAAGAGGAAGACTTGAAGTGATTAAATTGACTTGTAATGTGGTATCTTGCCTCCAGCAGCCTGTCATCTTTAACCCAAACGATGATTATTCGCACCTTCAGTAACACCAAACTCCTGTAGCTTATAAAAACAGGCTGTTATTTTATACTTCTAATGTATTAGCACTCCAAATTATATTCTAAGAGATAAGAATTTAGCTCAAAAAAGATAGAAAAGATAGAGAGAAATACATGTAAGGCCAGGGAAAGTCCTGACAACAGGTGGATGACGGGCAAATCCCAACATTTCCTCAGGTAAAATCCCATCTGAACATATATATTAAGTGCAGCAAATCGCATCTTAAATTAACCATTTCCTCTTTAAGATAAAGCTCAGCTCTTTGCCCAACCACTGTGATCTATCTGGGGAAATTTAAACTACCTATATTGCAACTGAAATGTCTGCATTTTCTGTTCAAAACATAACTCAAGCCTCCTGTCATCATATACTTAGACTCGCCCCAGAAGCAGTCACACAAAGTCTTAAATTGGTAGTCACCATTTCTATAATGTTGCAGAGATTATCACTTGGTCATGGCCTTAGCATATGCCCTTTTGATCACGTTTTGTTAGCCAATAAAGTATGCAGCAAGCCAAGTGGGTGAAATTCAAACACACCCACCTGTCAAGACCACAAAAAGTTGTCTTTCTAAATTCTGCTAGACACAAGGGACGTTTACCTAAAATGCAAATAAAAGTCTCACCTATAAACGTCCAATAAATTAAATCCACCCCAGGGAGTGTGGCACTGTTACATAAAGCACGTTCTCCCCTCGGAAAACCTGTATGTGTTTAATGTTTCAAGTGTAAAAGCAGACCCACGACCCTCCATAAATCTCACTGGGGAGCATTTTAAATACAGACTGATGGGAGACCTCTCATAGATTTCTGCACCCAGTTCCTCTGGGTGGCACACAGCCATCCTCTCTGCCAGAAAAAGCTGTAGTTGTGCGATTAAGCTTACAGGAACAGCTGGAGTCGTCTGTTTCTAATGAACACCTGTTGGTAAATATGAATCCAGAAGTAAAATGAACCCAGAAGAAAGAATTTCTTACCTAAAAAGAGAGAACTCCTTTCCATGTCGTTCACCTCTCCTTTAGAAAATGAAATTGTGGCAGCAGATACACGCACGTCCACCGTACTTCCCCTGCCAGACTTGAGAAAAAGAGAAAGGGAAGACAGAGAGAGGAGGGACGCGGGGGAGAGAGAGGGAGCGAGACAGAGAGAGGGAGGGAGCGAGCCAGGGGGGAGTTCTCCTTGCCAACACCTTTTGTTGAAAAAGACGCAAATAACAATGATTGTGTACATCTTGATTTAAAAAAAAAACATCATATAATCATTCGTGAAAACAAAGCTATAGCTGACGCGTGGGTAACCTTGTTGCTGCCTAATGCATAATTAAAAAGCTTCCATAACCTGAGGACCTATATTTCTGGCCCTACCCTGTATCAGTTTATATTTATGGCTCATTTGCCCACTGTGTGCACATATCTTTGAAACGCACCATTTCACTGAGGTCTACTGGGCAGCCTACACTCCATCAAATGCCACCAATAGAAAAGCGGTCTCCTCCTCAACCCACAAAATATCCATCAAAGTAACAGTCTCATCGACACAAATCTCCCCGAGTCTCGCTAAGGGGGGTTGAGTAGCATATTTGGGCACTGTGGAGCATTCAAGGTGAGGTGCTGAGATGAGGGAAACTTTATTTCTGGGTGTGGTGCACACTCATACCGCTAGGTGGCAATAAATGCATGTCGGATTTTACAGCTTTTACTTGCCAAATTTTTTTTTAGAGATGATAAGTAAATTTACTTTAAGAATTACTTACACTTTGCTCCATATGCTGTCATCTGTATGATGCTGGAGGAAACAACTCTCTCTCTCTCTACCCCAGCCCTCCCTCACCTTCTCTCTCCCTAAATAACAGTCACTTCTTCACATTCATGTGTATTTTTATCTATTATACACTATTCAACTGGTACAATAATTCTTCTAATTATTATTGCATATAACTACTAAAAAGCTGTTTTGTAAAAAGCCATTTTAAAATAAGAATGCCTCTAAGTGATTCAGAACATTCACAACTGTATTTTTGAAATGCCCATCTCCTAATTATTCGGTCACATGATCAATTTCTTTTACCATTTCCAAGCAACAGGGAGTGGCTCAACTTACCCTTTGGCTCATCTTATCCCACTCCCCCCTAGTTGTCCTAAAGCAGTCTTAAAAGCAACATAATGATTGATCAGGCTAGATTCCCCTGCCTTATATTTCATGGAAATATAAAACATAACCTCCATTCAGAAAATACATGTTCTTGATATCCTTGTCAAACAGCTTTCAGATACTTAAGTTGCACTTCTGAATTGTTGTTTTTGAATTTACTTTGAGAGAAGTGACCAGGACAGATAATCGAATAAAAAAAGGTGAATTGGAATAAAAACTAAAGTCTTGGATTGTAGTTACACATAGTTTAATAAAAGTCCTGGAGTGATCTACGGGAGTGATGCTTTTTCCAACCACAGATATGTGCATATTCCATGTTCCGACATGTTTCCCGTGACCAAAACCTCGCGATATTTCAGTCTCAGTTAACGTTACCTACTGGTCTTGGATACTCCAGTTTCGCCCACCGACAAGTAACATCAACACGGTTACCGGGAAAAGCTACCTTAGAGGCGGGTTGCGACATTTCTCTCCCTGAACCTCCGCAGCTGACATGGATATCTTGTTGCCCGGGAAACATTGAAGACAAAAACAATGGGTACATGCCGCTAGAAAAAGTTGCTAGCTTAATTGGCACAACTGCGAGCTAACAGTTAGCCGCTAACGTTAGCCGGCTAACGTTAGCAAACAGACAGCTGAAGGAGAAGTGTGTAGAAGTTTGGATATTATTTGTCGCTGAGACATCAAGATTGATGCGGCTTTCTGGAGACGGCGAACCCTTTCATTGAAGGTACGTATCGTTTAATCCCGGAGAGGCGTTAAACTGAGATACATGAACACTTAACTGTCAGTCGGTAACATTTACTCTTTGGAGTTGGCGGCTCCGACTACACACCGGACCGAAAACATTTTTTAAAAAGAGTCGTCCCGAAACGGATGTTATATATGGTCGATTATACATTACAATATATTTCTATGAGTCGTACTAGAAATTCGGAATGGTTGCTTAATCGTGTAGATAATTGTGCAATGTATTCGGCTAAAAAGTTAAATTTCAGCAGTTCGTAGTTCACGCCCGACCGACTTACGTTGGCGATGGGCTGGGTCAGTGTATTTCCTGGGTAGGACATCACAGCTACAAGCTTGGACATACATTCCTTTAAGTTTATTTTTTGTAATTTGATATTTATTGATTGAAATGAAGTGCTGTTTATGTCAAAAGTTAGCTTTAGAGAAACGTTTGTCTTGTAATACAGGTACCGTTCCGTGTCAGTCTACTTACTCCAAGCTCTCTCTCTTTTTCATTACATTGTACCACATATGCGACGAATAGAAACTTCATAGTACTCAAACCAGTGACAAAGTAGCGACGTCGAGTAACTATGTGGAGATATGAAACGGTTCAAAACGAGGGAGTGTTTGAGATAAAAGTTAAAGTCAGTGCAGTCCCTGTAAAGTCGAAGTCGGCAGTGTTTCTTCCTCGTCTCATTGTGGGGGTCTTCACTGGGAGCCCTTTGCACGGTGGTGACCTCGGTGTTTAGAAGCTGTACTGCAAAAGTGAAACCCCTCTTTACGTGTCATGCAGTGTCCACCGGATGACTACTGCCTTGTAATTCCCGATGTAGTGTAGGGAGAAAGCTATTCTTTATCTTGGCTTTCATATGGGCTACATTTGCACTCATGGAAATCAACCACCCTGCATGAGAGCATTTTGCCTTTATATCACTTTATAATGCTTGCCAGACACTGCCCATATTGTACCTCACAGAGCAGTGTTAGAGTTATTTGCCCTGTGACAAGGTGTGTTTTGTTAAGTTGTGTTAATTTTGACATCCTCTGTGGACAGAGATGTATATCAGTACCTCTTTGCTGTTTTTGTCTTGTGTTTGCCAAGGTAGTGTTTTCTTATGTAGCCTTAAAAACATAAACATGTAAAGGCAGTTTCTTTAGCACATTGTCAATCACCTAGTCTGATATGTACCCTCTTGCAAATGTTACAGGCATATAAAACTACATTTGAATTAATATCAGTTGTATAGCTGATAGTCCTGCCTGCTTCTGTTGGTCATAATTAAATTATATGTAAACCATTAGTCAGACTGAAATTGTAATTATTCAAGTTTCTCTTTGTGGGAGTGAGTTAGCTTGACAATTTAGTTTAAGATCTTGTATGTGTTCACCTCAGTCAGACCCATATAGACCCACTTCACAACACATTGCTGGACCAAAAGAACCAATGGTGGTGGACGGCTCCTCTCTTTTCGCTGCAGGACAGAAAGAATCAGAAGATCTTTTGTACCAACAGCCATCAGACTTTATAACTCTTGTGTAAATAGTAGATAACTTTTAGAGACATATTATGTGAGACAACAGACAATAGAATTTCCTTTTGGGGATTAATAAAGTTCCTATTATTATTATTCTTATATTGATTATGTGCATACTCTACAGTTTAAATGCCAACTTTGACTCAGATGATACCCTGTAGTGATCAAAACCTCAATAAAAAAAGTGGGTATGTAAAAAAAGAAAAAAGACAAAACTGTGGTTTTGTATTGTACATATGAAAGGCAAAAAGTTATGAAAGTGTCCATATTTCCATCATGGGACTTAATAAACAGTTATCTTGTTGGTAACTTGTTTGTCAGTAGTTTTGGTTTGTAATGTCATAGGTAAACATGTTATATGAGGTCAATGGGGTAATATCGCTGCCTGGCGTAGTGGAGTCAGAACTATTCTCGTCAATAAATTAGTTCTGGATTGGTGCTTGTGTACTGGGTCAAGGACAGTAATCCAGTTAAATTATAGATCAAACTGTAACCTTAGTTCAACTCATCTGTGCATGTAAACATAACAAATATTTTTTCAAACAGTTTGACAACCAGTTACAAACTCCTCCACAGGGGCCTCATATGTCGGTAGTCAAGGTCAACCCTGAATATGTTAGTTTCCTTGTATATGTTGTGGTACATCCATTCAAGCTGTTCTTGGCTCTTCTACAACAAATTTGGCTTCAGTCTGGATTCAGATAAAAGCACATATCCAGTGAGCCTCCAGGAATCTGTTCTAGTATACATCATATGACCTTTTCTTCTTTTACAAGTGAACTCCACCTCTATGACACATTGATTCCTCCTCTCCAGGAGGGCTTCATTCTGCTGTGGTAGAAACAGAGAGGAATTCATTTTCTCCCTGTTTGAACCCTCCTCCTGATTTTATCACCTTGGGCAGTGTCATGTGATTGTTGTTTATAAAATGCAGGACTTGTACAAACCCCCCTGTGTGACACAAAGCAGTTGAATAATGTAACTGCAAAACCCAGACTGTGAGCAAACTATCAAAGTTAGCCCTGCACAGAGACCAATAGCACGGTAATAGTACAGAACCCATTTGACAGTCTTTGACACTTAAAAAAAACCAATGCAGTTGTAGGAAGTGGATTTTCTTAGCCAAACAAATCTGTCAAACAATATTTTGTTGCTGACTTAATTAGGTAGTACCAAAGTGATACTAGACACCCGTACACGAGCTCTTCAGGCGACGTGTTTTAGGTAAACATCACATAGCTGACGTAGCAGTTCTGCTTACCTTCCTTCATGGAAACCTTCAGAGGTATGTGCTGTTGTCTGACCGGTTTTTAAGAGTTGGGTGACATTAATAAGCAAACGAGGAGCTGACAAATGATGCTGGCTACTCAAGTAATTAATTAGGATCAACATGTTTTTATGTAGTTTAATTGGATCAAAGCCTCAGGACGTGCTTGACAGAATTGGTGTCTCTAGGGCTTGTTTCTGTCTGTTCGTCTTTAAATGTGCCCGCTTTTGTTCCTCTATATTATTCCTTGTTGTGGTTTAAGTTAACATCTGAATTTTTATGTGCCTGAATACTCATTTGTTCCTGCCTCTCTATTACAGTGTTTATTTCTTTTTTGGTGCAGGAGTCTAGGTGAAGATACTGTAAAAAAATTATGTTCTGTACTTATTTATTTATTTGCTTCTGTCTCATCTTGGCTACAGGTGAATGGGAGAGATGAAGAGCAGTAGGAAGACTGAGGTTTTCTCTGCTCAGCAGCTCAACAATCCAAGTATTGGCCCAGGTTCGTCTAAAATTTTTTATTCCCACCCAGAAAAAGCTTAAGTGTTGTTGTGTATTTATTCTTATAGACGTTATCTCAACTATTTTCAATTGTGCTCTGAAATTCATCAATTTGTGGAAAATTTTTCCATCAAATTGAAACAGATTTTTGTCTTTCTCTTTCAGAGCTGTCAACTGCATGGAAAAGTTTGGTTCAGACCAAAGCTGCAGTAAGTCCATCTGCAACCTCCCTGAGAGGATTTCCATTTTGTAGTCGTGCAAAAAACACTGCAACAAGATTTTTGTTATTTTTATATACTCATAACTCAAGATATCTCCTTTTTCTTCCTCTGTAGTTGCGGCACATAGAGAACCGCCTAGAGGCGACCCCGGGGACAGGGGTTCTGATGGAGTCTGTCATGGACCCTCCCAAGAAGAAATCCACCCGAACGGTTCACTGCAGGGGTGAGTTGTTGCAAATTGTAGAGCAACATTTTTTCATTATAAGGCTCACTTTGGTTTATTCTGCTGAATCTATAACTCTGTTACAATTGATTTTTCTATTACAGATGGACAACAAGCTGACAGCAGTGGAGGGTCTTCAAAGCGCAGGGGGCATAGTCAGCAGAGTCCAGAGAAGAGCAGCTCCCGCAGCCCCCTGAGAAATAGCACCCAGGACAGCAATGTCCGCAGGAACAACAGTGTGGAATTCAGAGAACCGCTGGCCTCCTACAGGTACAGATTTGGAATTTAAACCCAATCCCAAACCCCCCTTTTTCCAGATCTTTTCTATGTTTATGGGAAGATTTGCTTTTAATGAGTATCTATCCTAGTTGATGCTTAAAATTTCCACTTTAGTACGAATACAAAGGCAAAGTTACTTAAACAACTAATTTAATATATATATATTTTTTTAACAACGAGGTAATGCTTTATGTGTTCTGTGTTTATATTCTGTAAAGTGACAACATATTGGGATTTTTGTGATTGCTAATATAACTTTTGAGCTGTGATACTTCCATGCGAAATGCTGCATTATGTCATTTTTTTTTTAGCTTGATACAACAGGAGAGCTCTCTCAACTCAATGACTGTCCTCCTCCCTCTCTGTCTGACTGTTAAGGCTTCCACTCAGATACCACATGTTCTTGACATCTTTTTCAAACAGCTCAGCGCTGAATGACTATCAGATACTTCAGTCACCCGAGGCTCCAGTCCTTTTCTACTAAAACAGCAAAACCAAAATGTTCAGAACCATAGAATTCATTGATGTCCATTGAGTTCATGATGTTCATTGTGATAAAGGCTTTAAATCATCAGTGTTTCAATTTGGTCCTTCAAAGTGTCTCTTGTGACTGTCATAAAAATCATAACTTTTCAGGATTGATAATTTTGAAATGTGGAACATGATTGCTTTAATTGGAACATTTGCAAAGACTTCAGCCCTTGATTTAGAGGCAATTTAATGGCAACCCGAGCTTCACAGGCTTTTGAAATACATAGATGAGCTTTCAGACCAACAATTTCATGGTTTCATGGAAGCATTTTCCTAATAGTTGGCAAAAGAAAAGGTTTTAATAGGCCATGTCTTCATTGGTTGGATATTTACACACATACACACACACACAAAACAATTCTAAAAAATATATGCAAATGGTGAATGTTGTCAAGATCTAGTATTGTTGCTACCAGATAGAAACAGCTGGCAACTAGCTGGTAAATGTAATTCACAAGGATGCCTAATGTTAACAGCATCATCCTGGTATTGGCAAATAAAGACTTGATCAGTAGATCGTCCTTAGTTGTAGACTGGTACTAAAATTTTACCTGATAAACAGCTGATGAGGTGACATATCAGTTGTGCATACATTGATCTGATTATGCGTGTTGACCGTATGGCAGTGTTTTGTTGTGAAGGAAACAGACAGCATTATAGCTGTTTGCAATGCTAAGTGCAGGTGACAGGAGGAGTACCAAAAGAGCATTTTCCACTTTAGTGATTCAGTCACTCTAAGAAAAAAGTGGTAAACAGGAAAATCATTGAATTCACTGATAACCAGCTATTCAGTGCAGTGGGAGATGAAACTTCTGCAGCATTGTGGTGTATTGTTGATCTTTATTAGTGAGTGTTAATACTAGTTAATGTCATTCAGGTTCAGCCTTTTGGTTTGAAGAGGGAGCCTTCAGTTCTTTGCTGTCATGTCAGTCATAGTGGGGCGTAAGGTGCATTTCCAAACCTCAACATTCTGCAGTTATTCTCATTAATGCTGCAATTATAAAGTTGTCTTAACTGTGAAACTCAGATAAATTGGGTAAGAGTGTCACTCCGTCATTCTCTCCCTTTTGACCATAAAATGTGCTGTTCTGTATACTCGGTGTGTTGTAAATTAAGAGTAAGGCTTGATCCTCTTCCTGATCCCATGTAATCTGGTTTATGTACAGAGAGGCCACCCCTCCACCACATCCCTCGTCTCAGCTGGAGGCCTACAGTCTACAGTCGGTGCCAGGGTCCTTGCACCCTTCCTCTCCAGCCTCCTCAGATCCTCTACTCAGCCAGCTGGTCTACCAGAGAGACACCAGGGACAAACAGACAGACAGAGACCTGGAAAGCACACACTCCTCAGCTCTGGAGAGCACAGAGGTTCGCTACCTCAATGACCAGCCAGCCCCAGTCACCCTGAGGACTATTGTAAACCAGTCACCTCTCACAGGTGTAGAGGGGGCTGAGGAGGAAAGAACTCCTAAAGCACACGTTGGAATGGATAGCCAAAAACAAAGCTTGTTTGAAACTCCAGCCCAAGGCTCCGTACAGCGAGCGGAGAGCACCCCTTCCTCCAGCCCTGGTTCAGCATCTCAGCGGCTGGAGAATCTAAGGCGACATCAGCCAGACGATAAACTGGAAAAGCTCAAAGAGCGCATTCGCAGGCAGAGACAACATCTGGAGGAGGCAGCAGAGAAAGAGAAACTGCTGGGTTATCTGGAGCAGCCTATTACGGCAGCAGTAGGGAGCAACAGCACTGGCACTGCCAGTAGGGCTACAGCAAAAATACGTAAAGTGGCTGCTGCACCACCTGCACCCGTATACAAAGGTACCATGAGTGTTTGATGCATTGACAACTAGAGCGTACTCAGTATTTGATCTTTTGTTGGTCATTTGAGGCTTAGAAATAGAAAATGAGATGCTACAGCTTACTGGTCTTTAAATCCTTCAGGTTTCAACAGCACTGAGACAAAGATCCGGACTCCTGATGGGAGAGTGTGGAAAGAGGAGGATTTTCATAACCTCAGTAGAGAGATATACAGAGACCTGTCACAGCAGTTTGCTGGTAAGCACAGGCCACTATCTTTTACCTTTTTCAGTGTGTACCACCTTTTTTAGTCATGACTCGAGTTTGTTTTTATTAACCAGCTGACACTTGACAATTTAATCAGAAAAATCTTCATGTATCTATGTTTCTGTCTTCTCATTACAGAGACCACAAGATCCAAGAATCTGCAGCAGAGAGAACAGAGAGCAGACAGGTCCAAAGAGAGGAGACCCCCAAAACCAGTCAGGAAGGTCCACAGAGCTGCCCCTTCCTCTGACCTAAATGCAAAACCAGGTATAATAATCCCCTTTCATGTGAGAGGGCCAACCCACCCTCTGATCTATTTTTAATTAGTGACAGTAGGAAAGCTAAGCATGTGGAACAGTCTGGTAGGATTTTATCATGGTTCAGTGCACATGGTCCCAAACCGAGAGCTCCAAATGTTAAACAGCCTCATTTCTTTCTAACTGGCTTTGCTGGTTTGGGGTTGTGCCTTTTTGAGTCATGTGCATTCTTCTTTGATTTTCTACTTTCATATCTTTGTTTATACCAGTTTATTGATATCTTTTCCTGAATGACTGTTACATTTATGACAGTTGTTGAATAATGTTGCTGCAACCTTTTCTTTGCCATTTTGGAGACTTATGTGTAATCATGTCTTGACAACATTATTTACATTTCAGACAAATTTTGCAACACAAATAAACAAAAAGGTTACTTATTTTAATCCAGAAGACGTATTTTTATAGATATCTTGGGCAGACTGCTTGAATAAGTGTTCAGACAACAGTACTCGGTGTGTTCTTTCCATATCCTCAGTCGTGCTATACTGAGCCTGTGTGTGTTTCAGTGCATGAACTAAATACATTGTTTACTTGTGAGACTGTATGGTAGGTCTTAAATCTCTGAAGAAATGTCAAGTATGTGTGACATGCAGTTTTGGACCTGTGAGTAGCAAACAGAGAACTACATTTAATAACTAAAGCTTCATACCACTGTAACCTGGGACAGCTGAGAAAACTCCCCCTTTGTTATATGCAAAAATCCTTCCGGGTGCAAACCAGTACACAAAATGTAAAGCTGCCATCATCTCTGTGTCCTGAAAGATAATGGTTTTAGTGCCTAGCGCTCCACCTTGATTAATCCAATAAATGATTTAGTGTCGTTGCAAAATCTGTGATATATTAAAGTAAAACAGATTAAGTCTAATTATCCTGAAAGTGAAAAACACGTGTTTTTCTCATTGGCTCTTTGGCTGGTGTCAACTTGTGTTTTTTCTAACTTTTGGTTGCCTCCGATGTCTGCACTGCTCTCTCTCTGTCATGCTGGCACAGCACTATAAATAGCACTCTGGTTCAATTGGCTCATCCGCATGGTACCATCAGCTGCTTGCTTTGTCCATGTTCAGTTTCATTACCAGGAACTGCAATTCTATAGAACCACGTCAAAGTGAAAAGCACACCAGAGGTCATCTCAAGTGAGGACATTTGGGTGTTTCTAGAATGTCATTTCTGGCATCTGAGCACCACAGAGTAATACTAAGCTATAAGAAAGTTTGCAGCGAAGACAAGTAGAAACCACTGGGTAAAATCCTGTAATAATGATTCACTTAGTAGATGCTAGTGACCAAAAAAGTTGGTTAAATTGTGAATTTTAAGTTGTTTGATGGTTACCTCTGCCACAAAACAACCGTAATAACTTACTCAGAGTAAGCATTTCTTTTTATGTTATTGAATTTCTATAAGGAGTGACTTATATCAGTAAAGCAAATGCTGTTCTTGTATGTGTTTTTCCTAAAGCTGAGAATTTCAGGACGTTCGTAGACATAAATGTGATGATGGCTTCAAACTTAATGTTTTTGTTGAGCCTGAAACTGAACTTGTTGTTTTAAATGGACACTGGTGGGCAAATGTATCTATTTTTGTTTATTTGCAAGGTTTGTATGTATGTCACGACAACAAAAAGCTGCCCACTATTAAGACATTAAATTGATCTGTGTTTATGATATGCCTATGATGCAGTTTCAGTTAGCTTTTTGTTTCTGTGTGTCTTTGTAATGCAGAGTGTACAAAGATTTCATGTCACTGAGGTCTGAAGCTCTGTAGCAATATCCAAATTTAGATAATTCTCACTATTTAACTGTATACATACTACATAGTCATTTTTGCGTAAAGTGATCAGCTTTGCAGCTGTCTCTCCGTCTCTCTCTTTTCCCCTAAAAATATAAATTTTCTGTCCTTTGCAGTGATAAATACTTCATCGTGGCGAGAGGGTCAAAAGCTTGTAAAGATGGTACTGGGTCCATTTCCTAAGTCTCCCATGGAAGAGAGACCCCAACCTGCTGATGGACAGAGTCGAACAGGTGGGACCTGAAGTAATGAAGTCATATGAAATACAGAAAAATATTGCATATCGGGGAACCACACAGAGTAGTAAAAAAACAGACAGACAACAGAGCCAGACAAAGATGATCAATAAATAAAGAGTCTTTGACTGCTGCTTTGCATAGACTATATCTCACAGTCCCTCCTAAAAGCACACTACCAGCATCCACCTCTGTCTCTGCTCGCTGCATCGGGACTGGGCACCACTGACCAGACGGAATAGAGATTGACATGCTGTTCTGGTTGGGTGCACAATTAGACATGGCCTCATTTCCAGAGGTTGCCCCTAGTACAGGATGCATGTACTCTGGAAGGGGGAAGTGGCCCAGAGAGGGGATGAGGCTCACAGCAGCCATGGTTTGAAAAAAACACTGTCTGGATTAGACAGTGTAAAATCTGCATAGGAATGATCAGTTTGCCACAGATTAGAGTTGGCATGTAAGCCCGCCCACAGGCCCTCTTTAGTTTTTGCTTTCTATCTGGGTCTGGTGCCTAATCTGTGGAGGGTTTTTGAAAAACCCTTTTCAGTCCCTTGTAAGCATTTATTTACATTTGTGCTGACATTTCTAACCATTTTTTAAAAATGTATAACTGCCTCAAGCTTTCAAACATTATCATTATCCTATACAGAAGCCATATATAAAATAGTTTGATATTTATAATGCTCAAAGTGCTGTTTTCTTGTACTCAATTTAAATGTCAATTTATCACCGCTTACTAACATTTGATAATCTTTCACTAATTTTTGTTCAAATTTTTCATGCAATTTCAGCTACACATCATCACTTCAGTTCAGAACCACGCACAGAAGCAAAACCCAGATCTCGCCCAAACAGCAGAGAGAGGCTTACTAGTAGTGGTCAGGGGCGTTCAAAAAGCCGCTACACTAATCCAACAACCCCTTCATCTGCGGATCAGGACAGAGAGCCAGAGCGTGCAGGTGCAGACTTGTTGTCATCAGACATCCAGGGGATACTTGATGACCTCCAGCTGGAGTGCAGAGCAGCTGAGAGGGAGGAGAGGGCCCGGCAAAGATCTCGGTGTAGTAACAGTAGCAGGAGAGGGGGATCAGGATCACGTACAAGAGCTCCAATATCTGCTTGGGGGACTACTTTGGCAACCGGTTCTTCTTCAAGGGGATGCCGCAGTGCCAGCCCCACCATACACCGGCCTCACACTGCGAGCACGGCTGACACGGGGAACAAAAAGCGACACTATGATGCAGATTCTGTTCGGCAGTACATTTTAAAGCAGCAGGAGGAGAGAAAGAAGCGTCGAGCAGAAGAGAAGAGGACACTGAGGGAGGAAACTGAGAGGAGAAATCAGAGACTGCAGGAGCTCTACAGGAAACAAAGAGAAGCAGCCAAAACTGTGACCCATGCAAGTGAGGCCCCTGTGGCCCCTGTGCAAAAGCGACTACAGGAGACCTATACCAAACTCCTGGAGGAGGTCCAGCAGGGGATGGAGACCACTCAGACGCTACCTACTGCTCCATCTAGTCATATGGTATTATACATTACCACATCACTTAGTTACCCCTTTTTTTCACTAATAATCAAGCTGTATGAGTTACCAGGATATGTTATTTTCTGTTTGCTTACAGAGACCAGTGTACCAGCCCTCAGGAGAGTCAGACAAAGAAAACAAAAGGCTCGAGACACCCCTGAGTCCTTCCAGCAGTGATAGATCTTTCAACGATCAGCCGGCTCCTCCTCCTTTGTCCAGGTACGCACTCACACAGACGCTTTCAGGAGAAATAAAAAAGCTGGCATTTGACTTGTTGGCAAGGATGAACAAAAACATCTCTTAGCAGAATGTCTTAATACACTTTTGGCAAAAATTTCCAGAAAAATCACCTGATTGGTGCAAATAAAGAAAGTGTTCTTTCTAAGATGGTTATTTTTGTTACTGAACAGCACCCCTGAAGCCTTTTGCCCTTTATTTTAGTACAGGATTAAAGAAGATATTCAGAGGCACTTAACAGTCACTGAAGCCTGTTTAGAGGCATTTAAAAGGACTTCCTGGAAACTCTGATAACGGAGGATAAAGCTTTACTTGTGAAACAGATAGAATGAGCATCTCTGTGTTAATACTGAGTGATTACAGATATTCTTGTACTTTTCCATGCAGATGAAGCATGCATTTGATCATGCTTTCGATTCACTGTTATGTAAATGAGTAGTTCATGCAGTAATCCAGCTGTAAATATGCTGCTATGATAAAGGTGTCGTTTCGAAGGAGCATATGACGTGTGTGGTCTCCTTTATTCCAAAAACAGCATGATAAAATTGTTATTGTTATAAGAGGAAGCTGCCTTCACTGTCAGGATCTTTCTCTTCTCCCTCCTGTAACTTCAAAATTCTCTCTTTGCCTCTTGCAGGAATGATCTGGATGTTGGAGTTGCGTCTTTGCTTCAGCCGGATCGACTGAGTCCTGCTGTTCGACCTATGATTGGTCCGAGCAGTTCACTTACTCCTTTTGGTGACCCCTTCCTCTCTCAGCTGCTCGGGCTGGAGTCTGCCATGGCAGCCGGTAATATTCAACAAACCCAGCGGCCCGCCACAGCACCTTCTAGCAGGTCGCGGTCCAAGATGTCCCGAATTGAGGCCCTCAAGGCCACAGCAACATCCCTCTCAAACCGTATAGAGAGTGAAGCAAGGAAGCTTGCTGGTGAAGGGATCAATTATGGTGCAAAAACTTCAATGGATGATGACATTGTTTTGACTCCCAGGCCCTCCACAGCTAATGCTGATGGATGCTGGACAGCTGCTACAGAAAATAATGATGCTGCTCTGAAGTTCCAGAGGAGTTTGACTAACGCAGGTCCGAGTTCATATGACCCCCAAGTCCTACCAGGTGTGGGTAATCTGCACACCTTCAGTGGAAAGAAAAAGACAAAGGGTGCTTACACCAGTTTTACAAAACCACATACAACTCCAGCTGATGTAACAGGGCCTAATCTCACTGGTTTTACCCATGAAAGGAGCAAACTTGTCAACGGCTTTAGGGAGGAAGACAGAATGGCACAAAGAAGTGAATATGGACTGATGGACGAGAAGAATCTGACAGATCTCCATGACTCAAGTGCAGGTTCCATCAGCGAGGGTCCTCTTCTGAGTGAAGGAAGTTTTTCTGAGGATGAAGCCGGCCCTCCCCGATCCTCCAACAATCGTGCGCCTAAATCAGCTGATCATCCGGCTGCAGTGAACAACCGTGCAGAGCAAAGGGGGGATTCCCAGCGGTTATCAGAGTTCCAGAGAGAAGCTGCGAGGTGCTCAGCCCTCAGTTCACCTTTTGCTCAGCATGAGGGCAGCAAAGCAGCCTGGGAGGAGTTAAACAAAGGAAGCCCTTTGAGTGTTATCAACATCTACATAAAGAACTTATATGACCATGCCAAAGGTTAGTCCCAATATGAAACTCTTTCACCATGAAAGATATATCAGTCAAGTTTTGTAAAACTTGTAAAACTACATAAGCAGTACAAATGAAATAGTCAAAATGATGTTTTGATTTAAGTTCCTCTTTGTAAATGTATTATTTCTATTCTTACATCTTTACTATCAGTCATATTAAAATCAGATGCTTTAGCTAAAGGAACATGCACTGAATCCAAGTTAAAGGTATTTCTTTTCTTTTTCATCATTTTTTTTTTCTGCAGCGAATGAGAGGATGTCTGAGAAGACACCCCCCTCAGCCCACTCTATGGGCCTTGGGAATGGCCCTGTGGACACACCTGTCTATGAAGACGACTTTGTGTCATCACATAGCAGTGGACAGTTAAAAAGAAGCCCTCATTTACACAGGTAAAAAAAAACCCAACAACCTTCAATTTTCAGAATGGCCACTGGATGGCATTCATGTCACACCAAGAGAAAGCCCACAAAGTGTTTTCGAACAGCAACCCTAATTTTGTACTCATGGGTTCAAAGATTACCCCACTTCACTTCTGTAGTATTCTATGTGTTGGTGTGTGCCTTCACATATTAAGAATTTAATTCAAGGTCATTTAAATCACACTTTTCTCCCTTCCTTATAAGTGTGAACACTCATTTTGAGGAGCTGATGAGGAGGTCTCCTTATGAAAAAAGCACAGGAGGTGCCAATTCCAACCATTCATCCTTCCTCTCATCTGTTCACTCACCACATCCTTCGTCCGGTTCAACATCTTGCTCTTCACCCTTTTCTAAACACTCCAGCAGAAAAAGAGGTGAGAGCTCTTAAGTTTGTTTTTCACTATTACAGATTTGTGTTTGTTTTTAAATTAATATTTTTTAATCACACAATAGAAATATTCTCTGTCTGACAATAACTCCTTATTTCCACTTCAGGTACAGTGTCAGACCAGAGTGATGCTACTCTGGTGGGAGAGCAGAGAAACTCCTGCTCACCTCCCTCTGATGCATTATCCTCCGACTCCAGGAAGAGAGGCTCAGAAAAAAGCCCTGCTGACAGCCACGCCAAAAGTTTCCACTCTCATGATGCTTTAGGGGAAACTTCTCAACAAAGGTAATGATCTCCAGCAGACTAGATTAATGAGGTTTGATACTCCAAGGAGAGAAAACAAAAACTTCCATATGCAGGGTCTCGGAGTATTTCTAAGAGTATACAAGCATGCTGTGTTGTGCCATAATGGTGACTAAAAGGTCAAAAGTGTTTACATTTTCCACATATTCAGATTTTTAAGGTATTTTCTTTCTTTATTCTAGGGGTGCAGGCACAAATTTTCACTGGGGTGTTTTATATGCTGCCTTATTATAATAGGTTTTTATTTGGGTCACAGCATGATCATTATTATTATTTTTATTTCCTAGTGCAATTTTTTTGGATTGAAGATTCATTTAATTTGCATCTCGAGTTTTCACTATACGATATAATTTCATTTTGAAAGTAGTTCACTAAGCCACACAATTTCCTCTTCTCATTTCTTCCAAGCTAATCTGAAATGGAATGGTGTATTTATGGATATTTTAGATGTTTTTAGTTTTAGGTTTACTCACTTGTTGCTGTTCCAAAAAACTCCACTTAGTACAAACCATTTTTACTTTAAGGTCAATTTATTTGGACATGAAAAATCACTCAAGTATGCTTAGAGAGACCAAGTTAAGGCTTTTGGCTGGCTCTCCTGTTGAAGGCATGAGGCCCTCAGTACTCTTGAACAGCCCACCAGCAGAGGGAGGTCTTTAACCCAAGACAGAAAACACTAGCTGTCTTGTGATGGGGGCCTGTAGGGTAGTTTGATGGATCAGCCAGCTTCACCACAGCTTGGGCCTGATGCCAGAGAAAAAGAGAGGAATTTTTTTTTCCCCTCTCAATCTCAGTGCCCAGTATAGACATTTTAGTGCTCTAATGGTACGCTGAAGCCCAGGTGGCAGACTGCTTCCACTTTGTGTAGTTTGTGTCTCTTATAAGATAGATAGGATTGTGTTCATTTTATCGCAATCACTTTAGCTGGATGTTTAAGTTCATCAGTCCAAAATTTTTTTAAATGTCTCTGTACATTTCAGCTTCCTTGCATTTGACAGGGTATTTGTAAAGTATTAGGACAACGGTAATATCGTCACATCCTTTCAGTTGAATCCAGCTGTGTCCCTGAAATATTGTATCCCCAGAATGGGAGAGCATATCCTGATCCTTTAGGACATCGCCCTTGGTCTCTCAGCAGCACAATATATCCATTCATAGTCTGGGCCTCTTACAGCTGGGATATGCTGGCTCAGCAAGTCCTGAGGTGTGCACAACCAGGGGCCCCTTCTTTCTTAATCATTTGGTGGCGGCCTTATCTGCTATTCCAAATGTTCAACAGTCTGCATCCTACAGTGCATGTAACTTTACACCAAGTTATGTTTGATTTAGATAAATAAAATAAATAGATGTGCCTCTCCAAAACATCTGGATTAATGTTTGAGCTGTTCAAGAAAAAGTTTAAAAATACCTTGAATGTGGTACTTTTTACATTTATTATGGTACACTAAAGCATACATACCTGAACGCCTCAAATGTCTTGACTCTTGGGGAGTTGTTTGCTGGTCTCACAGCTGTATTTTATCTTGCAAAAGCTTTATACCTGAACTTTTTTTTCCTGTCTCTCTCTCTCTTTTTTTTCAAAATCTCTTTCTAGTTTGGTGGTTGACAGTAAAAAGTCCTTCGTAGTCAGGCCAAAACACACTTCTTCACATGGCTCTCCAGATTCTGGTTCTCCTCCAGGATCAAACTCCCCCAGTGAGGCTGTAAGAAGGGGATCATTTAGGGCGAACAGCCCAAACACTAGCACTAACGCTCGCAGTGGCAGAGCAGAGAACAGGACTGCTGGTAAATAATACTCACATTTAAATATAAGACAACCAGATGTTTACTTGGACTTATTTCTCATATCTAATATTCTCAAATATCCCCCTTTTCCTCCCTTCATTCAATTTTCTCTCTCACTCTCTCAACCTTTTCTACCTCCCAGGTCAACTTCAGTATTCACCAGCTGTTTTGCAAATGCGTATGGCAGCAGAGCTCCAGTACCTGGAGTCTATCGAGGAGTCTGTCCGACAACTGGGGGATGTGGAGAGGTTGATGGGGGTATCCATGGCTCAGCAGGAGAGTGCTTCACTGGCCCAGATGCTCAAGGTGAAGAAGGAGGGGAAGGAAGTGGCTGTTGTTAGATAGGAGTATTTCAAGTAACAAAATCTACATTTTACTCAATGTGCCATGCAGACGTGAATAAAACCAAAAAAATTACCAACCAAGTGTTTTTATCAGTGGCTTGAAAAAAACTATTGATACAGCATGATATTTAAATGGCAAAGCTTTTTCAGCCCCATAAATTTCAGTGACTTACTACCCGTCGAATGTCTGTATTGATGCACCATATTGACCCCCTTTCTGATCTTTGACCCTGCAGGCCAAGCAGCAGAACCATGAGCGTGACCTCTACGAGCTGAAGATCAAGGCTGAGAGGGAGGCTCTGGAGGCACAACTCCAGATTGAGGAAAACAGGCAGAGAGCAGCCAGGGTACTGCTGCACACAAAGAAAAGCTCACTCTCACCAATAATACACTGTGTATGTGCAATTGAAAATTATTATTGAATGTTCATGCTCTGCTCTTTTTTTTTTTTTTTACTCAGGCTCACACTGAGCTGCAGGAAAGCTTGGCTGGGACTCAAAAAGAGACATTGGAGGGCCTCCAGGAGGCAACTGCAAAGATGATGAGTCAACAGGCTGAGACAGCACGGTACACAGCCGAAACTGCCCGACACATCAAAGAGGTAAGCAATCACTGCCCTCTTCTCTGCCTGGAAAACAGCCTGTGTCTTCATTTTTGGCAAAAGTTGATTGACTGTTGAGTTGCAGTAAAGATCAAAACAATCAATGCTGGAGATAAAAGCTCAATATACTGTGTTTTACTCATCAAAACCAACACAAATGTGTTTTTTTTCTCCGCCAGATGACTGAAATGGCTCGGTCTCAGATAGCAGGAGCTTTGGTTGTTCCACCTGCTGTAACAAGTTATTCTGTTTCGGATGACCAAAGGAATCAGCAGAGCTCTTTTTCACCGCAGCGACAGGATGAATCTGACAGGTGAACCTAAAGCACATTTATTAAGGGTTTTTTGACTATTGATACATCTAGTCCTCTTGTCCTCCTTACATAGATTCAGAATGGTTTCAAAGCATTAGAAATCTGGAATAATGCCATACGACGAGGGTTGTTGTGATCAGGTTTTTTGGCCCCAGGTTCCAACCTAAATATTTCACAATGAGTATCTGCTGATACGGGGTCCCATTCCAATACTTGTTTTTGACTCGATTGTTGAGCTGCACTCAATTTTTCTTTGTGTTGTTTTATTGTCCACAAAAGAACAGAATTTAACAAACCAGCTAAAACATGTCTTAAGCTTATCCCATTTACCTTAGTTCTGTTAGTACTGTTGTAGAAACCACATAAAACCTGTTTTAGCATCCTATGCGGTATGAAAGCTGTGAATCTGGAGTGTATCTACCACAGCACACTTACACATTGATGTTAAAGCTATTATTTCCTTGTTTCTGTTCCTAAGTATTGTAGGCTAACCCAGAGTGTTTCGTTATACTTATCAAGTTGTATAATTGCTTTCTGTGCAAATTGTACTCAGTGATGGCTAATGTAGATAATCAGGCAAGATGATATCTCAAATTGCCAGCACATCATTAAAAAAAATGCCAACATCAGCTCCGCACTGATAGTAGAGGTTGGGATTAGGACATCCTTAACTGCCACTGAAAATGAAGCCTTCTGTCACCACTTAGCATTCTGATCTATGAAGTCAGAGGGGTAAATGCTCTTGATTTCATGCTTTCCTACAGCTTCCTGAGTCATGAGTCGAGCAGAAGAACTGGGCCAGAGGAGTCCCTGTCTCCACTCAACAGCCTCAGCCACTCTGACTCTCAATCTTTCAGAAGACCCAACTTCAGGTATCAGCCAGGCCTCTCATGTAGCAGTACTTTGAGTGCTCTGTACTGGATTTGTATAAATTCTGAATCTGTTCTCTTTTTCTTCTCACAGTGGAGCAGACTCAAGCAGCCACCATAGCCCATCATGTTCCACTTCAGATCAGAAAGAAAGAACTAAAAAAGAAGCAGCAGAAGGGAAAGGGAGAAAGGAGGGAACTGAAGTGAAAGAGGCAGCCAGCAGCTCCATAGAAGAAGAAGCCATTACAGCGGCTAATGACTCTCTCTGCAGTGACAGCATCCAGTCCGTGTTGGAAGAGAAAGGTAAGTAATCCGCTTTTGCATATTCATTTCCATCAGCAGTTAAACATGTGCGAATACAGCCTTATGTATTTATACCAACAGATAAAAATATAGTTGAAAAGTTCTTTGTGCCCTTACCTTTTCTTACTTTTGGCCCAACAGCTGACAGTACATCCGTGGCAACAGAGTATTCCTTCAAGTTTGATGAGTCAATGACAGAGGATGAGATAGAAGAGCGTTCTTTCCGCTCTCTGCTGCCTTCAGAGGCTCATCGCCGGGGAACCAAGGACAAGAAGTCCAGACATCGTGAGGAGTCAGAGGATGATGAAGCCAATCATGGCAAGACAACAATTTCAGGAGCACACAATATCTTAAAAGTGAGTGGGCAGTGGTGGTATTGAAGATATTTGCATTACTTTAAGAGCTAGTGGGAGAAGGATTCAACCACTGGTGGTGAAACACACCCCCTAAAAAAGTTTGACTGTTCTTTATTCAAGTGCTTTAAGCCCTCTCATGTAAAATAACCTCCAGTTTCTGCGATTTTCCCTTATTCCGCTATTTATCTCCCGTCAGTGGATCGTCTCGTTCAATCACATTTAACCTCCACATTTTCCTGTTGGCTCTCCTTCAGGATGCAAAAATGGCCTTCTCTGGTGGACAGGACAGCTTTTGTCAGTTCACCATGGATATGGTGCGTCAGTACATGAAGGATGGGGAGGTCCGACTGCAGCACCAGAGCTCCCTGCTGCATCTTCGCCAAAAAGCGCTCAAAGACAAGACCAGGGCCGAGCTTGCCTGGCTTGAGCACCAGAAGAAGAGACTGCGGGACAAGGGGGAGGATGACAAAATGCCACCCATTAGGAAGAAGCAGAGGGGCCTCCTGATAAAGCTCCAGCAGGAACAGGTACATAACACAGGGACATTTTCACACCTGTAGCTTTTTTTTTTTTTTTTTCGCTTGGTTCCAAATCATCAAGTAAAGTAGACTAAAATGTGTGTTATGCCTTTTTGAGCGGCCTCAGTACAGTTGTTAGATCTGCACCAGGGTTTGAGTGACAGTTTTCACCCCAGTGCAAATAAACCGCACTAACTTGGCAAACAGATTTAAGGTCATTTTAATCACCAATCAGGTTTGGTGTGAAAGCACCATCAGTGTTGGTTGAGCTTTAGAGTGCAATTTACTGGCTATTAAACTGTCTTCTGCGCTCGTCGTGCTGCTAGGCTGAAATCAAGCGACTTCAGGAGGCCAACAAAGCAGCCAGGAAGGAGAGGCAGCTGTTGCTGAAGCAGCAGGAGGAGATTGAGCGCATGAGAAATTCCACACTCAGACTGAAGGAGCGTCTCAAGTGTGCTGGGAGTGAAGCACCACCAGTAAGTAATGCAACAGTCATCAATCACTTTCACAGCCTGTACAGAGAGACAGATAGATTTAAGAGATGTGTATTCATTGTTATTGTTCATGTTTCATAGTCTGACTGTTAAAAAGTGCTGCATGTTCACCTGTTGCACTTCTTACTGGCTTCAGTCACTCTTAAGTAGCTAAATGGACCATTAAATCATCCTCTAGGAGACCCCTGTGTCAGAAGCCCTTCTGTCTGAGTCAGCGTCCACCAACATAGGACATGCAGAGGATGGACGCAGCCCCTCTCCCTCACTCTCCATCTCTGGGAGTGAGACAAGCAGCATCATGCAGAAGCTCAAGAAGATGCGCTGTCACATGGATGAAAAGTAAAGTCTTTCACTTTATTTTTCTAAGTGTTTGTGGATTGTTTTGAACAGTGTGTGTGTTCAAGCTGCTTCTTTTATTTTGATTGACATATTCTCTTAAGAAGTGAACAGCTGATGAACTTTTTTTTTTTTTTGCTTTGCGTTCTGATCAAATTCTTGGTTATATCACCTTGAGTTTGTGTTTTACAATCTTTGGTCTGTTTTAACTTCTTCATTGCTTACGACTGCAAAATACACACGTGGACAAAATTGTTGGTACCCCTCAGTTAAAGAAGGAAAAACCCACAATTCTCACTGAAATCACTTGAAACCTACAAAAGTAACAATAAATAAAAATTTATTGAAAATTAAATAATCAAAATCAGCCATTACGTTTGAAATGTTGATTAACATAATTATTTAAAAAAAACAAACTAATGAAATAGGGCTGGACAAAAATGATGGTACCTCTATAAAAGATTGAAAACTATTTGACCAGAGTGACATGATTAACTCAGGTGTGTCCTTTAATTGACATCACAGGTGTTTCCAAACTCATAATCAGTCAGTCTGCCTATTTAAAGGGAGACAAGTAGTCACTCTGCTGTTTGGTGAAAAGGTGTGTACCACACTGAACATGGACAACAGAAAGCGAAGGAGAGAATTGTCCCAGGACATCCGAAAAAATTATAGACAAACATCTTAAAGGTGCAGGCTATAAGACCATCTCTAAACAGCTTGAAGTTCCTGTGACAACAGTGGCTCATATTATTCAGAAGTTCAAGACCCACGGGACAGTAGCCAACCTCCCTGGACGTGGCCGCAAGAGGAAAATTGATGACAGATTGAAGAGACAGATCGTTCGAATTGTATCCAAAGAGCCCAGGACAACCTCCAAAGAAATTAAAGGTGAACTCCAAGGCCAAGGTACATCAGTGTCAGATCGCACCATTCGTCGTTGTTTGAGCCAAAGTGGACTTCATGGGAGACGACCAAGGAGGACACCACTGCTGAAAAAAATCATAAAAAGCGAGACTGGAATTTGCAAAAATGCATGTTGACAAGCCACAAAGCTTCTGGGAGAATGTCCTTTGGACAGATGAGACCAAACTGGAGCTTTTTGGTAAGGCACATCAACTCTATGTTCATAGACTCAAAAACCAAGCATACGAAGAAAAGAACACTGTCCCTACGGTGAAACATGGAGGAGGCTCAGCAATGTTTTGGGGCTGCTTTGCTGCATCTGGCACAGGGTGTCTTGAATGTGTGCAAGGTAAAATGAAATCTGACGACTATCAAGGCATTCTGGAGAGAAATGTGCTGCCTAGTGTCAGAAAGCTTGGTCTCAGTCGCAGGTCATGGGTCTTCCAACAGGACAACGATCCAAAACACACAGCCAAAAACACCCAAGAATGGCTGAGAGAAAAGCGTTGGACTATTCTAAAGTGGCCTTCCATGAGCCCAGATCTGAATCCCATTGAACATCTGTGGAAGGAGCTGAAACATGCTATTTGGAGAAGACACCCATCAAACCTGAGACAACTGGAGCAGTTTGCTCATGAGGAGTGGGCCAAAATACCTGTTGACAGCTGCAGAACGCTCATTGACAAATACAGAAATCGTTTAATTGCAGTGATTGCCTCAAAAGGTTGTGCAAAAAAATATTAAGTTATGGGTACCATCATTTTTGTCCAGCCCTATTTCATTAGTTTGTTTTTTTTAAATAATTATGTTAATCAACAATTCAAAAGTAATGGCTGATTTTGATTATTTAATTTTCAATAAATTTTTATTTATTGTTACTTTTGTAGGTTTCAAGTGATTTCAGTGAGAATTGTGGGTTTTTCCTTCTTTAACTGAGGGGTACCAACAATTTTGTCCACGTGTGTAGCTTGCACTGAGTGGGGCAGTGTTTTCATCATTTCTGGCATTCCTTTTTAATGAACCAAAAGTCTCATTTATTTTGATTCTCATTTCAACTAATGACTAATATTGTAAAAACTAACCTTTCCTTGTTTTTCTGAAGTTTTGTGGGTGTGTGAATCTGTGGATGTGAAGATAAGCATGGTTACCTCTTTACTCTCTCTAACAAAGTAACCCTCCTGAGGTTAAAATTTCATGATTGGCCTTCCTATTGTTTGAGGACAATTATATTTAATACTGAACAGTATCCAAAAAAAAACATACTTTGTGTTACCATAACACAGGCATAGACTGTATATAGAATGGACGCCATCTGCCTTTTTGCTTGGTGAAGCCACTCCGAGAACAGCACCCTCTGGTGACGGGCTGCAGTATAGGTCATAAATTCTGCTTCCGCCAGCAAAGCTTATGGAGCTGTGGACAAACTTTAGAAACTTATTACACAGAATATAATTTTTTCTCCCCCCTGCTTGCGTAGCTCACTCAGGGGGATACACTGTTTGAGCCCAGCGTCATCACAGCAACTCTTGGCGACTCTCCCACTGAAAAATTGCGGAAATACCGAGAGCTTTTTGGCTTCGTATATTGGCAGAAGGCGGAACCAAGTTGTCCATAGTATATACAGTCTATGAACACGGGACATAATGACTCCAGCTGCAAGTTTATTTCTCTGCTTGTTCTTTCCATCCTTCTTCTATAACTTCACTTTCTGTTATTTTGTAAAGTTTCTGTGCGAGTATGGACTTCCTGCTGGCCATCAAAGATCTTAGAGTTGGCTAAAAGCTTTGGTCAGGTGGCAGTAGAGCTCCTCATGACCTACTAGCTCCAACATTGGATTAATTGTTCTGGGATTTAGGATTTACAGCTGTATTGTTACACACTGGCTGATTTGCCGCACTTGAGCATTTTTGCAGATTTCTGAAATTTGATACGCTTAAAAATTGCTTGTGTGTTGATACATGATTCAATTGGGAAACCCACAAAATTAGGCCCAGATCACTATAAAATATGATTATACAATAATTTCAGAGAAACCTAAAATATTTAGCACGTTTCTTGATGCTCATATATCATCAGCTTGCTTGCTGTGATTTTATTTTTTCTAGATAAGCCATTGTTTGTCTCTTCCCCCTCTATCTGTTCTTACCCATAACTACTTCCTTGCTGTTTATCACAGCCCTAGAGACTGTATGCTTGAGTTTCCTCCTGACATAACATACTAACACAGTTTGACGTGCTTCTCTGAGGCTTTTATTTGTTTCAAAATCAGCGTGACAGCCTCATGGCCCCTGTAACTCTAAAATTGGTCACTTTTCAAAGTAATCAGAAACCTGACACAGCTTACACCTGAGATGCATTAAAACCACATTTGCTCATATGGCTTTTCTTTCTCCCTTTCTCTGTACTTGTTCCTCTCTTTTCATGTTTTTAATATTCCCTCCCTTTACAATATGTGTGTGCGTATGTGTGTGTGTGTGTGTTGTTGCTGTTTGTTTCCATACCCACATCTGTGTGCTGCTTTTGACTCTTGTCTGTTGCGTGCTTGTGTGTTGTAGACACTGTTCTCCCGTCCACTACTTCTTCTCTGTGTTCACGGCCCACCACTGGGCCTCCCTCAGTGTCTGTCTTCCCAAACTCCACCCTAAATTCCAGCTCTTTATCTACAACCAGTTGGTCAGGTACTGTACAGCGCTCTCTACTTTTTCCCCGAGCCCTATCCTGCCCCTGAAACCCAATTCCACCCCACCCCACAGAACATGCTTGTGTTCTTCCTCTGGCACTGGGACCTTGTTGGGGTGGGGGTGGTGAATGATGAGTGATTGGATGTGTTGGTTTGTTTTGGGTTTTCTCTATTTCCAGGACGATTTTGTGGGGAAGGAACTCCAGTGAGAGCTTGAGGAGTGCCCAAGGAAAGCTACCCTGTTGAAATAAATCTAACCTTTAAGCGGCTTCACTTCGCTGTAAACTCAGTTTTATGGCAACAATTTCATCTGTCAGTGAAATATGAATCACATTGGCTGAAGTGTTTGCATTAAAACACAATGGCTGCAGAGCAGTCTTGGATGAAAACAATGACACACTGAGACACTATTTCTGTGAAGTCTAAAGGTAGGACTTATTTCACCAGGAGGCCTCCTTGCTAAGTGGCAAAAATCCCAAGTCACAGAAACCCCAAGCATGGGTTTCACAGATTTCTGTGGTGTTGATTTTTTTTTTACTCTCCCTGTCTTTTCTCTTGCTATTTTCCAAGAGTGTTGCGGTGTCTTTCAAACTGTGGCTGCTGGTCGCTCAGCTCCAGCTCGGCTACTTTACAAAATTTTTTGAGATCGAACCCCACACTGTGACATGGATGTAAAAGACCTTTGTAGAGAACTGTAGATGGAGTGGTCTATCTCTTTAACGAGCCCAGTAAATCTTAACTAGCCCCTCTTTATAAGAGAACTGTTGCATAGGATTGAATAATAAGTACAAATGACCATTGGCTCTAATAGAGTTTGGGAAGGCACTAAAAGAAAGCCCACGTCTGGTACTTCACTATCTGTCCTGTCATCAGTTTACATTAGGTCAAGAGAAAGGCCTCTAAATTGAATCAATGCTGAATAATACTGTACTGTAATGGCACCCGTAGCTGTGGGAGACCACATTACACAACCTCTATACTTTATTTGGATGGACATGTGCAGAGATATCTAAGTATATGAAGCCCAATAAAAGAGAGATTTCGTTCTTAGAGATTCTGTAGGCTTTAAAAGGAAGAGTTGAATTTTCCAAATTGTCATTGGTTTAGGGAGAACAGGTGTTAAAGGTGTGCGTGGTCGTATCCAATCAGCATTCAGCCCCTGGGTTTCAGTCTGATGCATGAATCTGACATCCTCACCTTTATTTTCCCTCTCTTTTTTTCTCCTGAGTGACATGTCACCACTTTATGCCTGCTTACTTAACAGGTGCTTGTTGGCTATCATATTTGGATGATTATTTCAGGGCAAAAAAAAAACTGGTAAAGCATGTTTTGAGTAGGTTTGGGTGCATTTGCTTCAATCAATGTTTGATGGGATGTTTCAGGTAAGTTTGCAGTGGTAACAGGATGAAGAGGTGATCTGGTTTGGCTTGCTTCTGCGATATCATGCTGTGACTTTACCTGATCTTAATGTCTCTGTTTTACTTCCCTTCTCTCTCCTGCCTTTGCTACCTCTCCATACCCCTCACCTATTCCTTCTTCTTTTTTGCTTGCCTTTTCTCTCTCATCTCTCTATGATCTTTCTTTTCATCTCTTTTTTCTTTCCTTACTTTGCCTCTTCCCTCCTTTTTTCTACTGCATTACCACCCCTTTTCTCCAGGTTCCTGACAAAGAGGGAGCAGCAGCTGATGCAGAGGCGTCATCATGCCGAGGAGCTGCTGCAGTGGAAACAGCGGCTGGACCAGGAAGAGGCTGAGGTGTGCAGGATGGAAAAAGAGGCCCTAGCTGTGTGGGAAAGAAACACTCCAAAGGACACGAAAGGGGAAATGTCCGACACTAGCCCAAGTGCCAGACACCATCAAAGCACAGAGCCTCGAACTGACAGTGAAAAAGGTGAAGCAGCAGATACCTAGCTGGTCCTGGCCGGTTCTACTGACAGAATAGATACGAACTTTGATGAATGATGTCAAAATTAATATGTAGAAACACAGTAATCTTCATGATTGATTGTTTTATGGGTTTTCAGAGTATGCAAGTGAGGGTGACGGCTTCTCTCCAACATCTGAGTCCAGTATACACACAGAAGGGCCCGGATCCCAGCAACTAGGAAGCCCGTCAGGACAACCTGCATCAGCCCATGAAACACCTTTGGCCTCTGTCCAAAGCAGCCCTGCAAATTACACTCAGGACTTTACCTCGGCTTCCCACTCACTGAGTAGACAAGTAAGCAGAGATGCGGTTTTCCTCCTCAGTCATTTATGTTGCGCAAGGTGCCGTTTCTTTAATGGTAGTTGATATCATCTGAGTTTTAAGTGTAGCCACTGGGGGTAGTTTACGCTGTAGTGCGCAGGCTTCAGACCATTTCTTTGTTAATAAATCTGTCGATGTTACTCAAGGGTTATCATCGAAACTTGATGTTGTGTTCCAGCCCTGCAAGAGCCTAGCCACTCATTTGCTAGTTTACTTTGTGTGTAAAATATTTATCCAGGCTTACCTCCATCAGTCCATCTTACTGTGATGTTACATTCTTAAGTATTATTCCTCTCTCTCCCCCTCCCCCTCTTCCTTCCAAGTCGGTCCAGTCTCCATTCAAAGGCAGCCACAGCCCTTCTGCCTCTCCTTCAGATGGCAGCAGCAAAACCAGGATGCATCCTCGCTTCCCTTCCCGCACCCCAAACCAGGCCCACACTCAGCAGACTGACTCACTGATGGCCACACAGACAGGTGAGTAACAAGTGACTTTTAACGATAGTATATTTGATGATTTTGGAGTGTTAACAGTTTGTAATAGTTTTCAGAGAAGGCAGGAGATAGAAAGTAGAGGGACTGAATGTAATACAGCTATAATGCTGGCTCTTTGTAGTCAGGCATAATGTGATGCTGCCAGGGATACATTATGCAAGCACTTCCCTGATACCTAACCTGCTTCGCTGTCTGATAGTGGTGGAGAATGCTTTGCATTGCACTAAGTTATCACAAGAAACTCTTCTGCTGCCCTAGTATTGCAGCTGGATGTGTTGAATCCATTGTCAGGCCACTCTTAAAACCATGAATCCTCACAATACTGATGGTTCATTGATTAGTGGCCAAAGAAGGAGTGAAAAAATTCTCTGCACAATTCTTGGTAAAGAAGTGTACGCTAATCTCTGAAAGAATTGGGAGTTCAAATGGGCACAAAGTTGGATTACTCCCCGCTAATCAAGAGGCCTGGCACGGGTTTCACATTATAACTGCGATTATTTATCTAAATTTACCCACAGAACCCATTTCAGACCAGAGCGACATTGAGAGCCGTATCAAGGCCTTGAAGGAAGAACTCAGGAAACGAAAGTTTATGGCCTACCAGCTGAAGAAAGAGCAGAAGAAGAGGCACAAGGAGCGATTAAAGGCACAGGAGGCCAGCCTACTTAAGCAGCTGGAGGTAAATGCGTTAGTTTGCGTCCATTGTTGCATTTATCTTTGAAGTGTATAAGTAAATTTCATTCTGATCTGATTTGTTAAAATCTTTTTTTTTTTCTTTTCAGAGCTATGACAACTTCATCGAGAAAACTAAGGCAGAACTGAACAAGGAGCCGGACTCGACGCCTGATTCAAGGTCTCTGATCAAAGACTCCACCTCAATCTCTGAGCAATCGAGTATTAAACCAGCTAGTCACAGGTACCACCCAGTTGTAAACATGACATAATATTAACTTAACTATATTTAAATTTCAAAACTGCTGTTTACTAAAAGTTAATCCTCTTCTCTCAGGTCTGAAACCAGCAAAATCTCTGAGCCTGAAAGGAGGCCAACTGATGCTTCTCGAGAAAACAGTGGGTGATATTCTTACTATAGCCGACACAAACACTACATGAACTATTTATTGCATATTCATGTGGGTTTGGTCCCTTATAAATTGATTTGTCCTTTTACACCAGATTTGCATCCTCAACTTGGTGATAGTAGATCAACCTCAGTGCCTGAAGAATTTTCTGATGAAGACCCACCAACAGTCACTCCAACTCCTGTTCAGAGCAGCCCAGAGTGCCCAGGTCTTAAGAGGCCTTCCTCTCACAAAGCCCATACATCTATGAATGAGTCGGAAGAGGAGGGCAATCTGTTTCATCTGAAATCTGGAATTCAGGAGGAGCGAGAAGTGAACGTGAGCTCACAGTTAGAGGATCAGCAATTTCAACATCTTCAAGAACAAGGAAAGGAAGACACTATCGACTCTCAACGGAAACTGTCTAAAACCGCCTCCCCTTCCAGTAGTGAAGAAAAGCTGTATTCGCCGTCTGTTAGCATAGAGCAAGGTAATCAAATAAAGCCAAGCGAAACGTCCAGAGCTGAAGAAGCAATAAAATCTAGCAGTATTGCATCCAGTAGGCCACATTCTGCTCTAATGGACCTCAAAACTTCCTCACAACGCCTGAGCTCTTCATCTAGTAATTACTCCTGCTCTCCGGACTCGGTCGTATGCACCTCAAAGAACGAGGCACATGTAAAGGATGACGACACCGCTTCTCCTATAGCGGATTGTTATCAAGTCGACTTTGAGTCCTCAGTGGATTGTTCGGCCAGAGGAGAGCTTCAAAAATCAAAGCCAGCCTCTCAAACCTCAACGTCAATAACAGAGAAGACGGGCTCAAGAAAAGGCAGCCAGAATGACGAGGTAGAGGAGGAGATAGCTGAAGACCTGAGTCATCATTCAGGGATTAGTGTTAACAGCATCCAGTCTGGAAGAATGTCAGATCTTGATACGCTCACAGGAGACTCAGCCCATGACAAAAAGGACAGAGTTCAAACCAGCCGCTCACCATCCACTTCCCCTCCTCACCGAGATGAAATGCCCAGTTTTGACGTCGGTGACAGGGTTCTTGTTGGCGGTGTTCAGCCTGGCATTCTGAGATTCAAAGGCCCAACCAGCTTCGCCAACGGCTTTTGGGCTGGCGTGGAGTTGGACAAGTCCGAGGGGAACAACAACGGCACTTACGATAATATTGAATACTTTAAGTGCAGCGAGAGTCACGGTATCTTCGCTCCTCCAGACAAGATCACACACCTGCCAGAGATGTTTGAGATCTATCCAGACACTACAGAGGATGAGGACTCATTCTTCGATGATCTGTCAGATAAAAGTGGGAATAAACAAAAGGCAGGTCGGGACAAAAACAAAAACCTGAAGAATAAAAGAGAAGCGACATCCATCAAGACCTCTGGTTCTGGAGATAAGAAGATTACAGAGGAGCCCGTTCACAAAGATGGATCCACCCTCAATTCAGAGCACAATAAAGAATCAGAGCAGCTCAATCATAATGGCAGCACTGCAGACATATTGTTGGATAATGAAGAGGCACCACTTAACCTCCTCATCATCGGCACGGACAAAGGTGACTTGCAGAATCACAATCAGAAGGAGAGTGCTGCTGTTGTTGAGAGAAGGGATGTAGGCCATCCCTGTCAGCTTATTCCCGCGGATCTGTCCACAGACATCAGAAAACAAGATAAGGACAGAGACTTGCTGGACACATGTGCAGACAAGCTCCTCCAGAGCTTTGTGAAGGACGCTGTCGAGCAGTTCGCTCAAATCAAAAAGACGAAAGATAAGAAGATACAAGCTGCGAACCAGATGAATGGAGAGTTGTTTGGTGAACATGCTGAAGAAGAGGAGGAGGGTTTCCCCTCTGTGGAGCAAAAAGATGGTCTACCCTTTTTCCTGGCCACAGAAAAGGAGGAGCTGTCATCTCCAGAGCTGTATAACAGACCGGTCAGTGTACCTTTGATTCTTTATTGAGCTGTTTATAAAAGTTTCATCATCTATTTTTCTTCTTTAAGAAATGAGGATGAGTAAAAACTATTGGATTGTGATCGTGTTGACATGTTTGAAATATCTGATTCTCACTGTGGGGAAATGATATAATCAAGTCACTGACAAACAGTACTTGTTGATTTGACCTGTTGGTACAGCCAAAGTCCACTTTGATGTTGACAGACTGTGTAGAGTTTGGTCTTTTTTTGCTGAGAGCGGTGATGTGTCTGAAACCACACAGAGATAAAAAAAAAAACAACTTAAGTTCCAGATCTTAAGCATAAACCCATCATCATGTGTCATGGTTTAGTGATATTTGTGGATGGTTCTAGCTTCAAATTATGTTTAATTTCTTTCTTTATTTCCCTCAAAACAGGAGAGTCCAGTGCTGGGGGCCAGTGGTCAAGAAGAGCTGGCCAAGAGACTAGCAGAGCTGGAACTGAGCCGCGAACTGCTCAACGACCTGGGTGACGATCAGGACTGGTTCGATGAGGACTTTGGCCTGAGCTCCCGCAGAGAACAGCAGCGACTCAAACAACAGCAGAGACAGGAGGAGGAAGAGGCAAGGCTGGGGAGGCCAGGCTCATCAGCTGGCACTGCCCTGGGGGGGCTCACCCCTTCACCAAGTGGGGAACTGCAAGTTAAGACCCCACCCAGGCCAGAGCCACCTCTTCCTCTGCCTCCCAAACTGCCTGAGCAGCCTGCTATGGTGGTGCCCCACTCAGCCACAGAGGTGGAGAAGATGGTCCATGCCGCCACTCAGGAGATCTGGCACAGTTGTGGCTTGGGGAAGGAGGGAGTACTCGCCTTTACCCAACTGTCAAACCCCCAGCCTTCACAAGAGTATCTGGGTAAAGAGAGCAGCAGCCAGGACCAGAAGGCTCTCTCTATCCGCAGCTACAGAAAGGTGAACAGGAGAACTTTGAAGGCGTATAAGAAGTGTAGAAAAGAGAGACATCAGTAAAGAGAGCCCAGTGAAAACACAACTACAACACAAGACACACATAGAGCCTTTATTTCCTTTATACACTCTCAACAATCATGGTATCATTTTTCTACCTCTGTAGTACTAAGACAACATCTGTAGGCTTGAAATAACTAAAGCTGTATGCAAGCTGACTTCACACGATTCAGCAGATTTCCTTTGATGTAGTGTTTTTCTATCTGCATTTTTATTTCAGTCTCTTTGGTGACATTTGGAAATTATTTCCATTATTTAATGTCTTACTTTAAGAAAGTACCAGCAGCTGTAAGCTCTGTTTCATTGAATTCCACTTACTCAGATACTCTCTGTTCTGTTTATAGGCTGTGTATGACCTGACATGGGAGATGCTGCAGGAGATCTATGCTGAGGACCCCAATACTGATCAGCCTCAGTGGGTCAAACCACGCCGCATCAAGTCCTCCTTCCATAGAGTAAAGACAGCTGGAGACATCGCAAAGGTCCAGGTAGAGTACTGCAGGAAATTCACTTCCAATGGAAAGAGACTCCATATTTATTTTACTTGACAAGTTCTTACAGTATTAAAACAATGTTACCATGACAACCTGGTCTGACTATATTGAAGGTGTAGTTTTGCTGTAGTAAGAGCTTCAGTCTTATCTGTGGCTGGAAGAATAAACAGACTTCACAGTGTGGCTTTAGTCAAATCATTTGCTTATCAGTTCAGTGATAAATTACTGAACAGTTACACAAATTTTAACGCAGTACCATACCACTCACACTTGTAGTTATATATTGTTTAATTTATTCCTTTGATCTTGTGTATCAGGAATTCATCACAACGGAAGTCTTGAACCTGTACGGCCTGACAAAAGACCAATGCCAGAAAAATGACTGGCAGAAGATGCTCAAATTTGGCAGAAAGAAACGAGACAGAGTCGATCACATACTGGTGGGTTCTTATGAGTTTTGTGCATTATTTTTACGGGCAGCAGTTTCTCAAATGCAGAAGTTTTCAGCTGACTTTTTCATGTCCTTTTCATGTCATCCTATATCTGTTTTATTTTTCTTTTGGAAAATCTGAACCAGTTTTTTCCTTCTCCCTTCCTTTTCCTTGTGGGGGCAGTAACACTTAAATGAAAGTTCATATTGAAGTTTTATGGTTGACAGACTTGATTTAAAATTAAGACCTTTAAAAAAACATTTTTAATATGAATCTGTTAGCAGCTTACAGCTTTTTTTATTGTAGGATGTTAACATTTCAGTTAAAATGTTTCGCTTTTTTGAGTCTCTAGCCGAAACATGAACATGTGATGTGAGTGCAGGACTTGACTTTCTCTGTCTTCCAGGTTCAGGAGCTGCATGAGGAGGAGGCTCAGTGGGTAAACTATGATGAGGATGAACTATTTGTTAAGATGCAGCTGGCAGATAGTATCTTTGACGCTCTGCTAAAGGACACTGCAAACGTGCTTACGCTAATCTACGACAAGAGGGCCAAAGTTGACGCCCTCTCCTGACAGTTTTCCTGCTTTTGATATTGAAACTACAACCTCTAGCTCAACCCCCGTCTTCCCTCACCACAGTGAACTCCACCCAACCCAACTACTGCTGCTCAGTCTTCCACCAGCTGATGTGCCAACAGCAACCATCAGATGCCTTTAGTCCCAGCATTACCTCTCAGCTAAACAACTGTTTCTGTGACATTAATTTGCTGAATTTTGCTTCAGCTAGTGTAGTTTTCTAATAATTTTTCAACACACAAATCCTTAACTCCGTCAAGTCTCACTTGTCACCTTCTGGACTGGTCCTTTTCAACACCAGTTGGAGAAAATAAATGTAGTTCGATCGGACTGACTGTGCCATTTGTTAGCATTTCAAATCCATAAATGCTGCTAAGTTATTGGTTCCACTGAGGACTTGAATATTTAAAATCCACCTGGAACAAATGCTGGTTGTTATATTTTATGATTAATCTGAAAGTAAATATTATTTCTGGATTTAAAAATTTTAAAAGAGGAACAGATAAAAACAAATGATTGAACAGTGACATGCTGTTTTCTATAAAGCTCATAAACTTTAAAAGAACTTGAGCTCAAGTCTGACTGATGGACATCATCTAGCTTAAACTAGGGTGATGGAATTGAATTTTGTCACAGATCAGAAATTGTCAGACTGCACTGTACTAAATCACTGAGATCAGATATTGTACAAACATTTTTCTTCTGTTTATATTTTATTTATTATGTGCTAATGTTTAATGAGAGGAAAGAGGATCATTCTGAATTGTAAATGACTGTCAACATGTAAAAAAAATAACATTGAATGAAACTGTAAAAAGCACAAACTGAAATGTGAATGTGAACTTGGCAATATATTATATAGGAGGTTTGAAGAGTTTTATTGTAACAAGATTCTGGTGGGGGGAAACAGTTGTAATATATAATTTTTGTAGAGTTGACGATTCAATCAAAACTGTTGTTAGTACTTTTTCATGGCCACGGCTGCTCAGATGGTTAACACAGTCCTGCGTGTCCCTCTCTTATACTAAGCCTCAAGTGTGTTAATTGAAATGGTTCAAATGTTACTGTTGAATAGATGTTGAGATTTCATTCAGTCTCTTTACTTTATGAGCCTAAACATACTGAGTTTGTTGTCTGAGAAGAGGGCACACAAGACCAGCAGTGGGCCTAACTTGGTAGTCTAAGAATCAAATGATAGGACAGTACTGAAATGCTGGATTTGAGCCCTACTGATCCCACAGTCCTGAAAAAAAAATGCCTGTTGTTATCTTTCATTGATATGTAGTCCTGGGTAACTTGTTAAAGCATTAGTCACATAGCAGCATTATTCCACGACCTGCAGTGGATCTTGACTGACGATTGGCAAGTTCAAACCAGCCAGCTGACTGGAATGTAGCCTGGTGATGTAGTCAGACAGTAACAGTAGTTTTTCCTCAGCTTTTAGTTCAAGTGCCTCTTTATGTTGAGTTGCAGATTTATAATAGACTTTGTTGACGTCTCAACATCCTTTGGACCTAATTTCTTTGAATGTCCCTTTCAACTGCTGTATACCACCTTTTTCTGATCCTTAAATGACCGCCTTTCCGTCTGACCGGTTTGCCGATATTTCAGTTTCTGCCTTATCACTCTTTTTGTGCGTAAGTTAGCTGTGGTGTTTTTTAAACCTCACTTTCCTCTGCGTCAGACTTTTGTAACAAAAATGTCATCAGCTTAATGTCCCTGTTGTCAAGCATATAGACACAGTTGAGTCATTTTATTGGCAAATATGTCAAGAACTAGTTTGTAGACACTCCACCCACACAGGCTGCACACTGTGTAACATGGAGCTGGCGAGGCTGAGCACGTAGGACTGGATACATCTAAGGGCTAATTTTGGTCCTCACTGCTAGTGCTGCTTTCGACTAACTAACTGTGTACAAACTGGTTCTGGCACGTGCGGCAGAGTTTGTTAATCTTCATTGACAGTTTGGTACTGAAGTGACCTTAAACTTAGGACACAGTCTTTCTTCTACTGTCAGTGTTTGGGTTTCTAACTTGTATGTTCAAACTGTAAATTATATAATGTGGAAAAGACCAAAAACATTTGACACTGACCTCCTCAAAGCTGTATGACTTGTACATCTGCTCCTTAGTCATATGTAACTGTAATTGTAACCTGATTAGAAACACTTTTGCAAGCCTTTATAACAATCCCTCTTGGATTGTCCTCTTGAATTGATTGTACGTGGAACATTGCTCAGTTCCCCTCTGTAACTATGCAGTACTTGGTCTCGTGCATTGTTTTCTATGTGTGTACCAAACAGCTGAGACTTTTGCTGTCGTCTGTAGATTGAACAAGTCTTCAAGAAGCTTGAAGCTGTTTGGTTTAGGATGGAGTTTCTACTCTGTGCTGCAGAGGTCCGTTTTCATCAGTAAAGAGATGAAGCAAATAACCTGGTCAGAGAGTACTGAGAACTAAAAGAGAAAAAAAATTGGCACGAATGATTTGATCATCAAACTGAACTCTGTCTGTCCTACATTTTTCCCTTTTGTCTTTTGAAAGTTTATGAGTATTTATAATAATATGCTGTGAGAGTGCGCTAATTGCACTTGAAGACTTGTACAATTCTTTTATGGGTGTAAATATACTGTCTATCCAATCTGACCCACTGTTACTGTAACATTAATGATTGTTGTAATAAACACTGTTTACTTTGCAAATATGTGCATAGTATATATTTGTTATCTAACTGAACTTGTATGAAATTGTAAATAAAGCTTTCATTGTTTATAAGAGAAAGCTGACTTAAAATGTGTTCTGGTTCATTCAGAGTCAGCACTGACAGCCGGACAACAGATCTAACGTTAAGCGGTGTGTATTGGGAGATAAGCAGAGATAATGTTCTTAAAATATTCCTTAGTTTTGTCGACAGATTTGTGTGTGTGGGGGAGAGTGGGGTAAGATGAGCCATTTTTGATATTTCTGATCACTACATCGAGGCAATCATAGTTTCGTCTCTAACTAGTGTATCTGCATATATTTCAATATGTTGTGCATCCCTGCAAACCAACAGAATGAGTGTAAACATAACTGTCTTGATAAAATAGCATGCCAAAATAAAAGTGGGGAAAGTTGAGCTGTATCCCTACTACCCCCCCACTCTCCATCCCAGCCCTCCCTCACCTTCTCTCTCCCTGAATGGCAGTCAGTTCTTCACATTCATGTGTATTTGTATCTATTTTACGCTATTCAACTGGTACAATAATTCTTTTTATTATGTTTGCATATAGCTGCTGTAAAACTGTTTTGTAAAAAGCCATTTTAACATGAGAATGTCTTTAAGTGATTCAGAACATTCACAGCTGTATTTTTGAAGTTGAGCCACTGGCTCACCTTACCCCAGGACTGCTATGATGACTTTATTAGTCCTCTAAGCTAAAATGGTGGACCTTTATGCTAGGTTTTTGACCTCATGTTGTAGCTCATAGATACAACAATTGATGTATAAAACTAATTTAAAATGATCTTTTTTGGTCTGAACACAATTCTAATAAAACTTATGACAGACTAAATTCACTTTCAAGAGAGAAAAATATATATATTTTTTGTAAATAAATGTCTAACCCCTTCACGCCTTCACCCATGTGCTTCTAACCTTCACAGACTCCATTTATTGTTGCCCATCTCCTAAATATTTGGTCACATGATCAATTTATTTTACCATTTCCAAGCAACAGGGGTGGCTCAACTTACCCCAGTCTGCCCTATTTTTCCTTCTACATTTATTCACTAAATCTAATCTTAATAAAACTTAAATTTGAGGCCGGCCATGTTGTTTCTCATTTTTCTTTTAGTAATAATTTGGAAAAATTAGTCAGTATCGATGTCTTCCATTGGCCAACCTGCACTCTTTTTATCAGTATTGGCATTGACCCTTAAAATACTGATATCGGTCGACCTCCATGTGTGTAAGTATGAATATGTGTATGTTTATTAAATTATTTTGAGTCAAAGCAATGGCGTTTTTACGGAATGAACTTTTTCTCGAAGGTTAACTCTTTTCTCTCAAGTACCAAAAAGGTCCTCGCGCGTCACCTTAACTCACCTGGAATAGAGACGGATCGGTGCAGGTTCAAAGAATGAATCTCGTGTGTGTGAGTGGGGAGGGTGTGTTTCTTTGTCGAGAGTGGTGTTTTGGTCAGGCAGCAGTAGGATGACGGGGGAGGAGGACCCGTGAAAAAGAAGTGGAGGAAAAGTTGTGAGTGAACTTCTGTGGCACTGAGGTGGAGACTCGCCTCGAGAGGATCGACGCTCGGTTAGCTGCTGCAGCTCACACCGAGGAGGAGGAAGATGGCGCGGTGCTGCAGCCGTGCCACGTCTCGGTTTACTCATGAAGTTCACAAAGGTTTTAGTAAGATACCAGTATCTACAGTTTGGATGTGTTTCTGTCTTCTTTTCCTCTCCGCCGCGGAGGCTGGACTGTACTCCGCTTCTGACCAGATCATCTTGTTGAGTAAAGAGACTGTTGAACCAGTTTTGGTGAACTCCACAGCAGCTTTGGTCGTGGAGTTTTATGCTTCATGGTGTGGGCACTGTATCTCCTTTTCTCCGGTTTACAGAAGTCTTGCTCGAGACATTGCAGGTATGTGGCCTCCCTGCAACAAGTCACGTAGCTGTATTGGTTTTCACCAGATGTTCGTCTGTTTTATTGATAGATAATGTTGAAGCATCGCCTCTGATATTTACAGTTGTTTTGTTTACATAAAAGCCAGGTCTACATTTAGAGACTATGTTGTGAAGTTCCCTTTCTCTTTTTTCAACATTGTCATGGAAACATCTTTCATTTTAATCATCTTAAGCGCACTAAATTGTAGTTTTTCTCTCTGACAATTGGAGCATATGATTTAATAAATGTGTTGATATTCTGGTAAGCACTGAAGCTCTCCATCACATCCTCCAGCTGAGTTTTTGTTTCTGTAGCTCATGGGCTAAAAAAAATAATCACACAGCCATGAGAATAAATGTTTGCAGGACTCAGGCCTCAGTCATAAAAGTATTTCAGTCCTGTGTTTCATATCCCTGACTCACACTAAGTCAGCTGCAGCAAATGATATCTAAAGTTACCTCCTTTTTGGTACAATAAACCTGCTGATGACATGTTGTCTGTTTCTAGAAACTGTTCGCTTAAACCCACTGAAGAAACTACATGTGGTCAAATTAGTGCCTTTGCTTGTAAATTGTTTTATAGATGGTGGGAATTAGTATCTCTAAATGCTTATTTGTTCACTGAAACACTTACTCTTTAATGACTACTTAAGTATCAGCACACGTCGCAAAAGTACAACAGGACCTCCACTTACATAAAAAGTCGTAACACTGAATATTTGCTGTGCCTCTCTCTCCATTTATTTGATGTTTCTTCAGAGTGGAAAACAGCTGTGGACCTCGCAGCCATAGACTGTGCTGAGAGGGCCAACAAGAGGGTCTGCAATGAGTACCAAGTGACAGGGTATCCCACTTTAAAGGTATAAAACAGCTGTTTAAACACATATCTACATGTATTTTTTTGTTTGTCCTCGTGGCTAATAAATGAGAGCTAGATTACCTATTTAGGAAATTTATTGACTCCTCAAGGAGACATACCCATGTGACTGACAGATGAGAAACAGGTTTGTGTCCTGGGTCAGCTGTTTTAGACTTAAGAGTCTAGAAAAAGTCTTGTATGTGTTCTTTTTCCCCTCAATGTGAATATTTCAAATAATTCTCACACTGTTACATCTGTGATTTTATAGCTGAGATGATTTTGTAATAAAAAAAAAGAACAGCCAGCAAAGTTTCTAAGTTTTATATAAATTAATCAGTTCAGTGATGAGCTGATGAGTGGAAATACCACAAAAATAAACTTATTGCAGCTTCTCAATTAATCTTTGCTTTTCACAACCGTCCGTGACACTGACCTACTTTATTACGGAAAGAATGGACAATTTGGAGAAGTGTAATTTAATTTAAAAGATCATTATCAAGACAGTGTCATTTGATGTTTTCTCCAATTAATCAAGAGGGTTGCATACGGAGGCCAGACCAGGAATGTACACAGCTTTGCTTGTGTCTGCCCAGGAGCTCGTCTTTTTTTGTCTCAGCACTGATACTGTATGTTTGATTTTCATTAGCATGGAGGGTAGAATGAACTAAAAGCATTTGTCATCAGTTGCTTTACAAATAGACAAACACATGAGTCAGGAATTAACCACGCTTTATCTTTCCTCTCTTTCCTCTCATTTTTAAGAGTTTGACAAGCCGTCACCGCCTAAAATTTCTCTGTGCTGTTTTTTGTTGTTTCTGAAGCCATAGAAAATTACGTTAAAAAATTTCTGAAGGAGCTCAGTGAAGTAAATATCAGTACATATGTCATAAGAAGACAGAATAAGTAAAAACAATCAGCTCTAGGCATCAAAAGCTCTATGATCTACTTTGCAAAAGTTTTGTTGTGGCTCTAGCTTTTTGTCAGATGAATAATTTAAATTCAGTGCCCTCCAATTGTGTGAAGGGGGCTCCTTTTTAGGACAGCTGATGTCCTGGTTTAATATTTGCCATCAGCTCGTACTGTGCAATGAACCGATGTTGGTTTGTACCCGCTGTCTTTTGTCAGTGTAATTCTGGTGTGCTCAGCTAAGAGGTAATAAAATAACATAAGGATTAACTCTAGGTAAATTGTTATTGTAAAGCTCAATGGCATGGTGTAATGGTATATTGTCTTGATTTTCATAAGGGTTCATCTGTCCTATCTTTTAAAGGTGACAATATGACACAGTGGGGTACACAGTATATATTTTATTAATGTATCTGTTTAGTTACATGGACAGTACATGCAGACATTGTTACATCTAATCAAAGAGCAGCCGATGCTGTGTATACAGGACTGTGTATACAAGACGTCTAGTCATGGCTAATTTGCAGTTCTTGTCCCTGGTTACACAGCTGTAAATACAGCACACACTTACATATACTGAAACTATAATTAATACTTAAAATAACTTACATTATAGCAAGCGCAGACAAGTGATTATTTATTTGCATAAAAACCAACAGCAAAGCAGACATAAAACAAGCAATCACTTCTATGCACAAAAACCTAACAATGGATGTGACACAGATAGGTAGTCATGTATAAACAGTATGTGGGAGCTAACAGTTAATCTAACGTAATATTCATACACATAAACGTGGATACACACAAATACACTTACATGCACACAAATACATGTAAAAATCCAACAGTCTAACCCCTGTCCACTTCCACTTGCATGATCAGCGGCCAATATGCTAAAGTGCACAGACTTTCGACATCTTCATTTCTATTTGTGTCACATCTGATGGGTCAGCATTAATGTGTGTTTGCTCACTGTCCCTGTCTCTCCTCACTGTCACCCAGCGAAAGTCTCTGAAACAAAGAGCTCCTTCTTTTTGAACACACAATGAAGCTTTAACATCTGGGCCTCATTTTAACCAGGAAGGATTCAGGGGTCAGCACAGGCAGAGGCGAAAGCAGCCCCCCCACCACCAAACATTACACAACATGGCTTTGGTTCTCTCACGACCATGTGAGGGCCGTCTCATCAGGTTTCTCTTCCTTTTTTTCTGTCCACTTCCTTTGTAACCCAAACCTGTTTTATCTCCCTCTATACAGTTCTTCCATGCTTATTCCAAACCTGGAGCTCTTGGACAGTCTTTTAAAGGTACTATTAGCGCTTTTTACATCACCACAAACACTCATTTAGTTTTTGCACCAAATCACTTTACAGATAAAATTCCAGCTACAGGATGATATCTTGAAATTATTTGTTCTCATGCTGAGGTCACCATAAGTGTGTTTTTTTCTTCCTCCAGGTTTCTCTCGGGATATTATGGGACTCCGTCACAAGATCATAGATAAACTAGAGAGTCATGGGGAGCTTTGGCCCCCAGCGTGCCCCCCACTGGAGCCCATCAGGTAAAAACACAAAAGAAGAAATCTCCATTATCAGTTTAATATAGTTGTTTTATTTTTTCTAGTGAGTGCAGGTTTATTTGGCTTCACACAGATGGTTCAGAATTAAATTTGATCAGCTATAGAGTTTATAACGGCAAAAACTATTTCAAACCTCAAGAAAAAAACTGGTCAGCAAATTTTTGCATTCATCAGACAGTTTTTTTTAACATAATGAGCAAGTTTTCGTTATTCTAAGGCTTAAAGTTACAGATGGATGTCACTTCAGGAGAAAGGTGGAGGTTGTCTGCTGAATGGGAATGGGTTTATGTAACTTCCCCTACTTGATTTGTTTGTGCATCCAGATATAGTGATCCAGATTGAAGGCTGACCCTCTGTCACAGTGGCTTGTGGTTGTTTAAGTGGTGATAAATATAAAGCTAGACTCTCTTGACCCAGCCTGTCTCTGACTTTTTGTTTCATGGTAAAGGACAAGTGGTCATTTAAATACCACTTCCCCCGAGCCCTCATCCCAATACTTTTAGCCAGCTGATAAGTTACACAACATATCGTATCGTCATAAATGACTGCAACCATCCCACATGCATTGTTGCCTTCAGCAGATCCAGGGCCTGTTTACCAATCTCCAGGTACTGATAATGCTGAAGATCCTGTTATGGTTTATTGGTTACATCATAAGTTTCTCCAGGACCTACAAAGTCCGGGTCTCAAGACGTGTTTGCTCTTTTTCTGCCTCTCTCTCCTCAGCCAAGCAGAATTGGAAAGCTTCTTTGAGACCATCAGTGTTCGACATCTCGCTCTGATCTTTGAGATGAACGACTCCTATGTCGGCCGAGAGGTATCAGCCGTTAATAATCATCTTAACAATTAAAAATATAACTTTATTTAGGTAGTGAATAAATGATTATGAGTCAGGCCAGACAGAAAGAAGTCGATAGAGAATTCAAGCAACACAAGAAAATGATGGTTTGTTTGGGAATAAAACCTTCCCTCATGGCCTGGGCTGCATTGGATAACTGTGTATTTCAAAATAAGAAGTTGAATAACTTTTTGCACTTGCGTACTGTTTTTCAGGTCACGCTGGATCTGTTGCATTTTGAGAACATCGAGGTTCGAAGAGTCTTGAGCACCGAGGTGGGTCTGGTTACCAAACTGGGCGTGACTGATTTCCCATCCTGCTACCTCTACTATCCTGGAGGCAACTTCACCAAACTCAAAGTGTGAGTGTTTGCACTATTTATGAGCATGACACAGTCGTTCGTGTCTTCTGCTATTTTATTATACAAATACTATCCTGAATAGTTAGATAACAACTTCCTTGGAACTGGATCTGCCAAACCTGTTCATAAATGCTTCAGTAATAGTCTTTACAAACATCAACTCATTCTTAATCCCTATTTAAGGATGTGTTACAGTAACATTTGACGTGACAAGGGATCAGTGAACTTAGAATTAAGGTTATTCTCTGAAAAGACAAAGGTATAGAGATCTTTGAGGAACTAATGAAGTCTGGGGCACATTTGCCACAAATTGTCAGCTGAAACAGGATGGTTTCTTCTATTTAAAAGGACCCATCTACTAACTTCAGAGCGGTCATTTACTTGTATTGTAAGAATGTGTTCAAAGGTTGTGTGGGTACAGATGTTGCATGATGGACATAACGAAAACATATCTTCCCTCTTGTAACTTTTATTCCAGTGGAAGTGGTAATATGATTGTGGGTGTGTGACTTCTGACTCAACAGCAGTCTGTGTTTTTAACACAACCTCATAAAAAGGCAGTTTATTTATTTTGTGTTTCTGTGCTGCTAATGAAAGTAACAGAAGAATGAGGTCAGTGTCAGTGCCGACCGAAAGTTTTATTGTCCTCCACTTTCCACAGAAGCTGCTTTGTGTCGGCACAAACCCTCTATGTAAATATGCAAATACGAGAGAGCAGATTGGGACATGACCCTGGCTAACCAGGAACAAGGATGTAATATTTAACTTTACTCAGGAACAGGATTGTTGATTGTGTTCAGTGACGTACAGGATGAGTCATGGTTGAAGAACAGCGTTGCTACTGTCCTTGCATTTTTTCCATCCATCATTGTTGTTTAGTTTATTTGTTCTTCTCACTTGAGTTTTATTGTGATCTGGGATTGTCTGACAGAGGCCTCTGTCCATGAGGCCTTCAACTCCCGCCTCCAGAGGGATTTCTTAAGCATTCCAGGGAAGTTGGGGACGTTGACTCTGAATGGGCCATGTTCAAAGCCTCCATTGTAGAGGCGGCTGCCAGAGGTTGAAGGCTGTGTGGGTGCTGCTTGACCTGGTGGTGGATACCGGTGGTAAGGGGGGCTGTCAGGCTGAGAAAGCAGGCCTCTAGGGTTCAGCAGGCTCAGGAGTCTCTGGAAGAAGTTGACAGGTACCCTGGTCAGGGAGGAGGAGTTTGGGGAGGCTATGGAGAGGGACTTTCAGTTGACCTTGAAGCTCTGGCTGACTGTCAGGGGACTCGGGAAGGGAAAGTAGGGCTTGACTCAGACACTTTTAGAATCTCCTTAAACTAGCTGGCACATCATCTTTGGAGGCGGTGGAGTCTGAGAGGCCAGAGGAAGCCTCGTCTATATCCGAGGCAGAGGTCGCTGAAGTAATCCAAAAGCCCGCATTGAGATACCTAAAGCTCTGGTCGTTGTAGGATTGTGTTTTTCATCCTGGCTGTGGTACAGAGGAACTTTTTATCCATGCAAGGCTTCTGGAGGAGGCATGGAACTTGGCCTGTCTAGTCTACATGTGTTTTGTAAACCTGAAAAGGCTTGCGATTATATGACAGGGGGTGCCGGGGCTGCTTCTCCAAGCGATCCGGTCTCTGTTCGACCACTGTGAGAGCTGTGTGTGCACACTAACCCATACTGTTTTTATTTTACAATATCTATTTTTCTCGTAAAGGTGGCTGCAATCTTTTTTGTAGAGAGCTTCTTGCCAACATGCCAAACACTTTACAAAAGTTGTCATTTGGCTTGATTTGGAGAGGGGGGAAAAAAACAATCATTTTAAATCCCTTTGGTTTCTATTGTTCCAGGAGTGACAACTTTGCTTTCTGCAGGAAAACCTTTACCATGTGCTCATTATCTGAACCCTATTCATGAGAATACTTTTAAACATCTGGCCTCTTAATGGGATCAGAGCATCAAAATCTCTCCCATTATTCACTTTCATACAGCGTTGCTGATCATTCCTCACCTTGCAAATTCATCTGCTGTTCTCGGCTTCTTTGTTTGGCTGTTTCAATAACTTGGCATGCAAAGAGGACTCTTTTGAGTTGACAAATGCAAAAAAGGAAATGATTTATTGCTGATTTATTTATTCACCCTCCATCTCTCCCCTTCCAGCCCCCCTCATCTCCATCACTGTACAGAGGGGAGGTTTTTTAATTTCTTGCATGAAAACAATGCCATTGCTTTTCTGGCTTCACCTGCCAAACAAGCCCCCAGCCGCACACGGCGACAGATGGCCTCCCATCATCACTGAATGTCTGATTGATCCTGGGAGAGTGGAGTGTGGCTCTGTGTGTGTGTGTGTATTAGTGTGTGTGTGTGTGTGTGTGTGTGTGCGCGCAGGGGCGTCTCACATCTGTCATGCGTGTAATGTGTGCTGGTCCCAGGTGAATGCATCCCCCTCCAAGCCCACCCTGTTGCCTGCCAGCCCCTGGGATCACTGGATGAATGGCTCTCCCTTCACATCTGTACACTCCCACCAGACACGCAGGTGTAATTGAGTCCCGGGCTGGTGTGAGCGAGCGTTGGCTCCGAGTATTCATCCTCCTTATTGCCATCCTGCTCTAGTTTTACGGTGCCCTCCCTTTCTCTCTGCCTTTTCTCTCTCTCTGCCCCTGACAAGCAGAGGAAGCAAATGGGTGGAGGATATGAGGGGTGGAGGTGTACAGAAAGAGAGAGAGAGAGAGAGCGAGGTAAAGAGAGAGAGAGAGCTTAATGGCCACGGTTCCAGTTGCAGCGTTATCACATGGCTTAATGACCAGCGATCTCTCACTCTCAGTTCCATGTTTCCTCTGGCACCATCTGTTCAGTATTTGAAATGCATTCCCGTAAGTGTGTTAAATATACGGTTGCAAAAATGAGTGGTCATAAAACTGTTTTATAGCAGTGGGCTGCAGAAACAAAAGGTTGGAATTAAAAAAGTGTAAAAACTATTGCTCACTGTATGGCCAAAAGTTTCTGGCCAGCCGAACATTTTTACCTTCATGTTATTCTGACAATTAATACTAAGAAGACAGCTTTCCTCCTCTGTGTGGATTAGACAGAATTCCCCTTTATCATCGTCATCATCATCATCATGAAGGTATTGGGATAAAGTTTGAGGTGTACAGTATTAAGATGTCTAATAACAGGAATTAAGGGCTCCAGCTTCACTTACTCCTCTGTGTGTGTTTCGTTTTGTGTGCTCAAAGTGTCCATCTCGCTTGTCCTTTCCCCTCAGCAACATTGAGGCTCGTGTTTTCTACTCTTATGCCCTCAAGAGGCTACCGGGGGTGGTGCGATCAGGAAAGCCTCCACCAGTCATCAAGGATGTTCACACCAACAGTACAGAAGAACCCTGGAGACCCTTCAACAGGTATGAACGAATACAAGGACACTAAACTGTATATTTGCCTTTAATCTTTTTATTGTTGAAGGTTCTATGGATAAGGTAAATACTATTTTAATCCCTACTTATTTTTAATATTTGCCCACTTAAAGTTCGTGTTTGCTTTTGCTCAGTTCCAGGGTGTACATGGCCGACCTGGAGTCAACGCTGCACTACTCTCTGCGTGTGGAGTTATCTGCTCATCCTGTCATCAGAGGACAAGCCTTGAGGGCTCTGAAGATGTACATTTCAGTTCTCGTTAAGGTAAAGCTACCATGAAAGCCCTGGATAAAACAAAAACTGGACACACATGTTAACCAAATGCTATAAAAACATAATGATGACTCCTTCATTTCTTTTTAATTTTTGATGACTATTCTGGATCCTAGAAATTACGAAAACAGTTCAACACGAGACAGTCATAAAAAAAATCCACATTTAATTCAACTGAAAAAAAAAAATACATGCAGCAGTAGATTTATATATTTTTATAGCACATGTTCCAAAGCTTACACTTAACTGTCTATTATCTGAAACTTTTCTCCTCATTGCTTTTGTCACCAGAGGATTGCTTTAGTACACGGTTCCAGTCAGGGCAGATATTTCATATTTTTTAGGGCTGCAAAAGTGAATCAGAATCCACACTTTGAGAATCTGTTTCCAAGTGTGTTGTTTCTTTTGTGAAAATAAAATCAAACTGATGATCTTCGAAGTCTAAAGGGAGAGAAAAACCTCCACAGGCAGCAGCGGTTTGTAGTTACAGCCTCTCATCAGTAGATGGAGATTGAGACAGCAGAATCTGTGTTCACACTGCACTTTTCTGCTGGTGTTTGGTTACATTTGGCCCACAATTAACTCTTCCTCCTCCATGTTTTAATTTTTATGAAATCCTTCAGATTCTCACTCAAATTTCCCCAACCATTTTTTCCCTCAATTGCACTTTTGTCTTTCCACCAAACACAGAAGCACACTCATACACATCATTGAAAACTGGAGTGGATGTCATTGACTAGAGCAGGAGCACAAAGGCTCTCTTGGGTATTGTTGACCCTCTTGATGTTGGCTCCTGTGGGGATTGAAGCGTGGCTACCAACCACTTGCCGCCCACAGAGTAAACACAGAGTGAAAACCAGAAAACCTCCTTTAAACCTGCCCGTGGTTCCATTCTGCTTCATAATGCAGTATTCCCATTTTCAGTTTCACACACATCTCTGAAAATATTCGTGGATGTGACGGCAAACAACCTACCTTGCGAATTTTCCTTTTAATGTTTATCCTCTTGTCTTCCATCTTCAATTTCATTCTTACTATTTTCACTATAAGAGATACAAATGTCTCATTATCATATTCTTTCAATCTGTTTATTTAATTAGCTTAAATTCATACTTTTCCTGTCTCTAGCCCTCTACCTTTAGCTTTCTCTACAACTTATCCCACGTTCACCTCACCCTCTTTTTTTCCTCCTGTCCTGCTGTAGTGTGCCAGCCATGCAAACATGTTGTGATGATGAGGCCTGACCTGCTAGCCCTGTCCCTATTGGCTCTGCACCAGGCTGTCTCACTTCTCCAGTCTGCCACCAATCTCTCTGATTATCTCTCTCTCTCTAGGGAGGTGTTGTAGCAAGCAAGAGTGTTTCAGTGCTTGAGTGCATATGAGTCTGTAAGTGTGCGTGTGTGTATTTGTGTGTTTATGTGGGGGAGATACCATGGCCTCCCATTAGCTCCAGTTTGTATAGCCAATAGCAGCAAGTCCCTGTGGTATTTTTAGACAGTCCCCCCCTACCAGAGCGGCCCCGCTGTTTAGCGCGGCGTCGCACAGCTGAGCAGGCTGTCATTGTCGCAGCTGACTTGTGACAGTTCTCATTGTCTTTTGACGGAGCGATACCACAAAGAGGCCGAATCTTCTGTCGCCTGGCTTGTTAGGAACAGTTTATGTAGGACGAGCGAGCAGGTTGTGAAACAACATTAAAGGAATTGAAGGCAAGTGGATGACACTCGTAGGAATACAAGATGCATATACGCCACTGTGTGAATGTTGACAAGCAAACACATTAATGGAAAAGATTTTTGGGGGGAATCAAATGATGCACGAAATAAAAGAAATAAACCTGTGTTCAGACCTTTAACTCCTGAACACTCTCTTTTAGTTTTCATTCACATTAATTTAACTGCAGTTTGATTAAGAAATATTCTTATTTTTGTTGTCCTGATAACCAAAACAATCTATAAAATCTGATGCATGAACTCTTTGAGTGGTCATGTGACTAGATTAGATTAGAGAGAAGGTGAGTCATGACACTCAAACCTCAGTGTGTGTGTGTGTGTGTGTGTGTGTGTGTGTGTGTGTGTGTGTGTGTGTGTGTGTGTTGTGTGTGTGTGTGTGTGTGTGTGTGTGTGTGTGTGTGTGTGTGTGTGTGTGTGTGTGTGTCATCACTTCATGTAAATGACACATTTCCTTACTCATGATGCCGGTTAATTCTAACCAAACAAAATGATCAGTGGTTAGTGCCTTTGCATACATTACTGCAAAGTGTCTATTTGCATATTTATGGTCCTGGTGTGTGAGGCTGATGTCAGTTGTCGGGAAATATAACATCTTCAGATCACTTTTTTAATTTTTCTGTGGTTTCAGGGAAAAGAAAACACATTTAAGAGGAAGGAATAATCTGGTTAAAATTATTTTAAAAAATCAAAATAGTTCATAAACAAATGGACTAACCATTGTGACACCTTCAGCAGATATGTCTGTAATTAAATGTATTTTTTCTTTATCTCTCTGTGATTAATTTAATGTAAATCTGTTTGGTCTGAGTTGTTTATTTTCTCTTCTTTCCACAATCCGCCCAACATGACATGTCCTCCTGTATCTCATCCCTAACATCTGAACATGTGACATTTTGTTTTCTTCTTCTCTTTTTGTCCTTTGCACCCAGCCGTTATTTTTACTGGATTTACTGTCTTGTCAGGCTGAAGCCGGATTTATGAATCCTCTACATGTATATGAGGATTAAAAAAGTGGATCTTGGGAGGCATGAGAGCATTACAGCGAGGTTTTTAAGGATTACACCTCTATCCTGCTTTTCTTGAAAGAAGCCCTTCAGCCCAGAGGGGACAGAGGGGCCAGGGAATAAAACAAAGAATTAAGAGAGGGGCTTTGGTCTAAAAGGACAGCCTTCACCCTTCTCACGCCAGAGCTCAGTCATGTCATGATGTTCACATAATACTAGACATGCTAACTGTTTTTACCAATACCAGCTGTCCATGTAATCATGGATGTTATTGCTGTTTTAATAGGCAAATCCCCCAAAAGAAATGTTGATTGTTTGTCAGTTTTAGCTGTAGTTTCCTCTTAGTGACAGTTACAAAAAAAAAAAAAGTCTTGCCTGGTTTCTATTCTGGGGCATGTGTCTGCAGAGTCTGGTCTGGTCCAGTCTGCCTCGCTGAAGCCAACAGATGCCTCCCTCTTGGGACCCTTACCACAAGGAGCTTGTGGTTTCTCAAGTGCTGCTGATACTAATCGGATCACAGATGACATATTGCTGGGGTGAAGGGGATTGTCATGGTCTAACTGGGATGGGGGGCAGGAGGGACACAGGGTTAGCCAAGGGGATGTGTGTGTGTGTTTGTGAGGTGTGTGTGTGGGGGGGTGCATGTTTATATGTGTGTGAGTGTGTGTGTTTGTTTTCTTATGATTGAGACACCAAAATAAACCAATATGTAGTTCTGACGTAGAAGGGAAATGTTACAGAATATTTATGATAGAAAAGGAATCAATTCAAGTGCTCAAAATATTCTTAATACTGAAGTTTACTTAATAATTATAAAGGATATATCACATTTTAGAAAAGTTGGGAAAAGTTAAATTAATTGATAGGTACTTTTTTTTTTACAATTTTTACAGGAGCTAAAATCACAGTCAAGACGTCAAATCCCTAAAAAAACAAAAGTATTTAGACAGTGAAAGAAAAACAGAGAAATACCTCAGAAAACAATTCAATTATACATACTTGACAATGTAAGATAAATGTTACAAAACAAAATATTCACTTTTCAAAAGCTTCCAGTAATTCAGGTGAATATAAACAAACTTATTTAAATCTGTGATCATGTGTTTAATTTAATTTTTTTTATAATATTCTTTACTTGACATTGGTTTCCTTTGGTTCACCTTTTTATAACCATCACATTTGTTGAGTGTCTGACAAGGAGATTCAGAAAAAGAGAAATGAATGTTAGTTTATGGAGACAGCAGTAAGGCAGTGCATTGTAACAATGAGTGGAAATACTCTTTGTTCAAATCCAGAGTTGAGCAGCTCTTGTTTTCTTAGGTGGTCATCAGGCCAGAGGAACTCATGAATAGTGTTGCTTTGGTGATGCTGAGTTAAACCCATTAGCTGGAAACACCTGCGTTTTCTCTTCTGCTTAAATTCATATGGCTCTTTAATGAGCTTTTCTGACTGGTTGGCACCCAGACCTCAGATCCAGACCTAAACCTATTATATCACTCCCCCAGCAGTGAGCAGAACCCATGAGAGGCCTTTGTCTGATCGTACGCTGCTTTCTTTAGTGTTGTGTTTGTGTGTGTGGTGGGAATATTTTCACTTTTGGTGTCAAAGAATTTAGTTATAGTTGAATGTTTTTCTTTGAAATTACCAATGTACCTGATTTACAGTCATGTAGAGCGGCTGGTTTTGTGCTGATGATCACTTGACAAGTTAACTTTGAATACGCAAAAATACCAAACTTTTAAGAAAATAAGTGAAATCATTCACAGGTATGAACATCGTAATTTTAACCTATCCGTGTAAATTTAGCTTCTTATACACAGAAACAGTTTTCTGTGGGCCATGTTTACGTATGAAAGGGTCCTTGTTTAGTAAAGGGTGCACTGGTGCACATGGAGGGCCACAGACAGAGCAGGACTCTGTTAGCCTTGGACCAGGAGGTTTTAGTAAATCACTGGGGGTCTGGTCTGGGTGTAACAATCAGATCCTGTTAGACGGTGGTGGACAGAGGGCTGAGCTGCAGTGTGTGTGTGTGTGAAAGTGAGAGCATGAGCACAAGTTCACAGCTGTGTTCTGATGTGTTTGAGTGGACCAGTGATTGAAGCCATTTGCGAACAATTCAGACTTCTTTTCTTGTTTTTTTCTTGTATTTGTCACTTCTAGTGCATCACAGCTTAGTCCATCAAAGAGTGGTTTTTCAGGCTTTTGCTTTTCATTGTGATTTAAAAGATAAAATATGGACATCTGTAAGAATAAGAATACGAAGAACTTTAGTAATCCCCGAAGGGAGATTCAATTGTCTCACTTGACTTAACTTAAAAGTTATCTACTATTTACTGTATGTTTGGGAAATTAAAATAAGACATTAAGAAGGACCTTATCTTGGAGTCTGGGAAGTTATAACTAGAATTTTACTGTTTTCTGACGTTTAATGGATAAAATGATACATCAGAGAAGAAAAACAGAAAAATTATCAGATATTCAGCAGATACTAAAAAACCTACTTGTTACCATGGAAGGACTCTGTTTGTCTTTTCTTTAAGACTTGAAAAAACTTGATCCATCTGCTGTGTCTATTTCTGGGAAACAGGACCATCATGATTTACCGTCGGCTTACAGTGAGAATAAGAAGCACATTTAGATGAAATTTATTTAAGCACTCTTTTGTCTCTTACTGTCAAAAGACCGAGGACATCAGCTGTTTCTGTTGTCAGCACTGTGTGGGTGAAGACACGATCGTCTGTGTCTGTCTGCACTCTGTCATCACCGGTCTCAGACACCCATCAGCTGGATATCCTCTTTCTCTTATTTTCCTAACTCTGCTAGTTACAGTGTCGTGTTTCCTCCCAGTTGCGGTTGTAACCATGGTTTTTTGAAAAGATGCAGCTACATGGCAGGAGCACACGAGTAACTAACCGGTTGTTAGTGGCTTAGGAAATGGATCCTAATAGAGGAAGAGGCTTAAGCTCAGCTGCTGTCTCATTCACTTGGTGTCTTACAGATGCTTGGGAGGAAAACATAAACATAATGATTATGGGTATCCTAGCATATGTCCTTTAGACACCCAGTGTGTTTTAGTAATCAAATTTCTGCCTAGCGACCAAAACATGCAATGATACCTTTAAATCATGTGCTCAAAACAAAGAATGGTTAAATTGAAGCGTGGCTCACATGTAATCTGACAACAATTTAATGTCAATGTTTAAAGGTAATATCTTTACCTCTCTCTCTCTATTTCTTTTTAATGAACAGTACTTTCCAGGCCGGCCAATTGTGATGAACCTTCTGAAAGCTGTCAACTCTTGGCTGAAGCAGTCCAGTAGTGAAGTATCCTATGAGGAACTCAGTGCCATATTAGATAACACAGCACAGGTGAGTCTGAACAGAGCAGCACATGCAAAAAAAAAGTTTAGACCATAACTGTGCTGACCTTCTTGTTCCTTTTAGTCTACTCTACATACATGTAACTTTAGTCTGGATAACTTTATTTTCTTTGGTGTGTAACTTTGATATTCATGGGTTTTAGAAGTGATTCCACTGAGCAATAGATGGCTATTGACGTCTAGTTTTTTAAGACCTAATTTCAACCATCTAGATTTTGTATATTTTTAGATTGAATTTAGACGTTGCACTTTAACCCATAATTCGATAACTATTTATTTCAAAAAGCAACTCTGAGTTGCATAACTGATCTCCAAGTACTTAACCAAAGTAATTATAATAGCCATTGAGCAATTTACAATGTAGTATAGATATGGCCCAGATTTAGACTTGGTCTGAACTTGGTCTCAATTTAGACATCTGAAAAAAATTTAATTTTTAGAGCTGTAGTAGCCTGATTTTAGACCAGTCGTCTAGGCTACATTTAGCTGTCTTTTAGACCTCTTCTAGACCAAAAACTGCTCAGTGGGATATGTCCTCTACATATGGTATTGAGGAAGGAGGTAAATGCTAATTGTAACTTTTGTAAGAACAGACTTTGTGTTTCAAAAGCCACAGCAAGGCTGATCAGACCAGATAAGCAGTTTCAGAGAAAAACAGAAAGCAGGGCTTCAAACAATGCACCCCCAGACTGATGTGAGGTGAGGACAGCTGTGGGAGAACAGCATGTTTCTCCTCTGACAAACCAAGGTCACCTGTCAGTCTAGCCACTTAATCAGCTCAAAACCACCTCTGAGGCCACAAAGTGATGCCTGCTCTGTTGAAGATTGTGTGTTGTTGTTTTTAATCAACGTTTTTGGTAAAATACATGATATGCGGAGATAAATTAATTCAGGTATATCAAAATCTACTTTGTTCTTGTGTCTGTGCCAGCATATACAGCTTAGGATCTATGTGCTGTTGTCTTTGGACTGAAGCCTGCATGCCTCCAGTTTACGCCCCCATGCAAATTGAAAGAGTCACTTACTTGCATCATTAGCTTTTAGCAGGCAAATCAATTGATCAATGAATCGATGGGATGGTATGAATAGACTACAGCCCAGAGGAAATGGACTCTGCACACACGCATACACACATGGAAAATCTTTACTATTGACATGTGAGTAACCCTGTCAATCACACAAGTGATGGCAACGCCGTGTAGCGAGAGAAACGACTTTATGTCAGAGAAAATATGTTATCGGATTCAACTGTGGCTCGTGGTTAGAGATCTGGATAGCTTCTGTTCATTAGTGGAGGGCTGAGCCATTAACCTGAGATTGACTTCTTATTGATCAAGGGAACTACACAGAGCAGCTTTCATTAAGTTGCACAGGTTGGGTTGATGTTGTAAAGACTCTACTTTTTTAGAGTCTCTTGGATTTAGGGAAACCTCATTTGGAGATTTTTCTTGTTCGTTGCATCTTTGTAATTAATGACAATCCAATGAAAAACTTCTGTCTCTCAATACTTACTTTCTCACTGCACTGTCCAATTCTGTGCTCCTTACAGTAATGCACATGTTCTCTTGGTGAGAATATGTCAAGTAGACCCTGTAAATATTGGCCTTAATTTTTAAAGTTTTTTTTTTTTGTAAAATTAAATAGTTTGAAATTATTGGGACTTTTTTTAAAATTGTTATACGGTCGTCAAGGGATCTCCTTTTGTCACAGCAGACACTTAAAAAGATGGAGGGAAACTAGCAAATTAACCACAGAGAAAGTAGCTGTTGATTGAAAACTACAATTACAAACACTGTAAATATTGTCATTTGAAACATTTTAAATATCTACTTAAAGTTACACATTAACAGTCAAAATAGCTGGCTAAGGTTATGCTAAATTAGTTTAAATAGCTATGTGCGTTTATGGGTAAACAGTTGAAATAGCTATCTATAATTAATACATCAACAGTTAAATTAGCTAGTATGATTAATACAATAATGGCTGAAATTGCTAGCTATAATTAATCTGCAATGGTATAACTAGCCAGCTATGATTAATACGTTGACTGTTGAAATAGCGAGCTAAAATTAATAAGTAATTCATGTAGCCATAGTAATGCATAAATACAAACAGTTAAACAATAAGTGTTCATTTGTTGCATTTTTAGTTCTTTTTGATTTGTTGAAATTAAAAATAAAAAATGTAAATGATGATCATGAGATTACTGAGATTTATCAGTAATTTGTGGTTGTTGACTCGTTTGTCTTTCGCTTCTCAGTCTCCAGACACAGCTTTGCCCGACGGTGTGCGGTGGGTCGCCTGTCAGAGCTCTCAACCCCACCTGAGACGTTACCCATGCGGTGTTTGGACTCTTTTCCATGTTCTTACGGTCCAGGCCTATAATAATCACAGCACAGGTACAGACACACATGCAAAGATAACATATATATTCAGAAGGGCTAGACTGACGATGAGAGCTTAGGTAGACTCTGTAAGCAAACTAGTTCAGGAATGTTTATTTTTATACACTAAACTAAATAGACAGACAAGAAACAGCAACCTACAGTATACAGCATATATGTTGAGGTTTATTCCCCCCCTGTATTTATTGTTGTGTTTGTCCTGTGTGTGTTTTGTCATTTTGTTTTTGTCAGCTAAAATTGAGCCTAATTGTGGCTGTGTGAAAAGGGATTATGTTAGATTAGTGGAATGTGAGTGGTTAATAAAACAGGCAGATGACCAGAGGCTCCAGTTCTGTCAAGGACAATAATCTCCCTCCAACTCAAGCACACACACAAAAACATACACACACGCACATACACACACACACACACAAAGGTTAATCCCGAGGTTTAAGGACCATCATGTGACCTGCAGATGGACTGGCCAAAGTGGGCGTCCATCTGGCCCGCCACAGACCACCAGCAAAACACACTCACACACTGTACAAAATTGGCTGTAACATAAAACTCTCTTCATCAATATTCTCCCGCTCACAGAGTATTCAGTTAGTGAAGACATAAGTAAACGTTTGAACTCTTTTCTGATGCAAGCCGAGCGTATTTTCATAAACAGCACACACCCAGACACACTCCCGTTTTCACTTCGGTTCATCTAAAGGTCCCGCTAAGCTCAGAACAAAAGCGAACAGGTTCAGGAAAATATGTTTGCATACTGTCAAAGCCCTGAGACAACAGCCTGGCCACCATTCACACAGAGGGTTTATGGCCTTTAATCTCCAGATTGGGTTATCCTCTCCGTATAGTGTATTCATCTCAATATGGGTTAACCCAGCTCTCTGTGACTCCTGGCCCACATAACCGTGGGAATCCAGGAAACTGTGGACTTGCTCTTCCATTAGCAAGCTTTCAGGATACAGCACTTTTCAATGTATGGAAACCACCAGTTACAGTCGCATGTGATTGATAATGCTTCATGTAGGAGATAATAACTTGTTGTTTTGTTGGTTGAAAGGGGGCTATCTGTGAGATTTACCTTGAAACACACTCTTCTCTCCTGTTTAAAGAAACACTATCCGGGCTCAGAATCAGTGATCAAAATGAGCCTGGAAATAAATTTGTAATGTTTTATCAACAATTCAGATTACCCACTCCATCCATTAAATGTCTTTCCCCTTTAGATCCTGAGGAGGTACTCAGTGCGATGAGAAACTACGTTCACAGCTTCTTCGGCTGCAGGCAATGTGCAGAGCACTTTGAGAACATGGCGAGGGAGAGCATCTTGGAGGTCAACACCTTGATGTCAGCGGTCATGTGGCTCTGGTCAAGACACAATCGTGTCAACAACAGACTAGCGGGTAAGACCCAACACAATCATCAGAAGATGGTTCATGCAAACTTTAGGAGGTATCTCATAATCTTCTGGATTTTATTAGACTGCTTGTTGGAGTGAAAGCTGTGATACACTGTTTTTGTTGAGGGGTTTTCTTGACATTGCAGGAGAAACGCTGTTGTCTACTTTTTAAGCGACTAACATGTGTGGCATATTTGTAATAAAGTAAGTGACACGGCTTTATTATTGATGGGACAAAATAGAGCAGACACTGACTTTATCAGTTATTACCAGAGTGTTACCGATAAAAACCCTCAAAGTGTGGCGTGTCTGATGACCTTATTCTAATGTGTACTGTGGCCAAACATGACTGTATGAATATGCAAATAATCCCTCTCCACCTTACACACCCTTTTCGGGCTGATGTCACAATTATGTCATGGTAATACCAGGAGGTGTAAAGAAATAAAACTGGAAGCAAACAAGAATCACCTCCCTAGAGCAAAAGGAAACACGGGATTCCTAAAATATTATCTTTCAGGGTTGTTTATTCCAGAACAGTAAGAACAATAATATAAATCAAAGACGACTTTGGTTAAACGTGATAAGACGAAAAGATTGGATGAAGATTATCATTAAAAATATTAGTGTGCACAGTGCACACTTAATATAGCACAACATTTCTGTTGGATAGATAAGTTATGTCGTGTATATTGAGGGCTATTAAGAGGAGTATCAGTTTTCTCTGTCACATTTTAGCACACAGGCTACTGTTAGCTTTGCTAGCAAAACAAACAGGTAGAAACCGGTTATGTGTCATCGTCCTTTATGCTATTACCATAGTTAGCAACCACAAGTATAAAGACAGCTAAGCATTCATACTCCTTCAGTTTGTCTTTACAACACACTTGGTTTTTATAATAATAACAATGCGGAAGAATTTATAGAGCTTTTTATCAGAGACCCCTAAAGCGCTTTTCATTGGATACAACATTCATTCATTCACTCACACAGTCACACCTTGGTGATGGTAAACTACCTTAGTAGTCACAGCTGCCCTGGGGCAGACTGATGGAAACATGGCTGCCAATTCACGTCAACCACCAAACATCACTCACAATCATACACCAGTGGAGGACAAGGTGGAGAAAGATGGGTTAAGTGTCTTGCCAATGACAACAATAGACAGACTAGGGATTGGGGGGAATTGAACCTCCAACCTTCCAGTTGTTTGACAACTGCTCTACCTCCTGAGCTACTCCCACTCAGTCCTGTAGAGCAGGTGACCTCATTTATGCTGAGATGTTTCTTTACCCGTGGGTAGTGTTCAAACCAGTGAGACGATAAGTCTCTAAAAAAAAAACTGATCAGCAACATTTTATGATTTCATACTAAAGAAGAAGCATGTGTCTCTATATAAGACACTACTCCAAAGATATATTGTGTAACTCTGATGGAATTTGTGGAGTCAGGGTCCATCTCGTTGTACATTCATGACACACACTGTATTGTGCTAAGCCATCTGAGTCCTTCCACTTTTCCCAGCACATCCTTTCTTCTCACCTCTTCTCTGTGTCCGTTTGGCATCCTACCTATTTTCACACCAAGTTCTTGGGGGAGATTTTTTGTGGACCTCTTATAGTCGGTCTTTCTAATACGACTGAGAGGGTGAGGGGAGGAGGAAGAACAGATCCTCAGATCAGACACCAGCTGTCACCCCGTCTTAGTCCTTCAAGTATCATCTGCTTCTGCTTCACCCATTTTCTCCTGACCCCCCTTCTGCAACCTTCCATCCTTCTCACACCCTCATCATCCTTCACACACACCCTACACCGCCCCCCACTAAAGTCTTAGGAGTCACTGACCATCCTTACCCACAATTCCCCCACCAAACTGCTTTTGATAACTTCACATGGAAACTCTACACCTGTATTCCACTTCATAAGATAATCTTTTAAAGCTGAACTCAGGTCTGTCACACATAGAGATGGAAACTTCAGATCTTGTAGTTCGCATCAGATTTTGATTTCATTTCTGATCTCAGACTTTCCTTTCTTTTCTTTCTTCACCAATAAATGCTTGAAGGTATTCTCTCTGTTTTGACTGTGCTGTATCGGCAGTGTTAAACAGCTCCTCAGCGTCCCTCCTCCCTAGTCTGTGCTCCTATGATTTTATTGGGCATGTCATTAACAGCCCACTTTGTTAAATCACTATCTTTTGTTTGTGTTGACTGCCCCCTTTCCTAAACCAGGGACAGCTTGTGTCCTGAACAGCAGGGGCCAGAAGGACACCCGTCCCTGCGTGTGCGTCTGCTCCCCAGACATTTAAACACTACTCAACCCTCCACCTTCATCCATCCGTCTTCTCTCTCTTCCTGTTCCTCCTCTCTCTTTCCATGCGGCATCCCCGGGGACTCATATCCTCCGCTTGACAAGTAATAGCAAAGCATTCTCGCTGGATGAGTCCCCCAGGATCCAGCTCTCTCTGCCCACACACACACACACAAACACACATGCTATTCCCAAGGTATTGTGTGACAGCAGGTGGCAAACACCATGACACAAGCCATGCACACGCTCCTCCTCTTTTTCTTCCTCCATCCTAACACACACACACACAGCCTTACCAGGCACGGGTCAAGTCGTGGCGTGTGGCAGGGGGAGTTAGTCATGCTGGAGGGTGAGTTGGGGTCCACAGGGGATAAGGCGGATGAATCAGAAGGCAACAGAGGGAGGAGTCGAGAGTTTGGCTGCATTTGTAGCAATGAGCGTCGGCGTCTCCCTGAAAAGAGCACACTCCATCCACTCAACCCCTCCTCTCCTCTTTGCCTAAAGTGGAGCTCTTTAGCAGCCCCCCTCCCACCCCTCCTTTCAGGAGCAGCCATGCATGAAAGAGCAGCTATTTGTAAAGCAGCCCAACAATTAATTTAGCTGGCAACAAAGAGGCCCCAGGGCCCATGGCCTCCTCGCAGCAGCAGAATTAAGAGCGGTGGCAGCTCAGTCCTGTTGCTGCTTGTCAACAGGCTGAGACTAATTCACATTTCTACAGTCGAAAAAGCTCAGCAGGCAGAGCCACTCCAAGGAATGTTTTTTTCCCCCCTGCACTTCTCGGTATAGTCAATATTAATACAGAACAGAAACAACATCAATTTTCATGGTTTCAGTCCATTTGACTTGGTTTGTTGTGTTTTTCTTTCTACTCCTTGTGGTCTTCTACTTTTTGGATATTCCCACTTCACTTGATTTTAGCGTTTTAGTCTGCATTACTTCCTCATTCAGTACTATTGTTGAGAACAATCCAACATCAGTGCTTCAGCAGTATTATGTTAGATATCAGTCGTGCATGTTACTCTCTTTATATAGCCATGACGTGCACTCATATGTGAAAAATATTATTTAGATACCAGTTATAATTTGACATGTTTAGACTCGTTAGTTATTTTTCTGGTAACGTAAGCAACAGTTTGACTATGATATAATTTGTCTTGAAAGTTTTTCATACTTTAGAATTATTTGCATGTACATGTACAGTTCAAGGGTTTTTTAAACCAACTTAAGACACTTCACCCACTGAGCATTTTTTGATCTAAAAGAGGTCTAATAGACGTCTAAATGTAGCCTAGATGACTGCTCTAAGATCAGGCTACCACATGTCTAAAAATGAAAGTTTTTTAGACGTCTAAATTCAGACCAAGTCTTAATCTGGACTATATCAATACTACACTGTATATTGCTCAATGGCTATCATAATTATTTGGTTAAGTACTTGGAGATCAGTTACGCAACTCACAGTTGGTTTTTGAAATAAATAGTTATCGAATAATGGGTCAAAGTGCAACGTCTAAATCCAGTTTAAAAATATACAGAATCTAGATGTTTGAAATTAGGTAAACAAAAAAAAAAACAAGTTAGCTGCAGTAGTGTTGGGCTTCAGGTCTGTGCCACATGATTAAAAAAAACAGCAGCTGGTTCCTCCTAAAGACAAAGCGTTTACATTTAATGTGGTGCGTAATATTCATGACACCAAAACCCTTGTGTGTGTTAAACGCTACATTAGATAGCTGTCCCTTCATGTTTATTTGTGCGAGAACTCGAGGGCGGAGTCTCTGAGGAAACCATAGAAGTTAAATTTGTTGCACCAGAATCAGAATTGTTCAAGTAGCTTTGCAGGAGATCTCTTCCTTTGTTTACTCTTTTTTTATCCTGATCCTGTGCTCAGCTGGGGTACAATGTTCCCACTATCCGCCTTCTATGTTTAATATAGACCAGGTTATACTACCAGATAGTTTAAGATTATATGTGCCTGTGTGTTTCAGACATTTTCATGAAAGCACTGATAGGCCAAGAGTTTGATCCTATAAACAAAATCCCCGTTTCGGGTTTTTGTCACAATAATTTAAATGAGCATAAAATGTCTGACATCATATCTTCGCCCCTGCAGCCGTGATGGCTCCGTATACCGGGCGGTGTAGCTGATCCTCACTTACAGAATTAGTGCTGAGGAAGCTAGTTTGACGCGCTGAACAATACATATTTATACCTGATGAATATGTATGAGTGGCGGTGATGACATCTCAGTGACAGGCCATTGTGGCAATCTCAATCTGGCTGCTATGGCTAAAGTCACCCTGGCCGCAAACGTGGCAAGCTGATTAGAATAAGGAACGAGAAATCGGAGGCATCGAGGAGAACGTGTGTGCATGTGCTCTCACCTGCTGAAAAGTATAAAAAAAAAACACACACACGCACACATCCACAGGCTGCAGCCCATCCAGGACACAGTAAAATTGATGTATTCTTTATGTAAAGTACTGTATGCAGAGTACATACACACATGCATATGACTGAGATTAATCTTGAGCGGCGGAAGGAGGGAGGGAGGGAGGAGGATGGAGGTGGTGGAGGATGTAAATTGACAGCGTTGTAAAGTGACAGACCTGCTGCTGCTGCTGCTGCTTTACCTTTTCCCCTATTTTCACACATGCACACACATGCACAGCAGCCTTTTGGTGACAACAGCCAATTTATTACCAGATACTACCTTGCGCTTGTGTTCTTGTAGGCATACAGAACGTGCCGTGTGTGTCTGATGCTCTGCGAGTCTGTTTGTAAAGATGCAGCATGTGTGCGCATGTGTGCGTGTGTGTTTGTTGTTAGTTGGCAAAGTGGTTGAGAGAGAAAGTTTCCAATTCATTAGAAGAGCAGCTCCCCTCTGAGGTTTCTGTGGCTCTCATGTTCAATTTGGAGATTGGACTTTGCTTTCAAAGGGGTGTGAGGGGACGAGACAGGTGCACCAAGGTCTGCCGCCTGAAAACAAGAAGTGTGTGTGCATGTGTGTGTGTGTGTGTTTGTGTATATACATGTGGGGAAGCTGTCCACTTTGGCCACATCTATTATCTCACCACCCCTCCCACTGGGACATCCCAGAAGCCCATTGATCATTGTTAGACCCTGTCACACACATGCACACACACACTCACACACGCAAATATCAATCCCTAGATTACATGCTCTCAAACATGGACAGATGATTTACATATACACACTTAAAACACATACATACACATATGCATATAGGCACTTAGTTTTTACGAGCACTGTGACAAGATCAAATGGGTTCAGCACAGATTGCATCCAGTCGTCAAAGCACTTACGTCCTTGTGTCAACGCACCAACAAGGGGAATAAAAGAAACAATAGGTAACGACACTGGTTGGGTGTTTTTTTGCGGTGTGTTTCTTTAATGTGGTGATAAATCTGGATCCTTGTAGTGGTTTCTGACCTTTAATCTAATCTACTAGAAGTTTGAGAAGAGTTTATCAGTTTGTCAGAGTGAGAAAGACTTCAACAGAGCATAAAAATGTGTGTCTTTAGTAAAGAACTGAATCCCAAAAAGAGTGTTAGAGCCTTAATGTGTGACTGATCCTCCCTCGGTGGTGAGGACCCTGTCTCACACTGTAGTAACTTTACCTTTTCGTGTACCCCCACAGGCGCTCTGAGTGAAGACCCTAATTTCCCAAAGATCCAGTGGCCGTCGCCTGATATGTGTCCTTCCTGCCACACGGTGAAACCAAACGGGGACCACAGGTGGAACAACGACCGTGTTTTTCCCTTCCTCTTGTCCTTCTTCTCATCCAGCAGTATCCTCCCAGGTACAGGCTCAAGTTTTGTTTCTAGAGAGTTCATATGACAAATCAAAAGATCCTTAAAGATCCATGAAATATAACCGTCTATTCTCTTTCCAAAAAAATGTTTGTTGTGCTGTATTAAAATAGAAAACAAAAACTGATGGTTACTTGGGTTTAAAAATCATAATATCAGAGTTTGAAGGTGTGAATCAGAAAAACAAAAGGTGAATTACAGCTTAAATTATGTCAGATCTACTCTAAATATGTGACTTGCTATGTATACTAGATATTTTTCAATGAGTCATACAGTCTGAATATAAAAAGATTTGGAAGAATCCAGTAATCTTCTAATCAGAGGTGTCTTTCTTCTCCCTGCTCTGTCAGATTATCTAGAGAGTGAAGACCACGTCCTGGAAAAACAAAGACAAAAACACGCCGATCGACAGCAAGCGTTACAGGCTCAGAAACATGAGAGAAAAATCAGGGAGGCTGCAGGCTCCATCACAGATCCGCCGCCATCACCACCTGCTGTACAGGAAGAGGAGGAGGAGGAGGTGGAAGAGGAAGAGGGACCTCAGGATGAAGCCGTGGCGAATATGAGGCAGGAAGATGGAGAAGCAGCAGAGATGGAGACTAAGCCAACCCCCTGGTCTAAACTTGAAATGAACGTGGGTCGACGCCAGCAGCGGGGCCATGGGAGACGAAGCATTGTGGGGATGAAGATGCGGGAGCTGCCGGAGGACATTGTAGATCTTGACTCATTCGTCAATCAGCACTACAAGGCCAAGGCGCTGCAGTTGGCCGCTGCACGGGTCAGACAGCGTAGCCTGCAGAGGAAGGAGGAGCAGGAGCCAGGGCCGGTGTTAGGGCTCGGCTTGGAGCTGGACGTGGGGCTCGGGATGGTCGGCCTGCAGCCGATGAATGAGCGCATTGAGCAGAGAAGGAAGCGAGAACTGACAGGTCAATACTTTGAGGAGGAGGCCGAGTTAAACCACAGGGGACGCTGGATGATGTCTGTGCTGAGCATCGGATTCTCCAAAGTGGACATCAGCCTGTGTGTCATTCTTTACTTCCTGTCCTGCATGTGTCTTCTGGCCATGTACCTTTTCTTCAAAAACCGCCTCAGGCTACGGCGAGTGAAAGTATCTTTAACCTAAACCAAAGTGGATCTAAATTTGACCTGAGAGGGCAAATGATCAACATTCATTAGGGTCATGAAGGCTAAGATTCATGTTAAGGGGATATGTCAAGATTAGCGCCATCTTAGGACGTCCACTTAACTGTTACCTGCAGCCAGAGCCGGGGCTAGGGTGTTCGAGCCTGAAATTTGTAGATGAGCTTCTGACTAGAGCGGGAGGGGAGGGGATAAATTAAAGGAATGACCTGAAATCTTTGAAAATTAGCAGATATTCAGTCTGACTCTTTATCTGTCTGTTTTCAGGCAGCACACTAACAGTGGAAAAATCTAAAAACCTTTACTGTCACGAGTGAGTTGGTGTTTGAGGCGTTTCGCTGGTGTTTAGGATAATTAATGAAGATATTGATTATGTTTGATGAAGGATTAAACCCAACAGAGTTTTAATTTGTCTGAAATTAATGCAGCTGAAGTGATTTTTGTTGCTTTACTGACATCCGTGGAGTTTGTCCAGAATGTGATTTTTTTTTTCTTCTATATGGAGCAGGAAAGATCTCCATCATTTATACCCAGAAGGTTTTAATTTAAATTCAAGTTATCATGTTACATTCATGAGTATCTGAATCTCATGGAGCCTTATTTAGTCGATGAAGAAAGTGATTGTTTTTCAATGTAGCTGAAGCTATAGATGAACGTGTCGTCTGCGGCGTCTGTATCGTCTCATATTTCTGTGTTTGATTGCAGTTATCAGATAGTTTTATCAAAGGAAGCAGGGTTTGTTTTGTTTGTTTTTTAATTTGTTAGACAGTGATGGTTAGATGTTTTAATTGAATAATGTGACTCAACAGGTAGCTCCACGCTCACCTTGGAAGAGCGGATCACTTATTTTGGTTTATTGCTCTTTTTACAGGCTGCTCCTCGAACAATACGCCGTCTGTCACGTCTTTGAATATTACATCACACTGATGAGTGCACATAACACAAAGCCACTCTGTTTTTTTTTGTGAAGTGTTGTGGAGCAACGCCAATGTTCACACTGGACCAGGTTTTAGAGTAACCATGATAATAACACTAGATCAAGTTTAGGATTATCAGTCTCAATAACACTGATTTACTGTTTGTGTTCATGCTTGTCTGAATCAATAAAGTTATTTTTGATAAGGAGCCTTTGCTTTCTCTGTCCCTGAAATAAGTTTTCTGACTATGTGTTTACTATAGACTGTATATCGAATGGACGCCGTCTGCCTCAGAGAACAGCACCCTCTGTTGACGGGCTGCAGTATAGGTCATAATCCTGCCTTCACCAGCAAAGTTTATGGAGCTGTGGACAAACTTTATAAATTTATTACACAGAACATAAATTTTTCTCCCCCCTGCTTGCGATGTTGACATGTAGTTATTGTAAGACTGGTTTGTGCTCAAGTCCTCTTTTTTTTTTCTGTGAAGCTCCGTTTTTAAAAGTTATTAGGGGGTTCATGTTTGCTATGATTGACACCTGGTACAGCCTATGGGCGTTCAGGGATTGAGTAGCTCTCCCGGCGGTTAGCTGTTTGAGCCGAGCGTCATCACAGTGACTCTCTGCGACTGCGCGGCCGAATGCGAACAACGCAACTGCACAGCGCTGGTTTCAGGAAATGAAGAAAAATCCCGGAAATACCGAGAATTTTTTGGCTTCAAATCCGTATACAGGCGGTAGGTTGAACCAGGTTGTTCATAGTATATACAGTCGATGGTGTTTACAGACTCTTTCAGATTGACTTTACTCCCGGTTTGACAAAAATAATTTCCAAGAGGTTTATTTTTGTTTTTTTGTCTTGGCCCAGACTTCAGGGAGGGCAAACCCAGGATGCTACATGTCAAAGGATGGGGGTTCAAGCGAGCAAGGTTGAAGGAAAAAGCCTGTTGCCATCTGCTGTGCAGCGCAAGCTAAATCCTAACAATTTCATTGGGATTATAGCAAGTGAGTAATCCAGCTTTCCTTTAGGACTAGAGGGAGAGATTACCCTCGAGGATTAGCTCCACATAGATAATAAACTTTATTAAAACGCAATCGGCTTTCATGCGGCTTCTTCCCTCACACACTTGAAGGTGGTCTCTGTAGGGAGAGGTTTGGCAGGGACCCTCTGGGTGGGTACCATGCAGGGAGAAGTAGATGAAAGATGAGGGGTGGGATTCAGGGATGGAGGACAAGGGTTTGATGTCGCACGGATTACAAGAAGCTCATCTGAAGGGCAGGGGAGGTTTGATCTTGAGCTTTGTGTTTCCTGGAATGATGCTTTGAATTCCCCTGACTCCTGTCCTCTACCTTCACCCCCCACAAGTCACATGCAAATACGCAGACGTATACAAAAGCACACAGTCTGAGCTTGACTCAAGACCTTGCTTTATCTCTTGATCCAAAGCATCGGCCCTGTGACAGGTTTTGATGGTGAATTAGTCAAGTTAGGGCAGTCAATTTCCCCAACACACACACACACACACATACAAAAGGCTGATTAATGGCCCTACATTAAAGCTGAGGAGCTTCAGGACTGAGCAGCTGTGGCTGTGTGACTTAATCAAACTCTGATACTTTAAATTAGACCCTCGGTGACACTTTATGATCACCAAAATAGATGAGAAAGAGACACTTTGTTATGGAGAAGCTTCTATATTGTATTTTTCAAACATCACCTCATTTGTCAGCTCACATTTTTTATATCAGGGTAGGTTTTATTTTTATTGGAAAAACTGTCACGCCATGAGAAACAGTGTTTATTCTTAAACTTTTTTGTGTGTCTTTAAGTATTTGAGTAACGTATGGTGCTGTATTTTTTTACATTTTCATATTAAAACATGACTTGACTTTTGGTCTCAGTGCATCTCTGCCACACCTCTGATCCATTAATCTGTTTAAATGTTTACCTGTGTTTGTTATAGGATTGGAGTCAGCATTGCTCTGCGCTGCTTACGCTACAGAAGCCTTTTATCAGGAGCCCACAGCCTAAGTGAGCTGTTAGCGTTCTGCTGGTTCAGACTAATGATGCTTAATGAGGAAATTGGCAGCAATGTAATATCTGTCTTCAGCTCTGCCAAGGCAGAGGTGAGCAGTTCACACCGAGGACAGAGGCTTCAAATCTAAATCAAGACACATTTAAGGATGTCGGTGGTCCTAATCTGTCTGAATTCAGGAGCAGATTTAGTTTTTTCATCTTTATGAAAAAGGGATTTAACCTGAAGGATAATCAGCTTTTACAGTGAGCACACCGAGGAAAACAAAAGGCAAATGAAAGAAACAAACATAAACAGAGGAAGACAAAAGACGACAGAAGCAAAGTCAGAGTGATGACAAAGCAACAAGATAGAATTTATGGTGAGATGACACCAGCAACATAAGAATTATTTTAAAGATACACTGACCATCATCCACATGGTTGTAGTACTCCTTTTATTTAGAAATAATGACAATAACAACAAAGTGATCATCTACTTCATTACTGTCATTATTATCACCATCACCAGCACTATTCCCTTTTTTTGTCATACGATCCACCATCATCAATTACTATTACTCATCAGAAACACCATGGTTGGGCTAGTTAGGGGAGATAAAAGCTTTAAGAGTTAAAGTGTTTCAAGATGACTTTTAAAATCTCTAACAAAGAGGAGGATCAGACAGTGGGGGAATAGTTCCGCAGTTTTGGGGCACAGATGGAAAAGGCCCTGTCTCTGTAACAGTCAACTCATATGACTAAAATCTTTTGTCTCCAAATATCCAGGACTAAGTTCTATGATGTGGGGGCATGGCTTCGGTAAGAACTGATTTAAAATCAATTTTAGGGGAGGCAAGAAATGGAGTAACATGGTCCCTGGTTTTTGGCCCTGTAGTCAGAATTCTGGCTGCTGCATTTTGGACTATTTGAAGACATGATACACATGACTAGATGATACCAAAATAAAAGGAGTTGCAATTAATAAGATAGGATTATATGAATGCATGGATGATTATGAGTATTTTTAGATGCAAGGGTAGGTTGTTAATAAAATCTTGAGCCTGTCAAACACATTTATGCTCACATTTAGTAAAATTTATGTTTGAGTTTGTGCTTACTCTCTATATTGAGGTTTTTAATTCAAAGTATAAAATGCAAGTTTTAAATGAGTGGCAACCTCCAGGTGTTAAACTATGAGACCAGTGTGGAAGTGCAAAATAACACAGATTCTCAAGACTGGCTTTTATTGCAAAACTGAACATGTTTACAGCCTGGTAGAAAAAATAAACGAATGAATAAAAACTGTTTTAGTCTAAATAGCACATTTCATTATTTGTACACATCAAAACTCTTCCATTTTAATCATTTTGAGACGGAATTATGCAGTGATTTACATTATTCGATCATGTAAAGGCATGATGCTGTTTGTTTTGTGTGGCCTGCCTCGGGGTGACTGAAAGTTAGGTTGCAGCAACAAAAAAGATTTAAAGACATCTCATTCATTAACACATGTGCAGCTTGCAGTCTTATAGAAAATTTTTAACAAAAGGTTGTGAATCTACTTTGAAAGTGAAAATGTAGAAGAGAAATTTATGCACCAAGTTCAACTTAATGAAGCTCATGCAGCTAAATATTAGCCGACTAAAACTTCCACACAACAACTTGTTATGCAAGAAACGACCATCCCTCTTTCTGCGAAGCCTTTCATTCAAGAAAGTGCAGATTACCTCAAACTTTTTGTGTCTTTTCCCTGTTTAACAAATGTTGTGCACAGAGATGCTGTTGTGTTATGAGACACAAAGACTGAAGGGTAAAAAGCTCACCTTGCTGCCCTGTTGTTGTCTTCCATAAATTAGACAATGTGGGCTTTTATAGTCGCTCCTCTCCTGCGTGCGCTCTGCCTCCATGTTTATTACCTCTCTGGTATTGATATTAAAATGCAGGAGGGCCTTGATGCATTTTTCTGTCATCTCTCTTTCTGACTTTAATAATACTATAAAGCTTCCTGCTGTGGATGGAGGGGGTGAATAAATTATGAAAAAGAGGTTAATATATGGTATTGGTATATATCACATCCAAACTAAGCCAGATCCCCTTTTGCTTTCAAACGTACAGCCTTTTAAAGGAAGGAGTCAAGCAGGGTCAGATCCATCTCATTTTACTGCTGTGGCCCCTCCCCCATCCATGTGCATGCTCATCTGCTGCTCAAACATCTCATGCAGGGGTTATGATTGCTGTAATGTCAGTTTGTATGGCTTAATTTCAGCACATCTCTACTGTTCATCTGAGCAGAGGCATGGACAGGAAAGAGGAAATGCATTTAAACCTCTATAATCGTCTCCGCTCCACTATTTTATTTTCAACACTAACCTGACCTTTCGCTCCTTCTGTGTCTGCTTCTTTATGCTCAGCTGTATGTAACCAAGCAGCAATTGTAAGAGTTAAAAATGAAGCCAAAGCAGAAATGCTGAAGACTCCATTACCTATGGGGCTGCATAACATTGAAAAATTTCATATTGGGACTTTTTTCTCTCCTGAAATTCATATTGCAATATGTAAAAAGGAAACAACAACAATGATAATCATAATAATAATCAACAACAGGAAGTGCTTTGAAGCAATTTAAAGAATTCAGTAGCAAAATTAGGCTTTCTATAATTTGTATGTTTCAGTTTATTTTCTGCTTTCAATCAAACTCTCTCCTGACATTTGCATTGGCCCAGCCATTTAGCCTCTGCACTAACAGCTACAATGTGCACACTAGGGGTGGGAAACACAAATGGCCCCAGGATATGATATTATCACGATACTTGGACCACAATACAATATTATTGTGTTTTTTAACATTTTGCAATACAGTGAGTATTGCGATACAATATATTGCGATTTATACAATTGTTCTAACTGTTAAGCTAATTTAGCATTTGTCTTTCCTTTATGTTTGTCTTATTTACGCTGTATTTTATTTTCATGTAACACATCTTGCAAACCTTGTGTGTCAGGTCCATCTCATTTGCACCCTGTTTGCATTCCTAATATCTGGACAAGACAAACAGTTAATTTTCTTTTTCCATTATCATAGATTTGACTTGACATTGGCAATTAATTTGAAAAAATTGATACTGAGTAAATGTGACGATATGATATGTCACCAGTCAAAATATCCCGATACTACCCTGTATCGATTGTCTCTCCCACCCTTAGTGCACACCTGTCAGTCAATTCATCTGTGTCCCAACTGTGTGTTGTGCATAACTCATAACCTTAATATAAGGAATGAGTCATGAACAAAAACAATCCTCCTCATATGGTGTGTACAAACAGTGCATGGGTGTCCGTGGGCTTTGTAGCCAGTTTCAAGTGAACCTGAGAACCTGCAGTGTTTTAATCCTCCCACGTTGGCTTCATTTATGAACATTAGGGGCTGCTGCTGCTGCTGCTGCTGGTGACCATTGTTCCACTGAGACTATGCTCCTGTTTTACATAGTCTATGAATACAGCTTACAGGAAGTATAGGTTGTTAAGCTGGAGAGGATCCAGCACTTGTCCGTCACATAGTTTTAATTCACTCAGCTGACATGTTCCTGTCAGTGAAGTGGGAAGATTCACGTTTCACTTTCACCGGACAATCTGGAGTTCATGCCAAGTGGCTTTTGAAAGAATTTGTTAGCTGTAAAAGGGGCTTTAGGTCATCTACCTTAAATCCTTATCTTCACTGTAGATAGCAAAATACAGAGCTAAGTGTACAATAAGTGAACAACATTGAAGTTATTTTCTTTTATTACTGGAAGAGAGTAGTCAGAGTAAAGATGATGGACACGTCTAATCTGAAGCGTATTGTATGGTCTTTATCAGACTTTGGTTGGTTAAATTGCTGATAGCTTTATTTTCCAAGCTGTCCTTTGAAACAGACTAAAGACTACTGCTGCCTGAAGAAAATCCCAAACAACCCAAAGCTTGAAAGAAAACTACAAAATAACTGCTTGTTTGAAGGCTAGATTTTGAGACCTCACCCTAAGTTAAAGTTGATGATACACATATTTTTCAATCACACTCGGACATTTATTCTTTTTATATTTTCCTAAAACCATTTGGACTGATGCTTCTTGCACATTAATCAGTCATCAATCCTAAATTTTATCAATGAGATAATCTGCTTTCCTAATCTCAAAATGATGAAAGTTGAGCTTAGTTGTGTAAAAAGGCTCCTTACTGGTAAAAATAATTGAATAATTAAGTTTAAGTTTATTTGTTTATTCGAACAGATTAAAAGAAAATACAAAATAAATTCAATATACAATGTGGTTTGGTAGAAAAACAATTAAAGAGACAATGAAGTTCTGAAGCTCTGTAGCAACATAGATAATCATACTTGGTGTAGGATGAAGTTGATAAAACCTATCTAGTCCTAACCCTTTATTCTTGTGTTTCTATAATGTAATCAGTCAGAGCATGTGTAGGAATAACAGCACAGAAGAAAGAAAATATATTAGAAAAAAGGCACGTTGCCAGTTGTTACAAATTCATGTTTTTGTTTCTCTGCTGTTCCACAGATTAACTCCTTTGACTGATGTACAGAGCATCTTTCTGTTAATGTACAGGTTGTTTTTTAAAAATGCATATTCCCCTGAGATTATGTTTGTTTTCTCTTATTTGAAACAACCTTTGGATGCCCTGTGTAACTGATTCTGATTTGCTTTGTACATGATCTGAATTGAACTTTAGTGCCTTCAGTTTGATGAGGAGTGGGTTTGATGGTTCTCTGTAGGTAATAATTCATTTTAACTAAGATTTTTCCCCCTCCTTGTTTCGCTTAAGAACACATCAGAACTTTAGTAACTAATTTCTCCATTTGTGAAATTAAAAGAATAATAGTCATAGGTTTGCCTTCTTGAGAAATATTACATTTTTGTAATAATTTCATTAACAAGTAGCACAACTAAAAGTCCCACAACGTATTTTTTCAATCAGAAGACTCTCTCAGGTTGTTCTTAAGGTTTACCCTTCCACCATACACGCAGCTCTGTCTGTCCTCCTGCAGCTCTTGTTGTTTGAGTCAAATGAGCCCATTACAGCCAAAGGGCCGTGACAAAGCGTCGCTAGGTGACGACCTGAGCTGCTGATTACCGCCTCGTGTTAGCAGCGCAGGGCCAGGTTCAATCAGGGGAATTGGAAAATATCATTTCTGACGGGAATAGATTTGGTTTGTTCAACCAATCTCTTCTACTAATTACCCAAATGGACAGGAGCTGTCAGGAGACAATAACTATTCCGTAATAGAATTTGCCCCCCAAGTGCAATTTAATTTTCTCCTCCGTGCTCTCTGCTCAGGTTTCTGCCTCTCTCCCTCTCTCTCTGCTCCTCTTTCGGACCAAATGCTCAGGGACACACGGTGCCTCTTCTACCTCGTGTTGTTTTTGTCACTGGATGTTGTAGAAAGTGAAGACTGACTGCTGCCGTTTGTCTCTGCGAGCTCCGGTGTTCATCCTGCTGACCGAAAAGATCTGAGCAGCATGGAGAAGGGGAGGAAGAGGAGGAGGAGGAGGAGGGAGAGAGAGAGAGAGAGAGAGAGGGAAGCAGACATCCGCCTCTGCTGTAGTGAATCGGTAGGTCTGCACGCTGATCGTGCAAATGCAGCTCTATGAAAATACTGAGAATTGAGCCTTAAATTTGTAACAAACATACGCGTCAATCGCACGTGTTGCTTGCGGCGATTGCACTCGAAATGTACATGCTGTTGACGTCATTCACGCGTTCACCGTGCGTAAAGTGCATTTAATTTAGCTATTACTGCGCTTTTGTTTCATTTGTTTTTTTGTGTGGACATGATTGACCCTATGAAAAAATAATTATAATAATCAGTTAGTGTAAAAATGAATTAATTGAACCTTAATTTACACACATAGAAATATTAAATGTGGTGCATTTCATGTCTGGTGTTTTGGCGTGCTGCAGAGTTTTTAGTCTGAAAATGATGATGAATTATACTCCATGAAAAACCTGCTCATCCCGCATAGATGGATGTGTTTTTGTATTTGTTACTCCCTGCTCTCTAAGATGGATTTGTGAATCTCAGGTGTCAATGAGCTCGTGCACTGAAATATTAGATCTAATTAGAGGTGGCTGGGTCACCGCTGTGGCAAAGGAGTCGCCCTCTGCTTGAGTTATTGCCCAGGAGCTGATTCCTCTGCTGCTTTTTTCCCACATATACAGCACCTTCTTATGGGTGAAAAGGTGTAATTTCACCTCGCTCAGGGGGTGCTGAATCTCAGTAACCTCATCGTTCATTTGACTTATTCTGTTACTTTAAAATCGTGTATTTTGAATTAGATTTTTAAACACATCCTGACAATTTATTCAAATTTTACAACATATTTTCCCTTTTTTTTCCAAAAGCCTCACATTTTTTTGTCATTTGTTGAAGTATGGATATCGTTTGTAAATAAATGGCACTCCCTCTCTGTTTTTGCAGTCCCATTACGCTGCGTAAAAATGCGTCTGAACCAGTTGTGCGCGCTCTCATCTTTTCTCTTTCTGCATTTTTGCATCCGTCAATTATTCTAATTGTTCTGCCCTTTGCTGACAGGTTAAGAGCATTTCTATCTGCATTGTTTTCCAGGGCAGCTTAAGGCTCTCGATTCCAACAATCAGAGTAATTGAATAGTTGAATAAATTGAATGATCTTGAGGGGAAAAGTGTATAATGAAAATAAAGTGGGAGCAGATGATTCTTGAGGCGCGTGGATTGATGTGTGGATGGATGGATGGATGGATAGATGGATGGATAGGGCACCTGGCCTTCAGACTACAGCTTTGTAAGGGCTTGGATAAAGTTCCTGTAATATCCCAGCCTCCTTTTTTTTTAATCAGCTTGATGTGTGTTTTCATTTTACCAAATTACATTTGAAACATTACCCACACTGAGGAGAGGATTATGGGATTTCCGGTCCCTTCAGTGTATAAACGGTGCGCAACAATAGAATGAACAGTGCGTTGTTGGAAATGCGGTAAAAGATGGGGGGATAAATCAGCATAATGTAGCAGGAGAAATGTTGGCTGTGTTGTGTTTCGTATTTGAATTGGAGACACACAGAATATCTTACGTTGTCAAAGCACAATAAGGGAGTTTCCCATACGACAGTTTTCTTTGAATCTGCAAACACGCTACAATTACATTTCTATATTTTATATTTATTTTTGGAAATATTCACCACGAAAAACAAGATTTTTTAACCCTGAATTATTGTGTAACAGTAATTTTTTGAGTCTGGTTTATTAATAAGCGATAGAATTCAGGTTGGACTGACATGGTGATGGTGATTTCAGGTGGGCCCCTGTCTAAAACGTCTGAAATTTTCTTGTGTTTAACCCAATTCCACTCTCAAAGGCTTGGTTGGTGTTGTAGGTTGGACCAGTCTCCTCCTGTGCAGATGCTCAGTGCGCTTGGCCCCCCCTGCACACGGACTAACTGTTGATGGAAACACCCTACATTGTTTAAAAACGCCTCTGTGCGCTTTTCTTTCCTCGCTTGAAGTAAATTGGAAGCGAAGATTGAGTTCATCTAGCTTGAACTAGCGGCCCTCCGGAGGGAATATCTTATCCGGGAGAGCAGTCTCGCAGGCGATGGGCTCTGAAATGAGGAGTGTCAGGAGGACTGCGCCCAGACTCCTAATCCCACCTGTCACTGAAAGAAACAGCTGCATGGGTACTGCATGTCACCCCAACAGCCGAGGAGAAGTCTGCAGGTCAGACAGAGGGAGAGGTGCGCTGGAATGATCCCACTTTGGCGAGTTATTTTGCTGCTTTTGGTGTCTGGACGCAATTTTTGTGTCCATAACCCTTTTTTCTTGGTTTGATTTCGTTCAGAAAATGGAGCAAGAAAGAAAAATATGTTAAAAAGTTGAAGTGTCTGGAGGTATTTTAGACAGCATTCATGCTTTTCTGTATAGATTTTTCGTTTCTGGCTGCGTGGGACCCTCTTTCTGATCTCCCCCGGCCCTTCAGAGAGCCACTGCAGTGAGCTATTTATGTTCTCCACAGTAACCAGGTCCCGCCTCTCCGGAGACATTTTCATAAACCGTGTCAGACGCCTCCTCTCTCCCATCCTTCTCTTCTCCTTTCCCTCCTCGCTTGTACACCTAAAGGAGGATGCTTTTCCGCCTCTGGGGGCCTCCCCTTCCTGCGCTCCCATTGGCCCGCGGTGCGCTTCAGCCGCGTTGACGTCAGACTCAGCCGCCCCTGCAGCGCTGAATGGACCTCGGAGCCTGTCTGATTCACTCCAAACCTGCTCGGCACGGCACGGACATCACCCCGGGAATAGAGACATAACAGGGGACAGAGGGAGCTGCTGTAGAAAGAGGGAGAAAGAGAGGGAGAGGAAGAGAGAGAGAGAGAGAGAGAGGCCTCAACACCAGAAGAAAGACACCCTCATTTTTTTTCTGCACAAGACTGGACGGGGGAGTGCGCCCACCGTGTTGCGGGTGTATGCGCGTGCGTTTGTGTCCCGGTTTGGATCACGATGATGCAAAGTGCGGCGGTCCTACCGACAGAGAGTCCTGTTAAGAGTTTACCTGAGATTCTCGGAGTGCCACTGCAACGTAAGACATCTTTTACTTCCCTCCTTTATTTTCCCTGTGGTTTATGATTCCGGATAAAGACATTGGCGCGTACATCCTGTGCTGCAGGGTTCTTCTGTATGTGGAGAGGGTTTGGGAAGAGTAACCCGGCCAAAGAGGAGGAAAGGAAAGGAAAGGATAGGAGGACGGGGCTCCTAGCTATAGACTGTCACGTACAGGCCACTGATGTGTCATGCGGATTCTATATTTTAGGACAGAAAAACGTCAAATTCATAGAGATATTTGGTCTAAAAGTAAGAGGTGTCAATCTAATCTTTGCATTTTCAAACATCTGGAGACTATATTCTGCTTTAGCGCGCACAGGATGACAGACAATGAATGCTATCCTTTAAAAAAAGTAAATAAAATAGATCAAATGTAAGGCATCAGCAGGTTTTCCTTCCTTAGGTTGTTGGACTTCTATCGAGCCTTCAGGCAGCTGTGAATTTGTAAACGAGCATCGTGGTCAAGAGATCAGACACAGTTGTCATCAGCCATCCGACAAACACACTTTGACTTTGACTGACATCATTACACACTCCAAGAAGTGCCAGAAACACTTGGTTTTTGTTTGTCTCTGGAGAAAGGCCCAGACATCAGTTTATTACATTGATCAGATCTATAATTCAAGACGGTTTGAGTGTTTTTGATAGTTCAGGCTCATGATAATGCAAAATAAGATCAGATGTTTATTAGTATTTTCATCCACACTAAAGGCGAGAATCTCCCTGAGAAGTGTTGGTCCGGCGTGTTAATCTGTGGCAGGCCTTTTATAATCTGATCGTGCTGTCAAGATTAAACTGCAACGGGATACATGTCTGCTTTGACCTCATTTACAAGAATCACTAAACTGTACAGAAAAAAAAAAAAATCAGCAAAATTGGAGATAATAATATTTTTGGCATCAAAAGACGAAGAATAAAAGATGAAGCTTTTCTGCTCAATTAACCCTTCAATACGAATTATAACAAATATTATTTTAATTTTACAATACTGCAGCTGTAAATAATAAGGGCAACACTAAAGCAAAACCATCTGATCCAAATTTTAATCCCCAAAACCTTCTTCGGTTTGTCTCAAGGAAAAATGGTCTAAGTGTGCTCGGTTTATGCTCTTTAATTTCAAAACCCAGATTAAAAGATTGGATAAGGATCCTGCCACTCAGCCTTCCTCCCCCTGGATTTAAATCTGGATTATAAAAGCAGCAGATAATTCATCCAAACATATTTTAGTATATCCTGGACAGAGTTCTCTGCTGACTCAGGGCAATTACATCCAAACCTTAACCTGTGGGCTGTTAGTCTGCGAGACAAAGTGTTTACTTCACGTTTAATTACCACAAATCATTGGACAATTGGAAGCATGAGAGGCTGCCAGAGTGCAATCCTTCTTCTATAAGAAAAAAAAAATAACAAGAGAGCCTGTTAGAGCTGTTAAGCAGCTGGACTTGAATCTCTTTCACTTAAGGATTGAAATGAGGTGATGAGACTGAGTGTTATGAGGAGAGAGAGAGAGAGAGAGAGGAAACAACAGATACAGAGATATGAGGAGGAGGCACGAGGAGGGTTACTCTGCATCTCTCTCTGACACACACACACAGAAAGAGAGAGAGAGAGAGAGAGAGAGAGAGAGAGACTGCACACACACACAGTAGCTGGACGCTCGGTCGTTGCCAAACTCGTGCTGCTTTCCTTTCAGCACTACTTCATCCACACACACACACACACACACACACACACACACACACACACACACACACACACACACACACACACACACACACACACACACAGTGATCGTCAGATTTAAAAACAGCTGTACTTTGATAAAAAAAAAGTAAAGTAAATAAACAAAATTCAAGCCCAATCTTACAAAAAGATAAATAAAAAAAATTATGATAATAATAAAAAATATCCCACTTACCGGCACAAATAAAAAAAAATATTTTAATAAATTGTATTAAATTCTCACGTTAAGTGATTAAAAAGACGTCCTACTTATATGTGTAGACATGCTGAATCACTGAATTTCTTCCGTGAAAACGAATCTAATTTAATAGATTCCTTACTTGAGTTTACCTCTTCATTTAATAACCTTAGTACAACACTATCACAGATAAACCAGCATAATATCTTTATATTACTAATTTATAATCTAATCTTTTTACCACTTCAAAATCAGGTCATCCTGAACCCACGTGGGCACGCTGCTTTACAACTTTACGCACGTTTCCTCCTGAAATATTGGCATAGGCCTTTATAATGGTTTTGTGCTGCTGTTCATTTTTCATGTTTTATTTTTGCTCGTGAGAACATGCATGTGTGTGTGTGTGCACGTGTGTGTCTCAGTCTGTCCACTTCTTCATATTGATTTTTCATTATCGGATATCATGTGGACGTTTGAGTAAGAGAGGCCGACAAAGAAAATAAAGGATAGCTTAATTTCACGGTATTTGCAGGATAAGATGAAACGCAAAGATGATGGCGTTTGCTGTCGGTTTTTAGATCGGGCCGTTTTACGTCAATCACCTAGCTCTTTGTTTAATATAATGGAGCAGTTAAATGGAGCAGTATATATACAGTTATCATCTTGATTTGTTTTCACATTATAGGTTATTGAAAAATGGGCTAAAACGTGGCTATTAATTCAGACTAATCCCAAAATCTGTTATTGTGTTTTTAATCGATGGGTGTCATAGTTTGGTGATAAAAGGAAACTAATGATGGTATTTCTGTGAACCTTGTTTGTGTTCTTCACAATGAAGTCTAATCTCGTCTTGAACCTAGTTTACAGGTTAGCAGTGTACCAACCCAAAATGGAGAAACGACCAGGCATGAATGAACAGAGCAGTAGAAAAGAGAGTGTATACGGGTTACAGAAATGGAAAAACAATACAAGTCTATATCAGCTCCAAGTTCAGCACCACAGACAGTGACGGACTATTTCACTATTTCACACAGCACACCAAACAAAGCAAAGCTTTCATAGCCGAATTAAATCCCTGAACAAAGAAAGCAAAATAAAACTCAACCTTCTACGCTACTACTTAATAAAAAAATATTAAGGCATTATGGGAAAAAACGGTCAAATATACCATCCCAGACAAAAAAGGACGCATTACCAAATAGACGTTGAAAGGACAGTTCGGGTCAAGCATTTTCTACAACATCATATCGTATCTTATTTTTCTTGATTTTAAGAGTGCAACAATAATTTTCCTCAAACCTATCATAAACTTAAAAAAAATATATACAGTCAACGTGTCTTCTCTTTTATTTTTCCTGACTAAACTGTAAACTGAGGCGTGATCGTGTTCAAAATCAGTGGTGATCAAGTGCACACTGTGACTGAATTCATCCTCTTCGCTTCCGTATCGGTGTGGACTACAAAATCGTCTTATTTCGTCTATAATAGGAAAGAGCTCTGTTATGAAACACGAGGCCTATTTCTGAGGACATGAGGTGTGGTATAAAGGCTGTGCCCATCTGACCTGGTGCTCTCCTGTCCACTGTCCCCGCAGAGATCCCTCAGTGTGCCGGCTGCAGTCAGCACATCCTGGACAAGTTCATCCTGAAGGTGCTGGACAGACACTGGCACTCCAAGTGCCTCAAGTGCGCCGACTGTCAGACCCCGCTGGCCGATAAATGTTTCTCCAGGGCCGGAAGCGTCTACTGCAAAGAGGATTTCTTCAAGTCAGTGCACTTTTTCTGCTTCGCTTTCTAATTCCCTCTGTCTCGATTACCCTTTCCCCCATTTCTTTCTTTCTTTCTTTCTTTCTTTCTTTCTTTCTTTCTTTCTTTCTTTCTTTCTTGCAGCGATGTTAATTGTGATAGAAATAGACTACATGACTAATATTGATGGTTTGCTCCATAAATCACTTCCAATTTAGGTTCTGTCAGCTCGAGCTTCATCTTCACAGTGGGTTAGAAAATAAAGAACATGAAATAAAATAGGAATAAAACATTTAAAGAAATGATCTAATATATTAATTATTAGCCTGAGTGTTTTTGGGAGTTTTTTTTTCGTAAAGCTTTTACTAAGTCTATTATTATTATTATTATTATTATTATTATTATTATTATTACTACTACTACAACGATTATTATTATTATTATTATTATTATTATTATTAATAATAATACTTTCATCATTATCATCATTTTTCTTATTATTATAATTACTATTATCATTTTTATTATTTTTGTTGTGGCGGTAATGTTGTCACAGAGGGTAATTTTGGATAAACTTTTCCCACATTTAATAAGATTTTTTTTTTTTAATTCTGAATTGAAATAGGATTAGTTATAAGAGCAAGTTAACATCTTGTTGCCTGTATTGAAGTGGTCGGTTCTATGGGTTGCATCTACCTGTTTGTATTCTATTTCAAACACCTGGACTCATTCTAAAGTCTTTACTCTTGTATTTAATTAATGCATTAGCTTATGCTACTTAAAAAACTAATTTCATGCCTGAATCTGAATTCTCACAGGCTGTTATTGTTTTTTTGGCAACATCATAAGAGAGCAAAAAAGAGCTCAATAAGCCCCTTTCTATTTTTTTTATATTTTGCACTTTCTTTCCTCTTTTCTTTCTGTCTTTCTTTCTTGCGGTTGGATCTCGTAAGCATTACAGAACAAAATTGAGTTTGACTTTTATCCAAAACAGGATCAGCAGATCTGGGCTTTTTCCTAAATCATGTTTGAAAGGTTTTAATGCTCAAAGCCTGAATGGGACCTAAAGAGCTCTGCAGTCTCACTGGGGTCTAACTCTGTTAGGTGACCCAGGGGACAGGGGGGTGGGGGGGTTTGGCGTTTGCATGTTCGAGATGTAGTGGGGGGAACATGTGCGTCTGGAGAACACACACACACAAATGCTTGAACACAGAAAAGGATGGATGCAGAGAGATTCAGTGGCGTGTGCTTCCCAGCAGTGATTTGGAAGCCTCACCTTGCTCTTTTTATTTCTGTGCGTTGGCTGTGTGATTTAAAGCCTCTCCTGAGTCAGTGTTTTATTGGTTCTCCTCAGGGTGTGTTTACTGTGAGCACTCCTCCTCCTCCTCCTCCTCTTTCTCTTCTTCTTCTTCCTCTTTCTCCTCTTCTCTAGCTCTCAGTGCTCCATCTGAAAACACATAAACATGCAAACATGCACACACTCGCAAAGACACACACCGCGCACAGTGCATTGATCCTCTCCATCCATCAGCCTCAGACAGGTCTATCATTAACAGAAATGCATTCCAGTGCTGATTTTACCCTCTACAACAGCTGGAGCTCAGACTATTAATACAGACACTGTGCCATCATTCTTGGCTGCAGCTGAAGAAATGGCTGTCTAGCATGTGAATTTTTAATCTGGGCTGGTCTCACCATCTCCATCAGGCTGTAAAATGGCTTTAAAGAGGAGACGGATGTCAGTCAACCCCGCTTGTGTTAGCATTAAACCGTCTGATGGCAGTTCTTGTCTTTTTTTTGTTCTTCTGCAGGCGATTTGGAACAAAATGTGCGTCGTGCCAGCAGGGGATCCCTCCCACACAGGTAGTGCGGAAGGCGCAGGACTTTGTGTATCACCTGCACTGCTTCGCCTGCATCATGTGCAGCCGGCAGTTGGCCACAGGGGATGAGTTTTACCTCATGGAGGATGGGAGGCTGGTGTGCAAGGTGGATTATGAGACGGCCAAACAGAACGGTAGGCCTGCATGCATGTCAAAGGAAAATAATATCAATTTACTTTTAAAGGAAGACATCCATGACCTGAAAATAATTTGTTTTTATCCGTGCGGTCTGTCACAGTCTGTGTGATTCAGTGCTGTGGCTTTACCTGTGTGTCAGATTCACAGTGGACGATATGACAGCTCTGTGAACTGTATAATGCAGCGAAATGACTCCTGACTGTGGATCTATGTTGTTTGTCGTCTGGGTGGGGATGCTGCCTCTCTCCCTCTCCTCTGAGGTTTCCATGAATCTCTGATTGGTTATGTAAAGCAATGCATTGCTCTTTTACAGTGCAGCCCCAATAACTCGGCTCCTCTGGCATTTGAGCTGAGTAGATTTATGTCCTCTGCTGTGGGAGAGAGAAAGATGCACAAGGACAATAATCTGCTTCCATATGTGACCGTTCACTTCATTTAACATGCATGTATTCAACACAAAAGGCCGTAGGAGGACTACCTGGTAAAACAACGTGACAAATGTAGAAGGAAGTCACTCACACTTGTTGATGGTGATGTTTTTCAGACGACTCAGAGGCGGGGACCAAGCGACCGAGGACCACCATCACAGCCAAGCAGTTAGAGACTCTCAAAAGTGCCTACAAAAACTCACCCAAGCCGGCTCGCCACGTCAGAGAGCAGCTGTCCTCAGAGACGGGACTGGACATGAGAGTAGTGCAGGTGCAGAGTTTTTACTTTCTCCAGATGGTTTCAGGTGTCTTTTTTCAGAGATCTGCACCAAACACAGCAGCTCCGTTATTCATCCTGATTTCAGCTTCTTTAAAACTAGCTCACATCTGTTATTATTAAGCAGCCTTGTTAATGTAATGTTGGTAATTAGGCCTTTATTTTTTAAGGTTTTTAGGCTTTAGGGTAGCATCCTCAAATTGGACTGTGTTTGATCAAAAAGAGGATACAAGGATGGGCGTTAAATAAATCTAAATCTAATGAATTGTTCATATGTTTGCTTTCATAAAAGGACTTGACTGTAGTTATGTGAATTTCCCAGTTTGGGATCAATAAAGTATATCTATCTATCTATCTAACGCCCCTTTAATTCTCTTTGATCAACTTAAACCTTCTTATTATAAAGTGTGAATCTTTTTGTGGTACTATTTTGAGTAGTCTTCACTTTTTATGATCGTACACCAAGCTGGTCATGATGCTTCATGTGTCAAAGGCTTTTAAGTGAATGATAAATTCTTATTTTGAATCAAACACAGTGGATCAAAGAGATGAACACCTAAAAAAAAAAGTTTTGAATGAATGAAACTAAACATAAAAAAATGCTGTTATGATCATTATCTTTGTCCTTCTTATCGTTATGAAGCTTAACTTTATCTTGTTTATCATCTCCATCAGGTTTGGTTCCAGAACCGACGAGCGAAGGAAAAGCGTCTAAAGAAGGATGCAGGTCGACATCGCTGGACCCAGTTTTACAAAAGCGTGAAACGTAACCGAGGAGGGACGAAAGTGGAGAAGGAAAGTTCGGCTGACGATGCAGGGCTGAGCGACAGCGAGCTGAGCTTCAGAGGTACAGACTGAAGAACTTGAACCCACATGTCTGTTATTGACAGGAAAGGTTCCTGAGAGGGAACTGTCAGTGTTAGTGTTGTGCTAATGGCATTAAAGGGGCCTATAAGCTGCTGAAAGACATAGCTCTGAACACAGCAGCAGCAGCAGCAGCAGGGATTGAATGTGTCTTTGTGGCATTTTTAGATGTTTTCTTCTGTTGTTCTGGTGCACTGTTCCACTTATTCAAAATGGCATCCTAATTTTATATTCCCTCCACATCCCCTCATGACGCATCCTTCTGCCTCCGTTTGTTGCCGTGATGGAGCATATTGGAAACGAGAGAGGGTCCTTAGTGGGATGCAAATGACATTTTAGACATCCCCATGTTATTTAATGTTCACAGAGCCCGTTTTGGAAAGTCATAAAAGTCTTCCAGGCACTTTTAAAAAGAAGGCCATTTTTATGAGAAATGAAAACATGGTGACAGAAACTCTATAAAGCATGTGAGGCTTTTAGCCAATTAGAGTGGAAGTGCTGTGAGGCTCTGTTGTTATTGAATCCACCCAGGGGAAAGATGGAGATGGAAACAAATACTTTGCGCTGTCGTAATTGCACACATATAGATCACCTTTAGAGATAAGCATTTGTTGATAATTTCTCACTAACAAATGCTTGTTAAATACTTCTGCAGCTCTGTTGTCCACTTACCGTGCCTTCTTTGAATCCACATAATGTTGCCACAATAAATCTCTCTCATAAAAGCACTTAACTGTATTGAAATATAACAACTATATAATGCTGCTGCAGCTGACAGTACTGATGATGTTAAAGTTTTCACTCCCCTCTTGCTAAGTGACTGTCTCTCTTCCACAGATGACCAGGTCCTGTCAGATCTTGGACACACCAACGGGCTCTATGGGAGCGTCAGTGATGTGACCAATAGCGGCGTGCTGAACGGCAGCTTCTCCGTTGACGCAGCGGGACAGCCGTACCATGACATCCGAGCAGGCAGCCCCTACGGTCTTCCTCAGTCGCCCTCCTCCATTGCCTCCCTGCCTGGCCACACCCCCCTCCTCAACAATCTGGGCTTCAGCATGGACAGTCTGGTGGTACAGGGTGGGCCGGGCGGCGTGGGACAGGCGCTGAGGGCCATGGCTGGGGGCCCGACGTCAGACCTCTCGACAGGCAGCAGTACAGGATATCCTGACTTCCCCACCAGCCCCGCGTCATGGCTGGACGAGATGGACCATTCTCAGTTTTGAGTGTAAAACCTGCTGGAAGATCTCTGTGGGGATATGACGAAACAGACACTCATGGCTTTTTACATTTCTTTTAATCACCCAGTGAGACTGGTGCTGTGAGATTTTGGGTGAAGAGAAGACAGAGGAGAAGAGTGACTCTCAGTCCTTCAGCAGTCAGAACCGGGTCAGGTTGTGTAGTCCAGACAAAAGCAGCGACTAAAACCTCGACTCTGTTTAAAATTCAATCTCAACACTGTATCATACAATCCTTTGTGATCAACTGACTTTAATTTATCACCCATTCAGAAAAAGAGACTGGATTTCCAATTAGTCTATGGATTTTTTTTTCTAACGGGGAAGACCCCAAAATACAAACCCCCTGTCTATCAGCTACAACATTAGGGCTACATCCGAGTCCCTGTGAGACCCAGGAGGCACCTGCATGCTTCTGATCAATAAAGAATGGGACTGCTGTCTGGTCATATCAAAGCCTTTACATTGGCGATGCACTTTACTCTCCTCTTCTTTTACATGCGTGGACTGAAACACAGAGAGAGGAGCAGCGAGAAAGAGGAGAGACATATGCACAAGGCAAAAACACAGTGTTTCATTGGGAGTGAAATTTACAAGAACAGTGGCACAAGTGTGAATTTTGAACCATGCGGATGTTTTTTAATGTACTGCTGAAGCTTACAAGTCATTGGAGAGTAGATGGTCCGTCTGTCCGTCTGTGGAAACGATGTCTCCTCCTGTTGAGGTGGAGCAAACACAGCAGGTCTCTCTTCTATATTTATAGTTGCTTGACTTGTTCTTGTCTGTTTAGAAGCTGTTTGAGCAGATATCCGTCAGTATTAAGTTTCCAGACTCACCAGGCATCAATGTGTTGGAGAAGGGTCCGGAGAGATTAAACTTCAATCCTTCTCGTAATCATATCACACGTCTAAATTATTAACTTATTTTTGAATGCACAGATGTGAAACAAAGAGATTTTTACACGTGAGAAAAGTAAAAGGCCACACACACACATGCTCGGATCAGCTGGCATTCAAATCACCGTGAAGTATTAGCGGGAGTAATGCTAAACTTTTGCTTCGTTTTAGCTCTTCTTTTCCTTGGTCTGATCAAGGCTTGTCTCTGTAATCTACTCAGTCCAGCAGAGCTCCAGCTTTGCCTGCGATCAACCTACTTACTGACCCCCAGATGTGTCGCCAGTCTGTTCTCTCCTCTGCCTGGCCTCCATGTCAGAGGGATTACCACAGAGCCCCCCATTATCAGTGCTGATACTCTGTGCTGTAGCTTCACTGCAGACACGACTGTAGGGTCGATGTTACAGTTCAGGCCACAACAGCTTCATCCTAAATCCCCACATGATAGCCGATTCACCGAAAGAACCCCTGTTGATGAACCGAACTTGTCCTACAGCTGAGAGAGAGCAGCTGCTAGTTTGGTTTCACCCGGGCCGGCATGTCAAATTATTTTGATTTGAGAGGAGGAGGTTTGCAAAAAACTCACCTTTACTTGTCTTTCTGTTTATCAAATGTAGAAAAAAGATCAAATCTTATTTATGTGGTCATCAATTTGTTAAAGATTGCCAAATTCATCATTCAAGAATGTCCTTTTTATGAGTCCAAAAAGACAGGCAGGTAGATTCAAGATTCAAGCTTTTCTATCATCAGTTTCTGTGAGTACATAGATAGGTAACACTCTTCATTACAGCCTACAAATTACACTGTGACTTAATTTAATATAAATGGCACAAATAATAATCATAATAAAAAATGTTAACCTCGCTCAGATGAGAAGTAAATTTAATGGAAGTGGATATAGTTTGGAAACAAGAGTGTGTCTCATGCTCTTATTACTTAAATTATACATTTCTTTAAATCAGATGATATTTTTAACTTCATGGGTGACCGTAGTTATACTAAATTAAGCATGGAGCTGCTAAAATTAGGATGCACTGTTTAGTATTTCGAAGAATTAGTAAGCGTTTGCTTGGTTTTAAATTTAATCATTCGAGAAAAGGTTTTAAAGTACATGTTAGGATGTAGATTACTGTTGCTGCTGCAAAAGAAAACATCCAAAGTATTCAAAAAGTACCAAACTTACAGTACATTTCCAAAACCCAGCAGGGAGTTTTATTTGTACGTCCTTTATACTTGATAAAAACAGTGCAATTTGTGGGCTGTATCTTAAAGTGTTACATATCATTTACACACAAATGCTCTGCCAGGATGGTTTTGTTCAGTCTGTGTTGCCTCACAAATTTGCATCTTAATTGTTGTAAATTTTGTACAGTTTGAAAACGTGTTGATCGTCTTGTTTCATGAGCGCTATTTATTATTGCCATGTGTCTTTGAAAAAGATGTAAAAGAGAGCACTGAATTTATTCATTTATGCCTTCTGTGTAATGGTATGAACTGTGTACAGTCAAATCTATATGAGGAAAATAAAGCTGAATTGTCTTTGGGTTACCCTTTGGTGCATTTCTCTTCAGTGTAGCTCTGGCCTGCTGTGATGAATGCGAGAGTCCAGATTTCAGCTGAACTTTGATTTTAATACATCAGAAGAAAAATATCTGCTGTAGGTGTTTTTATTATTTTGCCTTATCGGAACGCTCTTAGGGCGAGTTAACCCGCAAATTCATTTACCCATTGAGAGCATTTACCACACACTTAGGCCTCTATTCAATTGTGGAGATCCATTTAGTACCACCAACAGACAGTGGTCAGTCAGTTAACAGTGATTGATGCTGCTTTCCTCCCTTGCTCTCAGGGTGGGGGGGTGACAAGAAAGATACATGAAGAGGGAGGAGAAGGAGAGAAAAAACAACAAGTGGAGAAACAGATGCCCGGCTGGATTCACTGATCCTCTCAGTGCTAAAGACACACACAGCAGCAGATTGCAGCGCACTGTTAAATCTCTTCTTAATCCCTCTGCTGTTAACTAATTGTGGGGTGCTTTGTGAAATGTGGCCAAATATGCTTTGTGGTCAGAAAAAGTAGGAATATCGCCCGTGTGCAGATAGTTAGCGCCAAGCTAGCATATAATCAGAGCTGTAGAAAGAGTTAAGGAGGTCAGGGATGCTCAGGTACACAACGTAGACTGAAGATGTGGCTGGGGCATTTTAAGAGAGACGGGAAATATGGGGAGCGGGGAGCAGAGAGTGGAAGGAGACATACAGCAAAGGGTCATGGACAGAAGTCAAGTGAGTGACTGCTATGAAGAGGACAACAGTTCCTACACATGGGGAGCACACTTATACAAACAAACTAGGGCCCTGTAATCTGAACGCTTTTAAGATTGCACTGTTAGGCCTAAACTGTAATCCCAAAAGTAAGTGGCAAAAGTATCTAAATCAGCCTTAAAAACACCACCTATAGGAACTAGCAGTATGTGTGTTAAAAGCCCCAATCATATACCACATTGTAATGGGTCATTGTTTAGCAACGAGTCCAGGTAATGTGTTTTTTATTCTTTTCCTATCTTTCCTGGCATCTACAGTTGTCCCCAAAATACTCAAATCCATGTACATCCACGAAATCAGAATCCTATTCATGTCTTAGATCGCAGATGTTCCAGAGACTAAACAGTAGAAGGGACCCCAGGATCCTCAGTTGTAGCTATAACCCCAGTGATTAAGTGTATGTGAGTACCGGTGTTCTTAATGTGGTTGCTGCATTACTAGTACCTCTCAGGTTACAGTGGATTTATTCCCTGTAACTATGGTGTCACCTAACTATGCATAGAATTATAATGAAATTACACCACAGCGTACATCTGTATGAAACTCATTTGTATGCAGCAACATGCAGCACTTGCCTAAGAGCACGCCAATGTTACCCAAACTTAAGTGTTATCGATTCCTTTGTGTTTTAGCTATTCCTGTTGCATTATAAAAACAAAAAGCAGAGAGTCAGCCTGGTTGGTGTTTGCACGTTTGCATAAAACGCTACAAATTGAGCTGATTTTTATATAAGCATTGATTGTCTAAGCTATGGGCAATAATGGATAGGCTCTAATAGTACTGCCTTACAAAGATAAAAAGCCACACAGACAGTTAGGATAATTTACACGCCACTTACAGCACTAGTATACAAATAAATCTGAGGAAACTCCACCACTGTTGCTTTTGCGAAGATGACAAACACAAGCACAAATACCATTATCATTGATCTCCAGGCTTTTATTACAAACTTCCTGAAGGAAACTGTTTTTTTCTTCCTCTAAAGCAAAATAGAATAAATTAACATGCAAAATAGACAGGATTTGTTTTGCGCTGAAAGTCAATCTTGCAGCTTGGAGACAGGGCATTTTTCTCCCCAAACCACTCCACCGGGGTCTGCAGTGAACAATGATCCACAGGATGACTGAGTGGGTCTTAAAGCAGAGCTGGAGTCAAATAGAGGCCCTCTCAATGACACCCTCAAGGTTGGGAGCTCAATGCTCTTTTAATATGAAACCAGGTTCCCTTTTCCTCTTTATAATTATCTCTCTGCACCTATACCAGGTGGATGACAGGTAACCAGAGGAAGAGGTTTCATGAGCCTGCTGTGATAACCATGTGTGGACTCGTTAGACTCTCTGACCGTTACTGGTCAGTCATATTGTATTATCTGCTTTTACTGACACATTGTCTGTCTGCCATTATTTATCGCTCTCTTAAAGTCGCTCCCTCTTCCCCTCATTTTTGGCAGATGGCTGTTCACCACCAGATCTGCTTTTGGTTTCAGATTTCTGCCATTTAAAAAGAAGTTTTGGTAACACTTTATTTGACGCCTATCTCTATAAATATAAATATAAATATATGTATAATGTGTTATAACCATGTTATAGCACTGTATAACTATAGTTATAAACACTCATTAATGATCATAATGCTTTATAGCAATAATCATCATTTATCATGACTTACAAGATCAGGTATTATAATGTGTTATAACTATTAACAACTCACTTACAATGCTCACATAGATAATGCAATGCAATTGTTGTTAACAGTTATAACACATTTTATCATGACTTACAAGGTAAGGTATTATACCTGACCTTGTAAGTCATGATAAAATGCTTTATAATGTGTTATGATTATTGCTTTAAAGCATTATGATCATTTATGAGTGTTTAGAACTATAGTTATACAGTGCTATAATGTGATTATAACGCATTACAATTATTTTTTAATGCGTTATACAGAAAGGCATCAAATAAAGTGTTAATGAAGTTTTTATTTGCAACTGTGGACTAGTGGAATTTCCCCCCGTGGGACTAATAAAGGTATAGCTTATCTTATCTTAGTGTTTGCTCATTGTTGGGGTTCTCTTGAGTAAATAACAAGATGGTAGTCTAGACCCCCTTCATTTGTTAAGTGTCATTACATAACTGGTCGTGATGTAGTGATAAACTGGTTCATTAGAGTTGACTGTAATGTGGGTCAGTGAATCTCCAGTGGTAGTCCTCTAGTGGACAGTGACTCTTCATTAGACCCAGTGCTGTTTGTTAGATTATCTTGAGTCTGAAAGTTTAGGTCTTAAGTGCTAAATGATAGCAGAAATGCTTGTTCATAGTCATAAACCACACACAGTCTTGGACAGCAGTGAATGAGCTTGGGATATTACTGAGAAGTGTTTGAGCAGCAGAGGGATTTCTGCTTACTGTTGGGTTCCCAGTTGGCGGCTCCCACATGGTGTGTGTGTGTATGTGTGTGTGTGGGGGGTGCTGCAGCGTAAAGCAAAGACGGATAACGGGGTGGGGTGGGGTAGAGCATTGTGGAGGTAAAGGGCTGAATTAAAAGCTGGCCGAAGCAGCTACATGGTATTGCTTTTATATCTGAGAGACAAAAGTGGAGAGGTAAAAGAAGAAAGAGCAAGAGTGCAGAATTATGAGAGAGTGAAGTAAACAGAAAAGTGTTTAGAGGGCTCAACATGCATAACAAAGTCCTCAGTTTCTGATATCAGAGTTAACATGTTAATGATCAAAGATTTGACATTTCTGGATCATATTTTGGATCCACCGTTTGTATGAATCTGATGTTCCCTATGGCTCATTATTTGAACAGTACCCAGGTTTTTGGACTAGGACGATGTGACACCTTTGATTGATGCTCTTACTACTCAGAATAAATAACTGTTGTTAAGGGGTCTGACCAATCAGAATCAACTATTCAACACAGCAGGGTGATTGGCAAGGTACAGGTTTTGCAAATCTTCTATATTAATCCTTTCTTGCTCCTCTACATTGTTTATCTATTTAGCATTTTGGAACAATAATTAGCATTTGTGAGTCTTCCTTTTCTAAAGTTGCACGAAAGAAAGTGCTCAAGCCAAGAACTGGTAGCTCAAAACTGTGGGTAAGTTTACTTTTTGAGTGTATGTAGCTCAATACTTGCACCTCTGAAAAAAATGTTCAATATTCACAACAGCTGATCCATATTGTGAGTGTGTGTGAGTCTGCGGTTTGGAGAGGGAGCAAGCTGCAGTGTCAAAAGCGAAACGCTCAGAGGAAAATTGAAGCCCCATAATGGAAGCATAATGGGCTTAGTGTCAGAGTCTTGCAGACGATCTGGGGGGCGAAGCAGGCCCGCCGTCACCCTCTCTTACCTCAAGGCAGCATAACGGGGTTACAGAAGCAATGAGGAGACAACAGCAGGCCCCCAAACAGGCTTTAGAGATATACCAATGGCTTAATGGCTGCATGTGGATGGAATTCATAACAAAAGATGGTGGCTGCTCGTCCCTTTGTGAGATTGTACCAGGGCTGTGTCTCAGACTCAGGTTGAATACTCAAAAGGCTTCTTCTCAGCTTGAGTAGGGGTCCTCCTAAAAATTCATAAGGAGATGTGCAGACATGTAAGAAAGCTCAATGGCTGGAGTCTACTATAATACATGATGAAACTTTTGGGTCCCTATGTTTTGCATTTTTGAGGGAAGGACAGAAGGTAGATGCAGATACAAACATTATAAGGTCAGATTTGAATTCAGTTCATGTTTCCTGCTGCTCACTAGCATTTAAATTCACTCCAGGCACTGTAAACAGCTGTCAGGACAAAGATTGAATCTGAAGTGTTGTCTTTGGTGATGACTACCAATGCTGTGTAGACATCCGCCACCGTCATGGATCTGTGAGTGAGTGACAGACAGACATGTCGAGACGGTTATCTAACGCCTAGTGTCAGGGCAGATTTGAGTCAAACACTGGGGGGGATGAGGACAGGCGTGGAGCAAGGGAGCATGTTAGGGAGTAAAGGATTAAGCTTTGTTGTGTACAAAATGTGCATCTTCATGAAGCTGTAGTTAAGATCCAGGATCCAGATTTAGTGTTTTTTCATCTAATGGATTGTGTGTGTGTAAGCTGAGGCGGAGAGAATGTGCTGATCAGAGGGGCTTGAGGATGAGTAAAGCAGATTTGGACTTGGACCATGTGTTGGTTATTTTTGGAGAACATCCAGATCCTTTCTATATGACATAATACCTCACCGGTAGGTTGTAGAAAAGAGTGTCGAGCGTATTATGTGTGTGCGAGGAAGTTGAGTTTAGTGATAAACAGGTTAGTTTTTCTAATTTATAAAAAACAAATAATGCTATAGGGCTGGGCGATATGGCCTTAAATCAATATCACGACATATTGAGCAGTTCACCTCGATAATGATAAATGGATGATAACTACTTCACAAGTTGCTCACCCCCTCCCACATCAACTTCGTCTACTTCAGCCACCACTCCAGCCGCTCCAACTTTTAAACCGTCCTCCATCTCCTCACCTGTCTTTCCCTTTTTGTTACGGACTGGATGGGGTGGAGTCATGTCTCTGACATAGGACAGCTTCTTAAAGGGACATGAGACCATAGCCTACCAACACAAATCAAAACCCTAACTTTTATTTATTTTTTTGACAACAAATATACTGATATGGGCAAAATTACGTCAGTTATTGTCGTAAATTTTGGTATCAGTAAATTTTCAGTTTATCGCCCAGCCCTACGATGCTACTTGAAATAGTTGGCTTGTTTATGTCAAGTGATGCACACAAACTTTCATCACGCTGAACAAGTTTAACAAGTTAATGTTGACATTATTTGAAGTTGTCCTTAATATGTTCTTCTTTCAGCCAGTATGCTGTCTGCTTTGGGGTGGTGTGAGGATGCGGGCATGGGTTGGGGTAGATTCAGGTGTTCTTTGTTTCTTTTATTCCTTTGCAGTGTAAAGCACTTTGTGCTACATGGTTTTGTATGAAAAGTGCTATACAAATAAAGACTGATTGATTGATTGGTTGATATTTTGGGTTGACTGTGAGTTTAATAATTCACAGAGAAGAAGTCATTTTTTTTAACACTTTAATATGATAAAGAACAGATGATTAAAGCATTCCTTAAACATAACACAACTCGTTTATGAACAAACCGTCAGAGAGAGCTGACCCGGACTAAAAGACCTGGCTGGTTGTCAGACCTGGGCAGTAGGAGCGGGTGATATGTATACCTACTTCGGTAGCAGTAAGTCATTTCATATTGCAGTGACAGCACACAGAATAAGTGATATGAGTATTTAGGTTTTGCTTTTGAATGTTTATAAAGAAAATATGCAAATGGTAATGGTTGTTTTTGGTTCCTCTGTTGACACATTCTGGTAATTCATCACATCTGTACAGAAATCCCGTCATTCCAATATTGCCAATAAACAGTCCTGCTGATTGATTTGCAACATTTCCAGCAAATAACCTAAAACAAACTAGAGGTATTTAAGGTCCAGCTACCTCAGGAAAATCTCAACCAGTTAACAGATCTCTCTTGTTTTCATATCACCCAACCCTACTGGGGCAAATAAAGTCAATATACAGTATTTAGATGAGTAAAAATTCAGGTGGTGTGCTTCATTTCATGTAGTCTATCAAATGGAAGGGCTACCGTTTACACCCTGTGCTCCCAAAGAGCCAAGCCAAACAAAATCAAACTCACCTCAAGTATTTGGAAATAAAGTTGAATAAAATCTTTGAAATCCTGGTTTACTAACTGCAGGGGATGAACTGAGGGAGACAGGGATGGGGTCTGGAACCGGAGTGGTGGTGGGTGGATGGCCTAGCCTTTTGGAGAGGTGTACTGGCGGAGGAGAGAAGAGATGGCACTGGATTCAGTGACCTCCTCTGGAAGAGAGCCCTCCATGTCTTTGATGGACGGGTCAGCTCCAGCATTCAGTAGGAGCTCAACGATGTCGGCAAACTCGCATGCCGATGCTAAAAAAAGAAGAGAAAAAAGATTACAGGGAAGAATAGAGATACAAGAAGTTGAGGAAGGAACACAAAAATGTAGAAAACTCTTTTTAAGGGTGTGAACAGCACAGCCATGCTGGGAGAGCTGAACTTTGTGCAGATATCAATGGTTTCAAGGCTGAACTTGGTGATCTCTGACTTTTTTTGGAAACTAAATTGATCATCCTGAAGATGTTTTACTGGAATGGGTTTCCCTCATTCAGTTAAGAAGTCCATTGGGTGGTTTATCCTCAAAAATAATCCAGATTCATGGTTCTCCAATGGCGTTTGGATACAACTTTGGTATTACCCTGACTTTTCCCCCTGCATCGTCATCAGGCTCAAATCCTGGGGTTTTGTCTAAACAATCATTGGATGTAGTGCCTCAACAGTAATATTCCCCTGAAAAAATTATAATGATTAATGCCCTCCCCTGACATCTTATTAAGGACAATAAAAAAAGTTTAAATTTGAAAGTGAAAGACAGCCATGTATGAACTGACATGTTACCATGCCTAAAAAATAAGACTCAAATGCAGGAGATGTTAAACTTACACCAACTCAACACCAACATGCGTTCATTAGCTGTGTCTTTACTCAGGCTCTGCACATCCTTCAAATATTAGCTTCAAGGCTAACGGCGTTACAGCCGCGTGACAAGGCTGTCTCATTTCTGCGATACCTTTAAATCTAGCTGACTAATGTATACTTCTTTACTGAGTCGTTCCTTTGTACCTTATAGATTTTAATACAGTTTGTGGAGTGCTGCGGTTAATGAAAAGCTCATCTTCAGGTCCAGCACTGACACTGGGTTGGACCTGTGCTTATCTCAAACACTTCATTTCTGCCCCATTGGCAATTTGTGCCCCACTTAAAGGGTCCTCCCTCTCTCTCTTGTTCTAAGGGTGGAGGGAGGAGTGAGGGGGGCTTGCACTCTGCTAACCCGGTTAGTGGGTTCCCTGTTAGTCTGATGTACCTCTCAGCCCCTCTCTGGCACCTCACCCTCGTTCTCCCTCTCTCCTCCTCTCTCGCTCTGAGTGCTCTTCTCTGTCAGTGTCAATCCCGTGCTCCTCTTAAAGAGCGGACTCTGTGCTGCGGCCATGATTGCTGATGTCAGCAGCTGCGGTGATTGACAGCCAGGCCTTTTAACCTCCAGCTCATAGGTGGCTGGCGGGCAGGCTGGCAGGAGTGCGTGTGCATGAGATATGATGATACATTGGAATGCATCTAAGCGTGTGTGAAAGTGTGGGTGCGCGCTGAAGTTGTGTCCATGTGTGGTAACTAAGAGGTGTGTACATTTCACTACACAACAAAACACACTTATCTTTCAGCCAAATCAGACTAACAAAGCTTGTTTTTTTTTTCTAGCCACGCTTGCAGTCTTCCTCTTGTTCCTCTAAACTGTATTTTATTTAGCCAGCCGTGCGTTTGTGTGAGTGTGTGCGTGCGTGTGGCGGGTGTCTCGCCTGGGCCTTGAGCTGTAAAAAGTGGCTGGCCCTCTGGGGAGCCGTAGAGGGGGAGAACAATTTATGGTGAGCAGTAAACCCTCAATTAATCACTTGCCAGCCGCTGTGGCCCTGTGCAAAGAGAGGTGGGAATGAATTTTCATTCTCTGCTATTTGTCTCCAGGAGTTCATCGCTTATGTTTATTAGTCATCTTTTTATGCCCCATCCTCGGGGCTTCCTCCACTCACTGTGTTTGTGTGTGTGTGTGTGGATTGGCTGTGGGTGATGCAACATGCCCACCACAACGCCACCAAGCTAGAGGACAGATGGTGCAGCAACACACGCAGACACACACACGTAGAGGACAGGGGAACCGCCCCTCAGGGACATGTGTGTTGGGGCATGAGAGGGTCAGGGGAGTCTGAGGACCAGTGCTGATTTCCTCTGGGAGGGCCGGTGATTATTACACACACACACACACACACACACACACGCATGCATGCACACACATACACACACAATATCACATAGAAGAATGAAACAAAATGGGTGAAAAAGAGTCAGGGAAATAAGAAAACAAAAAATAGAGGAGAGCAGGAAAGAGGGAAGACAAATCCCACAAAAATGTTGGGCAGCTGTGGTTATGTGTGTGTATGAAACAAGAAACAGTACAAAGATCCCACTCGAGATATTAAAGAAAACTAACTTGCCAAAAGTTTTCTGGCAAAATAAAATCCAAAATCTAACTGTGCTATATTTCAGTTTTTGTTGAAAGTTTTGGACTGTTTGAAACACAATACAATACAATAAGAGAGACCTTCTTACCATAATGTAGTGCTGTCTGTCCTTCATTATCCTGCAAGACAAAAACAAGTCTTCAGTGGAGTAAAGTGCACCCTTAAGCGTGCAGATTCAAAGAACAATCTCAGGACAAAACAAAACATAAATCACTCGCTGCTGTAGAAACAAAAATTGCACATTATCTGGATCAACAAAGAAGAATCAACAGTTAAACTTTCTAATAATGACCTTCATCTTATTGGCTGCGAGGAAAAGGCAACAAGCTGTGATGAGGTATTGATTTCAGAAACACAAAACTGGCGAATGTTTGAAAAGTTTAGTTTGTTTTTTGTGGGTTCAAGAAGTTTTACTAACTTTAACTCCATTTACTGCTTCATGCAAGTGTTGACATTTTTTCTAACTTTTGAAACATAATTCTCAGCAATTTGGGGTGTTAAGGGGAAAGTCATTGCAATTTATTAAGGTTCTGTTGTTCTGTGAGCTAAGTGAAAGGTTTTAAAGTTGTCTAATATATTGTTTCTGGATAAAATTTCATGGCTGAAGTGAGAAGATTGTGCAACTTGGCAGATTGTTTTGTTAACCAGCACATGGAGCTTTCAATCGTAATTTTTGGCTTCTTGATTCTGAAACACTCAGTCCAAATGTTCCCACTGAATTAGTACATGTTTAAAATGTCTCACAGATTTTTTTAATGTTGATTGGTATTTTAAAACGTCTTCTGGACAACATCAGAGGTCAGTGACACATCTTTTAACTTTGCCTCTAAACTGGCCAATGTTTCACACAGTACAGTGTAGCCAACAGGGCCATGCGTGACCTCCTGCTTACATTTCCTAAAAAATCTGAGATAAATGTTACATTGTGGAGGAGAAAACGTCACTTGTTATTGGAGCAACTCATTGTTGGTTTAGTTAAAAGAAATACACTAAATTTACAGCTTCGTCCTTTAAATAAACTAACCATGAAAACGGTTGACCCTGGCACACAACAAGCTCAGGGACAATGAAGAGAGCAGAGGAAACGAGGGTCAGGGGGTGACCAGGAAATCAGTGGTGGTCTCTTGCATGTGTGTGAGTGTGCAAGTATAAGTGTGTATGTGTGTGTGTGTGTATGTATTTGTGTGGGTGGGTGTTTTTTTGAACAGTAAAAATGATACTTGAGGTCAAGCGGTCAGTGCTGGAGATATCACTCATGTAGGAAGTGTGGTGGGAGGTGTGTGTGTGTGCGTGTGTGTGCAGGTATAACAGAGACGATATATGACAGGCCTCATCAACAGCAGATTTAGTTCGTAATCACTGGTCCACGCAGCCTTTGCGGCTCATAATGATGATAAATGCTCAAACTGTTGTCTCCGGTCTCAGAACAAGAGCCAAGTAGGAAAGTATCAAACACTCAGAAAGAGATTAAAAGCTGCGGACACACTGACATTTCCTGCTGTGCTGGAAAATGTCACTTCAAGGGACAAATTACTCAAACTGTTCTGTTCAAATTATTCATTAGTATCTCCACCTCTGTCCACCTCTCATGCACCCTCCAGTTTGGTAACTTCCACATCCTTTTTCCTCTCTCTTTTAATCCTTTCTCCTCTTCTTCTTCTGACCTCTCTTCTTCCAAAACACACCTCCCTCATCACTTTTCTTTTATTTCAATCCCTCCTCTTTGTCCTTTTCTCTCTCCTTTCATTACCTCCACCACCTTTCTCCCTCGTTTTCGTTCCGTCTCCTCCTCAATCTTAATCCTGTTCAATCCCTCCTTTCCATTCCTTCGCCTGTGTTTTTTTTGTCTCTTTCCTGTCCTCTCTCTCTAGCTACGCTCAGTGCAGAGTGATCCTATTGATGTGTCACTCTCTCTCTCTCCCTCTCTCTCTCTTTCTGTCTGTCTCAGGGGCAGCACTTCAGGGACCTGCTGATTGGATTAGAGCTTTCTATTCCCTGTGGGTGGATCACAGAGTACAGATGCAAATCACCACCAGCGTAGTAAGCGTGCCGTAGTTAACCCGGGACAACAATGCTGTCTGTCTGTGGGTTAAATCACAGCCTGTGATGTGTTACGGACATTGTGTCTGACTCTCACACTGACACTTATTCTCCAGGGGAGGTGGCAAGAACAGCAGGATCCAGTATAATTCTACTGTCCAGGTATTTTTGGAGAAATAAAAAGGGATTTGGCCGCCCAGTTTCTACAAAAGCAGAAGAGAAACCCTACTCAACTGATTTTGTCTTTGTTTCACTGTATGGTGCGAACATAGAAGCACACAAACCCAGACCCCCACGGCACAATGAGACAGTGACAGATGTTTACAGTGGGGGCAAAGTGAAAGACCTTGGTGCACATAAATACATACAGTCATAATTAAAGTGTAAGGGGTTTAAGCTGTAATCTGCAGTGAGCGCTAATCTGCCGTTCGTTGTTCAAAAGCTACACACACGCACACAGTAGAAAGCAAGACTGAATGGCCCATCGTTCATAAACAAAAAATAAAAGGGAGGAAAGAGTGGAGCTGAAGCTAAAGTGACTTAATCTGCTCTTTATCGTGACATCAGTAAATTTATCAGATTAAGAATTCTCTGGATAAAGATAGATGAAAAGGCAGAATAAGAGCCTGTAGATCTGTATCTTTACTCTGCTAAAAGATGTGCTGCTGGTGGAAGGAGTCCAATGATCTTTGAGTGAAAACACAAATACGACTCAGGGAGGATTCATGATGGGGTAAGTCAAAGAAACGCAGGTAACACTTAATAATAACTATCTGTTATAACTAGTTAATAGATCATTAGTAAACTGTTAATTATTGAGTATTAATGGCCTATTACGTGTTTGTTAACAGTTTGTTAAGGATTTACAATGATGCGTTATAGATAGTTAATATACTATTTATTAACTGTTAGTTGATGAGTTTTAAATGACTTGTTAACTGTATGTTGATGATATATAACTATACCTTATAAATTAGTAATAGATCATGAACAAACTATTAGTAAATTACTTACTAATGACTTATTAGAAATCAGTTAATAGTATAAATATGTTATTGGGATATGTTATTAACTGTTAATAACTGAGGGATAGTTGCAACTTTAGAATAAGGTCCCAATGACATATATAAACTATCAACTGATACTTAACCAGTCATTAGTAAGTAATTTACTAATAGTTTGTTCATAATCTATTACTAATTTATAAGGTACAGATATAAAGCATTAACATACAGTTAACAACTCATTTATAACTCATTAAGTAACAGTTTATTAATAATATATATAAACTATCCATAAGGCATAATTAAAATCCTAATTTATAATATTAATGTTTAATATTTTGTTCTGGGAACAATGGCTGATAATTAAGGACTTATTTCTCTGTGAGGTGTATCAACTCTTCAATAAATAATTTTTAAGAGGATGGTGTGTTCTAATCAAAACTGAAGCAGAATCAGCCTGTCTGCAACACAAACAACATACTTTCTGAGATTATTTGATCCCACCCAGAAGACCCCCCATCATCTTTGTCTGGTGAGTCTCAGTTTCACTGTGAGTAGGCAGGTTCACAATGGCTTCACTGTGAAACAGATTTTCTTGAGATCTACCAGCATTTAGGAGGTCTTATGTTATGAAAATCACATCTTTCTTCAGATTTGTAAATAGTTTTAAAAGGTTCTCTGTAATGTCTGGATAGATTTTTCTCATGTGTTGCAGGAATTCAGGGAATCTTTTACATCATCTCATCTTGCAGATTTGTTACTCAAGTTAATAATTTGAACTAGGATGGGTTCTTAGCTGCACTTGCATGTAAAAGTTGCAGTCATAGCTGTATACATTGTGAACGTGCTTCCTTCATGTTCATGTAAGGGGTCAGCGGCCTGTCCTCTCAGCCTTCCCTAATGCCCCTGTATCCAGGAGCAGGCTTGATGGAATCACAGGAAATTGGATTGTCTTCCATTTGCTTTTGAAGCAGCCTGGGAGAGACACCCCCTCCCTCCCCCCTCTCAATCCCACCACTCCCTCACATATACCTGCAGCTAGCCTACCATAGCCCCCCCTCCCCAACCTCTCTGGTGCACCCCTCTTCCCATCCCATTACGGAGGCATGTCACACTGAACCCCCAGCTTTTACATGTCATCCAAAGTTTTGCCTTGCTGTGCAGAAATGCCAGGCTGGATGTCAGCAGAGTGCTCAATAAAAGCAGCTGCTTGCACAATACCAGATCCAGCACTGTGGAGTGTATCACTCTAATGGGGTGCAGCAATATGCTTAGGAGCAGCATGGATAGAGATTGATCTATTAGTACAACTGCAGGTTTTTGCTGAATTTAAGCTACAACAATCTATCATTTCTACCACATGAACGACGTGTAACAGGATGGATGAAGAAGAGGAACGCCATATCAAAAAAGAGCAAAGATATAAGTGGTCTGACTTGTATTTTTTATTTTTGCTTTACAGAAAAATATAGGCTGCCAGAAGTAGGTCAAATTTTTTTAATCACGTAAAAAACAGATTTAAAGTATTTAAAGTGAGAGGGACCTCACTTGCAGCCTATCAACTAGAACAGAGCTCAACTGAAACATCCAGCAAGTGTGGTCACTTTTGTTTCCAAAAACCCCCAAAATCAAGGGAAAAAAAAAAGCTCAATTTGTTGTTCCAAAAAAGACCTTTCATTTTTTCTTTGCATACCATAAGTTTCTGTAAAAAAATGTTTACTTTGACAATGAGGACCTTTCACATTTATTTGAAAAGGACAAATATGTATTTCTTTTTAATCATCACTCCTACTCCAACTCTCACTCTCTCTTTTTCCCATCTCATCTCTCTGTGTCTTAGTAAACTTTCCCTGGGCTTTTCTTCCACTCTCCCTTTCCCCGCCTCCTCCTTTTTTCCTCCCTCTTACTGTCCTTGACAGCAACATTAAACAAGTGGGGAAAAATGGACAAGCAATTATGATTTATGATCAATGTATGCAGCAGTTGCTGACTTTTATAATGACAGTGGTCAGGAGTGGGGTGGGGGTGTGTGTATGTGTGTATATATATATGTGTGTGTGTGTGTGAAAGAAGAGGGTGAATCAATAGGTGAGTGGGATGGTTGGTATGCAGATTCAGGCAGATAGCATTATGATGAGCAGGTGCCATTAATCAGAGCAGAACACAGATCCGGAGGAGATAGAGGAAGATGAAGAAAGACCTCCATCACTGGGTCCATCTGGCGCCATCAGCATGGACCAAACCCAACCATCTCAGTCTGATTTATTTTTCAACACTGTGTTTTATGCACTCGTTTTCTATAAAATAAGAAATTCCACTAAAAGCAACTTGAAACCTTTTTGGACTAGGATGTAAAAGAGGACATGTAGTCTTCTTCATTTCAGTGTGACAGATACCATCTCGGCAAATCACTGTAGTTTTAAAGGTAAAATTTGTAAGTTTGCCCTCTTCCTGCTTTTTGTATTTGGGTGTGTGTGTTTACCATCAGATGTGTGTGTGTGTGTGTGTGTGCATCAGGAAGGCCCCCTGTTTTAAATGGATCTGCAGACCGAGGGCAGCCCTAATTGAATCTGGGTCTCTTCTCTGAGCAGGGAGAGGTAACCTTGCCACTCAGCGTGTGAGCACTGCCACCCATGGTCAAATTAGACAGACTCCCAACTCACTGCCCTTCACACCCCCCTGCAAGTGTCCTTCAGGTGCTCCTCTGATCCCCCTTCCCCCTCACACCCAAAGCTGCCATCAGTCACAATACAGTTTGGTGAAAACCTGAGTGACTTGCAGGACCAGAGCTGGGAGGGTTTCTGGAGGATACCGGGGATTATGGGTATTAATTGTGAAAGAGTTGACTAGAAACAAGAAAGGATGGCACGCCTTTCAAGGACACAGGAAACAATGTTCAAACACCTTTATTGCTATCCTCTATTTTGTTTCTGATACCTGCATTAGTCAATAACAAGTACCAGTCTTGTGACAAAGTGATTTTAAAAACAACACAACTTCAACTACCTGCCTCAGGTGGGATGTTCAAACACTAAGCTCACGTCTTTTTTTGGAAAATCCAGACTTCCTGCTGGTAAGTATGGCTTAGTTAGGAAAAAACTAAACTGGGGGGCTTATCTACTAGGGGTCGAAATCACCAGTGGCCCCACAATATGATATTATCACAATACTTGGACCATGGTACAATAATATTGCGATTTTTAACATTTTGCAATACAGTGAGTATTGTGATACAATATATTGGAATTTATACAATTTTTCCAACTGTTTAGCTAATTTAGCATTTGTCTTTCCTTTGTTTGTCTTATTTACGTTGCATTTTATTTTCATGTAGCACATCCTTCAAATCTTATATTTGTTGTACTAACTTTCACCTGCTCTATGATGTCACCTCTGCCAAACTCACTGGACAAACAGTTGATTTTATTTTTCCATCATCATAGATTTGAATTCATATTAGCACTTAATTTGAAAAATCGATACCTGGTAAATGTGATAATATGATATATCACCAGACAAAATATCACGATAATATGTTGTTACAATTAGACAAACAATTAAGCCTACAGAAAGGGTAATTCTTTGAATATTTGCACACTACTTATTTTATTACCAAATTTCCATATTTTATGAAGAAAGGATTCTTTCTCCTCAGATGGGAGAAAGATTTGAGCGTTTCTAGTACTGATGATGCAGTAAAGGCAGGATGGATGCATTAAAGCCACAGAGATTTCAGTTTACAATCAAACCAGATCTCCATTATGTTACCCTTTTATTGTGTTATATAATTATCATTAATGAGCTTGGCTTAATATTACTGGTAGCTCAGCTTGTAGCCTCTTTCAAAATGCTGTGTTGCTAAAGCATAAGTGAAACTTCAATAAAATGTGAAACTGCTTCACTGAAACAAACTTGGACAAATAAATGACTGATCTCTGTGCCACCAACAAAGATGGTTTCACAGCACTGCTCGCTGTTAGTTTTGGAGCAGTACAAAAAAAAAAAAAAAAAAAAAAGAGGCAAAAGGTGATTTTTTGGTTTAACTAAACAATATCATCTAAAGTAAATAAATTAAGGTATAGAGTTGATTCATGACTGCTGGCCAATACCCGCCACTGTATGTGGTTTTGGAGGCTTTTTCTCCTGGAAAAGGCAAATTGGAAAGTCTTAAGCTATACCTAAATGTGTAAAAGCTCATTCAAAAGGCTGAATATAGTCTGATTTAAAAATTTACCTTCTTTCATATTTCAATCACACCATCACGTAAAGAAACCTCTTCTTTACTCTAAGTCTCCTTCCTCTTAAACCCCGCTTTCTTCATGCACATCTTCCTTCCCCCTCCCTACATTGCCTTGCTTGCTTGTTCCCTTGAGACACCTTAGCGTCCATTAAAGCCATCAGAGAGGAGGATAAGGTTAAAACTGAGACTCCGCGTCACTAGAGGCCCCCCTGTCTGTCCCCTTGCGGCTCATCGATGATGTTTAAAAAGAAATATATGAAATAAATAAATACATAAAAGAGTGTAATATGAAAATCAATGGGCAGGCAGCTGAGGGGCTGGGGCTGAGGCATTTGGAGTGAGGGACTCATAAAGCTGAGTACTGCAGGGGGAGACTGATGGAAAGCAAAACACTTACTTTGTTTATTCTCTCTCCTCACCCCCTCCCCGTCTCCTCCCCCTCCCGTCGCTGTCTGTATCCAGCTCTCACTCTCTCACCCCCTCGCTCTCTGTCTGAAACGGTCGAGGACAGCTTTAATGCTCCTGACAATTTATGTGGATGGTTAAGAACGATGGAAATCAAATAGTTGAGTGTAGGCAAGGTCCAGAGAGTGGCCAATAAGAAAGAAACAACAGCTGATGATGGCAAAGAGGACTGTTACCTGCTGGAATGGCTCTTTAGGCCGCACTATCACTGTCAAGTGGCTGGCTCTTTTCTGAGTGCTCGTATTATAGCTTCATAACTGTATCTGCGTGCGATAGGCCCTTTTAACACAGCGCCGCAACGGCTTTCATTTCATCGAGTCAAGCTAATGTGCAGCAAGTACTAAATATGAATCCTATAAGAGCTCCTTAAAGTGGGGCTTGTAAAACCTCAAGGTGTGTGTACGGTGGATGTGTTCGGGGGCTTTCATGAGAGTTCTGAATCCTCTTTGCTTTGGGAACTGTAAACTTTTAAAAGACCTTTCAGATGGATTCTCTTTTATCGTTTTAACCTGTGTTAATCCTCAGAAAAGAACATCCAGAAGAAAAAAAAGAAACATTGCCCCTCTCTATTTAGACGGCTAAATGGGAAACTGCTTTCATCCTGCATGCTGGAGACACGTGTATGTGCGCAACACTGACCGTATGACACATCCTCACTTCCTCTCCTTGTGAAGAATGAAGCCAAATTATTCTAGGTGATGTTGTTGAAGCCAGAATTTGGGATATTGATGCACACACTTTTGACTCAGATACAACAGCAAAGATCCCTCATGCACCTGCATCTGTATTAATTTAACTGGTGATTTTGAAGCACAAAAAGATAAATGTTTTGGTATTCATGTAAATTAATTTAAATTAAAGACTGAGATTTTGGATGCTTGTAGAAAATGTAACAAAAAAAGGGTTTTTTTTTTGTCATTAGTTTAAAGCTGCTTAATGCCTCCACTGTGGCAGTGTTAGACTGTAACTAAGCCCTGACTGAGAGACAGGAGAGTCTATGATTTATTTTTAAGTGGTGTAGTCTATGAGCAGAGCGTCATCAAGGCTGCTCCCAACCTTTTTCATTTTGTGATCGCATTTCCTTCTCTTTTCAAAACAAGCCTGCGGTACGATAATCAGCTCATGTCAGTCGCTGACAGTAGACGGATCTGTTTCAATAGTCTCCGTGAGTCCAGCTCTCTGTAAACTGTCTGATATGAAGTTTAGTTTCTCTGCTGGATCCCACTTGGATATATTCAGCTGGGATGTCTAATCAGACATTGCATTTCTAACAAACCTAAGTAAGCGATGATAGCAACAATATTTACAGTTGCTCTCATAACCACTAGTTACAGCCACAGTGTATTTTTCTACTCACCTTTGGTTTGGGACATGCAAGACTTTAGTACAACACACATTCAGGTAGGTAGAACTGTTATAATGGAGATTAGTCCCTGCTGTGCCTTTCGATCTATACTATCACTGCAAAGAGTCAGGCATAAATCACAGCAACCAACAGGTAAACCAAACATGGTAAAATAGCTAGTAAGAGTCTCTCTGAATATGCGGGGTTCCTAAAATAACTTAAAACAGATGAACGCGATTAGTCTAGCCGACCTGTACACACTCACTCACTGGATAGATGATTGACAAGACAACCAAAGATGAGAAAAACCAGGTGTGTACAGTGAAGAATTATTTTAAGCTAAGTGTGGGAATCATGCAAAGGAAGTCAACAAATAAAACAGTTTCCCTGAATTCATATCGCGAACAAAGCTAACGTTGGCCTGTGTGCTTCTGCCCTGTGGTGCCTCCAGTTTTACCTCCTTTTGCTTTCACTTACTACAACATCAGTACGACGTCAGTCCAGAAAAAATCATTTGATGATCATTTTGATATTTTAGTTTGACCCATGTTCCATCTGTTTACATGGAGGAGGCAGGCTTTATGACCTCTACAGCAGTCACTCAGCAGGTAAAGCTCCAAATCTTTTGGCTTTACTGCTGGGGGACAGCCAAGTAATCACACTTTTTACACTCTATAGAGCAACAACGTCATACCTTCTCTTAGGCTGCATGAAAGTGTGTCATAGATGTATAACATCATAAAAATACAGTCAAAAACGCCTGATTACAGCTAGAGAGGTGAAAAGCACCCCAGCTAAGCTATAAGGAGTGTTGGATCATCTCAAAGAAACTAATATTGTATCTTTGTTTGCTCCATTTTTCTGTTCTCCATTTTCACTCTTTCCTTTCATACGATTCACCCTCTATCTTTTCCCACCTTGCTGCCCTCTCTTTCTTAAAGAGCCTTTATAATCTTGAGGAAAGAATGCACAATTACAAACACACACACACAGGCACACACACACACACGCACGCATACACAATTATGACAAATCTCGCTGGATATTTGTTATGACTGGCCTGACTACGCCATTAGTTATAGGAGGCTGTGCTGGGAAAGGGGAGGGATACAAACGTGTAATAATGCCTCCACCAGAGGAATTTCAATCAAGCACCATATTCTGTGTGTGTGTGTGTGTGTGTGTGTGCTGTTTACCACTATTGTCACACCACAGGTTGACACCACAGTGGAGGACGTCGATGAGGGTTCAGTGCTCTTTTTTTACCACAACAGCAGACCACGCTGAGATTTACAAAGCTAGCATAAAACAGCGAAACAACCAGAATAAAAGTTGCAATATTTAATTTTTGCTGAATATCGCAGTGTCAGTTTGAAAGGTTATAAATTTCCAAACAGGTTTACTATATTTTTGATGAAAATGTGCGTAGACAGATGCTAACGTTCACGATTTGGTTCAGTTTGATGAAAATGAATTATCTGCTCTGTAATACTTCTTGATTTGTGAGTCAGGGATTTGGCACAAGTCCAGGTGGCTTTATTTAGGAAGCTGTCCTGAACATGTTTTACTCTGGGAAAAAAAAGGGCCAGCCTCATGCTATTTGGTAATTAAAGCAGTCCATATTTATACTGAGCCCTTTTTACATTTTTCCATCCAATTTCCTTTGCAGTACATCTGCAAGGTGTCAGGGCGCTGGATAATTAAGCTAATCAATATGAAACAACCGCTTTCTTTAAGAGAGGGACTAACTGGTGTTTATCTGACCACAGTCAGAGCTGAGTTTGTCTCATCACACAAAAATAAGTCTAAAAACGGTCGGCTGAGTCAATGTTTGCAGACGCAGAAAAGTAAAACGCTCAAATGTAGACAAAACCACTGACAAAAAATGCTCAGAAATTGCTCTATCCATTCTGATGTAACTTTAGATTTTAACACCAGGTAATAAAATTAGAACACAGCCCTCTTTTCTCCTCTGTGCTTTGAGGTAAGAAAAAGCTGATTAAAATGCTTTTTTTGAGGCTATTTTGAGGCCTTGGTTGTGTATGTAACCTCTGCTAATTTCTGTTTTTATAATTTTGTGGGTCTGTCAGTATTTTTCATATTCAATGTGTAAGAGGCATCAACTTTAGTCCGACATCAGTTAACTTTCTCGTCATCAGTGTCACCAATTTTCCCTTCTTGAAGACAACTGTTTCTACCGATGAGCCACAGCTGCCCTGCAGTGTGTTTTTATAATTGTCTTTTCTGGCTGTCACATCGCTCCTCAGACATTATACATTATATAGACATTGTCAGACTTGTTCTTCATCATCATCATATTGAGGAATCACTAGACAAAAATGAGTTTAATCCGGTTTATATTAGACACATGTTCTTCAGGGATCTCTGTCGGCATCTGTTAATAAAGTTGAGATCTGCCACACAGTCACGGCTGAGAAAGTGGTCTTTCCCCAGTAAATAATCATACCATATAATGACACAACTGTGTCTTTATAAAACGCAAAAACATGCTCACTTAATTTCACATGCACGCCTGACGCCCTTCAAAGCCAACTCCTCACACACGACCAAGCTAAAAATCACTCCCACACTGCACCGAGGTCCCTGCAGGTTCCACACTCACACAGAGTGTACCAGACTTGTTGTGTGCTCTCTGGCCACCAATTGTGGGCCGCCCAGTCAGATATTTATTACTATTGATCTAGCTGGTCCTGGCTGGAGACTTTTGTTCTGCCGGCTCGAGGCTCTGACCTCAATTAAGTTATGAATTTCTATCTGATAGACTGGGAGCGCTTTGGGGCCTGCCGTGGCCGTGCTACCACGCTGGATTAATTAGAATTACTGGTGCTGCGAGTCGCCCTCTCCGACTCATGGATCATGTTGTTTTAATACAAAGTAGAGGCGGAGGAGAGGGAGGGATGGAGTGGAAGGGGACGAGGGCTGGAGGGGGGGAGGGTAGAGTGATGAGGAGAGGGGAAAAATTGGGAGCCAAATGAAAAAAAAGGCTAAAAATGGGCGGCTTGAGTTGACTAAAAGAACATGAGAAACAGGCATGTGTTTAAGACCCGCTCTGCCTTTTCTCTAAACTACTTAACTTAAACAATGTTTCCTTCCTTTCATTGTGTTTGTGTTGTTGTAACCTGTGTCTCACCTGTCCCCCCTCTTTGTCAGCCTAATCCCACCTCAGTCTCTCAGCCACTCAGCAATCACTCCGAGTCAGACATCATTCTCAGGGCCATTCCTGACCTTTGTTGGCGTCTGCTGCACCTCTGAACCAAAGCCCTTCCTCTTTGACTCCAATTTCTCCTGAACGGGGTGTAACCTCTCTATAAATGTTTATCTCCATGGTAACACTACAGCTCGTTAGAGGGAAGGTTTGGGATTTCCTTCCGAAAACTAAAAGTTGTGTGTTTGTGGGATAAGGATTAGCTGTGGGTGTGGGATTACACTGTCTGGACAGAGAAGGGACCACAGGGAGAGCAGACACACAAAGACACGTCCAACACACATTACAGACCACTTACCTGAGAATTCAGATTGTTTTATAAGTTATCTTTTTTTTTTTCTGCTAATTAAACTTTCTCAAAGGAACAATTACCAATACAACTTGGTCAATATTGTTAAACACTCTTTTAAATTAAATTACTGTACACCAGGAAAACAGTCATATAAGTATGTCTGTAAATGAAATATAAAGCTGTGGCAATTATTAGTGAAATAATTGGAACATGATCCTTGGAAGTAGTAAAAAACATTTTAAAAAGTACAGAAAAGAGTAATCTCTCTGTGCTCGAAACATATTCTGATTATGGGTATTACAAAGTGATCAGGCAAGAAAACATCCAAATCAAAACTGAGCGCAATTTTTTTGGCACAATTCAACATCAGATCACAGAGTCTGCATGTAAAAAATGTCAAACTGTTTGGCCCAGTTTCGCCAGCTAGCACCTCTAGCCTTAGTAACCACATGTCTGTGCTGGTTACACATTGCACTTGTTTAATGAGACACAGAGTAAATACAACTTCATTGTCATGATCTGTTATCTGTGCTTGTTTATATCTGAGTATTTGACTATCATAGCTGAAGCCATTAGCTTGTGCCACTGAACCCCCATGTCATGAGTGGCTGTGCTGGAGCCAAGACAACAATGCATATAACCTGCCAACAATGATAAAACTGTGACTTATTTGTTAAATCAAATCATCATTCTGGTGCCAACTAGTGAGGGGGATTACGTTCAATGATGTAGTTTATTTTCACAGATCTATTTCTAAAGAAGTCTTCATAGTGTCATCATCCACAGAATTTCTAACTTATGGTAAATAACTCTGAACATAAGAAAGGACGTTTTAGAAGACACATGCAACATTTTACATTGCATTTTATTTATTTTTTGGGGATTTAATAGTTATACTTCTTCCTACTTCTATTCTGATATGTAAACAGAGTTTACACAGGTTTGAAATGGTTTGTGTATTTCATTTTTTACATTTTCTTTTTATATCTGCCTGTGTGTAAGTTTGTAGTTGTTTTTATGTATGAGTGTATATGTATATGTACTTATGGATTTATATACTGTATATTTTTTTCTTCACTTTTCTCTTAACATGTTCAAAATAAACAATTACAATTCAATACATTGCTGGTCTCTTGGCCATTAAACTACATGCCCTGACTCTCTGAATCTGTCCTATTTAGCAACAACAACAAAAAAAGCCTAAATGTTTAAAATGTTTGTCACCAAACATTATCAAACTCTTTACTAGATTTACTAGATTGTTTCAATTTCCTTCATCCACATCTCAATGGTTTATGTTGTTTTGTAATCTTGTCACGTTCAATCCTTACGACATAATTTCTACTAAAGACAGAATCTTTTAACTGAGTTTTAATTCTATTACGTTTATCAAGTTCTGTTATGTTAATTCTTATTATCTTTTCTTTTGATTTGTCACTTTTATTAATAAAGAACTTTTCTTTGAATCCTTACCATCTGTTTTACAAACTTCTGTTTGAACAAGGATGTGAGGCTACTCTCAGAAACTGATATTTGATATTACCTGTATACACCTGTATAAAAATCAAATTTCTCCTCCAAGTTGAAGCAGTTTTTATTTATTTATCTGCGTTTATATGATGGAATGTGCTAAACTTGAGCTAATGCTGCATTAATGCTCTTAAACACATTCTCACACACAGACTGTAAGTCCAGAGTTTAAGCCTTAATTTCCATTATTATATTAAGAGAGGTTTAACTGTCATCTTTCCCACAGTTTGTGATCTGTGCTCCACTTTCTCTGTGAGTATTAGCTGAGGGGGCAACGATACAGAGAGGAGGAGGGGGAGGTTCACGTCCTGCACCAACAACAAGGCCTGAGCTACAGTTGGCAGGTGGTACAGCTGTGATCTGCATATTCACACACACACAGACACACACACACACACACACAAACACACACACACACACACACACACACACACACACACACACACACACACACACACACACACACAAACAGCTACCTATTGTAGTCCGTCCCCGCCTTGATCCAGGATTAACTATCAAACAAGCCCTTAATGCAGGTTATCAGGGTTTGGGGACAATTTACTAAAACAATCAGTTGATTAATTTCAAACAATTTCCTCCTCTTCTGGGCAAATAATACTTTTTGTTTAAACTCTTAAGTCCCCCCTCCCTTTTTTAATCAACAAATTAAGCATAAATCATGTTTGATCTTTATTTACTGGTTGCTCTGCAGTTAGTATAGGTCAGACTAGATTACTGGTGGCTCTTATAGCCTGCAAACATCTCCAACATTCCTCTATTCCGCTCATGAACACACAGAACCTCCCTGACTCTTGGTTTTATTTGGTCTTTCTCTAAATGAATGTCTTTCCCCCGTTGACCTCACCCCACAGAGGGAAACGAAATAAAAGGATGTTCGAGCAGGTTCTAATGAGGAGCATATTGTTCTGTAAGCTCTCCACAGTGAGATAATTTGGCATTGCGACAGAGTGGTATGATTTAGCTGACTATATTTTTCTTTCAGCCACCTCTTCGCTACCTCATAAATCTGCTCCCAGTAGCTCTGCGGCAGAGGTCCAGTGTCTCTGAAATCCTGTCCTGCTTCCTCTGACACCTGAGAGACAGCCAAGTGGAAAGGTCTTGATAGCCTAGATGTCTGAATTCAGAGTATATCTGCACTCTTGAGGATAAAATTTGCCTCTTAATCCACTACTGTAATTTAAAGTAATACCTAATTTATACTATCTTTCAGCTCTTAAAAGTTCATTTTTAAAGCCAGACAGGATTAAAAAATACGCAATAAAATCCAAGTTCACATCATTCGTCTGTTTTCTCTTTAACAAATATTGGGAACACCAAATGTAAAACTATTTCCCTCTGTATATTTGATACAGAAAGTTGTAAAATCTGAAAAAAAGTTCAATGCAAATGAATTAGAAGTGTACTCTTGTTTTCACTCCCTGTCCAGATTTCCTTTTCCCACCTCTTGGCACATGATGGTAACAATTGGTATTTTAATGATGAATACATGACTGTAAATACAATACCTCTTACAAAAGGACAAAAGCCTCCATCTATACATCCCTCATCCTCTGCTGTCATTATCTTGATATGGCTCTAAATCATTAGTGAAGTGTTTCGTAGTTATCCCACTGTTAAGTCTTTTATGAACAATTCACCACAAATCCCCCCCTCCTCCTCCTCTGCCAGCATTCAAAACAAAAGAGGCCATGCATGACCACAAAAGAGAAAGTCATTTGTGAAATGTCCTGATTATGTTGGTTGTGCAACGTGAAACAATTTGCCTGATTACTTCCAATTGATTCGGCCTTGCAGTTAAAGCCTCAGTGTGCGGCGCGCTGAGCTGCATTGTGTCATGCTGGGCAGAGGAGAGGAGTGGTAATTTCTCCGATGTGCAGCTGAGCCAGCTTACCGCCAAAGCTAAAGCCTCCTGGACGCTGCTAAAACCTCAGAGAGGCTAAACACCATGCTAGCTACCAGCTAACTCTGTCTGCTAAAGTCCTGAGGGATTTGTCTGCGGCACAAAGTGAATTAAAGGTGACCTTCTGGAGGGGATGGAGCGAGCGAAGAGGGCAGCGGGGATGTAGGAGATTTCACGATTTTGTCTTTGGTTTGGGTTCGATGTGTACAGAATTGTGTGTTCCCTTTCATTCCCATCTATTAGAAACTCAAACACGTATCTCACCGTGCTATTATGATGTAAGGAAATGTTATACATCTATTCAATCACTTCAATGGATTAAACAAACGGAAATTTTCAATCTGAGAAATTTGTGCCAAATGAAAAAAACGAGACTGTAAGTGTTGTGAATGTTGATGTAACTCCTCAAAGAGAAACTGTTTCTAGCTTTCACTTTGAATAAATTTAGCACTTTGATCATTTGAATCTGATAGATGTTCTCTGTTAACCTGAAAATGAGCTTTTCCATTTCCTCTGGTTTCACTGAGAATATTTCTGCAGCGCTTTCCTTTAATTTAGCTCGGCGGTTTTCAAGGTGTGAAGTGCACCTCCCCCCGGGGGCTGCCACAGGACTTCAGGGGAGGTGGAGGGGGAGAGAAAATTAAACAAAAACATCTGCAAAGTGTCAAGGACAATGACTCGATATTTTGTAAAAACAGAAAATTTAAGCCTTTCCCATGCAAACAGATGGAATTTGAGATAAACTAGATAAGTAACTTTTTAAACATGCTTGCAGTCATTATGGTTAGCTCATATCATGCTGGTTTATTGGCAATCACTTGTTTTCTGAGAAGTTATAGGAATTTGATATTGAGAAGACGACCGTTTATTGGCTTTCTCAACAACCTGCAGTATTATTTACTGGGTTAGCAGAATAGAGGAGGAACAAAGAGAGAAAACGAAACAAACACTCACTCAAGGGTCTTTAAACTTTTTAACAACCATGAGTGTCTGCTTCCAACCAACACAAGAATATGTTCTACTGTGAATTGTACCAACCAGAGGAATTAAGCAAGTTCTTTGGAACTAAGGTTCCACTGACACGCTTTGTCAGAGCCTATCATGGCTATACTTTGGCTTATCACACTCAATGGGAGGAGCATGGAGATACTGTGTCCGTATTGATATACAGTCATATACAGTCAATAGTTAAGCACACAGAGAAAGAGAGAGATGAGAGGAACTCTGGAGCGAATAGAAAAAGGAAGAAGTATAACCGTGGCCATTTAAAGCTTGACATTTTGTCACTTGTTCTCAATCATGTTCTACTTTTACAGAATGTGATTAACCAAGAGGTGCTTGAAAATGAACATGAGACTATGTAGGCTACACACTCATCAACATGTGTGGGAGCAAGTTTTCAAGTTTGGGGACTAAGCAGTAGGAGTGTGAGAAGCTCTGGTCATGGGAGAAATTAAAGTAGATATGAAGCACTGTAGATAACCACTGACTGATAAAGCCCATCCAGTGGGGTTACGCAATGCCAAGTCTGGAAAGTACCACATCTCTAATTAAACTACAGGCCAAAAACCAATTACTCGCCTCAAAGGTGCAGACTGACGAAAGCAAAGACGGTGCACGCATGATGTTAGTTAGTCATCTACAAAGCTGCAGCATGCACAGTTCGAAGTCATGACTCAAAAACGTTCTGACTAAAAATGCAGTGATAGGCCGTACAAAGTGAGACTATAGCTGGTAAAATCTACAGTCATTTTGACCAATGTATTGCAGAGGGTTAATGCTGAGTCCAATTAATGTGTTGTTCAACACGGAAATGACGTTCAAACAACATTAAAAAACTTAAAAGTGCTTATAAAAGCTGGTTAGAAGAAGATGTTAAGAAATAAAGTCTATTGCTGAAACACCCTGCACTGGGGGGCTGAAAAGGAAAGGCTGCTGTTCTTTTATGTCCTCCACAGAAAGGCTCACTGTCCTACATTTTAAAACTCCAGATCTTGCTCCTGAGAAGCTTAAACAAAGTCTCAAGTAACCATTTAGGATGTAGCTGCTGAATGCAAAATAGCAACTACTTCAACTATCATGGTGCCAAAATCACAAGTCTTCACTTGAGTAAAAGTTGTATTGAAAAGTAATGTTTTATCTGAGAAAGAGAGACAGGGTGTAGAGAAACATGCTGCTCACCTGACAGTTGATGTCTGCTTTATGCTGCAGTAATACCGACACCAGCTCCTTGTGTCCTCTGTCACAGGCCCAGTGCAAGAGAGCCCGGCCCTGTGAACCAGAACAGAATTATCATACAGCAACTATCAAACTTACAAAGGTATGTGCAAATATTTGAAGACAGACTTTAAACAGCATTGATGTCTTCAAATCTGTGAATGCATGAAGTTGTTTTAGGCTGTCATTCCCTAATGTCACCCTTCTACCCTGCGTAGGAGGATCACAGTAGCCTGCAAACACAGTCTGTAAAGCCTGATTGATGGGACAGTGTGCACAAAACAAAGAGCAGTCTCCAGATCAGCAACCCCTCACTGCCTCTCTTGCATAAACATACATACAAGCACACACACTCACTAACACAAACACACTCTCCTCAGGTCCAAGATCCTTGTTCTAATAAAACCACAGGAGCTCATTTTTCAGCGAGGCCAATTAGGTAAAGCAAACTCTCCAAGTCTAATTCTGTTGCTTAAATCATATTGATCACCACGGCTGCATGTTAAAATGGAGACTTATGAGCCAGGCCTGAATACAAATAAGTTGGTCTCTCGCTCCCTCACTCACTCACTCCTTCTCGCCGTCTTTCAGGTGCGCTGCTTGACTGCTCTCCATATTTTCCTCCAGGAGTTTGATACTCTTGACCCAAATCTGTGTCAGGGAGGAGGATGAGCGTGAGTGTTGCATTCAAATTTTGGGTTTTTCCAGATTATGATCACTCCTCCTGATCAGGGTTGAAAAAGTCCAGCCTAAGAGGGTGAATCAAAGTGCGCAAAACACTCAGTTCAAGAAGATGAATGGGCAAAACCTTCACTGTTCTTCATCACAGGGTGAGAACGACAGGAGAGCAGGAGAAATGTAAGAGGAAAGGTAAAGGTGGGAACTTCTCTGATCTGATCATACACACAGAAAGAACAACATAAATACCCTACCCTTTACTAAAAGTCTCTTCTGACTCTTCTTTCTCTCTATCCCCAATAAACACTTGAAGTTTACATAGTGGAATTTGCATAAAACATGAGGACTGCCACATTTTTAACAGATGCCACTCTTTAGTAAGTCACATCTAAACCTGGGTCACAGTCAAGTCAAACTAAACACTGTAGTCACTTCAACAGAGCACCCAAAGGCTACATTTACTTGAATCTTGGTCAGTTTCTAGGGGTTTGGGTCCATTTTAGGGTTTTATTCCACAACTTCTGTTGATGATAAGCTTGTTTCCTCTGTGGACTAGTTTTTGGCTGACTGTGGGGTCATTCAACAAACCCATGGTGCTCATAATCCTCAGTGCTGCTATGAAATAGAAGCCATGTGGTCATCGTGTCCCGCAATTCAGGATGATAAATATATATAACATAGGGCACTCAATTACATTTATTTTGCTTTAGAAATATTACTTTTCAATTTTTGATTATTGGGGCCAGCATTTTATAACTACAGAATATTTAACCCAACAGTCAATATTTATATATACACAAGTATAATGTTTAATCTGTTATTACTCTTTTACTACCGTTTCTAAACTTTAACAAACATGAATTAAAACTGACATTGTCATCGTCCTTGCTATGACTCAGTAACATTTTTGCAAAGTATGTGTCTTTCCAAAAAGTTTTAGCGTATGAAGATACATGTCCTGTCAAGATCTTATTACTGGACTTCATTAACAATAATCCTATGAAGATATCTTCATGTAGAGGAACTGCCATTTCATAAATATATGATATCGTAACTGTCTCTGTTCCTGTGCTACTTAAATATGACTGCGATGCTTTTGCCTTTATGATCCAGAATTCAGGGCCCTGTGAAGAATAGCAGAGTAGAATTCCTTTGAATGACCAAATTAGATCATTATTTACGAATGTTTATGCTTTGTTTGCAACAACCAACCATACAGCTGAACACTTGGCTACCAACTTGGAGACTAAGTGCTGGGTCAGACCCTCTTTCTGCTTCTTTTCCTGCCTGCCTGAGCTGTAAAATCAGGTCTGGGTTTTATACTGATGTGAAACTTCACCACTGCCCTCTGCTGTTAAACAAGCTGTACTGCAGGTGAGAAGACGAGGGCAGTGAACAGACAAAGCTGTCTCCACCGAGGTCCCTCAACCATCTGGCCTTTGGCTGGGAACTCTCCAGCCGCCTGCCTGCTTATCTGCAGAGCTGCGGTGATGAAAGAGAGGCAGCGAGCGAGCCATTTGGCCCAAACTGAGATGAATCTGGGGCAGATGAATGGATTTCGGGGTCAATCTGGAAAACATGGCGTGATGGTAAAAGCCGTTCACACAATATACAAATCTGAACCCGAGGAGAGGTTCCCAGGTGTCTGTGGCTTCAGATCATTGAAACCATTATGTAATGAATGCGGCATGAACTGTCCCACAGTGACCTGTATTTTCAATGATATTCTACTGATCATCTTCACCTGACCTCTGCATATAGACGATCACATCACATGCACCGACCATGCAGCTTGTACAGACCACTTGTTGTTTAAAGGACACTTCAGCAGAACAATGTTTCTTCTGTGGGGGCTTGTAATGTCACCATTTACCCACATCATGTATATTAATCACAGAGTTGGTTTATGTAGACACAAATAGTTTTAGTTACCTCTTCATCTTTAGTGTTGACATCCACTGTCTGGGAGCTGATGGCCTTGTTGATGTGGTCGATGTTATTTTCTCTGCAGTAGTCAAATATGTTCTTATCTTCTTCCCTGGAAAACAGAAAAAAGAGACAAAGACAGAGAGTGTTAAAGGAATAAACTCAGCAGCCGTACTTGTTTTTGGGTTTATTTTGGACCTTCAAATAGTGAGGGAGAACCAGATGACTTTGATTGAGGTTGGTTTGTTTTCAGTGGACAAATGTCAAGTGTTTTGGTTTGGATTTCAGGAGACGCTAAACCAACACAATGAAACCAGTACTCTTAGCATTTCCTGATATGAAAAAAAGGGTTTGAAAAATCAAAATACATTGAGCTACAGCAGTTTAGCCTACAGATCAAATAAAAGCAGAATAGGAGAGATCTGATTTGGTACAAGCTCTCCTTCCCCCTGCTCTCTATCAGTATCAGTTTGCTCAGCAGAGAAGTGGCAAAAAAGTGCTACATTTTTTTATTGCATATCTTTCTCAGCTTTCAGTATTTTTAATTGTTTTACCCTAAGGAGCTCATTTTAACCGCTTGGTGGAAATTCAGTGTTTAAGCGACTCACTGTGAACATTATTTATTTGATCTTTTTCTCTCCTCTCAAAACTGTTCTGAGCAAAAGTGTGCTTAATATGTTTCCCAGGATGGAAGATTAAATGTTTTCAAAATGTGTTACTGTCAAATGACTTAAACTGTATATTTGATCACAAATAATAGTTCACTCATCCACAATGACAGATATCACCAAATCAGTGTTTAGCAACATGGCCACACGTGCCGCGTCCCTGGGGAACGCTGGCATCTTACACACACCCACCCACACACACATACACACACACACACCCACAGCAGCGCCATCCCACCTCTGATCATATCTCTGTCTCTAATCACCTCCTGGCATTGGGGACTGGAGTGAATGCTGGGGGGGAGTAGTGGGGGGGCAGGTTGTGGTGAAGGGAGAGAAGGGGTGAAATCTCATTTAGAGCTTCACGCCTCTCTCTCCTTCTTACTCATGCTGGCCATTCACATTAATTGAATTTTGTGCTCTATTGTCCGACTGAAACCTGGTGTACCCACTGCTTCACCACTCCCACGCAGTGTGTCAGTCATCCCCCAAGGCCAAACCCTACCCCCTGTTCCCGTCTGGGATGCTTAATGGTTTTGCCTCACCTGGACCCAGGAGACCCTGGGATCAAGCATGGTCCCAGACACACACACAGGAGACACCATGGGGTGTAACTTGCATTAGGTCTGAGGGTGCTGTTGAAGCTCATTTGTTGAGTTTGTGGCTTTAACAAAGTCATAGTCATGTTACCCCTACACTGTCAGTCCTATTGATACAAAGCTCAGCAGTCATGTTAAAAAAAAGGGGATGGGTTCATGCTTTTCTGAAACTACACTCACTTGGAGCGCCATCTTTGAAAAATTAACTTTTATGTTTTCCTCTTTTGTGGTGAATGATATGTAAAAAACGTGAATATTGAAAGATACCAGAGTATATGGTGTAATAAATTCACAATGTAATTCTGAGAGGAGTGAGTATTTTGCATTAGTGAACCCCCTCCTCGCCTTTCTAGTGGTTTCACTGTATCTTTACGTCTGTAATGGCTCTGTACCTATGCCAGAAGGCTTTTTATTTTTATGCTCTGCCACTCATGATAGACAGGTTATAGCTACTGTATATTTTTAGTTAAACAGTACAACACCACCTTATGACTTTAGTGTGGTACAACACTTCCCCCTTAAATGGCTGTTATTTCACACCTGCTTAGTTTTACTGAAGAAGAAACTCACAATTGTAAATGACAGTAAGAGCATAAAAGCAGAGACTTGTGAATCTTAATGGATCAAAACTCAAGAACTCAACAATGGCAGATCAGTGAATATCTATGAATTGAATTAATTGGTAGTCAATGCAATGATGACAAATTGAATCTTGGATAAAAAAAGCTACCAGGGTTTTCTCACCAACATGTGTCAGGGTTGATTTTTGTTAATGAATTCAAGTTTCTGTGAGGAACTTTTGGTTTCTGAAGATTTTGGGATCCCTTTTGCTGACTTTGCTCTAGTTTGCACATGTGTAGATAGTGTTGCTTATCAAAAGTCTTTGCAGTAAAAGATGCAGGAAGTATCAGCGTGTGCAGTCAATCACTTGACCAAATGACCAAACTCTCACCCCCTGACAAAATCTAAACTATTTAAAGTTTGAAAAAACAAACAAGCCCTATGTAAACTTCAAAAAATTACTTCTTTATCTGTAATGTCTAGGTTCTTCGATATAGACTTAAATGGAAACAAATCTCAGCCCTGATGTGAGCCACTGCCCCCTCAACATCAACTCTCTCTCCATATGTTTGATCAACCACAACATAAAACTTTCCCCAGTCGAGACAAAACTCACAACCAACTGTTTTCCATTGTTAGCAAACAGCAGACACAAGCAAAGTTTTGTCTGCTGTTTGTTCTTTAATGAACCCCTGTACTTCCCTTTCTTCAGCTTTTCATCTACAAGCTTCTCTGCCAATTCTCCGGTTCCTCCCCTCCCTCTTCCCCGCCACCTCCTCATCAGCCTGTGATGAATTATGAATAACTCATTACACTTTTATTGCTGCTGGGTTATGTATGAGCACATTCATTTACATACTCCTGATTACCAGCACTATGTTTATTCATGAGTCCCCACACCGGGACACACCTACTTCCTTGTCTGATGGCCATGGTGACCTCGAGTGTCCCTGATGTGTGGCCGCCATCCGTCTCCTCGGCATCTAATCAATAAGCCGGCTCATCGGTCTTTCGATGATGGTCAGACATGGCCGGCCTGGCTGCTTCATGACATACTCTCATATATACATAAATACAGCACATGTACATACCGAAGTATAGAATAAGTTTATGAAAACACGCCTGACTGCTTAGAAAGAGCAGTCACACACACACACATACACACACCTGTACCACACTGAGACACACAAGCTACAAACAAACAAATGATTAATGTGCCTCTGGTAAACGAAGTGACATCAACAGCACCGCAATGCATGCTGGGAAGGTCACAGGCTACTCTGTCATCACAGCAGCTAGGGTTCCAAGGGTTTTTGTTTGTGTGTGTGTGTGTGTATGTATGTGCGTAGATGTGTGTGGGAGTGCTACAGGCTCACACGTGTGCGGGCCGGTCTGGTGTAGCTGCAGATATGTCCTTCATCCATCAGGCAAAACTGGCCATAGTTGTGGAGAACACTCATCTACCTGGCCTGAGCTTCACCCTGATCAACGCCACCACCACACCATCCATCACACACACACACGCACACCTACACAATCTGTCATAGCGTCCACTATAGGATCCCGGTGAACGCTTTCCAACATGGCTGAGCTCTATGGAAGGAGGAGGAGAAACAATGAAAATAACTCAGCAGCAGTTTCCAGCAGAAGGTCCACACAACTCAACCCACTTAGTGTTTATCAGAATCCTCTTTCAAGGTGGGAGAGCAGGTAACAAATGTAGCATTCAAAGCCTCTTCAATCACACTCTGATCAGCTCACTAGTCCAAGAATATTGCTAATCAATCCTGCTTTTGTCGATACACTACACAGACACACAGACACACAAACACACACACACAGATTGAGATGAGCAGTGAGCAAAGCAATTAACTCTGTCTGGTTAACAGGTGCTTGGATGTTTAATATGGAGTGTGTGCATGTGTGTGTGTAAGAGAGGAAATTGAAATGCAGCAGAGCAGTGAGTGTGACAGTTCCGGCAGGTTATGCACCAATTCAGACGCGATGGCGTCAACGTATAGCGGCAAGTTTATGTTTACATGTGCGGTGCCGTATTAATGACTTCCTCCTTTCTGGCTTCCCTTGAGACCTTGATGCTGCTGGAGATCACCAAAGGAAGCAGCGAGCTGGGAAACCTTCTGTACCTCCCTCCCTCTGCTGTACCCGGCATGTCTTCATCACCCCCTCCTCCCAAAAGTGCCCACCAAATCGTACCGTAATTAAAAAGGGGAGACCCTGGCTGGCTCATCTTGAGTCTGTGCATACTAATCACATGCAGCCATTTAAAGGAAAGACCTGCAGGATTCGCTTGTCTCATTTTCATCTCCAAAAGAGCTCCTTTTTCATTGAGATGAAGATGAGCTTTTTCAGCTTGAGTAAGTCTGCCAGGCAGAAGTAAATGGAGAATATTTTTCATTAACATAAATCAGAACTATGTGACATCTCGGGGCCCTTACTGCCGATTTGGTCGGTAGGACATCGAACACAGCATCAAGATCAGTGGTTAACAATGTCAAGCCAGACCAAGTTGACTCTAGGATTCAAGACGCGTTGAGTCGCAGGTGGAGGAGAGTCGAGTCTATTCCAGCATTTTCTTAACTGGGAATTAAATATGCGATGCTTTGCTTATTCAATCAATCAATTTTTATTTACATAGTGCCAAATCACAACAATTGTTACCTTGAGGCGCTTTCCAAAAGAGCAAGTCTAGACCATACTAATTGTTTGAAGTGTAACAATAAGTTATGTTTATTAAAAACACACATCCTAAGGAGTTAGGGAGTGTGCACGACAAGTAGGACAACAATCTACAATATGGGTCTGAAAGTATACAAGACACCGGTGGAGACTGAACAAAAGCAGGGGTGCAGTGTTCGCAAAGGGTAGATACTTGGACCACTGTTATTCTATCTTTATATGATCCCACTCACACATTACTCAGATGCACAAAATCAATTACTTCAATTATGCAAAGATTCACGACACTGCTTACTCTCCCTAAAGGCAATTTTAGAAAAGGATTTTATATTTTTGTCTTATAGTAAAAATAACCCAAAACAGTTTATTCTGGGGTTTAAAGGGAGGATGGATATGATTGTTGTGGTGATCTTCAAAGTAATTTTCTAGCAGCAGCTGAAATCCTGTGACAATTAGTGTCAGTCAGTGTATATATATTTTTTTTCAAACAAAGCCATAATGAGAGCACTTTGTGGGCTGCGTGATATTTATAAGAAGGTTCAGAGTTATTGTTAATTAAGATGTTTTAAACGTTTCCCACTGAGGAAGAAAAAAGGAGACCATGTATGTGCTGGTATGCAGGCTATGCAGCTATGACTAGTAAGGAGGAAAGACTCCTGGATGCTGACATGGTTGACTGATAACTGAAATCTTTCACAGATGGATGGTAAGCACAGTCTGTTCTGCAGAAAGTTACACAACTTTCCAAATGATGCCTTGATTTTTTTGTTTTTTACACAACTAAAATTTACTGTCTGACAATAATTTGATGCAACTTGACAATCAGCGTTAATATGTGGAAGAGTGTGTGGTGAATCTTATGACAGAAGCAGCAAATCTGGTCTGAACACAAAGACTGAATCCACAGCCAAAAATAATTAATAATTAAACATCTTTTTGGCAGCGATCACATACCTCCTTTGACCTTTTTTCCCACTTGAAAATGCTACCTATGTCATTTTTGGTGAAATCACTCTGATCTCAGCTCTTTGTCCTTAGTTAGAAAAGATTAAGCAAAAATATCTGGGTTACCTTGTGGACATCTATCAAAGGTTTAAAGGCCATATCAACCAAGTCAGAAAATCAGACTGTAAGTACCTGAAAATGTATCTCAAAACTCTATTTTAGATGCTGAAAATGCAATTCATGCGTCCAAGAATCAGCTTGTTCTATATTCCCTACATTAGCTCCCTGTCAGATTAAGAACTGATTTCAAAATCTTCTTACTTGTGCACAAAGCTCTGAATGACTTTGTCTCCCTGTATGTCGCAGCATGAATCTGTGTGTCTCTCATTGTGAATACCTGATCATCTCTTCCTGGTACAGAGAGCTGACAGCTGCTCCTCCAAAGCCCGTTCTTCTTTCTGCTCCTCGTCTTTCCTGTTAAAATAAAAGACAGCGACACATGAGAGAAAAATACCCACCTCATACACGTGTAAAGCTAAAGCTGGACATTTTCACTTCCGATGTTTTTCACTGTTGTTAAACCTGCTTCTGAAACACAGACCTTTTTAAAGCCTGGTCTCAGTCTGTGATGCTATCCCACATTGACAGAGGTTCTGATGTTATTGTTGTGTGTGATAGATGCAATACAAAAGGGTTGAGTCTACCTATTCACCATGAATAACTGTGCCTATAGCTTTTCAGCCAAAGCCTCAGAGGTCAACACATGAACCAGATAAAGTTTAAATTGTGTTTTGAAAAAAGTCTCTGGGGGTTCAGACATGACCTCATAGCTATTAATTGCCCAAAATATGTACAGAAGGGTTATAAAACCTATACAGTGCCTGAATTGTGACTCTTGTTAAATCTTCTGTGTTTTTTTATGGAAATTTATCCTACATTCAGTTCAGCCGAGACTTTATTATTCTTTAAAGACCAACCTCGCCTCACAAAGCAACCCGCACAAATCTGATTTCAGAAAATAGCCCGAGTGGGGGGAGAACATGACAAGCGAACCAAAACAACTGTGCGTGCACTTTTGGGGACAACCTAATTCACTTCAGAAACTCAGAATATTCGCTGATGCACTGGCCCTGCCTCCTCTGCAGTATAATGCAATATAGAGCCAGCGTCTGCCCAACAATTGAGGCAGGAACAGAGGTCAAATTCTGCCTATTATTCTCTCCCCTGCTTCTCTGTCTATGCACTTCTACTTTCACCATTTGACTGTGCCTGCGAAAGAATAGTCCCTGCCACGCTGTGGTGCTTTGTTAACACTAATACAATCAGGTTCCTTTCTTGGGGAGGAGGTTGGGGAGCATTTATGCGTCTACTGGCCTGTGTCTCTGCCGGTATTGTGCAGCTGAGGGGGCAGAGTCAGCGAGTATTGCCCCAAAGTAGAAAAGAATGTGTCAGGACTGAACATGTGGTTGACAGTGACACTATTAAAGAGACATAAACATGGAAGGCAAAGAGAAAAGAAAGGAGGGTATGGGTTGTAGGGAGGAAAGGAGGAAAGGAGGAAGAAAAGAAGCTGGGAGGAAGGATTAAAGGGAGGAGAAGCAGGTAGCATTGAGAAGGAAAATGAAGAGAAAAGTTGGGATAGGGACGATATACTGCTGTAGGTCAAATTGGACATCCTTGTTGTTAACTCTGGAAAATTTCTATTAAGGCATTCTGGAGAGAATTTTGGTTTTGGTGGTTTACAATAAAAAGCAGGTTCCAAAATGAAGGCTTTCTAATAAGCTGCAGCACATATACATAACAACAAGGTGCAGCAGTCCTTTTTTCACAAGTTTGAGATTTAATTTGTAAGAGGTCTGAGATATACAAGGCTCAGGACATTCAGGATTTATTTACATGTTGTCATTCAGGGAACTTGAACAGTGGTCCTATGTTTTAAAGCCATAAACACTCAGTTCAAAAACATTTTCTTTAGTCTAATCAAGCACTGACATAAAATCTGGAATATGTCTTCTGCACTAAACACTTAGAGTGAAAATGAGTAGTTTTAAATTTGACAGCAAATCCTGCGAAAATGTCAGAAGCTTCGTCAATAACATGATAACGTGATTCTATCATTACTTTGAAATAATCCACTGAAAATGCTGCTGTATAATATGGACATGTTCTCTGGTTTGATCTCTATTAACACTATTTTTTTCCAATCATGTCCAAATTTATATTTACTCACAGCACATTTTGACGTGAACCACACATATTCTATTTTACTGTTAATATTATTCCCCCAACTGGACTTAGTTGTTGTTATAGCTTGTCTGCTGCCACCCCCAAGGACGACCCATCCATGACAACACAGGTCTCCAGGCACAGTCTCTTGACATGACAAGACAGTACGCAGACATGTAAACAGTCTCTCTTTAGTCACTATACACACAGGCACACTGCGTATTTTGACAGTTTTTTCTTTTTGCATTATTCATAGCTCAAAATGTCAGCTATTGAGGAGGACGACATAATCTCTCATGTATTTTTCATGCTGCAAGTACAGAATAAAGAGGTACAAAAGAGGCATGGGACAGAATGACACAGTGATACTGACCTCTGCTGGCCAAAAAGCAGAATTGAATCTTAGAGGACAATGACTATGAATGACATTTCATTGATTTTTATGGCAATAGAGACGCAGAGTTTGGATGCAATCGTACGTTAATTTGAAAAACCTTAGATAGTTCGCTGAAATACACTTGAAGCTGATGGTGATTTCTTTTTCATTTAGCAAGTTTTGTGACTCTCAGTCTATGTCTTGAGCAGTAGTGGCAGCATCCAGGTTCTAGACTCAATATTTGACCTTCAGTTTCAGTTACTACAAGGGTCAATTTCAGCTTACACTGATCGTTTGATGTGACAGGATGAGCCCATCAGACTCACATCAGACAGATATATCTTTACCTAGTCTGTAATTCATTTACTCCTCTCCCCTAGAGTCATAAAAGCTTGTCCTGCTCTTAGAAGAAGCCTGTCTTCATAAGAACATGTTGCTTCCATCTATTTACTGCATGTTTACCAAAGAGTCAATATATCATGATACAGACTGGTCCAACACTGCATAGGTGCTGAAACATACAAACAAGACACACTTTGAGAACCAGCCCTTATTTCTCACTCACAGTGCTCCTTACCTTTGTACAGCCTTCAGGGTCTAACACATTGACACAGGATATGTACTCCTGCATCGCCTGCTCTGCGTCCATGTCTCCAAGCTGCTTCCATGCTTGCCTGTAGTAACAACACAATCATCGCAGAGATGAATAACAGCTGTAATCTTCCATGTATTTATTTGTTATTGTGATCCACGGCTTACATATAGTAATAATGATAATAATAATAAATGTTGTTTATAACACGCTTTTGCAGGTGCTCAAACACTCCTCATAAAGGAAAAGAAGAAAATAAAATAAAATAAAACAGTCAATTTGAGAAATAAAACCAACAATGTAAAAGGTTAAAAAAGACACAGTATGAGAAGACAATAAAAGAACAGTTCACAGGTTAAAAGACAATTTAAAAAGGTGTGTTTTTAGGAGTGATTTGAAAGTCTCAGATGGGTTTGGGGAGTGAATTCCAGCAAATGGGGGCGGCAGCGGAGAAGGCTCTGTCCCCCCAAGTTTGATGCTTGGTCCAAGGAGGTACGGTAAAAAGATTTCCTTCTGAGGGTTGGAGGGTACGGGAGGGGGTGTAGTAGTGGAGCAGGTCTGTGAGGCAGGTGGGGGCCATGTTGTTAAGTGATTTGTGGGTGAGCAGGAGGATTTTGAATTGTATGTAGTGTGAGATGGGGAGCCAGTGCAGTTTTTGGAGGACAGGGCTGGTGTGTTCTCGGGAGTTGGTGCAGCAGAGTTCTGATTGTATTGGAGTTTATTAAGGACTTTGGATCAGATAATCTAGTCTGGATGTTATAAAAGCATGGATGGATCAGGGTTTCATCCATGCTTTCACGGATGTTTATAGTGTCATGCAAACATGGGGGCATAAGAGACACATTCACTGATTTGAAAATGGAGCTGTAATTTGAGTTACTTACCATTTTCTCTGTCCTTCAAAGTCAAAGAAGCCAGGCTTTTGTGTATTGCACTTCCCCACTTTGGCCTGGAAACAAAACAAGTCCAAATAATTCAGTTATATTCAATAATTTCCAGTTTTATTATAAACTATACAGGCCAAATCAGCACATAGTTGACTGGGCCTATTGCACCTGTCAAGATGTGAAAACATTGGGGGTTCACTGGGCTATGAACGGCTCCTACATGTCGCCGGTCTACAAAAACCTCAGTGCAGTCTAATCCCATCCTCACCTGTTTATATCGAGCGTACAGGTACAGCAGCTGGTCTCTGCTGGCGGTCTGAACCAGATCTCGTACGCGGCCGGCTGCAGACTCGAACTCCCGCTCCAGCTCCTCTCCCTCCAGCCTGTCTCCCATTTCCACGGCGCTACAGTCAAATTTACCCAAACCCAGGTCCGAGTCCGAGTCAGAGCCTGCTCCACCGAGGGGTTCTCCCGTGTCCGGTCGAGCTGGATCTGTACCTGAGCCCGTCGCAGTGTCCGGGGAGGACGACGGTGACCCAGAAGCCATTGTTATTGTTGTTTACACCGCGCGCGTAACGCCAGCCACAACGCACGTGGGGATCCTTAAAACCTACTGCACACCGGCGTGAAACAGCGGCCTGAACCTGTGTTTTTGGGGAGAGTTCGCCTGTTAATCCGTCTTCGTTAAGATTCCGTGACAGTCGGATTTGTTTCTCCCCGTTGGTCCGTCTCCGGTCCTGCCAAATCAAAGCACGGGGTAAACTAGCTGATAAGAAAGAAAGGTTCCGGTTGTTCTACCGCGTGTGTCCCGCTGTGCTCCTTTTAGGACAGTAACTGAGAAACAACAACTTGATCATACAGGAATATCTTTGCAATGTGCACTGATTTATTTTTCTTATCCTCGTGAATACGCGCGCACAAATAATTTTTTTTTTTTTTTTTAAATGAATAAACAGCCAAGAAATCTAAAGCTGTATATGTACTGTATATAGGTACTGTCTAGATATAGTATATACAGTCTATGGTAAATATATATGCATTTTAAGCTAAGCGTAATAAACAGCCTGCTGATGTTAGTTTGATACATAGTTGTCTGTTGATAGCTTCAATAACGCAGGTAAAATTAATTTAAAGGGATATACCTGCGTAATATTAAGTTCGGGTCAAACACACCTCCGGGCGAGTCCATTGACTACAGCGGGGTGACGCAGCTCAAGGAAGAACATTTGTGATCATTACTTTGTCATTTCCTTTAAGTAATAATCACCATAATCATTTTGCACTGCAGACGCGATAGTTCATCTGCCTCAGCGTCTCTGTCTGATTGTATTTCCATAAAGTAATGATCATAAATGTTCTTCCTTGAGCTGCGTCACCCCCGCTGTAGTCGATGGACTCACCCGGAGGTCTCGATGTTTGGTGTCTCATGCTATGGCTAAGATCCCATATGTACTGTTAATGAAGTTAGGTGCTGTGCTGAGCATTATTTGTGGCATAGAGTGGCTTTTTTGTGGAGTGCATGGCTCTCTGTATTGCTATCTGCGGTCATTTCTAAAGTTGGTATAACTAAAGAAGCAAGCGGTCGGCAACATTCATCTCTCGAGTGGGTGTCTAACTTGGTGTTATGGTGTGTTTAACCCTAACTTAATTTTACACCGGAATATTCCTTTAACCCTTGATCGCGTTGTTGTCTGTGGAATTACAGCAGTCTAATTTAGGTGAAATGATCAACTATTTCGAACTTATAAGGACTGATAGGGGTCGAGCAGGACTTTCTGATTATACCACCGATGAAATAAGCTTCCAGACAGCGTATGTGAACGTTTTTGAGAATATTTACTATCAAGTTGCAAAAATGCACAAGCGCTGTTTGTCCAGCAGATGCCGCTCTTGGCACAGTGATAGTTTGCCACCTGGTGTTTTTACATCAGGCAGCTGTTATGGTTCACCCTGATTCAACAGAAAAAAAGCAGAAGTTGGCATTCATGAACACTTAATTTCAACCTGTTGGAAAGCCTCAATAGTTAAAGAGGAATGCAGATCATCATCTTTGCCAACAATTCAAGGCACTTGAGCAGTGGACAGCACAATAAGATCCATGAGAGAAATATTAGTCTTTTATTCAGTTCTCTTGAAACTGCTTTACAGAGTATAAAACGTTTCCTAATGTGAGTTTTAAAGCGTCCACTGGTTCGCTGTCTCATTTGATAAATTCTGTGGATGGACCAAAGAGCGAGGGGATGTAAGGACATTATTAACAGGCATATTTTAAATCATTGAACAGACTGTGGACGCTTATTGGACTCAAACCCGAGGTTGAATTAAGGCTTTCACGTGTTTTTTCAGGCTTTGATTCATGAGTGAAATTTTGCGCTCCTCTTTTCGCTGCCAACAAACCCTTTCAACACGGACTTCTCCACCCTGAATTGGTCTACCAGGATCATTTAGTCTTAATAGACCAAGCTAAAGTCAGAGGATTGCACCGCAAACTACTTTTCCCGTGGAGGTCCCAACAAGCACCCGGCGCTGCCTCTGCGCGCTCTGCTGACGCAACCACGTCGCTGTGGCTCAATTCGATGGCGGACCGCAGTGTCCCCAGACTTGCCCAGGGAGGGACGGAGCAAAGTCACTGAGCCACTCTCACCGGCGCTGTTAATCTGCCGTCTGACCACCTGTGAAAGAGAGGCTGCAGCCACCGTTCCCGTCCCTCCCGTGAAGTAGCATGCGGGACGGGCTGCGCGCTGACCGGGACGAGCCAGAAGTGGAGTGAAGAGCAGCAGTACCGTAGTGTGCCGGGCTGACGCGCCGCATGTTGAGCCAGCAAGTTCACTGAAACAACAAAAGTCGCGTTGACGGGGAAGGGGACAGTCGCTCTTGGATATAGCGGAGGTTTGAGGGGATACCTGTTCCGGCAAAATGAAATTCGCGGAACATCTTTCGTCTCATATCACTCCGGAGTGGAGGAAACAGTATCTTCAGTATGAGGTAAAGTGACATTTTCACCCTTTATTGTCATAAACACCTGGTGGATTTGTAGAAGGAAAAAAGGTAATAATGCCTTTATGAAAAAGTGTATTGAAGAGTCATTATTTTGTTTGGCACTGCTTCAAAATCTGTATGATTTTTATTTTCAGTCTGAGAAAGCTTTCTCCATGAAACCAAAAGGACGAGGAAAAGATAGGATGTCCTTTTGTTTATGAAGGGGAAATAGACTGCGGGAAAAGCCATAGGGAGCATTCAGCGCTTTAATTGCTCTTTGCTGAATTAACAAAGCCTATAAATGCACATGATGGACAATTAACTTTAAAATCAAATTCATTTAATGCTGGAATACATTAGAAAAGTACTTTTTAATCTAATCATTTATAGCAAACATATTTCGAAAAATAGAATAAATAATTAATATCACCAGCGTCTTTGTATGTGTATTTTTAGCAGTTTCTTTGCAAAATAACAGACAACATTTTAGTCGTTTTAATTTTGTTTTCTTATCTTTTGAAATGTTGGAGTCAGTCATATAACTGAGAGGCATAAAGAAAAAAAAAGGGAAACGGTTTTATTTCTAGTTGCTTCAGTTATTTTAGAGAAAACTTAAATTAGCACAACATGCCCTATATGTCTTAAAATAAAAAATGTAAGCATATGGGTTTAATATTATTATGTAGTGAACTCGTTTTTATTTGATTTTTCCCTCAATATTAAAGGAATGGTTGTCTCTTGGAGTCAGCCTGCAGCACTTAATATTACGTTATATCCTGTCTGATCTCTGATGGCTGTAGATTTAAAATAAGAACCTCTCTGTGTGTGCAAACATAGTCTTTGTTGGCTGGTGTACAGTACTTGAAGAGTATTTTAGTTTCACACCCCACTTCTTTGCCCTGCTGGCTCTACATTAAGAGCTTTAGAGCAGACGTGCAGTGACAGGACAGGTTGCTGGCTTCCATTTAGCTCTATGAATTATAGACAAAGACTGTTCTCTTCTACATCAGCAGCCTGCATCCAGACTCAACAGAAGCTCACTGCACTGGTTTTATTTTGGAAACATGCCCTGAGTGTTATGAATAAGTTGCATAATTGCTACAGCAGACATGTGGATATGTCTTTGCTGACAGGAGTGATAGATGGTCATCATTGTGCCATAAAAAAACATCTTCAGGAATCAAAACTTGATAGGAAATAAGACAGAGACCTCAGAAATGTGGTAGATAAAGTTAATAAAAGGACAACAGTTGTGTAGATTTATTAATGCCCAGCTTGTGTGGGGTCTTTGTATGCACAGACTGACACACAGTCAGCACAGGGACAGATGCACAGACATACCAGCCATTTTACACCTCCAGTTTTCAGTGCCGCACTCACTGACCTGAGATGGATGATGATAGATTTTCTCCGTCATTTGCGTTTAATGAAGGTCTTCACTTATTTTGAGTAAAATAACCCTGAATTGAAATTTGATTTTAAAGATTACACTATTTTGACAACACATTTATGATAGCAACATTAAATAATTCGATTTAAGTAAAAAGATAAGCTCTTAAGGTATTACTGCAATTTTGTTTACATATGAGCAGATCTTGCAAAGTTTTCAAAAGAAACCACATTTTTTAATGGAAAAGTATACCGGTGTTGAATTTCTGTTTGGCTTTTTCAATCTTTACTGAACACTTCAATATTTTTAGAGTTCAATCGAGAAGAAAAGAGGAAATCCTGTTAGACAACTGACCCACCATAAATACACAATTCACATTGGATCAAGGATTTTTTCAATCTTCCCGAAAATCGAGCCATCTCTGAGACATGTCTCTGCATGTGTAGCTGTTCTTGAATTCTTGAATAATGCAGAACAACAAGGTCAGACCTTAAGAATACGGTTTGTATTCTGTCTCAAATCTGAATTATATATAGTGTTTGCAGCAGTGATGGATATGTGGGTTTTTGGGTTACTATAGCTGCCCTCAGTTTTAGTGGACCCCTGTAAACATCATCACCTTCTGAGTGGGTGGAACAGGGAGTGGGGCTCTTAGCTGCTGATGATGATGAAAATTAGTTTCAACACTCTTATGTTCTCTGGAATCAGGAAGCATGGGCAGAAAAGTTATGCAATGAAGTGAGTTGATGTAAGAGAAGTGGGTCACTGAAATAAGCTAGACTTGAATGCAATCAATTTTAATATGGTTCTGAAAAATGCATAGACTTGATATGCTGCTGTGCTGCTGCATAGGCAGTGTCAGTCATTTACCATACAAATAGGTGTGGCAGGGGCCACTGAAAACAAGATTATGCAGCTCTGTTATAAATAGCCCCTCTGTCAAACCTTCTATTAACATGTCTTTTGCAGAATGCAGAAAAATGACATTTGAACACGAGCCATGTTACAGCTGCCCACGTCCTAATCGACAGTATTTTTAAAGTGATAGTCTTGCTTTTGTGTGCCAGTTGGATTAATTAACCTACTGCCCGCTTTTCATTGTCCTCCTTTTGTGTGGCAAACTGTGTGCTGTCTATTTAGATTGGTCAGCCTGTTTCTATGCAAATGAGAGGAATGCGGCATGGTGGCCAATCCAGCAAAGACACACTTGCGGTACCGAGGCACTTCATTCAGCCATGAAAGAATCGACAAGGCCATTGAATGATGGACTAATTAGGCGTGTGCCTCATCCTGTGGAATCATGGTTATGAACCTGTATGCTAAACAGCTGTTTGCTATGGAGGTGTGCATGTCCAGAGGTGATATGCTAAAGGACAGAGGTTGCAGGTCAATAGCTGGGGAGGGAATCTGACATTAAATGCATAGAGGCTGTGTGCAGAAATAATTGCGTAAACTCTTGAGTGATAAAAGTTTTTTGTTTTTTTTGAAAGCCTGAATTTTTTTCTCTGCAAAGCAAACTTGTTCCTTTTCATGTGAGGTGAGTGTAGATAATAAGGCTTTGAAACTGCTGAATCCAGATGTATCCTGAATACATAATGCACAGTGAACATAATAGAGGTACACAGAAAGAGCGAGAGATGTAGATTCAGGTGCGTGGGCAGGAGAACAACGCCACTTATGCATTTACCTCTGCAGTCTAATCACTTGTGTGAGCTTAGATGAGGAGGAGGAGGAGGAGGAGAGTGCATGTAGACACTCACATTTACAATTCAAACAAGCAGAGTGATATTATGTGAGGAATAACAGATGCCTGTGTGATTTCAGGGAGTCATCCCAGCTTGTTCCAACAAGTTATACACCATGTCAGTATGTCTACACCAGCTCTTTAAGTTTCTATTGTGATAGAAACAATGAAAAAAGGTCATAAAATGTACTCACTTTATGTGTGATTTGTGCTATGAAGTTGTGATTTATTAGCATGTTTAACATTATCAACATTATGTATGAACAACAGGCACTGCATGGTAACTGCTGAGAGGGCCCCTCCTCTGCCCCTCCCTCCTCCTTTCCATTCTCACCTCAGTGTTCCTCCCCCACTGGGAGGACATCTGGTCCCCAACGAGACCTGCCCTCCACTCCCCTTTTCCCCTCCCTGCATCCTCTCTCTCCATCCTCTTCAATTCTCCGTCTACTAGCAGGAATCCACTCAGACACGGATTGGAGTGATCCATTAGGAGCTCTTTTTGATGCCGATATCTCCTTCAGCCTAGCGCTGCATGCACACCGTGTGATCTCCTCAAGCACAGGAAGGATGATCTGAAGCATCCTAGAGGAAAGATTTACTCAAATGTTTTGGTTTGTGTCCACTCAATGTGTCCCACCTATTAAAGGATCCAGGCGACTACACACGCTGCACTGTCAGTCGCACACTTGTGTTACACTCATGTTTGCTTTAGTGTGTATGTATCATCATCACACTAATGCATGGTCATTCGAACTGATGGCCCCATTAGGCTTGGCTTAGTTATTGTCTACAGGTTTCAGCACTGATTACTGCCGAGCCCGAGGTTTATCTTGATTCCCTAAAGAGCCAACCCAACCCCCCTCCACCATCACCATGGCGATGCCTCCATGCCTGAATCTGAACATCTATTTCCCACCTATTAGGCAAGGGAGGGGGGGCTTTTAGCTCAAAGAGGCCTTCTAGGACTGGAACATGCACTAAGAATGTGTGTGTAGAGTTTGTATGAGCTCTCATAGATATGGCAGAGATGATGCTACACACAAATGAAATGTTGACCTTTTCGGTGCATGTAACTCACAGAGGGAGCTAAGCAGCAAGAGAGCAGGTCGCTGCTGCTAATGTACAGCAGTTTCTGAGTGGTTTCCACCCACACACAGGACTACTCACACTGGCCTTTAACTGTGATGTTACAAAAGCAGAGGGTTACATCGAAACCTGGACAGTGAGAGCACTCTGATTTGATCAGTGGTGAGTCAGGAAACATGCAGGTGGCCAGATCTGGATGACAGATTTTATTTACTGACAATATGAGCTGACGGTGTACTTTATTAAATGGTGCAGATTTTACGCTAAATGTTAAGACATGACTTGGTACATAGTGCACAATGAAGCCCCAGACCTATTTTCTATTTACCCAGTGCAGCTTGTATTTCTTAATCTTTATCAAGCAAAGGGGACTCAGTCTCTGTCTTTCCTCTGATTGCCACTGATATGTCAGATGAGCTGGCATGCAATTATCTGTCAGTTTCCATTATCTTCAAGATCAATCTTATTGTCTTGTGCAGAGAAACAACCTCATTCATCCACTGCAACTATCGCTCTCATTCTCTCTGCGCCTTTTGTCCATCAGTCCATCTTTCTATCTCTCTATCTTTCCTCTACTCAGCATACAGTTTGAATTACACAGGTCTTTTAATGAAAAACTGCGGTCTATCAGACTTAAGAATTATCAAAGAAGAATATTCATTTAGATTGGAAAGCACAAAATGTCTCATGAAAGAACGAGAAAGATTCTGAAAGAGACACATACTGGTTTGTGGTCATCTTCTATCATGAACAGAGATAAATCAGGCAACTGGACTAAGATAAGTTCATGTGGATCTATGTTGTAAGTTTTTTAAACTGTTATAGACACATCTTCGCAACTAGTGTTAGTTTGAGTTAGGGATGCACTGATCGGATATCAGCTCTGATATTGACAAATTAGCTGGATCGGATATCTGATGAATGACTCCGATCCAGCGTTCTGATCCAGTGTTTTTTCTTTTTTCTTACACAGCAACACAGCGATTCTGTTCGCTCTTTATTCTACGTCTGTCAATTTTTTTGCATTAAATGTTTACATGGAAGTCTTACTTCTTTTTGCTGTGTGCTAATGTGCAATTTGTTATCTGTTAATAACTAATATAAAGTAAATCTGTTTTATTATGTTACCTCTTTTTTTTTTTAAACAAGGCTAATGTCAAGCCTGAAGCCTTCACTCACAGGGCAAGAGGTATTCATTCAACGGTAGTACTGGATCAGTATTGGACATCATCCGATAAGCTCAGTCCAGGTATCAGTATCGGATCGGAATGGATTGGTGCATCTCTAATTTGAGTAAATGAGATCATTAAAACACCAGGGTTTGCGCGTGGTTGATTATGTTAACAGCTGTGTTGCGGTTGCTGTCATCCTCCCATATGGAGAATGAGAGTTTAGTTTATGGCTCTCAAATGGCTTCAGATGGTTTCATTGCTTCTATGAAAGCAGATGGACCTGACAGTTGTGTGATGCTTCATGATTTACTGTAAACACTTGTTACTCGTACTAATGTTTGTACTTAAATTCCCAATTTGTGCACATGATAATTAATTTTTTTGTCTCATTTTCTCCACAGGCGTTTAAGGAAACGCTCTATGCAGCCCAGGACCAAGCCCCATCCATAGAAGGTAAGGAGACTCCCTGTTCGGATAAACAAACTCTCACACACAGACACATCTTCACAGACACGCACTTCTGTACTCAGTGCTCTCTGCTCAGGGCCTGTTTGGGCATCCCCAGAATAACAGCTCTTCATCTGCTAAAAATAGGTGGAAATCAGTGCTCTCATGCTACCACTTACTGCATAGACTATGGCTTAACCAGACTAGGCCTGATTACTAAATCATTACCCTCTACCTTATCATAATATTGGCCAGCAGAAGTCAGTGAAGCTCCAAAGTGAATAAAAAAGTTTAAAGATGTGCATAAGTTGTAAAGTTGTGGATTTGTTGTGGTTTAAAGAGAAGCTCTTTCTCTCTCCTAGTGAGGTTAACTCTGAAAACAACAGTGTTTGATAAACCCGTGTGGCAGAGCGGTGCTGGAGTCCAACGACCAGCAGTATCAAATGTTGCTGCTCGACAGCAAAGATAAGGAAGGCCACCTGCTAAAATTAATCTTTGACATTAGACAGCAAGTGATTCATGCAGAGGGAAAGAATGCAAACCATTTGTTTTTATTTTAGATTCCTGTTTGAGGAGGTAAACAACTTCACTCAGCTGCAGACTTTTAGTTTATAAAGTGTTTATGAGGCTGTGGTCTGTTGAAAACGAAATTTATGCTGAAATACTGATCAAAAGTGACCCTAAATATGTCTGTATATTTGTATTTGTGATTGGACAAGTGTGTGACCCCATGCCCAAATGCGAGTGTCTACAACTGCCAGAGCTCAGTTTCAGCTAAGTAGTCTTGGTGTGTGTTGGAGTATAACGTGATCCCGTAAATGAGAGCCAGAGAAGTACCACAGAGTCTCAGAGAGTCTGGATGACAGAGCTCAGTGTGTATGAGTCAGCTTCAGGCACAGAAATCAGTTTCGGTTTCATTGGTAGACTTATTTTTGGCTGCAGTTGGTGTGAAAAGAGACTCCCAGAGTTTCTCATGTAGAAATAAGTTAAATGTTTGAAAGCTGACTGTGCCAGTAAGAGGGGTTTTTGTAGTTCTTTATCACACAGGTCTTGTATAGCGATAACAAATGGGCTGTGTCTCTCTTTATGAAAACCGTCTCCAGAGGCTGTTAGCAGCGCTCACAGTCCAGCACGGATGATAAATCACTTCCTGTCGCAGGTCTGAGCTGTACTCATAGGTCACTGCTTTGCTTCTGTCAGCTTGTCGCAAGATAGGTGAGGCTGTCTTACTCACAGGGGGAGGATAGATCAATCAGTATAAATTCATACTGTGTCAATCATCTTGTCCTGTTGTGACATTTTAACGTCCCCCTCTGAATCGAATTGATTTGTGTGCCTCCACACCCTTTAACACGGTACAGGGTGTAAACAATAACACTTGAGGAGCCAAAAGGAAAGATCAGCTGAAGAGTTTTCAGAAGGATGTCTTTTCTTCCTGTATCTTTAGTGGAAAGTCAGAAAGACTTTGAAATCATGATGATGAAAACAGCAGCAGACAAACAGTGCGATCGAGCCATGCGCACCTCTCTCTCCTGTGGCTGAGATTTTGTTGACTTTTCATAAGAGAAACCAGATTAGTAGGTGTTAAAAAAAACAAGCTCACTGCAGCACTGTTTTTTTTTTATCAGCCACAAGATCCAATCTGTAAAATCTGATCACATTTGAACTGGGCCAGACTGATATTGGAAAAATGATCTAAACTTATAAAGGTGCCTGGTTTGAGGCAGATGGTCTTTGGGGTTTTGCTACCAATCACACAGGAGCTTATTTGAAACCTTTATCAAATTTTCTTTGTCTTTTACCCATTGGCTTCGTTATTGATACATGAAATTTCATTTTCCATTTCCATGTGTTATACACCAACTATGAATTAATCTATGCAATCAAAATATCCATGGAAAACCACTGGAGCTGAAATCAGCACTTAGTGTTTCTCAAGTGATTCAAGTCCAATTTTTGTAGAACTCAAAGTGATGGCCTCATGTGTCTTGTATTATCTCCTACACTAGTTCATTTACCTGTCGAATGAAGAAGCTGAAATTAATCCAATCCTCAAAATTATTAGGCTAAAAAAAAAAACAGACTATTTTTTCACAAATACTAATCCTCAATCCGCTAAATAAAGAAACCACTTTGGTGCAAGAAACAAATGACCATCATTTTAATAATTACTTTTTGATTAAAATAGTGATTTTTTTTTAAGTGTAATTTAAAATCTCGATCACTACATTTAATTTATTCTAAACTGATCGATTGATTATGAGCCTACTTCTTCCTGTCTCAGTTTCTCTCCCTCTCTCTGAGTCTTCTGCCTCACTCATTAGGAAAAAGCAGCTTTTTTGGTATTCAGAGGACGCTCCCCTTGCCTAAGGGAGACAGTTTACCGGGTTATAATCACTCTGCTCGCTCACTGGACACCCCGCTACACCTGATAGAGCTGTGAGGGAGAGAGACTCAACTGAACAGGCAGCACTTCAAAGCCTCTGTCAGGGCCTTTTACATGTGTAGACTGTTACTACATGGCTGACAGCATCAGAAATAGTGTAATAGGGAATCACAGGAACCTCTGTGGGAACGCTCCGCTGAAAATCATCACCTCCATTTTTAGATTAATTAATCCTTTTAGTTCAAAGATAGGGGTAATGGACTGATTGATAGAAGGGATTAACACAGACATACTCAAATAAAGATGGTTCTGCCTCCACACATAACCCCTCACCCCTCATTAAAATCCTTTGTCCTCATCCTCCACGCCTCTCTTTCTGGGCTTGTGGAGCTGTAATTAAGACACACCTGTCCCTGTACAGAGATGAGCCACTGGACGACAAGAGAGAGAACAGCTGGCTGAATCTCGAGCTCCCTCTGTTCCAATCATTACAATGAGCTATAACACCATCTAATTCAATTAGTTCAGAGATCATAGCAGAGATATGAGAACAATGGTCTGGATAATAAACTCATAGCTGTAGCGGGGTGTGTGTGAGTGAATGTAATGCTATCTACGGCAATGTTGTAATGCTGTATGCTATACATACCTTTTGTTTGATGTATATTGGGATTTTTTCTGCATGGGGAAGAAGTTTCATACCAGTCATTCATTCACTCTTCCTCATTCATTCATTTCTTTATTCACTGTGCCATTCATTCTGCTGCTGTGTAATGAATGTCTATCACTGTGATGGTATCTGTGCTGGGCTAGAGTGAGTGGGAGCTGTGGGAAAATGGCAGTGATGGCACTGGTTGATTCACACTGGGACTATGGGTGGGGCTTACACACACATACACATACGAACGCTAACACAGGCATGTTGTCCAAGGAGGGGGTGGGTCGCTATCTTATCGACTTTCAGCTCAGGAGACCAGAGGATGGATTTCCTTCTGAGTCACAGGGTCTCCGTGTTGGAGATGAGTGAAACAGACAAAGAAGAAAATAACTATGATTGGATGATGTATAATCCAACATAATCATTTCTGTCTCCTCTAGTAAAGGTCTGTCTTCACCAAATTCCCACCTTATTTTTACCACAGCCTTGTGGCTCGGCTGGCAGTTGCCTCAACCCTTCAGGGCTTTCCATGTTTTCTGCAGCCAAATCGATAAGTGTACAAAAGCAGTGGTGTGAAAATAGGAAGCTTGCAGTGCTTCTTGGTATGGTGGAGAACTCCTGTACCATTTCTTACGAAGATACAACATGAAATTGACCTATAAATCTCTTCTTTATCAAATTCCATTAATGGTCAGTCAATCTTGAAAAAATGAAAAAAATGTACCTTAAGACGCTTGACAAAGTGAGCTGATCAGACCATACCCTTAATTATGTAAAGACACATCATCAAGATAGGACAAGATGAAGTCCCATCTTGTAGGAATAGAACCGCTCCTATAGCAGCATAAGCAGGACTAAACCTGAAAAGCTCTAACTTTACCAGAAAAGGAAGATTTTAAAGCACTTTTAAAAGTTGAGGGGATGTCTGCCTAACTAAGAAGACTCTGCCACCCAGACTACAGACGACAAGCATGCCTACACACTTGTTCTGGTATGGTAATAGGGAATTACAAGCCCAACTATGAAGAGCTCTGTAAGTCAGATGACGGGTTTTAAATTCTTTCCTAAAGAAACGAATACAGTAGAGATAAGCTCTCCGCTCTTGATTTGGGTCAGCACTCAATCTTCAGTGTTTTGGACCAGCTAAGGTCTTTAAAGACTTGTTAGGACAGCCTAATAGACAGAAATGACAGTAATCCAAATTTAGAGGGAACTCATGTTCTGGCTAGGTTTTCTTCTTTGTTAAAGGGTATATATCCTGATCAAAAAAACCTCCTAGATTCTTAACAGTGGTGCCTGATGCCAGACTAATGCCATCTTCTGCATTTATATTACTAGAAAATATATCTCCCTGATGTGTTTGGGGACCAGAACTGTATCTTCAGTTGTCAGAATCAAGCGGCAAAAAATTACAGGTCATCCAGGTCTTTATTTTGTAAATGCAGGCTTCAAGTTGGTGATAGATAAAATTAAATATCATCAGCATATCCATGAAAATATATCAAGATTTTATTTGTGATATTCCATAGAGAAAGCCCAAATGAAAGGTGAAAAGAATTGGTCCAAGCACTGAGCCATGTGGAACTCCATATTAATCTTGGTGGGCACCATCTGTGATCCAAATGATGTCAGTAAAAGATATTCATGTGCAGAGATTGTTACAGGGCCTTGCAAATTGAACATATGTGGCTGTTACTAACATGAGATATCTCCACCATTTTACTCTGCTGTGGCTGCTTCAAGTCTGTGCTGTCTCTTGTTCTTTAGTCGCTGTGTGTAAGTCTCTGTTTGTCTGTCTGTCCGTGTATTTGTCTATTTCTCTGCTACTTTCTCCTTCTTCACATTGCTCTGGTTGGGTGGTTGAATACCTTGTTGACCGAACACAGCCTACACACAACTTTACTGAATAAAATACAACAAAGAGACATTCTTTGTATGTTAAAAGTCACAAGAGGACTTTTATTGTGTTTCAGCCTTTGTAGGAAAAAAAAAGGGGGGGACTTACTGACAGACATGGTGTCGTGTTTAGGACCTGACTAGTCTTGAGCTAGACATGAAAATGAAATTCTCTCTGGATACTGTCCTGCTATTACAGCAGAAACATCAAGTCTTCTGGTAGTGTGAAGTAGACACAAAAACCACCAAAATTATCCAGTAGTTAAATTTCCAATCTCAGGCACCACCTCAACTCTACACCATGTCTGCTATTGTTCCCGCACCTTCTTGAACATTTTTTTCTCATTCACGTGGCTCTTTATGGCTTTTCACAGAACATTGAATCTGGAAACTGTTGCATCTTTTCCTGTTCTCCCAGTGGCCCTCTTACAGCTGTCTGCTGAATACTTTTGTGTCTGTGTGCGAACCATCATACCTGAACTACAGAGTGAAAATGGCAGCATGAATCACTGCCCCAAATTACCTCAAAAACACCTTTCGGCCATCACCTATACTGTTATTTTCTATTGGTCATGATGGTTGCTCACCAGCCATTTTGTCTGCTGTTGTTGACGAACATGATGAGAGGTTAGTCGAAGCCTGTATGATCCGGCGCTGATTGTTATTCCGCTGGCGTGTATGGTGGAACAGCAGCTGTTATTACTGTTTTGTTCCCCTCTGAGTCTGCACTTGCCCCCCTGTGAAGAAAAGCATCCTGATTTCTGTCATTTTTAAGCAGTCTTGCAAAAGAAGAGCTGCATCCATTTTTCTGTTCCATTTTAAATTCTCAAGAGTGATATTTACCTTTCCCTTGGTTCAAACCACTGCATCAATATGTTTCTTTTATAAGAATCCTTCATTTTAGGGTCATTTATGTTGCAGCTTTTCAACACAGCAGTGACTGTAATGCATTTAAAGTCCCACTCCAATCGTATTTTTTTACTACTTAAAGTGTTCTCATTGGTCTTTCATTGGGTTTTTAAAGTTTTCACCAAGAATAGCACCATTTCACCAAGCCTGTGTCATTTTCAAGGACTTTTCTTCTGCAGAGTTCCAGTAAATCATTAGCAATTCACCTCTGAGTCGTGGGCAGAGACAACGCTGCTCTGCACACTCGACTTCACGTTAGCTTACAGCCTAACAATGCAGGTATAGTAGAAGTGGCAGGTAACATAGGAGTTATTCAGCTCTCAGACACTAATGTCTTAAGGGACATGATAAAAGCTAATATCATAATTAGCTTTCTCATGAGCATTACAATCTGCTAACGCATAGGCTTGTTCCGCGTCCTCTGTATTTGTCCTCTATATGCAGAGTGTGGCCTGCATAGCGGGGCTCCAGAGGCGGAGCTTGGAATTGTGACATAAGAAATCTCACTGTGTCTGAACCTGCCGTTTGGGTCTGCCAGAGATTCACTGTGATTTTAATGAAGAAATACTAAGAAAAGCAATTTCACATTTAGTTTTCTCATGATATGTCCTGTAGCATCAGGAAAATGCCTTTGAACATATAGAAAACAAGAAAACATGATTTTCATCGGAGTGGGTCTTTAAAGTGCACAGTTGTCAGTATCACCTGCCTGGGTTTCTGGAGCCATAGTTGGCCTTATTTTGATTAGCTGTTGGAGCTGCTGAGAAGAGAGAAGGGTTAGCAAACACTAATTCAGCAAAGTTATTCATTTCCATGGCAGGACTAATACATTTGCTGGCTTGATTACAAGCCACTCAACACATGGTGAGATTCTTGGAAATTGCTTCCTATGAATGCTAGATTAATCAAGATCAAAAAAGAAAACTGGAGCACAAATTTATTGCACAACTTAACAGCAGCAAGCCATAAAAATTTTCTGGTACTTTCATGAAAAAGTCTCCATAACACAACAGCACCACAAATAAGGCCAAGATAACATTTTCAATGACTCAACGCACAAGAGTACTTTATGAATTATGAATACCTTTTTATGCATCTCGGAATAGTAAATAAATAAATGAATACATACATGTTCAGCAAGTCTCCCGGGCTCAGCTGCTCAAGGATACACACACAACAGACACCTGGGCAGTGGGGTTATAGAAATAAATACACCTGTGTGTGTGTGTGGTTGGAGAGACAGACATATGCTGGCAGGATGGCAAGAGGTCAGGCAGGCGCTCGGGAGGTGAGAAAGATGGTGGATATCAGGGAGACAGATGGACAGCAGACAGACAGGTAGACAGGCAGGGAGGGTTCAACAGGACGGCAGTGTGTCAGCTGAGGTCTCCCACCAGCCTGCATTATTGATGGGCTCTTTGACAAGCTGCTGCTCATGACTGGTTCCAAGCGCTAATTGTTGTTTTTTAGTGGGGGTTGGTTCCTCTTTTTGTCCTTAATTATGGTGCCATGTTGAAATTGGATTAAAAGAAAAAGCCAAGTCACACCTGATCCAATAGAGCATGATTGAAAGAGGACTGAGAGAGTAGGATTTTATTGGCACAGACTGAGGGAGACCTTTTGAGAATTTGAGCAGAAAAAAATGTATTCAAAATTTTATTCATTGCTAATAAAAATGCAAATAAAGACGACTAAGGCTTTTTTTTATACAGTGGGGATTTTTATTCCAAAGTATAGTGCAACTAATAGCCATTAAAAAGGGAAATTCTTGAGCCTCGGCATCTATAACAAATCCAAAGAATATTTCTCTTGGCACCTGAGCGCGTTAAGCTTCCAGCGTGGATTTAAGGCAGTCCTGATCCCTCAAAGCATTAATGAAGGAGGTGGATTGTGAGATTGGTCCTTTCTCGAGACTTCTAACAGTATAAGTAGGGGGAGAAGCAGGGGGGGTCAGGGTCAATACAGACCTGGGATCTCTATCCCAAGGTCAGGCACTAATTGAATGAAGGATAATGATCGATGAAAAAAGGTGATAGGGACATAGATGAAAACTAGAATGATAAAGATAGCCACTACTCTTTCTTTGACATTGATGTTGGTATTGTGATAGAATACAGAAAAGGAAGTATGTTGTAAAATAATGATAAACTGGTTATATGTAATTGTCATAAATGTCCAGTCTGTAAGAAGAAGACAGACTCAGAAAGAGAGATAGAGTGATCCTTCAGGCAGCAGACAGACAGACAAACAGACTGAGTGGGAGGTCCCTGGGCTCATCTCCAATGCATGTTGCCCTGCATTAGCACTACGGCCATCCTGCAAAAGAAAGACAGAAAGAGAGAAAGAGAACCTTGATAGATGAAAGTCTCCTATCCGTCCATCCATCCATCCATTATTCATTGGTGAATTAGATCTCGCCTGAATGAAGGAGAGGAGAAAGGGGAGGAGAGGGAGAGAGAGGAATCTGTTGTGACGTTGGGAAAGGGTGAGGAGTTCAGGTTAGGATGTGTTTCATGCAGAGAGGGTATTTTTAGAAATTTGGTACATTTTACAGAAGTGTGGACGGATGAGATTTCCAGTGGTGCAAATGTAGTGTTAGGAAAATCAGGGGAAGGGATTTGAGATTTAAGAGTGAAGAGAGCACAGGGCTCGGGTGTGTACAGGACATGGGATAATGAGTGGAAGGTTTTGTTGGGACTGTAAGTAGTGCTCAGAGGAGTCAAGGTCAGTCTACGACCCCGTGAGCTAGCAGCAGGGCTATCGAATAGTTATTAGGAAAGCTATGAGGGCTAGAGCACTTGTAGCAGGTGCTAGAGATTTATGGCACTGATAGAGAGCCCCAAAGTGCTATCGACAATTCTTCAAAAGATATCACATAAAAACCTAATCTGTTCCCCTAAGTAAAGAATTAAAATGCAGCTACAAGAAGGTACAATATAATTAAGTGTGCTAACAAAATACACACAAAAAGTACTCAACAACAACAACAATCACATTTCAAGTAAGGAAAAAAAAGAATTTACATCTAGTTAGCTAGATAGCAGCTACATGCCAGCTGTAGGGAAGGTATGTAAGGTAGCCTAGAAGTGGCATGCTTCTTCTTCTGACTACTAATGAGACAGTCCTGACTATTGGTGTCAAGTTCCCAAACATATTGGAAATGAGTGTTGTTGCTAGCTGAATTAACAGTCACCATCACAAACAAAAGCAGACAATTTTTTTTTTTAAGCTGAAATATCTTAGGCTGCTAGACAGTGAACTGTAGAGCCTGATTATACATTACACAAATATGAGATATGGGACAGCTGTATACGAGGCAACTAAATAAGTCATACAACAAGCAATGAAGGTCAATGATCATGGCTACTTGCATTAAACCGATGTTGTTTTCAGAAGGTATAACCCTATCTATGGTCTATGTATGTCTCCACATGTATTTTCATTATAAAGGTACACAGTCAGCATTGCCTGTTCAGTGAGGCTTAATACACTGCAACCCCTCTTTGGTCCTGGCTCTCAGTTCTCAAATGTAGTTGTGAGTGCTTTATAGGCTCAGAAGTCCTGGAGTCAACACTGTATTAATTCTTTCCCTGCATGTGTGACTAAATATGTGTGCACATCTGTCCCGGCCTTGGCGATGATCTCCTGATCTTCATAACTTCTGAACATGTTGCCAAACTAAGGGTGACAGGAACAGGCTGTGATCATCTTCAAAGACGGACAGAAACCTCGAGCCGCTTCTCAAGACAACTACAAAATAATTTTCTCTATCTATAAACCTTTCACTACAAAGAGACTTGAATCTTGCTAATGCTAAGAAAATAAGATATGGATAACATTATCTGGCTGTTTGCCATGTGTACAGCTGGGGATCATATACAAATCCGAGCTAAACTATCTGAAGCATGGGAGGCATGTGAATGTAATGAGAACTGTCTGCGTTGATCAGAAATCAGCTGTCCAGGCCTCAGGGCTTTGGTGTATTTGTTTAGCATTAGCATGGCTTCCAATGTATGATCTGACCTCTGTTATGAGGCAAGTTATTGTTATTAATTGGCAATGGGAAGCCCCATCAACAGATCTGGATGCGTGCCAAATAGATCAGCACAGCTCTGCTATGAAACGGATCAGTCAGAGCTGACTGTGTGGCATTTATCTAGTGAGGATTCACACGGGCTTGATTTAGCTGATGAATTTCAATGGATTTATTCACTGACTGAATTGCTCTGCTGGAATAATAAATGCTAAGTGGATCTTAAGATTTTGATGTCATGTGCGCCCATGTGTCGTCCATGTATGTTTCAAGACTGAGGATCAGCAGATTGAGTTACAGAGGGAAGAATGCAGAGCAGACAGGTGATGATGGATGGATAGAGAGAAGAATAGGGACATGCGACCTTGTCTGTGCTGTGTGTGTTTTGATGATTTTATCTTCTCTCTGCTACTCTGGTGTATATCTCACTCTAGACAGAAGCTCACACACACATACACATATTCATGCATGCAGAGATTCTCTCAAACAGACACACAAGCACATACAGAGTTGTATTCAACAGGGGGTGTGGGTGTGAGTGTGAGCTATAGGTGATGACAACAGGGCCATATGCTGATTTATTTCTGGTGTTTTTTTCTTTTGGCACCATAATAAGAGTACAGTCACTGATGATATTACATGGTATACACACTTGGCTTTGTATATGTATTTTTTCTATAAACAAATGGATATTAAAAAAACATTTGCTTGTTCTGTACACAAATTTCATTGTAATGCAGTTAAAGGCTTTAGGTTTAGTGTTTTATACTGCTTTAATTTTATCTGTATGGACATTAGCAACCTTTGGTTGTCGTTTTTGTCGTTTCATTGGCGTCTTTGTACTGTATGTGTTGGATAGTGTGAAGGTCATTGCAGAAGACGCAGCGTCCTTCACTGGACCAGTTTGCTGCATTGTCTCTCTCTGGAGAAATGGTCCGATCTTTGCTGAGATTGGCTCAGAGGCCTTGAAACGCTGGTACAATGTACCAATCACATGACGCTAATATAGAGCTGTCTCCTATATTGCCATATTGACTTTCAGCTGATTGTCAACATAATCACAGGCATCAGCGCTTCATCTTGCAGCATGGGAATTTATTTCCAAGCTGATATCTGATGGAAGAAAAATCTCTTGCTGCTGAGTTTGACTTCAAATTGAGCCTGGCACCATAAGGGTCATTTTCAGTGTATTCAGAGTGTGTGTTTGTGTGTATCTGTGCTTGGAGGGTGGGTTCCAGGGATGGCATATATTTGTGTTTGCTGTGCTCTTTATATATTTCATCCTCTACCGTTTGGCCCCTAAGAAAAATTGTAGCAACACAGGCTGAGAAAGACAAAGAAGTGAGCAGACAGACAGAGAGACACTCAGAAAAAATGAGAGAGAGCAACTATGAATGAGAAAAAGAGAGGTGACATTGGTGGTAATTGGAGGAAAAGAAGCGAAAGCCTCAGGGAGCCTCCTGTTTCAGGCGTTACTATGGCTGACAAAAAATGTGTGAGAAATGAAGGAGATCTGGAGGCAGAGTAAAATAGAGTAACACAAAGCTCTTTCAGTTGCTTATTAAATAAATTTGGATTCAAAGCACATCCATATTTCTCTCCTGTGATGGCAGCAATAAGAGTCATGATTTAGGTTTAATACATTTGAGTTCAGAGGGCAGAAGAATATTGGTCCAGATACATTTTTTTCTATATCAGCTTCTTCTATTTCTGAGACAAAAGAAGTGAGACAGATATCAATAATTCACAGCTGTTGTTTCCTCTAGGACAGCCTGTCTGATTTTTATATTAAATCCTGAATTATTAACAGTGTGTTAGATTGGAAAAGTGGTGAATCTCCCTCCTGATGCTCATGAATCAGTATATATCACCCACAAAAGCCTAAAACAGGTAAATAGTTCAAGTATTAAAGTAGGAGGTAAATGAGAGCTGTGTAAGTGCAGTTTTATTTGTAACAATTACATGGATTTCACACTAAATACTCCACAGAGACTTTAACTCACAAAGGAATACAAACGTGCACACACACACACACACACACACACGCACACAACTTTCGTATTACTCATACGATGTCTCTAACTTTGATTCTTGTTATAGTCTTTTTTTTTTTCAATTTCTCCAAACTATACTTGCAACATGCTGGCCTGAAGAAATATTCAAATTTCACATCCTAGTAAACATCTGCCTAATGAATACAATAATCAAAACCTTTAATAATGCTGTATTACCTCCGTGTCAGTTTATGTATTAATTCATTAGTTTTTGCAGCAATTTTCCGTTACACTGCACACTGCATTTTACATCAACGTATCAGTCTGTCCTTATTTGATTTATGTTTTACAATTGTTATATATATAATTTATTTGACTATTGAATATTTTTATCTTGTAGAGTCAGTATATTTTATAGTTCTGTCATATATATTTGCCAGGATATTTGTGATCAATAAAGGAGACCCATTTATCCACTTATCTTCATATCTACATCATTTGAGGCTGCGCAATTTTCAAAAAAGTGACATAAGAAATTTTTCCTTTTTGTAAGATACATTTTGTTCAGAAAACAAATAGAAACCAATGATGAATACTGAGGGTCTACTCTGTGTTCAATTCTGAAGTCTAAACTTGTGAAACTGTGTGGCTGCAGTTCTAACAAGCCGAGTGACACTTTACAGAAGCTTATAAAAGTTTTACAGATGGACCTGTGGGTCATTTACACCAATCGGCCATCACATTATGACCATCGACACATGAAGTGCATCATATTAATTCTGTCTTTACACTGACACCTGTCGGTGGGTGAGATATATGAGGCAGCCATTGAACAACTTGCCCTTGAAGTGTGATGGAAGCGGAAAAAAAGGGACAAGCAGAAGGATTTGACTGTGTGATCTAATCCAACAGAAAAGCTGGAAAAAGTTCATGCTGACCCTGTTACAAAGGTTTCAGTGCACACAGTGTGTCTGAGCTTGTTGTATAGGGGGCTGAATAGCTGCAGGCCTGTTAGGATGTCCATGCCAACCCTTTACACAACCAAAAGTGCCTATAGCCGGAATGTGAGCGTCAAAACTGGACCACAGAGCCATAAAAGTAGGTGGCCTGATAGAAACATAACAGTTTGACTCTTGAACATGCACACATCATAGTTGCACTGGTTAAATAATTTCTCTCAAAACCCCACCCACCCATCAACACCTACCTTTCCACCTATCAGCCATGAAAAGTATTGATGCAGGCCATGTAAATTGGCATTATTATAAATGTCCAAACTTAGCATTAGCGACTGTTTAGTCCAGAGGCAGGTGTAATGACAACCTCTAAATACTTTTGTAATGAACCACAAACTGTGGGCTTGAAATGCAGCAGAGCAAATATAGAAGTGTATACGGTACATTATGCATTTGTTATGATCTCTGACTCCTCTCTATAGCAGTCATCTTGACTTCTAACTGGCACCACTATAAAACATGGAGGCACTCCTTGATGGCTTTTCAGCAGAAACAACAGTTTGTCTCTGTTTTGCATTTTGTCCTTGGGGCAAACTGCACAGATTCTTCTCGACAAGTGCGATCTGATAATTAGGCCTCATAATCATCCTATTAGTATGCAGCTCGATTGAGCCGAGAACAGCTTATTGTTCCCCTGGCATGGGCTGCAGCCATTTGTAAGAGGATTATTGTAAATTTCTTGTTAGGGTTTTTATTACAATGGATCATATGTGTAATGACTTAAATTGCTGTTTTGTTAATCTCAGAAGCATTTGTTCTCAATGCAGCTAGTAGTCTGTGGTTGAAATGAAGGCAGTTTTGCTAAATCTTCTATTAGGATACTGGTAATGATTTTGGAGGCATAAAATCATTCAGAGGGGAGAGTGGCACCATACTTCTAAGTCTGTTTCACTGTAGAGTTGCAACCTTACTTTCTGCATCCTTCTGCAGAAACACAAAGCCGAGCTGAACCGTCTCCATCACGGTTACCATGGTGCCAAAGAAAGGGACCAGAATCACTTGAGCCTTGTTTTGTTCCTCTGACATTCAGGATCCAAACAGGACAACTGGAGAACACGTGGAACCAAGGCCCGGGTTGTTAGGTTGAATTTTAATACAGTCTGCTGAAAGCAGGCCGACACCTCCTGTGAAGACAGACAAACAAGCTAATGGGCCTAAACTAGCCAAACTAGTATAGGAACTATCTAAAGAAGAGTAACGCCATATATTATAGACTAAATATAAAGTGTGTTTAAAAGTTAGAGCCATTTTCTGATGTTTTTGGATAAAGGTGTTTATCCGTGGATATTCTTTTATTTTTGTATTTTTCAACTATCAACCAGCCAAGAAACATTTTTTTAGTACTCCTGTCTGTCACTGCTGCTCAGTGTACCATAATATAGAGAGATGCAGATTCTGGTTCTGCTGCTTACATTCATTAACTTACGTGTCTTTCAAACTGATGAAATCTGCGGTATGATGGGGTGTAATGAACCACTACTTCCTCCTACTTTGGTTAATGGTAGGGGTGGAATTAGAGTTGCCTTATGCATATTATTTGCCACAATATAGGTATTTAATTCTTTTAAAAGACTGTTATTATCAATACTGCATTGTGACATCCTTAGTAATGCACTAAAATATTTGAGAATGTCACTGTGTGCTTTTGGAAACAGTAATTATTTGTTTTAACTATTTTTTAACTATTTTTTATCAGCAAATAAATCTAAAACAACAAAAGTTGTTCAATTCAGCCTTCAAATCACCTTTCTGTCGTGGTTTTTATTCAAAGTATAAAGCTGTTTTGGTTTGACTCCAGTTTCTTAGTGTCTCCAGAGAAGTGAAGTGTGAGTGTGCAAGAGTTTGTGTTTCTCTGTGGACAACCTGGTTGACAAGGAACAGGTCAGATCTCTGAGAGTCGATTTGTCTGCCCTGAAAGGAGAAAAAAAAAACAGCAAGATACTGTTTGCTGCAGGCAAGGCTTTAGGAGGCTCAGCCAGTATGGTTCATCCTCTGATAGATACACACACATACACACACAAACACACGATCTCTCAACACCACTCTGAAACCACAGACATCTCAAGCTCTGATTTGTTGGTCTATTTATACGCAGGCCAGATGAAAGGGATGAATGGGAATTCGGTGCCCCTGTGCTGACTGGTGGTTGACAGACAGCGACTGCCTCTCCTTTACATGCTGCTCTTTAAACTCAGCCAGCATCTACCCCATGGTGCACACATTACCCCCACCACACACACACACACAAAACACAAATGCCACTCACTATGGATGCCCAGTTTGTATGCACGCTACTCTGCAGAGTCAGAAATAAACCATGTGCCCAAAAGCCTTTTTAAGTACCCCTCAAATCAAGTGTACCATAAACACAATTGTCTACTTGTGAGGGCTCTGATTGTCATAATGCATTTCCTAAATATTGACTGTTACTTTAGCCTCATGCTCATGATACAACATGCTGATATTTGGGACCAGAGTGTAACACGGCTTTTAAACAACAGCTCATAGCAGAAAGTAGCAGCAGGTGTACATTCATCTACAAGTTTTCATTTAGCTTGAAACTGCTGAAATAGTCTGATGGCATCTGTTTGGGTTGCATGTGTGATCCATCAAGCTAGATACAGACTATTTGCTAAATCACTGACTGTACTCCGAGCACCTAAAGCCATACATAGAGATAACATCCTAATTCAGTTGCACTCCTTTTTCAAATAGAGCTATTTTTCCAAATTTCTTGGTCAGACCTGTGATACAATTAACATTCATGTTTCAAACCCGAGCCACTGAAAGAAAGCTACCTGTTTCTGAAGGCCACCGATTTTGAGAAACACAGATTAAATGAAAATGAATGAGTTAATATTAGTGTTTGTTTTTGAATTAGTCCGAATAAAGATTGTCCTTCCTGCTCATTTGAAATCATTTTAATGAGATGACTTCCAAGCTTGACAAGGTCAATGTGCTCCTGATCCGATTGAGTCAGGAAATTGCTCCTAATCTAATAATATCAAGTACTGGATCCCTTCCTCGCTGCCTGGGTGACCAAGGTAAAATGGAGAGTATGATAGCCCATTCATAAGTTAGAGTTACAGAATCTTAATGAGGAGATGGAAACTGATGGTCAGTGGGAAAGTTGAGCTGCGAAATGCACCGCACTTTCACATTCTCTCATGTTTGACTGATGTTTTCGTTGATAAGAATGGAAAGGAGCAGAAAATCACCGCAGCTGGTATATCAACACAGATTTAAACACACCCCTTTTTTGTTTTCATTGTAAAGAACATTAAATTTCTCGTGTACTAAAAATCACCCATTACTCTAAGGTTGCTACAGTATTTCCTGACTATATTGACTGGCTGTCGTGTCAAAGAGGGTTGTTTTGCTCATCCTCGCACCACCTGAGCCTACAAGCATTGCAAACAGCTATTTTAGTGTCCATTCCTTTATACAGCCATCATGTTTAAGGTTGCTGTGTTGTAGGTCATGTGCACATAAATAATGCATCACCATTAACAGCAGAAATGTCACTATCTGGCAAGACTGATTATTAACTTTTAACGCTATTCTGTATCAATACTGATATTATTCTGATTACGGCATGCATCCTTACTTTTTGCACGTTTAAGTTATTAGTGTCTTTTTTTTATTTGGTTCATTTTCAGAAGTTGTGACCTTTTACCATTTGCCTATCCTTTCTTCCACTTGTGTCCTTAACACCCTTCCTAAACAACCTTCTTCTTCTTCCCCCTTTGAAAGTGTTACAGCCCCAAAGATTTGTAGTGTGGATGTAAATTGTCCTGTTAATTTCCAATGCATTTGTCTCTGCTGTTGAGAAATGCAGTTGAGGTGTGCATGGTTATAACTTTAGCTCTGCTTGACTGCAGCATTTCCAGCCACTGTGCAAGATTTGTTCCCCTTCTCTTTTGAAAGCGCCTTGTTTCATGTCCCACTAATCTGCTGGCTTCTGGATATCTGCCCTGTTTGTTATATGTGTGTGTGTGAGTTTTAGTGTGTGTGTCTGTGTCAGTGTGTTTTTTTCCCCCCTAAATGTTTCCCTCCTTCTTACATTTCAGTTCATTTTGTCTTCAAAGTCAAGCTGTTTAGTGCGACTCTTATCAAGAGGCTGCAGCTGTTGTTGGTTCGCCAGTGCGGCCTGGAGAGACACCTTCACACACATGCACACACACCAACACCCTTGGTTTACCCGAGCCAAGCTGACTACAGCACACACCTTTCACCGATCATGAATAATAATATCTAGTTGATGTATTTACCTGCAATATGAAATGGCTAAAAGGGGGATTGAGTGTCTCATATTGTTTTCAATAGAGGGCCCTGCCAGAGTATAATTTTTGAACATGCTCTTTACATTTCCTCTAATTATTTTCATCTTCAGTCATTACAATCAGCAGTGTTATTCATGCAGGTTTTGGACATTTTTCTGCTGAAATTACAATGATTACAATAACAGTTCAAATGGCAACCGGTTTCCTCTGTAGCTGTTCTAAGCAGTACACAAATAGCACGTAAGATAGTAAATATTGCACAAGTCTTTCCATGATACATGATGACGTTTCCCAGCCGACATGTTCAATCTCATGGGTGATGATGTATTTGAAGCCGTGGTAGTGTTCATGGTGTGCTAGCTATAATGTTACTCGCTGACCCCCTCTGTTAATGGCATGTCCCCACACTAGGTTAATGGATGCAGAGTTTCCTCCATCTCTACAGCACAGCCTGGCTGTGTCTTCTTCCATGGTTACGGTGGTGGAGCCTGAGCTCTTATTCAGCTCAGATTAATGGCCCCAGCTTGGACTATTGACACAACACTTATCTTGTTTTTATGAGTGCAGCGGTGGTTTCTATCTATAAATGTTAGAGGCCCACGTGTACACAGCCATGCACTAAAAATTGCACACACATACACACACGCTCACTCCCCTCACTGTGTCCCACATGTGGATAGAGTTCAGTTAGGGCTTAACAGTAGTTTAGTCCTAATGAGGCTAAGCTCAAGATAATGTGTACAGCTGATCTGGACTGTTACATGGAGTGTTAGCAATACTGAGACACATACTGGAAATGCCTTAGATATAAAATGCAACGATAAATTCGGCATCAGTGAGTAACTATTCAGATATCTTCATTATTTAGCCCTGCCTAAATAAAAGCATTCATTAAAAGTTATTTATTTTATTGAATTCATAATGGTTCAATTTCCTCCCCTTATTCTTCAAAGGATTAATCATGTTTCATTTGACATCTAAAATTTCACTGATGTTCCTATATTGTATCATGCACATGCTTTCACGTAGTTGTAGTGTGTGTGTCTCCTCTGTGTACTTCGTATTGTCTCAAATCTCGTTAATTGTTGATTTTAACAGCATGGAAAGAGAATGATGGTATTTAAATGCTATAAATTTAGATATTTCATTAGTTTAACCATAACCTTATCATACCTTCTTAGATTATCTTTGGTCTAAAGTCTATTACAAACTTGTGTCTTGGGGACATTTAGAGTGATCAGTTAACCCAACTTCTTGAAACAGGGCTTTTATCTCCTCCTTTCTTTGTTGTTTTTGTCCACCCCTCAGCTCCTGGATATACTCCAATCTGTAACAATCTGTCTGAGTTACACCTCTTCTCTGTATGAAGGTTCTGCTAAAGGGTGTCATTCTGAAGTTTGAGGGTATCTTATTTAACTCTCAGCTTCCCGATCTCCTCCTAGTCTTTGGGCATGAAAACTTTTTTCAGCTTAACCTCAAGGAATTCAGACCTTCCTTTTTTCTCCCTGAGCATGGTCCGGTACCTTTGGAGGACCTCCTTGGATGTATTTAGGAGTGCTTTAAGCTCACTTCTGTTTTCTCTTGCACTCTTCTGAAGATCCAGCTGATCCTTCAGGTCTTACTTATTTCTGGAGCGTGATCCTGTGTATCCGCTCCATCATACACTCAGCTTTTTCTCAACAAAATTGGTCCCAGTGTTGTTTGGCCTTGACATTTGCTCTGTGGTGCTCATAGGTGAAATACTCCACCTGACCCCAGAGTTCATTATTTTCACTTATCTCTGACTCGAGCTGGGCAGAAAGATCAGTGATCTTCTTTTCCTGATGGCAGCTTTGCTCCTTCACCATCTGCAGCTGAATCTTGATCTGGCTAAGCTGAAGACTTCAGAGATGTCTGTGATCTGCACACGGGCCTTTGCTGATGGACCTATTGTTGAAGTCATGGCAGAATGTAATAGCTGTACTCACAGTAGTTCGTCACCTGTTGATAGGTCTGAGATGAAATGAACTGATTTCGACTGGTAAGCTTCACTACAACAATATATTGCTGTATTGATATTTTGTCCCACCTCTGTTGTTTGCTGCCCGTTGGCAAACACTACCTAACATAATAACAGAATAACAGAGGCATGAGGTTTCTGCGGGGACTCATAGAGCTGTTTACAGAGCCTCTCTTGAGTTAAAGCTTTTATCAGGAACACCAGAAAGAAACAAATGTATAGAGAGACTCCAGCTTGTGTAATTCAGTTACAGAGAGAGTTCACCAAGCACTGCATATCGGTAATGTTTGTATTATAATACAGCCTCGCAGCAGATCAGAGGGAAAGAGAATGAGGATGAGCAGATAAGATGTCCCTGTAGACTTCACTTCCTCTGTACCTGGAGGATCAAACACAAAGACTGAACCAAACATCACAGACACTGTCAGTCATGGTTAGGATAACAGATTGCCTGAACTTCTGTCTGTCAGAGAGAAGAGGATGGTGTGTCATTGTGTGTGAGTGTGTGTAGAGAGGGTGGGGGGCATGACAGGGATTATAAAAGAGGAGTACAGTATATTTGTTACAGCCAAGCCAACTTTCCTTTGTCCACACAGCATTACCTTTGTTGTCAAGTGTGTATTGTTAGGGTACACACTCATAGTGGGGTTCACTCAGCAAGTTTTCAAGGTAAGAAGCCCTTTAATAGAACTGTGTAGTAGTAATATGTCAAAATAGATGACTTCACACTCAGAGAGCTCTTGAGACTCACCGGAGTGGAAACAGCTCCATATCTGGCTATGTTTGGAAAACTGAATATGTTTCCTGTCACGTTTCTTTACACTCCACGCCTCAGAGAGCATGTTTTCTCGTGGGTTTATGATATTTCAATCATACTCGGCAGTGTTGGGAGGAAAATGTAGAATGAGGAGTATCAGAGGGTCTAAAATAACAATAAATAATCTGTTTATTTACCGAGCCCTTTGAGTAAATGAGGTTACAAAGAGCTTTACACAGGCGGTAGAATAAAACTTAGTAAAACATAATAAAACAGGCAGGTAATAAAATCACACAAAGCAAGGACAAGAACTAACACACATTAAAATACACAAAGTGAGGGATAATGTTTTGGAAAACACCTAGAGGTTCAACAACCCACTTAATGTACTGTTGGAGAAATAATTGGATTCATAATGCATGATGACTGCTTCAGGGAGCGGTTAAAAGGTATACAAACAAACGAACAGTAGAAGAAGTTCACTAATTGAAAGTCTGTGACATGTAGATAAGTTATAGAAATGTCTATCCTAGAGCCTGAAATCGCTACAGTACACAGATACATGTAAACACAGGCTTGCTCTTGTGTTCTTTCTTATCTCAGGTAGATATTGTGTGCTTAAGGCCATCGTCTCTTTCACCCTTCAGATTCTCAAATGGCGCCCTGACAATCAGGTATTCGCTAAGCTGGTTGGCCGTGATTATAGCACCCCGCTGAACAGCAGCTGCTTGACTTCAGCCATCATTGGTTAAGGTGTGAGTTCACGCTCATGATTGGTTGATGGTGGTTGGATACAGACTGCCTATGGTAGCCGATCAGTTGCCTGGATACAGCCAACCCTCACTGTGTAAGTGGCCTTGGCAAAGTGACGGACAGCATAAGTGCTCTGCAGAGGAATTTGTCAGTCTGTTGATTTGGCTGAGGATGTCTTTATTTTTCTTTACAATGGATGCATTATTCTCTGCAGCTGTTGTAGTTCGTCATTTTTTTCAGTATTTTCATAAAGTGAAATATCTGCAGCACACAAATACAAAAACTCTTTAAAGAAAGCCAAAATATTTTGTTATTGTCATTTAAATTCAACAGTGTATTAGTGTATATATACTTGACCAACAAAGTTGATTTTGATTGTAGCTATTCTGATAGGTGCCCTCAGAAAATCGTTCTTTCCAATCGTTTCATCGTCTTATTTCAGAGGAAGATCGTGGCTCCTTTAATGTGATACTTTACTATTATGGTCCTCAGAGCTTATATACCTGGTGCGTTTATCAGTTTAAAGTGTTTAATGTGGAGCCACCCAAATTTACTTGGATTATTAAAGTAGACTTAATATTTATGAAGCTTAAATTTGTTTTGGAAAGTTTTCGTCCTGTATAGAGATAACCTCATGGTGTGAAATCTTTTTAGGTTTATCTCTCAGCAGAAATCTTGCCGTATCCATCTCATCTGTGCAACACATTATACGTCTGTAACTCCTGGATGTCAGACCATAAGCGGTGACTTTGATATGTAACTCTTGCTGGGTCTTTGGCTACTAACTGCGGTATCTTGTTTCGTCTTCATTGCTGCGTGTTCTGGCCACTCTCCCAAGTCTAAGCCCAGCTTGGTCACCGCTCACTAGTTTCCAGTGTCGCTTTTTCTCCCCAACACTTGTGGTTTTGGCGTGTGCAGCAGAGATGTAGACTGTTAGCCAGTCACTGTGAGAACTTGGCCAATGATGAACATCATCTTAGTCATATTTTAGCTACTGCATTAACGTTGCACACAAATATATTCACACAAAAACGCTTCATATTTTCCTCTGAAAAACACGAGATAGACTTCTAACCTTTTCAGCTCTGTCTGTTACCAAAAGGACAGTGGAGCAGCAGGGGGGGAATGTGAAAGTGAGATAAAGACATGAAAGGAGGGATTAAAAAGAGGTAGACATTTTCAGAATAAGGGCGGGAAAACAGACGGACATGGGGAGAAAAATGCCAGAGCTCTGCAGACGTTTATCTGTGGATGCACAAAGAAGATTAACCCATTAAAGTTAATGTTCTCAGTGGTCAGTCGAGTGGCCAGTGGAGCATAAACAGACCTGCAGATGGTCCCCCACAACTGGACTGTAGTTAAAAAGGACCATTACCACATCCCTACACCCTCTTCATCACCTGCTGTCAGCTGGACATTTCTACTTCATCATGGCAAACGCCTCAATCAACTATATGAGCCAGTGTCACCTACCTGCACTGCAATGCCCCCTCTACAGATTAAATGACTTTTTGTCAGCCCCTCCCTCCCTGATTATCTCTCAAGGCCGCTGACATGCTCCCATTGAACCCTCGCCGCAGTTGCCTTGACGACTGTTCTCACACTGGGCGGGGTAGCCCTCACTTTTCTGCGATGGTGGCTGTGATAAGTGCAACAATTATGTAAATTCTGTCCAACCAAAGTGTTTTTGCAGACTACACACAGAATGCTGAAAAGCTTTCAGCCAAATGTTCAAGCTCTGAAGTTTTGTTGTCTATTCAGTGCTGGTGCATTTATACGTGCCTCTGATTTAAACCTTTATTCATCACCTCTCTCTGTCGCACATGCTTATACATGAGGTGAGACTGATGAGAGAGTCTTTGCAATAGCAGTTTCCCAAATTACTCACTTGTTCCCCATTAACAATCACTAATGTGAACATTGACGTTCCTGTCGGGACTTTTTTTTTTTTTGGTCTAATCAGACTGAAATTAAAATTTCACAATTAGGAAGTCAAACTAACAGAGTCAGACTAATTATCAGGAGGACAGATAGTGTTGATTATGTTGATCAGGAAGCAATTAATGTCTAGAATGAGCTTTTCTTTTTGCACTTTCGTCTGTTGCTTTCAGCACGCCAGAGTTGTGCTGATGCTGCATCTTCCTGCTGCTGCAAAGATGGAAAATAACAACATCACTCTGCTTTTGAATCGTACAAATGATGCAAAAAAAAAAAAAAAAAATGACATCTCAGTTGACAGCTCAAAGGCAATATGCACTTTGCATCAAAACAATACCAAAGTACGTTAAGTTTCAGCATCCACCTATGAGCCGAGCGAACAAATGCAGCAAATCATACTGATCTAAGCAGGCCGCTGCATCACAGAACCAGTAGAGCACTATTTTAGAGTAAAATCACCACAAATCAACGGATAAAACACTTTGAAGCTGTCTCTAAGTCATGGTTTAAGACCACACCAGTGTAGAAGTGTAGCATTTATTTAGCTTAAAACATAAAACTGCATTTAGTTTGTTCCCAAACTGAGACATTGGTAAGATTTGTGGTACAATTTTAATATGGACCTAAAACTGGATTTAGAAAGCAAAATAAAGGCATTTCAAACGTGGTTTGAATACGAGTTACTGGAGAAATTCAGTTGTCATTTAGAATTTAAATATGAATTGTTTGACAGCTGCAATGATCTCTAAAGATTGTGACTAATGCAGCGTGCTAGGATGACCAATGAACAGCTTACAACCAAATCAGACATTTCACAAATTTTCCCTGTCAGGGTTGTGAGATGCATGTTATTTCATGTGTCTACTCTTAATTCACACCAAACTTCAGGAGCACTTCAGTGTGTTTTCTCAGTCATGTATAAGCTCCAAATTTCTCAGTTTATGTTTTTCTTTGTCACCCTCTGCTTTTTCATGTCCTCCGTTTCCAACCAAGCTGTGAAGTTTCCTCAATGCTGTTAGCGGAGCTTTGATTCTGGATGTCTGTGCATGCGAGCATTTTGAGAGTACTCTTGTTCTCACTTCCAATAACAACCCCGTCCCTGGGAGATGGGCTCTCAGAGGCTGCCACAGTTACACCAGCAGTGTTTGGCTTTGGCATGAGCTCCTCTTCTGTTACCAGGATTAACATGTATCCCCGGAGAGCTCAGGCTTGGATCCTGCCAACATGTTGCTATTCTTTTCTGTGTTGTCTCTGTAGACTCGACAATTTGTGAATTAAAAACACATTAAACTCAGTGTTATAGCTGAATAAAGGTTCAGCCTTGCTCAATTTTTTAAAAACTCTTCAGGAAAACTGTTTTCATTATGGAGAGGAGAAAACAGGTATTAGAATCTAATTCATATGGTGAATTAAGATAACTTGGCTGTCTAACTGGCTATTAACAATGGCATGTATTGCTATTTTTACTTGGTTATGCATGTATGAGCAAATCACAAAACTAAACATTTGTGGGGATTTTTTTATGCAGGAATGCCTACTTTAGAGTGGGAATGAAAAAAAACTACAGACTCTGAGTTCTCCTGTGCAGGAAATAAAAAGAAATGCAGCTGTAAATGACACTGACCTTTAAGGAAAATAGCAATTGTAGGAATACTTTTAATGCTTCTCTGTGCATATAATAATGAAAAAGAAGAATACACAACTTAAAGAAAGTTATAAACAAACTGTAAAATATTGTGATCAATTTAGTATCCTCCTCTGTTGAAAAAAAGGCCCACTCTGATATTAAATTAAAAAGTTTACATTTTGATGCATACTTTCAGCTTTCCTTAGTGTTTGAAAAACTGACCACCTGTAATGATTTCAAGTCTCAAATTTTCTGTCTTCAGCAAAATATAGAAATCGATCATCTGGCTTGAGACAACAAATCGATTTTCGGTGAAAATCACTCAAGAACAAAATAATGCAAAAAAAAGGATACTGGAAAGTTTTACCTATCAAAGGACAGTTTCCTCAACTGTGATTGGACTTCTGTATTTTTCTTCATAACTCAGAAGTAAGATGTAACTTGTATCCTCATCTTTACAGCAGGAGCAGTGTTTGGATAAAGTTCACAGCTAAAAAAATCTGCTCATGCGAGTGCTTTGAACCAGAGATGGCAGAATAGTCTTTGTGGTTTTGTGTGAGAGTTGCGCTCTGACCAGCAGCATTTTTGAGCAGTCCAGTGCAGAGTCATGGAAGCAGGGTATGACTCTTATTTAAAGTTGATAAATATTAAAAAACTATAAAAATATTTCAGAGCGAAGGCCAGACATTTTTTACAAGCAGAATTATAGTAAATGAAAAGTCAAAATAAAAAAGTAAAATGGCCTGACCTCTTGCTCTAGAGCTGTAGGTTCCTGACCTCTGGTCTAGAATAAATCAAATATTCACTGCAGGAGACTACGAAACTATTTCACTACTGTCATATTTCCTGAGATTCCTGTAGATAAACTGGAGTACGTTCCTTAGACTTTAGATAGAGGATGACTGTCCTCCACAGAGTTTGAAAACAGGTTTCAACTGCAGGTCTTTCACTTTTAACACCAGTTTTAAAGAAAGTCATTGCAAAGACAGAGTGAAGATAAGTTTTGAGTGTCCTTGTTTTGAATTTGTCTTTGCTGTTTTGAGTGAATGATTGAAATATACAGACATTTACATGTAATCTGTAGTTGTGGATCTTAGTTTTATTGCACAGCTAAACCCACAAACAAAGTGAGATGATACAGATGTAAAGGATGATTCACTGAGGCCATGTTTGTCAGTGTATGCATGTGTTTTTGTTTGTGCATTGGTAGATGCTCTGTTGAAAAGGTCTCTTTTGAACTTTGGGGCAGAGCTGGTCTTTGTTGTCTGTCGGTCTGTCAGTCGTCCTCCCTCCAGCTCACCCAGCTTCAACCCATCCTCCCATCGGCTTCCCCTCATCTCCCATCCTCCAACCACAGCTAGAGGCTCTTTCATCTCGCCTCTGTTGGAGGAGGAATGGAGGATATGTGTGTTCTTGGTGTGTGTGTGTGTATGTATGCGTAGGCCCCCACAGTAGGTGCACAAAAGCACCAAAACGAACATTTCATCAGAAGCAATTTGACCTTTCACCTTTTCTGTTGTTGCCATTCATTGTGTGAGTGGCCCATCATGCTCGCATTAGCAGTCAGAACACCAGAGATGACACCCACTGCTTGCCAATGGGAGACACACACACACACACACACACACACACACACACACACACACACACACACACACACACACACACACAGAAAAGAGGGAGATCAATTCTGTCCTCCGTGTCCCTCTAACTGGCTTCAGAATTACATTTGAATACTAATACCACAACATCAGCCACAGAGGCCCCAGTTGATAAAGGTCACTTCAGACACAACGCTGCAGCTGCAAAACGTGTGTCACAACAAAAACATCCTCCTGGGATGAATCTCAGACCAGCCTGCAACATAAAGTAATGTAGGTGCTGAAGAAGAATTCCAGGAAAAAATGATGTCAGCAACTATTTTTGCAAACCAATCAGTTGTTGAGGCAATTTACAGAAAATATCAAACACTGAGCTGAGTGAAGGGAAAATCACCAAAGATATATTTGTTTAAAAAGTTAAGAGCAGTCTTGTTTGTTTTTAGTTTTGAGGCTGACTCTCAGTGAAAAGACCAGGCTAACTTAATCTTTATTAGGATTGATCCAGGATTTTCCTATAAAGAATTTTTCTGGAGGAACAAGCTGGACGTAATAGAATTCACTACAATGACATCTATCTGTACACATGGTAATGCAATAAAGCGACCATTACAGGGCCTGTACATTCAGTAATGTACACACTTGATGCACACAGAAATATGCATGCAGCACACATACACACAGGCTCATTAGGAATAGTGGAGGAGGAGCTTAATAGTCTTTCTTCATGAGCCTGCATGAAAGAGACGAGTGGTGGATGGAGAAGCCTCAAAAACACAGCTCTGCGGTTTCTGTCTGAATACGTATGAGAGTGCTTCTTTTGCATTGATGCTGTTTTTCATTGTACTAAATCTATTCTTCAACTGTGCAATATCAAAGGTCATAAATGTAAGAGATGACAGTCCTTTGCGTTTTTGTTTGCTCGATAAATAATCTTTTATGTGCAGCTGTGCTCTCTACTTCTCCGCATTGTCATCCTCTGTCTCTCAGCAGATGCCTTGTTTGTCACTCGTACGGTCTTCTGGCCTCAATCCATCTCCCGCTGGCCCTGAGGCCAAAGTCCATTCAGCTGTAATCACTCCTCTTTAGCCCTGCTGCCCACACAGACCTTTGCACTGTCACTGCTACTGTCAGAGCAGAAGAGCGCTTCAGCAGTGTGAGCTCCTTTAATGATGGTTTATAAGCAGACCAGACACACAGGCAGCTGAGGGAGACGGTGTCATGTAGGAAATGTCTGCGAAGGAGACTAATATAATTCAGACTCGGCTCACCCTCAGATAAAGTTACAAGTGCTTGATGCCTGGTGTTTGTCTGAAGCAGCATGCAGGCAGATACTGATGAACGGGATATTTGTTGTGGCTGAGCCAAATGTGTGAACATGATGACTTTCCAAGTGTGAAATATTTGAGAACATTTTGATAGAGGGACAGTTTCTACTTTAGATTCTAAGATTTCATGTGCCATTTTTACAGCCTTTACAGATATGTTTAAAATTAAACTTTGAGCTCAGAGCTGCAGAGGTTTTAAGCTTCATGAAAACTCAGATGTAGGACGTGTTGCTCAATCACAAACACAAATGAGGCTCCTGCAACTCCTGTCTGGAAAATATTAACAGAATTTTGCCCCTGAGCAAACCTCATGACCTTTTTATCAGTGAATAAATAGGAAGGAGAATTTCGAGGCTGATCTCATTACTAATCATCCAGGATTAAAAAAAAACGAATTTATTTCAAGAATACATGCAAAGACAAGGTGATCTTCTTGTAAAATTTTGTTTATTTCTGGTTGTCAATACTAAAATTTGTTTAGGCATTTACTTATATTTGTTTTGATACAGTTCTCTCTCTTTTTGGCCTACCTGTCTATTCAACTTTTCATAGCCAAGCCCTCTGAGACAGAAGTCCTGCCTTTAATAAAAGCCTGCTGTATATTAAGGCCTGGTACCTTAGTATATAAGGGAAAGCAAGACACTTACTGTAAGTTAACATGCAAGTACACTAAAATTAATAGACTTCATTATTGTATCAGATCACAAGCTAAAGCTACAAGGGTGAGATTGTGCACAGGCAGCAGTAGCAGGAGGTGTACCTGTAGATCCAGCCGCTCTCCTACTGCCACATCCATCACAATACAGGCGTCTGTGCTGAGCACAGCTCTGCTTGTTGGCATTTTAGGGCCCCAAAAGGACAGTTGAAGCTGCCTGTAATGAATAAGCCATCAGCTAGTCTGGGGGTTCCCGCTGCCACAAGGACCCTCTCTGTCACATCCATCATGTGCCTGAAACCCACAGAGGAGGAGCACAGGTGTGTGTCCACAGAGAGGAGTGGTTTGTTTAAAGGTCTTTAGGTCACGTTTTCAGGGTCAGTGGCACAATGTGTGCTGCTGGTTGGAATTGCTTTTCTTTTTTTGATCACCTCTTCTTCAACATGAATAACTGCATACGTGGGGAATTGTGGGATATACGGGAATTAGACTGTGAGGAGGGTGTAGGGTGGAGGGCGAGGGCGTGGGGGTAAGTGGGAGAGGTTGTTCTGGTCCAGGGGGGTTTCAGAGACACAAAGAGCTGCAAGTCCCAGAGGACCCTCCTCCATCAGCCCTCCCTGTTTTTTTTTATTACTGGCTTGATTAAACTCAGCCGCCAGCCAGTAATGGAGTGATAATATATGATCTCTCCGACTCACACACACGCACGCACACACACACACACACACAAACGCACGCAAGGCTCTCATAGGTATTCTTAGTTGCATATCAACACACCCGTGTGGTTTGTCACATGACGAGCTCCCATGGTAACAGAGAAACAGATTAATTAGCATTCTTGATTAGTGCAGCATATTGGTGCCTTAAAGAATTTATGATGGAGAATTTTTCATCAGTTAACCTAAAAAAACAAAAAAGGATAAGCTCACCCAAATTTACTGTGACTCAAACTGCCTTTTTATCATGTTTAGAGGTTCAGTGACATTGTGAACATCAACTCGAATAACTTCCTTTAATTATCAGTAAAAAAATGCGGCCAAAGAGTGAGTTTCATTTCAGCATCTTCAGTGGGATTATTGCATATTATTATCAAAAGCTGCGTATCAGTGTTCAGTCATCTGATACAAACTGAAGATGATTTTCTTCCTCCCACATTTCTGATCCTTCATAAAAACACAGCCAGAGATTTCTGAGGAGTTTTTATACACTCACTTATTTTCCAGCAGGGCCCACAATATAAAAGGTTTTTCATGTTACAGAGCCAACAAGTGCCTGGAGTGTTGGCTCCGCTGTGCTGAAGGGTCAGTGTCAGTCTAAAGGTTACAACACTGCCAATTCTGTAGTTTATGTGTGGAAGTCTAGACAGTAAATGAGACCTACTTGGCTGTTTCTAAAGCGCTATTTAGCATTTTATTTCCTTTGCTGTGTAACGTCTGAGCAATGGATGTATGCAACTTTTTTATAAGGATGCATCTCACATGTTTGGTGTGTCTTATCTTTGAAAATCCTGTGATGATACCTACTTAGTCATATGCCAGACTTTAAGTGGGAGGGAAAAATAGAGGCCTGTCTGCATCTAAACTGTTCTCCTCTGCTGCCTTACAGGAACATGGATTCGGTTTAATTTGTGGTCAGGGAAACTAGGCCTGCAATTGTTTTCTTAAGGCCATCTATCATAGACTGGTCCTTTTTTTTTTGGTCTCATTTCACAGTCAGTTGGTGCGTCGTGCTCTTTTCCTCCGCTCAGTGAGATGTGGAGCCCGGCCTAATCAGAGATCTGAGTATTGATTTCCAAGCAAGCTGAAAAAAAAATGGCTGTTGCTTGCCATGCAATACAAAGGTACTGAGTAGGCCTAATCAACACCTATTGATTATTTTACACTGACCGCTCTCCTCTGTCAGACAGTTTTCTGTTCAGCATGCCCGCTCAGAAATCTCTGTCTCTTTCCCGCTGTGAAGACAAAGAGCCGCCCCGGAACATTTGTTCTAACATAGAAATAAATTTGGAATAAATGAATAACAGTGAGGCTGAATTTGATCAAATAATCAGCTCAGAGGTGCTCAGTCACAACAGAGCCATGACACACACACACACACATGCACAATTGCACACATAAAAAAGAACACCTGCTCATTCGCATGCATGCACACAGTCCCACCGTGATGTGAAAGCAATTGGCTGCAGCAGAGGAGAGGCCAGCTCCCAGAGTCGGTTGCTAATGGCTACAGGATCTAAGGGAGCGGAGAGAGATGTCGATAATGACATTGTCACTCCCAGCCAACCAGCCTGCAAAAATGGGACAGGACACACACACTTGCTCAAACACATGCAAGTCTGTCGGGGCATTTAGAGTAAAAGAGCAACACGTATACAGGAGCACATGCAGACGCTGAAATGGAAGAGCAATTTTCTTCCAACCAGAAGGCTGTGTTATTATAGCTGTCAAAATGCTTTTCTGCTACAACGAGTTTCTGGCTGCTGGTTCGATGTTTCAATAAAGTACTTTTTTTTTTCTATTGAGCACAGCTAGATGTATCATTAACCTTCATATGAAATACTTTTTAAATTAATTTATATTCCAAAGTAAAATAGAAAATTTTATTTTGGCAATTATTTCTTTTACTTGCTCTGGCATCATTTTAATCACCTAAGATGTTTCAGAGGGGAGGATTGACTTTTGCGACATTTGCACTGGTTCATTATGAATAAACTTAGATAGGTTGAGAGGTTTTATCAAAAGAAAATGGAGAGGTGAAGAAAATAAGAGTGCACAACAAAATAAAGTGTCGGGAAGCATCTATCAGTGCCCCACTATTTTATTCTTCACCCTTTTTTAACAGTATAATCACACTTCAACTCTCCAGTTTTCATGCAAGTTCAAAATTCTGTTGAAAAGTTCCCCACATATTATTCCCTTTCTTATTTTATAACTTTTTATCATTCAAAATTGACCAAAGGACTTTGACTTACGACATGCTCTGTGTTCCCTGTGTAACAACAGGACATAAGATTGCGCTGGAGCTGATGTAGATGATGTAAGGTCATGTAAAAGCTGCAGGACAGCTGCTCTACTCTGCTATCGAAAGTGTGTGTGTGCTGGTTTCCACAGGCTCTAATACTGAGCGGCAATTTGTGTCACTGATTGAGCCGCCCACAAGAGGAAAAAGAGAGGAAAGTCAGATTAGTCAAGGATTTTTGACACAGGTTAAAAGGCATTTACAGATGGAGATAACTGGGAAATGTAGCACGGTGTAGTAGCAGTCAGGACCTCAATGACTTCTCCTCTGGCTTCCCTGTACAGACCTCACTCTGATGTTTTCCATATGAATGCTGTACATTCAGGATCAACTGATCAAACTCAGTGAGGAGAAAAGAAGAGGAAAGAGAGGGGTGAGAGAAAAAGTAAACAGATTCCATTTCAGAAAGGGCAGAGGAGTGGTTATGAAGATGAAAACAAAGCATTTAAAAAGTAAAGGAGTTACTTGAGGAAGAATTACAGTGTCTACTCCGTCTCCAGCATAGCGGATAATTCAGACATCAGCAGAGTATTAAAGTACTTCTGGTGGTTTCTACCCTCTATAGACAAGATGATTAATATCAATCTTGTTTTCAGAAGGACATAAACCTTATTGTTATCTTAATGAGCCGTGACCATGTAGAGCAGCCCTGACTAATGGGGTTAAGCTGTATGTTGTGCTCCCAAAAGACAATCAGGGATACTGCACTCACTGTAATTCCTGCTTTGATCCTCTACTAAATGTGTGGGCTGTGGATCAAGATAAAATACAGAAATTGTTTGACATTTGATTAATACACCAAAAACCTCTTATCCCTTTCCTTTAATGCCTTAACCTATATCTGTAACATGCTATAAACTAATTCAATCTGCATTTAATGGCCATTGAATAACAGGAAGGAGTTATCCCCTTGTGGTATAAGAATCATACATTTTTCTCAGTCAGTGGGGATATGCTATGAATTTACTTTATGCAGACAGGACCTGGCGCCCTCCCTCTGTCTCTTCCAGTCTCACTCTTGTGTGTTTTGCACACTTCTGGTAATTTTGTAACAAGCTTCCCACAGCCTTTAGTTTTTCCAGCTCAGTGAATTATCGATCATTTACCAGCAGCAGCTAGGTCCTGTATATGTTGCACCCCTGAGTTTTTAGCTGACATATTGTCCAGTCACCTGAGACTAATACATCCTGACATGTTCAGTATGGAGTCCAGTTTACTGCATTGCAATGATGTCTTGCAGGAATAAATAAAGCTTCTTCTGTTGAGGCATAAACTTATCATGTACCTGGTGGTAACAATTACAATTTTTGAGCGTGGTTACAGTTTGAATAATAACCGTGGTTTAATGATCATTAGTTAATATGCATTCATTAATTTAGTAATACGTATTGTAGGGGAAAATGTACAATAGAGATATAAGTATAGATTACAGTAAAGTTGAAGACTAAAGAGCTGGAGACTAAAGAAAGTCTAAAAACAGACTTAATGACCTGTTTTTTCAATGTGTTGAAAAACAGGATGCAGGCCACGACCTGGTCGCACATGGTTCTGCCAAATTCGACGGGAAATCTGGCCAGCAAAACATGTCTACACAAAAGTCCCGTTGTTGGCTATCAGACACCAGTGTGAAGTACACTTATGGGAGAGACCATGGCTGATGTCACTGGAGAAGTATAAAGGATTTGGGATTGTTTGGTTCTGGGTCCGTCTGTCTGATTGTCATGACATTGTGGTTGATGCTTTGACTGGAATAAATCTTGCAAGAGGCTGCCATCTGATTCTGTCTTCAGGTGCTTCATTTTTGCACCTTCTGCATCCATGAAATCTACCATAGTCAAAATCACATGATTATTCTTTATGTAAATATATGTATAATACGTTATAATCATGTTATAGCACTGTATAACTATAGTTATAAAAACTCATAAATTATCATAATGCTTTATAGCAATAATCATAACACATTATAAAGCATTTTATCATGATGTATAAAGTCAGGTATTATAATGTGTTATAACTGTTAACAACTCACTGATGATGCCCACATAGATAATGCAATGCAGCTGTTGTTAACAGTTATAATACATTATAATACCTTACCTTCTAAGTCATAGAAAAATGCTTTATAATGTGTTGTGATTATTGCTATAAAGCATTATGATCATTTATGAGTGTTTAGAACTATAGTTATACAGTGCTATAACGTGATTGTAGTGAATTATAAATATGCTTATAATGCGCTGTAGAGATAAGCGTCAAAAATTGTTACCAAAATGTCATTGTGTAATTTACTGCTTCATTTTAAAACCCTTTGCTGCTATGTTGCGTTTGTTTAAAAGCCTTGCTTGTTGTGCAGGGCGGTGATCCTGCAGAAGCTGCATCAAGTTTAATGTGTTTGACCTTTGCAGCAGGTTTCGCAGACGGGTGATCCTCGGTCTTGAATAACCCCTCGGTAATTCTTGGTGTAGTCAACCTGAAATGCGATCACACTGCCAACTTCACTCAGCAGATACAAAACTTCACTGCATGGTGACTCTTCCACAGTTGAGCTGATGTAGTGCAGCCTCTATATCTCTCAAAAAGCACATAAAGGGGAGCTCTGTAGAATATGTAACCTTTACTGAATGAAATAAATTCATGCATGAATGAATAAATAAATGACGGGGTGTGTGGTTAAAAGTGCATCCATCCATCCTATGGGCGTCAGGCATCAAATGTTTTAGAGTTGTCTATTAGAGTGGTGATGATATCCTCTGATATGTAAAGACTAAAGGCACTCAAGTGATCAAGAAGCCTCAGGTTATCACTAATAGACATCAATATTTTATATCAGATGGACAAAATCCAAGAAACAAAAAGTTTCTATTTGTTGGCAAACTACCAAAAGTCAGAGAGGCATCACTGTTTATCCTTTGCAAATGTTTGTGCAGAAAAAAAACTCGCTAAAGTGGAGTCGAGCAGGGGGGCATGTGGTGTCCTGAAGGTGGCTCAACGCCAGTCTCTCAAAGGTTTTCATAACCACAGACGTTAGGGCAACAGGCCTGTAGTCATTTAACCTAGGGATGCACCGATCCAATATTTGATATCGGTATCGGTAGAAGAAAATTCTAGATCAGGTATCGTGACAATGGGCCCAATGCATGGGGGCCAATCTATTCAGTCTAACTCTATGCTATGCACCCTGAGTGGCATCCACAAGTAAACACAACAACAAAAGGTAATTCAGCGCAGCTTTTTTGTATCGTAATTGGATCGGTATCGGCCGACACTAAACTGTAGATAGCTGTATTGCATCAGAGGTGAAAAAAGTGGATCAGTGCATCCTAATTTAACCCTGTGATGAAGGGTTTCTTGTGGGAGGGGATGATAATTGAGTGTTTAAAGCAGGAGGAAACTGTGCACAGCTCCAGAGGTCTGTTAAAGACAGACTCTCAAGCAGGAAGGGGACACACCATCAGGTCCTGCAGCCTTCCGGATCCTCTTCACTGATCTTTAGGGATGGTGGAGGGTTGCAGCAGAGGGGGGTTGCAGGTTGTGGCAGGGGTTGCAGGTGGGTTTGAGACAGGTGAGTTTGAGTTGTCATTGTGGATTCATACAGATTACATATTGTATCTTTATGTTTGGGACTTGGCAGCAACACCTCCACTCTGGCAGATCATACAAAAATGAAAACTCATTATTGTGAGAGCAAATTATTTAATATATTGTGTAATCTTTCCTAACATAAGAGAAAATGATAGTCCCCTCTATCTGTACAGCGTCTTTCTTTCTTCACTTTTCGGCTCCACAGAGGCTGCTCCCTCCTAAGATTAGATTAGCTTCAATTAATGCTTATAAGGAATCTGTGCAGGATGTGAGTTTGCATACTGAAACACTGATACTTACCCACATCCTTTATTGGACTCCTGCCTCAGGAATAAAGTCTGTAGTAGACTGTGTTTGGAAACATGACACTAGCAATAAATATCACATTTGCAAGGCAGCATTGAAAATAAGAAATATAACACATGCTAATCAAAACAAAGTTTGATCAGACCAGACATTTTTGATCATAATACCCCTGCAGAGATATTTCCTGACAGACGGATATTATTCCATCCTTCTTCTGGGTCTTAAAGGATTTAAGATGTCTAACAAAGTTTGAGAGACGTGGTTGACCCTGAAACGTCTGTGTGAACATTTCACATGAATCAGCTGCCTTTTAATTCATGCTGTTATCAGTTTGCCTTTTCCTTCAGTCTTATCTACCTATAGAGATACACTCTGAAGGAAATTATCCTCCTCCACAAGGAGAGAGTGAGAGAGAGAGAGAGTTCTGGGCCAAACTTTCCTCTCCTCTGACAGTGAGAGATAACACTTCACAGCAGCAGCTTAACAAAATAAGAAGAGGCTGGGAAGAAGGGAGAAAGGGGAGCACTCCCGTCTGAAGAATAAAGAGCTGAGTAATTAACTTTCCCATCAGCTCCTCTGGTCAATAATGCTGCTTCTGTGGACTTCCTGTTTGTCTGATTGGAAATATCTATGACCTACTTTCTCTCTGTCCAGCCTTTCCTTGTCTAACTTCTTCCTTCATCTCTTTTATTCCCTAACTACCTGAGCCCCTAATCAGGCCTATTTAGCCCTCAAATAAACTCCAAACTCCATACAAATTGCTTTTTGTCTCTGTGATGTGCTGACCCAAATGATGTATGAGTGTGTCTCCATTCTGCGGTCAATGGGATGGTGTAGATCTGGGTATATAGGAAATACAGTCACTGTCGGGGCTCAGTCCGTGCTTTTTGAGTAAATGCAGGCAATGATAACTGACAGGGCAGATTTTGGACTAAGATTATGGGCAGTACAGACAATGGCAACATCACTCATGACCTACTTTATGTGGTTTTCAGAACTTGCCTATTTGTGAACTTCTGTCTTAACATGGATGTTTGATTTGATCACTGTTTGGTTAATTGCCGCAAAGTTCAAAAAGTGAAAAGGAGCACACTCAAACAATAAACTATCTTCAAGTCCATCCATGACCACATAAAGGCTTAAAATAGATAGGTCAGTTCACCAAATTAAATGTCCTTAGACAAGTAACTGATAAGGTTCAACTTCAGCCTATAAAAAGTTTTTTTGTGGCTTCATAGTTACTTTAATTCCTGTAAATGTTTTTGACTGTTATTAGATACTACATAGATATAAGGTATAGAGCATGTTTTATTCTTTTAAACACTGCCTCTGGGATCATCATTCCACATTTGTCTTTTATTCTTGCTGTATTCACACAATGAACTCCTGTTAACCAAACTGGCAGAATTTCTTTCCCCAATTTGACCCAGAATTTATCCCACTAACAGCAAAAAGTTGCTGCTGTGTGATTTTAGCAGGCAAGAGTCAGAAAAATTCATTAGGAGAAAGTGGTAGGGTTACAAAGCACAACAAGAGCATCAGCCTCTGCCACCTGCCATCTTAGATGTCATTTGACAAAACTGCAACTTCTGCAGCACCGTCTTTCTATCACATCTTGTTTCCCATCCCCCTCTCACCTGGGAAAACCTTGTGCTGTGAGAGACTTTGTGAATTAACAACTTTGGTAAGTTTCAGGAGGGCTGTCCTGACTCTTCCTGGGATTTTCAGTGGTCTGTATGAAAAAAAAATCTTCAATCTCTTCTCTTATTGGATTTTCACATTTCTCTCCTCTCTGTCTTTCTCTGTCTTTGGGTTTGTTTCCTTTATACATTGTTCTGTTTCTTTTTTCTTTCTTTGCCTGGTCCCTGGGATCATCTAACACCCCATCTGGCCTCTTGCATTGACTCTGTCTCTGAAACATTGACTTGGCTGCTATTGATAACTCCCCACCCCCCTATAAGACAAAGATATTAACACTTCCAGGAATGTGTTGAATGTGTGATCCTCTCAGTCGAATCATTCACTTCTCTTGCTCTGGTGTTGTATATTTCAAAGCTGTATGCTTAGCTTGCAGTCTGGCTGTATTAATAGATCCAAATAGCACAAAATAGATTTGGAGCTGCAGCAGTTCCTCCTGCTGCCTCCGGCCCTCCCTGGCTGGCGGTCTCGCCCGGTGAGTGTGCATTCTTAATGCTCCCCTGGCCTCCATGAGAGACATGATTGGTAGAATTAATTGTGGCCGGAGGGCCGAATGGGAATAAGTGGAGGGGGAGAAAAAGGAGCGATGGAGGATAGGAGGAGGAGGAGGAGGAGGAGGAGGAGGGTATTTGGCTGGTGTTAGTGTTGTGTTCCCTTCATGAACGCCTGGCACTGGGGGGTGTTGACGTTGTTTTTATACTCTTATACTCTCTTTGTCTCACTAGATTAATATTAGCCCAAACTTATTTTCTTTTATAGCTCAGTTTCAGTTTCAGTATCTCTTCATTTGTGATTTACACCTCTGTTGCTTGAAGGGAAGAGATTAGAGAGGCTAATACAGCAATCTGAGTGTAATGGCATCCCAAGCTCCCCAGGCAGTAATTCTCTCAAAACAAAGTGTAGTTCTCGTTATGACTTACCATTAAATGAGATAAAGTGGGCTTAAAATTGGACTATAAAACTTGATATTTTATGTACTTGTGTTGGCCTGATAAACCTGTTTGTTTTAGAGGATTTTAGAGGATAGTGTCGTGTGTTTTTGTGTTGCTGGCCTTCAGATAACATCTGAGCTCCTAACATAAAGGAAGCTATAACTCCTTTCTCTTTCTCTCTTAGTACCTGTTGACCTATCTTATCTTTCAGAACTTAAACAAGCTATGGGTGTCCAACACAGAAACACACATTAAACCTCTCTTTCTCCTTACCAATGTGTGTCTGCTCTGTTGACTGTATACTATATTGATTTGCATGTTGACAAAGCCTGCTGTTAATGATCATGCGTAATATCTTGACAATCCAAAACTAAAAGTACAGAAAAACATTTTCAGCGAAGCAGGTTGATAGTAAGAGGTTTAAGTATGTGTGTTAGTAAAGCAGAGGGAGGAAGTGAGCACAGAGACGAAAGCTGCAGTTTTCACAAGCATCAAGGAGCTAAAGATGGCCTGGCTAAACAGGGATCAACCATAGGTCAGTATATCATAAATAGGATGTACTGCAGATACAAACCATGAGCCACAGACCTCCCGTTTTAAAACCTGTATGATAGTTGACAATTAATCTGATTGTTCACTTACTTTTTGATACCACACTGTGAAAATTGACTCCATGTATTTTAATTCATATTAAGTATTTGAACAAATGTTTGGAGCCAGAGGGAGTCCAGTCCAGCTCTGACAAAAGGGGGTACATGTATTTTAAGTCTTTACAAAATGAACAAAAAACATCAACAACAAAAAATCGTCTAAAATTAGTAAATAATAGTGATTAGTAATAATAATCATAATAATCAAATGCTATTTTGGCCATAACCATGCATCCCTATGTTCAACATGTAAATGTCCTTCTCTGTGTCTATCATTTCTCACTTCAGAGTGAATATAGTTAAGATCATTGAAAAAAGGAGCATATTTTAGCTCAACAGTTGAATCCTGTCCTCGTGTGCAGAGGTTACATCTCCTCAGGGTTGGACTTCCTCTCCACATCACTCTCTCTTGCCTGTTTTTGACTCTAATTTTGGTCCTATCTCTCAATCAATCTTTTGTTTTATATAAACAGTTCAGGATGCCGATACGGGTTGTCTCGTACATGTTTGTTTGTGTTGTTGTTCTCCCTCACTGTCAGCAAACTGGAGGGTCTCTGAGCAGGATTTATGTGCTGGTTTTATGAGGTCGTGTCATAGAAATGCCTATATGGAAAAAAGAAGAAGGTGGGGGTAGGGTGTATGTGTGAGAAAGGGTTTCGGGGGTTTAGACGAAGAGGGGTTCTGGGGAAGCTGTCTCATCATTTATTTATACAATCTACAGAAGAAGGGGTTAGAGAGAGAGGGGGGCTGCCTGCTTCGAGCTGCCCTGGGAATACTGCGGGTCAAGAGTTGTTTTTCTAGCTACCAGCACAATTCTTTGTCTGGAAAAGTGGAGACAATGATGAACACAATATGCTGCAGTGGATCTGCTCTTCTTGTAGTTTGTTGTAAGAGGGAACATCTAATTATCTGTGATGCCAAACCCATTAATACCCTGCTGCTAGGAACCCTGAGACTCTTGCTTGTTTGACTATCTAGATCTTCGGTTTATTAGGGTTAGGAATAAAACGCCAATCTTAACACTGGTTGGGTTTTCTTGTTGAATATATGAATTAATATTTCTTTTCTTTGTTTGTCGTCCGGACTCTGAAATCAGTTTGCATCCATTGAGAGGAGGAGGTTCACTTTTTATCAGGTGTTTGTAGCTGATGTAATGTGTAGTGTAAAAACGAAAAGAAACCTATCAAGTCCATTAGATTTCTTTTTTCACAAACAGACTGATTATGAATAAATCAATTACTATCAGTTTTGTTATCGTTGTTAAACTGTAAATTAACACATTTCTTTAGGGGAGGAAATGGCAAATAGTTGAAAGTTATATTTTTTACATTTTTGCCTGTATTTGATAAGACAATCGAAATATGAAGAGTAGAGAATGGGGGATGGAATGCAGTAAAGGAGTCGAAATAGAAACCACTGCAACAAAGACTACAGCCTCTGTATAGGGTGTGCACTTGAACCACTAGGCCCAAATATTTGATACTTTTTCTCTGATAAAACAGTGAAGTAATGGATTGATTCATCATCCCGTGTAAAGGGAGAAATACAGCCAAAACTACGTTTACTTCATGGCTGTGATTTATGGTCAGTTTCTGTTTCTAAATCTAATTAAAGCACAAATTGATCTTCTCGAACTGTATAAATCAAAAAGTATTTCAGCTGCTGTTCATTGTCACCCTTGATGGTCACATGGGTAAATAAACATCTCACCTACTAAATATCCCACAGATCCTGTTAACACAGATTTATTCAGTCTCGTAGAGCAACAGAGGATGATATTTAGTGCTGGCACTTCAGGTGCTGGTGCCTGCATGCAGTACACACACACACACACACACACACACACACTGACTTACAGAGAGCAGAGGCATATATCAGCATACAGCCCTGTGGGGACAGAGACATTACTCCCTACTGAAGGGTTCTATCACCATCTTCCTGGCTTCTCACACACACATAAACACAAAATGCCATTGCATCAAAAGCTGCAGGAGATTGGTGCGCTGATAAAGGAGGCCAATAATGGCAGATTTTTATCTAGGAAGAAAACACATCCTGAGTTGGGATTTCATAGATGACCGATATTTGCAGCCGTGTCACAACATAAACATTGTCTAAATACCTTTTTCACTTAATCCATAGCAATAGCTGCTCTTGTTTGTTGGGCAGTAATCTCTGTTTGCATATTTAGCATAAGAATTTTGATAGATTTTGGCATAGGTGGTATTCTGGTTCCACTTTCTGCAGGATTTGACGTGATGCAGGGAAACAGCCTGTGTGCAGAGCAGAAGTGGCAGAATTCTCTCAACTATAATGCAGTTCAAGGAACTTCTGGTGGTGATTTAATAACCATTTAGCTTAAATTGATGACCACAAGTGGATATCTGCATGGTAGCACACCTTACAATTTGATCTTTTTCACCGTCTCTGATCCCATCTCTGTTCTCACTTGTTTAACTTTAGTCAACGAGTCCTTTATCCCTGGGTTCATTTAACGTTTATGGAACAGTATTTCTGCTCTAGCAAAATTAGGGCAAGGCCTTGGAAACTGAATACATAATTGTTTTTCTGGTGAAGTTTTCCAGTGTGAAACATCCACTCATTACTGTAGCTGGGTCAACACTTAGATTCCCTATTGACACCACACTGTTGTTGACTGCAACCATTGCTTGTTAATCTTAAATGAAATCTTCTTCACTCAGAAAATGGTCATGGCCAGTGGCAGTCAGAATGAGTTTACAGTAGCAGAGCAGTGCAGCTTCATGTCTGGACCACTGTTTTGGCTGGGGCAATAAAGACTATTGTTAAGTTGTCTAATTCTAATGAGAGAGCTACGTTTAATAAAAAAATAAGGGGTAAATACTAGCACACTTGCCTATTATTATTATTATTATATGAGTGGCAGTAGCTCAGGAGGTAGAGCGGTCGGTCAATAACTGGAAGGTTGGCGGTTTCAGTCCTGCCCTATCCCTTGTCTATCCGTTGTGTCCTTGGTACAACACTTAACCCACCTTGCTCCCAGTGTGTGTGCCCTCCACTGGTGTATGATTGTGAGTGTTATATGGTGGTGCTCGGAGAGGCCGTAGGCGCAAACTGGCAGCCATGTTTCAATCTGTCTGCCCCAGGGCAGCTGTGAAGGTAGTTTACCACCACAAATTTGTGACTGTGTGAGCGAATGAATGATATATCCAATGGAAAGCGCTTTGAGGTCACTGACAAAAAGCGCTCTGAAAAATCTGATGCATTATTATGGTTGCCTATTACTGTACCAGTTGGTAATTCTAATACTAACATTTTCTTTTATGATGGCTCATTGTATGTGTGGAGAGTCAGGATGTTCAATTATTTGTTGTCTCATTCAGGTTGAATAGTAAATTGACTTCCCTCATGTGGCTCTTTGTTAGTCTCCGGGTTCTGGAGTTGGAAACTGAACCGCAAACCCGTCCAACCTTTCCCCACAAATGTTGAACGACATTTTCCACATTGCTTGAGCGTTCCTCGAGCTGAATTTGAAAGTCGTTCCCTCTTCTTTACCCCTCATTTAACATGAAATCCAAGCATTCCCCTGTCGTCACATCTCTTTGGTAGACACAGTCAGGCTCAAGGAAGTGATCCCTTATATCCACCATGACTTGAGATAATGAGAAGCCACACTGTGAAGCCTGCAGTGAAGCTGTCAGATTTGTACCAACACTGACACCTAGATTATATTACAGACGGAATGTATTCCTTATAATTGAATGAATTCAGACTTTAATTTTGATTAAGCTTCACTACGTTTATTACAGCAGGATAGATCATCTTAGCGAGCAGGTAGGGGATAGAGACAGTGTGATCAAAACACAATGATGATGCTCAGGTAGGAGACAGGTGTTAGAGGAACACAGAGACACACCTTACACTCAGCTGTAAGGATGAACTCTCTCTGACTTCAGCCTTTGGTCTCACACATCACAAAGACACATAAATGGGTGGAAAGAAATCTATGTGGAATAGGTGCAAACACACACACACACACACACACACACCTCTACTGATGTGCTCAGTAGCGCATGAGGTCAGTGGGGAACAGAGAGAGAGAGAGGTGGGCAAGACTATTTCGTAACCCTTCTATACCTGCAAAGTGCTCCCACATCTACACTCTCATCCACCAACACACTCACTCAGTCAGTGTTTAAAAAAGGCAATTTCACAAAGTACATACACATGTATTCCTTTACATGCCTTTGCAAATGTACTTTGAGCACCAATGAGGATTTGAGAACAGCATTAAAAGAAGGAAGTGTAACGTGGTAATATGTCAACTGTGTGGCAGGAAATTACAGGTAATGTTGTTGACATTTTCATGTTGGTTTTCTGATTGGGATCACATTTTGATTACAACAAACTGTGGAGAGGATTTTTTTTCTTGATTATCAACTTCAGGAGATAAAATCTCTGTGTCAAATAAACAACAGTGAACTAACTACTCAAATCAACTCAGCTTTATTTACAGTGTGTGGAACCTTTCATCAAATTATGCAGCCGAAAGCGCCTCACCAAAGAACAGACAGAAATCGCAGCAATAACTTAAACGATAAAAGATTAAAGCAATAATACAAGACTAATATAAGATGATGAAAATAAAATGGAATCAATAGAGAAAATTAATAAGCTTGTAGGAGTGGAGAGCAAAATCAGATCAATGGAATAAAGAGGATTATATAAATACCAGACAAAAGGAATAATTGAACAAATTAAAAAAAAAGAAAATGTTACTTTATGTCTCTATCCTTCATCTCTCTTTCATACAAACTCTTCATCAGCTGTTTAACCCTTTACTTTAAATTACAGTGTAGCTCGGTCCGCTGTTTGCCCGCAGCTTTAACTAAAGGAGCAGGTTGGATCATTTCTCATTCTGCTGCCGCACACTGACTGGACGGGTTCACAGTCGTTTAGCAAACTTGCACAGCAGATCATCAGTCAGCGGTTCAAGCATTTGCCCTTTTATCCACATACTCACTCATCCTTTCATCCATCCCTGCGTGGATGTGGGGCTGAAAAGAGTTGTAGGTGCAGCTGAACTGTGCTGTTGGGTAGAAGTGTGAGGCAGATTGGAGACCATCTGTCTCCCTCTCCGGCTCTATTTACATTTCATTCCTGTTGTTCTCACCCTGGATGGTCATTTCATGGCCTCTTCTTCTCAAGCTTTCTTCAATAAGTGGGGTGTCTGGTTTGAGGATTTGTGCATCAAAACAAACTATTGATATTTTTTTTATCACTGTAGGTCTGCAATACTGGACATCTTTTATGCTTATAAAAGGATAACGCTTACGTTTATGCTTGCTGCTGTAATCCTAAAATGCACTTCTACTCAAATGTAAACAAGCTCCAAATGACAGAAGGTGTCTTATATTGGATCTAGAAAGTGGTGATGAAGTTGTATATGGGCTGTTTGAGGTTAAATTGGCATATGACCCAAAGACACAATGACCTTATATATAGCTTTAATGAATTAATGATGTTCAATTAGCTCGTTTTTTTGACCTTTAAACTAGTCTGTTTGTCCAAATTTGAATTGTCAGGACGCAAGTGATCCATTCGACTATATTGATTATCTCAGCTGTGTTGATCTTTCCTCTTCACTTGAACTTTAGTGTCCCCAACAGTGAACTACTCAACCATCAATGTACGGCATGTGTGTCCACATAAAGAATCACTGTTGACGCTGCATGTAGGGTTTAGTCTACTGGACCAACACCAGTTTAATGTGGTCCTATTTTCCAGTACTAAAAACCATGTTGGTTTTGTTTTGGAGGTATCATGAATCAAACTGTGACTAACGCATTGTTTTTGGACTCAACACTTGGATATGTTCCTGTCTTTTACTCATAAGGATTTTTTTTTTATCCCTTTCACAAGAAACTTAAGGTTTTACTCACCTGCAGAGAGCTGTTTGAATTACTTAGACTTAATTATCTTAGAGGGTGTGGGGGCAGTTTCTCATTTATTTTCCTTGTAAAGCTGTGCTGTTTTTCCACCTTTTCATAACAGGCTCACACATCCCTGCTGTGGATGTATGTACATATTTGTGTATTTATGTGTTTGTTTGTGTGTGTGTGTATAGAGCAGAGTGGTATCGACAGGCTGCAGCCTCAGGCATCTCTTTCTGATTGCTATGTTGAATAGAGAACCTCTCAATCTAGCAGCCACCGCCTAGGCTCGCTTTATATAACGGCAGATGTTTACTCTGCAGTATCAGTGTTTGATCGGGCGTTATATCTATTCTCTATCCTGCCTAGAATGAAATCCTCATTTGCCGTTAAGTTCCTGGTGACTGACCATGTCCAAATGATGAAAATGTCAACTGTACCCTGTAAAATCTGAGACATTTCGCTGAGTTAATACTGGATAAGTTTAGGAGGTTTTATTGGAAAGTATTATTTTGTCCCTGCTTTGACTGAGAGCCTTATCTGTCCAATCCCAGCATTTAAGATTCTGTCTAGGTATCAGGTAACCTGTTGTGAATGAGGCAGAGGAATATTTGAGACAGAGCATCGATGCTGATTGAATTTGCCACCCCTGAAAAAGACATGCACGGTCTTTCAGCCTGGAGAGAGAAACGGAAGGAAGCCGGTGATCTAATTTTGATGCTGAATGAAGGTCTGTGAGGACCAACCTGCAAGGAAGCATCTGCAGGAATAAGTTTGTGGAGTATTAGCTGAGAAGGGCAGTAGACCATGAAAACTTTGACACCAAAAAGGGGCAGCCTGTCGTTTTTTTAAGGGGTTAGAAAGAAGGCTGTTAAAGAAACTATGAAGAGTTTTGAACAGGTTGAGAACCACACTGGAACTTACACTGATGCCTCTTTGTGACCTTGAAAAGCAAATGTGAGCATCTGAACTAAGACTAATGGTTTCACTTAAGTAATTTATTGCCCTTAAAAAAAGGAGGGGGATAGGTGTGAGATCAGATGGCTGACATCAATCTAAAAGAGTGACTTTTCACTTTTGAAGCAGCGAATGCTATAAAGGAGTGACAGATTTCATTGTTAAAAAGCTGAGGTTCTTGTTTGAAAATACCACTTTCACCTGTTTGGGACATTGGATAACAGGTATCCCTTTGTCCACAAGGGGCGCCAAAGTCAACATGACCCAAAATGTCTTCACAGCTGCTTTAAGCCTTAGGTTCTACAAATGATCTAATATTGTCTGTGTTGAGACATTGGTGTTCCTGTAATTGTTGCCTTCAAGCTCAGTGTTTCACACCGTAGTATAAACAGTAAACAGTGACATCAGCATGACGTCTTAATATATGTATTAAAACTGTTGTGTTTTGTGCAAATTGTTGATGAATATTTCTCCTCTCTCCTTGTTTCCTTCAGTCACAGACGAAGACACGGTGAAAAGATACTACGCCAAGTTTGAGGAGAGATTTTTCCAGACCTGTGAGAAGGAGCTCCTGAAAATCAACACCTTCTACTCAGGTATTCATTTCTGAATATGATGTTTCTCTAAGAGTTTAGCGATTTTTAATTTAGATAAAGGACAAACTATGACATGCAGACATGAATGGGTTTATTTGTGGACAGACCATCTCTATTTTAGCAACATTAGTCTCTATTACTATCAGACATTGTAAATGGCTCTTCCATACACACCTCCTCATTATGGGGTAAACATCCCCAGCTGATTTCTTTGGCAATAATAGGTAGCTGCAGACTACTGTCAACTCCAGACTACGTTTGTTATTCCAGAATCTCGGACCGTAGAGTTTAGCATGCCAAAAGTACAGTCACATGTTTTGATGGAGCAGCAGCAGTGATCTAACCTGTCAAGTCATGCTGCCCTAACAAAATAAAAACTATAACTATAACAAAGAGTCGACTTACTTTGTACTTGTCTTCTTGTTTCAAAGCAAAACCACGCTGTGCCTTCTATTGCGCTGTTAATCGAAGCAGCCGGTGAATGTCATGTTTGTGCATGCTGGCATGTCTGTGTGTATTTCTGGGAGCAGTGGAGTATTTGTGTATGTGTAACATGAGAGGGGAGGCATAATATATTCTGGTATTCTGGTACCAAAAGGTTGCCTGCCGGTTTTGAACTTCAGCTCAGGAGGAAGTAAGAGTCGTATAAAAACAGAGAGTGCTTCCTCTAGAGGCTGAGTGGGAAACTGCAGGTCAGCCGAGGGCCAAGGTTGACTGGCAAGCTCTCGCTCCAGCTCGTAATGATGGGAAATAAACCGCGGATGGATGGCTGGAGTTGAAAACAAACAAGATATAAATCATTGCGGATCTTGTTAGCAGGAGGCTGATTTACTGAGCCGAAAGGATTTAGTCTTTTTGAAAATGAAATTTGCCAGATACTCCCAGTGTAGCTGCTATCCAGGCCATGCCTTGTTAAATTGTCTTTCGGTATCCTCATCTGCTGTCATCTGCACAAAAACAACAATGTAAATCCTTCGATCAGACAAGAAAAGTTTTATTTCTCCTTCATTCCAGCACAAATAAACAGATCATATACTGTATATGTGTAGAAGTGTTTTAACTGATCATTTTATAGTTTTATGTGAACATAAGATTTTTGAATATGTGCAGTATTTTAAAATTTATCCAGTGAAGACATACTTTAATTTGAAAAACTGTTTTGTTCATACAAAGTCAAGGTTTATGCACAAACCGTATCTCTTGGTATCTACAGAAGACGCTATAGTTTGTGACGTATAGATTTATAACTGCTAATAGCTGTACCATGGTTAGATAAGACTGCACTGATTGGGTGATTTAAGTTTGTATGTATGAGTGTCAATGCATTTAAACAGAGAGAGGACTCGAATGCAGACTTTAAAATGTGTCTAAAACAAGATAAAGTAAAAAAGAAAAAAGGCTCCATGAGGAACCAGCAACAAAATGATATCCTAAGCAAGGACAACATGGTCTTAAAAAAAACATGCAAACACCAGGACCACGACAGCTCAGACTTAAAAACAAGGTTTGAAGATGACCTGGCAGAAAGAGAGAAAAGGCTAAGACTGTTTACATATGGAAAGACAGGACAACTTTGCATAGCTGAAACAGACAACAATAGGACAGGAGATAACAAGTGAACTTGATTAAATGAAATTCATCAAAAAGAGAGAAGCCTTCACTCCCCGCACACACTAACAAGCCTTTACTGACCCCATAGGTCACTGGCTGTCCTACCTACCTACAAATAAAAAGGTCCTTCTTTGGTGGGACACTTGGATACTCAGAAACAAAAACCTTTAGGACTCTCATATCAGTTTTATTTCCCAACACAGGAAATCACCGCTTAATGTGACAAAATACAAGGCAGACAAAAATAAACCCATAATCACACTTTTACATGGTCTCAGCTCTACATGTGGTCTGTGATAGCAGAGTCACAGCATATCATTATTTCAGTCAGACACAGTCTCCTCTGCAGACCTGAGGTGTGTGAGTTCAGTTTAATGTTGTGAAATATGAAAACACCGACGTCTCCTCTCTGCTCTCAGGGATCTTGTTTATCCTCCACACTCAGGAGGGAGAGATGGGAAATTGCAGAGTTGTGTGCAACAGCCAGCTTTATCTCGATGCCCCTCACTCTGTGGGACGGTGTGTGTGTGTGTGTGTGTGTGTGTGTGTGTGTGTGTGTCTGTGTGTTTGTGTGTGTGTGTTTGTGTTCAGTGGTTTGAAAAACATGCCTAGTTGTGAGAAAGAAGCAGCAGCAGATAGACAGAGATAAATCGTGTGCTGACTTGACTTGAGACACTTTTCCTCCACACAGCTCATTCCCTCTGAAAGGGGTCATTGACCTCACAGAGACATCTTCTTGCTGCACTGCGCTGAGATCCAGCCTGCTGGTCAGAGCTCTCATCTCAATTGGTTAAAAACACACCAAAGATAGATTCTTTAGACTTCTGTACAAATTGAAATATCCGCCAAAGCTAAAATTCTGTATTTACCATCAACCACCAGTTAAAATCTGAACCACCAATGCTGATAAGGCTTGTTTGCCCAACACGAGTAATCCTAATCCAGGTTTGTCCTGTGTTTATAGGTCACACACTTATCCCAGACCTCTAATTAAATCAAAAAACCTGAAGCAGGCAGCCAGGGTCTTAAGATCCCTCCTGTTTTCATGTGTTCATCCAAGCATTGTGATGACAGAGTGTATGAGCTGAGCAGGAGGACAACTGTGAGTCCAGATATCAGGGGACGAACATGTTCATCTACAATTCATAATAATGTGGACCCATAAGGTTGATGTGTGTAAAATCTACTAAAAAATACAGTGTCTGAAGAATATACAGTCATATACAGTGAAATATGCACTTTCCATGATGAAGTATGTTGAAAGACCAATTACAGGTTGAGTTGTAGACTTAATCCATGTATGTTGAATATTCATTTTAATAAGTCTTAGAGTAAAGCAGAAGAAGTGAGAGAATGAAGATAATCATCAGGTGAGGAAAAGTGGGGGGGGGGGGGGGGTGTAGTTTGAGCTGGATAAAACCGGATTTATTTTGCTGAGTCAGCGTTTTTAAGTCTTATCCCCCTGGCCATATTTGGAGTTCCCTCAGGGCATGTTCTTGGCTCCCGGGTCAAATCCCTCAGTACACTTTTGGTTTTTAATGACTCAGATTGATGTGATCTGTCAATCAAAACAGCTACAGAGGGCACCAGGTATATAATATAGGTGACGATTTGGCAGTCTGTCCCAGAGTTTAGAGTTTCATGAAGATAAATCTGACTTAACCATCTCCAGAAACTTTATTTTATTTTATTTATTTTCCTCTTTCTTTGTTTGTGGGTCACAGGACTTCTTTCTTTCTTTGAGTAAATTTTGATCTGGACACTAGACCATCTTAAACTGTACACTCACACCTTAAAGCCTGTCCTCTCTGAACTACAAACTGAAGAAAAATAGTTGAATCTCTTTAGAAATAGGCTCAAAAATATTAAAGTAATGAATTGTCCTCGTTTTTAAGGGTTATGTGTGATTGTAAAAAACTTTGATCCACCAACCCTTAATCAACATGAAAAGGAACACATTTACAATAGTCGAGCAAAAGAAACGTCAGTCAGGGAGACACAGAGCTAATCTGTGTCAAAAAATGCAGATGGAGGTGCATGAGGAGTCAATGAAATTCAGTTTAGTGCCCTGTGTGATCCCTCTTCTCTCTCTTTCTCTCTCTGGGTTTATTAACCCATGTGTAACCCAGACAGGGGTTTCCACTGCAGCATTTACATATCAGCACAGGATAATGGTGTCCATGCAAAGGACCACAGAGAAAAATACAGTGTGGAAAAGGTTGTTTCTGTTACCTTAAGCTGCTTTTCCACTGAGCAGTTAAAGAAAGTATGGTCTGGGAGAAGAAATGGATCTGACTTTTGCTTTGAAAAACATTTTGAAAGTGTAATCTGTGTATTTAGATAATTGTGATAAATAGAGCTTGTAGAGAGTCATTGCTGCCCTCAACTTATCACTTTTTGGTATATTTCGGCTAGTAGAACCAAGATCAAGATCAAACGCACCATTGTATGTGTATGTTCTTCTCGATACCTGAAGCCTGATTTTGTATCAAGACAACCAGTGTCAAAGGGAGGCAGTTAAACTATAACAACAATGAACATTCCTGAGAAATACAAAACACAAACTTATATTTCTCTCTTACTTTGTTTTTGTGTCTGTCCACTCCACTCCAGAAAAACTTGCTGAGGCTCAGAGACGTTCTGCCACTCTGCAGAATGAGCTGCAGTCTTCACTTGACGCTCAGCGCGAGAGCAACGCTCCCCCCAGCCTGCGCAAACGCAAGACCATGTTTCACCTGTCGCAGGAAGAGCGCTGCAAACATCACAACATCAAGGACCTGAAGCTAGCCTTCAGCGAGTTCTACCTCAGTCTCATCCTGCTCCAGAACTACCAGGTTTCAACACACATACAGCCTAATTTCAGTCTGAAGGGTGTTCAATATGGTTAAAATTAAATGCATCTAAAAATGAAAAAACATTCCAATTTTATTTTTTTTGTTTTGAAGTGAATTTTTGAGTATTTTGTCTTAAATTAATTGAACGGTTGAAGAAAGACAGGAAATGGAATAGTAGAAATGAAGACAGACATGTAGTAGATTTAGTAGTTTGTTAATATCTGTTCACTGATTTCTGCCAACAGAACCTGAACTTCACCGGTTTCCGCAAAATCCTGAAGAAACATGACAAGATCCTGGATACGCCCCGTGGGGCCGACTGGCGTGTGGCTCACGTGGAGGTGGCGCCTTTCTACACCTGCAAGAAGATCACACAGCTCATCTCTGAGACAGAGGTGCTGGATCACACACTCACAGAGGCACACTTGGATACAAGGCTGTTGTCAAAAACTACAACAACAAAAAATGATTGTTGTGTTTGTGTTTAGACCCTGGTGACCACAGAGCTGGAGGGAGGAGATCGTCAGAGGGCCATGAAGAGGCTGAGAGTTCCTCCACTGGGGGCAGCTCAGGTCAGGAGACATACCTGTACTTCAGGAATCACTGAGTGACATGAACCTGATTTGTGCTAAACATGGCTAAAAGGCTAAACATGCAGTTTCAAATCACTAACAATGGCTATTTGTCCACTCAGCTCATCTTTAACTATCCAAATACACATTTCCGGTCTGTTTTTACATTTTTGACTCTTCGTTGTTACAAGTTTAATACGTTTTGTTGATGGTGGACCAAGACTAAAAACAAAAGGGAGGGGTTTTCTTTAAGAGTGAAACAGAGAGTTAAAGATGGACAGATGTGAAGTGGGTGAAACCGTGAGAGCCTCCAGTATTGATTTTGTAAGTGCTTCTCTTTGTTGAACAGACAGGATATCTTTCAGAAATCATGCAGGCTTGTGGCACATTACCCCTCTATGTTATTTCTGCTGTTAGTACTGCATTAATTACTGTCACGTCTTGAATTGTACTCTGTGAGTATCGATCGCTAAAATTCCCCTATATGTTTGTGCATTATAAATATATTCAGGCAGATAAAAGGAATCAAATGGCTTTATATGGAGACAGGCTTAATATGTTGGTGTTTGAAGAAGTGGAACCTTGTTGCATCAACTGTGTCTGAGAAATAAGAATATTTTTTTATTGGTACAGACAGTGATTAGCTGTCTTATATAATCTATAATATGTCCAAAAATAATGTTGTTGTTTTTGTAACCTCTTCCTGGTTCAGCCTGCTTTAGCTTGGACAACGTTTCGTGTGGGTCTCTACTGTGGCTTCTTTATCATTCTGGCCATATCCTTCGTTCTCACTGGTGAGTCGCACCAATACTCTGATTCATACATTTTTCATATCCTGTTAAGTCCTGTGCAATTTGTAAAATGTCACCACAAGATAACGGCAGTTCTGGTGAAATGGTTTACATAAACAGGGAACACTGCCCACAGATTTTATCTTTCAAAATCATAAAATCCACCCTGGTTTCAATTAGGTGCTGTGTTCATCCGCTTTGAGAACATATGGCCGCTGGTGCGGATCTATCGAGGCGGCTTCTTGTTGATCCAGTTCCTCTTTCTGTTGGGCATCAACACGTACGGATGGAGACAAGCTGGAGTCAACCATGTGCTCATCTTTGAGATCAACCCCAGGAACAACCTCTCACACCAGCACCTGTTTGAGGTCAGAGCAGGAAACGTAGACAAAGCAGATCTGTTCAATTAAAGTCCTGAGTGTTCAGAAAAATAAAGTTTTCTCTGTATAAGTAGATGTTTATAGGTATTAATTTATTCAACAAATATGAAGCTGGAAAGATTGAGGTTATATTGTCATCAGGGTAATTAAAAGATACAATATTCAAATCATCCCGAAATGTTTCTTTGTTTTCAAAAAAATAGTTTCCTCTAAATTATTCAGACCTGTTAATTTGTGATGATTATATGTCAAAAGTGTGTTCCTGTAACGTCAGTCTTTTCTGTTTCTGCTCTGTTTTCTGCAGATTGCTGGTTTTCTGGGGGTGTTGTGGTGTCTCAGCATCCTCTCCTGTCTGTACTCAGAGTACACCTACCTCCCCATGCAGATCAACCCTCTCATCCTCTACGGCTTCATGGTGCTCTTCCTCATCAACCCCTTCAAGACCTGCTACTACAAATCACGTTTCTGGCTCCTCAAACTGCTGGTCAGTAAACTCACTGGCTGAATGAAGCATTGTGTCGCACTCATAGACTGTACAGACACACTGCTGTGACTTTATTTAGTGCCACTCTGAAATTTGTCTGTGAGCTTTGTGTTTTTAAGAAAAAAACTAAGCTAAACAAATAAAGCTTACTGAAACACTTAAGAGATGTACAAAAAAAAACAGGTTCAGAGACGTGCAAAAAGTTGGAATTGATGCTTGACACAAATCAAAGGCTTATCAACCAAATGAAAACAAGATGAGACCAAACAATTCCTGTAGAATTACACAAAACTGCACAAAACAGTCTTTAGCAATAAATAAGTTTGTCCCAGCGCAGTCAGTGTCAAAGGCAGGATCAGAGCGCAAGTCCGAATCCTCCCTGCTTGAGTCCATATTGAGTCACGACACTTTGATATCAGCGCTTGAAATTTAAGTTTCAAGTCTATTTTCCAGTGTCATTAAATTAAAGACATTTCCTTTAACATTTTGTAAACAAAATTAATATGCTTTTTGAGGACCTTATTTATGAATTGCTAGACAAAAAGGCAAAGTAATTATTGTCGTTAGAGACTCAAGGTTTGATTAGACCGCTTAGTCCTTCAGGTTTGATACAACACGTTATTGTAACCAAAACGTAAATCAAAAAACATTATATATGAGCTTTTGTACCGTTTACAGATATTTTCACCACTGTATTGTGCTGCCGATACGATATTTCCCTGGATGTCTGTATTTGTGTGTGTATGTGTGTGTGTATGTGAGTGTGTGCGTGTCACATAATGGGTGCATGTTATATTCAGATTTCTATCTGGAGTCTCATGTTTACAAAAACCCTCCTCTATTACTCTGTTCTTTGTCTAAGCTGAGCTACAGGCCTGCAGGAGAGAGCGTGGTGTGTGTGTGTGTGTGTGTGTGTGTGTGTGTGTGTGTGTGTGTGTGTGTGTGTGTGTGTGTGTGTGTGTGTGTGTGTGTGTGTGTAGAGGGGGGTGTACTGAGACAGAGGGCAGAGGGATGAGGGATAATAGAATGCAGCCTCGTCCCCTGGGAGGTGGAGGTTGTGACTGTGCAATCATTACAGGCAGAGATCTATCAGTATGCTGATGCCCTCAGCTCCTCTGTCCTACCTCCTCCTCCTCTTCCTCCTCTTTCTCCTCTTCTTCTCCTCCTCTTTAGCCCCGCTCCCTCCTTTCCTGCCTCTCCCCACAGCAGAACCCCCCTTTTTTTTTTCGTCCTTGCCCTTGCAGCTTCCTGCTGATGTGGCTCTATTATCGGTCTGATTGGTCTTCAGAAATCACATCAAGCTACAAAGCATTTCTGCTGGACTGACCTGTTTTTAATGGTCCTCTATGTCGCCTCATTGAAGCAATAAGCTATTAATTAACTGTAGTTTTATTGGATCTAATTGGTTGTTAGTTTTCTAGCAGTGCTATAAAATACATCCGTGATATGTGAGCTAATTTCCTCTGACAATAAATACCCGTCAAAAGACAAAAATTTCATTACAGGACAAACTGCAGAGCAAGCACCTGGATCACAAGTGTTTGCTCTAGAAATGAAAAGTGAACCCCAACACTGCAGCAGGCTTAGCCTTGACTCGTCCGTACAGATGGAGCGGAAATGAGTTAGATGGTCCCTGGATCTATACAGCCTGATTGACAGGTTAAGAGAAATACATAATATGTATACAAAAAATCAATATACTTTGACATTTAGAGTGTGGGGATGGTGAGGTGTTTTATAGTACATACCTCTCTAAGGGTACATAGAAAGAAAAATGTATTTGAACACTCTTAAATGTCACACACGGCTCGAGGGAAAGTGGAAAAAGTGAGGGGAGGTTATATCGTTGTACAAAGTGTGGTCAATACCTGAGTCTCAGCCAAGAGTCATGATCCAAAACATACCCACAGAGGCAATGTGAACCAGGAAAACCATAAACCACGGCCTGGTTGTCTCATCAACAAGTAGTGATGTACAAATAAACACAGAGACACAGTGTGACTCATTAGGCTGTCCTGTTGTGAGCTGATAATGTAGTCTGGAGGCTCAATTCCTCTGTGTGTTAGTGATCCCATAATAGAGGATGTTCCCTGCTTTACACTGTACAGTACAACGAGGATTTCACACTAATTAATTGTTCATTAATTCAGTCCCAGCGTTGAAAGTACTCACAAATTAAAATGAAAATGTCAGCCAAGGTGTTTCTGCAGAGCATCAATAATTGTCATAATTTGTAGGACATATTTGTTCCTCTTAGATGCTTGAACTTGTACTTAAACAGACCACTAAAATCTGTGCTCTGTCTGTGTGCTCTTGTCTGCGTTCAGTTCCGTGTCCTCACAGCTCCGTTTCACCGAGTGGAGTTTGCAGACTTCTGGCTGGCCGATCAACTCAACTCTCTGGTGTTTGTTTTGATGGATCTGGAGTATCTCATCTGCTTCTACATCTTTGAACTGCAGTGGAGCAACAGCAAGGGTCTGCTGCCCAACGCCAAAGGTGAGACACTTGACTTTATGTCCTCTGCTATCAGTGAGCAGAGAGAAAACAACACTATTCTTATTTCTAAGAAGTATACGGCTGTACTCTGAGTGTCAGTGACTTGTCATGTAGCGGCATTTTATTTAAAAAAGAGTTTGTGGAAGAATAAACCCAGACAAGGTCAATCTGTTAAAACATCACTAAAGAAATGAGATTCTTGCTCAACATTCCTTATCTACTCCTGACTGTATGATATGTATTTTTGTTTTTACTTCAAGTTCCTTTGCATTTGCAATACAGTCCATACTTGTTCTGCAGGGTTTGTTAAACAACGCTTTATTAAAGATCAAAAACCCTGACTGAAACAGCTTAGATGCACATGAATGAGGCATATGGGAAGTGAAAACACCACGGTATACAGTAAACTGCTACATTCATAGCTTCTGTCCATTAATGCAGTTTTTTATTTTTGCATTGGCAGCACCTACAGCCAAAGCTTCAGAGTGCTTTTTACAGCACTTACTGTTGCAGGGTTACATGGGCTGTCTAGCGGCCCCTCCTCTTTACTTAATTGAGTTTATTTGTAGACCCTGTAGGCCTAATTTTCTCATATATTTAATTATATTTTAAATGCAAATTAAAAACAATGGGGAAAAAAAATCATGTTTAAGCTTCAGAGGCAGCTTGAAATTGTACCCTCAAAAATCCATTTAGTATTCATATGATAAACTAAGGCTGGTATCCTCCATATCTCTGAGCAAGTTGATATCAGAAGTCTTGCACTTTCTTGCTTTGGATTGGTCGATGTTGGAGAAGTAACATTGACAGATGCCCTGGTGCCCCTTGAGTTAAATTATTTTCAGCTGAGAAAAGCAGCTGACATCAAGAATGAATTTACACATGGGATGCTGAGCCCTAAAAAAGCTGCTAATAAATTAACAAAGAACCGCATCGCTTTGTGTGGAAAATAGGAGTAACAAGTGCAGAAAAAAGGCTGCCAATGGAAATAGGCCAGTAAAGATTTATACTGTAGAAAAAGAAGTTTGAATACACTATTCAATTATATTGATAAAATATGTTCACAATAATTAAACTATGAGCTCTTCACTTGTTGAAGGTAATTGTAAAAAGAGATAAAGTGAAAAATCATTTGCCTGTAAAAGTGTAAATGTGGCTGTAGTTGACAGCATGCCAAACTGCTGAGCTAACCTGTCAGGTGGTGCAAAGTGAGCTATGTCTTAATTGCAGATCGTCTACAGCACCAGCGGTGATACCTTAGCCCCTAAGCAGCCAATTAACATGGGGCTAATGGAACAGAAATGTTTGGCCACTCAGAGGTCGCCATGTGATTTGCATAATACTGAGTGTATGAGGGAAGTGTGGGGCAGGTGTTATTGGAGGAAATGATGAGAAAAACATGAGATGTCAACTTTATCACGCTCTGTTTATTCTTATTTTTAGACCCCGGGGGCTTTGTGTGCCACAGTTACTCGTACGGTCTGCGTGCCATCATCCAGTGTCTGCCTGCGTGGTTCCGCTTCATCCAATGCCTCAGGCGTTACCGTGACACCAAGAGGGCTTTCCCTCACCTGGTGAATGCTGGAAAATACTCCACCACCTTCTTTGTCGTCACCTTTGCTGCACTGTACGCCACACACAAAGGTAGGAAACAGGCCACACGAGGTACAATCTGAAATATTTTTTCACAGAGGTGGGTTCAGATTGTTTTTGATGAGGTGGCTGGACTTGAGTGGAGGGGTGGGGTGCACACAGAGTTGGTCTGCATAGGATTAGGAATGATAAGCATTTTTAAAAATTTCTATCCCATCTAACAAAGTTCATGTATTATAATATATTTTTTTTCATTTTAATATATTTTTTAACTTTAAAAAGTCACACACAGGGTTAGTCCAGTTGAAGTACTAAGAAATGGCTCGCATTGCAAAAAAGGAACCTGCTGTAGACTAGAAAGACCCATTCCTCATCTGTTGCTGTGACAACCAAAATAAACAACAAGGTAATTAAAAATGACTCCCACCTCTGACAAGGCAAATAACCAATCTTATCTTCCGATTCTTGGGTGGTACCAAACCCATCAAATTTCAAAGCAGCTGGTGTTTCCCCTGGCCACCCCTTTGGACATGCCCCACCTACTTCATGTGAGACAGATGGTTCAAAACCTCAGCTGAGTCTACGTGTTCATATAAAAAAGTATCTGCTATCAATTTCAGGCTGTAAAGTGAATCCCAGAATGACTTAGCAGATACAGAAGATCTCAAACATCAATATTTTGTGTTGGTGTTACAGGAGCATGTCAACAACTCTCAGGGTTTCTCGTCTTTGTACTCAGTCATATGTGTGCTTAGAAAGCAGAGGTGACCTTGCAAACAAATGCAAGCAGTCGGCCTTGGCTTCCACCTCATTGCCGGGAGCTTTTTTAATGGAAATGGGAAGGTTTGTGAAATGCTGCGATGGATAAACAAGGTTCTGCACTCACTGTATGGCGTTTAATCTAACTGCAGGAGAGGGAGAGAGAGGTAGCAGGTAGAAAAATAGAGGGTAGAGAGGTACTGTTGCCTTAGATCTACCAGAAAATGAGAGAAAAAGAGGAAATGAAAGAGACATTACATTAAAAGTCAAGTCACTCTGTTTCTGACAGCATTACAATTAGCCTGCAATTATTCACATTTAGAAGTCCTATCACAAAAGAGTTCACGTTCAAAGACACAGCGCCCAACAAATACAAGCGTTTGAGCAGCATTGATCTATTGTATTTTCCATATTCATCAGAGAAATGTTTTTATGAGCTGCACATACATTAAAACTCTTAGATGTCAGTTTACGTTATTTTCCTGCAAAAAGAATCTTTGTCTTTCATATTTGAACTGCTAAATGAGACCTCCCAGCTTGATTTTCTCCTTTTTCCAATTTAAATTGAAATCAATACTCTTGCTTCCTGAACGGACTGCTGGTAATCTGGTATTTCATGAACTGGGGAGACAGACACACAGACAGACAGACTTCCTTTTTTTCTGCCACAGCTCAACAGGAAAGGCGTCCATTAAAGCACATCCATCCTCCTCACTCCTCTTGTTTGAAGCCTGTAGACTAATGGCGCTCCTTCATACCTTATTCTGTATGAAGCTGTCTTTCATCCTGTGATGATAATGAAGGCCAAGACCAAGTGCTGCTTAAGTAAAGGAGCGGAAAGGGAAATCGGACATTTGCAAACATTGATAGTGAGGAAACTGTGGAATATTTGATCTGTACACTCACCGGTTATCTGATAAACTTCAACCTAATTATAAACAAAGAGAAGCAAACAGTCTGTCAGTTGTTAAAGTGGGAGTAAAGATGACTTTATCAGTGATGCTTCCTGTAGACCAGACAGATGATGCTCACCACATTACCCAGTACCTTCCTGATAACACAGCAGACTGGTGTCGTGTTCACACCACTGGGTCCAGCTGTAAAAGGTGGCTGCAGTCTCAGTCAGTATCTGGCATCGCTCCCAGCTTCTGTCTGTGGATGTGTCACCTTCATTATGAACCTGAGCACGGCCATGATGGCTCCTGTGTGACCTCACTGCCTCAAAGACTCACTCCTTCCTGGAACTGGAAAGGAAAACGCTGAAACCGTAAATGCAACGAATAAATCATGAGCTTCTCCGGAGAACATCGGTTTTTATTCACTGTCTGCTTCTTTCTTTTTTGCAAATCTAAGTCTGTGATGTCAGGGGCTCGTAACTAAAGATGGGATGTAGGACTTCCCGGTTTGGGCAGGATTCCCAGACCCTCGGAGATTCAGCGAAATGCCTGACAATAAAGCAGATTACTTTACTCGGGATCAATATTCAGACTTATTGCTGTTTCAAATGCAGTGGGGTTGCTTACAAGCCTAATGTTAATTTAACCTCCGAGGATTTATCTCATGGATAGAAAAAGGCAGAGTGTTGGACAGTGGACAGGAAATGGACAAAACTCTGATTAACAGAAGGATGTTTGAAGAGGTTATTAACTAAATTAACTTGAATAAATTACAAGGTAATACTGCAGCATATGCACTAGGGTTGTTTGGTTAATGTACACATGGTATCAAAGACACCTCACTGTATGAAACATTGATGAAAAAAGGACAAAATTTAACTAAGATATACTCGACAAAGAGGGACATTTATCCTGCTGGCTCTTGTAAGAACATGGTGGTCAAAGGCAGAAATAAAACAAGTTCAACTGTAAATGTCGAGGTACTGGAGCACAGAGGGGGAGGAAGAATTAAAGGGAAGATAGACGTGGAAAAAGAGACGCAGAGAAAATAACTGAGCGCCAGATTATATAGAGGTGTGAAAAACTGTGATGTGATGGGAAATTAGAGCTTCAAAGATATAGAAAATAAGATTATCAGGGAAAAAGAGGTGAAGAAGTTTCAGAAGAGAAAAGAGGAAAAAAGGAAAGGAGAGGATGAGGTGGTAAAGGGGGAGAGAAATATGGAGAAAAGAGGGGAAGGGAGGAGAGGGCAGATAAAGGAGAAAAGAGGAGGGTGGAGATAACAAAATAAAGAGAGGGGGGAGAGGAGAAGAAAGGAGATGAATGAGGAGAGGAGAGAAATAAGGAGAGAGGAGAGGAGGTGTAATCAGAAGCCTGGGGCTGAACACATGTCTGCTGGACTCTGCTGGAATAGAGATGAGCGCAGAGCTGACAGCTTTTATAACTTCATTTCATGTACTGACCCTTCTTCATAATAGGAAGATGAATGGCAACACACACACTTACACCACCTGTCAGTTAAACACAAGTTAACCATGAAGATAAAGACACACCTCTCTCTCTCTCTCTCTCTCTCTATCTTCTACTCTCTCTCTCCCGCCTTAGCTCTCTGCCTACTTGAACTCAGTTTCACCTCTGCTGTTTCTCCCTCCATAGATTACACACAGCATTTACATGTAGAGTCAGGACACGCTAAGGTTAGCCAGTGGATATACAGTTGATGGGTTGTGTGTAAAAAAAAAAAATTAACTGCAAGCTTATTCTTTCTTTCTGCTTGTCTTTTTAGAGAAATGTTATCACGTAGGACTCGCCAAACTTTCACCTGCTCACACTTGTAAACAGTTTTCCTTTGTAGGATTGGAGTTGGAATTAAAGATGCGGATGGTTGAGATCTGAGAGGCTGGGTTTTTAAGTACCCTTCTTGCTTATTTTGGTTGTCACAGCAACAGATGAGAAATCACCCCTTCTCGTATTATGAACAGGTTTCCATCAGTGAGCCTGTTTCTGAAAATGAACCTGTTAGAGTCCTCTGTTTCAGGGCTGTTCAACCCCATGGGTGTCTGTGGATTACAATAGCGAGCCTGTGTGTGTGTGTGTGTGTGTGTGTGTGTGTGTGTGTGTGTGTGTGTGTGTGTGTGTGTGTGTGTGTGTGTGTGTGTGTGTTTGTATGTGTGCATGTGTGACAGACTTAAAGTAATTGTGACAGGAGCCAGTGACCACCAGTCGTCTCCACTGAATCCCTATCAGTGTTCCTCCCAGCCTGCTCAGCCTTTTTTATGGCCCAGTGACTAACCAACCTGCTGGAAAAAATGAGCATCAGTCTGAACAGGAAGTGAAGGGTTAAATGCTCACACATTTCACTAACTGAGGGAATCACATCAGTCTCCTGTGAAAAGAGTCTATTGTCCACGACTAAGTTTAATGTACAGCTGGGAAATCTCAGCGGGGCCGTGGGGACTCCTTCCCCCGATGCATCGCTCAGCCGGAGCAGCAAACAGCACAAAAGCACTGACGGTTAATGTTGCGGTGTAGCAGTTACTCTCTGTTAGAAACATCCCGCTCTGCTCCTCGGCGTCTCGCTGGCTGCAACCGGGAAGACCGAGTGATAGTGACGAATGGGAATGAGTCTGGTCTCTTGTCTGTGTCTGTGTGAGTCACTGTGCGAGGCCACCGGGTGCTGATTTATATTTCAGCACCCTGTGAGGAACAAGCACATCACAGTTACAGTGATCAGTCAGAAACATCCAGACACTGCTGAGCCCTGCTGATCATCTAGACATCAACAGCTTCTAACTTAACTATCCTGTCAGCTGGAGTCTGACATCAGCTGGTTGACCAACAATAACCATTGGTATTATTGCAGTAAACATGCATGTTATACCTGTGTTTCCATAGGTGTATTTTTTGTAAATTTTACATGCATAAAACATGAACTCTGACAGTTACATTTTGTTTGTGAAGAGGAATCAGGAAAGAGTGTTTGGGACTGACTTTAATTTGTTTTCCTACATGCTTTCACAGCTCTGGGACACAAAGAAAAACAAACCTGTAGTGCATTATAAGTCCAGTGCTGATATCTTCCTACTCAGACGCTCTTTTAACCCAGCAAGTGAATGAGCAGCAACAAAGCATGTAATATGATCTTTAATCATCTTCAGAATGGAGGACCATGTTTTCATGGAAGAGGATGTTAGGCTTTTAATGCAATAGCAGCCCACAGGACAGCTATTAATCATTGCTGGAGTATTTGTGATAGGACGGCTCCCTCTAGTGGTCAAAGTATTGTTGCAGAAGTTGCTCTGACAAAGATATGTAACGTGCTGTGGATTAAGTTGATTCAGAAAGCAGCTTCTTTCATGACAGATCTTTAAACTGATTATTATTTCTTATATGAATGTTTTCTTTTTGTTGTGCATTTTCTCTGATTCCAGAGCAAGGACACACAGATGCTGACATGTTCTTCTACCTGCTGATCGTGTTCTCCACCATCAGCTCCCTCTACACACTGATCTGGGACCTGCGCATGGACTGGGGCCTGTTTGACAGAGGAGCTGGAGAAAATGTCTTTCTAAGAGAGGAAATCGTTTACCCACACAAGGTGGGGTCATCAGAATACCGTATCGTGTACCGTATAACAATCATTTTAAGATAATTAGCAGCACTTTCTAAAACAAAGTCACTCAACATTTACAAACACTGAGGGAATCTAACGTAATGCTGTTAGACTGTTTTCCTAAACTCTGTCCCTCTCCACCCAGGCCTATTACTACTGTGCCATCATAGAGGATGTGATCCTGCGTTTTGCCTGGACAATTCAAATTTCCCTGACTACAATGACAAAGATCCACTCAGTGGGTGATATCGTAGCCACTGTGCTGGCGCCTCTTGAAGTCTTCAGGTGAGTTTTAATCACATGTAACTCTGTCTACTCATACTCAAAGCTCTGTGGGTAAGGATTTTTTTTCCCCTCGTCTCTCTGTAGGCGTTTTGTGTGGAACTTCTTCCGTCTGGAGAACGAGCATCTGAATAACTGTGGTGAGTTTCGGGCTGTAAGGGATATCTCTGTGGCTCCTCTCAATGCTGATGACCAGACGCTGCTGGAGCAGATGATGGACCAGGAAGACGGCGTCCGTAACCGCTCGGGGAAGAAGACCTGGAAGAGATCCTACAGCCTGTCGCTCCGACGCCCCCTGCTGTCCTCCTCACAGTAAGAGAACACTGACACTCTTGAGACATCAGCTTTCTGCCAACGTCATTAGTTTAATCAGATAAACACTGAGCTAGTAGCTAATAAGAAAAAAAAGATCATTTTGATTGCTGGTCATCAAAACGTTTTTCCACACCTTCTTTTTTCTGCTGAGTTTGCAATATTTAAAATTTTTAATAAAGTAAAAAACAAAAATAAACGCACTTACAGAGACCAATGAAGCTTAAAATTACCTACATGGTTTTGCTTGATGTCCAACTCTGATCAACATATTAAAAATAGTTATTCAAACAAAAAATTTAGATTTTATGAACAAAGAAAACTAGAAATTTTCCATTAGCATTTTAAATTTCAGGTACTGATCCAGCACCTGGACTTTAGTATCGGCGATATCAAAAATTTCTTATAATTTCATCTTGATGCCAAAAAATTTTTTAACACAGTACTTGTTGCAGAAGACTGGTTACTAACATGCTATCACATTGACATTTAAAGTTATATTTAGGGATGGGAATCGAGAACCAGGTCTTGTCTTAACGATTCCCTTAACGATTCCTTTCTTCCGGGTGCCTTAAAAAAACGGTCCCGCGAGTGCCAGTCTATGCGAACAGGAACAGAGACAGAGAGAAAAACATGGTGGGTGGTACAAAAAGTCGGCAGAAACGAGCTAAATTTTAATTTTACTAAGAAAGACGACAACAGTGCAACATTTTTCGAGCAGTGATATCAAAGGCCAGTACCAGTACTGACACTGATATCTGTTTTATACTAATACTGACAATGATACTTATCACAAAGGTTGATATTAGAATACTAATACCAGCACTGATATTGGTATTTGATACTGATATCAGTATTGATAGTAACATAATTATTGGCACTGATATCAGTATTGGAACAACCCTCAATGAAAACTCTCTGCACGAACTAAAGACCTAGAAACTCGAGGAAAAACGACCATACAGAGGACAGTGGTTTTCTGAAGCGGTTAAAAAAAAGTTGCTGTTATTAAGTAAAATATTAAAATATGAGTCACTAACATGTTTGTTAAATTCTTAAGATGTTTTTTCACACCTCTTTTCCAGATCGAAAAAGGACACCAAGGTGCTAATCGAAGACACGGATGATGAAGCCTTCAGCTGAGTCCACAGCATCGGCACATACACTCAGAAAACACACTCACAGTCATAGTATACTTATAAGGACCTCATTCACTAACACCCAAACCTCAACCCTTTCCCCTTAGAGTAAAAAGTCTAGAAACCTCTAACCCTCAGTCTGAACCTTTAAAGCAGTGAGGACACACAATGCCCTCACTTTGGACATTTACCTCATCTTTACATCCTGTTGTGTACATTTGGTCTTTATAAGTATGGATAGAAACACACAAAACACACACAAAAAGAGAAACCTGCTGAAGCACAAACATAGTGTCACATTAATACATTCGAGGAGAGAGTTAATGACACACACAAACAAACACACAGACAAATAGATGGACAAACGCAAAGGGAAATCTCCTGCATGTAACTGGAAACACAGACCACACTGCCCTGGGATTGTTCTCTTCTTTTTAAAAAAGGACTTTTTATTGAATTATTTGTAGTTTTTTTTTAGAAACTTGTATTTCTTTAGAGTTTCTTTTCTTTACTTTCTCTGGATTTATTTTGAACAGCTGCATAAAAAGGCAGATGACTGTTTACATGTCTTTATAACTACTTTAGGATTAACAGGGAGAAGACAAGCCAATCTAAAGACTAAATATGAATCAATACAAACCAGAGGAAGGACTCGACACTTATCACAGCATATCAAAACAAATCAACTGGTTTCAGCTTGTTGATTCTTTTATACATCATCTTTTTTTGTTTGTTTTGTTTTAATACTGTCGATTGCAGCTTTGGGGGCACTTGCAGGAAAAGTGCATTTAATACACAAAACATGGAAAAAATAACAAAAAAGGATGTTTTTTGATTCAAACATTTCTAGTCTGTGAAGTTGCTTTGTAAAATATTGAATATATTTTGATGTGCATTGTTACTCTATTGTAGTCGTTCAGTACTTTTACATGTGTTGTTTATACTAGTTAGACTAGTTTGAGCATTCACACAATGATTGTTAAGATTGTTAATGTATTTTATAATGTTTGGAATGTTTTTCTTGGTTGTGCCACATTTTTAATAAGCTCATAGTTAGGCCGTAAGATATTCCCGGATTCAAATTAGTGCAAACTGATTGTGATAATTGTGTCATCTTAAAGTGCCCTATTAGCTGAAGTGTATTTACTTTTATTTGTGTTTACTACCAGAGCTTTCTTATATGAATGTGACTGTGGTTACAGTGGCTCTGTCTGTACATCCTGCACAAAGCTTGCAAGAGCTGTGTACAAAAGTTTATCTGATATCAGGCTGTTTGAGCAGGTAGTTTCCCTCTTTTTTTTAAAATCACAGTGATTTTAGCAGCTTCAGATTTATAGTTGATCTGCTAGCAACCCGATAACACAAATGGGAACGGGACCATGGAGGGAAAACATGAATTCATCCATCCATTTTTATCCATGCAGCAGCAGCCTGAGCTTTTCTAGGGTATTTGGAGGCGTTCTCAGGTCAGGTGGGGCATATTGTACACTGATATTGCTCTTTTGAGCTCTGGGTCTACCCCTGGGCCTTCTCTGAGTTAAACATGCCCAGAAAACCTCCAAAGAGAGGAGGCATCCTCATGTAATTAATATGAGTCATAAATGGTTTGATAAGCAAACAAAAGGTAACGAGTGCTACGATACAAACACGCCCGGTAAGAATTTGAAATAGCACAAAATGAAAAATTAAAACAGATTGATTGGTCAAAATATATACACAAAAGTTTTCTTTAATGTGTATATAAAAATCCTAGGAAATACATTAAAAGAAAGTCATTTCCAACTACATAAAATCAAACCCCAATCAGCTCTTTTTGAAGCAAAAATGAAAAATATTGTCAATTCTGTGTAAATCTAGTTGGAGGTACATGAAAAAAAGATTTGAGACCCACTGGTAAACAGTCAAAACACTACTTTTGTTAACACACTTCAGCGCTGCGACAAATTGTGACCCCTCTGAGAAAATGTCTTTGTTGCATGATGAGCATTTTTACACAGTCTGATTTGCTGCTGAAATGGTTTCAGGGAGTTTTTTGTGCCATACAGGGAGTTTCCTGCAACAGAAAGTTAGACTATAACACAATGACTGATCTGAGTTCACCTAAACTTTTAAAATATAACCTGCTACAGTTCAGATCTTGCAAATACAAAGGTGTTAAACAGTAAATATCTATAACCTGATATTGCCCTAACTCCCATCCACCCTAAGGTTTACGAATCATCTGCATTTCAGTCTCACAATATTTATTTTTTGTCTGATTGTAATATCGCCTTTTTAATTTTAGCACTTTAAAAATATTGATTGTTGAGATTTGTTTAATCAAATGTCTTTAACTCATGTGAGACGAGAAACAAATGTTTTTTTTCTTTTCCTTTGCCACTTGAGTCCCCTAGCTTCCAGAAAACGATGCTCATTTTTACTCTGACACGAGTTTCACTCTGTGTACTCTTTGGCCACCGTCCCTTCGCTCCCTGCTCTGCTGTTCCTCCCAGCGGCTGCGCTGCGTCACCACCAGCCCGCCATGATACAAACCAAGAGAGCTTTGAGACACATCACAGAGAAAGTCCTGTTTTTTCTTCTTTTTCTCCCGTCGCGGCTAAAAAAAAACTTCAAAAGCTTCTATAGCAAAGAGCTTTATGTGAACTGGAAAGTGAGAAAATGTGTTTTACCTGTTAAAATGTAGAAGATGGGTCGATTCCCCATCCACATGTCATGGGAACATGTCATATTATACACACACATAAACACACACACACACACTGCCTCTCTCCCAACACTACAGCAGATAGTTTTGTAAAAAGGCTGTGTTGTCTTGCCTGCATGCTGCTTTTCTTTTACATTGTACATAGATCTTAATTTATTTGACATGATGTGTATATTAGCAATCATTGCATCTACTGTGATGATGATTGAGCGCTTCTGTTGCCATTTTTGCTTCGAACAAGCAGTATTTTCTAGGTGATGAGGAGCCTTTTCTGATTGGTCACAATCCTGCACTCTTTTTCATGTGTAAAAATCTTTTCAAAATGTGTTTGTATTAAAAAGAATAGCATAGAAGCGATGAATGTGATTGGTCGTACCCTGTCGGTGATTTCCTCTGATTTTAAGGCTCCATTATCTCTGCAGGGGGTTTGTGTCCATAAAGAAAGAGGTGGGGGCAAAAGAGGCTGAATACTCTGTCTGGAAGAAGCTGTAACACTCCGTACATTTGTGGATGTGCATGAAAAATAGTGGAGGTTACATGCATTGTTGTTGCCGCCCTGCTGAAAGAAGCACTTTTATCCTACTGTAAGGCACAGGAACAGACCCCTGAGGAACCTCATCATAACAAGATGCTGTTCAACTGATCCCAGATCTGCCAACAAACACATCACAGATGTTTTATTTGCTCTCTGGAAGCATTTTTTAAATACTTCTCTGTGAGGGAAACAAATGTTAAAGTATGTGGTAACAAAAACAGGGTTCTTTTGTAAAATCATGACACCGAAAAGCCCTGACATCCCCATTTTTTTCTCATGGGTGAAGACCATTTTTTCACTGCTTGCTGAAACCCCCTCCCCTGATGTTAAAGTGCTTGATATTTGTCCCTCTCTTGATGTTCGTACCCGTTCTCTGATCTAGCTCAACGTGATAGTCCCTGTAGTTTGGTAGATGGATGTTCTACTTGGATAAGATACAAAAAAAAAAGACAACAGATGAAAAAACATTGTGGCTAAATGTGATTTGAAGAGACATAAAGAAAGATGTCTTACATTCTGAACCATCCCCCCCCCCCCTCCCGAGTCCCTTTTACAGAGTAGTTTGTACATGTTGAGTGTATAACTGTTCTATGATGGTTTTCCTGATGGTATTTGTATTTCTGTATCCACTTTGGTGATCCTGTCATATCTGGGTTTTATAAACCACAATTATTTTTAAAGCTCACCCTGCCTCTCGACTCCATTTTTTCCCCCTCTATCACTTGTTGAAGTCTGAGCTGTGAAAGCACATTCTCATGGTTCAGTTTTAGGGCTGTCTTTTCGGAGTGAGGGACCTTAAGTGAGCAAAGCTGCTTGCATAATTTCACATGCAGAAAACATCCCTCCAGATGTCAGATATTTGCTGTGGTTTTGAGGTATTTCTGTTTCCTCTGCTGCAGCGCGCTTTATCAGCTCCTTCTGCAGGATTTCTGCTTTTCCTTTACTTTATTTGTCAACATCTGCACTATGTTTTGCAGAGTAAGTAAGTACAAAGGTAGATCATAAACACAAATACCTTAAATGTAAGCCTTTCCTTCTTATGAGAGTCAAATAGACTGAACGTGTGTGCAGCCAGGTGGTGATAAGTGGCACTGCAGGTCTTGACACAAACTAGGTGTAGGCACCAGAAAAGCTTGAGGAACTCATCCAAAAGATCTGGCAGCGTTTGGGGATTTGAGTCTTTTTTTTTGTCAGTCCCTGTGGGTAGATGGAGTGTGAGTTGTAATGTTCAGTGTGCCAGAAAAGACAAATGAATCATCCTGAAAAAGCCTCAAATCTGACTTCCTGGTAGGGAGGGAAAACACCATATCAAAGGTGAACACAGTTAAGGTTATGACAGGCCGCCATCAAATAAACAACAAAATAGATAAATAAAACTCTTCCATTTAAAAGAAAAAAAATGCGTCACGTCAGATTTGAACCTCTCCTTTCAATTCAGAAATAGCAGTTTGATATAAAAATGTCACAAGGTCATCTCATCCCTTGTTTCCCCTCTGCAGACTAAATTTGTCATAAAATAGAATGCAACTTTCATCTTTCTTTGTAACTGAAGAGGATATGGAGCTCTCAAAGCGCACCATAGAAAGGAATCTAAAAATCTCCTGATCAGTTATTGTGTAATATGATCCAAAGCTTGGGAACAACTCCTTTGTGGCCTTTGTTGTGAGACTCTTTCAGGGTTTTTTCTCTTCAAGTACAAGGAAAGTAGAAACTTGTGCAGATGCATGTAATTGAGAGCAAAAGTGCTGAAATTAGTCCCACCTTTAACCAATAAAAACTGACATAATTTTGTTTTTAGTTAGCCCATATTCAGATAAATACAAACCTCTGTTCTAGCAATATTTTCACACTGCAGAAATAACTGCACACAGTTCGCCTCTATCTGTACAGTAAATATGAAGTTTTGACTGGAATTTCAAGTCTCATTTGTTGCACTTGTAAAAAAATAAATAAATAAATAAACTTAATCAAAATTCAGAAAGTGACACACTATCAGACAACTAGGTCCATGCCTAATGTAGAGATCTATTTTTGTTCTTTTTTTCTTGGATGTTGATTAAATGGGGGGGGGGTCACAAGAACATAGACAGGTCTGGTAACCATGGCAACTCTCACTCATACCTGCATGTGTGAGAGGGAGGAATGTTGTGCTGCTGCTGATCACTGAACTTACAAAAATGCAACATAAATGCAAAGGAAAAAGTGAAAAGTCCTGATTTTACAGCACCAGAATGTGGACGTATGTAGCTTTTGAGTTTCAGACCTTAGCAGCATCAAAGTTGGTTACAGCTTCTTCATTGTGGACACATGGACACAAAACACTGTTTGAAACCAGATCATACTCTAGTAGCTGAAGGCCCACGATCAGCTGGCAGATATCACTTTGAAAACTTATCAGAGCCTGTTCAATAAACACACGGCACATTGCTGTCGCTTCAAAACAACAGATTGAGTTCAAGCTCAACACAGACATGATCATCACTCATTTCAGCGCTAAATAGCACTCAGCAGCTTATTACCCTCTTCTTTTTAAATGCTTTATAACTGCCTGTCACCCCTCAACAGCTTGCTGTCAAGACTGCCTTTTAAAAATTCATCCTGTGATACACGGTAGACATTTAAAATACAGATGACTGACTTTTTCAGTCTGCTAACACTACTCAGAGGTACAGAACATGGCTAGCAAAGAGAAAATATTTCCAAGTTGTTCCCAAGGGTCTTCTCAATTAGAGGTGTCCTGATACAACCTTTTTTACCTCTGATACGATACCGATATTGTAGCCTTTAGTATTGGCCAGTACTGATATTGATCCAATATTGGCACAAACACTGCCGACATCACTCCTACTTCTTGCTACTTTGTTAGCACTTTAGCACACACTGTTGTTGTGATTACGTGGACTCTGCATGCTAGATCCGAGCGGAGTCTGGATTGGACTGCTTGTATTGGAGTGCTGCTATCGGAGATTTTAAATGCAGGTTGATATATTCCGATATTAGTTTTTTTGCTGATATCGGACCAATATCTGATATCAATATCGGAACAGCCATCAGACTTTATAACTCTTGTGTAAATAGTAGATAACTTTTAGAGACATGTCAAGTGAGACAGACAATTGAATTTCCCTTCAGGGATTAATTAAGTTCTCCTTCTTCTTCTTCTATTTCCAATAGACACGAGCCAAATGTCCTCACAGAAGCTTTAATTTTCTGCCTCTACGCTCCTCATTCCAGCTCAGAAAGCTCTATCTTGTTAGTTGTAATTTAAGCGTCTCTAAAAACCGGTAAACAAACAACCTGCCAGTCAACATCTAAGAAGGTCACAACTAGGTTGTTTATTTTGTGATAACTGATACAGGATAAATGTTATACATTCTATTTTAACACTGATATTTTGCTTTATTTTCAATGTCAGTATGCAAAAGAAAGACAATACAAAGTAAACATTTAGTATCATGAACATGATACATAAATTGACTGCTTCATCCATAATAAACCAATTAACTTTAAGGACTCTTTGTTGCCCCGGTGATATCTTGTTTAGCTACAACACAAAAAAGGGAAAGAAACGAAAAAAAAAAATGCAAACATCAAGAGTTGGCAGACAGCAAACACTGTAAAGAACCACATAATCTTAAGATGCTTCATTCAACTCATGTAGATGCATATATAAAAAGTCAGGATCCCTGTTGTATATATGCACGTACAGTAATAACAGAATTACTGGAGTTGTCGAGCCTGCACTGGGCAATACAAACAGACAAAATGAAGAGCGGGATACACATACATACACACATTTACCATAATCTCTCCATATGAACACGCATTAACCAACCAACCAACCAACCAACCAACCAACCAACAAACAGAAGGCTCTCCGGCTTTAGAAGCTAAAAACTACACTTGACTTAAAAAAATAAAGAAAAAAGAAACAGACATTCACATTTCTGAAACAAACTCCATGATCACTGAACTTCTCACCTGATCAATCGTCTGTGATCGTCAGTCTGATCAACGTTTAGTGCCACCAGAGAAGCTAAAATGATGGTGATGCTGCTGCTGCTGCTAACGTTTGTGCCGTCATGTCTGACCCGTCCCATCAATCAGGTCCGAGTTCACTTTCATTGATTTCCTCACTGTCTGTGTTGGTCGTCTTCCTCCGCACCATCACTCACTGTGCACACATTCACTGACTCACTCCAGTTTCTTCACCGATGAGTGAAAGTGAATGAGTGAGCACGTTGTTGAAGAGAAGGTGGAGAAGTGGGACTGCAGCTGTTTATGTCTGTGTTTAGTGTATAAATGTCCTGTACGTCCATGCATTTACCTGTGTGTATGTGTGTGTACTTGTGTATATGTGTGTGGGTGTGTGTGAGTGTGTGTTGGCGTTTGCTATGTGTCCATCTCTTGGCAGGCCTCTACGGTGAGGCTGGAGCTTTGCTACTGCTGTAATGAACTTGGTATCTGTTCACTGATTGGCCTTTCACCTCAGTCGACAGGCAGGTAGTTTTGCAGGGGATCATGTCCTCTTCCTCCTCTCCCATAAGCCAGTTATGCACCGAGCGTTCAGACGACGCTGTGACGTGATTGGCCAGCCAGCCCTGGTGCCACTTGTCAAAGCGCTCATGCTGGCCTGCTGCCACTCTGTGCTGCGACTGTGGGGGAAGAGCGAAAAAACTGTCAGAGCTTCATCTATGAGACATCGAGCTGGATTGAGAAAGAAGACACACATCCTCCAACCAGATTTTCTACAACACGAGAGCGAAATCTTACAACACGAGAAAACTAGGAACTGTTGACCGACCTTCCTTGCCTTCACCAAGGCTCCTCTGCGGTACATGTAGTCCTCAGAGTTCATCACAAACACCATCTTGTGGGTGTTGAGCTTAAATCGACAGTCCAGGCTTCCGGCGTTCTCCACACCCAGCTGGCGGTGCCACTCTCTCCTGCAGCGCATCGCCTCCACCTGCCGCACCTGCCAGCGACGGAAACGACGCAGATTCCTACAAGAAGGGACGAAATTATTGGGTGGTTAATTGCTGACTGGATTAAATACTTTTCCCGTTATATCCGACAAACAAATAACTGGATCAAAATAATAAATGCGATCTGAAATGATGGGGATCCAAGACAAAATCATCACTCTGATGTCAGTCTCATGTTTGAACAGAAACTCTGTCTTTACGATCTTCAGGTCAAACTGAATTAGATATTTTCTTGTTTTAAAAGGAGGCAAAGGTCAACAAAGAGTGTGTGGGATTTTACAGAATGGGTGACTAAAAGGTTTTCTTCCCAAAACAATTAACCTCTGGGATCATTACATCACTGTACCTGGGAAGAAATACAGGTTTGAAGAAGTAGCCCTCTACTTGAGAGCACAAACTCGACTCCGTCCCGATGAACTGCTCCATGTAGCTCGACAGGCACTGAGGGAGGAGACATCAGAGATCAGTGACGGTTGAAAAAATGAAATATTGCTTTTTCTGTGCCTGAGATTTGTCCGTATTCACCTGTACGTCTAACGGGTCATCAGCTTGTGCTTCCTCAGTGTCTAGCAGCTCGATGGTCATCGTCACATGACCCTTGTTTTGGAGGAACATCACCTGGTAACGCAAAAAAAAAAAACTCACTAAAAGGTAAGTCAAAGTGATGTAAAGGTTAAACATCACAGTTAAGAGATCAAACTTGATCAGTTGTGTTAACCCTCCTCCTGTGTTAGGGTCTGCACCGACCCTTTCTTGTTTTTAAATGAACCTAAATTAGCTTTTCTGCATCATGATTTTTTGACTTTGTCAGGATCCTCTACTTCAACAAAATAAAAATTTAAAAAATTAAATTGAATAAAGTATAAAATGCTCTTATTAAAATTATGGCACTTGTTGTTTTAGGGTCGCTGTTGACTTGGTTAGATCAACATCTAATGATTAGAGCAAAAACTAAAACCATATGTGCACTTTCAGGCACCACACTGACAGTCAGATCCTCTTCCAATCATGTGAGATTTAGGAAATTCTCATTTTGCCGTGTTTTTCCCTGCACAAAAAAAAAAAAAAACATTGTGTATGTTCAGACATATGAGATCAATTCAGCAAAATTTTCATGGATAATGAAGCCAAACAAGGTAACCTAGAGATGAGAACAAAACTGGATGATAGAGATTTGTTTTTAGTGTAATTTGCAGCTGATTTAAGACACGGGTCAAAACCAACCCATTAACATAGTGGGTGTGTAGTAAAAGCTAACGCAGGAGGAAGGTTAGGAGGACTTTGCTTGTAAAAGGAGACAAGAACAACATTTAAATTTTAAGAGACGGTTAATTCAGAAGGCTAAGTACGGTTGTGTCTTTCACAAATAACGGTAACTCAGTGTTGAAAATCCTCTGAAAACAGGTTTTGAAAGAAAGTGATTAACAAGCTGAACTCAGAAGGGAGCAGATCCCTCAGATCATTACTCCTCAAATTACTTAATAATGACTTACTTTAAAATGTGCTTTTCCAGTCTAAGTGGCAGACCTTTTATTTCATCTAAAGTTACTCAGCATGTTTCAAAAGATTTCTCAGTAAATGTGTGGTTTTTAATTTTTTGCCACCTCAGCGCAAAGTCGCAGCCAGATCTGTAAATCAGTATTCGATTCTCCAGGACTTTGAGCTCACCTTGAAGCAGTTCTCCTCAGCCATGACTCTCTCGGCTTTCCACTGGTAGCTCGTTTCCCAGGCCGCCCTGACACACTGTGAGGACAGGTTTCCCCCTGCTGCCCCCCTCTTCCTCTCAGCCAGGTAAACATCAACCACCTGCAGACACACCTCGTCGCTCACCAGGTGCTGCAGCTGGGGTCAAGGAAAATGCAGATTAGAACGTGGCGTTATAAAACACTGCATGATGTGTCTGAATTGTGAAATACGGAATAAACTTCGCTTACCTGTCGAATGATGTTGTGGATGACTTTATCGATGGTGAAGCCGATGTAGGCGTGAATGGTGAACATCTCCCTCAGCGTGTCTTCATACTGTGTGGAGTCGAGGTTTCCATCCAGCAGGCTGCGCACCATATCAAGGAATGCTGGGTAGTACTCCTCTAGCTCAACCTCGCCTGTGTTGGGAAAGTGACATCACATTTGTTACTACACCATGCAGTCACAGTGACGTTACATCATCTATGTGGTACTGTGATATTAGGGCCACATTAAGGAAAAAAAAAAAATCAAGACTTCCAGATTAAAGACATCAAGTTTAGAGAATAAAGTCATAAGAAATTACTTATGAAAATTAAGTTGTAATTAAATCATTACGTACGAGAATAAAGTTGTTGTTAGGTAATCACTTACGAGAATAAAGTCAGAATAAAGTCCTTATATTCTAACCCAGACCTGGGCATTTTACAGACCGAGGGCCACATCCGGCCCTTTGGATGTCCTTGCCTGGCCCTTCATGAGGTCCAATCAAATCATCAACATGCTATAAAAGTGTGTCGCTTTTATTTTGAAAACCTAGCCATTGTTTTATTTCTGTTTGGATGAACATGCGTACATCCTAGATCTGCATTTGTGAACAGAGAAAAATGTAATTCATAGACGCCTTAGAGTTGCCAAGTCCGCTTATTATAAACGACTTAAGGTTGTTTCTCTCAAAAGTAGCTTGTAAAATTTGTGAGTGGGCTTGTTTTTAACTCGTAGTTGCTTATTTGGGCTTATTTTTCTGTATGCGTGGCCCCCCCTGATTTGAGGTTGAAGTTATTGTTGTTTCAGCCCTCTAACACAGTTCAGGTTTCTCATGTGGCCCCATGTAAACATTAATTGCCCACTCCTGTTCTAACCTGCTGTTTAAGATGACAGTTGTTGAAATGAGAGCCATGGAGTATTTCATGAAAATGTACTTCAACATAGGTTTCTCAAACAAGGAGATACTTTGATCTTTTGGCACATCAGCACCACATTATCAAAAGTATCAGAATGATTTCATTACGACTTTATTCTCGGAAGTAATTACTTCAGTGGTTCTCAAGTCCAGTCCTCGAGGCCCACTGTCCTGCATGTTTTCAATGTGTCCCTGCTCCAACACACCTGATTCAAATGATTAGCTCGTTATCAAGCTCTGTAATGGCTTGATAACGAGCTAATCATTTGAATCAGGTGTGTTGGAGCAGGGAAACATCTAAAACATGCAGGACGGGGGGCCTCGAGGACTGGACTTGAGAACCACTGAATTACTTAATAATTTGATTCTTGCAAGTAATTACTATATTTGAACTTTATTCTCGTAAATTAACAACTGTAACCTCTAAATTTAATATTTTTTTTCTTAATGTGGCTCCAATACTCCATCGTAGTGTGGAGACGTGGATCTGTTACATCTTCTCCACCTCTGCTACGAATGAAATCTTTGCGTGTAAAAGCAGTTATACTCCCTCTTACAGCCACCTAAAACAGCTATGGTGTTATTCCAGCTTATCTCAGAGAAACATCACTGTTCCACACTCCTCCAAAACAAGATCAGCAGAATAAATCCCATCAAACATAATGTCTTCTCTCTGTTTTGTTTCTTTGGTCGAATTTTCCAGTCTTCAATACTTTCCTGCTTAATAACAGCGTCAGCCTGCGCACACATTTATCAAACAAGCCTATATTGTGTCGTGTGACTCACACAGTGAATCCCGGCATAATTGAGTGAACTGACATAAAACATAAAACAGTTTGACTAAGTAACCTTCACAATCAGTGCTCATAAATTAAAGCTTATTTGCTCATCCTCTTGATGAGGTGATATTTTTATGGCAGCTCTTGATCATAATTCAGAGTCTAAAACAAAACACTACCTCCCACGCTGAGTTTATCTGTGATGAGTCAGATGTGACTCCTTGTTAAAACAACTCAGAATAAATACTTCAGTCTAACTATCGGAGCATTCAGAGGATACACTTACTGGGCTGTTTGAGGCGCAGCTCCATGGCGAGGTCACATGCCTTTTCTCTCCTCCCCTCTGCCATCAACAGCCTCTCCCGGCTCTGCTCCGCTCGGTGCTCCAGCAGCTGCCGCTCTGCCTGCCGGTAAACCCGTAGGAGACGCGAACACAGCGTCTGGTGCAGCCGCAGGAAGAAATACCAGTTGTTGTTGACGAAGAAGAGGTTGTAAACCCCGTCCAGATCCTTCTGGTGCTCTGCTTCGGGGTCACGCAGATCCACTTTTTCCCCTGTTACACCTGAACTCGTCTCCATAGGTGTTGATCCCGGGGTGGATGCGGCTGTACCTGCAGGCTGGCTTATGCTACTCGAGGTGGTAGAGGCCTCCGTGTCTGCAGTTTGGGAAGGGCTGCAGCGCCTCCGTCTGGACTCCCCGTTAAGCTGCTGCGGAGGTTGGGACAGGATCTGGGACTGTGACAGGGCAGGATGAAGTTGAGACTGACTACCTGTGGCTGCTGATGCTGCTGCTGCTGCTGATCCTGGTGCATTATTTGAATTCCCGTTTCCTCCTCCTCCTCCTGCTGCTGCTGCTGCTGATGATGCTGAACCTCCACTACCGACTCCTCCACCTCTCTCACCACCCTCCTCAGGCTCCGCTTCTTCATCAGTCCAATCTTCAGTGTCGCTGAGCTCGCCGCGGCGGGAGAAGAAAAGGTCAGGGACAAAGTGCTGGATGATGCGCTTGATGTGGTCCTTGTCGTCTTTGTGGATGGTGGGCTGACGTTTGACGTGGTAGATAATGAGGGAGGCAGCGTCCTCCAGGATCTGTTTGTCTTCGTACGTAAACACCATGTGAGGCTCGCTCGATGAGGCCGCGCCAGAGCCGTTACGACCCTGCTGCCCGACGCCGCCCTCCTCTGTGCTCTGCTCTTGTCGCTGAAACACAGAAAAGAAAAAGACTAAACGCAGGTAAGAGACACATTGTCACCCATCAAAAGGTTTTTACAGTTTTAATGAATCAGCCAGCAGGTTTTTACAAGTTTAATTAGTCTATCACAGCTACAAAGTTGAGCCTGAACAGCGGCTTCACTTCGGGAAAGGATGAAAAGACTTGCAATTACCACCTCAGATAGTGTCTCTACTAACAAGACGAATTAGTGTTACCCTCACGTATATATAAATAGAGCATAAGTAGACCAACATTCAGAGTGATGTTTGCAGCACAATCACTTACTAGGAGAAAATAAATAAACAAAACATGTCTCTCACAACAGATACCAAAGACAGAGTGAGGAAAGATTTCAGATGACAGAAAGAGTCGTGGGTAAAATTAAAGAAACAAATCAGATGTAAAATATTCCCTTCACCGTGTCTTCGATATCCTCCTCACAGGAATAGAACTAACTTGAGGTCAAACTCAGCTTGACCTTTGACCTAGAAACACATAGAGTTCAGTGATCGGCCAAAGGGGAAAATTCAAGGACAGTCTCTTGAGAAATTGAAACCAACAGCCATAAAGTGTAGTACAATTCATGATTATTTGTTTTCAATGGTGTTGTAGTTTGTGTCATAATTCCTGAATTATCACAGATTACAATCCCTTTTATTTTAGTTTTAAAGTCTTAACCTTTTAGGATTGTGTTTTTTTCTTTACTAAGGCTAAACATACATGTAAGGGCCAGTGGTTAGAAAATTCAACAGCTTTGCTAAGATGTTGTGCTCAATAAAAGACCTTTGAGCGACAAAAATCCACCTTCAGTTCAAGAAATTAAGCAAAGCATCGCCTCACTCAAACATGGATAAGGACAGACACCTTCACTTTGTTATTACTCAGAAACATCTTTGATTCTCGACAGTAATTCTACTTCTTTTGAGTGGACTGTGTCAGCCCCTCATGTTAAGATCATCTCTTAAAGTCCTCTCTTATCTCCAAGGTCAGAAATGAACTGAAAAGCAAATAAGAAGAATAAAAAGTAGAAAAATTCGTGTGCCTTGATATCCCTTAACAGAAAAACTCACCTTAAAACTTTTCCAGTACTGAACACTGTGAGTGGGTACTGTTGAGAGGTTTACACGCAAAGGTAAACAGTGGTGTTAACTCCACTATTCACTCTTTTATCTTATTGTTTCTTACTGTGCCGAACATCTGCAGTAACTCCTCAACCCAGCCCTAAAAATAAACCGAACCATGACACACAAGTGTTTACCTCGTCGTATACGCTCTCGATCTCATTGAGCAGACTCTTGGAGCGGAGGGCCTTCATGTCGTTCTGTTTGAAGTTGACTCCTTGGTGGTCGAGGGACTTCAGGTATGCCTTCTCATACTGCTCTCTCCATATTTTATTGAAACCCTGCTGGGCCTCTCTCCACTCCTCCTCCTTGGCTTTCAACCTGTAGAGATCCACACACCTCACATGAACTCTCCAAAACAAACTGAGGCTAGAACTATGACAGGTGAACATGTCTGCCGGTGGAGTATCCTGCAAACATGGCCGACTGATTGTAAGGCTGGATGATTATCTGCAAGAGGGAACAGCTCTGTTTATTTTACAGTTTACTTGATATGTAAAAGCCTGTCACGAATCAGTCTCATAATTAAAACTGAGCTGGTTTGGTTCACCTTCAATGATCAAGCAGAACAACACTTCTGTCACAGCTTATCTCAATTAAACAAACACTTGATCTGCAAAGACTGTCTTCAAGAAAACTAGTCGAGGCATCAATATTATTTCCCACAAATCATGTAACATTCACATCAAGTTCAAGATTATCCCATCAAGCTTTTTATAGGTGAGGTATGAAACACAAAAGACAAGCCTGACCTCTTGAGCACAACAGGCACAGCGGTAGCAGGACTCCTCTTCAGTCCCTCAATGATCTCCGGGGCTTTGTCGCCATAGATACGATACACAGCACGGCGCTGGATGACCTCAGAGGTGCCACCCAGGCAGTCGTCTAATCTGAATCTGTCCTGGTCCTCTGGAGAAAGACGGGAGAGCTTCTTCTGAACGCTCTCCAGTACCCTGATGGTGGCCAGGTTAGTCTCCAGAACGACATCCAACTGCAGGTGAAGAGTTACAGGTATAGAGAAGTAAAACATCAAGTCAGTGTGTGTCAAAAGCTCCCAGGCTGAAGATTTATAACTACTCTCTTATTACAAACGCAGATTAAGTTGTAATGTTTACACAAGCCTCCTCACTGTTGAGGATGTGTAAATAAAACACGACTTGCGATGTACACACCTCGAATCTTTCGTCCTCACAGCGATGAAGCTGTTCCTCGTAGGGAGTCTTCTTTGAGCTGACGAATGTCGAGTCTTCTGACCAGGAGGGGAATGACACCCAGGTGTCATTTAACACCTACACTCACAAAAACAAGGCAAAAATGTTAATCAGATCCTTCATACAAGAATATGTGTAATATTTGAAAACAAAATTACTTAAGAAAACACAGCAATACGCCTAAAAAGGCTGTGAAGAGGGATGAATGTGCTAGTAAAACTTTGTTAACAGCTAAACTACAACTCAGCCATGCATTCACTCATTGGTGAATTGGTAATAACTCTGCAGCTAAGTAGAAGTGAGTGTACCTCCTTGCATAGGGCAGTGCGTCCGCTGCATTTAGGCTGCTGGTAGGTCTTGGGCAGAGCTCTGTAGCTGGACCCGAGGCGCTTGCAGGAGGCGTAATCTACCTCTCGGCCCCCTCCCCCCTCCATGTAGCGATCTGACAGCCCTGACACAGCATGAGAGAGCTCTTTGTCCCCCAGAAACGACTTGAACTGTGTGTACAGTTCAGGAAACTTCCTGGAAGGAGATGATTGAAGTTATGAGTTACGGAGAAACCAGGACAAGAGCTGACCAAAAAACAAACAGACATCAGAAAAAAATTCCCAGCAGTGTAAACACAAAGGAAATACAAACAAGTAGATAGAAATGATTCGTTTGAGAGTTCTAGAAAAGTCAGCGTTTTTACAGCTTTTGTTGTCCTACCATGTTTCCCTCTACAATAGTAAACATTACGATCTACACCTGTCAGCACTTGCAGTCACTGTTTCTATTCACTTGTGCATCCATCTATTTTCATTCCCTCCTGCCATCTCACACACTCATTTTGCCCCATCATCTTTGTATCCACTCACCCCAGGAAAGGAGTGACGAGCTGTAGCAGTTCGGCTCCTGAAACGACTTCCTGGTTAAACAAGGCGATGCAGCGCAAGAAGTTCTCGTACACTTCCTGGCTTTTAAAAAGGCGGCGAACCTGAGTGATGAGAAAGGAAAATGATGGGAAAATCAGACCGGCAGATGTAATGAAGGTCGCCCGAGGAAGGAAAACAGAAAAATAAGAGAGAATCTAGAAAAAAGGAGGTACAGAGGCTGTGAGCCAAAAGAACAGCATGAACCGAGGAAGAGGGAAATCCTACTTGGTTGCCAAAATCTCTGATGCCTCACCTTATCGAAGAAGGAAAATTCTCTTAAGACTCCATGTTTCCCAACTGAAGCGAAGGACTGGTCTTTGGTACAGGAATACTTCATTTTTTTCTTGAGGAGCAAAAATCACATCAAGAAACGTCATTTATTGAGGTCACGGTGAATAGCACTCAAAGTTACTTTCAGGAAGACACAAAAAGCTGTTTAACTTTTTCCAGACCAAGGACGTTTGCAGTGTGTTCGTAAGTGCATTTATACAAGGCTTTGGATCTAAACAGAGAGTTTACCTTAAGCAGGGGGGACATGTGCTGTAGGAGAATGGGCCGAGGCCTCTTTTTGTTCTGTTTGGATATCGTGTCCTCTTCCTCGGGCCTCTTCAGCTGCTCTTTCCCTCCTGTCAGCGAGCTCCCTGTGAACTGCAGGACGAAGCACCCAGGAAAACAGAAAGTGTCACAAATTTGTGGACAACAACTTAAATAACTTTTTATAGCACAATTTTGAAAATCTTCAGATTGAGGTAATATATCAGATTTTTTTTTGCAGCTGAACAATTATCTCAAAGATAGCCAATTTACGTCTGTGGATTGACGTATTGTCTGAGCTCTAAATTGGACTGAATCTCTGTCAATTGACTCATTACATTTACTGAAAAATAAGAATACCAAACCAATTCTAAGAAGGAAAACATAAAAGGTGTGAGATATGCAAACATCAGGCAAAAAGTACATTTAAAAAGTCAATGAAATCTGATGGGTGTGTTGCCAATTGAATTATGAAGAACAACAACCTTTCCACATACATTTGGAAGTGCAGCACCACACTTATCTCAGTCTACAGCTGCTTTACTGACCAGTGATCTCTTGGCATCTGGTAAGAACTGTCCAAACTCTGCCAGCAGGTCCTCTTGCCCTTTGAAAAGACTGGCAACTTTCGAAAACACCTCATCTTCCGTCATCCCACTGCTGCCTCTGCTTCCTCGACTCTCTTTAACCTCCAGCTGCTCCTTCTAAAAGGTGGCGAGAGGAAAAAATGGGGATCAGAAATGAGATCAAAGGAGCTCATTTAAGAAAAACAGCTGAACAAAACTGTCATTATTTGACCTGAACTGTGCATTGTCAAATGTCATGATACAGGAGACACGCTCTCTCTCTCACACTCTCCTCCCAGGAAATGACAGCTGTGGATTTGTGATCCTGGACAATAACACCTCTACCATCGTGTTTATTATTTATGAACTTCACCCGTTGTATTTCCTTTCTTCAATACCTGGTATGTGTGCAGAATCTCTAGGAAGGCTCTGTAGATCTCTGGGTGGTCCAGGAAACGGTTTTTGATCTTGTTTACGTAGCTGATGGCGCTGTCAAACTCCACGGGACTCGTCTCTGAGGCAGGAGGGGATACAGACGAAGTGGTTGCCTGAGTCTGACTTTCTCTGCTCATCAGAGGAAGAGAGAGTCTACTCTGGGGCTCTGGAGGCCCTGCTGGGATTGAAGGGGATACGGATTCTGATGAGGCCGTCTTCACTTCCGTTGTCTGGGCTGGTCCAGCTTCAGTCTGGGCTGCAGAGGCACTCCCTGAGGTTGTAGTCACTGCAGAGGTGGTTAGAGTCTTCCCCTGCTGGCCAGGAGATACCTGAACGGAAAAGAAAATACAGAAGTTGAGATTGGTGGATACAAATGCTAAATCCAGGCACATTTTTGTGAACCTAAACCTTTGGGAAGAAATATTAGTCAGTAAATGAAAGCCCCGGTTATGTTTAAAATTCATTCATGAGCATTTTTGAGGAATAATACTTGAACTCTTTTGATCTGTGTGACTGTATGTAGTACGGCTCTCTGAATCACTCTCTCACTTCATCCCATTCTGCAAATAATGCATCAAATATTGAGCAATAAATGTCATTTATGACCCCTACCATTCATCATGTTAAATACCACATCAGGAGTTAAAACTCTGCAATACTAGTCAGTCAGTTTTCAAGATAAAATACAACTCCTACAAGCAAAACTCTCTTAAATGCCACTTTTATATCTGTCATTAAGAACAGTGTGCAGAAAGTGATGCACAAAAAACGAAACTATATATTTGTTCTTTGTTGAGATTTTGTTCAATTTGCAGAAATTTAATTGCAGGAAATTTAGACTCAGATTTGACAGTAAGATAAATTGATCAGCAGAAAAAAACTGCATGTTGTAAAAGCAAATTTTGGAAACTTATACGATTGAGTGCAAACATTGAGCTCTGCTGACGCCACTTAAGAAACATCACAGTGATCTTAAATTAGTTTGAGTAAAACCAGGATGAGAAGTTTTATACAACGTCAACACAGGCCCATGATCCACAGTGAGTTTGAAATGACGACATACATATGAACCATGAGTAGAGACAGCCATACAAACATGTATGAAACACGCCTCCCTGGGTCCTTCGATTGCACAATCAAATCCCTGAGTCACTCTTCTGTCACTTTGTTAACAGAAGAAAACTTGTCCTGAGAGAGAAGCCCATCAACATACGGTCTGATCAAAACACTGACATTAAGAACTCTAAGACGGGCATTTAATAGTTCAATTTTATCAGGCAGGTTGATTTACAAAGTAGCTTGAGTTGGATCAAAAGCACCTTTAAGACTTACCGCACTTGATTCCTTGTGATTTCCGTTTTTTATGCTACAGTTAATCAAAAAACACATTTTTATAAATTAAATTGTGAAATTTGGGCTCATTCAAAATATGAACTCAAGCTGAGCTAAAGCAACTTTCACCAACCAAACTTTGAATTTTAAATAGTTACAAACTTAATCCAATAGTTGTAGTGTTGGAGAATACATTGTGTAAATGTCTGAAGTAATCAACAATGATCCAAACTAATGCATTTTATACACATGTCAACTAAGCTGATCTTTATACACTTGTGATCTTGACTTAACTTTAAAAACCCTCCCTGCTGCATTTTAAAGTGTGTTTGTTTAGTGACAGGATGTATTTACAATGATAAAAATGGACTGGACCACCTCTTGTCTTGATTAATTCTGTGTATTTCTTTTAAAACTACCAAAGTGACAATAAACTTCATTGTTTTTGTGCTATTAAGTCTTTCATAGCAGCGCAGCACCTAACAGAAGACCTGCCAAAAAAAATATATGATTCCCTCTTAAGAATTCAAAAGCTCTCTCACCTGCAACATCTTAAAGCACTGTGAGATGATACACCGGCAGAAAGTCTAATAGTTTCAAAACTTAGAGAAAAGGGTAGTTTGAGAGTTTACCAACTCTGCCTCTGAGCATGTCTCTCACCTGTGCGGAGAAGGGAGATTGGAGGAAAGCCACCCCATTCTTAGGGACCTCTATTCGATACCCTGGCGGTAGGAACGCATTGAAGCCCAATACGAGGTCCGGGTGTCCGTGGAAGAGTTGAGACACACGGTTTATCACCCCTGGTGTGTCAATGCTATTCAAGAGAACAGGCAGAAACAGATACAGTTGTGGTGAGGGTGACAGAAGTAAATACAGACAAACCATAACACCCAGCTCTGTTTACCCCAGGGACCACCTCTAATTTCTTGTTTGTGCACCTTTGTAAAATGTTTGGTAAATCCCTGGATATTGAAGTAAGTTTAGCATTGCAATTTAAGTCAAGACAATGGATTTACATATCATCTCAAGTAAGTAACATTTTGCATAAATACCTCTGTGACTTGAACTCCTTCATGATGTCGAGAAACTTGTTGTATATTCCAGGATCATTCGCAAATCGGATTTTGACCTGATCTAGATATGACAAGGCATCTTCAACCTGAGAACAAAGAATAACAAAAATCATCACGGCGCTGCAAAGCACTTTGGACTCACCTGGACCCGTGGAAAAGCTGTAAGGCACACATCCTGTTGTACAGCTGATGAGGAAGGATCCTGACAAAGCTCTGAAAAAGTCTCGATCATATTGAGGGCAATGAAGTTGTGTGCTTGTTTGCGTATGTAATTTTATTAAAAAACGTGGGGAACAAATTAAAAGAGAAGTATGACAAAGCCAACCCAAACACTGCTAATATGTTTAAACACAAGCGTCATACGTTTGGAGGTAAAATTTTAAACTTATTAAACGTATCCCCCAAAACCACAATGTTAATACCTAAAGAAAATAAATCTGTAAATGGATACTTTCCTCTCCACTCCTTGCTCTACCTGTTGAAGATATTTACAGTATAATTGTTTGGCATAAATAAGTTCAGGCTTGACTTGAGTTTAGTGTTGAAACTGTGTAACCGGGCCACTCTGCAGACTATTATGCATTTACTTATCAATGTTGTCAAAGCACATAGTTCCTTCAGATTCAGACCTTTAAATCATTATCCACAACCCCCTTTTAGTATTTTAGAAATAATTCACGTCTTATTTTACACACTATCTGTGCTGTGTCCTAGCTTATCGGATACAAACACTTGAGTACATCGGCCTTGTGCTTAGTGTTGTCAATAGTTGTATGGTGGCATTTCTACATGAGCAAACCTCTTGTTACAGAAAACAAAAGCAAAAACAAAAAAATATCGCACATTGTGAGACAAGAAACTGGATAAAAAGTGGCTAGCTTCCATTTTTGACGACAGTCCTCTATCAACAAATGCTCTATTTAGCTGTACAAGCTGTACAAGTAAGCGATAAATATATAAATAAATAAATGGGCGAATATAAGACACAGCTTCACAGCTTTTGTTCACTGCACCTCAGCTTTTCTTCATCCATCCAAGCCTCGCCAGGTCAGGTTACGATAAAAATATGTGATCTCACTCACACAAAGCCTTGTCACAAACAGTGCACATTTACAGGGGGCTAACATTAGCCAGTCTACTGACGATTATAACTCCATGAAACACTCACAACACCTACCCACCTATGAATTTATACAATACGGTTAGTCACAGCAGGTTCCCGGTCTGCAGTGTCGTGCTGGCATAATGTGCTTGATGAAATTCAGACACTGCGATAACAAAGAAATGTGTAATGAAGCTGCTAATCATCAGAAATAGCTGTTTTGTTGGCTGGCCTGGCTGGCTGACGTCCTCCACTTTGTTCAGGGGAGGCTAGAAAAAAAAAACCAACAAGGAGGAACTTCCCACAACCGAGGTCTGAGTTAACATTTGTGCCTGTTATTGACACCGTAAATAAGAAACTACCTCCAAGTGTGTCATTGCACTGTCCCACAACACATCCATTAATGAAACACAGCTTCCACATCTAACCTTAAATGTCAACGCTCGACTGTTAAGCAATGAATTACTTTTAATAGGCCAGTGAGCTAACTAACATTAGCCAGCCGATCCTTTCACTCCCCTCGACGTGAGAGAAAAGCCTCAAATCCAATGCAACGATACGACCAACAAAATGGTTCTGACTCTGAGGGGACTTTTCCCTCGTCGTGTCTGTTGTCTTCTTACCTTCAGCTTCTGGAAGTGCTGCTGCTGCACTTGCTTTTGTGTTATAACATAAGGCTTGTCTTGGATTTGGTTTATTTGCTTCGCGGTGCTGTGTGCCTGAATCTTCGCCATTATATCCCCGGCGACAGGAGGAGGCTTGAGAGAGCCACAACCACACAACTTGAGAGGGAAAGCTTCGGTGTTACCTCCAGTTGTTGGCTAGCCGACAAACCTTCCTCTCGGTCGGGAAGCCAGCCTGCCAGCAAGCAACCCTACTTTGCCTGGCTGGACAGTCTCGGCTCCGCGCAAAGAAGACGGGAAATCCAGCAGAGTGGAGGTTGATGACAGACAAGCTACTACTCGCTGCGACTTTCCTCAAACATCTCTGTCGAAATAAACACGCCGAGGTAAAAGCGAGGGGAAATAAGCGAAGGGACAATGGTTGCCGTTTATCGTATTTAAAATAACTATTGCCTGTCTCTTTAAATTCGGCGGCAGCGGTCTGTCTTGGCGTCCGGAAGCCAGAGTAGGAGTGAAAAATTGAAAAAAAAAGGAGTGAAAAATTAAACAGCGCATGCGCACCAATGGGAGGAGCTCAGTTCACAAGAATCAGATTGCTCCACTCCCCCTTCACTGCTACAAAGGAACAATGTTACTCTGAGCCCAACGACTGCCTTAATCCTAACATTGTCCTTACGACTCCGACATACACCGACCAGCCATGACATTTTCAACAACTGAGAAATCCAGTGCAACCCCAAAATACAACCCCTACCACCAACCCTACTCTTACGTAGCTTCTACATTGTCCTCAACGTTGGTGTCAACAAAAAAGGACATATGTTGTTTTAACTCAGCGATTAAGTTTTAATAGGTAAACTAGCGGTGTTTGCAATACTTTGCTCCCCCACGTTTGTTGAAGAATAAACGAACATCTTCAAATATCATACTTAAGTAGCTACACCTCAACAAATCGTAGGGGAGAGTGGGTTAAGTTAAGCCAAAGGGTAAGTTGAGCCACCCCCTGTTGCTGGGAAATAGTAAAAGAAATTGATCGTGTGACCAAATATTTAGGAGATGGGCAACAATTCATGGAGTCTGTGAAGGTTAGAAGCACATGGGTGAAGGGGTTAGACATTTTTCACTCTGAATTTAGTCTGTCATGAGTTTTGTTAGAATTGTGTTCAGACCAAAAAAGCTCATTTTAAATTTGTTGTACACATCAATTGTGGTATCTCTGAGCTTAAATATGAGGTCAAAAACCTAGAATAAAAGTCCACCATTTTAGCTTAGAGGACTCATAAAGTCATAATAGTAGTTCTGGGGTAAGTTGAGCCAGTGACTCAACTGAGAAAGTAAAGGAGTCTGATGAGAGGATCAGAGTTTCAGTTCAGATTGTTGAAATGTTTTACTTTTTCTTTTCAAAAATACAGCTGTGAATGTTCTGAATCACTTAAAGACATTCTCATGTTAAAATAGCTTTTTACAAAACAGCCTTTTAGCAGTTATATGCAACTGCCACTTTTTTTGGCATGCTATATTATCAAGACTGTTATGTTTACACTCATTCTGTTGGTTTGCAGGGATGCACAACATCTTGAAATATATGCAGATACACTAGTTAGAGACAAAACTATGATTGCCTTGATGTGGTGATCCAAAATATCAAAAAATGGCTCATCTTACCCCACTCTCTCCTACCTCTTCAATAAACATGTCACCGGTCTGGCCATAAAGGTGTAAAAATTTCATAGAAGCATAGAAAGCTCAAATTACAGTAGAATAGTTTCTTTTGTGTGTGTGTGTAGCATTACAATTACATGGCCCATGTGCTCATGTTATGGCTGGTTGATGTATACGGCTCATTCAGTATGCATATTGGCAGAATGCTGCACTGATCGATGCGGCTGGTTCAATAAGGAGTACAAGGCAGTTTTTAACAGCTTATTTGTCTTTTTCAATAAATTTCCAAGAAGACAAGAACAAGTAATTGAATTCGAAATGATTTATTGGTGAGTGACTAACATGGTAAAACATCAAATAAAGTAATGACATTGCAAAAGCAAGAAAAAGAACAGTGGTATTTTATTAAAGTCAGTAAGTGTTGTTATTTTTTAAACTATGATAGCGTTGACAGATAGCCACTTGAAGGTGCTGTAAGTGTAATGATTTTCTTTTTCAATTAAGAGCCTTAAGAGCCCTTAGCAGCAAGTTTCCATCTTTGTAGCCACTGTTGAAAAGTCAGTCCTCCTTTACTGACCTCCTGTAGGACATGCTGGGCTGGCCTGTCCCACCTGAATTAACACAGAGAACAGAGGAAGTTAACTAATATAATACAAAGACATCGATAAACCAAATACAGTCAAAAGAAAAATCATAAACAGACCCTCTTCCTTAGTTGTTTTGATCAAAGCTCCTGCTATGAATGATAGTTTTACGGCTTACCTCATTTAAAAATCACAAAACACAATGAATGTAATGTCAGGAAAAGGATTAGAAAGAGCACCTGTTTCTATAATCAAAAACATTCCTGATAAAAATTAAAAAAGGGAGATTATGATGTTCTTTTTACTGCCCAAGAGACTACATCGCAGGAAGAACCACAATCAGAGATGAAGTTCATTGACTTTTAAAATACTTGACTGGAAAGTTCAATTAAGGCACTATGTAAAAGTTAAAACAGATAGGAGTGACTTAGTCAGCGCTTCACAGGCCAAGTGTCATTTCTACATGCAGATGTGGTTCTGGTAACAAAGACAGGAAAGATGAAAAGCCAGCATGACTGTGGTAAAATATTAACTGACAAGAATGCTGGTAAACTACGAAAACAGACCAAAGGAGCAATATTGAGCCGTCTTCCATGGAAGAAAATGAAACACTTTTGAGCAGCTTATGTGCTATTTAATGAGAAATTTACTCTGGAAATGTTCCTCACCAGTAAGAGATGGCCGTTTTTACTTGGTTTCCGTATGAAAGGCCTTGGCTGCAGCGTTGGGTAAAGCTTCTGACTCTTGACACCAGAGCCTTCAGAAGTTTCTGATCCTGCTCCATCACTTTGGACAGCAGAGCTGTATAGAGAACACACATTTCTTTTTGTTAGCTTCACAAAAACTCTCCAAACTTGATTTTTGTTTTTGTACAAAGAGCCAAACACAGACCCTCCTTCTATTCTGAGTATGATAAAAAGCTTCCTGATTACCTTTCTGATCAGATGCATGCAACATCTCTGTTTCTTTTTGTGTTTTTTGCAGAGAGGCAGAGTGAAGCTGCAGTAACTGGCAGAGAAAACGTAACTCAAGCTGAAGGGACCGCGTCTGGGAACACAACTCCTCTGGAGCCTGTAAAAAAAACGGGGACATGCGATTTGTTTAGATACAGAGACAGAAGTAGAAGCTGGATGAGATTTAATACATTCAATATACAGCAACATTTCACACTGAAATTGGGAGACTGGCAGGGCAAATGCTCAGTCGCCTTGAAAGTACAAAGCTGTTGGGGCTACGCAGTAAAATAGATCTTAATGGTTAAATTTCTTTTTTAGCACTGCGAGTGAGAGAACTGAGGTCAAGTATTAGCAGAGACAGTCAGCTGGATAATGAAAACCACACTCAGTATACAGACTCCAAAGAGCTGGAGCAAATCTTAGTCACTGGCACAACTTTTATGGTAATGCAATAAAATTCCACAGGGAAACTTTGCATGCAAAATTACAAATTTAAAGTGTGGAATAAAGTATGTATTTCAACTGTTAAGTCCTTCACTTTGAAATACAGTTTAATGGCCTATTCTCATATCATTCAGCACTTTTAAATCAGTAAAAATGTATATTGAAACTAATTTCAACGTGTCTTATTGCAGAGGTGTCCTGGTTACAGAATAATAGCTTAAAGTTACTTGTTGCCTTTGTATAAAATAATCAACCACTGAAATATGAATTATACTGACTTCGTATTTGGGATGATAGACATGTGAAGTGCTTCGATTCTAATACAGCAGATTTGATGCTATACAAACCCAAACTCACCTTGTACAGTGGAAACGCCAGGCTCTGACACAGGCTGCTGAAAACTGGGGACTTCAAGCGATTGATGGACAACCATGAAGAAGGGATTCTTTGAGTTCTGAAACAACAGAGAAAAGGAAAAAAAAGTCAATTTCAAACAGCAGCTGTAACCGTCTGATCGAGAGATTCTCTTTCTTTTGGTGCACTCTCCTGAGATTTTATTTGGCCACTTCTGCGAGACAAAGAGGCGTATAAATGAAGAGATAATTAGCCTTTTCCATCTTCACACCATTTTCAAATAGTAACAGATGCTCAGGAATCCTTCTGTACACTGGGTGTTATTGATCTGACTGAAGTTTCAATATATTTACAGTCACAACTCGTACCCTGCGACGGTCCTTCGATCAAGAGCAACTAGAGAAACCATTCCCAGCTGTCGAGCCTCCTTGGATATAGAGTTCCTGAGACTGTTGGCTGAAGTGATTACATCTTTACACTGTGGCACCAGTTTGCTCCTGATAAATTCATGTAACTGTTAGATAAGAATAGAGAGAGAGAGAGAAATCATTAAAGAGATACAAAAGCCAAAACACCATCAATCTCAAAAATTAAACCCATCAGTATATACGAGTCTATGCACACCTCTGCTTGCAGATGGATCAGCTCCACCTTTGCTGCAGAGTTCCCCTTAATCAAACCTCTGATCTGCTCCTGTCTGAGAGCCTGGAGAGAAACAGTGACATTTTAGATGTAAGTTTCTAAAGGACTGAGAGATAAAGGTTGTTATCTTGAGAGTTTTCAAGATCCAAGAGAGCTCAGGCTAAGAAAGGTCTCACATCAGTTGACTCTCACCACAAGTTGTCTGAAGTCAAGGATGCTCTGCCACTGGCTGCGGAGGTTCTTTAGAGCCTCCTGTCTGCTTCTGGCATACTGGTCGAGTTGAATACACCTGTCTCTGATAAAATCCCTTGCTGCCGCCTGCATCACACACTGAAGTTCAACCTTAAGAGCTGACCTGACAAGAACAATGAAAAAAGGTTCAGGAAAAAAAGAAATAAAAACTTTGCGGTCTCTTCATTGATCCAGTAACTCTCCACTGTTGCAGAAAACCTGCCCTAATATTACTGGGACAATTATAAAATTCATAACTTGTGGGAAAATCATTAGTACTCTCTACAGTGATTCAGCTTACAGTGCCATGGTGTCATTGTGGGATTCATCTGCAGTAACAGACACCTCCAGGATAGCCTCCTTCCTGCAGGCCTGCAGCTGGTCATGGAGCTGCTGGACCCTGGCGCGAGTCTGGGCCAGTTCCACCAAACTCTGCTGTACCTCTTCCCAAGCAGCCTTGAACAACAAATGTATAATTCCATAAAGAAAAACAAAAATTAACTATGAATACATGAAAACATTTCAACACGCTCTCACTACTCTAAACTTCTGGTGTAAAAGACAGGGGGGTGTTTGTGTTGAGCACCTGAAGGAGGGTCTTCACCGGTGGCAAATCCTTATCTTCTTCTGTTGACATATCCAGGAGATGATTGTTTTCATACCGGAAGCTGCAATATAAAAGCAAAATAAATACTTAAAAAATGTTTTAACATTTTTAATGCTGGAGAGAAAGTCATAATAACACTGAGGTTTGCTGTACCGTAGAGCTGTCACATCCCATGTCACATCCAAGGAGGCAAGTTTCTCCTCTAGTTCCCTCTGCTCTCTGGAAGCTAAATACTCCAATGCTGAGAGGATGTGGTTAGGAGGATAACTGCCCAACAGATTCTGGACAAGAGACAAGCAAGAACATGTTGATGTAAAGTGCAAACAAAGACATATTCAGAAGTAGCAATAAAGTTTGAGAATTTTATTCAAAAATAAAAATCACCTCCACAGCACTGAGCCAGTACTGAAACACAGCTGTCCGTTGATTACTGCTCAAACTGAGAGGAAACAGAAAGAGATGCTGTCAATTCTCAAAGGGAAAGTTTTTTCTCCTGGGATAGCTTTTTGCAAGGTTGGTTTCTGGTATCCATCGTATTTCTTACTGTTTGGCTGCAGAGTGCATGGCTTTCAGTTCGCTCTCTTGTAGAGAACAATAAAAGTGGATCCTGTCGTCACACAGCTCTCTCACCTCTCGCTAACAGGAAAGAGATAAGAGAGAGAGCGAGAGAGTGAGATGCACTGAATGCTGTACATAAGTCACCACTGTATACATAAAAAGGACACCATCAACATTACTCAGATCTGCATGAACGCCTGTTATAAACCGGTATACTGTATTTATACAATCCTAATTTTCATTCTAAAAAGTTTGGCATATTGCATAACATGCTGAAAAAACTGATTATGAAAATTGTGCAAAAACAGCATATAAAGTGTTGAAACTTCAGAAAAGGTTGAAAAAAAAAAACCCCTGAGAAAACAGCTCCCAACTAAGTAAATTAATCTGCAACTGCCTATGAACAATGTCAATGCTTTTTTGGAACAGCTGTTTTACTTTGAATTATGCTTATTTAACATATTTACCCACTTTAAATATGGAATCACTTTCTTATTCATTCCTCCCTAGAAAATAGTGCAAATACCTCATAGTTTACTCTTTACTAAGTGGTGCATAGAATAGTTAGACTATAAAGTTTGAAGCATTTTTCAGTTGGTCTATTCATTTGTCATTCCTGGAAACTTTTAAGAGAGACCTATTAGTGGGTCTGCCTGATTAAGAATGACAGTGCTGTATAACTGTATACTTTAACATTTTGTATAAAGTAATAAAAAAACCAAATTTTGGAGAGCACCTACCAAGACCTGTGCCTCTGCAGCCGCTTTGGAGTTGGGGTCATCTCCATCACTGCTGGAAGGCTTATCATCAAAAGGCACTTCTATCTCTGCTTTCCTGTAAAACACATTACAATACCTTTGACACTGTTTAAATTAAGAGCAAAAATATATGAGCAATGCTTTCTATTTTTTTTTAAACTCACACCTGAACATTGAATGATCTGTCTTACCTGGCCATTTGTTCCAGTGCTTGGCAGTGTCCACTAATATTTTGTGAATCATCAGAAAGCACCTTGCGACTCAACATGCAGCGCTGCTTAAAGGCCTGCAGGAGCAGCTCTCTGTGGTGATTCTCCTCCACTTTGGCCCAGGTATGACTGATGGACCGCTCTGTAAGAAAAAAAACAAGAAAAAAACTGAAAATATTGTCTGATCAGATCCTCAGCCCTTTCTGCATCTGAAAGAAGTACCTTGTGCCGCCATCTGTTCCTCTGTTCCACTGATCTGAGAATCCAGGTGAGTGATCTCTGCTCTCAACTGGTCTATCTTCCTCTGAAGCTCTCTCTGCTTGGCAGTTTCACTTTGGCTTTCAACTTGTTCCAACTGAGCACGCAAAAACACATGCAGATAAGAATCATTTTATGTGTGACTTTTCTGTATGAAAACAAACCACCACTTTGTGTATCATGTCTTTTGTGCTGCCCCTTAAGATCAGTCAAGTACTTCATTCAGCACATTATTAAAAACTGCAAAAAAAAACTTTATGAATGTATGCTCATTAGAGTAAACGGTAACCGGGAGGAAGTAGTGGCGACTCTCTGGGACAGTTTCTGGACCTTCATGGCAGTTGACAACAGGTCTGAACAGACAGCAGTCTCCCACATGACTGCATGATCCCGTAATATGTTTATGTGTTTTATGATGAGACAAAACTTTCTCTCCACTAGACTGTTTTTTTTTTTCCTGGATGTAAGCACCTTTTTATTTTATTTTCATGGGACTCGAATACTGGAGTCTACCTTCATATCGCAACATAATACAAATGTGCCAGATGTTTTTGTGATCTGGAAACAGCAGCTTGTGAAATATATGCCATGTACCATGCCTTTTGAAAAAATGAATAAAAATGAAACTATATATTTTTTAAAAACTGCAAACTACAATATGAGAAATATGATTTCCAACTTACCTCTTTGTCTTGGAGAACCTTGTACCTTAGAGATTATATTGTCAAGGAAATTACTGGATAAATAAAACAGCCAAAGTAAAGACAGACGGATGATATAAAAATGCTGCGAGTGTATTAATACAGAGAACACAGAAGATGAATAAGAATTGAATTATAAAGTTCACTCTCCAGTATCCCAGTCTCCTTATTATATTATATTATATTATATTATATTATATTATATTATATACAACTTTATTTATCCTTTTTGGGAAGGTTTCCTCCTCAAGGAAATCAAAAAATTGATCATACCCAATCACTAAAGCCAAAGATGTTTGCAGCCTTGGCAAGTCTTTTACAAGATGCTCATTCTCCTGTGCAGAGATGACCCCTGAGAGAAATCTTTAAATGCTTTGGTTTAATGCACACATTGAGTTTTCATCGCTCCTGTCAAAACAGTATCTTTCAAATGTCTCTATCAGAGTCTGCATGGATACCACTGTAGATTCCCACGCATAATCCTCACGGTCCTGAAAAACAAAAACAGTCAAGAGGTTGAGATCTGTTACATAAACATCTGCTTTATTCACGGACAGACTGCAGCATTATTTATGACACAGAGACAATCTGTCAAATATTTCCTAAGACTTAGACACTTGGTAGAAAACTAGCTGTGATTACAAATACAAACCTTTGTTGAAAAATGTGTTGGATGGTATATTTCCAAATGGACTTCCCAGACCCAACACAAAGCCTGAAAACAAACAAACAAAACAAACAAAGAAACAGTAATTGTATGTTAGCTCGCTTGTATCAATAATAAAGTACAGAATAAAGTTTAAAGGAGAGTTAATACGTACGTTTTAATGTAGCTGTCATTTGGTAGGCTTTCTACGGGCAGGTTGAACTCCTCTGTCGCCCATCGTTTCAGCTCCTGTACCAGATTTTTGTCCGCCATCCTGACAACACTTCACAGAGGGGAGTTAACGAACTGCGGCAGACTGTTGAACCGAGACCACAACAACCCGGAATAAACAAAAGTTTAACTTCCCGCCATTTTGCAAAACTTCCGGGTACTACATCCGTAGATACAGCGCCTCTGCTGGCTGGAGTTGATTATTACCATGGAGATTGCTAAAATATTAATACATTTTTTGAATTTCACTGCCATTAAAAAAACAACCACATATGTATGTTGTGTATTATTTGGATAACGAGTTAATAACTTCATGTTTATTAATTGTTTGTAACAGTGTGTCAGTTTTTCACAGTCAATGGTCTCAGTGCAGGTCGGTTTCTTGTCATGTCGGAGTCCTAAACATAGAGGGCGTGCTAGTTCTACTCTCAACACCTCCAGACCCAGTTGAAGGAAGGACAGACTGCTGTAGTGTACCTTGTCACTTCCTTGTAGACTAAGAAAGCATGTTGCTCTCTTGAAACACTTGTTTTAACTTTTCTGGTTGTCTTCTATTGACCATTTTCCCTATCCTTGCCCACAAAACTTGTTTTGTATTTACTACAATGGAATATGAGCCTTAAGACATGTGTTTTAGTGTGTGAAATGATGAAATTAATAACATAATAATAATAATAATAATAATAATTTTATTTATATAGCACCTTTAAAAACAGAAGTTTACAAAGTGCTTAGACAACAGTTGTAAGCACAGAGCATCAGCACATTGAAAATAAAAACACATAAAAACAAAAGCTCAGTTAAAAACAGGCCTCTGAATTGTAGGCCTGTTTCAACATCAGAGCCAGCCCAAGCCTCAATGGGGCCCTAAGCAAAATTTGATTTTGGGGCCCTCTATTTCTGTCAATAATACTGATTGTTGATCATTCACTCACCTACTACATTATAATTTAATGCACCTGACATGTCTTTACACATTGAAGGCATAGGTAATAGCATAAATAATACCAGTGCAACCGTACAAATAAATAATACCAATAACTGACTAATGAATGATGTTCAGGGTACCACACATATGGTTTTTAATTTCATAATGTAACACATTCAGCTGCAAGAGCGGCCTGGGGTTGATTTTTAACATTCCAAGTGATAAAGCATTTTTTTTTTTTTTTTGATTGCTCTTGGGGGCCCCTACTGGCCGCGGGGCCCTAAGCAGGTGCTTAGTTCGCTTATGCCTTGGGCTGGCTCTGAATAACATAAACAAATAAGAATAAATAAGATTAGATTAAACACAATTTTTGACAGCATCTTCAAATTTAGGATTATAATTCTTGAGTCTGAAGTGCTCCTCTTTGACTTTGTCAGATTGTTTCATGTAGAAATTATCCACACCTCTGTAAAAAGATGCCTTGCTCAAAGGCCCTCCAATGACATAAATAGAGAGATCCTCCACTGGATAGTTTTGGGCTCATTCTCTGTCCCAATCCCGGACATTCAGACTATAGTGACGTCAGAATTTTTCTAAGAAAACAGGTGCAGATTTGTGATGTAATATTGGATAATCTAATCAGGCGTGAAGTCTTGTTTTGGTTCATGACAGTCTGAGATATATTTTTAGCTCTTAGAGCTTGCATGCCTTACCTGATATATTAGATTAAACCCCAACAAGATTATAAATTCATGATGTGTGTGTTTGTGATAAATCTTTTGACTTTAAGTTTTGCTCTTGTCCATGATCACTGCTGAATGTACTCTTCCATCACTCCCTTTTCTTCTGTATGATCATGCAGCCTCTGAGGTGCACTGCTAATGACCACGTAGTTGTAACAAAAGGCCGAGCACTGTGCCTTTAATGCTAGCAAGTGCAGTGGTAATAATCACACACTGAGTGCACAGAGGGCCCCATGTGAACCTCGCTGTGTGCTTTCTGGTGACTGCGCCAATAGAAATTTACCACATCAGACACACAACATAGTTCTACAAGTGTGAAGGAAGCAACCCCCCCTCCCCTCCATGTCTGTCTATCTGTCTCCCTCACAGACACACCCACACAACACTGGCGCCAACAAGCAATCCCCCAACCACCCCCCCATACCCGACCCCCTCAACTGACCTCTAATTATGTCATGCGAAAAAGCTGTGTCCCATTGAAAAGCTCTCTTAATCAAACCCAATTAATTCCGCTATTTTCCCTTATTGTCCTGTGCAAGGAACGCGTCTTCCCAATAAGACTGTTAACTCCAGCCGTGGCCCTTCAGATCTGCTGGGCTGCAGGAGCGAAATAATAGACCACACAATTAAGCAATTAGTCAACTGGGATTCAGTGGTCCTTAATGAACATAGTAACCGGACTTGAGGTGAGTCAGGGCTCTTGCTGCTATTTCCAAGAATGTCATTACGTCTCTGACATAATTCCTTGGTTACCTGTCATACCCTCCCTTAATTTAGGAGCCCTTTTTTTAGCTTTAGGGGCTAAATATTGTTACAGAAATAACATTTTCATTCAAAAGGCTTACAGCTCAAATTCACTGCCATTACCCACAGTAATCAGCTAACAACAACACAAGGGTATGTAAAATACGAAAGGGAATTTTTTATTGGTTTGTACCTGAAGCATATATCCTTAATATGTAACCAGTGTCACCAAACAACAGTGACATCAAACTGTAATGATGGTACTGATGAAATAATCTGTGCTCATAGAGATAAAGTAGGAGTAAAAAGTCGTTCTAATACAGCGAGAATGGAGTGCCCAGCAGATGCCCTACAGCAGGTATAACCATCTGTTTAAGTTATACCACCTTTGAAAATAATGAAGACCCACATCTTATGGAGAACTTTGCAACAAATGTCAACCTCCAGGCTTAAGAAATTACACCAATGCAGAACTTCTAAATACAGCAGTTCCTCAAATGTCCACTTGAGGCTGTCCCCTAAAGCATATGAAACCACATACACACCCATTCAAAAACACCCATCTTTACTGCAAAATATAAACATGTACAGTACAGCACAAACTCAAGTTTTTTGGTTTGAAAAGCTCATTTCTCTTCCTGCACACACTGGGTCTCATTCATGAAACATGGATTATATCCTTTCATAAGTCAACCCATCGCCACCATCCTCAGAGTTGGTAAAAAGCCATGTTCTGTCACACGCGGTAAAGCACTACCTTTGACACCGACCCAATGGCAGTAGTTTCAGGCATTTTGAATGACAATAGAGGATTATTTAGTCTTCTTTATGGGTGGATGGATTATATCCTTTCATAAGTCATTCAGAGGCATTATTATCAGTTTTATTTGGTTTCATGGCCAGACTTTGAATTTCAGATTTAGTGTACATGGATATTTCTGAATACAGTCCCTTCAGTACTGTAAGATTTTATGGTGAAGAAAAACTCCATGTATTTTTTTCCCGTTAATTTTTTATTTTATCCATTTATCTCATGAATATGTTTGCTATGTACTGTTGATGCTGCTGTTTATTCAATTAATTTATTATTATTATCATTATTTTTTTTCTTTCCTGTAATCGTCCAAATTTAACGTTACCCTCGAGACAAGGGTGCGGGCAAGGGGTGTGGACAAATGGAAATGTAATGAAATAAAACAAAATAAAAAACTGACCATGAAAAAAAAGAAGGCAGAGAAAAGAAAAGAAAAGAAAAGAAAAGAAAAGAAAAACTTCATGTAAACTTTTTTAAAATTTCTGTATCTGAGCTCATTGGATTAAAGAGTCATTAAAACATGACATTTGAATTAAACCGTGAAAGTAGCTTTTTCATACAGATGTTTTAATGGATAAAAGTGGTCATTAAATATTGAGCTGTGCATATTTTTCCCTGTTAAAAGCAGATTTTATTTCTTAATTTTCAGGCCTATACATCAGAAATAAAATAAAAGAAGTAAACAGGCCTTGAATTCTTCGACAGTATTTCCTTGTGTTTTGAAATGAATGCTTAGGTCTCAAGTTTCCTCAAACATTGTTTTATTCTTCTCTGCATCCATGCAATAATTCTCTTAATATCTTCTGAAAGTCAAAATGCTTTTGTCTCATTTATAAGACTGATGTTCACATGTATTGTCCCTAGGACCAGCCCACACTGATGAAATGCTTGGCGTCTGTGTCTTATCTTCTCATGACTGAGGCTTTGCCATCTTTTTATTTATTTGTTTTGTCATAAAGCAGCATCTGGACTGATGATTCTCTGTACAATCCAGATGTCAAGACCAGATTAGGTTGTGTTTCAGATGAGCACATATGTAATGTTGTTCCAAAGTAGATGTGTCAACCAAGAGCATTTAGCTGGTAAAATGTTAGCATAGGTCAGCAGTCTTGCAACAGATTTCGGCACGCAGAAATATCCAGTATCTTTTCAAAGAAAGGTTACTTTTTGACAACTTCTCAGGCGCAATTGAAAGTAAATCATAAACAGCTTCATAAAACTGCCTCCCCACGATTCTGTGAGATTTTGCATGATAGTGGATGACTCTTAACCAGGCCTTTTTCCATGTTGTTCTACTGCTGCTCTTTTTCCCATGCTTTTCTTTGTGCCACTCACTCGGTGCTAAACGCATGCCTACCCCGGCCCCTGGCTGTGGCTATAGCCCCGACCCGGCCCCAGCTGAGCAGTGCCAAGCTGTCCAGCAGTTAGTTAGTGTCTGTGCAGGCCCGGCTTGGCTCGGCTCGGCCCGGCATGGGTACTAATCCTTGGGCTGTCAGAGGACCCCGCTCTGAACTCATCCTGCAACACAGGAAAACGCTCTAATTGGGGGATTTTCTACATCATTAACTCTGATGAGCAGCCATTCTACCCTCCCGCTCCCCTCCCCTCTTCCTCTTCACTCTTACTCTCTCTCCCACACTTTTCTCCAGCTTAATCTTTTTTTAATGTTTGTCTTTTTCCTTTCTTTCCTCTGACTTCCTCAAGTTTACTGGCTCATCTTTGGTGCTTTCTTCCTCAGATCATTTTTCCCTTTTTATAGGGTGATATTTATTCACTGTTAAAACTTTACACTGAATGAGATATGATAAACAGAAGTCAATGTGTAAAAGTAAAGAAAGTGCTACATACGGCATCTCTTTAGTATATTGTGTTGTAACATTATATGCATTAAAGGCAATGTCGGATCTCTGAGATTTGAAGCAAACGTGGCTTTGACTGAATTCATATCTCAGTAACTCTGTAACAGGTGGAAGAAGACTGATAGTGGGTTTTTAAGAAACACGTCACTGTAACTCCTCTAGTATTTTTGGTTATCCATAGTGTATCTAGTTACTTATCAAATCCAGAAATGATGTTACAATTATAAAAAATCATAAGAAATTTATACCCATTGAAAACTTAAGATCAGTCATTCAACTCATTGACATAGTTACGCCTTTGTCAACCCAGCAGCATCCTGGGAGTAAGAATATCTTGTGCTGTAAATACAATAGATGATGATCATTCATGCATGAGCTGTCTGTCAAGGAAATATTAACCTTATTTTTGCTCTCAGGTTTTAGGACAAAAATATAAAGGCTGTCGTCTATGTGCAGGTTGGAAAACTTGGCCCACCACCAAAACTCATCTCACGAAGCACCTAACCAAACAACACACTTCTAAGCTAGCTGTTGGAGAGCCCGAAACAACAGTGACTCAGGTGTAGCCGACGTCAGCTTGGCAGACCAAGGAGGAGCCACAACATCTAAGCAGCAATAGTTTGATGTGAAATCACTGCCAGCTCCACAATTTGTAATCCAGGAAGGACTAAAAAGGCTGATTACAGGAGGTGTTATCAATGACAAGCTTCCCTTATCGACTGCTGAGTACTGAAGCTACAAGAGATAACACCAAAGTTACCTCCTCAAGTAACGTACCCTGCACTCATATAAACATGTGTGGGGAAAAGCATGCCTGAATATTGTTATCTCTAAAGAAAAAGATGTCATTTGGCTATACAGACTGTTCATGAAGATACTCCTGGATGTTTTTTTTGCGCAACTTAAACTCTTAAAAGATTCAAGAAATTCCCTCAAAGTTGTGGTAAATGTTGTTAAATACTTTTATGAATTTACAAAGATCAACAAGTTTTTTTCTGGGACTCAGGAGCTTTGGAGGCACAAACCAACTTCAGCGTAATGCAGTAACTTATCACTCAAGAGCAACATTTCAACTTTACATTCACTGGTTGTCCCGTATGTCCCCAGTACTTGGGTTTACTCAGACCTCCATCTGTCCTTGAAAGTGATTCATACCAGGAGGCCAGCTCGCACGGCGGCACCGGTCCCTCTGTGAACATGTGTTGCAGCGGCTGAGCTACCGGCCTGCCTCCCTGCCTGGAGGCAATTAGGGAGCTGGGCCCTGCGGTCAGAGGCCCCCCTGGGAAGCCCTGATTGATTGGAGTCTCATCTTCCTAACAGGCTGGCACCCTGCCACCAATCCATGGAACAGCAGAGAGGATCGGGAGGGGTAAAGAAAAAATGAGAGAAAGAGAGAGAGAGAGAGAGAGAGAGATAGAGGGAAAAAGAAAGAGCCCTTATATGACAGAGAGAAAGAGACAGGGCACAAGTGTTGGAGGAAAAGAAAGAAAAATGTCTCTGCCCCTGTATGTCAGATGATAACGATTATACTGTAATAATCTTGGATTGCTCTTTAGACTTACTGGAAAAAAAAGGAGCTGTGACTGTGTGGGAACAAGTGCACAGGTCAACATGAAAGCACTACTGAGAGAAAGTGGGAGACATATTCTACCAAACTATATTTATTTTCAGTAAATCTTACTCTTTTTCTCCAGAACACAGACATCAATGATCCAGACAAGTCAATAAAGAAAGAAAAACACTACGGGAAAGATCAAACTAGAACATGTAAGAAACAAAACAGCCATACGAGAAAAATACCCTGTACCTTTTTACATAAAAAAAAAACACTAAACTGTTAAACTTCTAGTGCATTTTGTTTGTTAGCTAACCTTTGGCTTGTTCTTGGTCCCAAGTCACATTTATGTAATATTCTAAAGACACTCTCAATGTGAAAGGTAATCCTCATTTCCTCTGTGGTGTGAGGTGAAGCGAGGTCCTGGCTTTGTTCAACAGGGAGCCTTAATACACTAATCAACAACATTATAAAAGTAGATGAGGACAGATGACGAGCAGCGGATGTCAAAGTGTGTTTTAACCCTCTGAGCAGCATGACGATACATTTTAAACTGAACAAGAAACAACTTCTTATTTTTCTTGTTTTTAAATTTTTTAAAATTTTGGGGGATGTTGATGACAGACAACTAATTTCGTGTTATTTATAAGTGACATAATAAAACCACATGAGGGGCTGTCATGGGTTAAATAGAATTTTGGGGGGAATATAAAGAAGCGTTTTTTTTAAAATTGCACTTAAAGAAGAAGGTTTTCCCTACCTATTTTTTTAAAACAGTCCAAGTATGAGGTTATAGTATAACTTTTCTGTCAGTGTATAGTCAGGTATGGAGATGCAATCTGTACGCCTTGACTCAAATACAAAGTTATTAAACTAAACAGCTCTCATTATTATAGTTAAAGGTTCTGTGAGGAGCATTTTATCATTTTTGCGCCTCGTATAGACAAAGAATTGTGTCTTATCTGTTTACTGATATGTCCTGCATATTTGTAGGTAAGGTTTTTATATGAAAATCACATCCTACTTTCCTTTAGCAGTAAAACATATCACTCATCGTGATGTTTTGCAGTGGAACCTGTTTCTGCAGTCGTGTCTTTTGTTGTTGCTGTTGTTTTTGTGGGTGTTAAATTTCAGCCTTTTTCACGATCAGCCAAAAGCTCCTCACAGTAGCATTATGTTTAAAAAGTAACCCAGAGCTTGACTCTGTAACAGATGCTAAAAGACTGATACTGTGTCACTAATGACCATAGCAGCTACAATCTGGGTTTCTTCTCCTTTGATTGAAAAAAAAAGAAAACTTTCAATGACAAAATGGTTACAAGGGCCTATTTAGTGCAGCCTGCACTTTAGTGCAGTCCCCCCGCCACCCCCCAAACCCCCTTCAGTTTCAGACAAAGAGGATACACTTGGATCAATTGTGCTGAACAAAGACTAAACTATGTGGGGTGACGCATCACACAGGGCTCTTTCTGCTGCCCTGCACGTACACGCAGTCACCCAACACTGAGCTGCCAACAGGTCTTCTCCTCCAACAGCCACTCAAGCAAAAAGAGGGTTACTCTGCTCACCAGCCTGTCTTTCTTCTTCCTATACCTCCTTTCCTCCCTCCCTTCCTCATTTAAAGCATCTCAGCACAAATCAGGGTTGTAAATGTGCACAGTTGTTTTTGGTTTATTCTCAGCTGTGGTCTATTTAAAAGGTGCCATCATATTTCTAATTCTAATGAATGTTCCCATAAAACTCGTACTCATTCAACAGTTTCTGACCCCATTATCGAGAAATGTCCTCCCCCAATGACAACAGACCAAACTGGTCACTGCTGTCCTTGTTTTCCATTCAAACCAGTGCATCTACACAAAAGGCCCACAAATATAAACTGGTTATTACCTGAAAACCAAAATAACAGCTTATATGAATCGACAGGTTAGTGAGAGGTGCACTGCTATGTGTCTTCATGAATTGAGTTTTAAAAGCTGCTCACATTAAACCCAGACTGGACTTTCATTCATGAGGTTCTCAGAGATTAGCTGACCCATGAAAACACGACAATTGGATTAATTCATAAAAACACAAACTTTGTAAAAAATGGAAAGGAAAAGGGGCATACGAACCGCTTCAAGGCAGCTGACTCAGTATCTGATGGTTGATAAAAACACAGTGTTCATGATGAGAATACTCATGAAATAGGGATTGTTTGCTCATCTCAAATGTGCCCTCAAAAAGGACATAAAGATATGTTTTCCTGCTGTTTGTTAATATGAATCAACAACCAAAGGTGTTCACTCAGTTAGCTTTGAAATGTATGTTTTTTAACCAGAAAAGAAATATCCTTTATCCTGTGGTGAAAAGAGGACAGAATTTTTAACAGCAACCAAGGCAGGACAAAAACCACAGAGGAGGGACAGATGTCTGGTTAAGATTTAACAACGTAACAAGGCTGTGGAGTTAAGTTATTTGCTTTTAGTCCTTGAGAAAAAGAAAAACAATATGTAAGGAAAGTTCAGCAAAAACCCTCGGATATCAAAGTTCAAAATCCATCACAGGTAACAGAAATGTCACTCTCATTTTCCATCATTTTAGTCCGTGTCTGTTCCTCGAAATACTCTCAAAACAAGTGGAACGTCTCCATCGGTCTGCCATGTTTGTTTGGTCACATGGGTTGCCAGGTCTTGTCCATAGACTGGATATGTTCCTTGGCTTTCATTCTGAGCGCAGCGATACTCGAGCTGCGCTGGTCCACATCCTCCAAAGGGTATTTATCAGAGTACGGTGCAGGACACTGGTATGGCGGAGGAGCCATACTTTGCATCCCCTGACCCATGGACGAGTGGGAGTGAGAGTGAGGGTGAGGATGAGGGTGAGGAGGATGAGGATGAGGGCTAGAGTTAAGGAAGCTGTGGCTGGAGTAGCTCGGCTGGAGGCCTTGAGACGGACCCATGAAGCCTGGGATGCTGTGGACGGGTGTGGCGCTGGACAGGGGGGAAGACAACCAGGGGTCCAAGGGAAGGGGGTTGGTCATGGAGCCCATACTAGTGTGAACAGGCGCAGAGCGGTTGAAGGACAGCATGGGTGAGTCGTGGAGCTTCATTGTGCTGGCGTCCATTTTTTCCTGTCGACGCCATTTTGCTCGGCGGTTTTGGAACCAAACCTGGAGAAGGAAACCAGAGAAATCACGCTGCTGAATATGAAGAACGATGTTTGAACCTGTGCATGCAAGGACTGCTTTGTCTGTTGGCCTATGATTGCTTTTAACCAACAAAAAAGAGGCCAGACATGGATTTAAAGCAACATTTAAATGAAGTCATTACAAACACATGAAACTACTGGATCCTGCCTGTATCACTATCCTATTAAACCACAAGTACAGAGTGTTTTTCAGTGTAGTTATACTTCTTGAGGCTAAACTCCCAGACAACGTAATTAGCAAAATCACTGTTTTTCAACCAGGTGTTATTTTGTTATAAAACGTTTCCTCATTTAGTCATTTGTTAACCACAAAAGATCTTTCCCACTCACTGAGAAAACTTCAGATCACCAAAAGGTCACAAAATGTATCTTAAAAGCAACCGTTTGTTTCTTTATAACTTAAAAAACTGCCATTGTGTTTAGAAATAGATGTCCAATTCTTCGACTGGTCAATCAAGCTCTTCTTGGTGACTCTGACATGATATATTGTCCCAACCCAGGCCTATGTGTTCCTCTGAATCAAGGTTTGTCCAATACTCCTGGATGTTTTCACAGTTCTCTATGATACTGAAACTGTGTGTTAACCGTTGGGAACATACATCTTTCTTGTGTAACTGTTTTTTCCAATCTTCTAACCTGAATCCTCACCAGCCAAAGGCTTACAGATTCTCATTTTTTCCTGAACAACGCCTCCACTTTTAGAGAAACAACCAGTTCAGCTCCTCAGAATAACTTCCACCCTGTGATGGAGATGCCTTCATTCTACTTAGCCAAATATGACAGAACAAGAAAACTTGATTTTTTTTTACCTGGACTCGGACTTCAGGAAGATTGACCTTCATGGCGAGCTCCTCGCGGCTGTACACGTCAGGGTAGTGGGACTTCTCAAAGGCACGCTCCAGCTCGTGCAGCTGGTAGGTAGTGAAGGTGGTGCGGTTGCGTCTGTGCTTCTTCTTGGGCTGATCGTCTTTGCATGACTCAGGCGACTTGCCTTCATCGCTCTCTACACTCTTCCTCAGCTCGCTCAGCTCTTCATCGCATTTGTTAGTGAACAGGCCAGAATCTGTTCACAACACAAGAAAAATGAGTCAGGATAGTAATCTTACTCCACTGTTCTTTATTTGAGGATTAGGATGAAAAAATACAAATGAAAGCTGATAATAAAGAGCAAAGCAGGATGGTTAGACTGTAGTCCCCTCTTTCCAGTAGAGCAGACATTAGTTTGACACCTGCAACAATAGGCTACTGTAGGTCAGTGAAGCAAGCAATCCCCTGAACTTCAATGAAACTGAAAAACATTCCTAATCGGATTTGGAGAAGTTGTTTCCAGTGTTTATCTTCTCCAAATGTAAACTGCTCTCAAAAAGATGTTTGGAAACATGAGTGTTTCCTCTTTTTTTACTTTCTGAACTTTTAATCCCATCAAAATATTTTTTTTTTCCTGTAACAGTAGCTACTGTTACCGCAGTATCCACCTGAAACATTAAGAATATCTACATCCTGTCAACAAAAACAACAAAACCAGCCAGTGACAAGGAGGATTCAACAACAGTCACCCCTAATCAACCACTTCCTCCTTGTTTGTGTACCACTTCCATCACTACTGTAAATCACAGAAGAAAAAAGGCGGAAAGAGGAGTGTACTCTAAGATATAATCCAGAAGAGACTTGTGGTTCATTAGTTTGACCTGCAGGTTATCAAACACGCAAAGAATAAAAATCAATCCGATCCTGGAAAGCAGCTCCTCTAAAATACTTGATGTCTATTATTTATCATTCACAATCATTCAGGTTGTCTGGTGTACTTCGTCGATCGAAGAAAATGACTGTAAACACTTATTTATGGTTTATATTTCATGTAAGAAGTTAAATTTGGCATCAAAGCAGAGAGACAATCATCAGGCCCCAAAATTTGGGGATGCAGACAAAGTTTTCATCATTTTCTCATTTTCTTATGGCTGTAAATTATAAAAAGTATCATTTTATCTTGCAATAAGAAGTTGAAATAAAAAATTCAGCATAAGGAAATAAAGCGTGTTCTCTGAAGCTTATATACGAGCATCAACATGAGGACATCTGTTGCATATTGAAACAGCAGTCATTTAGAGTGTCAAAATGTTATCGCAGATGCAGCCAAACTGACTCAGGATGGAGGGATAAAATAAAACCTTTGCCACATTATTCTTTTGAAGAGTATTTAGAGAACAGCAAATGCAACCACAGGACATCTTTAGCTATTGTTAGGAGTCACTTTTTTACACTTTCTAGTCAATTTCACATCAAACTTGATTTGATTTAACTTTGTTTTGGTCTGCAACTTCATTTCAGGGAAATACCTATTAAGCTACTGCAGAGTCATCACTGTGACCCAACCCATCTTTTTACTATTATAGTTCAATATAGCTTATCATGTATAATACATGAAATAAATGAATTTATGTCATATATAAATTTGTACAAATCTATAAAACACTTGGGTGCTGATTTGGCTCAGCGGTTTAAGTATGCACCTCAGCTACAAAGACTCTTGTCCAGGTTTGACTCCAGCTTCTGTATCCTCTAATCTCTGCTCCTAACATCTCCTGTCTCTCCTTATCTGTCCTATCTATAAAAAGCATGAATAATTATGATAAAAGCAGTTTTAAAATATTGCTCAATGTGTTTTTAACTCCCAGTTGTCATACGTGTTGCATGCTAACTACCGTCAACTTCAATAAACAACTATAAAAATGTTTGAGCAGGCTTGTGTCTGTGACGGAGACGTGTTGACGGAGATGGAGGAGGAGGTCACTGTGGTCTTTTAACTGACGAACAGGAGCAGAAGCAAAGGCAGCGCAGGGTTTTTACGGGTTCATTTATCCACCACTCATTAAGCAGCTATGACAAAGGCCAGGCTCAGACAAAGGCAGAGGTCAGGTCTGGTTCAGTGACCAGCTCTCGGCCTGTCAGACCATCACAGCCGCTGGTCTGAAGGCTGCCCACTGTTTATCAGCCGGCAGAACGTCTCAGCGCAGAGAGGGAGGGGGGGGGGGGTTGACTGACACCAAACACAGAAAAGTTGCTCATTCAGGAGGAAACTGGGCTGACTTCACAGGATAGTTACACACAATGGAGTGATGTCATTAGTGTTGATGTACGTTAATCAAAGGAAACTAACAACCCCCCTGGATCCAACATCTGAATCTGAGCCTCAAACCGGACCTCTCTTCATCTCCACTTTAGGGAAATGTCATTTTTATTTGTTTCTGCCTCAAAACAAAATCATCAACCACCTGCCTGATCCTACATGCAAAAATAGCTTCAGATTAAACGTGATAAATTTGATTCTAAGACGGGGGACAATAACAATAACTGAATGAACTACTGTAAAATCTAATCTGCACAGAATAGAAGATTAGGGGAATTCCACAAGGGGATGGGATTGGGCTTGGGGACATAAAGCCCCTGCACCATCTTGTTCTGTGATTTATCTTTCAATCTCAGCCCACTCTGTTAATGTAGGTGGCTCTACATGGCAGCACTGTTAACTGGGAACAGGGCAGCAAAACATATGATCCTCTGGTACGCCAGCTGTGTCATTTCAGATGATACAGATTTCTGGTGTTATTTTCTTTCACTCCAGTATGAGAGCGTGTGATTTCAATGCTTTATTCACAATTCTAGTTTGAGATCAGGTGATGTTGAACCAAAATGATGTTCTGTTGGTCATCCCTTTGTAGTCTCAATATTTCAACAGTGCAGATTTGTTAACATGCAAAGAATGAAACAAAGCTTTTGCTTTAGTGGTGGTTCTTTGTATTATTGAGTGTTTTTTTGTTTTTTTTTGCCTAAAACTTTGAAAAACTTTTCAAAGTGTGTCTTTTTAGTGCATTTGGTGCCTTTCATACACAATCTATGGTGTGTTTCCAAATGAAAAACTTCACGCTTGGCCATTTTAGACTTAAAAAAATGTATTTTGGCCCTCAAATACGTTTTAGTTTTGACCAAACTGCAACTGTTTGGTAGCCTGATTTTTTAAATCAATTCAGCTTTTACGTATGTTTTCAAAAGCACCACTAAACAAACTTCTGTGCAGCAAAATCAGTTCTTTCCTCTGCGGTTTGACTGTTTCAAACACTGAAACTGAGCTGCTGTAGCTACAACTATTCAAAAACTTTGTTGCATGATCAGAGGGTTCAAAACAAACTCTTTCTAAATCGGAAAAGAAGCCTGAGTTTGAGCACTTTTTAGTTAAGAAAAGTGTTTTCAAACTGGAGACCAGCATCCCCAGCATCAGCAGCTCCACTCACCATGATACTGCTGCTGTGGCTGCTGCTGCTGCTGCTCTGTGCCTCCGTTTCTCAGAGAGGAGAGGTGCCCGCTGTAGGTTGGGTGTGATGAGGGCTCTTGCTGCTTCCCAGGCTCTGCCAGGCCCTCCATATCCACTTTGTGGGGCCGCTGGGCCCCAGCAGGGCTGAGCAGGGGTTCCTGGTCTTTGCTGAAGCCTAGTATAACATCAATGCTGTGGACGCGGCCCCCTGCAGCGATGCCCCCACCTTTCCCCATCTCGTGGAAGTTGCTGGGTGAGAGGCAGCTGTCGTCCACCATGCTCATGGTATCCAGTGATAAATGCATTCGAGCGTCCTGGCACTGGGGAACCAGAGGGGAGACGAGTAAAGGTTTTAAGTGGAGGACTAAAGGTGCAAGACAGGTCAGAGATCACCCGAGGACCTGGGATGATTGTCCTGATGTCTCTGTTCGTCTAAACCAGCTTATCTTCTGAAGAGACACAGGGAGTCTAGGGTCGATCCCTCACACTTGGAAAGCTGCAGTACTTACAGAGTTTGACAAAGTGTTTTTTTTTTCATGTATTTTCAAACAAAATCCTTCAACAGCCAGTCTCCTGTGTTTCAGTGACTCTGACATTACAAATGAAAACTTTCATTTACACTCACAAGTCTGAGCCAAAGTCTTCAAACCGGAGTGAAAATATGGATGAAATTATGAAAAGTAATGTTTTTTATTTGAGTCAAAATGAACTCAACAGTGGACAACAACCAGAATGTCTGCTTTTTGTGACTCTTTTTATCTAGAAAATCATTCCTCGATTGCTAAACTTTTGGGTAAAGTTAAAGATTGATTTCTAAGAATCATCAGCAAAAGAAGTGAGCAGATTTTTGGAAAGCAGCTCAAATCATCGAGCACACTGACATTAATAAATATTTGCTGTCCTTAATCAATAATAAATAACACATACTATTAGATACTTTTTGTGCATCTGCAGACACGTAAAAGAACAAGATTTACATCAGAGATCTATAATACTTGTGAGTGTCACAGCTTTTTGGTCTTATGGTCTTTTTGAACTGACACATCTTCATTTGCCTGATAAGTGGCATATTTGAAGATCAGAGTCACTTCAAGTATGAGAACCTTACAAGAAGACAATATTTAAGCTCCTCACCTTTTGGAGGTTATATGTTGAAGTGTAAAAGTTGCTGATGCCAGTGCTCCACCTGTTCTTCTAAACTTCACTCTTCCCAGCACCGCTGTGTGCCCTGCTCGCAGTCATTCAACCTGCTCTGTTGTTCTCTCATCGCTGTCTGAATGATGTCTCTGTGTAGAAAATGCTCCTTACAGAAAAAGTCAGAAAAACTCTCCAACAAAATCCAAATAAAATACAGAAACCCGGTTCAGGGAGCGTTCATAAACACAGACCAGCCGCCATGCACTCAGGCTCAGAGAGGAGAGTGGAAGTGGAGGAAGACAAGAGAGGGAGAGGTGGACAGAGCTGAGGGGGGCGTAGGAGGTGAAACAAGGGGATTAGGAGGAGGTTATTAATTGGAATCCTTCCCCTTTAAGAGTGATTGGCAGCTGGTTTCTACCCAAGTAATTGTTTTAAATGTCATTTTCATTCAGGAGGAGGGCCATGTTGATGAAGCATAGACAGGACTTTCTATCATAAAGTTATTGTTTTTAAGACAAGCTGAAAGTTTATGAGGAGTTTCAAATAGAAGAAGGAAAATTAGAGCAGACAAGGTCAGGTTATGTATTATTATTGTGTACAAAGTCTATTTTCATCAACAAATATAGACTTTTTTAATCTACTGTTATGAATCAAAAGCTTCTCAGCCATACATCTGTGAACTGACACTGCATTAAAACTGTTTAAGAATCACATTTTAAAAGGATTTTAAAATATTAAACTTTCCCATGTTTTTCTTTACTCTGTGGCTTTCCTATAAATGAACAGTCTTGGTTAAGTCTCTGTTGACATTTAAGTACCAACTTATTTTGAAATGTAATCTTACTAATGGTGTTTTGTTTAGTTTTTTAACAAGGCATTTAGAGCTGTCATCTAAAGTCGTTACACAATGAATTTATTCTTTATTATTTCAAAACAATAAAAATGATGAACCATGGAAAGTTATTAATTAAGTCTGATTTATTAGGTTGATTTGAAGACTTTTAACTTTTGATGTTATTGTAAATACAGTGTAAGATTGATTTGATGAGAATTCCTTCACTGGTTGATTTTGCAAATATCGTAGTGCACGTTTGATATTTCACAAAGAACTTGTTATAATTGGTTAAGATTAACAGTACTGCTGCATCAGTTTTGACTGTTTTTTTCTCTGCTCTCCATGTACCTATTCAACATACATTTCTTTTTTCAAGAAAACTTTTTCTCATTCATTTTCTAACAATTAAAAAATATTTACTACAGTGGACTACTTTTTTCTGATTAATAGACCGGCTACTCTACCTGAACAACTGCTATAATCATCAAAATAGTCAATGCAACAGATTATAGGTAAGACACTATTAAACATCAACATTTCAATTTGTATCTCTCTGCAGTATTCTCAGGTACTTTTAATGACTGTAATATATAAAGCTGTGTTGTATTTTTGGTAATGCAATACCAACAGCAATGTTTCAAGAAACAAACTAGTCCTAAGGTTCATCACTTAGAGATGATGTAAAATGCAAAGTGATCACCTGGCAACTGCTTTCAAAGTGAAAATAACACCAAACAATAGCAGAGGCACCTTTATAAAACATTATATTATAACTCAGTTTAGCATCCATCAACTCTTCTATATAAAACAAAGAAAACCTGTATATAAATGTATAAGGGTAAAGAAAATATGTTATCAGACAATGAAAAACCTTTCAGTAATCCAAAAAAGCATGGTGCATCATGCATTGTTCTCTTGCACTGTCATGGACACTAGAGGATGAAACAGGATGCATTATGGTCATTGCAGCTCTCCATGAGGGAAAAGTGTGAAGCCCTCCTAGCAGTGGGAATCCTTTAAGGCTCACTTTTGAATATAAAATTGTATTTTGATAAATTGATGATAATTTGATAGTTTGATGTCCACTTTGGCTCTTTTCCAAATGCCTCTTTAGAAAATGTAAAATCATAACCCTTATCTCTAGTTTGTGGTGCTGAATAGGCTTTCTTGGACTTTAATTCTTTGTGGAGAGGAGCACAAAAGAGTCTGCTGTATCCCAGTCATTGGTGTCTGTGGAGTTCTGGGTTCACCTCAGCTTAGTGTCACTGAAATCTACCACGACACCAAAGAGGCTAAAGAGATTTCCTGTGACCTCGCACATATCTACAGCTACAGAAACATCTTACACATCAGACAATGAATTCAAGACGTAGAGGAAGTTCATTCAATAGTTTGTCTGTAATACTGGGGAGATATGGCTAAAGGAAGAAGAGAAATAGACGCTGGTGTTTATGGTTTTAGCAAAGACTTTAAATCATTGATGACCAAAAATGTAGATGCAGGTTCTTTAGGTCAGGTAATCCATAACTAAAAAGTCACCTCATCCTCCAAAGGTGCAGTTAATATCTGCCTTGGAGTTTCTATTACCAACAATGGAGCTTAGACAACTGAGCTAAATAAGCTGGCTAGCTTCAAATCAGAGCCAAGTGTTGATCACTTGAGGACAAAGTTGCATAAATGTATTCCAATAAGCCCTGCTGACAAAGCTAATTCTGATCTCTTCCTTTACGCTGTTGTGGGTCACCTGTATATTCTCTAATAGAACGTTATATAATATAAATATTGTTCTTTGACATGCTTTCCACCGAAGGGATGACCTACTGCTCCACAAACAAAAGGGACTCATCAACAAAAGTATAAATCTACTTCAAACACAAATGCATAAAGTATAAAGTAAATCTCTAAATGTGGCACCAGTCATCTGAGTTTCTGTCTGCTGCACCAGAGTGTGGCACAATAACATTAGTTTTCCTAATTTTCATTAATGTCACTCTACTGAAAATGACTCTCACCGCCACAGAGTAATGGCGGTCGAAGGGTCTTGATTATCCATTCAGGATCTTGTTAATACATTTTTGTCCTTCCTTTGTTTCTCTGTTTTCCTAATTGAGCATAAATTGGTTAAGAAGGAGCAGTGTAGTTATCAAGCTTCTTAGTTTTATCAGATGACAGTGTAAGTCCCTCTGATCCTATTAGTGGTAAAAGCAGCTAACGTGTAAATGCGCAGTGTCCGCTTACTGTGGGTGGTGGGGGGTTAGAGGAAGGGGGAGAGGCTGGGGAGGAGGGGGAGGTATGGTGGTGTGACAGGGAAAGCAAATTCATGTGATTCTCTGTCATGCAAAATCACACACACACACGCACACACAGGAATTAGGTGGTGGTACATACTTACAGCAGCTAGTCGGATAAAGATGATATATTCTGTATAGATCTTTTTAGAATAACTGAATTGTTTTATTATTGTTAAGGTAGGAGGATTTTAATGGGATATAAATCACTGCTTACCAGAAAATATAAATGAACAAACTAATTTTATTTGCTATGTGAGCCTGATCAAGTTCCCTCTCTGTTCAGACTGATTTTTTTCGGACAGATCACATTTATCAGTAATCATGTAGGTTTAAACCCTGTAGCCAACACAAAAGGGCCAAAAACTGCAGTTCCAAGAGTGGCCACTTGAGGCTTACTTAACAATTGAGTACATACCTATTAAACTTTATATCAAATTAATAAATTTGCACCTTCAATCTTTCAATACTTGTCTCCTGCTTGTGATAGAGGTAAGCAACTTTGCCAGAAATTTCCAGTCAATTCATAAGCAGTATATAGACTTTGTTAGACCACATGAAATACAATCAAAACCCTATTTTTGTTGGCTTGGATGAAACATAACACCACAATAACATTAAATACAATCCCCAGTTCCCTGGGACACATTAAACAGGAGACAGGTCTGGACTGCGGGCTAGCCTACAATGAGTGCTGAATTTGTCTTTGCATTCACGTACAAAAAAAATCATATATATTATAGAAAAGTAATAGCACACCAATCCCGATCAAACAGTACATTTTAAACTTCAACTTTTTAAGCAACAATAATGCCTCAGGCTTCGTCCTGAGGAATGACTGTATAAAGGCCTATTGTAAAGTTTAGAGCATCTCTATTGTATCGGGGCTAGTGCCTCAGCGTTTTCCCTGTGGTCCTAAGAAAGATTCTAATTGAGAGTCAGTGTTTCAGTGTTAATCAAATTGCTCTAAATCTAATTTAATAATGCAGAAATATCAGAGCAGTCACTGATTAGTGAATTGGTCTCACCTGTGGGCCTGGCCTGAGGCTCACAGGTTACCATGGCAACTTGAGCTGATTGCCCATGAAGATAAACGCACTGCTGAAAAAGAGTGATTTTTTGCCTCGGTGCTGGTCTCACATCTGGGCTTATTCTGACAAAATGGTATCTCATATCAGAAAAAAAGACAGACCCTGATCATCGTAGCGACTCCCTGAATGCTTTGATATGGTTTTGGTGTTTCTACAGTACATAGTTACATACTTGCAAGTTATAAACGGGACTCTCTTCTGCTTCTCTTAGAAAGTCTTTGTATTAGCATCGATGAGGAGCAGAGAGCCATTGCCACACTTAGAAGTTCAGCGTTTAAATTCTGTAAGTCTCTCTGCTTAGATGAACACATCGTTGGAGATAGACCAAGTGTGTCTACAACAGTGGAAAAAAAAAACAACATTTTAGTTAAATAAAATCAAATAGATGTAAATACTTAAAAACAAAGTGTGTCATTATTTATTTTTCTAAGAGTGTAATGACGATCTGTGTTAACTGACAATGGTTTTCCAAAGTGTTTCTGAGCCCAGGTGGTGATAGTCTTTACAGAGTGATGTGGGTTTTTAATGCTGTACCAGCTGAGGGATCAGAGGTCACAGGCATTCATATTGTCTTTTGACGATATTACGCACTATGGATGACGAAATCACTAAATTCCTGGAATTGTACATTGACTATTTGCTCATAAAGTGGTGAACTTTACCCCACCCTTGTTTATGAATGACTGAACCTTTCAGAGATACTCCTTTTATATTCAGTAATGACACTCACCTGTTTCCAATGAACCTGCTTACCTGTAGAATGGTCTGTACGAAGTAAAGATTTGCCTGATAAATGGGTACAAATTTTATTTCCAACTATCTTTTTACTATTTGAGTTAATGCAATTTTCCTGGCTATAAATAAAACTCCTAAAATGGATCTTTGAATGCACAGGAGCCCTGTGTCACCTCCACACGTTTTATCTTTTAATGTGCATCGCTCTCAGGCTGACGTCTAAGGGATAACAATACTTGGATAGCGTTGATTAGAGTTGGTGGATTAAACTTCTAAAATCCAATTAAGAGCATGACAGAACAGCTCATCTTACCATTAACTTGATATTGACCAGGGCCAACTTCCTTACTGTGGATCTATTGCACTGTTGTGCCACTCGTGAACAGGGTTTTGTTCTTTACATAAGCTAGCACACAAACCTATGTAGTAAACTAATTAAATCCTTGTCCTCAAAGTACCTTTCCATTAAGTAATTAATTGTTGCTGCCACTGTTGCTGGTAGGTAGCCTGCTGTAGGATGTTGCACAGGTTTTTCTGTTATTTATACATTGGATTTTCCTTCCCCTTGTTAACAGCGCATGAAGCATCAAGCTTTAGCTACATCAGGGCCAGAGACGACGGTTGATCCGTCACTCTCGGGCTGGATCCAATGTTATGCTGTAAGCGTGCTGCATTAGTTTGATAAAACTAATTAAACATGTTAAAATCAAAGCCCAAACAACTTATCCACTGAGCGTTCTTATACATTTAAACCTACAGTGCAGTTAAAACTATTTTGACTTTAATGTTAAACTGAGCCTGGGTGTGAATTTGGCTTTTTCAAAATTCAATTATGTGCCTTTAGTAGTAGAGAAGAAACCCTCGGTTACACAGGTCATATATGAATATACATGATAAATATTAAAGCTCCTGTGAGGAGTTTTTGATTAATTATAAAACAGCCTTAAATGAACAGTGATGCATCTCTATGATGTAAAACAACAATCTAGAACAACAACAACAACAAGACTGACTATTCCTATATTGTAATTTCTCATGCTTGTGACTGCTGTGAAGGTAAAGGATGGGTGCACTGGGGAAACAGCCTTTGTTATGTGTCCAACCATAAATATTCACAGGGATTGATTCATTTCACTGTCAAAAAAAAAAAAGGGAAGAAAGAAAGAAAACGGGGGGAATTTTTGGTCAAGTAAAGCCACCTTTGCAAGAACAAGACAAATCAGACACAATATGAGGGTTGCTACTTTGTCCACAGGGGGCGCCAAAGTCAACACATACCAAAAGTTCCTCATAGGAGCTTTAAGCATTTTAATACAAGTAAAGGATAACTGAAAAATGCCAAAATAAAAAAATCTATGATTTTCTAACTTAACATTCCTTTTTATCTTGTGAGCAATTCTATCAACTTTTTTCAAATTTTGATTTTCCCATTTTAACCAGGTGATTTAAATTAATGAGGAAAAAAAGAAACATCAACAGTAAGTAGTGGAAGAAAAATGTTCACTTTCATGTTAAATTGCCCGGTATTTTACCAAAATGTTATTGTCTTGTTTATACATAAAAATAAGGCCAGCAGTTAATATATTATGTTCCACAAATAACAGGGTTTCTTTTAACCTAAAAAAGTTAACTTTCTAAAATACTTGACAGATCCTGGATCAGTACTGAAATTAGGATTTTTTTAAAGGAACAATGAACAATTAGTTTCATAATCTGTGCTGAAACCATATTATTGAAAAAGTAGCACCTATCTCATTAAGTTACACAGATTTTATTTGAGCTGCAATGTTCCGCAAAAGTACTCAATATAGAGGTAAAATTTTTGAACTCCCAGAAGTAAAAATACTAGTGTCAAAAGTATGACGCCATAAGCCATACTTGTTTACAAGAAACAAACCTGCAGCACATGCACAAGTCTGGCTGTCTGAGGTGATGAACAGCTTTTTTAGAGTTTATAGTAAATACCCCATGAGCTGCTGCTGAGATACAGTTTTCTAGGAAGAGCATCTTATGTCTAATACCTGTGTTGGCTCAAGGAGCCAGACTGCCTCTCTCCCCTTGGCCTTAGACCTTCTGATGTGATCACGATCTACTTAAACTTAACCAACTTAACCACTTAACCCGTTAGCAACCAGTTTAGTACATCCCCACTCACACTGCTGCACGTTTAGAGACCGTCAGGTGCCGAGTTGGCTCTGAGTGGAGAGGACAATCTTGGATGGCTATGAGACCGTTTTCTGAAACAGACACATGTAGGATTGTTTTTGTTTACATTGATTTACTTACATCATGGTGCTTTTCTGTGTTGTTCTAGCAAACTAAGCAAATTGATTGGACTAGAAACCAAACTTTAATCCAAGGATATTTACACCTACGTATAAAAAAACAAACAATGTAAGTTGATGTCATATTGAGCTAAATTCTTTCTTTAATCGTTTAAAAGTAGAAGGCAAAAACATCCAAGACCAGCCTGAAGGCAAAAATCCCCCAAAGATGTTGAACAGAAGAGCATCAGCAGACAAAGACAAAGTCCTTTTATACTAAGAGAATCCAAATGATTTACAACCAAGTAATCAATAGAAGTCATGTTAAAGAAAGACTGACTGTGTTGGCAAAAATGAGAAAACATTCACTGTTCTGACAACAATGGACAGTGCTGATCGTCTGACTGCAACTTTCCTATTTTGAGTAACTACTTAAAGCAACAGCTGTCAGGTCATTGTGTCTGTGTCAAGCCACTGATAAGCTCTTAAGGGGCTATAAGTAGAGGCTAAATGTATGAACTGAGGAGAATGAAATGAGGGATATGGCTGACAGCAAGCAAGAGATGTCACTTATTTCTGATTCTGTACTGATAAAAAAGATGTTTTATTTTTCATTTTCATTTTTACCCTGAAGCCGAGAAAGCACTTCCTTTCAGGCCCCCATTATAAGAGGTGTTTTGCCATAGCAATAACTTTCTAACATGACCCAAAAGTAGACCAAAAGTTAAAGTTTGTTAGATGTTTTGAACTTGGCCTTGCAGGCACTTCTGCTTGATGCCCCTCTGTGTGCACTGTTTTACCATAAAAACCTCAATAAAGCCATAGCTGTGGAAGGATTTAGAATCACAAATACACGGTGGCAAGATTATGAAGTGAGACAGAAATAGTCTACAAACATGCTTCCTGCAGGTTTCTGCTCTGTGGGTTATCTGTTTCTTACTCAAACATGAGTTAATTTGGATTTTGCAATGAAGAGGTTAAGGAGATACAGATGCAAAGTTACCTTTCAAAATTTCAGATTATCACCGGGAAAAAAAAAATACTTTCAGTGGGGCATCCTCCCCTGTTTAAAAGACCATTTTTTTTCATCTAACATGTGGTTGCCTCATAAAACCTTGTGGAGAAAATTGCTGCTCATCCCATTAAGGGAAAACAGAGCAGATTGAACAAATCGTAAAGGACCTTTGCTTGCACTGTGTGATAACAAGAGACCAACAAGGGATCAAACCTCAATTTGAGGTTGGTCTCCCAGGACAGTGACAAATACCAGGCTTACAGAGACTTACAGCAAATGACATCTTTAATTTGGTGTCATGACGTGACAGCTGCCCAAAAAAGGGTTCATTTTGAACTGAATCTGCACTATTTTTTATCAGAGATTAACTTTTATTGTATTTATAATTAAAAATAAAACAGCTGGAATTCACATACAGTGAAATAAGTGATTCATGAACTTAAATACACTATTTTCATATAAACATTTAACAATCATCTGCAGTCAAAAACCTTTTCCCCACAGATCAGGAAATCAGAAAACATTTTCTTCCTACCAATATCCGAAAAGATCCTCGGAGGACACTCCTTTAATCTCAGAATCCAAATAAACAGAAAGAGAAGTAGAAATAAAAGCAGTGTTTCCCATAGATTTAGTCTTACACAACAAATGAAATATGAATGAATCCAATCAAAGCCTCCCTCAAGTACACTGACCAGCAGGGTGACAGACGAACTAACAAAAGTTTTTTGAGGATAACTTAAAAAGAAAAAAAAACCCACATAAATCCAAATAAATACATGCCAAAGTTCCTCTTCGGTCTCTGGCTTTTGTTGAAGTCAGAGAGTTTCCTGGCTGTGTGAGATTTAACCTACAGTATGCAGACAATTTAACGTAAACGTGTTGTCAAACCCCCTAAATGCAAACAAAATACTTCTACAGGTTCTTTACATGAAGTCTTTTCTTTCTGTAAACCAGCAATAACACTCAGTATCTTTACTAAAAGTCCACTGCATCAATGTTAGATCATAAATTTGAGGTTAAATCCAAGGTAACATCTCTCACATGCTCCTTGAAAATAAAAGGGTTTGTCACTTTGATGACAAGTAGATCCATGGCACAAAAAGGTATCAAAGAAAATAAACTCTTTTGCTAAAAAGAAATATTGTTGGTTTTTAATTGTTATGGAAACTTGAAATAGCGTGTAGCAAACAACACATTAAGTATGTGGACAGATTTCACTAATAAGCCTGTGTATTATGTGTGTAGGTTCATAGTTTGGCACCTCATTAAAGTCAAAAACATTATTTTACTCAGATTAAGCTGTTTGGGTCATTGTCTTTGAATCATGTATGTCGGCTCAAAATGCCAGGGATGTAAAGATGATTTTGTACTTGAGGATGCACTGCAAGTGTTTTCGACATATATATATATATAACACCTGAACTGCCCCCCCAAACTATATTTTTGGCTATTTAAAATTTCGGACTTTTTCATCAATACCTATCTACATTATATCAGCTAGTGGGTGACCTCTCCTTCTCCACACCTGCTCTTGAAAGAGTGACCTGGTGAGGTTATGACATTGTTTTAGCTCATGTAGTGTACCGCGAACTACGATCAAGGCTACATCTGGGATGCCTCAGGACTTCTCAACAGAGAATCCAGCATGTTGACTGTTCATTGATTCTTCTTTCTGCCCCCAACATCGTGCTTCATGTCAGTGACATTGACCAATGAGAGCATGAACAAAAGATGACGTTGATACTGTGGGATGGAACTTTGTCACAGACGAAAAGTTTGGTGAACTCTGCCTTTAAGATGTGTCATTGAGGGACAGCCATGGCAAACTGATAAAAAAGTAAGATAACTGTCTCATAGGTGGACAAACATACTTTTAACACTCATTTGGCAGTTTATTGGCTATACCGAGCTAAAATAAAAGCTGGTCCCAACAACAATTCTTCTTTTCAGGTGTCATCTAGCCCAGACCCTCTCTGGTCGTGATGATTGGTCAAGTATGCATGTCTGTTGGTCAAACCAGGGCACAGACACAGCGACCATCGCAACAGACGAAAAGAAGTAATCTGACCTCAGTGTGGTACATTCATTCAACCAAACAAACAGGTTAAGGGGTTCATGGGTCTTTTTACTGCTTTCGTTCACTCCTGTGATTTTGTGATCAACCAGAGGTACCCTTGGAGTTTTTTCAAAATAAAAGCACCTTTGTTTTCAAGACAGGAATTAAAGCAGCCAAGGCATAAGGCAGAAAAAACAGCACAATTCACTGTTTTCTGGAGCGATCTGTTCCCTCAGTCTCGAGGGTTTACAGTGTTTCACAGATCAAATAAATCCCAGTTTTCATTTTACTAGCATCCTCTCAAAACTCCTTCCCATGGCTGTCACATGATGTCCAGTCACGTAGCTCCAGGTTTGTTTCATCCGACGAATTCAAATGAAAGTTATTGAAGGCAAATGAGTGTGACAATAAATAGAACTGTGAATCCACAGGTAGTATGGGCCAGGGGGGCCCTGCCCTTTGTGTGAACTCCTGTTTAGTTATTTCCAGGCCATTTTTTGATGTCCTTAAGCTTTTGGCAGTGCATGTGTGTAACCACAGCTGGTAAAAGCACCAAGGGTGTCAAATAGTCCACCAGCAACTAAGAGGCAGATTGTAAGAGTGCATCAAGAGGGAGAAGAAGGAAGGTACAGGCCTCCTGGAGTTGGGGCAGGGGGGTCATTGTAAAATGTTTTTGTGTACAGACCACATTTCACAAATCCTCCTGTCTTTCAGTCTTTGAGGATATTCCTTCCAGGCCATCTTGTGTGCTGCATGCCAAACCAAAGGTGCAACCCATCCGTGAAAAAGGATTCCCACAAATTGAGGGTCCAAGAATCAACACCGAGATCAGCATCCAGATCCAGATCTGATCCCCTCCCGACACTCAGATCCAAGGTCTAGATTGAGTTTACCCATCTCCCGCTCAAGTTTCTCTCTCAGCTTGTGGAAAGTGGGTCTTCTGCGCGGTTCCTGCTCCCAGCAAATCCTCATCAGGGAGTAAACATCGGGGTGACAGTCTTCTGGAGCCTCCATGCGATAGCCCCCCTCCACCTTAACCTTCACCTCATTCAGAGACTACAGGAGCCAGAGAGATGAGAGAGGCAGGATCAAAAGTCGATGATATGGAAAGTGAGATTTTGTTGTAGTTTGTTGTAAAATTGGATCATAATTAGAAAATTATAAATACAGAATTTGGAAGTGTGCTGATTTGAATGCAGCCATGGACTCTCTGTTCACTGTCTGCCAGCAGGTAACTAATTACCAGGCCCACATAAATTAGGCTGCGTATGTGTTAAATAGGCTGTAATTAGGAGGTAATCATCTGCATTTAAATGGATGCCACCTGATGAAAGGTGCAAAAGGCAGGCCCTGAGTGCGGGGCTAATTGTCCGTTCGATTAATGCTGCCTGATCCTCCTGTCCTGAGTGACCCGTCGGCCAAAACACAAATCACCTCAGCAGGGATTACCTGAGAGAGTCTGCTGTAACATCTCAAGCTGCGTTTAAGTAGCCTAGTTTCTGCTTTTCAGACAGAGTGCGGTTGTCATAGTGTCAACATGATCCGGCTTCTTGTGACGTCAAACTCTGTTACAACAGACACCCACCTGATCTGACGTGGACAGGTATGGCACAGTGTCTCTTCCTCTCTCAAAGTGGATTAGCTAATTACTTAGAACAATAAGTTTATTTCTATTCTTCCAATCACACTGTACATGAACAGTGGAGGCGTTTTTCCTGCCTGCTAAACCTCTCTCCGCACTGACGCACTTTCATGATGTCAGTAACCTGAGGTGGTTTCCTGCTCAGACACGTTAAGTCCTTACAAAGATGACGACCCAGTGTCGACTCTGACCACCGGGCCTGACAGCTTTCCGCTGTGCCACCCACTAGAGACACAGATCATGGCATGGCACGGAAACAGAGTTTCATAACGAGCTCGAAAATCTCCCCTGTCTGTTTCAGAGGCATTAGGAAAGAAAATATCTCCTGTGTTTTAACTTGTTAGATTCTTATCAAGTGTCCTAACACAACGTCACAAACAGAATACATGTTTGAAGAACTTGTTTTGAGAAGATCCTTTTTTCTGACATTTATGAGGAGACATACAACTTAGTGGAACTGAAAGGTTCTAGTAGGCAGATTTTGTTTCCTGTAAAGAGCCTAACTTCTACCCCTATTTCCAGGCTTCATGCTAAGCTAAGCTAAGCTAAGCTAAGATCAAACAAGATAAGCAAACTGTCCCCTGACTGAACATATTTACCTAAAAGACAGAAGACTGATTTGGTCTCCTTTCTCTTGGTAAGAAACAGCGTGCAGGCGCTCTGAATATATCTTGACACCAAACTGTTACTTTAAGTCTAATTTGTTGGTAACTGACTGTCTTTTGATTCCACCATCCTATCATATTGACACAAACACACATAATTGTTAATGTGCTACATACCATCTTTGGGTAAGGTTGACGGCCATAAGAGAAGATCTCCCACAGAAGAACACCATAGCTCCAAACATCAGACTTTGTGGAGAATTTCTGCAAGATGGGAGAAAATGCATGCCAAAATTAAAACGTACTTTTATATATACTTGTATACAAATGTACATACAAGCAATTAAAATCTCTTCTAAATGATCACAAGTTTTACTTTAAGCTCCAGTGCAGAAATTTTGGTTCGTGTTGACTCGGGTCCCTCTTACTTGTCTGTCCTGTATATGTGTTTGTGGTTTTAAAAAGATCTCATGCTGCTTTCTTTCTGCTTTCTAACACGTAGCTTGATCTGTTGTTGTAGAAAACTTTTATTTCATCTTGCATTTACCTGAGGCTTTGTGTACTTTCCTTTGAAGAATAAGAATAACTTTATTGATCCCCAAAGTGAAATTCAATTGTCTGTCGTCTCAAAAGTCATCGACTATTTTTAGGAGACGTATTCACTCTGTTACTGAGCACTCTGGTCACATCTTCATGTCTCATCCTACGTTGTTTTGTTTGTTGTCTGTTGTCTGTCTGTCTGTATAAAGAGAGGCCGACTCAATCGCTGTAGATCTAATCTACCTACAGGTATAAATAAAGTAACCTTGAACCTTGAACCACTTTGTCTGACACCTGGCAGCAGCAGTTTCACACGTTAAGAACAACAACATAACCGATGAGTGTGCTCATTGTCTTGTTAAGGTAGCTTTGTAGCTTTAAATAGGCATCAATACTGGTTTATTTTAATTAATTTCATAACAAGCTAAACTCCTTACAGGGGTATTAGGATGACATGAGTGTTAAGCTTAAATCAAATCACTAAATGGTGTCATGATATACAATTATAGAGTCAGAGCAGGATGTGAAGAAAAACAGGAGACAAAACCAAAGTACAGAAAAAAGGAAAATAAATCTGTAAAAACCTTAAAAAACAACAACAAAATTTTGGTTTAAGAATATGTAATAAAATGTATATATAAATATAAACATATATACTGACCTCTTTTTTCAGGGCCTCAGGAGCGGTCCATTTGACAGGCAGTTTGACATTATCTGCCACTTTCGGGTCCAACTTGGTCAAACCAAAGTCGCTGACTTTAGCCGTGACGTCATCAGACACCAACACGTTACGGGCTGCCAAATCTCTGTGCACCAATTTCTTTGATTCCAGGTACTCCATCCCTTCACACACATCACTAAAGACACAAATAATAACGGTGTAACTTCCCCCTGTAGACTGTTGTGTGCATAATGTGTATGTAGTTTGAACTCACAGGGCAAAGCGGAGGAGCTGGGCTAAGCCTACTACTGAGCGCCCCCTCGTCCTCAGAAAGTTAACAAGGTTTCCCTGCGAAACGAAAACAAATTTACACTTAAATGAGGTTTGAAGATTTCTCTCATAGTAATATAACATAATTCTTAGCTCACTGTAGAAGCTGGAGGGCAACTTTTTGGTGTTGCAGTATGTCTGCAAATGTGTTGACCTTGCACTAAAATAGTTGAACAGAACCTTTAAAAGTCCCCTTTAGTTGTAAATAACCATCAACAATACCCTGCAAACACAATGAACTTCTGGCTCTGTGCCTAATGTCTTTAACTAGGAGAGGAAGGAGGACTCTGACTCTTTAAAGCTGCATTAGCATCAGTATGAACCATTGCTCACTAACTTCTTGTTGTACTAGCAGGTAACTCTGGAAACATCTAGTACAATAAAACCCACACATGTTGGTCTTAAGGTCATCTACTTCTCAAAGCATACACACCACAGAAGATATAATGAGTAAACAGATACGGATCACTCTAGATGCTTACAGGTAAATAGGATTGAAAACTTAATTATCCCTAAAAAATAAAATAAAGCATCTACACCTCGACTTCTGCACATTTCTTGTCAAGCACTTTCAGTTGCAGAGGTCTCACACCAATGACTAGTTTTCACATCTAAAGTAGCATCCCCACAGGCTTTAACCCAATATCTTTCACATCCTTTTGAATTTGTGATAAACAGATATATATTGCGTCTAAATTATTTCATATTGTTACTGGTTGTTATGATAACTGTTTAGCACTGATGTACCTTTGTCATGAGCTCTGTGACGATATGAAGCCCCTTATGGAGAATAACGCCCAAAAGTCGCACAAGGTTTTTATGCTGCAGCTTCCTGGAAATAAAAATGTATTTGAAACACAAATCTTATCAAGTTACACAAAAATACTGTAAAACAAAACAACTTGCATATTTTTTTCCATCATAAAACCCATGAAATGCGTTTTTTAAGTGTTTAATGTTTATACAATTCAAACAGAGGGACTCTTGGACTCACGTCATGACTGTGGTCTCCTGCAGGAAGGCCTGAGCCGTGACATCACACTTAATGGTCTTTACTGCCACCCTCTGGCCCATATACTCTCCCTCATAAACAGCTGGGGAATAAGAGTCACACATTAGAGTACTGTCCTATCAGTGATGGGGCATTACTGTTATATAGCTCATCTGATGGTTGGTGTATAAATTATGAGGATCTGGTATATAAGAACATTTCTGTCAGCAGGTGAAAAGGCTGCCATGCCTCTTCGCTAAATGAGATTAACACATCAAATCCTATGATGGGATAGAAATGATAAACAAGAGTACAAATGATAATAAATTTGTCATAGTGTGGCAATTATTTTCTCTCTTATGATATTTTTTTCTGATTGGATCAGGTGAACGTAGTATCTGTAATCATATTGATGAATTTAATCTGGCTTACTGGTTAAGAATATAATGTGATTGTATCATTTTATTGACTAGAACACCAAGCTTAACTATCTACCTTTCTTTTTTTGTTACTATTTTCTAGACCCTTAAAAAAGCTAAAAGCATTTTTATTATAACAAAGGCGAGGACAGTCCATGTTCTGATGTAAATAATTCAAGTCAATGGTCTGAGGAAAAGTCTCTGGAGGAGCCTGGCTGTTGGACCTGAGTCAGACCTATGCTGCTTTTTTTTCTCTTGAGTGGGTACAATGATATGTTCATGACACAATTTTTAAAAGTACATTTTTGACTAAATAAATGTTGAAAAACTGAAAAAAATACAAGCTTACCTCCAAACTCCCCCTCGCCAATGTTCTCTCCCAGTGTGAGCTTCGAAATGTCGAGCAGCCATCCAGCTGGAGAACAAGATCAGAATTTTAAACCTCACATCATTACATGTTCAGATTACCAAATTAAGTGTTACATCTGATGGAAAGATAATTTAAATATATCACTAAAATGCAGTTCCTAAACATTGACATCGACTCACTTTTGGAGAGCTCCACCTCAGCTGACTTGGCTCCGTGTTTCTGCTTGGGCTTCAAAAGAGTTGTAGCAATGGAGCCTTTATTCTTTGAATAGAACTGCAAAGGCAAAAAAAAAACACACCACATTAACACATCAATCAGGTAGATGTCTAAACATATCTGTAATACCTCTACTGATGTCTGCTACTTCCTCATAATAGTCATTTGTTTTTATGTCGTTATGGTTATTGAGTAAATAGTCAGCGTTATTAATATCTGAAACCGTTGAAATGATGATGGGTTTTTAGGAACCCACACTTGATACCTTCACAGTGCACAGGAAGCTTTTTGCACACCGTGGTTTTTGAGCACAAGATAAACCCATACTTAGTCATCTGAATTCATAAGAAGAGAGAACCAAAGACGGCACAAAGTGTGAGACAGGTGTTCTGCAAAGACAGTGAAACTTTAAAAATCTGCCAAATCAATAAATTATCAGCTGCACAACAAAGACACATCAAAGTTTGTGTTTTACAAAGCCAGCTGTTCAGCCGAGTGTGACAGAGCATTTCTAAACGAGCACTTATCAGGAGCTGCCTCTGTTTCCTTGCTGGAGTTAGTCCACTCTGTTCACTCAGGTCTGAGGCTGGCTGATAACATGCTGCTGAACAAGAGCTGACCATCTCTCTGTGTTATGTCCCCAAGGCTTACAGCAGCAAAGCTTTCAGTCCACCACTCACACACAGCAATACAAACATGAACACAAACACACACACATATACAGAGAGGCTAAAAACAGATAGAGTACAAAGGGCTGTGCTACATGAGTTTTCTTGTTTCTGCTTTGGAGTGCAAATAGACTGCAAACCCCCCACACTCCTTGACAATGACTGTTAAGATCTCTTACTGAAAATTCAGCTGAAGACTGTTTGATTATCGATGGTGAGCAACAATGATTCACATTCATATCATGGTGGCCACCAGACAGTAAAGGGAAATCATGTCATGAGGCAGGAGGGAGTTGTCTTTTGCCTGGGAGAGGTTTCTGAAATGAAACGCTCTTTTGTTCGTGGGCTGGATTTTGCAGAAGTCCTTACTATGACTAAACTGTGACCGATGAATTATACATTTGTACTAACATGTTCCTGCAAAATGGACTCAAACTCAAATCCTCTCACCTCTATCATGTCTATGAGGTTGTAGAAATACTGGGTGTTGTCAATGGTCAGCTTGTTGTCTTGGTAAATCACCCGGTAGTGGATAACCTTTCCAGAGATGCTGACACACAGGACATAGTCCCCAGGATGGCGGATGGACTCTCGAACCAAGAACAGACCGTCTTCTGCCGGCTGCAGTTTACACACTGCATCTGGACCGGAGATCTTCCCGTGGAACCATCTGTTTCAATACAGCACAGGGTCAACCACAGTGAGCATGCACACAAATTAATCTGATGAAAACTCGTATATATAAATATAAAAATACACACTGCAAAAAGCACCATGTTTCACACAAATGCTAAATTTAGAAGGTAGAAACAAGTACCCCAGAAAGGGAAGTTGATTCATCCTGTGTTTGTTTGTAGATCACGCTGCAGCCCACAGTGTGATCACAAGATGTGTTTTGTGACCAAAAGATTGAACCAAAAAACAGCAAAAAATAGAAACTGGCAAGTCATAGCGACACTTGTGCATGCGGAAAGAGTGCACCCCACTGATATGAGAGGGAAAAAGACACTCCGCCAAAAGTAGAAGTCAATGAAAAAGTCAAAAACTCTGAATAGACATACGGCATGAGGCTGAGGCTGGGGTCCACACGCAGAGCCTCTCTTTCACGAACATTGGTGGAGTTGATGAGTCCCTCCTCTCCCGTAGAGTTGTGTTTGGCCTTGTAGCATCCCTTCTTCTGGAAGAGAGGATTAGGAGATGAGTAACTTATAGTGGAAAAATACAGTAAACACTTTAATTAAACATGGCCTAAAGCTCCCTATACACATGACAACGATCCAACATCGACATTTTTTCTGCTGCTGAAAGACTCCAAATCTCAATTTGTTATCATTATTTCCTCTAACCCAAGTTCCAGATATATTTATGATCTGTCCTCTAGCCTGAGTGTCCTAAGTAATAATGTTTATAAAGAGTGATTTTTGACTGCAATCTGTCCTTTGACACCCAAGTGACTGAGTAATTCATGCATTGAAATACTGCTAACAGGCTTTTAACACATAGCAAAAGACGCAGTCATATAACACCAGTCTTTCCGGCCGCTGTCTACCTGTGAGAAAAGATTTTACTGCTTGTTTTTAAAGACTTGAACCTTCCTGCCAACAGTATGTCTGCAAGCTACTAACTCCCCATATCCCTGACTGCAGCCTGAGGTCTTCTAGCAGGGCCCTGATCGTGGTTCCTAAAAAGCCTGGCCTTTTCTTGACCATTAGCTGTGTTGTGTTTGTCTCTTTTAACTCATTTACTGAATTATTGGATTTGATTTGTTTTGGATCCTATTTTATTCATTTTTTCATTGTATTAAATGTTACCGTATTTGTTTAGCACTTCACTTATTTGATCAAAATGAAACAAAGTTATCATTATCAACATCACAGTACCGTGCTGGTCTCAATAATAGTGAGGATGTCTCCTTTGTGGTACGCTAGCTCGTCAGGTTTTGGTTTCCTGTGGTCACCTTTGGCCACACACTGAGTACCTGCAGCCCAGCTCATCTGCAACAGAAGCACCGGAAGAACAAGAGAGGAAAGAACACTTTTAAAAAAAACTGTGAGTGAAATAAGTACGTTAGACTTCATAAACGATTAATAAAGACAAATAAAAATGTATCTTGTTCTAATGTAGGTGGTTGTTATTATTATATTTGTTCCAATACTATTACGGGTCTTATGCTACAACCTAACATGCCCTATCAGTGACTATGCCAGGCATTGTATCGATCCATACCATCACTGATAAGAATGATAACATGTCTTGACAGTGTGGTGCTAGCATAGAGTGAAACAAAATACTAAAAAAAACACCTGAATACAGTCCGATAAATGATAAAAATTCCCTCTTGTAGTTTATCAGTTTCCAAAAACATCTAATGTATCAAACAGGATAAATAAATATATTTGTTAAATTTTAAGGACATTTTGATTTTTTGGTTTTCAGTAGTAAGTGAAATAAACATTTCAGCTCCAAAAAAATTGAATTTTCTGGCCATAATTTGTGGCGTCAGACATTAAAGGGCTACGATAACTGTACAAATAATAATAGTAATAAAAAATGATGATAGTGCAGTTATGTCAATCAGCCTATAACATATTCAACACTCATTTATACAGTAGATATAATCATAGACAGATACAGTACACCTCAATATGAACCATCACAATGTTTACAATAATGCAGCAATAAGAGATGGGTAGGGGCACGCGACAGCCCCGCGCACCGCCCCTGAACCTTAAAATGACATTTACATCCAATTTATTAATCTGATTGTATTGATTCATTTGAGTTATACCTCCTTTTTTCAGGGAGTAGTCTTTAAAAACGCTAACATAAAATTAAAAAACAATATCTTCAGCCTTTCTACTGACGACACTTTGAGTTAACTACTTCAATTCACACACTGTTGTAAACCACAGTACATACCTCTGCCATCAGCAGCAGGGCTGGGCGGTGGGATGAGTCTGTATTAAAGAGAAAAAATGTTATTAAACAACATAAATGTGTAAACACCCTGCAATTAAATACTTATAAGTGCTTCAAAAGGCAAAAATCTGCTGCTGTCGAGGTAAAGCAAAAAGGAGGATACAAAAAGAAAGAGCAGAGATGTTGTTAGCAGGTGTAGAGAGAGCTTCGTGTTTGTCTGCTCCTGTCGCATAAATCAAAAGTAAATGGCAGAGGGTTACATCTTGTGCTGTCTGCTCTCTGCTCGACATGAATGTTTCAGTACCTGCGGCTCCTGTGGACAGAGGGGAGCTCCGTTTTCCTCTTCACGACAGCCGGGTGTCGGTATATTCACAGAAAATAAACACCCATCTCCAGCATGGCTACTTCTTCACACCCTTCGCTGTTTCCGAGTCCTCTTTGTCTCACCCTGCGATGACTCCTGATGTCCAATTTGATCATTAAACACATAAGCAGGAACTGATTCTGGAGCTATTCATGCTCTCTAGACAAGCCCTGCAGCTGTGGTGACAGCTCACTTCCTCGGTATTTAGGAAAATGCACTTCATGTTTCATGAAGCGACGCAAGAAGTGACGCTGAGTGACTTCTCCCTCTGTGTTCCTCACATTTTTTTTTCTCATTCAGGTTCAATTTGCAGACACAGACGGACCAAAATGGCTTAAAAGTGTTTTAATATTTCCTCTTATTTTAGGCAACACTACAAAGACATTCAAATACTAGACAGCAACACTCACACGTTCCTTTTAACAATACAAAACAGATTGCAACATCCTTCAAAAATAAAATAAACAGTACTTAAATATGATGCTCTCCATAAATGAAAAACCCAGCTAAAAACTGCACAATAATTCTCTCACTTTTAAGCCAAAAGAGTTGTGCAACTGTCCCTTCCCTGCCCCACATCTTTGTGTAATAAGATCATTACAATATTCACTCATTAATCCTCCTCGTACTCAGTCTTTTGTAACACACAACATGATGCAGGCACAAGGAAGAAAGTCAAAGGACTACTTGATCATAGCAGTAGATATTCAGTCTTTAGAACTAAAGCTCCTCTCTCTTTCTGGAAGAAAAAAGATTACTAGGCATATTATTTTTTTTTATTATTTGAATGATAAAATTATGGCTGCATACAGTAACATTGTCATTTCTTAAGTGCTTCATTCCCTCAGCATGCTACAGACTGTGCAACATAAGACCCTTTCTCTCTCTCTTCAGAGACAGATTTACTCTCCAGTGTGACTTTAACTGAAAACCTCATGGGAGATACTTCACAAAGCAACGCCTAGTGTCCTTGAATGTTTCTCACTACGAATGTAACAGTGTTTGCTATGGGGAAGTTATTTTAGTGTAGTCATGTGATGCAAGGCTTTTATTATCCACTCTTTCAACTCACTTCAAGTTTTTTTTAAATCAAATGGTGCGAAAATGTTTTAACTCTTGAACAGGAGATATTAGTAGAGGGGAAGAGGAGGAGTTCTCTGTGAGGTTCATCACAGCTTAACACTATATTATCATCCCTGTGTCATCTTAGGCACTATAAACATCACAGTACTTATTGTATGTCAATCCCAAATGTAGTCCGTCTCCTCTGATCTTAAGCAGTTTGTTAACCTAAAGAAATGTAACCCACATCTGAACAAAACTTTAAAAAAAAAACACACACCTCAGTGTATCACATGCACCAATGGTAGTGCAGCGAGTCTTGATTCAAACTGAACTTGGCTGGAGGAGCAGCAGGGTTCAGACGCTTCTTTAGGAGATGAGCTCGGAGGAAAGCTTAAGGTGCTGTTGATTTTACTCGTCTTTAATACCACAGAAAACAATAGGATTATTTTGAAAGAACGGGAAATATACGTTCAGTAGTTAGCGTGCAATTCTGTCTTTTTCATGTTTTTTTTTTACTGAGCCAATTTCTTTGTCCACTTTATAAACATTATCTGCAGGGAGTATCTATACACGGGAAGGGATTGCAGTCCGGATTCTCACATTTCAGTCTCCTCCTCCGACACATTATTCTTCTTAATCCGACAGTAGACATGTAACGGGTACAGTCAGTTATATCCATATGTGTATAGCTGCATGTTAAGATTGTTTTCAAGATAAGAAAAGTTTAAAGATGACATTCTACCAGTCTCTGAACTAGTAAACGCCTCCACTCTGGAGGTGGAGGTCAAGCACTCTCCACTTCCTCCTTCTTGTCTTTTTTGCCCTCTCCTTCCCCTTCGCCGGCATCGCTGCCGTCCCGTCGACGTTTGCGGTTGCGGGCGCTCGCCTTAGATGCGGGCAGAGACTCCATGCCCAGAACCTTGTGGATCTGACGGAAAGCGAGCAGCCGTAGAGCGTGCTGGAACCAAACAGGAGAGACAGGAATTGATTTGAAGAATTGCAGTTTTAACCCACAGAGGTGCTGAAGGGGAGGGGTGTGATAACGGTCAAGTTTGTGCTTCTTTTCACTTTCTTTTTCTAGCTATAAAAACATCCCTAACACCAACTAAATGCTCCAGATGTGTACCTGTGCACTGGCTGTTATATCCTCTCTGGCTTGAGGGATCATACTCTCCAAAGCATCTGTTGGCTCTTTCTCACAGGGGTCCATCAACCCTGGTCCATCTGAAGGAGTGGATGAACAAAAGGTTAATAATGTGATGTGAAAATGTTACCTAATCAGAGGCAGAAAAACTTTGATGCAAGGTTATTTCTCTGACGTCTGATTTAAACCTGCCTATTCACTCCCAATAGAGATGTGGGTTTGTCTGACCTTGCAACAGAATTCCTGTGGAGATACACTCCAGCACTCTGCGCATTGCTTCTCCTGGGCTCAGAGGACCTGTAGCACTGCTGATCACTTTTTCCACTAGCAGCTCCATCGCCTGCAGGAACAAACACATACAGACCACACAGTGAAATAGAAAGTAACACTGTCGCATTTAAGCTCATCCTCTACTATTCAAAGTCTTGGTGTGATGGGGCATCTGGTCAAGTTGTTTGTTTCTCTTCTCAGTGCAGCTCTGATTCAGAACTAAAGGAGTGATGTTTCTTAAAATACCGGCCAATAGAAAAATGAGAAAAAAAAGGGGGGAATTCTTGCAAAATATTAGTTGACAGATTACATCAGATGTGCGAAAAGCTTGCTTAGGTGATAAGGTAACCATTAGGTAACACATAAGAAAGAAAACTGACGTGATATAAGACACTTACCCAACCAGGAAGCTTCCCCCATGTGGGAACCCGCTGACACAAATCTCTCAGCACCCGAATGATGATGACACATGACTGCAGCCCGTTAGCACGAGCCTTCAGAAACAAGGAACAAAAAATACTCTAAATAACAAGTAGAAGGACTCAACCTCAAAGTTATCTCATGGAAAATAGTCCACAGAATCTGAATTTAAGTCTGTGCATTAAAAATCCAAACAAAAAGAAATAAAATTTTGAGAGCAGAAATCTTCAAATCAAAGAAAAGACTACATCACACTGAGCTGGTCAAAACAATCTCAATCAAAACAAGTAGGACAGGGTAGGATGAGCCGAAACAATGCATTTACCTGAAACCACTTGGCGTGACGTAAAGCTGCCAGATACTCCAGACATTTCCTTTTATTCAGGAGATCAGGAGGATCCTTCTCAGCCACATCTGGTGAAGGTAAGGTAACATTCACTAGATCATGAGTTACAGTCTCATTACAGCAGAGCTTCAACGACAGAAGAACAGCGACATGGTAACAAACGCTGATCTGGGATGAGTATTAAAAACACTGAATGCTTGTATTATCCTAACATGCTGTATGGGCTGAACATGAGAAAATTATGAGGGAAAGCAAGAAGAGAAAGGGCAAGCATTTCACAATCAAATCAGAAAATCTGGAGTATTGTGATGTTTTACAGGTATATTTTGAGGGGACAGAAAAAAAATACCAGTGTGCTCTTTGGAGTCAGAGAAAAATGCAAAACAGAAAGACATCCAAGTGGCTCAGAAAAATCAGAGTTCTGTTTCACTTTTCAGTTTCAGATAAATAGTAGATATAGATATAGATATATATATTAGATCAGATATATACATACAAAGAAATATATTTTGCCTGTTCACAGATTTAGCCCCAAATTTAGACCCCATCATTATCCACCCAAGTTAATCTTTGTCTACAGAAACATCCAGATTTGTCAAACATCATGTATCAAAAGTTTGAAGTTATCAATCAATGCTGGTTCACTTGCATGACTAACTTAAACACCTGACATGGAGTACTTCTTAAATTGTATAAATAAATTATTTTAAAATCATCTTTGAATAAATATTTTTGGGTCAAATTGTTACCAGCAACTTGGTTGCATAGTATAGTATTATGTTGTGTGTAATGTATAATGAGCTGGTGGTTATGCAAGTTTGTATCCTGATAGGGTGAGCAGGACCTGACGCAAAGTGGAGAGGCCGGATCACATACTGACCAGTGAAAAGACTGTTGTTAAAGAATGGTTTAAAACAAGCACAAAGGCAAAATTAATTTTAAAAAAGGCAAAGCCTGACACTTATTTATGCTTAAAATAACCTGAGAGAGCACTGACTTGCTGCATTAATGCTGCTATGGTCAATCTTTTCTTATTTTACCCATCTCCTGCCTTCTTTTATGACTATGAAATCTCTGAAAATATAAAAAGCTCTTTTTTGCTTGTTGGCATGAGACCTATTTTTGAAAAAATTTCACTTTTTTACCATGTAATAAATATATGTACCATATCAGTTATGTAATAAGTTTTAATTTAAGGCTGTTCACACTGAGAATCTTCTTTCAAAACTCCATCTCTGACTGTTGTAGATTTCTTCTTTTTTGCATTTGACTGTCAGACACAGGTGCTTCAGATCAAAAATTAATAAATTTCACAGCTTTTTAATCTTTCAACAACTGAAAATGGACATAAGCCCTTTGGGAATCTCCTCCATTAATACCAGACTTTGGAAAAACACTTGTCCTGTACACTCAAAGGGGGGAGGGGGGGTCTCATTACTGTTCTGATCCTGAGAAAAATCGTCAATAAGGCACCAAAACATGGATTCTTCTTTCCTTCGTGCCTCCATTCTTGAGACAAACCAAAATCAATCATCTTTAGGGTTTATTCATAAATAAGGAATGAAACAAAGGAGATAAATTAAGGTTGTGTTTGAATAAAAAGTGTTTTTCTCTGTGTCAAATTTAAACATTAATTTAAGTTTGAAAAAAATGAGATCAAATAGAAGACACATTTACAAAGGTGACAGACGACAGGTTGTCAAAACATTCAATGTGGTTATTCATGACTATAGAGGTATTAATCACATGATCAGCCTTGGGGCTTTCCACACTTCTATTTTCACGAGAACTGTAGCAACAACAGAGGATGTAAGCTCGCTGTTAGGGGGAAATTCAGAACAAAAACAAAGCCATTTTTTGAAGTCTACACTACCATACCACTTAGAATCAATCACCCATATTTATTATGCCTCTTAGAGCTGGAAGCACCTGAGTCTTTCTATTAATAAAGAATAAGGGGGGGTTTCCTTCTCTGAAAAAGCTTAACAAACATGGGCAACCTATAGCTCCTTTGAACGCTCTATTCTTAGTGGTATGTAAATAAGTGTGGTCTTCAGGTCAGCCACCGGCTTGCCTAGGTCTGCTGATACAGAGTTTGGAGAACTGATCAACAAACCCAAACAAAACTAGAAAAGAAGAAAAACACAGCCGCCACAGAAAACATCTCTACCATGTTTTCGAAATGGGAAAAAAACACATTGAAATACTGACAGTCACTGGAGCAGGTGGAGGAGTGTTTGCAACACAATCATCTCAGAAATTACCCTCACTGTTCAATAGCAGGGGAGTCATGGTTAATATTCTGATAATGATCATTGTGAGGCAATAAAACGACACTCCAACACCTCATCATTGATAATGCCACATAATGATGCAGGGATGAGAGACGAGGGGATGGGAAGTCTTTGGACCTCAAAATCCGCTCAGGTTACTCGGCCAAAGAGCAAAAAGAGGAGAAGCTTTCCTCCTGTCTAAAAATATGTAGACACAGTGTCAACATTTGAAGCAGGTTCATCCCTGGACATTATCTGAACACGGATCATCATTTCTGTTGATTATCAAAGTTTCCCAAAGGTTTGATCTGAGCATGTGTTTAGCAGATAAACACACACCCTAGTGGCACAGAAAGGTCGGAGAGCCCGGCTTTTGATTCCCATGTTGTGGAAAAAGAAATAAAGAAATCAGGGTCTAGCGTAACTGCAGAAAATGGGGGAAATGAAAAAGAGGGGGACAAATGAATGAGTGAGTTAACTTTTATTGTGGGAGAGGGGGTAAAAAAAAGAAAATGTTTCGGTGGGCTTCGTTACAAGTCCCACCTTCTTGTTTTATGAGCTTTTCAGCCTAAAATTTAGGCTGTTACTTGGCGGCAGGGTGGAGCAGGGGGGTATATATATATATATTTGTATATAAGTGTTTACACATTTATACTTTGTTGTCTGGTACTGAAAGCTTTGGCTTCTCTAACCTTTCTCAGCCGCTTTTCCTCCTGCCTGCTTGTCCTTCTCAGCAGCAGTGTCCTCCCTCATCAGCGGCGAGGTGAGAGAAATGGTCACCTGCATTTTGGGCTCCTTGCTTGAAAATATCACGATGTTCGCCTCCTCGGGGTGAGCCTGCACCTCATACTGATCTTCAGAAAAAGTCTGCCGGTTAAAAGGACACTTGGGATTACTCACTACAGAGGAGGAGGGGTGTGTGGGCAAAGACTAGCCTTGTTTGGCATAGTAGTAGGGCATTACTCTTTTTCTTTTCAACCTGGATTGTGTAAGTTTTTTTTTAAGCAGTTCCTTTATTTTAAACAGGGTTGGGACATCGAGGTAAATGTGTAATATGTAATGAATCATGATGTCTTTTGAATTGTTGTTATAAGGAAAGCATTGGGGCAATTAAAGGAGGAAAGCCCCATCTCACTCTGTAGGATTCAGGTGTCATAACCAGGCAGTGAATCTAAAGATCAGTCAGAGCACCTTAAATAAAACACTCATTACGGCTAAAGCAGGAGGGAGGAAGAGTTAGGAATTACAACACATCACAACCTTTATTCATGTTCATTTACTGTCTTTGTGGCTTTAAAGAGGAATGCCAGTAAACTCCAAACAGTTTTTGATCTTTGGGCGGTGGGCAGTTCACTTTCTCCCATAGCTTCAAACTGTTGTTTCAGGCTGTGGAGGACTGATGTATCAGGGGGGTCTGGTCATGTTTTTTTTTACATGTGTCTTTCTCCACATCTCTTTGTATTACAAAAGCATTTAAGGTGAAAACCTCTAATCAAGCCCACGTCACAGGGCAGCAGATGTCAAAAACTGTTTCCTCTTTTTTTTTCGAAAATCTACTGCCCCTAAAAAAGACAATAATAAACGAATCAGTTCCTTAAATTGAAGACTTTGTGCTTCCTTTTTGAGGTTTTTGTTAAAACTTGTCTTTTCAGATTCAAGCCCACATGATTCAGTGATAATCTAATATTTAATATATATTAGAATCACAGTGTTGTGATTTCCAGTTTACCTCCATTCTTCCATCCCTCAACCTCAACCAGAGTCTACATCAACAATCTGTTAAGAAGTGGAGTTCTCTTACCTCGAGCTCCTTCGGCAGCTGCTTCGCGATGCTCTTCAGTAAAGAGATGGTGGGTTTCTTTGCTGTAAGGAGGATGAGCTCAACATTTCTGTCCCCGCGGAGCAGCAGGCCTTTGGCCAGAATTCCCACCCGCATCACGCCTTTTAGCAGCCGGGCTGAGTTCTCTGAGCTGTCAGAAGATGAATAGAGGCCGAGATTAACACACAAAGCGCTGGTTTTATTATCAATTCAGCAGATCTGTTGAGGTAACTTCAGTGTTGTTTTTGGCAGGCATTTTAGATTTAGTTTTAGTTTTAGTCATTTTGACGAAATGCTTCTTCGTTTTAGTCCCATTTTAGTCATTTCTATCCTTGATAGTTTTAGTCTAGTTTTAGTCGACGAAAAGGAGCCTTTTGAGGTTCGTGGTGTTCTTTCCCGATAGTTTGAAGCCGCAGCATGAGGAAGCTGTGGCTCCACAACTGTCGCCTGTTTCGTCTCCCCGTCCAGGACATTGTGTTTTATTGTCACTTGGACTGTATCTGAAGTAGGACCATAAATCATCCCTCTTTTTTCGGCCACCGGGCACCGCTGCTGTGCCTGCCGCCATGGTGTGTGTGTGTGCGCGCCTCTTCCACCTGCCGCTCTGTGTATGTGCATGAGTGTGTGCGTGCAGCTGTGCGCGAGCGAGGCTTTTGGTGCGTGTGTGATGGGGGCGTGACTGTTAGGACAAAAAAAAGCATGTTTTGAAACTTTGTTCGTCCCCCTGATAACAATTTAGTCTCGTCTCGTTCTCGTCTGACGAAAATGAAAACAATTTTCGTCGAATTTTAGTCTTTACAGAGCTTTGGTGACGTTCATCTTAGTCTCATTTTCGTCAAGGACGTCTGACGTCGTCATTTAAGTTTTCGTCCTGCCTGACGAAAACAACACTGGGTAACTTGATGAACACCTGTGGTAGTGACATTCAAGTAGCAGAGGTGCAGGAGACAGAAACTGTGGGCACCCTGACAGTTGGTACAGTTTAGTCAGTACTATTCTGATACAAACATTTACACACCAAAGGGCACACAGCTCTAAGAGAATTAGGCTTACCAAACGGCAAAACCACCCACTTTTGGTGCTGGTGTTGCTTTGGGTGCTCAATCTTTGACTATCTAGATGATGCCAGATGTATTAGGACCTCATAGATGCAGATCTATGGCAGCTAAACAAATGCCCACTAACTCAAAAGCAAACAAACTGTGCAAAAAATTGACTTTAATTTTTCTTACTCGCTTTGGATAATTGACAAAATCGGAATGACATGATGGTGGCTGAAGCTATTTATTACTTGTAATAGCCATAAATTGAGCTAAGTGGTCACCATGCAAACATCTTAATTTGCATCATAACCCTCTGCAAAGGTTTGACTCCCTTGATTCTCTGTGTAGCTCAGTAAGCCAAAGCTTTTATCTTTCTGGTTTCCCAGCATGCCAGGAGAGAAATATGGATCCTCTTTACCCTTTTTCCTCTCCTCCTTCAGTGGCAGCAGGGACAGCTGGTGTCTCCTTGTCCAGCAAGGAGTCTGACACCAGTTTCAGAGCTCTTTCAGAGTGGGACACGATCTTCTGTACAGCCTGCAGCTCTTCTTCAACTGGGTAAATGGTGGAGTGTTTCGCCATGATGTGGCGGTCATCAGGGGAGTCTGGTCGGCGCACGCATGTCTTAAAAGAGAGGAAGGGAATAAAGAAATGTCAGTGAGTTAGGTTTTGTTTCTTCATTTCTGAGATTTGAAACAAAATGAACTACAGCAGTTGCAAGACTTACCAGTAGAGGGGGTACTGGCATACCAGGACGGCTCATCAGTGGTGGAGGCGCCATCCTCCGTCTCTGCTCCCCCCAGTACATCTGCTCCTCCTCCATCCTCCTCCAGTACATATCCTCCTCGTATCGCCTGCAGGAAAGAGGGATGCCATTAATGTCCATCATCAAAAGTAGTTTTATGGCTGCCATTAATAGAGCAAAGTAGTCCATTAAAAAAGCAGTTAACCAAAACTTGTACTCTACTCTCCTGTTAATCCTTTACAAGAACTACTTGACTCGTGTTGTGGGTTACAGGAATTGATCAAATTTCAGAATAATCCACATCAATGTTCAATATATAAGAATTTCTTTAGGCTGCAGGGGAAACTACAATTTGTGTTTCTCCAGAGTCAGAAGAATATCAAAAACAGGGATAGAGCTTCAGGCTAACAGCCAACTGGTCTGCTTTACAACTTACTCGTTGCTGATCTAACTTTTACCCTATAATCCATTTCCCCTTTTACCCTACTACTTTGCTCACCAGTCTGACCTCATCTCCATGTGCCAGCGCTGCTCATCGTCCCTCTGCCTCTTCAGCACAGCCTTCTGCTTCTGCTTCTTCAGCTTGCTCTCCTGCAGCTTCCTGGCCCGATTACTCGGCTTGATTTCTACAGGAAGCTCCGGGTTTACTTTCTTCTACAGAGACGCAGAGAGAAGGACAGCATGAGTTTAAGAGCGATGTAACAAGAATGTAATGAATGTCAGTGCACAAATGAGACCTTGTATTCACCAGCAATTTCCACAATAAAACATTGCATTTCATTTGCACTTTTATCCCCTCTAAACCAGATTGTTCACTCTCTGCTGCACAGCAAATATGAGGATTAAAGTCTAAAACTGAACATCCATGTCAACTAGCCCACAGCTACATTTTCAACAAAAAATACTGGTTCACTGCTGCCATTGACTTATCATTAGAATCATGGGATACAACTGGGCATCACTTCAGCTTAAAGAGATATTCCGGCATAAATTTAAGTTAGGGTCAAACACACTGTAACACCGAGTTAGACACCCCCCTCAAGAGATGAATGTTGCTGACTGCTTGCCTCTCTAGTTATACCAACTTCACAGCAATACACAGGGGTCTATGGATCCATGCGCACACCTCAACCAAAAAGCCACTTTGTAGCCACAAAACTCAGCATATATTAAACCTTTCTCTTCACCAGGTGATCACTGATATTTATAGTTTTTTTTACCAGCTCAAAGTGAGGCAGAATTTAGAGTCATTTTAATCTATTTAGTCGAAATGATTCACAGTGTGTGGCTACTTTTTGGGATAATCTGTAGATAATGTGAATCAATAAAACTGTTAATCTCAGCTGCGTTCAGTTATACAGCCTGGAAAACTTATCAGACAGGGATCAGCGCAGAGAAGTTTAAAAAGTCTTACTTTGTACTGCAGTCTGTGTCTTCTTCCTTTAAGGTGCATGTCTTTAGCATTGGGATCGTTGAAGCTGCACTCGCACAGTTTACAGTGGAATCTTATCACCTTGCCGTCGTCATTACGGACCTTAGAAATTCAGACAGTAGATATTCAGTTTATAGAGAACCCACAAAACATAAACATCTCACACCACACTATTCTAGATGACAGAAATCTCTAAATAAATATAAAGCTGTTACTAATCATTTTAACCGTTTCCAGTTCTTTATTTGCCACAATTTGTTTTCTAATTTTCACAATTACCATGAGACACTAGTCCTCTAATATTTCAGTTGGCTGTGATCAAGTCTATAACCATCAATGCGTCAACTAAAGCGATCCTTTTTCTTCCGTTTTCTGCTCACCTCCTCTACATAGTCATGTCCCACCGGCTGGATGTCACCCTGGCTTCCTGCTCTGTCACCATCCTCATCCTCACTCTGAGGCTCCATCTTCTGAGTCGATTGTTGCATTGGCTCCTCCACCTTGGCAGCCACCACCGCTGCTGCTGCTGCTGCTGCTGTCACTGCAGCTGCTGGAGTGCTGGCAGGCTTGTTAGCTATGCAGAAGACAAAATATAACAGATTAAAAGAAAAACAATAGTATTTTTTTCATAAACAGTCCTATTCCAAAGGTTGATGATAACCTTAGTTAGGTTATCCTTGATCTCCACAAGGTTTTTGTTGTTTTTATTTAGGTCAGCTAGCAGTTGTTGATTGTTTATACAATAAACTGTTTGTTCAGATTTCTTTACTCCTTAGTGAAGAAAATATTTCGTGTCTTTGGAGCCGGGCAAAGTTCTGCTAGTTCTTAAAGTAATTTCAAACTTCAGCATTTTGGTCATGAAGCAAAAGCAACGTTGCGACTTAAACCTGTCCCAATCCTCAATTCTCTGTATCGGACTAACACTGAATTTTTACTGCGCCCTCTAGTGCTCGTTTTCGGCAGTACTACATACTTGAGGTTGCCTTAAGAAAACCTTTAAAATATTAAGAAAATCCTGGCTCTAAAATTCCCCATTGTGAGCTTTATGCAAAAAAACGGTCTTTATGGTTGCACAAGAAGAAGCAAAAATGATGAATTTTGCCAATTTGAATATAAAGCAAAGTTTTGCATAACTGTGATACAAAGTAAACTTGAATATAAGATTAGTAATAGATCAGCAGACTTACAAATGATAGTTATTTTTGAAGGAGCTGGTTTCTTGACTGGCGCTGCTGTTTTGGTTGTGTTTACTGTGTTTACAGCTGCCTGCTTTGGTGTCACAGTGGGAGTTGTAGTGGTTGATACCGCAGCAGGAGTGGACGTGGAGACTGGAGGTTTTCCAGCGGTTGAGGTTGTGACTACTGGGGCAGAATTCACCAGCACAGGCTCAGTTGACGGTATGGGTTTTCCCAGCTTGGTGTGAAGTTTCACCACCTTTTCGTTTCAAAGAAGAGACACAAAGACAGATTCAACCATCTAAGGCAGCTGAAACTTAATCCCGTTCTAAATCCCTGAAGCAGATATTGTTCCAAGACTTGGCAGCTGAGATGAAACATCACATGAGGACACCACTGTCATGTTCAATACTGAAAGAATGTCCAGTCAGCAGCTTCCAAAGCTGCCTATATTCCCTAAATCACAACTAGTACTGAATGATTCGAGGATAACAGCACGGCAGCTGGGCTTACCTTCTGGTGTTTGGCCCCACGGATGTGTGCCGCATAGGCATCCACTCCAGTACAGGAGACGTCGCATAACTCACAGCGTAGCTGAGTCTGGACCCCTCTGGGCCCATTACTGGTCCCTGCTTGGCCCCCAGATTTAAGTGCTGCCTCTTTTTTCTTATGCTTCTGGCCTTCCAGGTGCTCCCTGTATGTCTGATGTATGATAATGAAAAGATTAGAAAGTTTCAAACACAGATTGAGAATATTTTCCCTTTTAATTGATTTTTCTATGAGATGGGCTCAATTTAGATAAGATGTAGATACCACAGGATGACAATGAGCTGAACTTCAGTAACATTTGAGTGGACATAATTATTTTTCCTGTATTCAGAAGTCAGACACATTAATTGTGATCTCTGTCTAGATAGTAAAACAGAAGCTTTCATGTCAACTTGTTTATTAAACACAAGAAACATATTATCCTACCTGGGGGCCTGCACAGCTGATTTTGCAGATGTCACAGTAATGGAGCTGGGGCTGCTTGGGAGGTCCTTTGGGCTTCTGCGGCTTGTTTATGTGAAATGTTGGCTTTTTGTAGGAGTTCACGGACGGAGCAGTCACCATGTTGCTGCCTGAATTGCTCCAGGATGAGCTTGTCAGCTGCTTGGGTGGGGGCTGGATGGGGGGCTGAGGTTGCTGTGGCTGCTGTGGCTGTTGCGGAGGAGGCTGTGGCTGAGTGAGAGTCTGCTGAGCAGACTGGTAATAAGAGGGGGTGGATGTGGAGGTGTAGCCCGTTGAATCATAAGTGGAGTAACTTATGCCTGAGGGTGTGAAAGGAGGAGGAAAAAAGAAGGGAGAGAGAGCTTTAAGAGATAAGAAAAGCAAACAAGATGTGGGTCGAACATGGACAGCCAGCAGTCACGAAGCAATAAGCTTCCCTGAGAGACAGAGAACACTCCAAAAATATCAAAGACACAAAAACATACCCTGGCTTAACGCTTATGAGTTATAAATGTTAGTATACACCTGACTCAGCTACTTGATATGACCTCCTTCATTTTCTCAGCATCCACTGCTCCTTCAATAACAAAATAAAATTCATAATTTGAAACAAATGTCAGTGTAAGGAGCCCAGAGTTACCAGAGATTAGCTAAAATTAAAAAAGCTTATGTGATCGTTTTGAGAGGCAGGTCCTGACCTGGCTTGCATGTTAAAGGTCACCCTGCCAGCTTAAGTAGTTAACCTACTCACCCTAAATTTAGCCTCAACGTCAGCAAGTTCACAGAGAAACTTTTTTTCATTTCACTGTGTCAGTGTCTTGGACCTGTGTTGAACAATATAATAATGTGGGCGAGTAATGTATCAACTACTGTGTGCTTGTACCCACACAGCAAAAAATCAACTTACTGTATATCAATACGTTCTAACATGTTACTGACATATCAACCACGTCTCTCCTCAAAGTTTCACAAATGAATCATTTTGAACACAAAGGTGTTTGATATCCACACGTGGAATTACGACAGAAATCAGTATCACCTTACTGAATCTGAATGAAATAGCCATGTCTGTAGCTCAGCAGATAGGACATAGTCTTTATTGATGTAAAAAGTCATTACGACATTTCCTCTGAATGACAACGTTTCCACACCACCATTTCAAGGATAGATAGGAGGTTTTGCTTCAAACTGTTTCTCTAGCCTTCATGGCCTTGGCAGTTACATGGTACATATTTCCTGGTGCATGAATAAAGTTCAGTCACATGGTGTCTCTTTGCTCACGTTACCTGAGTAGGTGGTGGCAGCAACAGTGGAGCCGAAGGAAGATCCAAGGGTATAAGAAGAAATGGGCGTTGGGGGCTGTTGAACACTAGTGGACACTGGGTAGATGTTGTAGCTGGTTGACACAGCGCTGGAGGGAACCACAGGTTTGAGGGCTGTTACCTGCCTCTGTGGAGGAGGAGGCTGGCTGTACACAGTGGAAGGGGCAGGACTGTACGCACTCTTTACTCCGACTGCAACACAAAATTGTGGGTGGGAGGGCAGTAGGGGTTAAGGGGTGAAGAAAAGAGAGAGAGGAATGGGGAAGGAGAGAAATGAGTAGGAAGCAAAAGAGATCTGTAATGTCCATCAACATCTCCTGGAATCTGTCTGTCTCTGTCTGAAGTCTGGGTACGGAAAAAGGATCCTCATTTCATGAGCCAATGAGCTGCAGAAACCTTCCACATAAGTTATCTTCCCCTTGAAGAATGAAGTAGAATGACACCAATGCTTATTATCCATCTACAGCAAAACTGAAGTCTTTATGTGTTCTATTTTGAAGGCTTAATTTTCACAATATGGCTGTTACTGTCTTGGTCTTAGGAACTTAATGGGCCAGATTTGTTGTTTAGGACGGACATGCATTTTTATTTTTCTAAATGATTAAGAAATGGGGAGCTGGATTATTTTTTCATTTGCTTCCACACAACTGGATTTCTTCAGAACCAGAGCTACCGGTGCAAACCCTGCTGGTCATGGAAGAGATTGCAGCTTTTACTTAGATCTACATGGGGCTTCTCGTCTGAAACCAAGAGGTTACATCCATGACTCACAAACAGTTTTTGGGTCCAAGATTTTGGGTCTCTCAAGCCATTAGCAGCTAAAGTAGATCGGTAAGTATGCTGCCGAAAGTGACATTGGAAGATTATCAAATATTTTAACCCAAAACTGTAACGTGTTCAATCATCAACCCTCTCCTTCAACATTGCGTGATGGCTCAGCCTTAATAATGAAAAAAACTGGATAAAATCACATGGTAACAGTAAGCAGACTCACCTGTCTGGTAGTAATTCTCGGTGGGTGTCCTCTGAGCAGATGCTATACTGGTCTGGTAGTACTGTTTATTGTCATAGGTTGTCACAGCTGCAGGTCGCCCGTAGCTGTAGTTGTCCTGCTGGTATTTACATGAGAACACTCAATCCAGAGTAGCATGTTCCTAACATTACATTGCATTTATTTTGGTAGTTAAAACGGTAAAATCTCTGTAAATCCTGGTGCAGGAACGACATGCATAGCTATCTGCCAAAACGCCCTGGATAAAAATCTTTCTAACGACCAAAATAAAAGTGATTACAAAGCATTCGAACAACCTGACTAACACGCAGAAATCATAAGAGAAGCAGAAAGCAGACTGACCGTGTCCGAGTATACCTGGTACGTCTGTGGGGTGGTGGTGGGCTGTGGGGGTGCTGGAGGGTCAGGCTGCCTATAGGCGTAGTCAGGCGGGGCTTGGTGGCTCTGATAGGCGGGGTAAGGGGCAGTTACTACAGGCCGGGCCGCCTGGACAGGAGCTGGAGAATAGGACGCAGTCACAGCGTGAGCCACAGCTGGAGCCTGCTGGACGCTGTAACTGGCTGTGGAGGGATGGGAGTAGGCTGGGGGCGGCTGAGTACTGACGGAAAAAAGAGAGAGTGAGGAGTTGAGTGAAGCAAGAAGGTTGACTTCAAAACTGCTTTCAGAGGAACTTTATAAAACACATTACAGTTCAGAAAAGTTCAGACTGCTTGAGTGTTTACTTTGGGTTAATGGATCCATGTGGGTTGCAATCATAATAATCAGTTTTGTCAGGGAGGTCATTTAATATACGGCGGCTCACATCTAAAGCAACAGCCTACACTTTGACTCATCTTGTTAAAATTCTTTAGTTTCACACGACTGCATGAACCATACTGGCTACTACTGGCTACGTGAAACCATGTGTGACCATTTGTTTAAAAAAAGATCATCAGACCGTTTTCATTAGCATACAGATAAAAGGGACAACCCCTGCACAGCTCAGCAGGGTTTGTTACTTGGACCGCATCCATTACTGTCAATAATATCAGGAAGTCATGCTCTTTGCATCTTCTTTAGCTTTTAGCAACTTGATGAGCAACATCATGACGGAGCAAAATAAGGCTTTACAGTCATGAATGAATAAAAGGACAGAGTGCTTCAAGAGTATTCGGATTCCTGTTTGATCCTAACATACTGAAAAAAATGCTGTATAAAAAGGATCAGCTATAAAATGTTCTCATGAGGACAAAAGTTGCTTCTCTGCCAAAACTACCCAGAACTTTCAGTATTATGGGATTGTTTAAAAAGGAATGAAGGTTCCTCCGGTCAGTCCTCACCTGTAGCCAGGACTAATACACTCTTGTTAAGCCTCACTATTTTTGTAAAAGGTATGGAGGTATGAAGATGAGACAAAGTCCTTCTGAGGCAGAGCCCACACTGAAGGTGGTTACAGAGAGAAAACCTGAGATTGTGTATACAGTGGAGCCAGTCAGACAAACTAAAGGTGTATGAATGTAGCACTTTATTGTTTGTTTGAAGGTATCCTCTTTTGTTTTTGTAATACTAAGATCTCAGACTACAACTGGGTAATTTGATAATACTGAAGGTGTAACTGTAAGGCAGCAACACAACAACTGCAAGGAAGCATTATAACTTCTTACTCTAACTATTCCCCCTCTCGAACGCCAAGCCGAATGGTGTTGTGGTGAAACGGACAGCAACAACTTTAATCTGAGCATCTTAGGTCCTGTCCCAGTCGCACGGACCTTTTGAGAATCTAATTAAAATCCCCTTTTTCAGACCTTGTTCCCAGCAGTAGATACAACTTAAGTACCTCTGAAAGTCCCTCGTGCCTGGTGAAGTGGCAAAAGCTCCTTCAGTGGAAACTCAGCTCAGCAGATAAAGGAACCAACAAGAGGGGATTTGGAAAAAACCTATTTTAACAAGATCGAAGTCTCTGCATTACCTTTTTTGAGGTTAAATTGTAATGCAAATGTATGTATTTTAATAATCTCTAACTCTGGGCAAGAACCGTCAGGATCTAGAATTTATATAATGCTATGCTGTTACTCATCCTTAATGCTCTTGATATCATGGTAGTCAAGATATTTCACAGAAACAGGAAAAAAAATATCAAATTTGGCTGAACACTATGCTGTCTGCTCTGAGCCATGCTTCCCTACAAATCTGCCCTCAGAATGCGTCATTGATAGATATTCTGAAACTGGATTTTTGAGCTCTGAATGAACAAACACTGTTACTATCTGCTATCTTTGTTGTTTCATGTCAACAAATGTAAAACCTAATAAATACTAAAAAAATTCTGTGCTTCTTCTGACATAAATCCACTCTGAAAGGTAATTTAGTGTACTTGTTTAAATGAATTAAAAATCCATGTCCCTAACGCACATTACTGGCTAAAACAACCATGTATAATACATTGTAATGTGCATGAAATAATAGAAACATACATGCTCACCCAAATATTTACCTTTTATTTATTCTAACTTATGATTATGTTAATATTATTAAAAAACGTCATATTATCAAGTGCAGAAAAAGAGGGTCTGATAGCTGCATTATGTATCAATCTTCCGCCAACGTGCTCTCTCATTTTTTGCATCAGCTGAAAAAGAAATCAATGGCTTATCTGAGAGATTTGCCCCTGCAGCAGTTTCTGACTTGAACATTTATGTGAAAAGACAATTACAGAATCTCTATCAAAAGCTCAAAATTTGTGGACAAATCAATGGCTATGATTAGAGGATCTTTGTTGTTTCAAATTCTCGCTGGTTGAAAACTTAAGGATTTAAGCAACTTAGCAGGTTAGGACAGGAGCTGAGGTGGTTCTACACAACTCCTGAGTCTGCGCCTGTAAAGAAACTGATTTAGAGCAACATGGAGTCACCAAAAACAGTCTCTTGTTGTTGTCATCATAGGGTAATTTTGCAGCAAACCTACTCTGACTGATCTGCTCTAAATTATTTCTCACACATGTACAGAATTTCAAGATAAGCCCTTCATGCTTGATTCTTTGTTAATAACCAGTTTCCACTTTTTTCAAGTCCTGAAATACAGCAACATGAAGGTTATTGACACTAATATGGCCGCAGAATTTCACCCAAATCTTTCATCAAATCAAAAATTTGTAATGCAACAAGCTCAAAGAGAAAAAAATAAACTAATGTGTGGAAAGTGTGCACAAAGATGTAAGCATGAAAAGGAATATATAGAGAGAAATGTGTGGCGCCGAGAAAACTGCCCACTCCTGTTTGTCAGGATTGTTGGCTTGCCAACATAACATAACAAAACAATAGACAATCTTTTAATATCACTAACCGCATCAATGATCATTATATTGATAATAACCAACACCATTCATGCTAATTATGCTCGTGACCTGTCCAAGTAGCAATTATAACCTGTCATACCTGTCATGAATTCCAACCTGTGTAAGATTTTCAATGACAGCCTCATTCCCTGTGCTCACACTAGCATGCAAATCACACTTCTATTATAATATGTAGTTGGTATCGTACATACACATCTGATGCACTGACTGTCAGACCCCAGACCTCAAGCTATATCAGGGCTGCTGGCCAAATTCTCACCCATCACACCAGCCACATATATTCTATAACTGAACGACACTTTCAATGGTCACTGTTTGGTTACGTTGAGGTCACCGTGTCTTCAAACTCTGGACTATTATTTCAGTTTACCACCCGCTTATCACTGCACCAGGGAGACCTAACGTCAATCAGCGTGTCGGCGGAGAGCGTCGGCCTGCGGGCTCCGCTAGCTAACCACAGCTAACACATCGTTAGCTAACTAACAGGCTACGCAGTGAAACCGCTCCGGCGACTATGTCTCCGCCAAAATGCGCCAGCTACTGAAACATGGGACGCAAAAGACACGCTGACATCAACCCTCATCGCACGAATTACCTGTACTGCGGACCGGCACCATGTGTGAAGCCGAAATAGTTGCTTGCAGCCATCTTGGCATCTCCAGCACAGTACAGTACTGGCAGACAGCAGTGACGCTCTGCCGCTGACGGTCAAGATAGTTCACTCCGCTGCCGCAGCCAGTGGAAACAGTCGTCTGCTACACAGGAACTGCATACTGGGGGGGAATTCATCTTACATACATGAGCAGTTCACGACATGCAAACAAAAGCGAGAAGATGTCACTAAAGTGTTATTTGTGGGCCGATTGGGAAAGTTTTCAAGCCTTTACTTTTAAACAACGTTTGGCGCATGCGCATCATGAGATAAACCTCTGGTAAGTGGCGTTTTAAATTTTTTTTGCTTGAGAGACAAATTCCGGCATACATAAAAAAAGCAAAAAGCAACGCCACAGAGTTAGAAAAAAATGAAAAGGCGGAAAGAGACTCTTTACAGTCTACTCCTCAAAAATGGGGATTGAATTATCTCAAAAACAGGGTATGAGCGAATACAGAAGTATATTTAGGGGAGTCCTCTTGGTCCATGTGTGCGACATTTATCTGCGGTTTCTGCTGATTGACGCATGTGTTTGCATCACGTTTGCATTTGATGAAAGATACAAGCAAATGAGAGTGGAATGAGTCAGTAGCTCACAGTAGACAGGTCTTCTGTCACCTTGAAATTTAAGTATTTAAAAAATGTATAATCTTCTGAATAGCTTATGCGGTAAAAACGACCTTGAATATTGGAGACTAAGTCGAAGACTGGCAAAAAAAAATGGTCCAATCCCAAAGGGGATAAAAATGCCAGATAAAAGAATTAACCCGTATTTAATTACAACTGCAGCCTGTAGGATTAGCCCGGCTAACAGGACCTAATTATGCCTGCATTAGGAATATGCAGAGTAATTGTTTGCAGCTGAAAACTGAGCAGGGGTGATATGATTGGTTGGGTACAAGTGAAGTAATGGACTGAATAATTCATGTGTGTGGTGAGAGTTGGGTAGGTAGGAAAGGACTTGAGTGAGGACACAGAGAAGGAGGGGTGAAGCTATGGATGGAAAGAGAAAGAGGCTGTTGCCAGGGAACGGCAGCCACATTGAGGACCACTGAAAACAACAGCAAGAATATCTAATGGAATGAAGGGACCCAGACTAGTGTTTTTTTTTTTAATCCAAAGTTGCTGTAGTGATATATAAGCTGCCTTCACAGAGAGATTTGGAGGATTTTAAATGAAGGATTTGAATTGATGTCTGGGAGCAGAAAGACACCCACAAATGCATTTGGAGCTACAGGCAGAGAAAACAGCAAGATAGAGGGAGATCATGATGCCAGAGCAGATGCGTTCTGATTAAAGGAATTTTGTGTCTTGGTGTTGTGGATGTAGGACCAAAGAGGCGGGCTGTCGGCTCGCTCTTCACGGCCAGTCTTTTTCCAACAAAGGTGGCCAGAGGCAGAGGAGAGGAGAGGGGTCCAGCACAGAGGTGCCCCCTGTCTTCAGACACCTGCTGCTGGCTCATGGCTGACATTGGGGACACTGTATGACTGTGTCTTTGCATGAGCGTGTGCATGTGAATGAGAGGAGAAATTTCAGCCTGACCTCTGCTTTGCTGTGGGTGTGGGGGATCAGAACTTTCTTCTCTTCAACGCTTTGCATCTTTGGCTGAAGAGCAGGACGAAGGACACACAGATACAGACCAGCGAGGGGTTTCAGTGAGATTGCAAACCGCTCATGTGAGTATATTCACTGACATGACATGCATGCATTTTACTCTGCACCCTGCACAGGCAGACACCTTTAACTGACTGCATGCATACTGAAATGTCCACTCACACGAGAAATGCAGCTTTGAATGGATGTGCCATTTCAAGTGACCTAGAAAGGCTGTGAAACCATTTAACGCTGCGTTGTATTTACCTTTTTTTCATGATAAATATCATTTAGTAGAGTGAACAGGTTGACAGATGCACTATAATACACGTTGTTCCAACTCTTGATCACACATTTGGTTGCTTTCTTCTTACCTATTGCAGATTGACAATGCAAAACGTGAATGCTTTCTCCCTTAAGAATGATGCCACATGTACAAACAAGAGTGTTATCTGTTTGTGGGTTTGGCTCCATAAAACAGTCATGTAAAATATGGAAATAATTAATTTTCTTTTGGTGAGGCTTGACTGTTTTCCTACTCATCAGCATATGTTGCTGCCAAAACCACCAAAACCACTCCACTCCCTCTTTTAGTTACAGCACAGACAGCCATGCTTTTCTTGTCTTCTTTTCATCAGGGTTATGAACTGCCAGCAAGAACCTCAGGAATACACTGGATTTGTTTATAATAACAGCCTTTAGTTGCAGTACATTCACATACAACACTGTAATCTTTGAGTACTTCTTGACTTTAGTACTTTACATCTCTGCTTACAAGTAAAACCTACAACACAGACGTGGGCATCCTTAGTCACTGAGACAATGTGGATTTTACATTTGACTAGAGAACTACATAGAAAGCAGGATTTCAGGTCCAATTAAACACTCCTAGTGCTGCTCTCATGCTGTTTAGCAGCCACCAGCGCCTCTTTTTACTGTTGTCTTTTGTGTTGTGATAATGCATGTGTGAGAAACTCCTATAATCTAGAGTGGAGTACATCCTAACAAAAGCATGTCCATTCTTTTTTGATTGGGGTGGCCTGACTGGGGCATTGACATGCAGAGTACATTAAGTACTATATGTGTGAGCACACACAAACAGCCAACCACTGGTTAAATCTAATTTACATACTAGTATTTGGTAAGGTTTTGAGTTTTGCAAAAAACATCACAAACTCAGTCTCTGTGAGGGATCTACAGTCTTCATATAAATATTACCAATTTTATTAGGGCCATTGTCAAAGCAAATCCAGTCTAGTCCAGAACACATGGTGTGTTTTTTTTTTGCAACCAACCAGTTGATGTGTGTAACTCTAACCTTTGACATCTTGGCATAATTCCAGTACCATTGGAAGAAATTTGAGGACTGGGAGAAGGAGGGGTTTTGCATACATGCTTGTGCAAATCATTCCTGCATCCACAAGAGGCATCTAGATCACCTTATAGAGTCCTTTTTCTAAGGTGGGCTACAGAAACAAAGCAGAGTCCATTTTTCTCCCTCATTCTCAGGATTGCCCGGCTTAAGGACAAACATGTTTTTCTTGACACAGGACTCTTTAGTTGTCTAAACCACAAGACAAAATGTAAATCAATATTATAAGTCATGATTAATGGTACTGTCGGTCAAAAATACATTTACCGTCAACTTCCTAGCATCAAATCATTTAAAGCAGTTGTGGTTTTTTGTGTTTTGTTTAATGTGGGTAGCAAATGTTCTTTTATTTAGAGTAACAACAAAAAAGGATTAGATTTAAGTACAAAGAAAGCTACAAGCAGCTTATTGCAACAAAGTCCAGACTTGGTTTTAAGAGAAGTCCTCTTCCGTCTGGGCAATTGGCCAATCATTGGCTAAGTTCAGAGTTGAGGGGTGGCACCAGGGCAGGCGAATCAGATTTCAGGGGGGTCAGTACCACCCCTGGCTGCCCCTCTGGACATGCCCCTGCACCCTAAGGCCCATCTTGGCAGACGACGTGGCAAAGATTCATCAGCAAGTGAATTGCTTTCATTCTATTCAAGCTTAGTGTTTTCTGATATTATAACCAGCTACATAAACATCAGTATGAGAAGAGATCAAACAGGCTGCGGTCAGTCTCAGTGGTAGGATTAGGGAGCAAAGAAAGGGGATTAAATCTGCACGTTTTACTCCTCACTGGCTTCTTGAGTTCCACCCAGGAAGACATAAGAAAATAATATTACACTTGAAAGAAATTGGAGTTCAGAGAGTGGGATCTGTCCAAGTCAGTCACATGCCTCTCACATGTGCTTCACCGGGCGAGGGGATAAAAACCATGTGATCAGCAGCCCCCAAATTGTCTTGAACATTATTTGTATAAACACTTTGTTTCTTACAATGTCGATACCTGTGTCTTTACTGTTGCCATGGATCTGATTGTCTAGTAAGTACACCGATGTTGTGAGACAGTTTTCGTTTTCTTCTGTTTTATGTGTCTGCTAAAATCTTTCCTGTTACCTCCAGGCCCTGGCTCTCCTCTCTGAGGGATGGGCACCACAGAGGCAACACTGCGAATGGAGAACATGGAAGTGAAAGACGAGTGGCAGGATGAGGACTTCCCCAGGTGAGGGAAACCCCTTTACTTCTCAATAATCATCATGATTTAAATCTTTCTTTTGGTTTGAGTTCAATATTTAATAACTATGATTTGGCTGAGGGAAAGATGCATCTTCAAAGCACATTTAAAGCTCTGTGTTGTGCCTGCAGCATGTTCTTGTGTTTGTGCGTGTTAATGAATATGCAGCAGATTTGAGTTCATGCATAAATACCCCATATCAAAGATGAACTTGGATTTTTGCTTCAAGGACAGGATATTTTGGGTAAAATGGGAAACTTCACTATTGATGTTACTTAGAGTTTATAGATTTACTCTCTTTTATTTTCTAAAGATTTACTTATTTTTTATAATAGTTTCATAGGCGGAGGTTTTCTTTTCTATGTCTGACGGGTTTACCAGTTGTCTAATACAAATAAAACTAATTCTTTGGATGTGAAATGATTGAAACACAGAGGGACACTCTGGATTGACACCGCTGATTAAGAATTTGTCAAAGAGGGATGAATCATAAAAAGGAAGATAGATGCAGAAGCATGGATCATCAGTGATTGAGATGCAGAGGTTGATGGGCAGAAAAAGAGCAAACAGGGGACAATACTCCCCCTCCTCCTCCTCCTCCTCCCTCCTTCTTCCCCTCCTCCGTCAGATTGGGAGGCAGGAAGCCAGGGAGCAGGTGCAGCTCTGTCTGTAAATGGTCTCAGGCTACGTCACGTGACGCTATAGCAGTCGCTGATCAACAACAGAGCATCGCCAGGAAAATGGAGGCAGGTTTTGGTTAAAGACAGACAGAGACGCAGCAAATGTATTATCAGGGTAGCCTGTGAGAGATGCTCTGCTCTGGGTGCTGCGTTTTCATCTAATAGGACAGGGAATGATTAAGCAAACAGAGTTTAAAGGTGTGAGAGGCTAAAAAGCTCATCTGAGTCATCTCTGTGCTATTTCCTGAAGGTAAGCATCATTATTTCATACTGATATTGATGTTTGTAGCTGAAGGACAATGAAGCCCTGACTAGAACAAGAGAGGTTATCGTGCTGTTGTTAAAAGAAAGAATTAATCCATTAATCTGTGACACTTTTATAAAGGGGGTTCAATTCTAACAATAGGAAGCAAACACTGCAGGGGTCCCTAGGGGACCACGGCGGGTGTTGTTGGCACACACACTGCTACACACTGCACTGTCCTCTTCAAGATGGGAGTTGGCTTTCTCACTGAAGCAGCCAAGATGAGCACAGAGGCTGTGTCGCACCAACAAAGATGGTGTAAAACTTGTTTACCTTGGCTGCTCCCAGTGTTGTAGCTAATATGCAAAAAGCTCAGGCACATGGAAGCACATCTAATGTGAGGATGTGTGCATGGTTGTGTTTTCTGAACAGTAAACACAGTCTATCCTACACAGAGGCACACACAAACAGATTTTGACCTCCCACTCCTTCTTATGTGCAAGGAGGGTGTGAGCAGTAAATAGCAGGCAGCGTGTTAAGAGAGCTGCACCACTGTGTCAGTATGCAGATGCTCACTTCTGTCTCTGTCTCAAATTGCCCCTCTCCTCTCCTCTCATTTCCCCTCCCCTCCTGTTATGTCCACTCTTTCGCCTCCTCTCACCCCCTGCCTGGCAGCCCTGTAATCTTCATCTCTCCCCTGAGAGAGGTTAATTACCATCTCCATCCTCCTCTGCATGCTCCACTTTTTAGCACTTAGCCAGATCAGTGACAACACCCACACTTTGACCGCCTCATTGAACAACATCCTAATCACAATGTTATCAATAGGCCATCATTATGGACTTATTATCTGGAGTATTTGCAGATACTGAAACTGCTAAAATTTAAAATTTTATTCACAGATGACACAAATCTATATTATAATAAGTATGCAGAAGAATGCATCCATCCACATATTATCTATACTGCTTATCCAAGGTTGCAGGGGGCCAGAGGCTGTCATTGGTGAGACAAAGGATACACTCTGTGCAGTACAGGTCTATCACAGGGCTAAGAAATGTTGATTGTTTACTTTTTCATTTTCTGTTTGTGTAAATCTCAAACCTAGAAATGAAAGTGTTGCCCATAAATACATGTTATATCACAGTATTTGAAAAGTTGGTGTTTATCAGTATGGACTGAACCATGTTGTTTGTGTGTGTGGGTGGGATGGGGTGCAAATAAAGACTTAAATAAACTACTGCAACAATAAATTCTAATACTTCTACTAAAGATGCAACAAAATAGATGTTATTGTTCTGAATCTGAGGATGCTTTCTTTTAATATCTAGTAATATTTTACACAGCTAGATCATTATCATAAGACATAAATGTAGTATAAACACGAGTCACTTCCCTGTTTTTGTTTACCACTAGACCGCTTCCTGAGTACGGCGACATGGATCCCTCTTGTGGTCTCACAGACGACAGGGCCCGTAAGTAAAACTGTAGGATAAAGGGTTCTATATTGATTAGACCACAATATCATCATCTCATGACTTGAGTTACGTTTCCTCAACTGTTTTTCTCCTCCTGATCTGCTGCTGCAGCCCCTCCTAACACGCTGACTGTGAGCCCACCAGGAGGAGGTGAAGGCATGTCTTCCCACAGAAAACGTCGCACGCTGATTGCCCCGGAGATGAACCTCTCATTGGACCAGAGTGAGGGCTCTTTGCTGTCAGATGACTTCCTGGATACCCCAGATGACCTGGACATAAATGTTGATGATATTGATACACCTGATGAGACAGATTCTCTGGAGTTTATCACTAATGGCAATGAGCTGGAGTGGGAAGGTGAGCTTTGAAAATGCCCCTGTATGATCGCTGATTGTCCACTATTTTAACCCCTTTTATTTTGCTCTCATTAAGCCATAACACTGACCTTTATCTGTCTAAATAAGCTATAACATTATATTTCCCTTCATCAGAATCTTGTTTGTAATTGACAAAAATCTCAATGTCACATATTTTGGTGGCCTAATCTGTCTCTTTATCTGTCCAGATGACACACCTGTAGCCTCGGCCAAAGCAGGACCAGGGGTCAGTTCAGGACAAGCAGATGAAGACGGTAATGCCAACAGTGGACGTCTGTGGAGGACGGTGATCATTGGAGAGCAGGAGCATCGTATTGATATGCAGGTCATCAGACCGTACCTGCGGGTCATCACACACGGGGGTCAGTCAATTTGATAACTCATGAGTTGACAAAACAAACAGTTTACCACTAACACAACAACATATACAACTTATATTTACATGGGTATTACAAAGTGAGATCTATTTTCCTCTGAATGAAGCTGTAAAAGCTTTCCTCCTCTCCTGTTGTGGCAGTATGTAGTGTGAAACATTATTTACCACTGAAATTCTCCCCTATCAGGTTACTATGGCGAGGGCCTCAACGCCATTATTGTTTTCTCTGCGTGTTACCTTCCGGACAGCAGCTGTTCAGACTACCACTACATCATGGAGAACCTCTTTCTGTGAGTCAGCCCGGGATGACTCTTGGTTTACAAGGACAAGATTTGATTCTGATCAGGAATCAGCCAACTATGATAAAATTTTTCATAATAGTTTTATGCTAACATGTTATCATGAACCAAAGACAAGTCTGGGTCATGTTGTTTTGGCTCTTTTTATGTGCCAATAGCTCTGTCTGTTGTCTCATTATCCTCACGACTCCTCACTCTTTTATTCAGATACGTGGTGAGCAGTCTGGAGATGCTGGTGGCTGAAGATTACCTGATCATCTACATGAACGGAGGCACACCCAGGAATAAGATGCCCGGGATCAGCTGGCTGAAGAAATGTTACCAAATGATTGACAGAAGGTGGGTAATAAGAAACTGAGTAGAAGCCACTGCAACATTTTGATTATTTTTACATGAGTTAGACCCACAGTATCACTGAGTGCAGACTTCATCTACTGCAAGAATCTGTGGATTTTTTTTTAAACCTTTAACCTTTACCTCACTGTTTATTCAAAATACAGCTTTCTAACCTGTGAACACTTACCAAACTGTGGATGTGCTCATTATTTGTATTTATCCACAGGTTAAGAAAGAACCTGAAGTCTTTGGTCATTGCTCATCCCACCTGGTTCATTCGTACTGTCCTGGCTATATCAAGACCATTCATTAGGTAAGACCAAAAAACATTTTTGAATCAATCGCTCAAATGTTCACGTGTTTAGACTGAAATAGCATCAATAACTTGGCAGCTTGTTTCAAACAATGAAAACTGGGTAACGCTTTATATGAACCCACCTCTTATAATGCAGCATAACCACATTTATAAAGCCTTAGACACGTATCGACAAGGTTTTATAGCTCATAGCATTACACACATTAAAAATAATACTTATAAAGGTATAATTTAAAATGCATTCTTAAAATTATTGTAAAAAGAACTGTGTGCTACATGTGTTATTAAAAAAGCTGTAATTTGTATCATTTCCAAGTTGGAAAATGTCTTATAATACTCGCAACATGCTAAGACATGTAATACTGTTTTTATTCCTCAGTTGTGAGTTTGATCTAAACTGGCTCCAAAATTTAAATGGTTTGTCCAAACTAACTTCACCTTTCCAGTGATTTTTATAACATCAGATTTTTTTTGGTTGTATTTCTTTCAAACTGACAATTTCTGACAATGTAACACAACGCCTGTGTTCAAATATTTGTTTGGCACAAAAATTTATGAACTAGTAAGATCCAAGTCATTGTATCCTCAGTCTTTCCTCTATGAAACAACAAGGGTTTAGTTCAGAGATGCTACCTTGTATATGAAACACGATAGTCGTATAATACTGTATATATCACTGTGACATCTGTGACTTGCAGACTGTTACAGTGGTTGTGTTGTTGTTGCCCTGTCACTTTCTGCAGTGTGAAGTTCATGAATAAGATCCAGTATGTCCACAGCCTGGATGAACTAGCAGAGATCGTCCCCATGGAGCATGTCCATGTTCCTGAGAGTGTGGTGCAGTAAGTACATTTGACCAGTAGAGGGAGGAAAAGAGCGGCAGCTGTGATGATGTAGGGCTGTTCATATATATCTGTAGCACAAAAAGTCTTGTGTGGCATTTAATGTGTTTGAGTGAAAGACTTCTTTAAAATGACTTGAGTTAGAGAATAAAGTGAAGCTTTAACAGTGTAACTCATTTTCAGATTTGACGAGGAGAGGATTAAAGCACGGAGGGAAAGGTAAAACATGTCAGCCATGTCTTGTCTAAATTAGATGAAGCATCAAAACTAAATAAATTTGCTTCTGAATGCTTTTAATCTATGCCCATTTTAACTCTGTGCACCTGCATCCCTGTTTTGTGTGAATATGAAGGATGGAGCAGGAGAGCAGACAGCAGGAGCAGCAGTCAGTCCCACAGGAACCAATGAAAAAGTCAGAGAGGTACAAGATCCCGCAAGATTTTGCTTTATGATAAAAACTAGTTTAGAAACCCATCTTTTTAAAAACACATTAAACACTTTAGTCGAGACAAGTTTTCGATAAACATTTTTCTTCCTTTTTTAGGCCAAAGTCAACGATCGTAGAATGAGGAAAGACAAAAAGACCGACTCTTCAAGTGATGGTAATTTAAACCAGTTTAATATTTCTTCTTGAGTGTCCTTTTGAGTGTTTCTTTTGTTTTAATCACCACTGAGCCTTAACATTGTCACAGAGACAGATTAATATTGATAAACTGCAGACTACAAGATTTTTACTAATGATTTCAGTGCACTTAATGGAAGAAAGTTTTTAATTAAAGTTAGTTTTACTTAAAGAAGCATCCCAATCAGCAAAATATTTATGTTTTTACACAGTTTTAGGAAACACTCAAATGCATTTTTTGGGTTCACTGCAGGCTGGAATTCAATAGTTACCTTGCCTTGTTGCATTTGCATGAGCATTGAGATCTCTAAAGAACAAGTATTCACAAGTGCATTGTTGTTCGAAGAGCAGCCAGAGTGCTCAAGGAGAGAGGGATTTATATGCAATGGGGGGTTGGGGGTGTAAAGGGTTTTATGTGTTGTCTTTTCAAACATTCATTTAAATCCTGGTTCACATTCATCAAGTTGACAATCCTCTATTGTCAGGGAAATGATTTTCTAACTTTAGACTCGCTTTCCTCTTCTGCTCTTTTCTTTGATGTGTTGCTTTTCTGACTTGAGTATGCAAGAATCTAGTTAGCTTCACTGCAGGACTGATTTTAGCAACAAATCGAGAGAATTTGTAAGAGTTATTTAAGGAGGTATGTGATGGTTTACTCTGAATGAGTCTGATTGGACCTGGGATGGAGACACAGAGGAGGAAAAAGTGTGAAAGTAGTTAACTGGTGTAACTCAGAGGTGACTCCAGCAGGCTTGAAGGACTGAGGCTGGTTTGTTTGGTCTGGGGCTGAAGCTGACAGGAGGGGGCATTTGAAAGAGCAGAGGGTTCATCCACTGGTTATATAATAACATATTGTTCAGTATCTCACAAAACAGGCTGGGCTACCACAGGGGAACCAAAGAGGTGCATTACCTGCTGCTGCTGCTGATTGGGGCTCGATGGGCTGCAGCTGTGTTGAGAGGCCTCAGAGCAGGAAAAGCAAACTTCCAGCCTCTGAAAGAATAAGACCAAGAAACACAAAAACACACAGCCGGTCCATAACCAATCCCAAACTAACAACAATTAACACTTAACCACAAAATTAAACACTGCAGGTCTACCAAAACTGGTAAAGCTGACTGAAAATGCATTATCCTGTCATGAGGGAGACCTGTGACAAGGGCATTATTCTCCCTATTGAATACACAGCACCTATAAGAGAATGAGTCATGCCACTCCTCAGAGCCAGGGTTATTATGACGTACACACTCTAGGAGCTGGTTGAAGCCAGCTCTCAGAGGGATATTTACAGTAGCCTGCTGTAACTGACAAGCTGAAAATTTCTTTGATAAAGGTCATGCGACTCAAACAATGTTATGGCACACAGAGAAGTCATATGAGCGACATGGAAAAACAAAACAAAACACTTAGACCAGAACCATGACCTTAGTGAAAGAGAACTGGACCAGGACTCAGTCTAACCTGGCATATTTCCAATTTAACATTTACACAAGACCATACAGGTTTTGACTCCAGCATATATTCTGTTTCACAGGCAGAGACAAAATTAAACTGACATATTTCTTATTATGAGTTTTAACTGATCTTCATAATATCCGAAAACATTTAATTCTTTTTGCACTGTCTGTTATGAATGAACATATTCTCATGACACATGAAAACTGTGTTACACCACATCACCACATCGCATCAAAATGACTTTTTGTCTTGTCATTTTCAGATCAAGATGGTGACAGCTCCTCCCTTCTGTCCTCCATAGACTTTCACATCCCAGCTCAAATGTGTTAAAGGAAGTTGTTGCTCTGTCACCTTAGAAGCTGTTGATGTCTTTGTCAGTTTGTTAACATACATTTGAAATTAGCAAAGGTATATTAGGTTTGGGCCTGGCATTTGTGGCATGTACATATGTATAAATGATTTAACATTTTGTGAGACTAGAGGCATCTAACAACAACATCACAGTGTTACTGATGCTGAGCTTTTGTCAAGTGTGTGACTGCCAAACTAAGCTGGTCACACATATTTCCTTTATGTGCAAGGGTAATGTGTAAATACTGATGGTTTTGCGATGCTTTGGATGCCTTCATCTTTATTTATGTGCCATACCTGCTGTGTAACATGGCCTTCTCAAGCTCTCTCTTCTGCTGTACTACATTTTAAAGATCTCCTAACACTAACGTCTGTACTGTTTGTACTTTGAGTTATGATGTGCCTCTGTCGTCTTATGCTTAAAAGATGGATTTTTTTTTGCCTGGAGTAGAAATGAGAAAATTGCATAACAGGACTTTCTTTCACATTTTTTCCCACAAACATCATTATGCATTGTTGATTGTGCATTACCTTAGGTTACATTTACTCTCTCTGATGTCTTCCATCAGTTGTAGCAGGAGGACAGAGGGATACGTGGGTACAAGTAAGGTATTTTTATTTTTGTAAAGAAATGTATAACTGTAGGCTATAGCCTGCCTGCCTCATTTTGCACTATTGAATGGTTTTGGCAGATTATGTGATTGTGTTAAGGGGTAAAATTGTCCTCCTGAAAACCATTTGCCATTTGTTTTTAAGATAGATGACTGATATTAGGCAGTACTGTAGCTGTTACCATGGGATGATAATGCCTATGCTTCTTTTGTACAGAAATAGGATTCATGTCATTTCTGTTGCTAAAGTGCCAACTCGGTTTAGTGTTTGTCTTTTTTTTCTGCCTTGCTGGTGCAGGAATGTCAAAAAACCTTCAGCTTTTAAGACCCATTTAGTCCTGTGTTCAACAACAAACCAAACTTTAGCAGTTCAGTCCTTCAATTTTATCCTCAAATGCAACATTTTATGCAGCTCTTCATTCTTTGGGAACATTTCTTTGAGATTTGTTAGCTGCACTGAGTGCCTATTATCAAACTAAATGTTGAAGAGAAATCCAGAAAATGTGAAGGAATGCAATTCATTGCTTCTTTGTTTTGGTTAAAGGGGTTTGTAACAGTCACACAAAAGCAAGGTTTGCATAGAAGTCACTGATCTGCTCTTGGTCATTTAACCAGATAAGCACAACATTTATAGTATAACAAATAGTCTGCCTTCCATTTGTCTGCTGTTCAGTGTTTGCTCCGATCAAGATGGGATGGATGATGTAACATTCATGGATCTTTGAATTTATATGATTGTTTGTCCTTGTAGAAATGATTGATTAAACTGTTCCTCCAAAATAATGTTTGTTTTTTTCATGAATGAACTTAAAGAGGCCTCCAAATCTGCTTTTTTTTTTTTTTTTTTTGAGTGCATATGCCTATTTTCTGATCACACATTATAAAGCAAAGGTGCTGTTTTAATTATTTGACCATTGATGCCACATGTTTGTTCATAAGCCTGTCAGGGTTGGTTTGAAATTACATCCAGCTACTTCATATGAACAGGACCAACAGTAGCAAGTTAGACCTTTTGTTAATCTCTCTTAGTTTATGGTTTATGTTTCTTAATTCTGGGCTCACCTGCAGAGATATTGGCCTGAGACCCCCTACTATCTGCAAAAAATGGTAACTAAGAATAGTTTCTGTCTCGAACGGGGGGGGGGGGGGGGGGTTCCTGTGACGTCCACTGAGCCACAAGGTGATCACATGAGTTACCCTTTATGTTATGCCAGCTCTCTTTACACACGTATAAAGACAGAGAGGGACTGCAGTGGTTGACCTCTGACCCCAGAGGGCTAAGACAGGATTCACATTGCAATTGGACACATACACACAAATAGACGTGTCAGTCTCTCTTAAATGCAGAAATGTACCATTACAACAGAAAAATGTGGTATTATTTTAAAATGTTACAGATTAATCAAGGTAAATTACTTGTGACTCATAGTGTGAATTTTTATAAAATAAAAATATTTTAAAATACATTTTTTAATGTAATATAATTAAATATAACACAACTAGTAACACTTCCTTAAACACTTGAAAATCTGCACATTGCTTGGACTTAAACCTAAACATGACGTCCATCTTAGCCAAACTGTTACCCTTGAAATTAAGGCTTTGTCTTAGTGGCTTAATGTCCTGACACTTCTGATCAACACATTAAAGTTTATCTTAAATTAGAGCTCTATAAAGTGAGCTTATCACATGAAGTTTAGAAAGTGTCAACTAAGAAGATATAAAAATTATGGATAAAAAAAGATATTTCACAGCACAACTAAACAATTTACTACCAACCAGGTTGCGTATTTGAGTAAATTATAAGTTTAAATTTAGATTACTGAAGGTGACTTTACAGTGTGTTGATATTTTGTGTTAAAAACAGGTGGCAGATTTACAACCACGCACAACCTGTAGGAATCAACAATGGGACAAAAAGAGTGACTTTTACTCAAAGATATTTTTATTAGTTTTATATAGTATATACGAAGGAAACACAATACAATCACCCCCTTTCCCTCAAAATCCTGTCCACTGCTGGATATCCCTATTACTGTACTTAAATTACAATTTTTGGGGCTTAAACAAAAATAATAATAAAAATTAAATAAATGAATAAATAAAAGTAATTGCTGGTATTCAGGTTTTGTAGATCTTGAAATATGTAAGATGTGGAGGAATAAAAAGTAAAAAGAAAATAAGTTAAATGAACTACTGTACGTGAACATTCACAGCAGTAACCTGTACCTAATCTAAGAACACTAAAAACTATCTTTGCCCTGTTACAGTAGTATTGTTTCACTGGTTTTCTACATTATAATTAAGGATGTTGCTTACTGCTTTACACGGGTGTTTGATACTCGTGACATCAGATGTGATTAGAAAACACACTCTATGCTGATATTAAAGTCCTATTTTGGGAAATATACATACAGTGTGTTGGTTTACTGGTAAACGCGAGTACAGGACGGAATTAGCTTTTAATCTCATGATCTCTAGGACTGCATCAGTGGTAGTTTTCCACAGTCAGCCTGGTAATCAGGTGTGTGGACAGCTGATGAAACAGTACGAGATGCTGGTCATCCACCGCTGTGATGGACAGCGACAGATGCTGTCTTATATGTTAATATGTGAAAGTTCGAGGGCTCTGATTGGCTGGTTGCAGGCATTCTAAGGAAACCGATTGGCTGCTTGAAGAAGGCACGTAGCAGGCGTGGCAAGGGGCATGAGCACGTCCCATCACGAGAGCGCTGTATGCCTGCTTGTGACGTAATAGGATGCAAGTTGGATATAAATTGGTGTGCCTCGCGCGCAGATAGTGAATGGAGACGAAGAGAGAAACGTGACCACAAAACAACTTTGATTTTCGGATTTTCTCAAACGCTTTATTGTCTGGAAATCTACCTTTGAGTTTAGTTTGAGGTACACTCCACCAGTTCTTCAACTGTCGCTGAGCAGGACTCATCCAAAGCGGATAAAAGATGAAATACATCATAGGAATTGGCGGGTAAGTTTTTCTGTTCAATTGAAAACATTAATATTTGGATTTAGTACTAAATGAAGTTGCCATTTACAGAATTTAAAGGTTGTCTTTGCCTAAATAGCAGATGAATTGTGTACATGTATGCAGTCAGTGTTAGTGTGCTGTGTCGAATCATCTGTGTTCCTATCAAAATGGACCGGAAACAACACTATTAATTGTAGTAACTAAAAAATTATTTGTAATTTACACTTAATCTAGTCTGTCTTTTTGGCGGCCACATGTTTTATCAGCTGCCCGCCAGAACTCCTTAACACAGCCGGACTGTTAAACCGGTTTAAAGTCACATCCGCTGTGTGTGTGTGTGTGTGTGTGTGTGTGTGTGTGTGTGTGTGTGTGTGTGTGTGTGTGTGTGTGTGTGTGTGTGTGTGTGTGTGTGTGTGGTTTGTTGTCATAAATCGAGCGGGACATTTGAAAATTCACCGCGAGATTCGAGCTCAAAAGTGGAGGGAGATCTAACACAAGTACAACCCAAATAAAACAATTCAACATTTTAACCAAGAGCTTGTATCTAAACATTTTTATCAGAAAATCTCACAACTTGATAGAAGTAGTTTGCATTAAAACAGAGCAAAGCGTTTTCCACTTAGTACTTCCGACAGCTTTGGCGGTTCAACTTGTAAACACACAACATACATACTTTTTTACATCACATTTCAGTGTGTTTCAGGCAATTATTACTTTTTGTGTGTCTCTAAAAAACACAATTAAGGGCACAGCACCACATTGCCCACTAATTAACCTATAACCCTTTGTAACATAAAATCCCATTCTGTTTCCTTGACAGTGTCACCAATGGTGGCAAAACCACCCTGACGAATAAATTGATCAAGACTTTGCCCAACTGCTGTGTTGTGCACCAAGATGACTTTTTCAAGGTGAGTGTCAGACAGTTGAAAATAGGTTTATTTATTTAAATGTTGTTACTTCCTCATTTTTGAGCACTGAATGGCTATTGCATTGCATGTAAGCAAAATAGCTGTGTATCCTCTCTTTTTAGTTCTCTGTGTAGCTAATATGTAAATCACCTTTCAGTCTGTATAGCATAGTTTCTGTTGTCTTCTACTGCTTAAATTTTTATCTTCTTCTGTGTTATGCTCTGTATTAACTTTGTTCACTGTATGAACTGCTGTAGCTTATTGACACATTTTTAAATGATGAGCAAGCTTCTATTCAATCTTAGCTTTAAGTGCTTTCCTTTTTTTTCTCACTTTCATTGAAGCTGCGTAGCTACTTAAATGTGCATGCTCTTTTTTTCTTTGTATTTCCCTCTGTCCTCTGTGTGCACTGCTTTGGTCGGGTTACTCTGGCATGTGAGTGGGGACTGCAAGTGTTCAGAAGCTGTGAGGTTGCAGCAATATTTTATTGGTGACTGTTATTTCAGAAACCTGATCAGATAGAAGTTGGGGAGGACGGCTTTAAACAATGGGATGGTAAGACTTCACTGAAGACTGCCAATGACTCATGGTTTTCTTTGCACTGTCATAGACCCACACCTGCGAACCTAGGATACGTTATAAACATTTCACATACGCACCATTCAATGATAAATCAAGCAGACAATGACCTCCAGTAAGCTGGAGCAAACGACAAAACACAATTTCAAATTTTCATACTCTTATCTGTATCCACTCTAATTAACTTTCTCCCCTCTATTATATTCCTCTCTATTCTTCTTCTTTTTATAGTGATCACATCTTTGGACATGGAGGCCATGACCAACACAGTAAAAGGCTGGGTTGAGAATCCAGTGAAGTTCGCCCGCTCCCACGGAGTCAGCCTGTCTCCCCCATCTGATGAGTCAAACCCTGACGAGCAGATCCACATCCTCATCGTGGAGGGCTTCCTGCTTTACAACTACGAGTGAGTTGATTATCATTCATCTGTTTGACTTTCAGTTTCTCGGTCACACAAGGCTGTTTAAAACATATTACATGGGAATTTTTGTGTATCAGCAGTTTGCTGTATTTATCCTGTGGGTTCTTGAACTCCCTGGATCTTCTTGATAACATAGAACCATCAGTTTAGTAAATTGGACCACTTGTTCCAGAAATTCCTAGAAATTCATGACGACACACGTGGCTCACATGTGTTGTATTTACTATGGCACGTGCCACTCCACATGCTTACTGCTGGAGCACATAACCAGGCGAGTCTTGCAGATAGAGATAAGAGCTTCAGCAGAGAGAGGCTCTCTGAGTGGTCCTCAAAGCTGGCCTAGGTGATGAGAACACGGTGTATTAGGAATGTATGTCAGGCGCGCTGCAGAGTTAGAGATAAGGGTCAGAGTGAGCAGCTGCATGACTCTGCTTCTTTACTTTTTGTACATACTGACCTTGTTCATCTTCTTCTGCCTCTAGGCCTCTTTTGGGTGTGTTCAACAAGAGCTATTACATAACGATACCCTACGAAGAGTGCAAGTTGAGGAGGAGGTAAGAGAAAAGTGTCGCACAGACATTTTATCAGTCCAGTCATAGTCCCTTCTAAATGACATGACTGCAGTTTGGTTTCATTGATAGATTCCATTTTCACACAGTGTGTTTCCTCTTCCAGTACAAGACAGTACACTGTCCCTGACCCCCCTGGCCTGTTTGATGGTCACGTTTGGCCGATGTACCTGAAACACAGGAAAGCAATGGAGGAGTGCGGTTTGAATATCGGTATGTCACACCTGACAGACTTTTGACAAAGATTCTTTTGAGAATATTTCTGACACTACTCTGGAGATGTCTGTGTCCTACACTTTTAAAGATGGGTTTCAAAGATTTATGTAATTCTTTTGGTCACAGAGTACCTTGATGGTGTGAAGTCCAAAGAGGAGATCTACAACCAAGTGTATGAAGACATTCAGAACAACCTGCTCAATCGTTTATAGGTAAAAAACAAACAGGTCTTAAGTGAATCATTAGAACATAGGATATTCAGAGATGTGTATAATGATCTTGATATGGACAACCCCATTAAACTTTCTTTTCTTTTCTTTTTGCAGCAGGAAGACTCCTCTCCAACCCTGTACAGATTTTGTAAATAGAGAACCAAGGATCCCTTTTTTATGACCTGTTTTCTAATTTTATTCTTTGTTTGTAAATGGAACGCAGCAGCTTTAATTTATAATTGTTTAATCATCTTCAGATGATCAATAGTGTTTTTTTCTTTTTTCTTTTATAGAAGTGATTGTTGAAAAGATCATTTGTATGTCACCTGTATATTAAACTGCTACCTTGTATTGGATCACTTGTTGCAGTCTCCTGTGAATAAATGCAGTAGTTGCTGTTTATATGCAGTAAATCAAGAATCTGGGCCTTTTCTGTGTCAACATATTTACATTTCATTCAACCTACTGGATTTCCACTAAATGTCCAATAGTGCCTTTGTATGAAAAGTCCTGATTTTTACACTTTCATGAATTCATAATATCTCAAACTAATCTCCTTAAACTGAAAGCTTTGGGGGGAAATGTTCTGTACCAGTGAAACCTCTGTACTTGCCTCATAGTTCTACATACAGTCTCAGTTACAGTTATAGAGGCTGTAAACTTTGATGTAGAGCCAGTGATTGTCAGATATTTTGGTCACTTAAGATCTGGGCCCCTGTAAACTTCAAGCCCCTCATTTTCACCTGGACCTTCATATTAAAATTAAGCTGAACATTTCAGGGTTGTCAGGAAACATGTCACTAAGACAACAAACAATCCATTGGGGTCCCATGCAGGTGAAGCTAATTTTGTATGCATCTATTTTTGAATCAAGAGAGACCTACTTCATCCTCTGTTGGGTATTTTTTTAGCATTCAAACTCTTAAATAGCTGCCCTCACTTGCCTCTAGTGGATGTCTGAGTAGGTCAAAGCCTAACCGCATGATTTAGGTTATTAGCACAAGATTTACAGCACATGAAGCCAGAGCATGTGCTCGTATCATTTTACACTTATAAATAGACCAGGCTTATTTCTAATTTCCCTTTGAGGAATACCTTATACACTGTTATACACTGATAAGCCTAAAAAGAGAGGGGGCTTGCAGGTGTGTGCATTAGGCTCTGTATTTTTAATCTTGAATTAGAGGAACAAGGACAACTTCAAAAAATGTACTCCAGCTCAGTCATTTACGTGTACAAATATATAGTTGAGGATAAATAAGAAAGCTTTGTTTGACCTGTGAGTGCCCCAACCATCAAATGGCTCATGACAGCAGCAGAATGTACACATCTGTTGTGTGGATACCTTGGGCACACACACATAGAGACAGACAAGGTGACTGTCGTGACGCCCTAACAAGAGACGTGCTTGCTGTGAACAACACTTGCCTGGACTCTGAGTCCTGTAACGACAACAACAGGAGAGGTGGCTGTGAAAGCACGCACGTACATAAGTGGATGTATTCACTAGGACTCTCATGAACCTGAAAATAAACTACAGAGGGAAAAAAAATGCTTTGGCTCATTTGTGGAAACAGTCAGACAGTGTGTGGTTAGCAAATGTCAACCCATACACTCCTGAACTGTGTGAAACAGTAGCCTCTTTAAGCAGTTTTACAGAGAAAACAAATCCAGTCTAGACGTTTTCCTGGACAAACCTGACCTCATTATTCACAGCTCGGTTGAACCATGTGAGGGCAACATGTCCATCAGCAGTCTGGGCCTGAGTGAAGGCACGTATATCACTTCACGATTGTTACACTGAGGGTGTGGGCTATTTCATTTTTTTTGTTTTGTTTTGTTTTTATTGGAGTGTTTGTATAGGGTGCAAAACTTCACTATGTACCTTTGTGCAGGCACGTTCTGGCTTTAATATCTCCAAAATGCCTTTTTTTAAAATAGAGAGCTACAATGTCTGACTGTCATCCCATTAAACAACATACTAGAGACAGCGCTGATGAACCATGATTGAAAGTGGGTCATTAGTCAACAGTTTATAGCTTCTCTGCCCTTTTGTTATCTCTACCCTCAATGTTCAACACAGGACACTAAGGTTTACTACCTGCATGGAAGAATTCTCACTGTGTTGCCACACACACACTCAAGTTCATAACTCACATGTTCACATTCAGATCCAGTTTTGAGGCTCAGATAAGTGCACGTACTCATGTCCTGTTCTTAAGTATAGTTCTCAGATACTTGGGGTTACTGGACTTCACTTTATGTCAAGTGGAAGTATATTTGTCTTATACCGCTTTAAAAGTTATTTGCAGACATATTTTTTTCCTTCAAACCAAAACATGGTTTATTTTTACATTTTCTTCAGTGTTTCAAGATTGACTATAATTAAACATACTGTTCAGTGACACATGGTTTCCCTGCTCCCTGGGACATTGTGCCAAAGGTCTTGAACAGACTGTTCAAGATTGTGATCTGCGTTTCATTCTCTTTTTTCTTTTTTACACAAATATCCTTGCTCCTTTCTGTAAAAGTTATACAACCAGGCCTCAAGTACAATCCGGCCTCATTAACCTCACAGCACTTCTAGGTGAAACCAAAGCCTGTGCCCATTGATGGCATCAGATAACACATGTTGGAAGAGAGTCCTGGCGTTTTCAATCATGTTTGTCAACAAGTTACAGTTGACAGAGTGTCACTGACACAGATATCTTAAAATGTCTACACAGTCAGGGGACACCTAGTATGTAGGAGGAATGGCAGTCATCCAGTTGCAGCGGGTCTGTGCAGACTAGACCCAGACCGCATATAATGTCCCACCACTTATACACACACCTTGTCCCTATCTCACACTCACTTGAGGATTAATCCCCTCAATGCAGATAGTGCCTCTAGGGGCTTTGTGGGTATATTTGGAGAGCTGTACTGGTGGTGTCAGTTCTGGAGTTTATACTGGAGGTTTCACTCATATTGCTAATTTAGAGGTTGCTTTTGTATTATTGTTTTCAGGCACCATGCTCCCGATTATTGGTTTCCAGATCCGTCTAGAAAGTTACTGTAACTGAGGTAAAGAAAAAGCTCAGGGCAAAGAACAAAGCCTTCACCAACAAACAATATAAATCATATTGCAAGGAAGTGCAAAACATTTAAATAAGTGGAAATGAAAAAATCAATGTGAGGAAATGCAAAAGTATATTGAAGAAAAGCAAAAGTCTCAAGGAAATGCAAACTATATTGATAGGGACTCAAACTAAATTGCATAGAAATACAAAGTACAGCAGGGAAATTTTAGAAATATTTTAAGGAAAGAACATGTATTGCAAAGAAATGTAAAAAAAAAAACCTGATAATAATTCAACAAACAGATTGCAGGTAGCTACATAAGTGTTGCAGGGAACAAGGAATTACAAGACAAACTGAGCGAAATGCAAAACAAATGTGAGGGAATACCAAACACATTTCAAGGAAAGATATTTTGAGCTGATGTTAAAGAATGATGAGGGAAGGACAAAAGCATTGAAAGGTGAAAAACAAATATACTGCTGAGGAATTCAGTTCATATCATGAGGGAGTTCTGCAAGTTAATGCAAAAGTTTACTGAGGGTATGTTAAAGTTTTGTTTGGTCACACCTAAGTATTGCAAGATCATACAAATAATATTGGCTATATGCTCAGGAGCTTTGTACTTTCTACTGTGTAAAATTTCACAACAAATAAGTCAGGGTTACTTTTTCACCTCTAGTTCTGGAAATTGTTTTTGTGCAACCTTTTAGACAGGTTATGCAGGATTTTATGAGAGGCATTGTTTCATTTATAAATAAATTGCTGTTATTTCTGTCCCCAAAGCGTGCAAGTGCTGCATGTTTAAATATCAACAATCCTAAACTCACGTGGAGCAGGTGTACCACAAGATAATGACTTGTTGTTGTTCTATGAGTATAATCACAAGTGTAGATTTATATGGGATCAGACACAATAAAACTGATATTTAGAAAATTAAGGCCATATATGGTTGAATAATACCAAAATGTGGCCTGTCACTTGTAATAATCACCATAATGGCTTAAAGGGATCATACACTCTAAAAACCCCTGGGTTGAAAAGGGACCGACTACTTATTGGGGGTTGACTCAATAACTCTTTTTAAGGGTCAAGTTAACCTAATCTTTGTGTTAATCTGACTCATGATTTTGGGTTAAATTGAAATATGCATTTGGGGAGCTTTGCTTTTACAACCTGTACCGTCTGAGCCAGTTTGGCTTTCAATGGTACATACTCATGTTTATGAGGTAGGTCATAGTGCTAAGGGTCTTGCCTAAGGACCTGCGCTGGTAGATATAGTTTGCTCCTTACAGATGTGTTTCATGTGGGATTCAAACCCAAGTTGGGAACTGGATGCTCTACCTGCTGAGCTACTCATATTGTATATAAAATCAAGGCCAAAGTTCACAAGGTCACCAGGTCACTTTAATTGCCATTAGGCCTAGAAACCACACAGAGTCAATCGAACCCAATGTTCTGACCCAATTATTGGGTTACTCTCAGAAAAATAACCCATAGTTATCGACCCATTCAAATAAAAAAAAAATATTGGGTTACGAAAGAATCCATATGACCCAAGAAATGGGTATGGATCTGAATAATAACCCAGAAAGAGTTTTTAGAGTGTAGATAAAAGACTTTAAAGTGGGTTTGGGGACTCAGAGACCCCCTGATACAGTAACAGGTTGTCTTATTTACACAATTCCTATGACAGCTTGGGACATGCTTCACGCAACAGTTATGTGCCTTAGAGAAAACATGGGTTCAAGTTTAGAGCATCATTGCAGCGCTGAATTTCAGTGAGGGTCCTCTACTGCCATCATGTGGCGACTTTAGACAGCGTGGAGATTTTTTCAACAGGTCTAAAACTCTCCCAGGGGTGGGTGGTGCACTGGCGGGCTGTTCACCAACAGGAGTCACTAAACCCGGGAAAATGTGTGTGAGGAGGCGCGACTTGATCTCACATGCAGTAACTCAACGTGTGACCATTTAACCGGTTGAATGAAGTATGGGCTGAGTTTCTTCATGCGCAAAACCCCTTTTTTCCTCGTTGAAATTACTTTACTTACATTAGTGCACAACCCACGTGCTCTCTGTTTCTCTCTCTTCATCTCCCTCCCTCTCGCCGTCCTTTTCTCTGCTGTGATGCTGTGCGCAACTGCGTGACGGAATCGCGAGTATCCAAAACGCCCCCATCACTCATGTCAAACTCAAATGTTCTTCGTTGATGTTTCAGTGTTAAAGTTGTTCGGATAAAACCCCCATCATATGTAGACATGGAGAAGCTTTTCCTCCTTATTTTCCTGTTGTTTGTGCTCGTGTGTTTGGGTGCTGGGCAGCAACATCTACACACACGTGTGGGACCATGGAGGCACCGGTTTCAGTGGGAGAATAACGGACAGGTGTATAGTTTACTAAGCACAGGGACTCAGTACCGCTTACCTTCGCAGACAAGAAGACGCACTGAACTCTTTTTGACGACAAAAAACAATTTTAACCGACTTCATCCTCCTGCTGCGCTCAGCAGACCAAGCAGGATCAGGTCTGGAGGGGCAGCAGGGGGTCCCTCTCCACAGAACGACATCTTTCACATGGATGCGTCTATCCTGGGTGCTGATGCAGGGCAATATTTACTCGCTTCTGGGCGTCCCGGGACACACAGCCAGTCCTCACTGCGTCTCTCAACCACCAGAGAAGCTGCGCCTGGGAGGCAACGTGCGCCACAGACACCGTCCAACGCCAGCGCTGCAGCTTTTACCACAATCCAGGAGTTCTCAGGCAGCGGGGTCCCTCGGGGTGGCCGGAGTACAGCTGGAGATGACTCTGGTGCGCCACAAACCACTGCATCACCGGAAAGATCACCGGGATCTACGCAAAGCCGGTCACCTGCCACGGGTGGATGGGTCACAATGTCTGAGGATATTGAGAATGCACCTCGAGCTGCGCAAAGAGCTCAGTCACTGACCAGAATCACCGAGGAGTCCCCCACAGCGCTATCCAGCAACGCCGTGGAGATCACCTTTCCGCAAAGCGATACAGCCAGGGTTGAAACTACTGATCCACGAGATCCACACAGCATCCATCACAGAAACTCCGTTTTCTACAACGTTTATCCAGCGGACCGCAGAAACAGGATCACTGTGCGTCTCCCACCATCAGCAGGATTTGGGACCAGGTTCTTCCACAATGGTGAGAGAAAACCTGACACAAAGTTTGAATGAAGTACAAAAGATGTTTTAATGATACCCTTAAACTCATTATTAAAACTATTAATCTTAAAACTTTCACTGAATTGTCAGTAAAGTTTGCAGAGTTATCTTCTATGCAGCCTTAAGCTGAAGTTTAATGTCTTTATGCATCAGAAGTAATACTTTGTGGATTTAACACCACGTTTGTATAATTTATATGTCATAATTTCCTTTTATAGTCTTTTTTATATGCACTTGAGATGCAAAAAGTAATATTCTGATGATGTATGCGCTCATATGCAAATCAACACTCTTCAATTCTTCTGCCCATGAGGAAATATCTTAAAAGCTTCCAACCCCTTTTCCTTGAAAAGTGATAACAAGTGCAATAAAGGCTACTCTTCAGTGGTCATGATGTACGACAAATACCTGAGCATTTCTGAAACCATGCATGACTTTCCATAAACTTGAAACTGTGAAACACTTTTGCTGCAGGCCTCCCAGATTTGGTTCCTGACCCATACTACATCCAGGCTGCCTCTTACATCCAGAGAGTGCAGATGTATGCTCTGCGCTGTGCTGCTGAAGAGAACTGTCTTTCCAGGTAAACTTATTTATTTGAAATATCACCACATTATCTAATCCATCAAGTCAAGGCTGCTTGGTCAAATCATAAATCACAATAAGGAGATGGAGAGTCAGCCTAAATCAATGTTTTTGTGACTTCTTGTGATACCCTCAATCATCATCTGACATTTTGTTATACTCATAGTCTGTGCTGTGTCATTAATATTGTACCTTTAGACACATAAATCAATGGATTTTTAATCTATAAAGGACCAATTACATAATTAAGATAGCATTAAAGATTGCTTTAAAGTCGGTACATTAGAAAGTTTGTTGGCCTTGATCCAACGGGGACGCTGTAGCTGAGCAACTGAGGAGCTTGACACAAACCTGGCAACCGCTCAAGACTCTCTTCTGATCCGAGCAGCCACACGGCCAACTAAAAGAAGCTCCAAAATGAAAGGAAAAGATTCCTGAGGTGAAGTCAAAAACTTCTGAAGCAAGACCAGAAACCACCTCAGTGGCTTGGACAGTAAATCAACATTATGTAAAGTGGTCATGGAGGAGGAGGAGGAGACCAAGTTCAGTGTGCAGTGAAGAGTGTGTGGAGGAAATGTGATGTTAGAAAAGATACCACAAACATAAAGGTGATACGAGTCAACTCCAGCTGTGCACTCAGTGTTTTAATGAATGCACTTGAAGTAAGTTTCACTCACTCTCTTCCTGTTTTCTTTCCCGCCAGGTCCGCATATCATCCGAGTGTCAGGGACCTGGACTACAGAGTCCTGCTACGCTTCCCTCAGCGGGTCAAAAACCAGGGAACAGCAGATTTTCTTCCCGTGAAGCCCAGACATGATTGGGAATGGCACAGCTGTCACCAGTAAGATCAGTGTTGTTAAAGAGAACCAAAACACCCAGAACACACCGGTGTCAGACTCTGATTCTTTATCTCCAAGACTCTGCTGTGGAGACCAGATCATACTGTAACTGTGTCTGTTATTACTCAGAAACTCTTCAAGGGATATTCAGAGCAAGTTTAAAACATAATGCACTTCAAATGTGCATGAAGTGACGAAGATAACAATTATTTTAAACACAGCTAATGCAGCATCTGTTATTACGAGTGCAGCTTTAGTGATACGACCTTATGTTGGTACAGTATGTAAACTGGTGATTAAAAACAGACCCCAGTGGTTTGCAAGTAATTAAGACACTATAAATAATCCAAAGACAAGATATAAAATGATTTAACTGATGAATTGTGTCCTGTGGTCTGATGAGTAAACATTTGAAATCTTGTCATCAAGGCTGTGTCCCATACTCTCAAGAGGAGAGGGACCACCCAGCTTGTGGTCAGTGCAAAGTTCAAAGGCTAGCATCTGTGATGGTGAGGTTGCATAGGTGTCAATGACAGAGGTAGCTTACATATCCAAGGACCCTAATCGCTGAGCAGTTAATATTGTGAGAAACATATGCTTCCTCGTATTACAACAGCATGGCTCTGGAGTAGAAGGGTCTGGATGCTAAATTGACTTGCTTACAATATGGACTTGTCAACCACTGAAAACTTTTGTCCCATCATGAAACAAAACATACTTGAAAGGAAACCTCTGAGCAGCTCCAATACTGGACCTGGCAAGAATAAGAACACATGACATCCCAACTTGTTTGGAATATAAAGTCATTAGAAGTCATGTTCAGTGGGCAGACCTTTTGTGTCACTTTGAAACCATGATTCAAAGATGAGGGCTGGAGAGTTGTAAGCTAACTCCCTGTAAATGTTTTCTTGGCCACCACATACAAACTCCAAAAACTGTTCCTAATGTTTGGGCCAACTTACCGACTTGTGTGTTGGGTGAATGTGTGGCCAATTATAAAGCACTCTGGGTAAAAGCGCAATTTAAATGCAGCCAGGTACCATTTGTTGAGCACCACTTTAGTTCAGTAAACACACCTGCTTCTCACACACTCATTCTGAGAGAAGGCCAAATCTCTCTGTACAAAAAAACCAAAGCTCTGTGTGATCATTAAAGCCTGATTTTGTGCCAGCTACAATTTTGTTCTGCACTTTAATGATGTTGATGAAACAGTTTGGGAACAGAAGAAACTCTTATTCTTTCTAGAAACAAAAATGAACAAATGTACTATCTTACTTTGGTCCCAACAGGTTAATATGAGCTGGATAGTATTCCCAATAACACATTTTCTAAATGTCTTTCTCTCTGCATCATTAGGCATTATCACAGTATGGAGGCATTCAGTAACTATGACCTGCTGGATGTCTCCACTGAGCAGAAGGTCGCTGAGGGACACAAGGCCAGTTTCTGTCTGGAGGACACGTCCTGTGACCCAGGGACACGCAGACGCTTTGCTTGCACCGCTCACACTCAGGTTGGTTTTCTTGAACAATAAAACATGTCTTCTTTCATGATTCAATCCGTTGTTGTGTATACTGAAGACATTTTAAACCTCCACATGGGTTATTTAAGTTTCTGTTTCTCGCAGGGGCTTGGTCCTGGTTGCTATGATACGTATCATGCTAACATTGACTGCCAGTGGATCGACATCACTGATGTACCACCTGGAAACTACATACTGAAGGTTTGGGTGCAGAGCTGCTCCATGAGCAGAACAAGATCCATTGAACTTCAGTAGAAATCTCATCAGAATATTTGTTTATCTGAAATCAAATTAAGTAACGGTATTTATGCTTCTGCTGTTTCTCAGGTGACAGTGAACCCGTCTCAGCTGGTTCAGGAGTCTGACTTCTCCAACAATGAGGTGCGATGTGACATCAGGTACACAGGGAGCTATGTGCAAGCCAGAAACTGCAGAATAATCGGGTACGCCAGTAAAACAATACTCCCACTCTTGATGTCTGAAATAATACACAAAAAGAAGCCCTCATTGCTGACGTGCTTTTACTTTTTTCACAGAAGTCACTGATCTGGCTGCAGTTTTTCCACTCAGATGTAAACTTCATCACTTCTTGTTGCTCTTCTGTGTGATTGCTTCTCATTTGTGCAGTTTTTTTACATCCAAGTCTCTGCTACAAATTTATCAGTTTATATTTTTATGTTATGATTTATTGAAGCAACAGCCAGGCTGGCTAATTGTTATTGTGTTTTGTTTTTTTTTTTTTTGTAAGATTATTAATTTTGTTTCAAAGCAATGCAAGACTGAAATACCTGCTCCATATTTTCAGAAAACTTGTGAAAAGTCTTAACAAGTCACAGATACAAAGGAAGCAAGTTATTCTTTGGGAAGTTGTGTAATTAAGTCAAACTGTAGTGTTGAATTGGTGCTGATTCTGATTAAGTTAGCCATGCTCTTCCTCTTTCTTGAATTACATCAATGTTTTGCCTCATCAGAGTTTATTTGCATGTTTTTTTATTAACTTAATATGTACCGAAGTTATGGACCTATAAGTGCTGCTAAAATACAAAAACAAATACATGCATTTAGATTAGCAAAGTGGTAAGAGTTTTTAAATATTTATATTTATGACGCCCACACATATGTAAAATATTGTGTCTCACAAGCTGGAGAAACGAGTGAGAGTGCAAAAGTTGTTTTAACAATTGTGAGATGTTAAAATAAAGAGATGTTGTTGGTTACTAAAGTTCCTCTGTGGACTGATGCCTTACTTCACTTGCTCCAAATAGCTGCAGCTGATGGGATAATTTAACAAAATATTTAACTGCATGAAGTCATTTCAGTGCTCATTTAGTGTCAACACACAGCGAGGGGTATTAGCGTGTGGAGTGGCACATATTTGTGTATTATTTCAGAGTAACACACCACAGAGAAATACCTGAAATGATTCCACTTAGTGTGGTTACGTCTCTCGGAAGTGTCACCAGAAGACAGAGAGCTTTACACCACAGGTTTGTGTGTGTGCGTGTTTGTTGTGTTGTGTTATCGTGGATGAGTGACAGAGAAAACATTTATTCACCTGCTAATATAATAACTTCACATGACGTGCATGGGAACACTCCCCCCCTCCTCCTGTTTACACCCTGTCACCAGATTTATTAAGGACACTGTCTGACTGGTGCATGGAAATGAGTATTAATAATCCCCACAACTATTTCAAACATAATTCATTCCTTATTCGTTTTTCTCCTCAGCTATTCTCTGAACTTTCCAGCTGACATTTTGTATACTGCCTCACAGACTTGTAATGTTACATATGCAGCATAAGACTGGAGGGTTTGATCCGTATTAACTCTCATTTCTTACATAAATAGATATATCTTCCACCACATGAGATGAGATCTGGAGGTGTTTCAGTCTACACATTTTCAAGGCAGTGAGTTTAACTCTCATAAAATGTAAGGTTGAAACAAACTGCAGCATCTGGAGTGATAGTGTCTCAACAGTTTCCCAGTTGTGGTCCTTATGGAAGATGTAACAACTTTTATGCAGGAAAGAACAATGTTTATGAGCTGGAAATGCAAGCAGGTGGGACCTGGTGCCCTGGAGTTTATTTCCTCTCGCATCTGTTACTGCCTCAGACTGCTTCACTTCCCTAAATAAGAAAAGGTTTGTTTTTTTTACATAGCATACTGTTAGTTTTTTTAGATACTGTTCTGTTTCTTGTTTCTCGGTTTAATGAGAACGTCTGTTTTTATACATTTTAAAATTCCTGCAGTTACAGAGACAAGCAGAGAAAAGTTTTGGAAGAGTAAGAAACTTACACTTCATTAACAGAAGATGAATAGCATATATGGCATATATTGATATGAAACTTGGAAAATAATCCATTCACAAATGAATTCTTGCTCTTAGAGCTTTACCTTTAGATAAAACAGTGGTTTATTAAAATGTGTTACAGACAGAATTTTGGGAGACAAAAAGTTTTAATTATGTATTTGTGTTTTACGTATTTACCTTGTCTTCTGAACTTTTGGTTTGTGACAATTTTGGCGCCCCCTGTGGACAAAGCAGCCTTTGCTTTTCTTTTCATCTACATGCTCAGGTGTTGTGTCTTGACAAAAAACAGATATCATCTTGACTTAAACATAAAATGAATCATTTATATTGACTATTTTATATGGAAAATGTTAAAACGGGGTTTATCTACAGCTGTCTGGCTGACACCAATCCCCTCCCGTTGTTTCATACATTAAAAATTAGGGTATGAAAATCATCAGCCCTGTCCCTGATGGTCTTGTTTGCTTCTGTATGTCATAAAAGACAATTGATATGAATTTCAGTCTATTTCACAAACATCAAAAAACTCCTCAACGGAGCTTTAAGTAGAGAACTAAGCTGAAAAGTTTAGGTACAAGTGTACAAAGGACATATTCAGTTTCCTACTTGTACATACATCTCAAACTTTAACGTCAGGCCATGAGTCCTGACGTTTACCTTCCACGTGAGTCAATGTGTAAAATGGAAAAGTGTCGGTGATGGGGAAAATCTCCATGTCTGCACCCTCTTATATCAACACTACACTGGGCTTTAACTCATTTTACTCATCCTCTTACCCAAACATGGCCTCTCCGTCAATCCCTCACCATCTTTGGTCAGAGAGCGTTGATGTGATCCGTTGATGTGAATCGTGTGACAGAGGGTCAAGCCACACAGCCTCCTCCTCCTTCTTCAGGTGCTGTTTGGACAGGGCAGGCTGACGTGCTAAGCCCGCAGGGTGTGCAAAGAGGAGCAGAGCGTCCCTGCCTTCCCCCGCTGGAGATGGCGAGGAGGAGAGAAATTCCACAGATCTGCAGACGGCCAGAAAACCGGAGTGCAAACTGCTGACCTCAGCAGCACCACAAAAACCATAGTTATCACGGGCGGATTGTGTGTGAGGCTGTGCCCAGAGGACTGGCTGTCTGAGACTCCCAGTCAACAAGAGACAGAGCCAAGAGGCGAGACTGCAGTGACACATTGTGGCAGTCAGTTTGGTCGTCTTACAGACACACAATGCTACATTGCTTACTGAACCTTTTAACCTTCAGATGCTCCTTGGAGGTTTGAGTGAGTCTTCAAGAGAAGGTTTGACTCGAGGGATGTTATCAGTTGAGCAGACAAAGGTTTTGCCACACAGATGCATTATTATCTTTTCACAGGTAGGGTAAGAGATCCGTACAATTCTCATTGATGACTTCTTGTGATATCCAAAAGTAAACAAGAGCATCAGGGATGAGTATGACTATTTGATTATCATCATTTTATAGCCTATAACCAGTGAGTGGGGGTAGGTGTCAGCCAGACAGCTTAATCCTGAGAACTCCCTGCTATAATTTGCTATTTTTGGTCTGCCTGTTTTTTCTTAATAATCTATGTAGCCACTCTGTCTTTTCAAGCACAGCAAATATATACACATCTTTTATTTTCAGTACAACCTCAGCTGTCAGTTTATGGGTGCAAAAATTACATAAAATAAATGTGACAGTAGATCCAGAACCATCAAAGTCAACCAAAAAACAAAAATGGAAATTGATATCAACAGTACTTTGCACAAAAACATATAAATCTACAGTGACCAAGCCTTCTCTCACCTGCACATCATTCTTTCAAGTCTTGGCTATCAGGAGAAGAAATACTGGGATTGGAACAAACACACAACAGAAACTATTTACGTATTTACACAAATTTTTCCTGCCGTTTTTTGCTATGAACAGTTGTTTATGCCACTCATTTAAGCAGTTCCTGTCTTTCCAAGCATTGAGGACCATTATTTCTTATTTTGCAGACAAGCAGGGAACTTTCGTCTCTTGTTGATCTTTGGTTGCCTCTTATTGGACACTACTGTCGAGGGAACAATAGAAGAAAAATATGAGACCATGTAATTGGTCGAAAGTTTGACAGAAAAAGACGTCGTCAAAACAGCTTGTCAAACCCAGAAGACATTAGCGGCATTTAGATCCAGATCCCCACATAAATGATGCATTTCACTGTCAAAATATACTACCTAATCATGTACAGGACAAAACAAAGACTGCCCTGTCCACAGGGGGTGCCAAAGTCGACACAAGCTAAAAGTTCCTTACAGGAGCTTTAATAAACTTACGTTTAAGAAGCACAGTGTGGCACCTAGTAGCAGAAATTCAACCTGCTGAAGCTGTTTGAAGAACATCTGGAAGCATTTCGATGCAATTTATAAATTCAAAGTTGAAAATTAGCTGCCTGATTACTCTGTAACACTTATGGCTAATATAAACTTTTATTAAGTCAAGCATTTTGATACTGTGGCTCTTTTAAAAGAGATACAGTCACGCCTTTGTACTTGTTAAGTGTGCTAAACTCTCTCACCAAGAAGCAGTCAGGAGGAGCAGGCTTAACCAGGCTAATGAACATTCATGTGGCGTTACAGAGGAAAAGAACCTGAAAAAGTGCACCTACTTCCTCTTATCACTGATGTCAAACAGAAAAGTTACATAAAGTCTTTGAATTAAAAACTTTCCTCCCCAGCTGTCCTAGACATTTCCATTTCTGGTGTCTGTGCGAGCAAACATTTTAGTATTTACACATCTAAAAGAGATGGAATAGCATTCATTTTTATTTAGAGCTGTTTTTGTCCACCACCTGGCTAAAGTTAAACTTAACATTTACTCCTCTTTTAGCTCTGGCTTTGCTCTGTACCTATTTTAAAGGAGTTTTATGACAACAGTTTGTTTGCCAGCTCGTCTCTAACTTTGTATGCTGTGCAATACTGAACAGATAGAGTTTAATGAGCTTCTAAAGAGAGAAAATTAGCATTTTCTGGCTGTAAATGGTGCCGATGAGTGTCTGTTTGAACCTTACGATTTTGCAGAAAGGGCCCAGAGAGGTGATAGGCCCAGTCTTTACTTTGGGTCAAATCAATCATGAGAAGTGCACCTTTGCATGTACCAACAAATCTCTGAAGTTGATTTTTGAATATTTATGTAGCATGATTTAATTTATTTACATCGTCTTAGACTTTAAATGAACTCCCTCAGGTTTCAGGCAAAGCTAATTTACACAGTGAGAGTTCATTATGCTAGACCTGCTGAGCAATCTGTGGGGTTTAGGAGATGAATTACCCCAAATGTGTAATAGTCGAGTATGAACTCACACAACAGCTTCATGACAAAATTAACAATAATACATGTTAAATACATCAACCATATGCCAAACAATCCAGAGCTGCAGACGCCAGTGATTCAATTCTCAAACAGCTGATTCAAAAGTGTTAAACTGACTCTGATTGCCGTCAATTATAAATCTTCACCCACAACTGCTTAAGTGTTGATTCTGAACCGGATTACTGTGTGCGTACTGTCTGAAGGATGAGCTGTCATCATTAGTGAAATATACTGACGCCAGATCCTCACTAATGTTGTGTTTTTTGCCCGACTGTGCAGTCTGTATTTACCTTTTGGAGCATGATTTGTTTTTAGCAAAGAGCAGATGCTGTTTGTATACGCACAGTGGAAATGGGAGAACAGTTTTCTCTTCTTGAGATTTTTTTTTTTTTTATATCCTGAGAAGAGAGACAATGTTTACCTGGGCAGGACGAAGACTCCCTGACCCTGACCATTTACACATCATTACAGATTTAACAGCTCTATCTGATTGAAATAGAAGAATGTGTGCTTGATGAGCCCTGTAGTTTTCCTCTCCGGGCTGCTGTGTAAATATTAAAACACTCTACAGGCTGTCTGAGAGGATGCATGCTGTTATAAATCCTGTTATTGTATTATTTTTGGGCAGGGTAGCAGCCCGGATGAGGCTGGAAACAGGGAGAGAGGAGGGAGGAGAGGGTGAGTGAAGGGTGACGGGGGCGGACAGGTTCTTCAGCTGAGGCCCTCCAGATATATTTGGTCTGAATTTGCTTCTAAATGCTCATATTAGTTTATGGTTTTTACACCTGAGTGTCAGACAATGTTCAGGTGGCTCCTCTTGGGGCAAACACATGTTCATGTTTCAGCAGGAAGATCCTTCATAGCTCATGGGACATGCGTAGAAAAACACACATTACACAAACGTCTCAGCACACACAAGTCTGTATTTGTATCCTCTTTTGTGAGATATTCTGCATTGTGAAAAACAGAGGACTTTACTGTCCTTGTTCTTCACACTGGAGAAGTATACCTCAGGTTTGATGTGAGTTGTTGCTGGTGAAACTTAATCACTTACAATGTTTTGTGCAATTTTGTGCAAAAAGTTATTATGAGTGGCTAATTTCTTCAAGTGAAGGTTGCTTTAGAGAGGATGATGATAAAATGCATGGCATCTTATTCAAAAGAAGTTTCACAGAAAGTCCTGGATAAAAGGATGTGATGAAGATTTATGTGTTTCTCTTTCTAAATTCCTCCAAAATATTTTGAGTTTAAGCCACACAGAAATGTGAGGGTTTTTTCCTAAAAAATAAATAAATAAATAATAATAATAATAAAAGATATATATATATATATGCGCAAGAAAATACCAAATAATCTCACTCTTAATAAATGATCTAAGCAGCTGTGAAACCTGTAAGCCTATGTTGAGCAGAAATAATCAGCGTAATGACACAGAGACTTGTTGTGTATGTTAACTGTACAAATTGCCCCTTTAGTGCTTGCAAGTCTCACCATGGGCTTAAACTACAAGGTGAAAGGAAAATATTTAGTACTTACTGTGTTTTTATCTGTACTCCTTTGAGTCGAGCGGTCCTCTCATCCAGGGCACTTCACTGCATTGTTGACCTTGTTTAACTTGCATATGACACATGAACAAATCTTGAAATCTTGAATCTTGAGCTTGATCAACACACAAGGTAAGCCTAAATTTTTTGTGTGTGTTTTAAATTGTCCCACTTGGTTTTAGGTAGGTATAACCAGACAAAAGAAAAAAAAAGAAAGTAAAGAAAAAGAAAATGAAGTTTTTAGGGCATAAACCATTCTAAAAAAATGTCGTGCAACTTTGGATCTTGAGCTGTCAGCATCATCATCACCTGTGCATCAAGTTGTCATTGAGATAACTTAGTTTATATGAACTCAAACTATTTCTTGTTTCTTGTTTTTTTCTTTTAAAGAACTGCCAGACACATATTAGATTTCTTAAAATATTGTCAGCTTGTCTCTTTTAAGTCCGTCTCTTATTTACGGCATTAGGCACCACAAAATAGTCTGATTAAGAGCGACACCATGTGGCCATAAGTGGTCGACTTATATACAGAATACTTTATATACAATACTGCTAACAGTTGATATGCACAAATTAACATTACGCTGTCTTAAAAGAGTTCAGTGGTTCAGAGTTCACTGTGGTTTTAAATTAAAGCTGCTGTTTTATTTCCGGCTCTTTTTTGTTTTACTCTGTGACGACAGCTGTGACGACTATAATCGTCGACGGGATACCTGCTCAGCCGGGCGTCCAGATTGCACAGTGCACCTACATCTGATGAGGAGGATGGCGACTCTAAACCACTTGTGTTCGGTCCATTTCGCCCCACTGCTTCTGTTTCTCCTGACAGCAGCTCTAGTCCCGGTTCAGGCCTCTGCTGATCGGACAAAGACGGTGGAGTTTAACGTCAAACCTGGAGGAGTGGTTCACACCTTCACTGATGGGATAGTAAGTTTTAATATCGTCCTTTGTTCAATGAACCGGGTATCGTTGTTTAGCCTTAGTTGGACCTGGTTAACGCCTTCACCTTATGTTATCTACAGTAAAAGCAAGTTTAAGCAAGCAGACTGTACTCGATAGAGTTGATTTGGATTTCCTCCATTGTTATAAAGAAAGGTAGCCGACATGATTTCTTTAAAGCAAAAGCTAGTAGAGGTCTGTTCGTTTGTTTCAGTTTAGTATGCCCTTTTTAAAATGCATGTCATAGTCCACATACCAGAGGAATAAATGGACAAAAGTGGAAAAACTACATTCCTCTGCTCAGCTGTAGTCGCAGCGTGATGACGACACAGCCCGTAAGAGGCTGACACGTCGATGCCAGAGCGCCACAAAGACTCCGTTCATTGGCTGACGTTTTTTTAAAGCTTCAGATTGAAAGCACATAGTAATAACTAATAATTTCATTAAATTACCTATTTCAAATGGATTTACCGTCGTTTTTGTCGGTGTGGTTCATTCTGTTTGAATTCCTTATTAAAATATAACTTAAACATCCAAATGGCTTGACGAAAATAACAAATGTGCATTACATCAGGCATTCAAACCGGACACCATAGCGGAAACAGCCATTAATATTAAGGCTAAGAATGACTCTGGCACTTGACTTGAAACCAGTTTCATGCAAGTTTCAGCTTTTCTGTCTTTAGATACTGAAAAACTAAACTGTCATGGGTTTCTCAAGCCTGTTATCGTTGTTGTTGTTGTTGTTGTTGTTATTTGTAGTATTAGTAATTGCTGTTTTAGTATTTTCTTAACTAAACCAGTGGTTCTCAGCTGGGCTCACTCTGGGATCCACATTTTCCCATGGTCCTTAACTCACGACCCACTTTTATAAAATTCATGCCAAGCAAAAAAACCTTAGACTATAAAAGACTATAATCTTGAACATAACTACACCTATTTTATTGAGTAAAGTGCATTTCAGAGCACATGAACTGAGGATGACAACTACTTAAGTTGCATATATACAGAAAATATCAAATTGCAAACAAATAAAAAAAACATGTATTGTACTGCATACAGGCCACATATATAAGAAACCTAGGAGGACCACAACAGAACACATGCCTTTCAAAATAAGCTATTTTTCAAAACAAAAGACATGTCAAACATCAGATGCGCATTAAATATTTACTTTTTATGACCAGCTGTTCACGACCCATCCAGAATATGTCCACAACCCGCTTTTGGGTCGGGACCCACCAGTTGAGAACCACTGATCTAAACTCGATAATTCTTTAAAAACTGTACAGAAAATTTAACTGGTTAAAGTGAGTAAGAACCAAGCATAGAAGCCAAACATGGTCACAGTTCAGCTTTTTTCTATACATGTACATTTCTGAACAGAGTTTCTTATTTAATCATGATCCAAGACAGAGCAAACGCAAGCCAAATGGAAAGTTTGCCATGTTGTAGGTTTGCTGATGATTATTTATTCAAGAAAACAGTCTAATAGTAACACACACTCTCATTACCGCAAAGCCATTGTAAAGAAATGCCTGCTATACTTATTATGTATTATGATTACATTAAAAGAAATTTTAATTAAAAGCATGAAATAATGGATCAATAATGACCAGGATGGACAGATTAAACTTTGCACTAAGTGGCACTTTGTTACTCTATTATTTCAGAGGGAGTATGAATGCTCATTCACTTATGCCTCACAAGGGGGAACTAATGAGGTGAGTCTCTCTTTCTCTCTCTCTCTCTCTCTCTCTCCATCGCTCTCTCTCTCTCCCAGTCTCATATTATTTATTTCAAACTACAGCAGTTTTTTGCATAAATTTTCATCTGTTTTCTTGCCAAACAGCAATGGCTAATGAGTGTGGGTCTGAGTGATGATGACAGACTGTTTTCCTGCACTGTGTGGAGGTGAGACCCACACAGAAGAAAACACACACAAACACACACACACATACAGAGTGAGGATGAAGATACTAATCTTGCTGTGGCATCAGTCCTTTTCAGCTCAGTGACCCCGATGGTCAGTGTGTCTTTAGTGAGAATCCATCCTGTCTGTTTTTTCCCACTGAGTCACTTTGATTTTAGTTAATCGTGACAGTCCCGGAGGAGAGCAGGAGAGAATCAACACAACAGAGCTCATGGTTTAAATGTATTCTTGTCCAACATCGACTTAATAAGTGAATGAATGAATACAAATGAATTGACGTCGCTAACACTTATTTTTTTTTTGTCTTCTCTTCTAGGCCCCAGGGGAAGTCGTACCTGTTTTTCACTCAGTTCAAAGCCGAACTGAAAGGAACCAAAATTGAATATGCCAACGCATATGTAAGTAGAAAAGAAACACTATTCCCTTAACTGTGAGATGCAAATGTTGCCTGCCCACACATGTCTTTTTTTATGTTTTCAACTAATCCTTGTACTCAGTAGGGGATACTTAGCCTGGATAATTAGTGACTTTCTTCTTTATTAGACCAATAAAATTGATAATTTTCATTTTTATCTCATCTTCTTTGCTCCTTTTGAGTAATAAATTGGAGTGTAGTTTATACTGGACAGCAAGGAGTCCTTTTAGACTTCACAGCTTAACAGAGACAAGCTGTTATAAAGTTTCTCTGCATGTTGTCTCACAGTTTAAAACACTCTGTCTGTGTTGAGACCCTGCTCCTGCTTTCTGAGCCCAGGATAATATCTTAGCTTAAGATTTACAACATGTGCCCAAATCAAGAGGAAAAGCACACTTGATAAACATCTTTGTGTGGCCTGCAAATAATAAAACAGCCACCTACACACTAACAAATTCGGCAGCATATAAATCAGGCTCAGGGGGGAGATTAAGGTGTTTTTATCCTGTCTTGTGTTATCTTAAATTTGCCTTTTGGTTGTTTGCTGTCAGATAAAATCAGCACTTAAGCTTTTCTCCTCTGGGTTAAGAGTAGTGAAAAATAACATGATAACACAGCTGATTTTGACACAGAGGTCGCTTAATCCTGGATATTCATCTGTGTGTTAAACACCACACACTTATCATTGAAGGTGGGATTTGGATAAGTCTTGAGTTTTATTAATGAGCAGGATTAAGCACCAACTCAGTGAAGCATCCTAATTGTGACTTATCATACCCAGAGGTTTGGAGATCTGGAAGATTCAATCCAGCCGCAAATATTTTAATATGTAATTTAGTCAAAACTCTTCAATTACTTCAAATATCTTTCCCCTTGTTAAATCTCAAAAACATCTGAAGTTTCCTCTACAGTTTCCCAGTGCCTGTCAGTAGATTTTATAGTCGCTGTTTTTGTTTGAGTTATAGTATAAAACCCAAAGCTTTCCACATGGACTGTGAAAAAAGCAGAGAAAAGTGTGAAACCCTTGAATCTGAGAAGCTGGCATCAGAGATTGACTTGCAGTTTTTTTCTCTTTCACCTTGAACCCTCAGCACTGCATGCTATTCCACCACACTAAATGTCCATGAAGCTCTATCCTTTTAAAATAATTCATGAGAGATTTTCTCCTCTGGCCTGTGTTAGCTTGGTGCCATTAAAGGGTTGCTAAGCACGATTCAGTATATCTGACATTAGTGCAGAGTGTGCCTGACCATACAGTCTAAATAGAACTGAATCAAATAGTCACCTGCACTTTGGACCCGTCTTTTGCTGTGCTGCACTTCTCCTTCTGCTAACATTCATGTCTCCATGGTAACCCATCATGTGCCCTACATGTTTCTGTACATTTTTAGATCTTTTATCCTCTACTGAAGGTTTGAGCTCCATCCCAGCTGGTAGTAACTCTGAAAAACTAGCACAGGAAGCAGACAACCAGAGGAACACAAACTCTTTATTTCTCCTGGAAGTCAAACCCAGAACACGGTGCCTTTGCTCTTAATGTTTCACTGAAGGTTAATGCCCGGAGTCTCTCTGAGTTCAGTCACTTAGCCGAGGTCTGCTGTGTCTGATGTGGTCGTCTGTGAAGTGAAGCACACCTTGACACGCCTCCTTCCCCCAGCAAGGACAGTCCTGACACTGTCATTAGAGCGAGCACATGTTTCCTCCTCTCCTGCTCAGGCTGCGTGCCCTGCAAGTAGAAGATGCACACACAGAAAAAAACTTCACTAAATGATTCGACAAAAATAACCTCTCTTTCTCTCTCTCTCACACACACACATGCACACTCACACAAACAAGCACACCTGCAACCCCCGCGCTGCGTTTCCTTGACCTTGGCATCACATCCTCCTACTTTCCCGTCCAATCTGTTGCGAAAAAATTGCTGTCTCTTGTGCCGCCTCTCATTCTGTTTTGTTTATTTTTTCCTTTTCTCCTCCTCTCCTTTCCTCCCTCTCGTCTTTATTACTGTTGTCTTCAGTCGCAGACAGCAGCAGGCGGACAAGGTGATGTGCCTTTGAAGCCGGAGGAATTTACCGTAGGAGACTCAACAGGTGAGAAATTTATTGTATTTCCATGAGTTTAATCCACTCCCTCTGCTGTCATGTCAGTCTCCTGCTCCCTCTCTTCCTTCCTACCCCCTCCCTTCCTCTCTACCTCTTTTATCAAATTGTGAGTTCCCTGTTGATTTCCCCCTTAAGCACATGCTCCAGCTGTGAGTGGGCTGCCATTTGTCCCTGTAGCATTGTTTGCTTGGTTTTCAGTTTTCTGCACAAATACCCACTGAGGCTTCAGTTCCGGACTGTGATTAGTAGGATTTGACAAGTCACACAGCAATTTACTGTAGCAGCAGATTAGACGCCACAGAACAGAGGCTTATTGACTTAAAAACCTGCAACTATCACAGACTTAACGGTAATCCCCTCTCTGTCAGACCTCATGAGAACACTTCCTGTTTGAATTTTTAGGGATAGTCTCCTTACCTCAGAGACAACCTCAGCGACAAACTGAAATGTTCACACTAAGTACGGTGCAGAGTCTCCGAAAGCGAGGACTCTTCAGATTCTGTCTTATCATTTGCACACAAACTGACCATGAACTGTATTAAACAAATTGACGTGGTCTGTGTGACATCACCTCTTGGTTCTTTTTAAGCCCAAAGATAATGGAAGATGCTGACTCAAACCAATATTTGATCAAGGAGCCTGAGTTTGGCTTCCAGCCTCCTGGCAAACAGCTACAGCACACAACCTCTTGTATGCAAACTGAGTCACGCCCCTTATTATGGAAATTTATGTCTTACTCTAAGTTGTACCTCGACTCAACAGAAAAAATCCCCCCCTCACAGTGTTGGCTACATACCCCAAGTATTTTATTAACTTGTTTGATAATGCTGGATGGAAGGGCATTTTAACCTGATGGGATTTCTTCTGGTGCCATCCTCAAGTGGACACTCTAGGAACTGCATTTTCTCTGCACTTCTACATTGGCTGGATTTCAACAGCAGAGACCGCCTCTTAAATCCAACATGCTCTACTTATTGGAAGGAAGTGTAATTGCAGTGTAAATCCTGCAAACACCGGTAGATGTTGCCCCTTTCTGGGCAAACTTATCTGCTGTTATCACAGTTTCTTAATATATGCCACCTTCAGGCGATGGGAGTCACATCAGCAGTCTGTAATTACTGCTCATAGCTTTGTTTGTGGGTTTGGGGCTTTTCCAAAAATGATTTAGAAACAAGCTTCAGGCTATCTTAATCTTTGGGTGATGACAGGCAAATAAGAACACCTTTTCTTGACTCAGGAAACATCTCGAAAATGTCATATGTTTGTGCTTTAGAAATTAGCTCTAATAGGACTTAGCTGTTTGCTTATCAGAGTTGGTTGTCAACAGTTTTTTTTCACATTTAAAAAGATTTATGGGAATGACTTCTTGAGCTGCTTTAGTTTTTTTTTCTTTTAGTTGCACTGCTGCAAAGTGCCACTGAGAACACATTTGCATTTAGCTGATCAAGATATTTTCCTTTTTTTGGACCGATGTTTTCAAAATTTACATTTTCCGTTTCTACTTTATTCAGAAAATAATCATGGACAACACCCCCTCTCTTGGAGATAAGTAAATGGCAGAATAAAACTCATATTTTGAGAGAGAGTGTGTAAACAAAGTTAGCAAATTGTCCCCCTTTTCCGATTCATTCATGAGCAAGAGCTTTCAGGTACATTAACATCAGAATAGTGAGCTGAAGTGATGCTTTTACTGTGCGACCGGTAATTGATTCAGATCCCACCGCTAAATTCCAGTGACAGTCAGCATATTTATGTGCATAAACAAGAACAAGTGCATTGGAATTGAGTTAGAACAAGTGCATTTGAATATTTGAACAATGTCTGAGCACAGTGTTAAAATATTCAGCGGACATTTTCATGAGGAGCAGGACATGTACCCATTTCGGCAGAAAATATGCCCTTATAAACAAAAGTGACATCATTTTGATGGGTTTAACTTTTAAAATAAAGAAAAACAAGCAGTAAGAGTTTAAAAAAAATGAGTCAGAGTTATGACACTAACTAGATGCAGATGGCACCAGTCGTGTTGATGGTGCGTACCTCATCTGGAGTTTGTGTACATTTACAGATCCAAACAGCTGATGTGTTCGTTTTTTTTTTCCAGTTAGTTCTGGTTGGACTGGACCTGCAGGTCTCAGGGTGTCTACTCTGCAGTTAGTTGGCACTGTCTGGTTTCACATTATTAGCACCAGCGATGACCCTTGTTTCTGTCTCAACATTTTCACTCTCTCTCCTCCCTCACCTCCAGTGACCCATACGGAAGGAAAGTTCAATGCTCAACTCTCCAAGCTGACTGCCATTGGAAAAACACAACACGATGAGCTGTAACTCGTCTGACACCTGACTTTTCTGTGGTCATATTTTAACCATCCAGAACACGTTGATGAGCTCTGGGAGGAGCTTCTGGGTTTCATCTTTCAAGTGAATAAAAGATGAACTTAGGAGGGTTTCATCTGAGTGACTACCACAAACTGAAGTTGGATGATTGTGCTGTTGCTTGTGCTGCACTTTGTGTGTCAGTACATAAATTACCTGCAACGTTTTAATGATGGATTTATATGTGAAAATGCAATGTGATAAAATATACCACAAGAAATCTGTGGAGCTTTCAGATTTTTTACAACATAATGCCCTAGTTAAATTCTACCACAAGATAAAGTGCTTCCATCTTTGTGTCTTAGTTACTGAAGCTTTAAGATTTACAGAAAGCAAATCTGCTCTGATCCACTGGGGATGTATGAGAACGTGTAGACGATTGATGTTGTGGGGGGGCTCATAGAGTATAGATAACATATTTAGAGTAGGGAGGGATTTATCCATCTTGTGTAATCCTGAGAGAAAAATGAGTAATCCTCGACAGGGTTGTTGCGCACACAAAAACAATTATATTTTCCTCAATCTCATTCTGTTCTAGAAAAATGTACGCACTCATTAGATCCAATAAATCACAAATTAGTACCACTTTAAGAACACTCTTCTGCTTTTTTAGGGAGGGGAGACTTAAAATGGTGCAGAAAGCAGTTTTGCAACAAAACATTGAAAGAGAGGAATACAGAAACACTAAAGATAACACAGTGTTTCTGCATTTTTAGATGAGAATTAATTGTTAAAACTCAATGCACACACTTTTTAAAAAAATACAGCAGTGATTTTTTATTTGACATCTGCAGCAAACAGTGCAGAAATAGATACAACTTTTTTTCCTCATCTGTAACATGTTTGCTTCCTACTACAATAACAGTATGACTAAGAGAATTATCATATATAGGGGTGCACAGGCAATTGAATTAAAGAGTACACATAGTGAAGACGTGTTTTCACATACTCCTGAGCCCTTATTGAAACTTTTACTTTCATCCCTCTGTACCGCATGTGTGGATCAGCGAGGATTGTGCAGGTTTCAGATGTACAGCCCCATGATTACAGGTCCCCCTCCTCTCCCTGATCCCTTATGCGGCGTGTAGGATTGCCTTTATCTTCCTTACATTGATCCAACCCTCTAAGATCCACACAGGAGTCCAGAAGATGAGTTCTGGGGATTGATATCAGATTTGAGGATTTTGCTGATTTCATTCTGAGGTGGGATTACTCACTGAGATTTGTGCCATGTTTGGTCCAGGGTTTGGATCCTCTCATCTGTCGAGAGATGTTCTGTAGCTGGAGTTGAGAGAATGCTCAGATTGTTTGTTCCTCTTGTCACAGGCAAAGGTCACTCTGGGGTCACAAACAGGAAATAACCACGTCCGGATGCTGACCTAGGACAGAAAAACACACAAGCTGTTAACTTTCTTCAAACATTTCCTTTTTTTTTTTCTATTTCTTGACTGTCCTGTTTCCTAATGAAATGTGATGGATGTTTCAATAAAGACACATTGTCACCATGCTGGAGATAACTCTATTTTTCTGTCTCGTTATGTCAGTCATGATCTGATCGAACCTCCCACAGCCTCGCTAAAGGGTAAATATGAAAAGAGAGGAGAAATCTGAGCGCAGGCAGAGGGGTGTTAAATATTCTGAACACTGTCACAGCCAGGCCACAGTGAACACGGAGGAGAGTGGTTTTTGTATGCCCCTGTCATATCTGTCCAAAAAAAGCAACCCCATTGCAAGCTAATGTATTCCTAAATTAAAGTCAGTTTGCATGCTTTAGATAAGCTAGTTTTTCAGCATACAAATGAGGCTTCATTTAAAACTTAACATTCAAATAAACATAGTGAAAAATGTACTCTGTAAGCACATCAATTAACATATATTGTCTGTGGATAAATGTTTTCCGTGAGATAAAGAGCTCCCATTGTTTCTTGTTAATTTCTAGGGAGAGAGGCTTTGCAGGAAGGATCTACTAAATCCAGGAGCACATATGGGAATGTATAGCACGTTGATCTTTGGGGGCTTATAGAGATATAGAGGCCCAAGGGATTTATTCATCTTATGTTAAGCCAACAGTAACTCAGCAATCATGATTGTCCTGAAATTGGCACTACTTTAGTTTGAATTCTGGAAATATAAGAACTCAACTTTCATCCTGGGAACTAAATATTTAATCAGTACTTTCAGGTGAAATCAAATGATGGCTCTAACTCTGAAACATCAGCAATCTATGTCCAGAAAATCTATTTTGTAGTAGCACCTTCAGCAGAGCTTGCACAAGCTGTGCCAGGAAACTCCCACAGATTCTCCTACTTGTTCTCAGTGCATCATGTGGCAAAGATGTGACTATTTCAGACTCAGGTCTCAAGCTTTGCGGCCTTATAGACAGAAATTTTACATTTTGTTCTCAAGCTGGTCGTTCCATTGAGTAATAGGTCTCTGTTGCACAATGGTTATATGTTTACGACCAGTTCACTCTTTCTCTGAGACCTAAAATTGAGTCAGCGCTGCCATCAAAACTCTGAATAACATATCACAACTATTTAACATCTGTTGCCGTTAAAGATGTTTACTTTCAACTTTCCCCCTACAGTGCCACAATCAGTAAGATATATATACACTTGATGCTGCCAAACGCTGGCGTACATTATTATGGCTTGCTTTTAAAAGCCCCGATCAATGATGTTTTGAGCAAAGCTAGGAAAGAGGCCCCAGAACCTTTGGCTTCAAACTCCTCATATTCTGTAACAGATGTTTACTTATCCCACTTATCTTAAGCTTTCCAGCTGAAACCACTTCAGCCAAAATATAATTAAAATTTCCTTTAGAGAATAATTTAGCATTGGTAAGCTTAATGTTGCCAGGCTAATGCTAAGCTAATGTGGGCCGTTGTGAGCACGGGTCAATGCCTGTGCTCCCACAGTCTTATGTTCCCACAGTCCTGTATTCCCACATTTGAGATTGATCACACAGTGCATGTTCTGCTGAGATGAGACCTCCGTGTAAATATATGTGGAAAGATGTCTATGGGTGTGATGTTATGTGTACAAAATGGTCAATGTATGCAGATGGAAACAATTACCCTTGCAAAGGGCGGTAAAATCTAAATTATAATCTAATATATCCACAGTGTAACTTATACCCCCTAAGTATCCAGACATATTGTTATTGTCACTGAGTAATATGGGACGATAGGGCTGTGGGAACACGAGGCCTAATTTTCAGTGAAAGAGAAAAAGTGGGAACATAGGAATGACCCCTGTGCGCTTGTTAGCATGCTAATCTTAGCATTGAACTGCAAGCGATGATGTAGATGCTTTGAGGTAAGACGTATTTCTGAATATTGAAAAAAAAAAAGATGAAATTACAAAAACAATAGTGCAGTAATACAACCAACAAGTTTTTGCGCACAAGTTCAAAGATTTCCCTATGCCAGTGGCTACATAAAAGCTAAAAGCCATGGCCAAACTCTTTGCAGCCTTTGACGCCATTTTTCATTGTGATGATGTAAGTATGCATCGTAAATTCAGCTGCAAATCAATAGAAGTATAAAGAAATGTCTCCAAAGGAATACAGTCTGTTCTCCTGGTTCAGAAATGTACTTAGCCTTGATGCTGTTACATATCTGTGGGCTATTTTTCTTTTTACCAAGTGTTGAGGGACAGACATTTTATTTGATTTCTGGGACGAGAGACTTACAACAGTGTTATTGTGTGGATTACAAAGAGCCACAATGAGGTGATATAAAATTTCAAAAAGAACAACTTCAGACGACCACGAAGAATACGCCATTGATTTGCAGCACTGTTTTGTTTAATCATTGAAGCTCAGTTTTTCCTTTCTTTCTTTTCTCCCCTTTCTTTACAACCACCTGTGCCCTATTTCTCCCTCTTTATATATCCTAACAGATGGAGATGGTGGCCAGGGCAGTCAAGCCAGAGGCAGCAAAGGATATGGGATTTCTATAACACCAGGGGCCTGTTGAGGGGCACAGCGAACAACCAGCTGCCCCCTGTCTCTTATCCTGTTTACTTCCTATCTGGCCTAGCTAACTTCTTTATAGGCTTGTTGTTTCTCCCTTTTTCTCCCTCATTTCTTGTTGGTTTCCATGCCTCTCCGCTCAGCTGTAAATGCAGCCGTAGTCACTCTGAGCTCTTGTTAGACCATCACAGCTCTTGACAGCAATTACCTTACCCAGACATCGCTGACATATATGACTCGATATGTCTGGCTGCTTAAGTTGAAGTGCAATCAAGTCTCCTCTTTCTCTTGTCATCTTGCAATAATTTCTATTTCCTTCATATTTCTATCTAATTAGGCCTTCTTCTTTGCCCTTTTGCCGCGCAATCTGTGGGAATCGGAGAGCCGGGGTATAGAGAGAGCATCTGTATAGAAGCTCTTGTTACCTAGACAGATGTTTATGACGCCCTGTGTAAATTCAACCTAGCACTCAAGAGATTTTTCATAGGAGGACGTCTGCAGAACCAAGCTGTTCGACCTGGCATACTCACCCCAAGTTGCAACTCGTCACCTTGGAAACTTTGTCACAGCTCAACTTGGCGAGCCTTAAATCACTCTCCGCTCTCAGGGTCTCGTGGCTGGTTGCTGTGGATATGGCTCTGTTCGATCAGCCTCTCTCGCCCTTTGCTGCTGCATCATCTCACACTGTGGTCGAGAGCAGCCTTCTTTTCTCAGGGTATGGAGGAGCTTTGCGGGGCTCCTTTGCTTTCTCCGTGGGGTCAGAGAGTCTGTGGTGGGGATATGGAGGGGGCTTGCGACCTCTGCGGCCTTGTGCGGTCGGTGGTTTAGTCTCTGAGGGTTTTTGGACAGGGCCTGCTGAGGATGCTCGCCTCTCTCTGTCTGTGTTGGACTCTGTTTGAATTTCTGAGTTGGTGGGTGGGCAGCTGGCAGATGGAGCTTGGGCAGATGGGTGGTCAATTTGTGGGGTCTCCTGAGTCCTTGCTTTATTTTCTATGACAACAGAAGGGTGGCTGATGGGGAGTGGGGGAGGCTTTGGAGACACAGGGGAGGGAGGGGAGATCCTGATGGAGGATAGAGGCACAGGAGAGTGAGGTTGAGACACTGGGCTGCTGGGGTGATGGAGGTTTACAGTCAGTGGGGAAAGACCGGGAGTTGGAGGCCGAACAGGAAGGTTTCTTTGGGGTGACACACTGGGGTCATTTGAGGCATGATTTTGAAACTGATGGGGGTTGGATGACGTAGAAACATGCCCACCTTGTCTGGGAGATGACCCCAAACTGCAGGTTAAGCGAAGAGTCCGACTTGGACACAGCAGCATCTTTGGTGGAGATTGGCTCCTACTGTAAGAATAATCTCTCCTAAACTTGCCAGATGAGTCTGACGTCCTTGGCAGCGGTTCTTGCTCTGAGGGCCTGTGATTGGTGCTTCCTACCATGACTTCACCGGAGCTGGACGCCGAAGCGGGGCTGCTGTCACTGGAAGGCCTGGCAGTGTCTCCTCCTTCAGTCCTCAGCTGTTCCTCCTCATTCAGATCGATGGATGATGTGAGGTAGTCAATCTGATGCACCACCTGGGCGATACACACAGAGATAAACACATTCTGATCATGAGATTTTACACCAGTATTAGTTTTGAGATTTGGATAATGTCATGACTGTATATAGAATGGACAGCGTCTGCCTTCTGGCTGGGTGAAGCCACCCTGAGAACAGCACCCTCTGGTGACGGGCTGCAGTATGGGTCATAAATCCCACCTCTTCCAGTAATCCCTATGGAGCCGTTGGCAAACTTTAGAAATGTATTACACAGAATATACGTTTTTCTCCCTCCTGCTTGTGATGTTGACATGTAGTTACAGTAAGACTGGTTTGTGCTCAAGTCCTCTTTTTTTCTGTACAGCTCCATTTTTAAAAGTTATTAGGGGGTTCATGTTTTCTATGATTGACACTTGATACAGCCTATGGGTGTACAATGATTTCGTAGCTCACCTGGGGGATACGCTGTTTGAGCCGAGCGTCATCACAGCGACTCTTGGCGGCTCTCTTGCCAAATGTGCACAACGCTACTGCGCAAGCGGTATGCAAGTGGATTGCATACAACGCTTTTGCGCAATGTTGGTTTCAGGAAGTGCAGAAAAAAACGCAGAATTACAGAGAGCTTTTAGGCTTCAAATCTGTATACTGGCGGAAGGCAGAACCAAGTTGTCCATAGTATAAACAGTCTAAGGATAATGTCTTCTGTTGCTCTTTAGTGGAGCTTTGAGGTGTAAGACACTGATGCTATGATGATGTCGCCTGGGTCACCACAGCTTGGCATCAGAGACTTGAAGTGTCGAACAAAAAGTCCAAACTGGAGGTCAGAAGTTACAGAGATGTGGATGTTCAACAAGCCAAGAATGTCTTACTCTTATAGGACCACTTGCATCATAGAAAATGTAGGATAATGTTTTTTCTGAGAGTGTAAGACTGAACTGACTGTCTAGATATTTCCACCCCTGCTTCTCCAAGTTTGAGATTCATAAAAATTAATCTTTCATGAGTCTCCACGAATTATGGGAGCAGAACAGTACTTCAATACTGGAGTGCCTTTAATGACTATGGAGTCTAGTACTTGGAGGCCCAAGGTGTGACATCTGCAAATGTTTGTCTGCTTTTCTAATGGCACTCTGAAACAAAAGAGATTCAATCTGAAATTATTCACAAAGAAAGAAAAAATTGCAGCAAATTCTCTCGAATGAGGGCCTTGATTGAGAGAGAATCATGAATTAAATGCTCATTACTGAGTACTGAAAGCCCTTCAACACTTGAAGCTGTTTTTGCACTCATTTGAGTTCCAGGCATGAGTGCTGAGGTGAAGGCAAAAGGGAAAAAACAGGAATCCACTATGCTAGATTTGGACGCTGCGTTTTCCCTCGGTCATCAGATTAAAACCCTTATGTCACCGGGACAGTCCAACATTAATCCCAAGACCCCTTTTTCCAATTTCATTAATCTTAAACAAAATGCTTGAAAACATGCAAAACCAATCCAACTCCTTCTACCTCTATAACAAGGATGATGTGAAATGCCAGAGTGATTTTCACGTGATGTACTTGTATTACTGCATGTGTAATCCAGAGTTTTACGAACGTGAACTCTTGTAGGAGTCCTTTTTACAAGATATATGACGATAATATGTAAGTGTGTCACACAAGCTGCAGCAGAGTGCAAAATGTACCCCAGCCTAGATAATATGGCATTACAGTTCCAAGAAATGCGTTGGGTATATTTAGATTTATCCGCTGCTACTGTAATAAGTCTTTGTGTGCAGTGCAAATTACTCTGTACAATAGATCACACACAAGTATAATCATCTATAGGTGCATATGTTTGAGTGAGTGCATTGCAAGAGCATGTAAAAGAGGAGATAAACACATCAGTGTTGAACACAAAGATGTTTTAAAATTTGTGGATATGCACGCTCGCACTAATGCACACACCAAAACACACATGCACCCATTGATGGAGGCAGGAGAGATTGGAGAAAATTACACTGGGGAAAATGTTTGACCTATCTCTCCACCTGCTCTGTGTGCACTGATAAATCCTCTGCCCTGCTGGAACAGATGAATTATTGTTTTGTTCTGTGTGTTCAACAACATCCTTGCTGATGTCAAAAGATGACCTGGTTTGTCTGTTATTTTTTTTGTTTTTTAATATTGTAGCCCTGGGTGAGGAGGGGGGAGGCTTTTCATATTACTTTGAAGTGCAGCATGTACTCACATCTTGTGACTCTTTCAGGTGCTGCTTGTTAATGTCAGAAATCAGGGGGAGAAAAGAAAGAGCAGAAGACCCTGAATTTCATCTGCTGCTCTCTGGGGTATTTATTAAAAACAATGTGTTTTGACCCCTCAGGTCCTTGCATTGCGTGATGACTGCTGGGACATGTTTGTTGTGGAGATAAGTCGGTCGAGTTAACCCCTCTAGTTTAACTCTACTGTTGTGTAGCTCGGTGTTGAGTCATAGAGGATCTGTCAGAATCAGATTCATTCGTCAGATGTGTGAGGGTGGTCTTTAGTGTTGCTTAAATATTTGTTTGGTCTCTGTCTGAAATGCTTTACAGGCTCTTTCCAATTCCTTTTTATAGCAGTGATTGATTATTAAATAAAAACCGAGGGTTGCTGCTCATGCAACAGAATGATAAAACAGGGCTTTGAAATAAATATGCGACCAAAGTCTTCTCGGGTGCCTTATCCTGCTTTGATCTGTCGTCTCTGTTGTGAAAATTTGCGATTTTCTATCACAGTGTCTGCGAGCCCTCCCTTTCTTTTTGTGAAGCTGATATGCACTTTCATCAATTTTGTATCAACACTGTCATAGAAAAACCTCGCAGCCAGGATGATGAGGTTACTAACTCGGGCTTAGCTGCGACCTCATAGATGCGGATCACATTGCGAGAGGCGAGGTTTTATGTGTCACTTGTACTGGACGAGGCAGAAATGCATGGACATAAATGGATTATAAAGAAAGCGCAGGACGCTACCCAGCTGTGCCTGGAGCGACATCTGTCCATACTGAGGGAGAGTGGAGGAGGCGGAGATGAGAGGAGACAGAGAGAGAGGGATATAGATGCAAAGAGGGAAGGCTATTGCTTTGCCTGAAGTCACACGGCGTCATATCAGCATCCTCAGAATGCATCATGCAAATGGGGCATAGCAATTGTCTCAATCACCTCTATGTAAATGTTTGAGCGTGGTGGTGTAAATATTTGGAGACAGATGACAGAGGAGGGTTAAAGAAACAGTTTGCAGACTGTGGCAGATTCTTGCAGACCTTGCTGCTGACTTTTTAATGCATGTTAATGCATCGTGCTGAGGCTGTGCAGTGTTATCTACAAGCCCTAAAGGTTTAAAAGAGTTAGCATGAACATTTCCTGCAAAAGGAGGCAAGAAGGTGTAAATTAATGAGAGAGGATTTATTACTGCTCTACTTTTGTTGTGGACTAATTTATGGATGTTCTTCTGTCAGTGCAGGGGAGAAAATGCAGGCAGGACGATTGAATTAGCAACACTTTTCTTAAAATCTCTTATACGTTACCTCTCTCATTTCCTCTTGAACATCTCTCAGAGCTGTCAGAACCTGCTCCAGATTGTCCACCACTCTTTTGATCTGGTTGCGAACCACTTTCCTGCTGCAGCCCGCCTCCTTCCTGTGTGACTCCCTGTCGTTTTTCGGCCTGTACTGGACCCACGTCTGATTCTGTCCCAGGATCGAGATACGCTCCAAACCTTGTCTGGGTTTCCTGGGTCGTCGTAGAGTGGCAGTGCAGCCCGGGCCTCTCTGAGGGACCTCGGTAGAGAAGATGACTCCGTTGAGTGGCCTATTGAAACTCTCCACAGGTGGCTCCCTCAGGTCTCTCTGGCTCTGCGAGGTCCTGCTTTGCTGTTTGATGTAGCTGAAGCTGGAGGTGAAACCGTGCTGCCTCTCGATGAGCCCTCGACTGTCTGAGCTCACCCAGCTGGAGGAATGCAGATCTCTGTGGCGGTAGGTGGTGTTGCTGCTGTAGTCCCACACCTTCTTGCTCCTATCCTCCAGGCCCATCACCACAGGTACGTCACAGTTTGTCTCCTCAGAGGCAGGAAGAGGAGGAGGTGCCACTAGAGGCCCGTATTTCCTGACTTGGGTGCCTGTGCCGTCCTTCTTTGACTGAGGAAGGCTCGGGTGCCCGCTCTGGTTCTTCGTGGAGCTTTTGCTTAGACTCTGCGGTGCATCCTCTGGACTTTTCTGGGTGCCTGAATCTGGTTGCAGCTCCGGAGACTGGTTCCATCTGGCAGGGCTCTCCTCCCTCTGCTTCCCCAGACTCCCCTGAAGGATGTTGTGCCCCCTCAGCACCACTGGTAGCATCCTCGCCATCCCCACGCCATTGCACCGGAGCTCCCCTTTCTTGGCCCGATCTTTCCCTTGGATGGAGAAGAACCCGATGCCTTTGGCTCTTTCCAGCGGGGTCAGGTTGTTGCGGGCCTCTGAGCCGGATTTGAACTGTCCGTTGAGCCCCAGGTCGCCGCTGTGGTGAGGCTTCAGACTATTCCGCAGCCAGGGGATGAAGTGAGGGGCGTGCTGTTTAAAGCCTTTCTGCTCCCCTGGCGCCGGAGCCCTGCTGTCAGAGAACATGGTGATGGATGATGTCCAGCAGCCTCAAAGACAGGAGAAGAAGAAGAAGAACAGGAGGACTCCTGGGACACAACACTTCTTTTTCTTTTTCCATGAATCTCCTCCTCCCTTTTCCATGACACTATACGACTATCTCCAGTCTTTTGTTGCCTTCTCTCTCCTGCTCCAAAACTTTTATCCGCTGTTTCTCCTCCTCATCACAGAACACACCCACCGATCTACTCCCCTTTCCCCGCTGAAGCCTCCCTCTAAAATAATCCCCTTTTCTGATATCCCTCCGTTTCTTCTTCTCTTCCTACTATCCTCTCGGTGATGGTGCTCTTGAGCCCCTCACCCCCTCATTGGGCCGGCCACGGAGGTGCCTTGGAGGGCCTCTCTCTCTTCCTCTCTCTCCCTCTCTGTCTTCTCTCTCCGCCTGCCTGCGTCTCACTGGCTCAGTAGCAGTAGAGGCTTCCTGTCTCTACATCTCTCTCTCTCTCTCTCTGACTCTCTCTCTCTTCCTGTATCTCTACCCCCCCACACTGCGCTGCGCTGCCTCCTCTCCTCGCTCTTTCTTCCTCCCACTCCCTCTCACTGCTCTAACTCCCTTTCTCTATTACCCTCTTCTTTCCCCATCTCTGTCTCCTCTCCCTTTTACTCTCATCTTATCGTCCTCCGGCTTTGCAACTCTGTCCTTTACTCTCTTTTTCCTCCTCCTCCTTTCTGTCACTGTCTTTCTCCCCCACCTCCAATTTGCCGGTCAGAGCAGCTGAACTATAGCTATTAATCCCCCCGTTAGCCAATGTATACCCACGTGATTCCCCCTTGCCTCCTTTCTCATCTGATTACTCCTTTCCCGGCTCAGCCCCTCACAATTAAATGCTGCTTAGGAGACCAGAGGGGGTTTAGAGTAGTAGAGAAGGATGGCAGCAGGAAGGGATGGAAGAGAAATGGTAGGGGGGCACATAATTGCAACCCACAAGATCAGAGATCAGACCCAGTTTGACAGAAACTATAAGCTGGCTGCCTATAAACAACAGCCTGCCTGTGGCACGGCTGTCCCCAGATTATTCTGACTGTCAGCAAATAGTGTCCCGTTACATCCCAGTTGTTTTCCTTGTTTTATTTATTGCCGCATATCCAACTTCCATTTGTTCCAATTACGCAGAGACAGCTGCTATTTTTGAGATTCTCATTCACATTCCAATTCTGGGTTGTCGGGATTAGATTTCTTGTGTCTGACAAGCCCAAAAAATGCCTCCTAGGTGCCTTTTTTTCCCTCAACTGCGGCTGCCTGAATGGGACCCTCCCTCTCTGGCAGCATGTGAAATGAAAAGACAGAAACACAGGCACACAAAAAGCCACTGACAGTTTGCTGTCACTCAGCAGTGAGCCACTCAAAGCATCTGTCATTCTGTTAGTCAGCATGCCAATGTATTCCTCTGGTAGTGCCCAGTGAAAACACGACTCCATTCACTGACATGTTTTACATTACAGGTAGAAAGAGGAGGGGGGTAAAGAGGAAACAGACTGAAGCTCTGTGTAATCTGTGGACTAAGAAGATTCCTGCCTACATGTTGACAGACTGCTGTCAGCGAGTAATGACTGTTAGTCTGGATGAAAAAAAAAAAAAAAAAAACTATAAAGAGTGGAAGTAATGGAGCAACCACTATTAATCCTCTAGAGGATTGTTCCTCACGGCATGCGAGTGCTCAGCGCTAAAGACTGTCCCTGCATTAAAGCGGGTTCACTTTGGCATTTAGAGATTTGATAAACATCCATATCTGCATGCATGAATGTTCAAAGGTTCAGAGATTTCCAACTGAAACTCATTTTGCATGTAAATTTAACACTTTAGTTCAAGTTCATTTGCAAACTACAGTGTCATGCAAAATCACTTATTCCCTGACACGCCAGAATATGATGAAGTAAATAATAAGATCAGAACATTAAGTGTAAATACACACAAACACACGCACATGAATAATCACAGTGATGATGATGGGTCAAAAGCTAAACTCAACATGTTTATTCAGTGTTGGCACAAACCTGCATCCACTCAAAAACACTGTTCGTGTTTTGTGAGTTTTAAAAACTCCACAAATATTTGTACACTGTGTAATATTTGGATAATTTTAATCAAGCTTGTTTAAACGAGAAGACATCCTGCAGTAAAGAATAAGAGTTTAAATTCAGTTCAAGTTAAACAACGCTATTTATCCCTGAAGGGCCATTCAACTTGGCAGTCTACCAATAATATTTGGTAATATTTATATGTATATGAGGGACTCAGTATTATATGTGGAATACATGGAATTAATGACCAAATCTTGTTGGATATAAATCAGAAGATCTTTAATTTCATTTAGATTAAGTGCAAATAAAGTCACTGTGAGGAGTTTTCTGGTTGTGACCATGTTTGACGTAGTCAGAAGACATAGTCATTTCCTATGTGCGCAATCACTTCCTGTCATGATGTTGCCTTTGCATTGGAAGCAAATCAATTGACCAAGATCTTTTTGAATCTAACTTTTCTCCATCAGAGGCAACTTTTTGCAGGATTTGGAGAAATGATTGATTGATTGATTGATTGATTGATTGATTGATTGATTGATTGATTGATTGATTGATTGATTGATTGATTGATTGATTGATTGATTGATTGATTGATTGATTGTCCTGTAGGAAGATTTGTTTTCACTGACAGTACATGGACACATCTCAGTCAACAACGGACACTACATACACACCAGCAATAAGTGACATGCATAACAACAATGGCAACTCATATAATGAGGAAGTGTATAATGATTTGTGGTGGCATAAAATCATTAACTACAACATGGCAAGGACAAAACTAAACTCAGGGCCCAGTATAGATCAGTTAGTGGAACAGACACAACATGTAAAGAGGCAACAGCCCCCGTTACACTGACTGTGGGATTGATTCCAGACCGCTGTCATCCCTGACTCTCTCCCCATGTTTCCTGTCTCTCTTTAGCTGTACAATACAATAAAGGTGAAAAGACAACAAAGGTAATCTTTGAAAAAAACAACAAGAAAACTTTGTAAAGTGATAATGGCTGTTAGTGATCTCACAAGAGGTGAACAGATATACCAGTTTAATATCACCCGTCATAGCTTGAAACCAAAAGTCTCAACAAATGTCTGGAGAATGTAAATATGAGCACAACTCATATATCCTCAGTAATCAGTGAAGCATTTAGATGCAGGCATAATAAGCAGTAAATCCTGCTCAAAGCTGTTTTACTTTTTGAAGGTGCAAAGTCCAAGTTGAAGAGTTTCTCCTTCTAAAACTTTGCATCTACAGAAAACATATGTCTTTGTGCTAATCCTGTCTCAGTATATGAGCCATGAGTACCAAACATTATGCTAAGAGAAAATGATCTAAAGAGAAAAAAAACTTCTGCTTACTAAATTGCAGAATTACACAAACAGATTTTTAACCATCTAAACATACCTTTGAAAGTCCGGCACTGAAATTTTAATCATTTATCATGTATTAAAAAACTTGTTGCTGATTGTCACATTCTACTGTATTAGAAGGTATTAGTATACAAGAGACACTATTTAGCCAAGCTGTTAAAATGAACCCCTCATGCACAGACGGCTCTGTTTCCTGCTCTATCCACTTTCCCATCCTGTCAAATTAAAGCCCCAAAAGCCCAAACGTTAATTAAAAAAAAGTGACTCTATTACAAAATCAGCCGAAAACTCCCCACAGTGCCTTTTAAGTCATAAAACATTCAACAAAAACCAAAATAGACAAACCACGAATGTAAAATTAAGAGGTTGTAGATATGTTTCTGAAAGGTTGCATCAAAAGTGTGTCACCCTCAGCGCAGATTCAGTGTCAGCAATCCTCGATAATGAAGGGATAATTAACGCCCAGGCGAATTCATTTACAGGTCAAAAAAAATGCTGCTAACCATATTTAAAAGAGGGATATTGATGTCGAAGGTAATCGCTGTTTTATTAGGACGGGCACTTTCTGCTTATGAGGCAAACTTTGGAATAAAAGAGAAACTAAGACCAGGTAGAAAACTCAGTGAAGCTATCAGGGATGTTACTATAGATCTTGGTTTCCAAATAACTCAGTATACTGCAGCTGTCATTTAATGTATTTTTAAATATCATTTTATTAATTCAATTTTTCACTCATTATTTTTATTTACTCCGCTTTCATACACATTTATATACCCTTAAAAAGACGAGCTGTCATTTTGCTGGCACATATACGTTACATGTCACATGATTATATATTTAAAAGAGAACTCCCACCATCTCTCAATCTCTTACTGTTTATGTGTGCGTGTGTTTCTATCACAAACCTTAAATTTGTGTCTCTTAAGTGTCTGTTTTCCTTCATCCAGCCACCCACTTTGAGAGGACTGTAAATAACATGGCAATGAAACACACGCTATCATTGCACAGCCATTTCAAGTCAATGTGGTGTAATAAGTAGCTGTCACAGATGCTGTCTGTTTGCTCTCTGCCTGGTTAACCACTTGAGTTCTGCTGCCTTGACTCCACGTCTTCATTAGTGTGATGAATATATGTGAGTGATTGGACTAAAACAGACTGATGCCGTTAAAAGCAGGAAAAAAAACCCTCCCTTAATTTATCTGCAGTGTCTCTTCTGACTCCTCCAGAGCAGAAGGTGTTTTGTCACCATCCTGTAGTTTCAGTTCAAGTTAGAACGGTTGGTTTTAAGTGGGAGGCAGAGCATATGGCCTCGTTGTAACCTTGTCCGCCGCCTCCTGTGGTGCTGCCTTGCTTGTTTTTGAGTCCTGTGACAAACTGACGGCCCGTCCAGAAGCAGTAGAGCGTGTGTGTTGGAGCTCTTCAGCTGCATGAATGGATGTGTGTCAGCTGAACTCTACACTGCCGCTGCTACAGTTTCCCTGTTTGAATTTGTCGAAGCACACTCAGACAGAAAGGGAGATAGGGAGGACATCACTGAACAGCTTACATAACTCAGCGGAAAAGATAAATGTTCAAGCGAGCCTCTGAAAGCAAAGGTCCCATGTCTGTCCAAATTTCCTGTGTGAAAAATGGCGTTTAGTCACACAGTCGATGAGTTTGGGTGCTTGGGAGTTTTTTCTATAACCACCTGGACAGCAGAAATGTGCGGTTTTGTGGGGATTACTTGTGTTTGCACTTCTGAATTTGGCTCTACACAAGTAAAAAGTTTCCTGAGAACACATTGTTCTTTTTTATGATATTAAATATGGAAGTGAGCAGATGCTGTCTTCCCTGAAGTGTCCAGTGTCGCGCTGCTGATAATCCTCAGGGCCTCACCAGTGAGTTGTCTGTCTCTGTCTGTGTGTGTGTGTTTGTGCGCGCCGCAGTGTCTTTCCCGTCGATTCATATATTTTTGTGTTGTTTGCTTTTGGATTCCCCTCCGCTGTGCTTTTCATCCTTGAACAACACGTCAGTCAGGTGCTCTCTGAGGACTTGAGTGAGAAAGGAAGAGAGAGAGAGAGAGAGAGAGAGAGAAGAAGAAGGGACACCAAGAAAGAGTAAAGAGAGGCAGAGAAAAAGAGAGTTTTGAAAGACTCCTAACTTCCAAAGCCGACTGTCATAGCTGTGCTTGCCAGAGGGGAGAGCACCTTTAAGCATACCGGATGAGTAACGATGTGGAGGGACTACAAAAGCAAAGTAATACATAATAAGCAGCGCTCGCTCTGCTGTGCACTGCCAGCTAACCTACATGAGATAGGTGTTGAGTAAAAAATCTGCAAGTGCACGAAAGGTCAGCAAAGGCCTGGCGCTGCTTCTTTAAAACTCTGCACATGCTGTAATGAGGTTTAGAAAGTATGGATGTAATTGTTTGATTGAGATGTCAGGCCTGAAACCAGCATTTCCATAGAAATGGGGAACAAAAAGCAGGCATTGTGGCAGCTAAATCAAAACGTGACAAAATGTTTTGCATACGGTTGGCAACCACAAGTTTATTCGCACTGTAACTCACTTGTTATCTGCAGCTGAGGATATAAACCTGCTTCTCCTTTACGCTGCGGCATAAATCAACAAAAATACATATTCTCTTGTGTCATCAAAGCTGCAATCATTGGAGAAGCTGCAATCGTTTTGTTCTTTAGTGCCACTCATCTATTGACTGCAATCACGGGGCTTTTTTCTCTCATTAGGCCTAAAAGGCATTTTCGCCAGCATTGATGATAAAAAGAAAATCTAGAAATATGGCCGTGTGATGCTGTACGAGTGCAGAGAATAGCCTGCTGTTTGAACACAATGCCCTGTGGTTTGTTTTGTTGCACCACCCAGAACTCAAACATTAGGGTGTTTGTGCCCGTATTGACAGGCAGCCAGACTTTGTAGTGTTATGCCAAAACCAACTGCTGTATCCTTGCAGGGATGGACCGTGATAATCCGGCTGGGTTTGTCCTTCCTAACAGGGTTTTATGTGTGCACAGCCACGCTAGAAAATCACTCCTTTGATCCTGGAGAAGAGGGGGATGCTACAGTGCCCTAGCTCAACTTTGTTTAGTTCAGGTTAGGGGTCTGTTGCACAAATCATTACTTAGTAAGCCGTGCTTCAACACAAGTGGAAAGAGTAATGGGTCCTCTGCACGCTTAATTTTTCTCCCTTCTTGGGATGCAGGACAGCTCCTTTGTAGTCTCTTCATTATGTCAGAATGATAATTACGCCCCAGTGGAAGCTAGCCTCACCAAATGTATTAAGAGTCTTCAGTCACATCCACTGATAATCATGTCGTGACTGTCGTTTCATTTCCACAAAATGTTTGACTGAGACACACAGATGCTGGGAAGAGAGGAGAGAAATAAGCAAACTGAAATCCTAAACTTTTATCCACCCCGTCTCGTCTGTTATTCTACCCCTTACACAACTCCCCAACAGTGGCAGACAGAATTGAATCATATTAGTTGTTTTTTTTCAGGGTGTATTTTGCTTTACTTGACATCACAGTTGCATCAAATAAGAACAGGAATAGGTAAACAAGGAGAGTGAGACGTGACTGGGATGGGCTCACATCTCAGTTTAGTCAGAACTCTCTCAGCTCCAGGGTGCATCCACTAAAAGAAGAAATGCACGTTGAGATAATGACCATTAGATGATAATTGGGCACTCGGTGCTGCAGAAGCCTTTCAAGTGGGCTGCAGGGAGGATGTGCAGACGTGCTACTGGCAAAATTATCATTCCAAAGTCTGAGGAGAAGCAAAGTCATTGACAGATTAAACCCAAACTGAATTCACATTGAGTGTTTCTCTTCTCTCGCTACACTTGCAGCTGAGCTGAATGTTTAAAAATTTCCCAAAACAGAAGCACAAAGTCTTTCCGACTTAGTCATTTCCTGCTTTACCTTTGACCACAGCCTGGGCCTACAGGAAGTGGAAAAAAGCGACCCATATCTTGGATTGTTTGTCCGTCAGAAGGGTTTGTGCTTGCTTTTATGGCTTCTTAACAATGCAGCAAGCAGGAGGAAGGGATTTGGCAGACTAAATCCAGGTCAAACATTCAGTCAGATTACCCTCCTGATCTGACCGGAAAATTCCAGCATCCCGTGTACAGATGGAAAGCCACTCGATTGATTGACACAAGGAAAAAAAGACAAGAAATTTATTCTTTAAAAAAAAGTATATTTGCATTATATTTGTTGTGCCTGGGTACAATATAGAGACACAATAACAGTTATATGTACACAAGTGACAATTAAACAGTTCTCAGTTCACAAAAGTAAAAAAAGCATCAAGATCTGAATGTTTCGTTTCAAGGACTCAGAAAAACGAGTGGGGCTGTTGCAGAGGTTTGTGGTGATTTCTGCAAAGTGTGTCATGCATTTTAAACCAAGGGGAGATTTAAACTAACCCTGAGATGTGGAGGGATTGGAGAAAATGACATCCAAAGACAATTAAAGTCAACTGTTTTGGGGGGAATTAGGAAAAAGGATTTACTTCAAAGCCTGCCAAAATAGTGTAGCAGGAGTCAACGGGGTCCGACAAATGAGAACGAGACTCAGGGAAGTCATCGAAGAATTAAAAAGACATATTTAAAAAAAAAAAAAAGAAATCCACAACAGCCACCACCTTTGTCTTCATTATCACCATAAGCAGAGTTATAATCATCAAGTGCACACTGTTTTTCAGAAATGTTCCCCCGGAAAGAGACCCCATTTGAAGTGACATCAGTCTTCTTTTCTTTGGCAGAGCTGCTGTGGATGGAGTTAAAGTTTCAGCAATCCTATCTGGAAAAGCACAGCGCTTATTACACGGCTCAATTTCCAATTCTCTCACAGGTACGCACACAAACACACATACACACACACACACATGCAGAATACAAAATGAGGCCGCAGCACAAAACAATCTCCCAGACAGGCTCAGTGATACAAAAACACATAGACAAAAAGGAAAGACAGCTATTATGTGAGGTTAGAGAGGGATAGTAGTAACTATTCATATGCTCCTTTATATGGAAGAAACACAACAGCATCTTTCACTCCATTAAAAGGACTTGCATCTCACAAACAGTGATGGTAATCTCCATCACATTACATGAGGCTGCTGTGTGCTCAAAAACGGAGAGGCGGCTCGACAGAGGCAGGCTCCGGGCCATTATACCACCCTGGAGTGTGGAGCTATAATTGCAGAGGGAGAGTACAATCAGGTACTGTGTTTGTCTCTGCTCTAATCTCTGTATACCCTGCCTGGTCCTTTTCATAGATACAGAGCTACAGTTTTGGTCCAGCCTTTCATCTGACTGCTCATGGGGAGTCTTTCTAGTCCAGATCCATCAGAATTTGAACCACAGTTTTTGTGCTTTTATGGATGAACCCGTGGCAATACCGATAAACCTGAAACGAGACTGACCCCAGGCTCAAACATCTATTATGATGAGTATTTCTGCTGTACTCATGCTTTATTCCCCCTCTGACAAACTGACAGGGCAGCCTTGCACCTGACGCCTCATTGTGTGGCACCCCTGCTGTGTTTTTGACATTTATTAAACCGAAAAAGAAGTTTGTCAGAGCAGAAAAGCCCAAAGCCAGCAAGACGTTTGAGTCAACAATGCCCAGTAGAACCAGATTCCTTCATGTTTACGGTCCCACCCTGACCCAAATACTTCATCTTTGATGCGGTGGCTATAAACCGGGCTATTATAAAGCAAAACTAGGTTTATAGGTGCCTTCTAGAGAAAGTGGACTTCAGTGCGCGACGGTGGGAGCTGTGAAATGCAGGGTAAGCGGGATTATTGTGTTGCTTCACATAGTTACATGTATGCAGGGATGTACAGTACAGCGCTTGTTCAAGATTGAGTGCAATTGTACTTAAAGACACAAACAAACAAAGAAATCACTTTTATGTGTCCTTGGGTATTTGAAAAAGATATAAATTCACTTTTTTCAGGCGCTCCGAGAGCAATTTGTCCGTTCTAAGCACCTTACAGAGATAAAACAGGAGGCCTGTGCCTGGATTCATGTCTGTGTGATTGAGTAAGAGAGCAAGCAAGCTGCCCTTGGAATGAAGATAAAAATATGTATTCGAAGGCACAGTTGTCACGGCTCCTACCCCTGAATATACTGATAAGAGCTTAGAGTTTCTACATTCATTCAAAATAAAACATCTGCTGTAGATTAACAAAACAATCCGACTTTGGACAAACTAGCGAAGAGAGTTTCAGTGTTACAGTAATGGCTGAAGGCACACAACACAAAGCAGGATACGTGAAATAAATTGTTCGTCATTGTCACCTTAAAAAAAAAAAAAAAAAAGTTGCTGCATGATGGTAAATTTGAGGGTGACTAGAGGTAAAGGTGTGGTCAGAGATTCCCTTCGTCGAGCATCTTGTTGACCCCGTTACAGATCCTCTGCAGGTGAGCGCGGTAAACCTCAGAGGGCCCGTACAGAGCCGCTAGGAAATCACAGTCGGCGAAGTGATTGAACACGTGGTTGACTCGGGAGTGGCTCTTGGCTGTCAGGTGGCGTTTGATGGCCTGGTGCAGCAGTTCACGGCAATCATTTAAAATGGCGCTCATGACGCGGCGGTCAAAGGTGAACTCGATCTGGTGGAAACTGACCGCCGTCATGGCCAGAGTGTGAACTTTCTTCCTGTGAGACGACAGAAGAGAGAAGAGAGGCTGTCAGTTTCTAATTCTGACTGGAGCAGCAGTCAGAGGCAAGTAAAAATAGAAACTGCTGTCTTATGATTTTCTTTTGAAAAGTTTCACCCCCCCTCCCCCAACCACACACACACTCACAGACACACACACACTCACACACACACTCCCCATCAGTTAAAGGATTGTCCTTCACAGCGATGCATCTCCATGCTAACACAATCACCATTCTCCATACTGTGCACTAATGTCAGCTTCAAATGCCTCCAAGCTGCCTTTTACTTTTTTAGTGGGTAATATATAAACTGATGTGAAAGACAATTTCCTTAATTTGCCACCATCAGCACATTAAAACATACTTGGCTGCAGACTTTTTTTTCTGCTTGAATCTCTCAACCAGGACCAGCTGAAGATCTGTCAAATCCAGATACGCCTTGAAACAATATTTTAATAGCTGGTAGAATCTGACAGTGGTTTAGTGTTGACCATGTTGGAGCTATGTTGGTGTCCTAATTTTAGAAATATGACAAAAGAACTGACACTTTTCTTATGTGTGTGTACTTTGCAGAGCAAGAACAGGAAGTATTTGCCTCGCTTTGCACAAGATACTGACAGCAGCTTGCTGACATATTTGAGTTTGAAAATACCAACTAGGGGTGTGCACATCTATTTGATGAAACAATTGAACACTGGTAGGAACCAGAGTAACCAGAAACCAGTTAAAATGTATTTAAATTTTAACCATTGCAGGCTCAAAATGATGCTCATCTTCAAGCTGTGGGTGATACATTTCTATATCCTTAACCTGTGCAATACATGTCCATGTATATTTTAACAAGATATATAAACATATATATGTATATTATTCTTAATATTTATCCTCCTCTTATTCTTGTATATAGTTTTCATTGCACTGTTTGCACTGCACTGGAGAATTTTATCTTGTAAATATTTTGTACCTTTTGTTTTTCTTACAACTATTTTGTACTCTTAATTCGTTTCTGTTTTTCTTTTTTTTTGTATCTATTGCACTGGAAATAGAGAAGTTCTCCAATCTCGTCAGTATGATGTCAATAAAGGGCACTCTGATTCTGATTCTGATATTGGTGTGAGACACTCTGTTTAAGGAGTTCTTCAGATATTTTGCTTCCACTTTCGTAAGACGTATGTGCTGTAAGGCTGCAGGATATTGGAAAAACTAACATGGCAATTTTTTTCAACCCTGCGATATATACTGCGATATTACAAAATAAAGGGATTTTCACCAGATGACCTGAATAGCACTTTATGTTATGCTGCACTGCTGAAATCTTGTGGACAGTTAACCTGCACTGATCTTTCCTCTTTTGTGAATGTTAGTAGAATGGCTTCTGTCTGTCTCAGAGATATTTTTAGCTTTTATTGTGCTGGGACGTTATTGTGGAAACAGGTGAAAGGCACTGCCGACACAGAACAGGTGTTTTGGTCGACATCATCCTTTTTGTAACTGAAATAATTCCAGATAACTGACTTTCCTTTTCTTTTTAGCAACAAGTCTTCATTTTTGGTGGTTGTCTCTTGTTTGTTGCTTATTTTGCAATCTTGTTGTTGTTACCGGTGTTGTGATAAGAAACTTATGCCCGCCGAGAATTGCATGTACCTCGCAAAACACGCACCGCTTATAGTAGAGTTGTCCATGGAAATGCATCATTTCAAACCCATACAGTTTTTATTTCTTGGGCTAAACAGTGATGAAGAATGTTCTCAAAGTAATTCTCAGCGGACACCCGTTTCTCTGCACAACACCGACACCGTTTCCTCCTCTCTGATTTTGATTGACAGCTGGTAGGGCAGTCGGATTGGCAACTGAGTAAAGAACGAATGTGATTGATGGATCGCTGTACAGCCCATGTAGAGTCACATGTGGTGTATGTCAATCAGCTACCCTTGAAATTAGATGTGTTCATTCGCCTCCTATATCGCAGGCTTTGCAATGTGACTATCACACACACGTACATCGCGATGACGATGCTCAAACGATATATCGTGCAGCCCTTATGTGCTGTATCGTACCTGAAGTTCTCCACCAGAATCAGCTCCTCGGTGTTAAACTGGTTGTTTCTGTAGAGAACTCCCAGCTTCACCACCATCTTGATCAGGTTCTTGATGATCTTCTGGGACTCTTTGCGGTTGTGGGTGTACTCCTTGGTGACGCGGTACAGCTCATCCAGCACCTCGCTGCTGGTGTCGTCAATGAAGAGGTTGGCCACGCTCTTCGTGGCCATCTTACTCATCAGCTTCTTCTGCGCCTGCAAGGCTAAGCTCTTGGTGCTGAAGGAGTCCATGGCCGGGTCTGTAAGAGACAAACGGAGAGGACATCTGTATTTGGAATAGGAACTGACATATTGCTGATCTTTTTTTCAAAGACAATAGAAATAAATTGAAGCAGTGCCACTTCTTAAATAGAAGCTAGGCCCCCTCTCATCTTGAGGAACAAACATTAACACAATGACAGCCTGCAAAGTGTGAGGTTATTACAAATAACATCTACACTAATGCTTTTTAAACTGCAGGGCCAAGAACTGTCCCCTTTATTAGATAATGAGCCGTGGCAGCTGTCAAATTAGTCCCAGCAACCCCCTGGCTCGGAGCCGACACTGTAGTTAGACAAAAATGTGTCATAACGCTCACCGGATTAAAGTCAGTTACAGCGAGCAAAGAAAGGGCAATGAGAAGTGGCTGGCACATGCCGAGAGTGCAGCTTGAGAAGAAGGTGTGCATGTATGTGTGAGTCAGACGGTACAAAGTCACTCCTCACACATGTTGCTTGATTTATGTGTGATGCTGTTTCTGTGTGCCAGGGTGACTCAGTGAAAGGCTACGCCCACAACAGGGGTGCATTAATAGTGGAGGTCACTGGCTTTCACTACAACTCCCCATCTTTCTAAACAATGAGGCATGTCCACAGCATGCCACAGCATTTCAGCCTCCACCTCCTAATGTATTCAGCAGGTCACTTTTAAAGGGTCATACTTTCTGTTGTTATTAAAAGTAAAATCAACGATTTCTCAAAAGACTCCCCTGTCCAACCTTGATGGATCTCAAGGACAACCTGAGAGCACACGCAGAGGAGAGAGTTCACAAAGACACGATTTCACCAACTGCTCTTCAATAACAGCGCAGGTGAGTAAGAGGAAAAGAAACTCTGTTTGAAATCAAACCATTTACAAAAATGTTCTCTGACAGAACAGTGAGAAAAAGAGGGAAAAAATCCTTCTTTATAACCATGGATCAGATTTATAGAATAACTCTTTTAAAATGAGGTTAGGACAACGTTAACTTTTTTCCCCTAATATTTCTCATTTAATATCTGAAACAGTTCATTAGATTTACTAAAAGGTGTTGTCCTTGAACTGCTCGCAGTTTTCAAAGTGTCAAACTCAAACTTACAAAAAAAACTTATTTAAAAGAATTTTGTTGTTGTTGAATTTTGTTTAAAAAAGTAACCTGACATATTAACAGGCAGTGGTTTATTTCTGATGCAGCTATTAGATGAGAATTTTCTTCACTTCAGAGTCTAGTTTCATTAAGAGCACAAAGACACACGCACACACACCATCTATCCTATTCAGTAAAACAGCAAACAGTGGCATCCAAGTCAGTATAGGCATACAGGGAAATACCTTAGTTTTGTACGAGTGTGGTTTATCAGATGATGAGATATACTCATAGGCTAACTTATCAAATCTATTGAAGCTAGATGCTTCCCTCCTGTATCATTTTTTTGGATGGCTGGTAGTCAATATACAAAACTGATCTCGCTGTTAGCACTTGATGAAATAAAACTATATTGTAATACTAGATATTAAATTGAATACCAAGGGTGGGGATTACCAGTGGCCTCACGATACAATATTATTGCGATTTTTAGCTCTAATTTAGCTTTTGGCTTTCCTCTATCTTTGTCTTTTTTATGCTGTAATTTATTTTCATGAAGCACATCTTGCAAACCTTTCATATATTTGTTGTACTTTCTCCTGCTCTATGACGTCACCTCTGCCAACCTCACTGGACAAACATGATTTTATTTTTTCCATTTTTTGATACTTCGTAAATGAGACAATACGATATATCACCATACAAAATATCGCGATACTATGCTGCATCAATTTTTTCTTCCACCTCTATTGAAAACCATTAAATACTTTTATCATTAAAGCTACTATAAGGAACTTTGGATTTGTGTTGATATTGTCGCCTTCTCTGGACAAAGTGGTACCTGATAGTCTACACATATACGGCTATGTTCACACTGCAGGTCAATTCCGATTTTTTAACCTTATGTGACACATATCTGATTTTACGTGTAAGTGTGAACAGTGCAATTCAGATTTTTTCAAATCCAACCCAGGCCTCTTTTGTATGTGGATATAAATCAGATATGTATCTGATGTGACTGCAGTGTGGACGCTTAGGTCGCGTTCATCCGACCTATACGTCATCAATATGCGACAAACGTCACCATTGTTCGACAACACAAACAGGCGCAGAAAGCACTTTGTGCTTTGTGCACATGCGGGTCACTTCACGGACGCATTCCGTTCACATTAGATGCCGCATTCGTTGTTGTAATGCAGTGTTTTCAGACAGATACCTCACCCTTTTTTCTATTAACAATGAAATCTATCATTTACTGTGAGGATTTGCTGTGAAGAAGTAAAAAATTCAGTTTTTAACCTGCTGCCCATCATCTTTTTTAGACACCTAACCCCTCTCAGCGTTTTAAGCAGTTAAATCACTTAAGTGAAGTCAGATTTGTTGCTGATGGTCCTGTCTGCTTTTGAAATTCCCAGAGGCATCAGTATCAGTTTCAGTTTGATTCTCAACCAGTGATTCATCATTAATTAAAAAAAAAACAAAAGAAAAACAAATATAGAGGGTTATGCTATAGATTTCAGACAATAAATGATATATATGTCAGAGGCAATGGAAACTGCAATCTACACCTAAAAATAGATTGTATATAAAACACTTATGGGGAGCAGTTAAAGATTTTATAAGCTGTCATTTAGGGTTCAAACTACGTGTTATCCTTTAGAAAGGAGAGAGGTGACGTCGGCCTTGTGAGGGCTGATGCAGTTTATGTCAAAATACCATTAATCAGGGCGATTAATCAGCAGACTGACTGATTGGTCTCTCTCTAGTTTTGATCTGAACTACTTTCCAACACTGAGTGCTGAAAACTGTCAGGAAGTGAAAGTTGGCATCAATCACATTATGCTTATGCTCGTCCTCTTAGAGTTCTGTATTTATGCAGTCCTTTTAAGAATATGATTACTTTTAAAGACTAAATATACTTGAAAAATAAAACCCAGACTGAGGTTATATCATTTAAAAGAAGAGAGATGGTAAATAAATAGGTAGATTATTTTTTGGAAGAAATACAGCTTGTTTTGAAAAGTTAACAATCCAAAACAGTACAGCAATTAATTTAAGCTGGTTATAGAACACACTGAAAATAACATTGATGCCTTCTTGTAACTTAAAAAAAGGCAAACAAGTCCATCAACTAGAAGAGTGTCTACATCTTTATAGAGTTCATTTTGCACTGGTTTGGAGAGTGTCTACTCAGCTCTACAGATATGTTAACATTATAAAGTTGTCCCAGGTCTCTGAAGAAAAAGGTCTTTGTACAGCGTCTTTGGAGTCAGGAAAGTCCTCACCCAAGGTAGTGTCACACATCTTCACTTAGAGGTAAGAAGGAACCACCAGTCAGATCTTATTTCTCGATATCTAGGCTAGCTTTTCTAGATGTGTCCTATTAGGTGTCTGCACAAATATAATTATTTTGTTTTCACTGTGACAAAAGTGTCCCATCTACATCACAATAGGGGTTTAATCTCTTTACAATATCCCTCCACATGAAAGAATCTCCAAAGCTTTACTGAAAATCTCTGACTGGCAGAGTGCTTTTCCACGTGCTGCTGAATAATAATACAGATCCAAAGCAGGAGAGATTCTGTTAGCGGAGCAGCAGACAATATGAACGATGACATATCCCTGCTGGGCGACTAGTGATTTTTTTCCCTTTTTCTTTCTTTTTTTTTTTTTTTTACCGTTGTTGGTACTAGAAGGCAGTGCGTCTGCTGCTACAGTGTGACTTTCATTCCCCTCTTTCTTTCTTTCTTTCTCTCTCCCCCTGCAATGCCTCTCCAAGAATATCAATAAGACTCCTTGGAGAGAGTGTCAGCAGGATGCTTCCCAGGGAGGAAACACACGAGAGGAGAGGGAGAGCAAAGACAAGAGGCAGAGAGATGGAGACACAAAGGGCGGGTGTGCGTGTGAGTTATAAATCAATCCTGAAACATGGAGGGAGAGTGTAGCTGTTTGAATGAGAGGTCATTTACACACAGCTTCAGCTGAATCTAGTTTCCCTTCTTCTTTTTCTTCTTCTTCTTTAAGCAGACGGATGCTTCAAATCAGGCCTGTCTGCCAGATCACTATAAGATCCCTCGCCTTTTCCTCATGATTGTAACTCCAAACTTGTCGAGCTGCACTTGATACAGAAAATCCTGCCCTGATGCAATGTGTGTGAAATGGATAACAAGGAGAAAGACACTAATGATCACACTGGAAGAAGAAGAAGAAAAAAAAAGAGGAAAACTTGCAATCTTCCTTTGCTGTTTCAGCGGTGACTGAAAACAATCACTCAGTCCTGCCGCCCTCTTATCACAGCCGAGGACCTCATGAGGACAATCGACCGTCCCAAAACACTTCAAGGAAGTCATCATTTACCTCCCTCTCTTCCTCTCTGTCTCTGCGCCCTTGCTGATGGACGTTTAAGAGTTTTGAGAAGTGTGAATGGATGATGGGCACATTAAGAAGAGCAACCCTCTTTCTCAGATTGGAGGGTGATTTCATTGTGCTCATTAAATCCCCCTCTTTTTCCGGAGACCGGAGCCACCAGAGCTGTCAACTCTGTGTCGCCTGCAGACAAACAGCACAAAAAAAAGGAAGAGGAGGCAGAAGAATGAAACCGAGGAGGATTGTTTCGCTTTCATACAAACAATTTTTACGCAGTGCTTCTTTGGATTGTCTGTTTGAGGTTTCACTCAAGGCTGAAGAGTGACACTGGCACTCTTAAAGATGGAGCGAGATCCTCACTCACGCTGTCGCTCTCACCCCTCTATTTCACCCCAAAGCAGGGAAAAGTAAAGGCTGTGAGGAAAAGGGTCCTTGAGGGACAGATGCTCGCAGCGATGAAAACCTTTTCTATCAAGGAATCTTTTTTTTTTTTTGGGGTGACTCTGCAGCATGAGGGTGTAGTGCCAAATCTAAATGGCCTGTGAAGTCCTGTGCCCAGGGACCCGCCTGGCCAGCCCTGACACAGCTTCTCTGCAGAATTTATAGGAGGCAACATTTTTTTTTACGGATTTAAAGCAGAACAAGACATGACAGCGGCAAACCCTGCTGAGTGTTTCTGTGCAGGAACATAAAAGCTGCAGCCAGCACTGCACGCAGCAATCGCACCAACCGACATCTGCATCACTGATAGGTCTGCTTTGCTGAGCAGCTGAAAATGAAAAACAAAGACAGATTGCGGCCGCCAACAGATCCTCGGCATAATTACAGCAGTTAGACGAGCTACAAAATCATCAACTGGCTTAGAAAAAAAAAAAAAGCCTGCATAAAGTCACTCACAAAGACACGAGCTGAGCAAACAGATCTCATGGAAATGAAACCAGATCCTCTGCGGTGTTGGATGGATGTCTAGTGACAGTGAGGCAGCCTTGGTGATGCATTCAGGGACTCTCACACCCTCATGCAGGTGCAGACGGCCCTGTCTTCCATGCGTGACATCCCGACTGAGGGATTGAGGTAAAAAAGAAGCTGTGATGACGAAGTAATAACCCAGCTGTCCTCTCTCTAGTCCTTGGAGGATTATTGAAGCTGGGTCAGATGAAGCCGGATAGGCCCTTTTATTATCTGGCTTTAATTTGTGTGGCTTCTTTGAGTTTCAGGGCATGCAGGATGATGCTTGCATTGGGGACATTTCAGCCAAAAGCTTTTTCCTAATTCATTTGGGGGAAAAGGGAAATGCGTGGGATGACAACTCCCACTGGCTGTCGTTTTCATTTAGCGGTTTAACAATGCAGCCGTTGTGGAGACCTTTGAGACTGATGTAGGGAATAAGGGCTGTAAAAAACTACGTCTACAGCTTGTTGTTACCACTCTGTTGGAGAGCAGTGTGGTGGATGGAAATGTCGGCCTGACCGAGGGTCAGTGCACCCATTAAGCCCGGGCTGAAATGTCTCAGCAGCAATTGATTTCTCCAAAGTTTGGTTCAGGCATTTATGCTCCCCCAGGTTGAATTGTGTTCACTTTGCCGAGATCCACAAGTCACATTTTCTGTTTTCTCAAATAAGGTTTAACCCTGCGAATCAAACTGCCGTAAATTTGCTATCAACCCAAGCCACAATCTGAGTGGAGGGTTTGTTTGTATGCTTGCACGGTTCAAACTAATACTATTGCCGGTTAAGCTGCTAAACAAAAGAATGTTAGCATTTTTACCGTCAGCATTAAAATGTGGTAACATCAGCGTTTCATCCGCAGCACCATTTTAAAGCATTTCTTCTAACAACCTGACAGCTGTGGAGTGTAATAATGTTTTTTTTTTTAACATTGTTTCTCCTTCAATCATTGGAATGACAGCAAAATTTCTCTGCTTGAGCTGCCACGACAAAATGGCCAACAGACTGCTATTTAACTTTGCATTTATACATTTCCCGTAAAGGCAGGCACCTGTGGAGGACGTATTACAGATAAAGTTCTACATTTGGAGTTGTAGTTAAGGTTGTGAATAATCAAAGCTGAAATGATTTGCTGCTGATTTCAATACAGAAGTGTCTCGTGGTTCTTTTCTTTGTGTCTGGTTTTCAAACAAGCAATCACACTTGATCTTCCTAAATTGTTGTGAGCTGTCACTCTTTAAATGTCAGTGGAACACGTCTAGCAAACTGCACGTTGCTGATATTTTTCAGAGGCTGTGCAATTACTCCATACTTTACACATTTGACAACAAATCACTGTTTACATAACAGGTGACTTTTGTACAAACCTCCTCTCTGAATCAGCAGTCAAGTGGCAATCTCTGCGGCTGAAAATGAGGCCGCTGTAGAGGTACAAAAAAAAAGTTGTTGAAGCTCCTGTGAGGAATTTTTGGTTGATGACAATCTTGGTGCATCCTGGTATACCTCATCTCCTTGATGATCTTGTCCTAAACATGAGTATGTTTATATTTAAAAGTTTCATTCTACATTCACTTATTGTGCAGGTTAAAAAGGTGTTATGTGGAATGACATTTCCCATGAGATGTGCTACTACCAGCTCTGCATGTCAATCTTATCACCCTTGAGTAGGGCTGGGCGATATGGCCTCAAATCAATATCACGATATATTGAGCAGATCACCTTGATAACGATAAATGGACGATAACTACTCCACTGCACCCCCTACGCAAAAAAGGTTTAGCCAATAGATGTGGCTGTGGCAGTTATGTTGATAGTATGACTCCCCTGGACCATTTATTGTCATTATTTTACATGTCAACACCGCACCAGGGGGGAGAAAAATGTATATTCTGTGTAATAAATTTCTAAAGTTTGTCCACAGCTCCATAAGCTTTGCTGGCGGAGGTGGGATTTATGACCTTTACTGCAGCCCGACACCAGAGGGTGCTGTACTTGGAGTGACCCAGCGAGGAGGCAAACGGCATCCATTCTATATACAGTTTATGGCAAAATGGCTTAGGTTATTGTCGTAAATTTCAGTAACGGTTAATTTTCGGCTTCTTGCCTAGCCCTACCCTTGAGGGTATTGTTTTTCAATGTTTAAAAGGGAACACTGACACACTGAAAAAATACTTCTCTTAAATTTTTGAATAAAAGTTTCAAATTATATACAAAAACATGCTGCCTCATTCTTACAGTTAACGTACATTTCCCTGTTTAAGGCCTAATAACTTTAATAAATGGTGCAAACCGACCACCTGTTACTGATTTGTCGACAGCAGCATATTTCAGCCAGTAGCCAGACTAGACAGAACACCAGCCACACAATAAACATCAAAACTCCTCACGTTCTCCCCCTCCTGCTTCTTGCAGTAAAATATCCAAAAGAATTCCCCTGTATTCTCACAAGCTCAACCACTTTCTCTGGACTTTAATCAAAACTGTATCAAGGGGCTGGCAGGAAAAATTCAGGGTGAAGTTGAGGTGAAAATCTCAGCTGTTTGTGTTCACACGTGCAGCTAACTCACGCAGTTTCAGGAAATTTTCAGGAACTTTGTACACCACTGAAAGGAGCTTATAGTCTACAAACATTATCTGCACATTTGCAGATGGGCTGATGTAGGCTAAACTAGTGTGTTCAACAAATACTGTCCTGTTTATCCCATGCAATACTTGCAAATGCCCCAGAGCACAGGGTTAGACGTCAACAATATTTGTGCTCTTCATTATGAATATGGTTGCATACACTTCATTCTGGACATCAGACTTGCATAACTTGAGTATATTCTGATTTCATGGGAACTTAAAACTATTATCTGTGTTCTTGGACTCACTTCTTTTTAAAGGGCTTTATAAGAAGCTGAAAACCACTGGTAGAAAACAGGAAAATAGAGTAATAAAATGTTCATAATTTCAAAAGGCTCAAAAAGATAAATTAAAAATTTCTTGTTTTAATCTTACAAGCAGTCCAAAACCCGAGGATATGGAAATTAAATTGGTATTAGAAAGTACAGAAACTGAAAATCCCCACATCAAACAGTGTGTGATTGGTTTTCTGACAGTTATTTCATTTGATGTCTTTGTTGATTTAGTAACCAATTTATGAAACCAAAATGGAGTTTGTTATTGCAAACCGCTCAGTGCTATTTACAGTACATGAACATCTTTTTCCCCGTGGCTGCTCATATTAAGAGTAAATCCAACAGGGTGAGAGCGTGGCACTAGTTTCCTCGAGGGAGCACTGGCTGAGATCCAGGGTGCAACCTCTGCATCCACTGTACTCTCATATCAGTCAAACTAAAGCTTAGGTGTGACAGGTGAGAGAGGAAAAAAATCAGATATACCTGTAGCTTCTTTCCACACTAACCCATGCCATCATGCTAGATGAGGAACGGGACGTCGCCACAGCACCCAAAATATAACCTCTTTAAAACCTGCTGCCAAGCTAGACAGCATGGTAGAAACTGATAACAGTCCACATATAGAGACAAACCAATGAAAAAAAATGGGTTTCTTCATATACTTGGCCACCTCAAGTTGCTAAAAAGGCTTTGGCAGAAATGGCAGAACTTTCCATGACACATCATTTTACAAGTGATTGGTTGATGGCAGCAGAAAATGTCACGACTTTCATTCTCTTCAGGGATCAGTAGTCACATGGATTGGGGCACTGTGACCCTGACAGAGACGACTCCATCAGCAGAGAGGATCTTCACTGCTGGAAGATGGAGGCGATTACAGAGCGCAGCTCTGTATTTGTAGAGATTGACTGCTCTCTAGCTCTATAAATCATACCTGAATCATGAGCCAGACAACTCAAATAACCTCAATTATCTGCTTTCAACATAACCTGTGTCCAAAATAACTTCTTCCTTTTTCACACTTGTGTTTTTTTTAATCTAATGTACACGACATACTCAGTCAAAACCAGAAGTCGATCATAAATACTCTGAGTGGATGATAAGGATTAGCATTTCCTGAACAGTGATTGAGAGGTCACATTATGTAACTGAGATGCTTCCTGCCCTTGAACCCTTTTCTTTTCGTCTCCATCCTGCTGTTCCCTACAATTCTGAATAGGTGAAAATGACATGACTGCAATACTTCAAATAATCTCTTAAGTTTTATATCATTTCTTATTTGTCCATACTTGGTAAAATATGTTGACCTCAGAACACTTAAGCAAATATATTGTAGCTGCCTTATTTATCTGGCTAACAAAAGAGATTCAGTTCAGTACAAAAGACATAGAATACATTCACTTTTGTTAAGTTAAACTTCTTGTATTTCTTAGACTTGCCCCTGTACTGGCCTCTGCTACCACTAAAATCTGGTATCAAACATTGGCAAACACGTCAGTCAATGCAAAATAGAGGACCATAATTTAGGGCTTATCTCCAGTCATGCAATTTTTGAGTTTGCAGCATGTTTTCTTGGCAAAACCAACACAGTTCAGCAGTTCAGCAGTCAAGTGTCCTTAGCACAAGAACACACTCATCATGTTTACTGTCATGCCAACGTCACATCGTTATCATTGTAATCAACAATACAAGGCAGTGAGAAATGCTTTGAAATTGAGGTCGCCAGCTAAAAAACAGCACCAAAGGAGACAGGCCCTTATTTTTCAGTCCTCAAATCCACGTGTCTATCAAGTGAAGATGACAAACCAAAAGCATTGTGATGCTTGTTGAAAGTTAACAGTATCCATTTTTCCAAACAAAATAATAACAAAAAGTATTTTATCACACTGATACCAGAAGAATAGAGAGTACCTGCTAATGCTTGACTATCATCTCAGGTACAAAGATGGCAAAAATATAAATAATAATTTAAAAAATCCTAATATTCTGGTGTTTTTAAGATCAACTACTTTGCTTCTTTCAGTGGACAACAACCTAAAACTTAATTACAATAAAAAGGACAAAGATGAACAGAAAATGGTCTCAGCTGAGAGGTCGCTTCAAGGACTTACAAATTGATTATTAAAAGTAGTACTAGTTTTTATTCTGACCGTCAATAACCATTGCATGTCTGTTAGAGTTTTGTTAACTTTTAATACAGTCTGAGTCGTGTAGTTCTTATGTGTTTTGATTCTACATGACACACCACATAAAGGGCAGATATAATAATACAGAGACTTTCTAATAAAACCCCCCTACAAGGACTTACATGAACTCCTCACTAACACAGTGCCAACAAAAGCCAAACATGATAAGCCCTATAAAGTGTCTATTTATTACAAGGCAGTTGCGTCAGGATTGGATCTTACTGAACTGTGTACACTCTCTGAACATATTGTATTTGTTTTGCTGCCTTTTGGTTGAACTCCCACGAGTAAAGGGTAAATAAAAAGCAGCCACCGTGCAAGAAGTGTGGAGTGAGTCTGCAGGAACCACTCCCTGAAAGAATAAACGCTGAAGTAAATGAAGAGTATAATTATTCCGGAGAAAGTTTCATTATAGCACCTTAATGAAGACTAAAAGCGTTTGGATGTCATTAGAGGGAATTCTAATCAGAATATCTTAAAACAGAAAACTTTATCCTTAACAGATCTTACCCAGCTGTATGATATAACCGGTCTCCACTTTGAGAAACAATAGACAATCCTGCTTGTTATATAAGGTACATCCGTGCTTTGTGTTCAGAGAGGACAAGTAACCACTCAAACGAGCACCGATGCTGGAACCACTCCGCTATGAGGGAATCAACAACAGGATTTCAGGACAAGTGAATGCTGCAATTCCATCTTTCATCAAGTTTGGTGGTGTTTGTCTCACTCTTTCTCCTGAGATGTTGCATAACAGAGGAGGCACTGACTGCTAATAAAGAGAGCCAATGCTGGGAACAGAGTATATCCGTCTACAGTTCTATATGTCAAACCCTTATGTATTGGTGTAATCGTTTCTTTGTACATACGCTGGTCTGGTTCAGCAGCTTTGACATGCACGCCATAACTGCATCCAATGTGTAAATGATGCACAAATGTGATTGTGCGGGTTTGGGATAAAATACTAGATCTTTGTATGATGTTTCCTCTCATCTTCCCACACAGTCGTCTCTTGTGAAGATTTGTGCAGATTTGCTGAGAGAGGAGGCAATCAGTACCTCCTGCTCAGACATCCTGCCCCATCCTACTCCTTTTTTTTTTTTTTTTTTAGGTTTTCTCAGATCTGCCAGGGCCTGCTGCAAAATTAATAATTAACACATCGCTATATAATGGATCGCAGATTAATAATTCAGCCTGCCGATTTGGACTAAAATAGACCCGGGGCGAATGGGAGCAGACTACGGTGCAACAGGTTGGGCCAGAAGTGTGAGACAGGCGGAATAAAGCCTGCTCGACTGGCAGCAGATACAGTAGGAGACAGTTGCTGCACGCTGACGTTAACTCTGCAATGTCAGCCAGCGTTATGCATGTATATGAAGACTGGGAATACAGGAGCTGCTGTGCTGCCTGAGGCTGAGCCAACCAACACAACACTCACCGACAACATTTTTTCAAGCAATAACAATGTTTCGTGCAGACATCTTCATATCTGAGAGCATTCAGACTAGTGCACCGTGAAATATCCTACATTTAATTACACATCGCCTCAAATGTAATAAGCATTTCAGAGCACAATGCATGACATATCCAAGGTGCTAACTCGAGCTATGATTGATGTCTGGGCCTTTGACATTTTAATTAAGGCCACCATAAGAGCACGACCATTATAACTAATTTTATTCACTTGCAGCCCGGAGAGTGTAATTTGTTAACCGAGTATGTCAATTGAGTGAAAAATACCAGTCTAAGTGGCTGCGGTAACAGCAGGGATAAAGATCAGTGAAAACAGGAGGGTGGTCAATACAAGAGGAAAAGACTGTGACTAATAAATGACTGAAGAGGGATCTCATGAGTCTGCTCTCGGGGTTCATATCAACAGCCTTCACCCTCTCTATTACGAACAATGCTGTGATATTTACAGGTCAGGCGGCTCTGCTCTTTTAGCCAAGGCCACATGCGCTGTGTGTTTTGGGTTTCCACGGAAACTGGAGGCCACCTGGTATGGTGGGCTGAACTTTGCAGCCTAGTAAAAGCAGGTCAAAACACCTCTCGTGTCTTGTCGGTGAGTTTCCATGGATCCCCCTCAGCAGGACTCAACTGTGTCTCTAGCATTACTGCCGCAATTTCCAGCTCTGCCCTTAATAACACTGCATGGGGAATGTCTGGCAACGTGACTGTATTGTCCTTCTCTAACACACACACAGAGGAGGGAATCAGCAGTGCAGATACAGTTACACTGAAATATACATAGACCAGGCTAACCAGAATGGACTTAATTCTACTGGACAGTTATTATTATTTCTTGTCTTTCAGAATCCCATTGTGCCTCTGCTGAAACTATAATAAAGCTGTTGTCAGGCACAAAGCTATAATTAATGATGAAAAGCAAATACTCATTAGAGGCAGTCAAGGATGAAATCTAAAATAAACTCACTTTAATTGTTCTACTTTACTGTATTTCACCTTCGCTACATTTTTTATGCATTCTCAGGCAACTCTTGGCTTCATTTTCAGGGTTGCAATCTGGGATTAAATGCATCATTGATTATCTAATTGATCGGCAAATTTTTTGGGAGGGAGCTAAATGTCAAAATGTTGAGGGAAAAAAGTATCATAGCTGTCTCCTTCTTAATTAGGGGCCTTAAAGTTGCTTGTGTGGTGTACAGCAGCATTAAACCCAAGTATATGAAACTTCCCCTTGAGGCTTTTAGTCTTATGAATGAGTCACCAACTGGGTTAGCACTTCAAGTGTTCAAAAAAGGAGCAAAATATATATCCTCTACAACCTACAAGAGCTTATAACACTTCATGCAAATTGCCATTCATTTGATCAAATGCCTCTTTCCTTAATTTCAGGACTAAAACTGGGAAATTTTTGGCATGTGTGGTTTAAAAACCACCCCGATGACTACTGCAAAGAGCTGCAAACAGATTTCCCTGATAGTTTCTGACCCTGCAGAAGCTCAAGGAGCATAACTAAGCCACAAAAAAGCCACAGTATCCGAATAAAGTAGATCCAAAAAAAGGAAAATCATATCATCACTGATACGGCTAATGCAGGGAGAGAGGCAACTCTGAGTTCTGATCCAGGACCATAATTCATTTGACATGTCTGTTGAGGCTGTGCATGATAATGTGTGCTGCTACCTGCCAGAGCCCCGGCTGCACAGTGGAACCATTCATCCACTCCACCAGCCTTGTTCTGGAGGGAGGCTTTACAATGTAAACACAGCAATGTGTTACAAAACATATCAGTGTTTGCAAAACATATGTCATCTGCACCCACTTCAGTCTGGGCTGGGTACAGACTGGAGCTATGAGGGGGCTTATAAGGCCTTCAATCCAGCAGAATGAAAAGCCTTTTTTAATCTGCCTTCATTCTTGTTCCTACACTTTTCCCACAAAGACTCAGTGTCGACTTTGTGTATTCACCGCAAAAGTAAAATACAAGACATTCAAAAAACACACAGCGTCAAAAGGTTGCACTAAGATCTGTTTGTTGCTCCGGGTTTTATATAATCTCTTTTCTTCACAAACAAGACATGCCAAAGGGAATATTCAAGTTTATTTTTTTAACAGATGATAACTTAGTTTAAAACTTTCAAAATACCCTGACACTGAAACTGGGTTAAAATTAGTTCAAGTAGACTACCATCTGAAATATGATCAACTCAACCATTGCTTTTAGGTGACATTCAATATGGTTAGCTCAGCTGTTCTGCAATATTCACATTACTCATCAATAACTTCTCACTGATTAGTAAATTTCTCAGTAATCCACTGCTGGCTTCTATGAAAGAAAAACTTCATTGGCAAGTTCTTGACCTGAATGAATAAAAGCTGCTTAACCCTAGAACAACATCACCGGGTGATATTCACCCGACCAAACACGTTTACGTGATTTTCATTATGTTGCATTTGTCTGAGTATCACAGGTCATTGTCTTTGACATCTTTGAAGGCATATTTGTTTCCCTGATCCAAAACCTGCTTCTTCCTACCGTCACATGTTCGGGGGATTTTCACCCAGATAGATAGAGGGTAAGTAGGTTTAGGTAGCTTTGATAGCTGTATGTAGACAAATAAGGCAAGAATTTGCAGGAATTTGAATGCTATCCTTATTTAGCGCAGTGGTTATGAATAACTATCACAAAGTAGTGATTTTCAAGGGAATTCATACGGTGATAAAAAAATATTTTAGTCAGCTGGTTATTTTTACTCACTCAA